>JAUIMM010000040.1:26495000-27842500 GCA_031769625.1 Taudactylus pleione | reverse complement strand
CTTTTGAATATCTCACCAGAAACTTATAGCTAAAACAGATAACAAGAAAATGCAGATGTGTCCTCATACACTGCTGTTCAAGTTTTGCCAAACAGCCCCACTCTGCGCTCCAGGACCTGGGCAACTCGACCATGCCAGGCAGCTTTTCACTCAACATGGGCATCCTATACGCACAAATAAAACTACTGGGGGTATATTTACTAAAGGTCGATTTTAATCTATTTAAAATTATTTAAATTGATCAACACTGATGTTTCTGGGGCTAAATCACACTTTTACTAACAGACAATTATTGATTTAATTTTTAAGTGTTAGTAAATGTGTGATTTAGCCCCAGAAACACATATTGTTGATCAATGTAGATCAATTTGAAATTTATTAAAATCGACCTTTAGTAAACTTACCCCCTTGGAAGTGAGGAAATGCATTGTGTTGCTAGTCTACGCAGAGCTCTGTGATTTGTGACATTTGTACATCATTGTGTGACTGAGTCTGGATTTGTGCAAATAGGGCTCGGAAGTGAATAGCTACAGTGTTCCTCACACCAAGTTCCGTAGTGCTTAATCTGTACATGAGCAACACCAATTCCTGTGCGGTTAAAGTCGTAGCCCAGAATCTCTAGTACACTGTACTGTATGTGGCTTTTAGCTGTTTACGCAAAATGTAAAGAAATTTATGGTATGCTACTCCTCTGAGCGTCTCAGCCGTGCCAGGTGTCTGGCGCCATGCGGTGTATAGACGCTAGGTGTATGAGTGCACATCTGCAAAACAGAAATATTTTACTGTGCATATTATGAAAAGCCAATGAATAAATCTGTATGGACAATATTATTAATATCTAAATATGCTTACCACCCATGTTACTGTTAACTCTCGATTGCTTCCACCTCCTCCTCCAACATCAGCAGGAGCAACATTGGGAGCTGTAACAAAACCACATGCAACCAAGTATAAATGCAAAAAATCCTTACATATAAGGAATAAACACAACATTAATCAAATTGAATAGACTTATTATCTACAGTATATACTCATTAGTGCTCAAGTTTAACCACATAACTCGATATTTATTATTTATTTATTAACAGTTTCTTACATAGCGCAACAAATTCCGTTGCGCTTTACAATTTGAATCAACATTAACATTATACTGGGTTGTAAAAGACATACATACATGACATACATAAGGGTAAGAGGGCCCTGCTCGCAAGCTTACAATCTATAGGGAAATAGGTGTTGATACACAAGGAGAGGTGCTACATATTGCAAATTGGTCCAGCCCAATTGCAGATATTCTTGGTGGGCTGTATAATCCAATCACACTTGAAAGTTGGCCTAGGGTTAGGAGGATGTTAAATTGAAGAAAGAGAAGATGTGATAGGTGTTTACTATAAGAAGAGAGTTAGATAGGAAGCTATAAAAGGTTAGGTGGGCGGTCCTGGAATCTGATAAGCTTGTCTAAAGAGGTGAGTTTTCAGAGAACGCTTGAATGTTTGGAAACTAGTGGAAAGTCTTATTGTGCGTGGGAGGGCATTCCACAGGGTGGGTGCAGCCCGAAAAAAGTCCTGTAACCGTGCATGGGAACAAGTAATGAGCGGGGATGAGAGACGCAGATCTTGTGCAGAACGGAGATGTCGGGTTGGAAGATATTTTGAGATAAGTGAAGAGATGTATGTTGGTGTGGTTTGGTTAATAGCTTTATGTGTGAGTGTAAGTATTTTAAATTGAATACAGTAGAAGACCGGCAGCCAATGGAGGGACTGACAGAGTGGATCAGCAGACACTGAGCATTTGGTGAGAAAGATCAACCTTGCAGCTGCATTCAAAATGGATTGTAGTGGGGAGAGCCTGTTTTTGGGAAGACCAATAAGGAGACTATTGCAATAGTCAATGCGGGAAATTATGAGTGCGTGTATTAGAGTTTTTACAGTGTCTTGTGTAAGATATGGTCGAATTTTGGCTATGTTTCTAAGATGTATGTAACAGGATTTAGAGACAGATTGAATGTGGGGAACAAAAGACAGTTCAGAGTCAAGGATGATACCTAGGGAGCGAGCTTGTTGGGTGGGGTTGATTGTCGAGTTGTCAACAGTAATAGAGATATCAGGTTGGTAACTGCTATTGGCCGGTGGAAATATAATTAATTCTGTTTTGGATATATTAAGTTTGAGGTGGCGAGATGACATCCAAGATGAAATGGCAGAGAGACATTCAGTGACACGGACCAGCACAGATGGTGACAAATCTGGGGAGGATAGGTAAATTTGAGTATCGTCCGCGTACAGATGATACTGAAATCCAAAAGAGCTGATTAGTTTGCCAAGAGAGGTGGTATATATTGAGAAAAGCAGAGGACCTAATACTGAACCTTGTCGTACTCCAACTGATAGAGGTAGTGAAGTGGAGGTAGAATCAGAAAAGCGAACAGTGAAAGAACGATTAGATAGGTAGGATGAGAACCAAGAAAGGGCTGTGTCTTGAAGACCTATGGATTGTAGTGTTTGTATGAGAAGAGAGTGGTCAACAGTGTCAAAGGCAGCTGAGAGATCTAGAAAAATTAAAAGTGAATAATGGCCTTTAGCCTTGGCAGTGACCAGATCATTTACTACCTTAGTCAGTGCTGTCTCAGTGGAGTGTTGGGAACGAAAGCCTGACTGAAGTGGATCCAATAAGTTGTGGGTGTTAAGAAAGTGTGTGAGGTGAGTGAAGGCAAGTCTCTCCAGTAGCTTGGAGGGGCAAGGTAGCTGGGAGATAGGACGGTAATTTGAGAGAGAGTTAGGGTCGATAAGTTGTAATTTTTTTTATGAATGAATTAGAACTTTAAAATTCATGTAACACAATTTTAGTAACAAATCTGCAGATTGTTTTTCTGTATTATATATTTTGGAACACCGTACAGTGCACAGTCCGAGATCACACTCTGCAGAAGTATCTTGTGTCTTTATGTATTTTCTTGTCTCTTCCATCTCTCCTTCAGCAGCAAACAGCATGTTTTCCTGCTGAATAGTTTTCCTTCTGTTGGATGAACAATTCTGGGAAGTTATCTGGAAGGGGGACGGGATGCTTCCTGGCTGACCCTGGTTGGACATCAAGGCCTCTGCTAAATGGTTATTTTCAATCAGCAGCTGCACCACCAAACTGCAGATGTTTTTTCTTTTTATAAAATAAATGACTTGGTCCAATAGGTGGGTAATATTTCTTACCCCTATTATGAATTATGGGGTAGTTTGTCAGATATTTATCTGTACAATGTACCATACTCATTATGACATTATAGTCAACCACAGCCAGTAGTTTAACTGTGGTTGCGTATGCTTTCCATACTTGTCTACTATCTTGGAAGGTGCGGGAGAGTCCAGATTTTTCTCCAGCACAACCTGGAAGAGTGAATGGATAATACCGGAATTGCGTTCACATACGTCCATGGCAGGGTAAGGGTTAAATAGCTCTCTGATCTAAAGCTATGAACAGGTGTCAATGAAGTAGAGCAAAAGTGGAATCCTGAAGTAGTCGGTAGATGTTAGGTGCAAGGAAATAGGGTCTAGGCTAGCCACACACATGATTGCATTTGTAGCCAACATGGCCTTGGAATCTCATAAAGCTGTGGCTCCATGCAGACTGATTTGGGAATCTCTTGCTGATTTAAGACAACCAGTTTTTCATCCAAGCCTGATGAAATCCAACTGTAGTTTGATTGGGCAGATCAGATTTGTATTCTTACATCATCTAATCGTGATTTGTGTGGGAATCTCTACCGCTCGTTAACACAATAAAATTCTGTGAAGTGGTCATAGGCTTTTTAGTGGCCTCCCTAATAAATGCTCTTCTCACATGCACATGCTCAGTTTTGAATGATAGTTTATTCCCGCTAGAGTCATCCTCCCCTAGGTCACTGAGATGTTCCCAGTCTGGCAGCTTAGTAATGCAGGCTTTTTGTGCATCCTCTGGGGCAAGGCTGATTCTGCTTACTTGACAGAGCTGTTGGAGTTGCGGCTTCCTAGTGCTCAAATAGGGTCGCTCCAACTAATTTTTCCCTTCTGTGCGTGCATTGACAATGGCTTCAAAGGACATGAGCGCCTCGAGGCTGGGGAAACTTTCAGCTATTTTTGGTGTCAGGTTCCAGAATGCCAGTTGTTAATGAAACTCTGGAATATATCTCATATAATGTACCTGCTGCAGCTTAAGGGGTACAGTATATGAGTGAGGAGTGAGGATGTGGGGTTAACGTTAGCTCTGTGTGCCCACTCAGCACTGGCTGGTCACCCTCCATGATCATCTGGTCAAAAACTGGGGGCTAGTGTTATCGTATAATATTTAGCACTGTCCGGACATCCGAGCCACATCGTCTTCACTCCTTTGTTAGACTGGCAAGGACCAAGCTCAATGTCCAGATTTTGGCATGTAGAGAGCAAAAGATGCAGAGGTTTTGATATAGACACAGGTTTGATTTTGGAGCAGTTCAATATTAACAAGCTAGTCCAATTAGTAAGCCTGTTTGTAAATAACAGGTAGAAAATGGAGGGGATGACTGGGCTATTTGGGCTATCTAAAACTATTTTAAGTTTTATACGGGTGTGACTTTGATGGGAATGGACCTAAATAACACTTCCCACTGGGTTGGGTACCTGCTTAAGGAGGGTGGCTACTGAATCACCCACAAGTTCTATGATGGCAGCAAGCACTGGGCAGAGAAAGGATGTTGTTGTTAGTCTAACAAAAGCGAAGAACAATCAAAAGGCATGCACTTGCTTGACATATACTTCCGGCCTATAATGACAGATGCTCAGAGAAGGAACATGGGGACATGGTGTTCAGATAAGCAAAGGGGACGATAGTTCTTTCAGGGCATGTGATGAAGAATCTAGTAGTAACTACAGAACTCACCTGGCAAAATTTTAAAACATAAAAACTGGATTTTATAATACAAAAGTATCAATATAGTCAATGCAGTGCTGGTGAGAGGGTATGCCAGGCTGAGTTACCCCTTATTATCCACATGCCCAGCACCCAGTCACTAATTCTATTAATGATCTGCCATAACATGCTGTACACCAAACTTACCAGCTCCCTCTGTTCTAATTCTTGATGATGGTATGCTTGGTTCCCCAATTCCTAATGTATTGGTTGCTATAACCCGAAATTCATACTCCATCCATGGAATAATATCTATTACTCTTGCCGACTCCATATTTCCTTCAATATTGGGAATTTCTAAATCAAGAAAGTAACATTACTACCTGGGTTAAAACATACAATTAAATGTATGGAATCTAATAAGCAAAAAACAATTCTACATGTTAGAAACCAGAAAAAAACATTTGTTGCTACTTTATGATAATGTGATACATACAGACATGATCACTATGGGACTAATGCTGAGTTGAACATACCCCTGTTTCCATACTGTGAATGCTCCAGTACTTATCGCACCCATGAACAGCTAATGCAGGGTTGTATGGATGTCGATGATATCTTCACTTAGGATGAAGCAGAGTAAATGGGTGTAACAGGGTAAAGTTGGGTGAGAGTGTGCCGATGGCATCATTTCTATTAGCAAACGGGGGGAGGGGGGGGTTGCCCATAGAAATGAATCCGCTTCTAGGTAGCAGTTACCATGTACAAGCTGGCCATCCACGACTTCCCTGATTAGGAGCTTTGATTCCCCCCCCCCCCCCAGGGGTACACGTAGAGGCCTGACATTTGTCCTTAACTGAATTTGCCCTTAATACTGAGGGAGTGGCTGCAGCCTATTTCAATATATCTAATCTAATAGTATTTAAAAATTGGTTATTGCTTCAGTAACATATTAGACTTATTACATTCTCTATAGCAAATAAATGAAGGAAACATACAGGTAATGCCAACATTTTAGGTGTGATGCACTACAGATGCACTACTGCAACTATTTTACACAGCTGAAATATCAACCTATTCCACTCAGAAAATCATATTTCTTACTTGGACCACATTTACTACATAGATGAATTATACCCTAACCTACATTTTCTGGGGGAAGGCCAGCAGCACAGAGTAACCAAGATCAAGAATCCTGAGGAGATGTGAAATGATTTTACACTGTGGTTTGGATTAAACAGATGGTTACACATACCTGTCTTCACGTCTTTCCACTCCTCCGAAAGTGGATTTCTAGCTTGAATAATATATTTGGAAATTGGCTGGTGATTGTCTGTCCCACTACTCCAAACGAGTTTTACAGATGTATCTTTCACTTCCTCTGTCCTAACACCTCCTGGAGGACCGGGTGGACCTTAGATATAAATATGATTTTTAAGTAGTGCTTTAATGGGGCTAACAAAATATGGTATGTAACCTTTATAGCAAAACGTAGTAGATATAACTGGCTGCGCCTGTGACAACAGATATGCTGCCCTGCAGCAGCTCACCCCACTCTGAATAGTGGGAGTGCAGGCTGGCGGCCTCTGGGAAAATTTTAAATGGTACTTCTATAGGTCTTGCTACCCCCCTGCTGCCTAGTGGTTCCTAACTCCAACCCTCAAGTACCTCAAACTGGACATGTTTTCAGTATTTCTTAGCTTGATGCTTGCAAGTGATTACCAAGAACACGACCAGCACATTTTTTTAAATTATAATAAGAAGATTAACACAAACTCCCATTGATATGAGTTCCCAGGAGATAATACATTCACTTTAATTTTCCCACTACACCTGGAACATATATAGATAATGGGTAAAATACATGCTGTTATGCCCATAGAAATTCTCACCTCTGACAACCAGATCAGCAGATGCCGAGGAGTTGTCCACAATGGTTTGAGCGGTACAAATGTATCTTCCAGCGTGCTTCAGTTGGACATTTTTAATTATGAGCTCACTACCAATATCATTCTGTAAAAGATGTTATACAGTAAACATTCAGAACAAATACTTTATATTTCTAATATTTAAGGCCCATACACACTAGACAATTTTGTTTGCGATTCCGACGCATCGGAACGACAAATCGTTAAAATTGTCCAGTGTGTATGCACTAGAACGTGCATTGTGCGCTTCCGTGGGGTCGTCAGCCGCATCGCCAGATCTTTTGTACATGCAGTCCAATCAGGCAATGCGGCTGACAATCCCATGCAGCGCTATGTGGCGGGGGCCCAGCATATCAGCCGGTCGGGCACCAGATCACCCTGTGTGTATGGACCACCCGATATGTCGGCTCGTCAGCAGGGGGGTCGTGTATCACATTGCTGGGTACACACGTCATTTAGTGTGTACCCAGCTTTAGGATTAGCCATCTCTTTATCTATTTCTCCAGTACTACTGCATATTACATACATTTTAACATACGGTAGATTACATATTAATAAACTTTTACATTTGTTAAATGAAGATATGACATAAATAAAACCACATTATTACCAGGTTGAAACATCAAGAGACAATATCAATAACCTAATAGAAATTCTTGACCCGTATTCTATCTGGCTCTAAGTGCATTATTACACTGTAATAAGATGAGCATGCCTTCTGTGAGTTGGTTATCAGATTATTTCAGTACATTACTTATGCTGGGCATACACTCTACAATTATCTGTCAGATATCTGTCCAATCTGGTTGGTTGGAATGAAAACCTGGTAATCTATGGGAGCCAATGACAATTGACCATATGGTCTTAAACACTGGAAAATGGGTAAAAATGATTGCTCAAATTGGTTAAATGCATTCGATTTAACCAATTTGTCTGGATTACAATTTTTGTCTGTTTTTTAGTGTTTGTGAGCAAATGGTCGATTGTCACATTGGCTCCCATACATTACCAGATTTTCATTCCAACCAGCCAGATTGGACAGATATCTGACAGATAATTATATAGTATATGCCCAGCATAAGTAATTGCTTTTTTTTAATCTCCTATTTATTCTGTTCTATGTTATGGAAAGGTACCATATGCCTTTCTGGCAGTTGTCAACTTGCAGCAGACCTCTTCATTCCACCATAAAATATAATTCTGGCCATGTTAAACTACACTCAGATAAATATGATAATAAAATTTAGATTATGACCTTTTCTACTTAGGCAAAAAAGTATTTACATTCTGTTTATTTATTGATCATTTTAAGAATCACCAGATGAGTCTTGGAGGCAAGCTGTGTATTGGAATACCAAAAGAAGATTTTGTCCCAACATTTATCCCAACATTTGTCCCAACATTTACAATTTAGTTGTGGATGGAATCTACTTATAATAAAATGCAAAGTACAACTTCCCAATAGTGCAGCAATCCTTACGGGACAAATACATCTGTGATGTATTGCCCTAATTCCCCGGTCTGCCGACACCAGGGATATCCATCATGTTGGAAATATTTGATTCACCAATCTCGACCAAACAATTAACAGGGATTTTTAGCATGTAGTTTTTCCCTAATGTCTGCGGATAGGCGTCGGCAAAACGGGGAATAAGACTGTAAATCAGGGGTTCCCAACCACGGTCCTGAAGACACACTAACAGTCCAGGTTTTAAGGATAGCCATACATGAGCACAGGTGACTTAAATAGTACCTCAGTTATTTTGATTTAACCATCTGTGCTTAAGCATGGATATCACTAAAACCAGGATTGTTGGTGTGCCTTGAGGACCGAGGTTGGGAATCACTGCTGTAGATGTATGGCCCACATTAGATGCAGAGGTCCCCCCAAAGGCAGTCAGCAGTCCCAGAATTGCTATGTCCTCTGCTTCTAATTGAACCATTCAAGCACTGAGTAGTATTGTCAAATATCCCCCACCAACACTTAACTGATTAAAAAGGCCTGTCTTTGAAGCAGAGAGCTGGGCAATGCATGTTAAATCAGACTTAGCATATATAATAATACATTACTGCACTTCCAGGAGTAAGTGTTAATGTTTCTGTAAAGGATGCTTTTAGATTTACACTATACAGTACTGTACACTGATGTTTGTGTTTAGTTCAATGTTTTATGATTAAAGAAATTCATATAAGAATACATACATCTAAAAAACATATACAAAATTCGACCATATCTCACACAAGACACTGCAAAAACTCTAATCCATGCACTCATTATTTCCCGCATTGACTATTGCAATAGTCTCCTTACTGGTCTTCCCAAAAACAGGCTATCACCATTACAATCCATTATGAATGCAGCTGCTAGGCTTATCTTCCTTGCCAAACGTTCATCGTCTGCTGCCCCGCTCTGTCAGTCCCTCCATTGGTTGCCGGTTTTCTACCGTATTCAATACAAAATACTGTTACTCACACATAAGGCCATTAACCGAATTACACCAACATACATCTCTTCACTCATCTCAAAATATCTCCCAACCCGACCTCTCCGCTCAGCACAAGAACTGCGTCTCTCATCCCCACGCATTACTTGCTCCCATTTACAGTTACAGGACTTTCTTCGGGCTGCACCCACTCTATGGAATGCCTTACCACACACAATAAGACTTACCTTTACTCTTCAATCCTTCAAGCGTTCCCTGAAAACTTACCTCTTCAGACAAGCTTATCAGATTCCAGAACTGACCACATAACCTTCATAGCTTCCATGTCTTATTACATCCCCTCTCACAGTCCACACATAACCTCACATATTGTCTTTCTTTCACATACTCCTGACATTTTGCCGACATTCCTATGTGACTGGATCATGCAGCCCACCAAGAAACTCTGCATTCTGGCCAGACCAAATTGCAATATATATAGCACCTATCCTTGTGTATCAATGCCTGTTTCCCTATAGATTGTAAGCTTGCAAGCAGGGCCCTCTTACCTCTATGTCTGTCTGTTATTACCCTGTTTTGTTCTATCAATGTTTCCAATTGTAAAGCGCAACAGAATATGCTGCGCTATATAAGCAACTGTTAATAAATAAATAAATAAATAAATAAATAAATTGCAGCTGAAGCACTTTGTGTTCATAACTTTGCATTATGAATACAATGTACTCCAGCTGCAATTCTCATTTGTCAGCATCACAGAACTTAACTACTAGCACCAGACAGGGGTGCCAAGAGGAAAGGAGAGAGCTGGTACTAATATAATCACCTGGGCCCCGGGCCTGTTGGAAGGACCACGGTGGGGTGGGGGGGTTCAGAGTCCCCCTTTGCAGCACAAAATGCCGTCGCACATAGTATTTTACATGTCTCCCAAATATGTCCACTGCACGGCATTTCTCTGTGGCCCTCGTGCCAAAACTTTTATGTCTAAGCACCAAATGTAATAGGGTGAGTTTGATAAAGTGACAATTTTCCTGTGATTTTGCTGTGGAATTTAAAGCTGCAGTGTTTTTTTAAGGCACAACTTGCTCGGTTTTGCCTAAACAAAAAAAAAAAAATTGTCGCTTAAAATTCTGCTGTAAAATCAGAGAAAAAAACAGCACTTTACCAAACTATTACATTTGGCCCTATAGTCTTCCAATTTATAAAAACATTCACTGTTACAGAGGTGTCCACATACATCTTACTTCCTTGCGCGCTAAACCGTCCTTCTAGTCGCGCCATGCCATGGCATGGCTCGGTAGCACTAAGTGTCTTTACGTGCAATTTTTTACCTTCAAATGCATCTTATTCACAAAGCGATGCAAATAGAACGCACAAGCAGCTTCTGATTGAAATGATATGTTGCATGCAAAATTGGCCTGACAACGTTCCAGTGTGTACCCAGCTTAACTCTTTGCCCTGGTAGCCATATTGTCTACAAACTGCACAGCTCACCAGCTTCATGTTACAGTAGAGCCTTAGCGACACCGATACTTAGTCATAACACAATTGTATAACATTTATATAAGATTTTAAATTGTTTTCAAAACTAAGGGGCATAAGCAATTGGGTGCGACGTTTAGCGAGAAAAAAACCTCGCCTCCCTCGCTCCCAATTTTGCGCCACGTAAAAAAAAATAAGAAAAATTCTGCACTTACCTGCCTGGGGGTCTCCGGTGGTCTCTGCGCTCCCGGTGGCCTCCCCTCTATCTTCTCACTGGAGAGGGGGCTGCTGGGAGTCCCGGGGGCTACTGGGAGATGTAGTTCTTCCAGCGCCCATTCCGGTGGGGCATACGGAACTAGGGGGGGTATACATACACCGGGGGTCACACACAAACACTCGTGCACACACACACTCACTCATACTCATTCATACACACTCACACACACTGACATACTCACCGCTGCTGCAGGAGACCGGGTCCCGAGACTGGATGCAGAAGACAGCACTTAGGAAGATGAGTATTACTGACTAATTAAGCAAATTATAAACTTCCAATTGCTTAATTAGTCATTAGGAGGGGTTCCACCGGGGTCCCAGAGCATTTACCAACCTTTTTTCCTAAAATTGGGGATTTTAGGAAAAATTGGTCGTGCTCTGGAGGTGCGCAAAAAAAAACCTCCTGGAGCGCAAAAAGTCAAAAACCCGCTCCTGATTGAATAGAAAAAATACCTCACCTGCAGGCAAAACCCCCAGGCAGGTGCAGGATTTTTGCTATTCCCGCACCAATTGAATATGCCCCTAAATGTTTACGCATACATCATACAGAATAACAACAAACAGTATAACTAGAATAATACCAAGAATACCGAAAAGTGTTATAATACTACAGTATGCAGATGCATACTGTACAGAATAAGAACATTACGTGAACAAAAACAAGCCAGTTTTTTAATAATAAAAAAGAGGTAATTTGTGTGGGGGAAAAGCATTCTGATCAGAAAACAGATATTTGATCATTACAGTTTATTTGCACTGGGCGACTTACTGATAGCTGCCACAATTGGCCTCATTTGTGAGGCATAATACAGTGCAGAAATATGCCCTTTATGGTCTTATCATGCATCTAGGCTTACAGAGGTGCACCTAGGTTTCTGCTATAACACATGGATTTGTGTAACAAGATGGTGGTGTTTGTGGAGCAGAAAGAATTTGTAAAAACCCAGGTATATATTTACTCAAACTTTGAAAATAAAAGTGAAGGTGATGTCCACAGTAACCAATCAGATCCTAGCTGACATTTATATGGTGCATTTTAGAAAATGATAGCCACAATCTGATCAGTCGCTATGGACAACACTTCCACTTTCCCTTACAGAAGCTTTAGTAATTCTACTTAGAGTGAGGCCCACTGTGTTCCAGACGGGATGCAGTCAAGATACCGGCGGGCGCTTTCCCGCCCGCCGATATCCCAACACTTGTATCCCGACATGGGAGTAAAGATAGGCGTCGAAATCCCGATGCCAGGGCCGGATTATAGGGGGGGCGACAGGGGCCCCCACACAGTCGTCCCCAAGAGTACATTAATGGAGGGCAGAACAGCATTTTGCTGCCTGCGCTCCAGTTCTCCTCCGTGGTTCAACAGTTTGTTGAACCTGTCCCCGCCCGTCCTCAACAGCAGCTGCAGCGGTCAGTGAGCGGATTGGCAGAGAGGCCACAGCAGCACACACCCCATCACAGACTCCGCGTTCCGGGATGGTCGCTGCTCTTGAAGCTCGGGCTGATGACAGAAGTGCGCCATGGAGATCCCCTGCAGTGCTCCACCCACTAACCAGTAAGTATACTGGCATATTGGGGAAGTGCCTGCCGCAGCGCAGCTCTCCTGTGGCAGTCATCTGTCCCACACACAGGCCCCCAGCCATCGTGATTTACCACAATGGGGGCCCCCACAAGTTTGTTATTGCCCTGGGCCCCCACAAACCTCAATCCGGCCCTGCCCGACGCCTATCATTAGCCCCTACGGAATCCTGACACCCGGCATACCGAACAAAGGTATGCTGGGTGTCTTAGTGTCTAGCCGCTATGGTGCGGGGACGTGGGTTTGGTTTAGGCACTAACAGGGGGAGGTTAGGGTTAGGCACCCCTAAGGAAGGGTTAGGGTTAGGGGGGGGAAAGGGTAGGGTTAGGGTACTTACCTTCAGCGGTCGGGATTTCGACCCGCCAGACTGCCGCTGTTATTTATGTTTTGTTCACATTAGTTGCAAGGATTGGAGAGTCTTTTCAGTGTGCTGTGTTTTTGCTAAAACCTATGTCACATGATCTCACATAATAACAAGCAGTGTACATGCGGTATCTTACTACTACTCAAAAGCTACTAACTGGTCATGTATAAAAGACCTTTTTTACTGCATAGTACATAACATAAAAGGACACAGATCTGACTATTCACACTCTGGTCAAATAGTGACCTCCTCGTAAGTAAGAAGCTTAGGTAATCCAATGGAATGCGTAGTTAAAGGATTTCATTACAAATAATGCAAACTGATCCTATCAAAACAATAATTAAGATTTATTCATGGGGAGCACGTTTAATTACAAAAGACCAAAAATTGGACTAACATCAAACAATACTGGAAATAAGAATATAAACTATGTAGACAGAATGTAGGTGGAATGTGGTTTACACAGCAAAGTTATAATAATATAAAAGTAGCAGGAACAGCTGTATAAATCATCTATTGTATACACTGTATGCTAAAATGCTTAATTGACAAATACTCCATTATACTGCATAGTGCAAGAACACACATAAGACCATTAAGATCAGGAGCAATACTCACTAAAGAGATGACAGTTACAAGTTGAGAGAGAGAAGAAAGAAAGAAAGAAAGAAAGAAAGAGAGAGAGAGAGAGAGAGAGAGAGAGAGAGAGAGAGAGAGAGAGAGAGAGAGAGAGAAAGAAAGAAAGAAAGAAAGAGAGAGAGAGAGAGAGAGAGAGAGAGAGAGAGAAAGAAAGAAAGAAAGAAAGAAAGAAAGAAAGAAAGAAAGAAAGAAAGAAAGAAAGAAAGAAAGAAAGAAAGAGAGAGAGAGAGAAAGAAAGGCTGCATTCACTGGTTCTAATTCAGAGATGGACGTTTTTGCAACAGTGCTGCATCTTTTTGTTAGAAGCAGCTGTGTGAAATTATGCTAATGCCACAGGAGGCGTCTAGTGCAAAAAGATGCTTACTGCCGGCATCACAAATTAAAGGGCTGTGTCTGAAGACGAAGCATCAGATCTACATTACAACCATCAGTCACAGTGTCAGCTCTGAGTGAGCTACTCAGAATGGCCGCCTCATCTCCATTTACTATCATTAAAGTCGGGTGATTTCTTCATCTTTTGGGGTTGATATCGGGTGGTTTAATGCCGCAAATTCGGCCGTTTTGAACAATAGAAATATCGCCATCGGCTCAATTTGGAAGTACTTTTCACTTATTTCTGCCTAAATCAGGAATTTACCATTATTCGTTTTGCTAAAGTCGGCCATTTACACTCAAATCGGGGACTCAATAGAAGTTTTAAATGCACCACCTCCAGAGCTGCGAGTTGCCATCCAACATACATAAATCAGTGTGATTTGTATATGTTTATGAATGGCAAGTGTGTTGTAAGGGTTAATATAGGGGTCCCCCTATTTTTAAAATCAGCACTGGACCCAAAACGACTGGGGTGTAATGCCACAGCCCGGAGACCTTATTAGCGGGTCTCCAGGGCCAAAGCATTATCACCCCAAGCCGCTCAGGCCAAGCCGGGGATCTCAGGGGAGGTGGGGACCCCATAAAAAAGGGGTCACCCCTCTCCCGAACCCCAGGCTTGGTCTGAAGCCCAGGCTGTTCCCCGCACCCCTGGAGCGGTGAGTACAGGGGTAATAAAGTGAAGAATAGACCTAAAACAATTGTATTTTACAATGGGACTACAGGTGCCAGCATGCCTGCCCTTTGGCACTTGTGGAACTACAAGTGCCAGCAGGCGTCCGGCACCCGTACCCCCACTGTAAAATAAATAGTTAAATAAAGACATGGCACAAAGATTGTGACTAGTAAAGATTTATTACACACATACGTCAATCAGACATACTTACCTGTACCAGCCGGTCTGTCCACTTGTCCGAGTAGAATCTGTGAGGAATGGCCTGCAACAAAGATCGTATACTCACCTGATCCTCGCGCTGGCCTCCATAGGATCCCAGGGGGTCTTGGCAAAAAAATAACATGCTTCACCGATGCCAAACGACTA
The DNA here is from genome assembly GCA_031769625.1 of Taudactylus pleione. NCBI lineage: Eukaryota > Metazoa > Chordata > Amphibia > Anura > Myobatrachidae > Taudactylus > Taudactylus pleione. Next base: position 27,827,523 of record JAUIMM010000040.1, on the reverse strand, counting down.
GTATAGGTATGTGTCTTGTCACACATACCAATATTATGCGAATGCCAGCTGCCGGGACGTCACAGGGTTTCCCACGTCCCGCCAGCCAATCAGAGGCCGCTTCACATCTAGCGGCCTCTCATTGGCTGGGGTACACGTGGGTTCCAGCCAATGAGAGGCTGCTAGATGTGCTGGTTCCTAAGCTAAGTTGGAACCCTACTCGTTTTGTTCCCCGTAATTGTTGGAACCAGGCCTGGCTGACAAGTCCGGGGCTGGTTATGCTTTTGGGGGGGGGACCCAATGTAAATTTTTTTCTTAAAGTTAACCATTAAAATATAAAAAAATAAATAAGCAGTCTGCACATATTTCACGGATATGTGCAGCCTGCTTGTTCGGGAGAAAAATTCGGACGGTGAATCGGGACTTCAAAACGGACAGGATCGACCAAATACACCATCAATCAAAACGATCCAGTCAAAACCGTTTTTGATCGATCCTATCCGAGTTGAAAAACAGGACAAATCGGGAACAACATGAATCTTAGTAAATTTACCCCTAAGTCTGCATTGGAATATGCCAAGGGTGGCACTCCCACAAAACGGAGGCGACATGCATCTGTTTTGGAAACGGACCCCGGCTCAATCCTGGATTGCCTGCGGCCTGTCAAGCAGACTGCGGTGTCCAGGGCACTGTGGGCGATTTTGCAGGATGAGATCTGCACATGCACAGCGTGGCTTCTGTGCATGTGCAGATCTTAACATCATCAACATCGGAGTTCCAGACATTTCTGAATTCGGCCCACAGTAAATCTTTGTGGAACTTCCACAGCAACATCCAGAGAACAATCCCATACATGTTGAAATATAGCAAAAAATAGAAAAACTGGGGCACTCACCCCCATTGTCCAGTTCCTGTTTCTAGAACACATGGATGCTGTGATTATGGTTTTCAGGTGCATATGATTACTGTATTGGTAAGTGTTAAATATATTTATATCTGGTTTGGGCCATTAGGAGTTTACCGTAGGACTTTGATACAGTATATTGTTTGGTGAAACACTAACTGTAGTTTGTTTGATTTGCACATATTTCTGTAATGAACATAGCTTAAAAGATTTTTATGCTGGTGAGTGCCCCAACATTGTATATAATGCTATTTCCTCATGGATGGAAAAACTTAACATGCCTAAGACTGAGCTGTTTTCCCACCTTCCTTCAATTTTATTATCTATCAACAACACCACCACCTCTTCTAGCCCACAAGTGCGCAATATTGGAGTTACCCATGACTCTACCCTCTTCTTCAAACCACACATATAGTACCATTTGCAATCCTGCCATTTCAGTAATATCTCCAGGAGCATGACCTTGCTCACCCTGGAGGCATCAAAGACCTTCATTCACTCACTGGTCATCTTTGGACTGGACTACTGTAATCTCCTCTTATCTAGCTTCCCTGTCTCCCACCTCTCAATACTCCAATCTGTCCTCAATACTACTGCCCGGCTCATCTCTCTTTCAAAATGTATTACGTCTGCTTCCCCCTCCTACAAGCCCTGTACTGTCTCCCCTTCCCCTTCAGAACCCAATCCTCACTCTCAATTACAAAGCCCTCACCAAATCCTCCCCTACTTACATCTCCATCCTCATTCTCCCTTCACACTCTAACCTGCTCACTTTACTCCACAAATGAATACTCCCCACCACTGGAACTCTCTCCCTCTCCCTTTTAAACTCTCCACCTCTCTACATAGCTTCAAATGGGCTCTCAAGCTCCACTTCTTTATCAAATCCTTCCAGCTTTCATCCTAACACACTGATCCTTGCTCTTCACTCACTGTCTGTCTGCCACTCACCTTTAGATTGTAAGCTCTCACGAGCAGGGTCCTTTTCCCTCATGTGCTTTTCCTTACCTCACTTACACCATTATCTCCTCCCCACTGCCAACAACGTCACCAAACCTTTGAGTTAAGCCAACGGTGCTTATTTGGGTATTGTGACTGATGATTTTTTTCTTGTTCTGTTCTGTTTCTTTTTTAGGATGGAATTCCTCAGCAAGTCCCGGATGTTTGTGACTCCAAATTAAATATAAGAAGAAATCACAATAGCACAATCTAAAGCCAAGCCTAAGACATCCATATCTTTATACAGATACACTCTGTCACAAATTGGGTACTTACACCCTCTTACCCTATTTGGCGCTGTCGATTCGCTGGCTGGCACATGTCTGCTGGCCAGTCACGTCAGGATTCACCTGCAGCATTCGGCCCGATGCAGCAAACGTGCCACCATCTTGCCTGAAATCAGCTGAGTTGTTTCACCCATCCACAGCGTCTCTGCGCTGCACATGACTCTCACATCCAATCCTGTGCTGGAGCTCCCTATGTAAACTGCTCACTGCCACCTGTCCTTTGCCAGTACAAGTCTCCTAGGACTCCTGGTCTCCTGTAACAGAAGTGGTTCCTAGGTCCTGAATTTCAGCACCTATACTAATATATCTGCTATTTCACCTGAGTGCTTTCCTTCCAGTGGGTTCAGCCTGACAGCCTCGCTTACCATCTGCTCACCTTTTTCAATCAGCGCTACCTTACACCAGTGTGCTGTCTGCCTTCAGCATCTACATGCATCTTCATCACTACAGTCTGCTTTACCTAACCTCCTGCATGCAGTCTCTCTCACCTTGTATTCAAAAACTTCTGACTGTTAATTCCTTTAGCTGTTATTTGCAGACACTCATACAAATAGTGTGTTACTGATCCATCCAGTTCTCATTTGCACTCATATGTACTAAGCTGCTAAAGGTATAGCTACCACTGCCAAGTAGCATGTATACAGCAGCAGACTTACTGTAGATTTTGTTTCATACAGATACAGTATACTAAATGAGGAGAAGTGTCATTCAACCTCCTAGTTTCATTCACTCTGGTTCTAGTCAGTTCTTCCATACGGCACCAGTTCTGGGTACTGACGCATTACTTTAGCGTATGTCCGGAACGCATATAAGCACATGGTCACTTTGCGTTTACACTACTGTATTAAAATACTATAAGTCGCACTTGTTTCCTCTTCACTGCTATATATTTCACACATCCAATCAACTTAATTTTTATATTGAGAAACAAGCAGCCACCCAAGAAATTCACTAATGAAGTGTTTTTTTTAATTACTTATTTTGTTTTATATTGTTTTCTATGCATGTGTAATTTATGTTTTACTTATACATATTATTTAAGATAATATAGTGTTCCTTCTAGCTTAGTACAAGTATTCAGTGGATAGAAGGGATAGTAACATAACCTCCCAAACACATACATATATAGTTACAACGGGTCTGGCGCTCCTATAAGGCTCAATCATATAGAGTTGTTGATGACTTTCTAATAATAAAATGTTAGTGATAACTCTCGATTTCAGATGTATTTTGCGCTTCAGCGCCCCCACAACCCACACTTTTGCTGCCCTGCAGCTGGCTGGGGCCGGCCACTGGGATGTGCTGGGAAGGGCAGGAGAATCATGGATGAGAAATTTGTATTGCAGCTATAGTAAGTATTATCAGCAGCACGTCCCTGAGGCTGGGACACCTGTGCATATTTCCGCAGCCTCCATGCGCACACCTCCCCAGCTGCCGAATATGGCGATGAGCAAAGTCCTCTTTGCACAATGTAACCTACAGTTCTGGGCTTCCTGTTGAGCTTCCTCACCGTGGTATCCCTGTCCGAGAACAGAGCTGTATTCCATGGGAGGCGCCCATTCACCGAGAGTGTGTGGCTGAGTGGGAACATCGCACTAGAGAGGGAGAACTTCACAGTTGAGGAGTGGTGGCCGGAGTCCGCCTGCAGGTTCAGCGTATGGATGGACATCGGAATCCGATGGTAACTAACCATCGATTTTTGTTGTTGTTCCGATGGTAGTATTTTATGCACACTAGCAATTTCATCTCACCACAGCCCCATGCATCTTATAACAACCTACTCCATATCGCCACAGTCCCCTGCATCTCACCACAGCCACCTGCTTCTTACTCCTGACCCCGGCATCTCACAACAGTCTCCTGTTTCTCACCACAGGCCCTTGCTTCTCACTCCTGCCTCTTACCACAACCCCCTGCATCACACCACAGCCCTCTGAATCTCACCACAACCCTCTGCTTCTCACTCCTGCCCCCAGGCATCTCACCAATGCCACCACAACCCCCACAGCTGCTGCCCTGCAGCTGGCTGGGGCACGGCCACTGGGATGTGCTATGAAAGGCAAGGGGATCATTAATGAGAGATTTGTATTGCAGCTACCATAAGCATTATCAGCAGCATGGTGCTCCGATGGTTGTTTGTCTTTATTAAATTCCTGATAGCTATGCCTCCCCTGGCTCCTTCCTGGCTACTGTGACTGCATCAGGGCATCTTCATGGGTTCGTTGAAGACTGTCTCTCACTGACTGGAGTCAGGGACTGGAGCAGGATCATAGATAGAGCACGTAACTCTAACTCTCAAGTACCTGAACAAATCATGATGCAATGCAAGGAGTGCAAATACATGCCAAGATGCTACTCTATTACCAAATACGAATCAGGCCCTCTGCCTGCCTCAGACATGATCCTGCTCCAGTCTCTGACTCCTTCCCCCTTTTAGGCTGCTGCTAAGCAACAGGACACATTGCTAGCTCTGATTGGCTCTCACTTTTCTGTTTTAGCACTATGGGCAGTTACTGTACTTCATCTTAGTGTAAGATCAGATGTTTTTTGCTCGGCTCCTTTTTGTCACAGATGAATGGTCCATACACCCAAACCTTCTTTTACCAATGCTGTACAGAATATTGAAAACCCCATCAAAAGCCGCCAAGAGATTACCCTGAATGAGAACCCAGACCCCAGGACCGGGAACTTTATTTTTTTTTTATATATATATATATATATATATATATATATAAATAATCCTGCACTCACTGCAACATAGGTTCATAGACAGGGTGCATCCTCAGTGTAACAAGCAAAAAATGTATTTGCTTGCTAAATATACATTTGAAACAATAGAGGGCACTCACCAGTTCATCCAAGAAGTAAAGTCGTTTATTTACATACTACCAATGTTTAAAAAATTGGTCCGACATTTTGGTCCCATTATGGATCTTTGTTGAGGTTACACAGCACCACTGCAAGCACTAAGGACCTGATTCAGACTCGCTCGCTAGATGCGTACGCTCGCACAAAGCGTATGCAAATCTGGCACACACCCAGCAAGGCAGGCGATTACACGGCAAGGCATAAGCACACCCACTATGTCTTCTCGTGCGATCACTTTGTATATGCAGACGCCCACCAGCCTGTCTTAAGACACCCACTTGCGCACGTCATGTCCAGGAAGTGTATGCAACCATCGGTACATCGGGTACCATCAGAAGCGAACGCAGTGCTTGAGGTTAACTATATCCTACCGCAAGTACTGCGATCACTTCAGTGTGAAATATAACCAGGTGACGTGTACTATGACGCTGCCTGCTAATTATGCACGCCTCTGAAACGGCATTAAGACGCTCCGGTAGGCCTGCGTTCACACCTCCTCTCCCCTGTTTATAATGTCCAGCCCCTATCACCACCCACAAACACAAACGGCTTCTCCTGTCACTCACTCTGCTGGGCTGTCTATGCGCAGCGAGTGAACGCTTCCCGATCTCTCGCACTGGTTCACGCACACGCACTGCGATGCATATGCATGCGCACAATGCGAAAATCATCCAGCTACGAGCAAACGCAACCTAGCGAGTGGGTCTGAATCAGGTCTTAAGTGTGGAAGAGTCAGCTGCTTTTGCTTGATACTGCTTGACTGATTTATCAATACCCAGCCCAAATCCCTGGACCTAGAAACATGAAATTTTGGGAATACATTCCTTCCATGACCTAAGCATCCACTAAGCAGGGATTTTTCGCAATTTGACTCCTAAGGGGCTGAAAAGGGGTAAAATGTTTCCTCTCAGGTGATAAAGCAACATGGCCCAAGTGCTGCGGGACTTTAAGCTATTTATCTGGGACGAGTGTACCATGGTGCACAAGGGGGGTTTTGTGGCACTGAGCAGAACCCTCAAAGACATCAGTGGCAAGGATGGAATGATTGGGGTATCACCTTGCTGCTAGTTGGAAACTTCCGGCAGACTCTGCCAGTAGTACAGAGGGGAACTCTAGCTGACAAAGTTAAGGTGTGCATCAAGGCGTCATATCTGTGACCCCTCATCTGGAAACTCTCTTATGAGGGTCCATTTGAGGGGCGATATCTCTGCTGAGCAATTCTCCAAACTCCTACCCAAAATAGGGGATGGAGGGTATCCCGAGTCCGAGGGAAAGGTTACCATCCGTGCAGGCCTAGACTGGACATACTGATATTGCCGATATCAAAAAAAGTCCATGTACTGGACTTGCCATTCTGACCCCCAAAAACAAAGTGGCTGCTGTCATTAATGACACTCTACTTCCGTCCTTTGAAGGGGCAGAAATTAAGTACAGGTCTGTGGACTTGGTTGTGCAAATGGATGGTCAACTACACCGTGGAGCTCCTCAACACCCTCACCCCAACTGGCCTCCCATCCCATAAGCTTCTCCTCAAAGTGGGGTTTCCAGTGATGTTTGCTGAGAAACCTCAACCCACCCAAACTTGACAATGGTACCAGGCTTCAAGTAAAGGCCCTTCACAGGAACGTCATCGAGGCCACAGTGTTCACAGGCTGTGCTCGATGTGGTGGGAGAGGGGGGTATTCACAACAAGCATACTGTCAGGTTGCGGCCTAGGATCGGCCATTACTCACCCAAGTGCCGGCTTCACCCGACTTCTCAAGTGATCAGACGTCTAGTGCGGTGGCGGGTGACATGCTGAGGATTATGCCTAGAGACTGCGTGGACATTCATGTGTTGCTCCGTGACTTGGTTCCTGCGGGTGCCATCATGGATGCAGTCATGACAGTCTTCATCATCTGACTGGCCTCTAGCCAATGATAGCCTAGTTGTTGTCAGCTGACACTGTCCTCCAATGGACCGTTATCTTAGGGTATTTAGCTGGGATCTGGACAACAGGAAGTTGCCTGTAGAACGTCGTTTCTACTGGTGTATGCTTGCCGTTACTTTGTTAATTTCCTTGCTCCTTTCCTCTCACGAGTCATCTCTAGTGTTACGTCTCTACTCCTCAAAGTGATTCTCCTGTGCCGGTGATACGTCTGGGTTCTCAGCCCATGTACTCAGTACAACTCACAAGTACAAATACTTGATCTATGGTCATAGATCAATATAATGCGCTCAGAACCTATAACTGGATAGTGTATATTTAGTTGTAGGTATGTGAATTACTGATATTCGAAACTCGATATGTTGTAATAAGACTTTATTTGGGTAAAGGTGGAAACTAATAAACTAAGGGATGGTAGTTCATTGACTGAATATGACAGTCAATTTGTGGGACATATGCCGTATATTGGCAATGTTCAGTCTCTGAAGGCAAAAATAGGGGGTTTGATAAAAACAAGAAAAAATGCAAAATCAATCACTATTGATCTGTTGAAGCAATGGTGCTTCAATGGTGAAGCAGGAACTGGAGACCATAAAGTCACAGGAACACATTTACAATATAACAAAGGGCAACGACAACCACCCCCTCTCAGCACATTTCAAAATATTTAATCAGTCAGATCCAGCAAATCTGGAATTCTGTGCATTAAGGCTAGTTAGGCACAACTGGCGGGGAGGGGACTTTATCAAACGCATCAACAAAGAGGAACTCAAAACCATGATTCAGATGGGTACCCTATACCCAAAGGGACTCAATCTAGATAATGAAATCAAGTCCATTGTATGTGACTAAGTTAGTCAGTACCAACACGCGAACACCTTTTATGCGACCAATTACAGTCAGTGTTAGTATTTAAATACACAGGGGCAATAACCGATTTATCTCTAATTTGATGCTACCATTATAAAGAACCCTATAATCAGAAACTGAAAAGTCAGTCTCACCTTCAGTCATCAGGTACACATTGCCTTAGAACAGTGATGTCTAACTTAGGTCCATCTAAATTTCTGACTCTGTATCAATATTAGCAATGCTGTTGACCTAATTTAGGTTCACCCAAATTCTGACTATATATCACTATTAACAATGCTGCCCAACACTAGCCCTAATGTTTTTGTTTTTGTTTTGTTTGCTCCTTGCAATAAACACAGCCCTCTAGGCCCACTGAAGGGAGCAACCTTCAGTGAATTATAGTCAGATTGTGAGTGCCATAATAACAGGGAAACATGTTCTATCACCAATATACACAATGCAAAGTTAACCAGATACTGGCTTACAAAGTATAACTTACATGTGCAGGACTCAGTATTTTATTTATTTAATTAATACTAACATCATTATTTAAAGAGATAAAGGCCGACTGAGAGACGCTGCTATCACATTAAGATAGGGACCTGGCAAACTGGCAGTGTATTTAATGCAGGAACACTTAAGATTCATCTCCTGCTAACCAATTAGAAAAAAGGCGTACCCGGAAGTTGTGTACATAAACAAACCATAGTGATTGATTTTGCATTTTTTCTTGTTTTTATCAAACCCCCTATTTTTGCCTTCAGAGACTGAACATTGCCAATATACGGCATATGTCCCACAAATTGACTGTCATATTCAGTCAATGAACTACCATCCTTTAGTTTATTAGTTTCCACCTTTACCCAAATAAAGTCTTATTACAACATATCGAGTTTCGAATATCAGTAATTCACATGCCTACAACTAAATATACACTATCCAGTTATAGGTTCTGAGCGCATTATATTGATCTATGACCATAGATCAAGTATTTGCATTTAACATAGGAGGGCAGACACCCGTCCCAATAGTGCAGCTCACCTCTAACGTTTTTTCTAGAATCCAGTGCGCAATATCTTTTTACATTTCAACTCCCAAGTACAACACAAGTGTCCACTCTCCTGAGACAGCGGTGTATCTGAGTTCTCAGCACGTGTACTCAGTACAACATCCGAGTACTGCCTAAGTGTCACTCTTTTGTGCCAGCGGTGCATCTGGGTTCTCAGCACGTGTACTCAGTACACCAATCAATTACTACCCTAAGTTTCACTCCTCTGTGCCAGTGGTGCATCTAGGTTCACAGTGGGCCTTATCCATTTGCCTCCAGTATACTATTCCTGGAAGTTATGCTATTGTGCCAATACAGTACCAGCAGGGTACAGGGTTCTCACTAGTGTTTCACACTGAAGTACATTCTCCTGGGTCTCCTCTGTGTTACGTTCCTCCATTTCCCACTTGTATCAGATACCTGACCAAAGGGCCACGACCTGCTTGCTGGATGCAGCTTAAACCCATATCCCGCTTGGAGGGGTCACTGGTGAACACCTCTCAGCAAGTTAGACTCTGCGCCTTTGGTCAGGTCTCATCAACATCTGGTACTTGTGGATGAGGAGGACATACATCCAGGCCCCTCGCCTCCGATTCCTTCCTCAACCCGAGACATCAGCTTTCAGCTCCTCAGAAGGAGAGCCTCCTGAGCAGAACGTGACACATACCACTCATACCATCAGATTACCCCTTTGAGTTCAAGAGAGTGCAGTTCCCTCTCAAGGTCTGCTTTACAATGACCATCAACAAGTCCCAGGGACAGTCGATTAAGGTGGCAGAGATTGACTTGAGAGAGGACTGCTTCTCACATGGGCAGTTATATGTGGCCTGCTCCAGAGTGAGCTCAACCAGCAGTCTAGTGATCCTAGCACCTAAGGAGAGAACCACCAATGTGGTTTACAAAGGAATCCTTGAGTAGAGAAAAAAAAGGTTTACCTACATCTTATAACCCACCTTCAATTCAGTCATATTAAAAAAAAAGTTTACACAATTTTTTTAAATGGATACTAGCACGCTCCTTTACCACAGAGGCATAAAATTAACTAAGCATATAAGTTAAGTTATAAGTTATAGGATGAAGGAAATGGAAAGAATAAATATCTAGGTCTTAGCTTCCTACATTTCATTACAATTGACTGTTTAGCATCCATCCTCTCCCTGCATTTGTTGCAAACCCCAGCCATTGGGAGCTCTGGGCCTGATTCAGACCCGTTCGCTATATGCGTACGCTCGCTGGATGCATATGCAAATTTATCAAAGTGACGCCACGGGAAGTGATCGCTCACCAAGGCATAAGCACGCCCACCATGTCTTAGCGAGCGGCCACTTTGTGTATTCGTACGCCCAATCGCACAGACAGAGCTACCCACCAGCACCACGTCATCTCCAGGAAGTGTATTAAAACATTGGTACATCGAGCACCATTGGATGTGAACGCAGTGCTTGAGGTAGCTTTACCCTACCACAAGCATTGTGAGGAAATCAGTGTAAAAAAAAGGCAAGTGACATGTACGATTGACGCTGCCTGTTAATTATGCACACCTCTAAAACGGCGTTGAAACACTCAGGCACTCCTGCATTCGCATCTCCAACCCCCCGTTATTAGTGTCCTGAACCTGTTACCACCCACAAACGGCCTCAACTGTCACTCACTACCCTGGGCTGTCTTTGCTGGGCGAGAGAGAGGGATGCAATCGAAGTGAGTAGTTCGCGCACGCGCATAACGAAACGTGTGCATGCGTGTACGCAAAACATCGGGCCGCTTGCGAGCGCACGTATATAACGAACGGGTCTGAATCAGGCCCTCTGCACACTACACTACTGGATCTGTAGTATGGATTGTGGGCTTTTGCTTTGTAAGACTGCTAATTTTGCTTCCCAGCCCATGCCTGTTGTGCACCTATAAATGCATTAGTTAGGCCTACACTTAAAAGTTCTGCATATCTGATTACCATGTTTTAGTGCACTCATTCTGTCAGGAATAGCACCAAAGGACTACTGAGGCTCTCTCTATATGCAGGTTTACCACATGCAAATGTGACTTGTTTGGCTACATAAATGTTGAGTTGATACATTTTTATTTAATAAATATGTCTTTTTTATTGTGAATTTTTAGCTATTGCTTCTTTTGCGCAGTTCTATGTATTTTGTTTTGTCCGTATTCAACTATTTAACTCCCACAGTTGGTTAATTACACTAGTGCAATAGATCTACAATAGTTTGCATTTCAGTAGTGCCTTGTTTCTTTAGGTTTCTTTACTAAAAGCTCAGCATGCCTGCATATTGTACAGTTCCATTAATATGTGTATGTGTTGTATATATAATACATATGTTGGGTTCTCAAATGTCCTCTTCACTGAATCTTTACATATTTTCTAAGAATTATAAGAAATATTGGTCACATGATTGAACCATTTTATAATATAAACTGTGACAAAAATACATCTTTGGAAATGTTGCTGTAAAATGGAACTCAGATGAGGCTTCTTAAAATAGCTTTAATAGGTTATGTATTCCTATTACTACTACATTATGGTTCTACCTTAGAAATGTCCAAGTGGTTAGACAGCATTTAACAGTATTATTCACAAGGGATATTTTTGGACTCATGTAAAAGCAAAACAAACATAGTGTTTTGTGTGGACAGACTATAATAAACTGAAAATATACTTTGTGTGGACAGACTGTAATAAACTGAAAATATGCTTTGTATGGTTTGTTATGGCAATATGAGCAAAGCAGTGCCTCTGGAGAAGCCTTCAGCAATTCCTGACCACAGATTAGGTATATGGGAGAACTACAAGTTAACTAAGTAATATACTGTCACTGAGGGGGAGATATACTATGCCTTGAAGAGAGATAAAGTACCAACAAATCAGCTCCTAGCTGTCTCTTTAACCACTTGCCTGGCATGGTCGCATCAGATGCGACCACACCAGGCTGAGTTTTCCCTGACATGGTTGCATCTGATGCGACCAGTCAGAAACATCCTGGGGGTGGCTGTTGGAAGAGAATCTTCCAGCAACAGTCAACATTAGATGGACCTCCTGGCCCCTCTGAACTTTTGGATCCTGCTCCAGTGTCTCCTGTTCACTGCTGGGCACAGTGATCAGCCTCCCCCCTCTCCCCCCTCACCCAGCATCTGCTGCCCACAGCCTCCAGGAAATGTAATAGATGCAGCCGTCGGGAAATCCGATAGTGGAGCAGTGGATCCTTGCTCCCCTGTCACCAGCCCTGCTGCTAGCAGCCACTGGGGAAAGCTCTCATAACCAGCCCCGCTGCCTGTGAGCCTGGCGCTCCTCGCAGCCGCTGGGCAGTCAGATAGTGGGGGAGTGCAGTGGCTCCTTGCTCCCCGTGTGCCCGGCGCTGCTCCTCGCAGCCGCAGGGAAAATTTTATGAATGGAGCAGCTGTCCCATGTGTATACCCAGCAGATTACAGTCCTGGGGAGCTCACAGATCATCCTAGGATGGCCATTGTCCATCGATATTTTCAAAACATTGATAGTTGCCGGCTGATGTTAACTAGTTTTGCCATCGATGGCAGAGAACCAATGGTTCTCTGCCATCGATGGATGAGTGGGAGCCTTTTTTTTTGGCAGGACATAGCTTAGCCCCCCCTACACCTGCTAAGCCTTGCCCCCATTTTTAATTGGACCGTGGCCCGCCATGCCCGCAGCAGAGGTGAACATTGAGGGTGTGCAAACAATTCATGGTTCACCATTGATGGTTTTTTGCTCCACTGATGGTAATCAATGATGGGTCTATCAATGGTAACCATCGATGGACACCCCACCGATGGCCTTCCATAGGACATATATAGCAGCGTCCTGGCCGCCCGCGATAGTATCGATTATCGATACTTAATGATTTTGACATATTGGGGAAAACTATTTTTATTTTTTTAAGAAAGTTAATACAGAGTATACTAGGGACAGCCATCAACCAACGATGGTGTATAACCATCGATGGCATGTGCCTGATGGCAAGCACTGATACCGCCCCATCAACGTGAGCACCAGATGTTAACAAAACATCGGTGGTGCAGGCCCGAGGGTCGCATTCTGCACATGCACAAAACCCAACCATTGATGGCTGCATCATCAATGGTTTTCTAATGATGGTTCAAATAATCGGTATTTGATGGTACACGCATCGATGGCTATCACTACAGTATACCGTATAAAATTGCTATTTTTATGGTATAATTTCTTTAAAAAAAATAATAGTAATAAAATTGTGTTGGATAAATTTTAAATACACGTTCATGACCCATTTCAATCATAAAAAAAATTACAAGTTCGGAGGGGTTCTTGAAAAAAAAAATGTCAGTTAAGTGATTAAAGGCTGTGTTTGAAAAATGTTAGGAGCTGGTTGGTTGGTACTTTTAGCTCTCTCCACTTTCTCTCTATCCAAGGCTTAGTACATCTACCCCTAATTGTGGAAACTGTGACTTTGGGGTCTATGTACTAAGCCTTGGAGAGAGATAAAATACCAATCAGCTACTAACTGTAATTTTTCAAACAAAGACGGTAAAGTGACCGTTAGGAGCTGACTGGTTGGTACTTTATCTTCATCCACTTTATCTCTCTCCAAGTCTTAGCACATAGACCCCCATATTTCTGTTACATGTAACACATAATGAAATAATATAATATGGACTTTCATAATGTGGGAAATAATAAATAAAAGAATGGATTTTCCATTATATCCGTATTGTTATTATTTACAGAAAAGTTAATGGCCTGTATCCATGACTTACAATGACAGCTATTTTTCACATTATTATATACATAATTATTGCACTATCCAAAGAATGAACTTTACAACATACAAGAAAAATATATTGTAACTAGGGATGTGCAGGCTCGGATAGGTTCGAGTTTGCACGTTGAGTTCGGATTTTTCCCTCTAAAAAAACGGAACTCAGAAAGAGGCAAAATGTCATCTTACATGGACGAACATCATCATTCCTGGACAAAAGTCCAGGAATGATGATGTTCGTCCATGTAAGATGACGTTTTGCCTCTTTCTGAGTTCCGTTTTTTTGGAGGGAAAAATCCGAACTCAACGTGCAAACTCGAACCTATCCGAGCCTGCACATCCCTAATTATAACACATAAATATTTATAAGTCTGAGTAAGGCAAGGTACGAATAAATGCAGGCTGGTCAGGATTACCCAAAGGCTCTCAAAGGCAGCAGCAACGGATCACATTGCTACTCATGTTCCATTCTTGGTGCTAACGGCTGTATGAGGAGATATGAGTGCTACACATTATAGGTCAGTGTAATATATCACGTGTTAGCAAAGCTATTCATGAATGGGAGCCTGTAACTACATTTTTCTCATCACTACTTGAAAGCAGTGACTGCTGGGAGAATCAGATCACCACCTAGAATTCATCAGGCTTTTCATTATTTGGGGAGCAATACTGATAAATAGGGAGCAATACTTTATAACTTGGATTAGCTGCTAAAAGCAATGGGAAGCAATTATGCAATTATGTTTTAACCTTGAGAGTCAATGCTGTTATAACATTAGGGGGCAATGCTGCTGTAACATTTGGAGTGTATGCTGATATATCATTAGAGGACAAGAGTAGATATTACTAGTTTACACATGCTTTACAATTGGTTCAAGGTACAGTATCATGAAGAACCTTTATATAGATGTTCAAGTCTGAAAATGTACTGCACAGATTGCTGATTTTGCCACCCGGAAAAACAAATGCCTGTATTACCATTGCCTCCCCTCAAGACAGTGTTGAGAAGCGCATCATTCTTTTGCATGTTCTCTGGTACAAGCTGAATGTGCACATGCACCCACTCAATTTTGGGCATGCATATCTTGGAGGTATTTGCTTTTGTTACCACTCTGTGGACTTGGTGAAACAGCTAGTAAATGTAAGTAACCACTCTTGGACTTGGCGAAACAGCTAATAAATGTAAGTAACCACTCTGTGGACTTGGCGAAACAACTAGTATATGTAAGTAACCACTCTGTGGACTTAGTGAAACAGCTAGTAAATGTAAGTAACCACTCTGTGGACTTGGTGAAACAGCTAGTAAATTTAAGTAACCACTCTGTGGACTTGGTGAAACAGCTAGTAAATGTAAGTAACCACTCTGTGGACTTGGTGAAACAGCTAGTAAATGTAAGTACCCACTCTGTGGACTTGATGAAACAGCTAGTAAATGTAAGTAACCACTCTGTGGACTTGGCGAAACAACTAGTATATGTAAGTAACCACTCTGTGGACTTGGTGAAGCAGCTAGTAAATGTAAGTACCCACTCTGTGGACTTAGTAAAACAGCTAGTAAATGTAAGTAACCACTCTCTGGACTTGGCGAAACAGCTAATAAATGTAAGTAACCACTCTGTGGACTTGGCGAAACAACTAGTATATGTAAGTAACCACTCTGTGGACTTAGTGAAACAGCTAGTAAATGTAAGTAACCACTCTGTGGACTTGGTGAAACAGCTAGTAAATGTAAGTAACCACTCTGTGGACTTGGTGAAACAGCTAGTAAATGTAAGTAAGCACTCTGTGGACTTAGTGAAACAACTAGTATATGTAAGTAACCACTCTGTGGACTTGGTGAAACAGCTAGTAAATGTAAGTAACCACTCTGTGGACTTGGTGATACAGCTAGAAAATGTAAGTAACCACTCTGTGGACTTGGTGAAGCAGCTAGTAAATGTAAGTAACCACTCTGTGGACTTGGTGATACAGCTAGAAAATGTAAGTAACCACTCTGTGGACTTGGTGAAACAGCTAGTAAATGTAAGTAACCACTCTGTGGACTTGGTGAAACAGCTAGAAAATGTAAGTAACCACTCTGTGGACTTGGTGAAACAGCTAGTAAATGTAAGTAACCACTCTGTGGACTTGGTGAAACAGCTAGTAAATGTAAGTAACCACTCTGTGGACTTGGTGAAACAGCTAGTAAATGTAAGTAACCACTCTGTGGACTTGGTGAAACAGCTAGAAAATGTAAGTAACCACTCTGTGGACTTGGTGAAACAGCTAGTAAATGTAAGTAACCACTCTGTGGACTTGGTGAAACAGCTAGAAAATGTAAGTAACCACTCTGGACTTGGTGAAACAGCTAGTAAATGTAAGTAACCACTCTGTGGACTTGGTGAAACAGCTAGTAAATGTAAGTAACCACTCTGTGGACTTGGTGAAACAGCTAGAAAATGTAAGTAACCACTCTGGACTTGGTGAAACAGCTAGTAAATGTAAGTAACCACTCTGTGGACTTGGTGAAACAGCTAGTAAAGTAACTTTAATACTCCGCTTTTGTAAGAATCATTATTATTTATTTAGTGCACATTGTCTACTTACATGCCCTGTTATTGCTACAAGGAGTAGCTGCACAGAGATGGGAGGGATCAGAAAATAACCCCCTGTTCTATGCATTCTCCTCAACAGTACCTTCAAAAGCCATCTGAGAGTGGCATTAGATTATCTTTTATATCTAGCTCTTAATCTAAAAAAAAAAAAAAAAACACAACCTTTTTGTAGCTTGATAGATTGATATGCGATGCTGTCCTGATAGTTAACTAATGCAGGGGATATTAGTGATAGCTTATGCATTAACCCTTTAATACATATTGCTGAAACTTAAATGACCCGAAAAACACGTGGAAAATGCTATTTAAAAAAGAACTGCTTGATAATTTAGCCCCTATATATTTTATAGTGATATCTCATTTTAATATGACTTTCAAGGAGGACCGTATTTGCATACAGGCACTCATTATGATAAATAGTTTCATTATAAAAAAAAATTCCCTAGATTATTAACGCTCAAAATAGCAGCCCACAATCATGGTGATATAAAGAGGTGTAAAAGGTAAGGAATAAGTCAGTTCTCAGTTCATATTTATGTCTAATAAGGAGGTGTGCCTAATAGAGAAAATCTGTGCCTTCATCCTGTATCCTTCATACAAGGATTCCTCAGTAGCTTATAAGACATCACTAACAGAAATTATTTGCCATTGTATGTTTTGGACTAGCACATACTAGGGCAGCCAGAGGTGACCACAAGTGTAAGTATACAATTATTTCTAATATGGTTTGTATTGTATTTGTAATTAGTAAACCGTATTTGTGCGAACACTTCTTATTGTGGTGTTAGTGAATGAATGAATAAATGTATAATTGGCTATGGATACCCAAATTGTATACCTAACTGATGCACTGCCATGATTCAGTACCCAATGCCATTGTCCCATAGCACTAACAACTTATACATCAGGAAAGTTACCACCCTTCAAAATACACTGGGGTAAATGTAATAGTCTACAGACTATGAGCATCAGCGAGTTCCATGTGAGACTGCCCTATGTTTTAAAGTAGGAGTCATTTAAAAAGCAAATCAATCTGGTTTTGCCTCGTATACTAAGCAAACAATAGTATTTGTCAGCTTACCCTATAATGCCTTTCATAATGGCCACTGTCGTCATCAAATTCAATCACAAATCCATTTAAAGACCAGATGAATGTAAGGTCCAGAGAAGAATCATGAGATGCATGGCACTGCATGGATGCATTTTCCCCGACTGTTACATCTGCATTGGATGGTGCAAGCGTGATCTTTGTGGCAGCTGCAAGTTTAGAAAATGAATAACATCAAAAATCAATACTAAGAATAGCAAAATAGTATTAGACATTCATAAATTGATTCAGATGCTTAAATAGAACTTTGGAAGCCCCACAGAAAAAAAGTTTCAAGAGGTTGTCAAGACGACATTGGCCCTTCCAATTTTGATTCCCACCAACTCAATTATCTTAACATTTTGAGGCTGTCTCTTTGTACTCCATTGTAGCAACCACCCTGTGTTTCACTGCCTGCTTAGAGTGGAAGGAAACACCACAGTTCCTTACCCCTTGGAACAGAAAATGTCGCTTGTGGTGTCAGTGGTCAAATAGCAGGTGGCTCATGAATCAGAGGGAAGCTGGGACAAAAATAGCGTGGGTGGCAGCTACAAAAGGTACTCTTAGCTGTCAGGCCCTGTAGTAAATGCTACACCCTACTTTCCCAGTTGATATGGCCCTTCCTTGATTGTAAGACAACAAACTAAATATTAAAACTCCTATTAGTAATACAATTTACAGAAAAAAATGTATATTAATGGATAAGTCTATTAAATAATTTCCAAAAAAATTAATTCTAAACCCTGCTAGAATATAGGAGATGGTACAAGCTTATTTAAGCCACCTGCAGTTGACCTGCTAAAGTTATGAGTTAATGGGCCTGATGCAGAGGTGCACACTAAGTGTTGCAATGCCGATGTTCACGTACAGTAATTTGCCATTATTTGCGCAAAATATTCTTAAAACCCCTATGGCGCATGCGTTACTCTGTGTGTACTGTACGCACAAATGTGCTGTTGCATACGGGAATGCTTTTATCAGAGTTGGAGAGGAAAAACCATGGGCATTCCTGGGAGGTGACCTGAAGTACACGCAAATAAAAAATCCATTGTGTAGGCGTGTTATAGGAGAGTCGCTGGTGTGTCAATGAAAGCGGCTATGGTCTCAAACACAGAGCTGCAGCCACAAAGGCCATGTTCAGACAAAGACACTGCACCTGCCATAGGTGGAGTGTCTTGAATCACTGACAGTTGAAGTTAATGGGGTACCCGCTGATTGGTTGAGAGAGCTGCTTCCACACTCTCTCAGCCAATCAACGCTTCCCTTATTGACTTCAATGTGTACGACTGGCAGTGACTTGGTCATTTCGCGTTGGGCACTGTACTAGGCACAATGTGTGTGCAGATTGGATCGGAATGGCGTTTTTTTGTTTAGAAAATATGAATAGACTTCTGCTTGAACCCAAGAGGATCCGATCGATGAGTTGGTGAATATGGCATTTTTTTATTTATTTTCTTAATAAAACAGTTCCACATTTGGTATCAGTGTCCTGTCATTGTAAATATTTTATTTACAGTGGGACTACACGTGCAAGTGGGCCCTTAATGTCCAGGCATGCTAACACTTGTTGTTCCATAAGTGCCTGCATGCCAGGGCAGGCTTGCTGGGACCTGAAGTCTCACTGTAAAAAAACAATAATTATTTTCTATTATTTTCAATATTTTACACAAGTAACCCTGCATCCAACATGCATGGCCCTGAGCTGAAAGGTCAATCCTTGGGAGGGGGGACCCCATTTATTTCCAAGTATTTCCAGCTCTGGACTGATCAGTTTTGGGCTGGTTTTACATTATGTCAGGGGGACCCCAGGATGTGTAACACCCCCAGCTGGTTCATCCCTGCACTGGTTACTAGAAAAATTAAGAGAACCCATGCCAGTTTGTCCCCCAATTTGCCAGTACCAGACTGGGCTCAGAGGTATGGGGCTAGTTATGCTTTTGGGGCGGGACCCACGCCAGGGCCGAAACAGGGCACAAATGAGCCTTGTGCCGTCCCCTGAGCACGCAACATCATGACAGTTGTGGCCCAAAAGCAAAAACTCCCTTTTGGTGCACTCTTAATACAACGTTATTTGAATTTAAAAATAACGTTTAATAACTCAAGATACATTAAAAAAATTTGTGGCTCAACATTATATATACACTGAAGAACAATATTAAAGTAATTCCTATATGTATTAGAAAGGAAGCTCTCTAGGAGCTTCAATCACAAAATACAAACTGTTATATGTATTAAAGCTCTCTGGGAGCTATAAAGGCCAAAATATAGGTCACAATTATAATATTGAAACACCGTTGGTAGTAAAATTTGTAAACACTTAGCTCATCAAGTGTGTGTGTGTATATATATATATATATATATATATATATCCTCCTGATGAAGTCCAGCAAACAGTGCAAGGACGAAACGCGTTGAGATGTGGTACTCTATCCTGGAGATATTGAAAACTCTGTGGGTTCTGGGGAAGGTTCCCCTCCGGATAAGCTGAAATTCTTTTATTTTTTTGTACAGGCATTTTACTTGGTTTTGTGTATAATAAATGTTGTTTTTTAAACTATATCACACTAACATTGGTATTCAATATGGGAGTGATAAGTTTTTGCGTTCATATCGGAGGTATGACGTCATTATCGCAGGTTTTACTTTTACACCGTATTCAATTTCAGAGACTTATCGCATTTTTGAAAAGTCGAAGTTAAAAAACGGGGATAAGTTTTCACCATTGAATAGGTGTCGAAAAAAAGTGCAGAATTGGGGTTTAGGGGTGCAGGCTTCAAAAAAATAGCCTGCACCCTTCAGAATGACCCCTTGAAACGATCTGTGTCAAAAAAAATAAAAAATCGGGACACCCCAAAAAAAGCACTTTGAATTTGGGGGCCAAAAAAAAAAATGTTGGGGAACAAAGTTAAAAAATAGCGAACTTGACTCTGGGGGGGTCCCCAAGTATGCCCCAGGTGTTTTTTTCATTGCAGCTCCTTGCGCAAGTGGGTTTTTCACGATTTTTTCAAGTATGTTTAGCAACTTTAAAATATGCTGACCCCCATTTTCAAGTACCCCAAATTTGCTGGGCATAGTTATTTTTCCCCCAAAAAAATTCTAAATGCTCTTCTGCACCACTTTCTTCAAAGTCGCATTTATGCACTTGCCGCGGCTATTAGAAACCCCGACTTCCTTCAGGAGTTAAAAATGGGGGTACCCATAGTGATCCCCCATGTCTAGACATCATTAGGGGGGTCCCTAGAATATTTCCCGAAAATTCCCGTTTTTGTTAACCTTTAAAAAAAAATTGTAAAAATTTTGAAAAAAAATGACATAAGGTCCCCCCCCCACAAAAGCCAAACCAGCCCCAGGCTAGCCAGCCAGTGGTGGTTTCTAAAAATACGGGGAACAAAATGTGTAGGGTTCCACCGTATTTTAGAAACCAACACCAGGCTGCAGGGACTAGTGCTGGTTTTAAATATAGGGGGCAAAAACGACGTGGGGTACCCCCTATATTTAAGACCAGCACCAGACCCAACCGACCGGGGTGCAATGCCACAGCCCGGAGACCCAATCACCGGGGCTCCAGGTCCAAAGCATTACACCCCAAGTCGGTCAGCGCAAGCCGGTGATCTCGGGGGAGTCGGGGACCCCCCAAAAAAGGGTCCCCCCTCTCCCGAGCACCACAGGCTTACTCTGAAGCCTGGGGCTCATCCCCATACCCCTGGAGCGGTGGGTATGGGGGTAATAGGGGGGCCAAATAATGTAAAACTATTGTACTTTACAGTGGAACTACAAGTGCCAGCATGCCTGCCATTTTGCACTTGTGGAACTACAAATGCCAGCAGACATGCGGCACCTGTAATTTCACTGTACAATAAATAGTTAAAAAAGACAAAACACACACACCGTGCCCAGTATAAGTTTATTACATACACCTACCCATTCACACATACTTACCTATACCAGAAGTTTCTGTCCCCTTGTCCAAGTAGAGATCCATGGTAGCTGGCCCTGCAAGAAAGATTTCATACTCA
Source organism: Taudactylus pleione (assembly GCA_031769625.1). Lineage (NCBI taxonomy): Eukaryota > Metazoa > Chordata > Amphibia > Anura > Myobatrachidae > Taudactylus > Taudactylus pleione. The sequence continues at coordinate 27,806,202 of JAUIMM010000040.1, read as the reverse complement.
CCCACATTCAGCGCTGGTCTCCGCAGTAATCCATGAGATTTTAAAAAAAAATAAACGTGTTACCCGATCCACGCTACTAGCTATGTGTATGTGTGTTGTCACACATACAGATAGCTCCCGAATGGCCGCTGACGGCACCTCACGGGGCATTGCAGTCCCGTCAGCCAATCAGTGGCCGCGCTGACTGTAGCGCGGCCGCTGATAGGCTCCGGCAACTGACAGCTCCCGCGTGGGTGAGTCAGCCCACATGGGAACTGTCAGTTGCTGGAGCCTATCAGCGGCCGCGCTACAGTCAACGCGGCCGCTGATTGGCTGACGGGACTGCAATGCCCCGTGAGGTGCCGGCAGCGGCCATTCGGGAGCTATGTGTATGTGTGACAACACACATACACATAGCTAGTAGCGTGGATCGGGTAACACGTTTATTTTTTTTTAAATCCCATGGATTACTACGGAGACCAGCGCTGGATGTAGGTGAGTATGAAATCTTCCTTGCAGGGCCAAGTTGTAAGGATCTACTTGGAGAAGGGGACAGAAACTTCTGGTATAGGTAAGTATGTGTGAAGGGTAGGTGTATGTAAAAAACTTATACTGGGCACGGTGTGTGTGTTTTGTCTTTTTTTAACTATTTATTTTACAGTGAAATTACAGGTGCCGCATGTCTGCTGGCACTTGTAGTTCCACAAGTGCAAAATGGCAGGCATGCTGGCACTTGTAGTTCCACTGTAAAGTACAATAGTCTTACATTATTTGCCCCCCCTATTGCCCCCATACCCACCGCTCCAGGGGTATGGGGATGAGCCCCAGGCTTCAGCGTAAGCCTGTGGTGCTCGGGAGAGGGGGACCCTTTTTTGGGGGGTCCCCGACTCCCCCGAGATCACCAGCTTGCGCTGACCGACTTGGGGTGTAATGCTTTGGACCTGGAGCCCCAGTGATTGGGTCTCCGGGCTGTGGCATTACACCCCGGTCGGTTGGGTCTGGTGCTGGTCTTAAATATAGGGGGTACCCCACGTCGTTTTTGCCCCCTATATTTAAAACCAGCACTAGTCCCTGCAGCCTGGTGTTGGTTTCTAAAATACGGTGGAACCCTACACATTTTGTTCCCCGTATTTTTTGAAACCACCACTGGCTGGCAAGCTTGGGGCTGGTTTGGCTATTGGAGGGGGGACCTTAAGTCATTTTTTTTCTACATTTTTACAGATTTTTTTTACAGGTTAACAAAAATGGGAATTTTCGGGAAATATTCTAGGGACCCCCCCTAATGATGTCTAGATATGGGGGATCACTATGGGTACCCCCATTTTTAACTACTGAAGGAAGTCGGGGTTTCTAATAGCCGCGGCAGGAAAAAACAACTGGCAAAGCTATTTAAAAACATGACTTTCTTTTGCAGGCAAAAACGGGGTTACCCATAGTGATCCCCCATGTCTGGACATCTTTAGGGGGGTCCCAGGCATATTTTCCGAAAATTCCCGTTTTTTTCCTTAAATGGGGTCAAGGGGCATTTTTAATAAAACAGGGATAATTTTTCAAATCACTATAGCAAGTGAAAAAAATGCAGAATAGGAGTTTGGGGGTGTAGGCTTATAAAAAATAGCCCGTAGTTTTGGGAATGTCCCCTTAAAAGGAAATGTTAAAAAAAAAATGTCCCCAAAAAAATCGGGACACCATTAACAAAGAAAAAACAATTTGGGGGGTTAAAAAAAAAAAAATTATGTAAAAAAATTACCAAACGAACGAAATTATTTCTGGTGGGGTCCCCAAGTATGGGGCAGGTGTTTTATTCATTGCGCAAAGTAGCGGCAGGTGCACAAATGCAGAATTTTTAAAAACTTACTTTTGGGACATCAAAATATGCTAGTACCCATTTTCATGTACCCCAAATTTGATGGGACCACTTAAAAAAACGAAAAAAATAACCTAAGTGCTCTTCTGCAACACTTCTTCAATGTCGGGAAAAAAACACCTGCTGCGGCTATTTAAATCCCCGACTTTCATTTAAAGGCTAAAACGGGGGTACCCATAGTGATCCCCCATGTTTTTACAACTTTAGGGGGGTTTTACAAATTTTTTATGGAAAAAATCGTAACTTTACGCAAATCCAACTTCGGAGGTTCCCGTTTTCGATAATTTTATATTGAATACGGGGATAAGCGGGAGCGCGCCCGATACTTTAACGCAGAAAAAAACTCCGATATGAAATGTTAACTTCGGCAGTGAAGTTAACGTTTCATATTGAATACCCCTGTATGTTACTTATTTTCCTTATTTGGGCCACATAGGCCCGTATTCAATTTTGAGCGAAAAGCCGTTTTCACGTGTTTTGAGCGAAAACTTTTCGCCGATGACGTCATTTCGCCAGGTGGAAAAGTATCACCGTATTCAATATGAAAGACTTTCCGCCTACAATACAATGTAATAGGCGAAAACGATTTGCCTGCAGGCAGAAAAAAGTGCAGAATTGGGATTTTGGGGTGCAACATTGCGGGAACCCCCATGCAGCCTTCAGACAGTCCTCCAAAGGTAAACTGTGTCAAAAAAAATTAAAAAAAAGACTTAAAAACACCCCAAAAAAATCACTTTGAATTTGGGGGCGAAAAAAAAAAAAGTTGGGGGACAAAGTTACAAAACTAGTGAACTTGATTCTGGGGGGTCCCCAAGTATGGCCCAGGTGTTTTTTCATTGCAGGTACTTGCGGCAGGTGGATTTTTCACGATTTTTTCAACTTCACTTTAGCAACTTTAAAATATGCTGACCCCCATTTTCAAGTACCCCAAATTTGCTGGGATAAGTTATTTTCTGCAAAAAAACCCCCAGAATATTATTCTTCACCACTTATACAAAAACGCTATTTAGCAGCTATTGAGCCCATTTAAAAACACCAAATACCTTCAGCAAGCCAAATCGGGGGTACCATAGCTAACCCCCATGTCAGATCATCATTTGGGGGGTGACAGGCTGATTTTCCCAAATCTGACAGTACTTTCCGCTTGTTTAGGTTTCGCCGGGTCCCGTTTTCGCCCTACTTTCAAATTGAATACGTTGATATGCGGGCACACGCGCAATACTTTTCCGCCTGCAAAACAGGCGAAGTAGGCGAAAAGTCCGGGAGGCGAAAAAGTATCGCGGCTCGGCTCAAATTGAATACGGGCCATAATCTGATGGTATGGAAACATCTGGATACGATTGTGGACGATTATATCCCATGTGAATATTATTGGAGGAAAGATACTTTCAATTGCGATCAAGATTGTGATTTTTACCACTATAATAATAGGTACACCTCTTATCTCAAGGGTGATCATCAATTGGTGGTGGAAAAATTATTATTGTCAATATTGCACTAGGAGGCGCTGTTTCTCATTTTCTTTTTTAGAGACCTATTTGAACTGTTGGGGCAACGGTTGTTTTGAGAATAGCTGCAACCCTTGAACCAGGGGAAGTGCCTGATATTTGGAACATAAAGGACTGTCCGGGATTGATGAGTAGCCATATTTGGGTTAGATAAACAGTATTTAGCGAATAGTGAACCAGCGCCATATACCACTGTTTTGTGGTGTTAATATATATATATATATATATATATATATATATATATATATATATAGATATATCTATATCTGGTGTTGCCAGAGGAAGTGATTGGGTAATTAGTAGGGAATTCCTCATGAAACACTTAAGGTCATATTGTCCTGAATAACCATGTGAAATGACACATTCAAATGCAAAATTTAGTGAATGCTCATTCAAACTGTTTTATTTTTTTAAATTGCTAATATCTTGTTGGAAAGAATTAAAATTGCTAATATTTAGTTGGAAAGAATTCCACAATCTTGTAAGGACCTTTATTATAATGAAGTACATTTTATGTAACCACCCCTTAGGTTAACTGATGCTTATATAACAGCCAACAGAGCACCGGCTAGAAGGAGTGGCCAAATTAGGAAAAATATCTCCTAAATAATGTAACTTCAATATGTATGTTCAACTGGCTAGTTGAAATTATTAGACCTGCAAGTTCTTGGTACTGTATTACAAATAACATAATGATACATTTAGCCTGGAAGGAAATACGTCTGCTTGCATCCATAGTCATGACTAGCTTTGTCTACTAGTATTACCTGTAACAGAAAGTGTTCCAGTACTATTCGATTTTCCTCTGTCATTCTCTGCAAAACATGTGTAGCTGCCTTCATCTAGCATTGTTACATTTATAATTTCCAGGCTGCCATCGTCCCAGATTGATACCCTATTAAGAAATGGAAAAGTTAAACAAATATGTATATAGCTTTTATGTGACAGTATTTAATGAATATTTACATGTTATTGCTTAATTATGAAATATTTCAAAATGTATGTTTTATTTACTGCATTTCACATATATAGTAGAGAATGTGCATACATGTTTGTGTTATGTTTTAGAAGCACTAGATGGCAGCAAAGTTACCAACAACATTCCAGAAGCATGACAAGCAGATAGGGAAATGGGCAAATTGTTAGTTTGTGCATTTTTAAGCTATTTACATACTGTATGCATTGATTTTATTAATATTAATTGCACAATCTGATTCAGTCACAATCAGAATTATTAAATATTGTGACTGTCAAGGCATTGTAGAGATGAAAATTCATCAAAAGATAACAGTTATATGAACTACTTTTTGTAAAGGTCATTGCGGGCCCTTTTGTTAGGTTTTGTAATTCTGTGGCATTTATCACCCACATAAGGAGGGTCAAGAAATAAAGTTTATTGCATATAGAGCTCATGAAAGGTTTTTCATTAGCATGCAAATTCATTGAGGAAGCCTGAAGGGGGGACTTGTGTATGTTTATTAGTATGTACATTCATGATGCTATGGTGTAAGCAGGAAAAGCAATTACCTGGGCGGGATGGGTAGACAAAAGCCCTTTAAACTATGTCTGCATATAAATGACTTGAGGATCATTACCTAGCACCCAACACAGCAGGGGGTATTCAAGCAGCTATCTGATCACAAGAGATCAACGGCTTCACCATATTCACAAGGGACTTCACAAGGATCAAATACTTCACCATATTAAATCTGCTTTTGACTGAAAAGTTATATTTCCACCACAGCTAGGAGCTTCCATAGAAATTATAGAAATATACCTGAAGTCTGTATGCTGGTCAGGAGTGATTTGAGAGTCCCTAGGATATATAGTTTAAATGAAATGAAGTATCTGATCACACATCTCTGAGAAGTCTTGTTTTCATTCATTGTATATCTTAAATAATAGAGATTAATGTGAACATACCATATTTCATGTAGCTATTACACAGGGAAAATTATGTACAGTTATTTGCACTTAGGATATGTGGGCAGTCCTGGTATGGACCCTGGGTTAATTAAAAAGCCAGCCAGCACCAGAGATTGGGTCCAGACATCAAAATGGGTGAAAAAGGTTCATAAAAGGTTTGGGAGCCTTTTGTTCTATGTCATAGTTGGGGGATCAGTTCTGAGTTGAAGCCTGGACCTGCACTTTTCTGCTGTGTTCCCCGGGCCAACAATAATCCGAGTGTAGTTCCGTGTACTTTTTCTCCTTTTTATTTTGAAATTGTAACACATGATTGTTTATACTGTAGTATTATAGAAGCATTCTTAATTCTACAATATAAAACAATTCTTGTTTTAACAATTCATTCATTTAACGACATTGACACTCAATAAATATTAAATTGTAGGTCATCTTTAAACATCCTCATGATGGAATAGATTGCTCAACCTTCTTTGCAGGATGGTTTTACTAGTATGATATGTAGAATAATCTTTTTGAGTCTTTCTAGAAAGTCTAACCATTTAGATTAACATAAGCAAACACTTTAAAGGCTGAAGATAATGACACAGAAAAGATCAAATGTTTTTCACTTTTCATAAATGAGGCCCATTGCTGTTCAGAGCCCTTCAAATACTAAAAGCAGTTGCATAAACAATGAGTAAATTAGAAGACCCCATACCAACAGAAAAATAAGTATGATTTGCACCAACCGGGTATTATTAATAAGCAGTTCTGTTCCTTTGCTCCATGAGAATTTGGGTTTTGGGGCTGCCTTTGGTTTACATTCTATAATGACACGTCCACCTTTTGCAGCTAAGATCTTCTTTCGCATAGGATTTAGTTCAAATGTTGGTGCTAAAGCTAAACATGAATTGAAAAAATCAATAAAAATCAATAACTGATACAGTAGTGTATGTAAAGATTGTGTAATCAGAGCTGGTCATATAGAGTGATAAAAAGGCAAGCTGCTCAATCATACTCCAACCATCATAATGTGCAAATAATGGGGGACGGGAAATACACTAATAGTGCACATACAACACTCACGTGCCAGTCAACAAAAAAGAGCTCAATAAAATCCTGCCTCTAAAACTGTAAGAAAGGCAAAAGCATCAGATGTAATGCATACGTTCGCAATTAAATGTGTAAGCCATTTGCCAATTATCAAGTGCTTCAGATAATGCTAATAGAGTTTTTCTAACCCTAATCAATGATTATAGCAATATAAGGTCACAAATCCAAATTTTAAAATGAAAGCAAAAACTTACTCTGAGGAGGATGGATCACAGATATATTTGCTGATGTATGCAACCAAGGTTTATATATATATACTGTCAGTAATGCATCCACCAGAAAGTGAATGAATCAAGAACACTCCTCAATATAGTGATCGTTTAATCATTATTGATTTTTACTCAGCACCATAATATGAAGTACTGCGAGGAGAAATAAAATGCAGCAATATTCGTCAGTGCTCCGTCCTTTGTTTGAGAATGGGAAGCATAGTAATCATTGATCGTTAATATCAGAACCATTCAGAAAGTGTTCCTCTTCTGGTGAAACCAACACAGGGCAATGTATTATGGCAGCTACAAATGTCCATAATTATTAGTCTTTAGGTGTCACATGCAAGGTAAAACACTCACATATTTTTCTTCTGGTGCAGTTAGCTACACTCAGAGATCATACATATACACTTATACAGTATACATACAACGGATTATAATCTATGTATCTGTGCTGTGAGTGTCACCCAGTTGTCTGACTTATCTCTGAACAACCACCAGCTGACGAGGAGACAGCACCAGGCCAAGTAAAAGTGCATAACATACCTGGGAGTGCCGGTCTTAACAATTGCAATCTATCTGTCTATCTATATATAATATATATATATATATATATATATATATATATACAGTTCATAGGTCCACACTCATGTCTTCAATGGTCCATGTAATGCTGGGGTGACAACCTAAGTGAGCACAGCGGCTCCAGGTGCATAGATGAAAAATGAGGTGCACTCACCAGTCTTGAAAAGAGTAAAAACCTAGTTTTCCTTTACTCACATCACAGGTACAAACAGCATTGACGTTTCAGTCCGCTCTGGGACTTTTATCAAGATACATAAACAGTCACACCACCCCATGTAAATACACCTGAGGTTAATTTGAGTTAAAGTAAAGCTCTCCCTAAATGAGGGGTGGGCTTTACTTTAACTCCAATTAACCTCAGGTGTATTTATATGGGGTGGTGTGAATAATGGAAAACTCGTTTTTTACTCTTCTCAAGACTGATGAGTACACCTCATTTTTCGTATATATATATATATATTTTTTTTTTATTATTATTATTTTTTTTTGCTGTGTTTTTGTGATTTAATTTTTGCATTTTATGCCATTTCTTTTTTTAACTATCTGATACTATAATGTTATTTCCATTTTATTGTTTAGTATTTCTTTTATAACTGGTTAGATACTATGTACTGTCTGAATAGTGAGAAAAGCATATAGTGTGATATTTGTACACTTATCTCCATGATTATTTGCTAACTATTTAAGAAAGCTAGGTATAATTGCTTGACTATGCATACATAAACTGTTGTTTACATTTTTAACCGCTGTTTGGACCTTCCTGGTTTATACAGATCACTATATGTGAGTAAGGTATTTGTCCTTTTGAGTATCATAGTGTCAGAGACACAATTCTGATAGATGACTCACATTCATGGGAAACAGGGGTTTTACCCCAAATATAATTACAGTGTCATAGATTATCTTTAGTGTTCCGATCAGCACCGGAGAGTACTTTCCAGTAATATCAGTAATTTTTCCATGCAGTACCCATGAGAAATTATACCTTGTTAATTCCCATAAGACATCACATTTTCAGAAGATACCATTAGTCTTTTTGCTCATTCTAACACAGCAAATAAAATCTACCAAAAATGGCAAGTGTTTTTTTTTTTTCGTTTATTGATTGTAGGAAAGTGATCTAAGAGCAAATGTGTATGTTTTTTTGTATAAATACCACAAATAAATAATTTATCTATTTTGCTTCAGCATTAATCCACCTTTCCAAAACAGCAAAACGCTGGATTCTACACATAGGTTTCCCTAATAAAATCTGCATCTGAAAAGGATAATGTATTTTTATTATTTATTTTGCTAGTTTTAGCTGTCTTAAAAATGAATCACATACAATTGAAAAGAATGATATTGTAGCCCAATAAGGCACATCAATTTACAGTAAAAACTAGAAAGCCTACTGTACTACTGCATCAAATGAGGAGACCCCTGTTTGTTTGTTTGTTTGTTTGTTTATTTAACCAAGATTTGGGGCATTAGATTCCCCATCTCTGGAAAATGTAATGTTTTGTGCAGTGTTGGGTGTCATTATCTGGTGATCACCTACAATCCCCAGCCAATAATTACTAAGGAGGCACATTGTTTGAAAGAGTGCTTTCCTCTAACTATTGAAAACTTATGGGGAGATCTTCCCCAAGTGATAACCAGATGACTCCTCTCTTTCAAACAAGGGAACCCAAGCTTTGTATTATCAAGACGGACAGATCTGTTTATACCCATTTTATAGTGGTGCACCTTCGCTTTCATTCATGTCATAGCAGACAGGCACAACATCCCACACATTGTCCGCAGAATAAATGTTATCTAATAATCTCTTTAAAATCTACTGTGATTATATTAACAAATTCAGTATGTTCATGACACCGGGTAAAAAGTGTCACAACAGTGTTACTAACCAAGGATCTTTAGCTCAGCATTTGCTTGAATGATGCCATAATGGTTTTCCGCCATACATTGATACATTCCAGCATGTGCCATTGTTAGTCCTCGGATTTTCAGTTCACCTTTAGTATACTGAAATAAAACAAAAACAAATTTTAACATAATTTGCACATGAGCCTTAAATAACATTTTGCTAATCTGCCTTAAAGGACCATCTACAGTAACTATACATTGAATTAAGATAGATCATAACTAAAATATAGCTGTTTTTTATTTATGATACAGCGGAAAGATTTGTTATGATTATGACACTAGGCGCTGTCAATGCTGTGTGTTAGTAATTTTTATGCTTATCCTAGATCAGTAATATGACAGCTCCTATAACCATTTATTAATGCAAGTATGCACAAATGTAATATAAATATTTCCTAGATAATACTGCAAGTTACAATTTCTAAAAGTATAAACAATAATTGCTGAACCGTGACAACTTCAGTAACATTCTACAAAGATTCAAATAGTCAAGTGTACATTTAAGATTACTATTAAAAATACATAATTTAACTTTAGTTTAAAGATGTGTACAACACCTAATGGACATTTACATGTAAATGAGAATAAAACAACCACTGTGTACACAGATACAATACAGCAATCCATTACAAATTTGAAACAGAGCCAATGAAAAAGCCAATGGACATATGTATTTATAAAGATCTTCCGGAAGAAAGGACATTTCAAAGGGTCTAAAAGTGGACGGTCCTTCCAAAAGATGGACAGTAAGTGGAGTATTGCTGTGAGAATATTTTAATTTGCTGTGAATAAACTGTTTGATTCCATATTTAATATACCTAAGACCCATTAATAGCTGGAATTATGTTGTTATTTGAAATATACTTATAAGGTGTCATATGGGCTTTCTAATAACAGTAGTAAACATAATAAATATTACAACAATGGCATTACTTAGTGCACTTTTGATAAATTCTGCATTTAGTACTTACCGAGTCTCCATTTTTTAACCATCTAATGGTAGGTATTGGCTTCCCCTTAGCAATACAGGGCCAATGCAAATCACTTCCTATATCCCGTTCTGTATCGTTTATGTGTTCTACCCATTCTGGCAGAGCTAAAAAGCAAAATAGAGAACAAGCAAAATAACATATGAATAATGCTGTGCAAATATATTAAGATTTACTATTCTATAATGAAAGGTAAAGTATTCAAAATATTTCAGTTTCAAATAGCAAGTATTACAAGAGACGATAATAAATATAGGTATAACAACAAATGTGAATAGACTGATTTGAGATGGGTAGTTGGCAAGTACAAGTACTGATGTATAGGTAGTGGGCAGGAGACTGGAGGTTTGGGGAGGATTAATGGACATGCGCCATAGTGACCAACGTGCCATCATGTGCATGCTTCAGCAACTATAAGTCATAAGATTTACAGAACTTTGCCAGTCTGGATATAAAATGTTTTCTGACCTGTCAGTGCTGCATAAGTAATGCACGCAATAAGGCTGTGTATATGCAAGGCGAGTCTTCAGGCATGCAAACCATGTAGAGATTTCAGCATATGTTAGTATGCGACATAGGGCTGGGTACACATCGTCTGATGTGTACCCAGTTTTAGTTGAGTACAGTTAGGTTATGTAAACGTAAATGTAGTAATTACCCTGGAGATGCAACCTAGCTTCACTTGGCCCCATCTCCAGAAGCATTACAGTAATAGGTGTGTAAAGAGTATCCTTTGCAAGAACAAGATGCTGCCAAGAGATAACTGGCACTGAGGTGAAATTTCCCATGAATGAAATTACGTGGTAGCTTTTACGTCTCCATCCTATGGAAAGCCATTCTTCATTGTATTTATAAATCGTGGGATTTGTAGTCTTTGAATATGGGTTCAGTATATTATGTCGACATTTAGCAACAACATTCAAATGCATAATGGGTTTAACAATGATTAATTTATTTATATGATGGTGTCACTATGGATTCATTCACATTAATTTGTTTCTTAGGAAGTAACCCCCAATATTTGTGAATATTAATAAAATAAAACATGTACAAGAGAGACTAGGCCTAATGAAGAGTGAGTAGTGAGTAGTTTGCAGAGTATAAATTGTGTGAAATTGCTCTGCACATGACCAGAAAAGTGGGCCCATACAGATTTTCATAATTGAACACTTTACATAAATTTTCTTCTTGGGGTGTGATTTGCTAGGTCGACATTTATCATGTTGACGAGCATCGGGTCGACATGAGAGTGTCAATCTGCAGCATATCGACAGTGACCATGTTGATATTCATCATATCTACACGAATGACATGTCGACATGATAGAATGTTGACGTAACGTCCCTGGTGACCCAGGCTTACCTGGTCCTGCCAGCTGCATTGGCTTCAGCGTCTTCTTTCGGTTCCCATGTGTGCAGCAGTTCTGGCACAGACGCCTGATAAATAAATATTTTCCCCCTATCCATAATCCCTACCCTTAACCCCCCCTCTAGTGCCTAACCCAACCCCCCATCCCACAGCCTAACACTAACCTCCCCCTGCAGCCTAACCCTAACCGCCTATGCAGCGCCTAACCCTAACCGTCGGCATTCTGAGAATGTCGACATTTCAGATGTCGACATTGTGAACATGTTGACACTCTGAGGATGTCTACATAGTGTCTGTCGACATGTTGAACCATGAATTATGAATGCTGACCTGGTCACTGTCGACCATGAGACTCGATCTCGTACCTGGATATGCAGGATTGGGCACGACGGGGCCAAGTACAGTAAGGATATATTCAAGTCATTCTGAACACATGCAGGCTCTAGCAAAGATGATTGTACACCTTAGAAAACATGTGGTCTGGTTTAGTTTCAAACAGCAGATGTTTAGGGTCCTCACCACTACTGACCACTTGTGACTGGCCAATTGTGATTTTTTTTTTTTTGCTTGGACATATATTTATATAATTTTCAATTGTAAGCCTTATATTCATTATGTAGATTGCCTTATTAATTATGACCCACTGCAATTTTGCATTATAAAATAAACATAAGCAAAAATGATTCTTATTGTTCTCATCGTGTTTCTCTTTGTGTGCTTAATTACATCTTATGTAAATTTAAAAAATACAAATTTTATTTAATGAATACATTTTACATCAACTTAAAGACAATTGCATGAATTAAAATAGTACGTATCTAGTACTGTGCACACATTTATTTTCAATTGCTAATTGTCATTTGAAAATGAAGAAAATTGCAGAGGTTCAGAGTAATTAACTGTTCTTTTCTCATGTTCATTTGTGATGTCATGAGCCTATTTTTTTAGCAAATAATGTTGTACGAAAGCACATAGCTTAACACTTCTACAGTGTGTCAACTGTGGTTGATAAAGACAGGCCCATGGGCATGGAATTTCTTACAGAATACAGCCTACCTGTAGTAAATTGGACCCATACAAACAATACATAAATAAGAGTTGATATGGCGGCACAAGGCCAGTATAGTAATCACCTTCAATTAGTGCCCACTGCACATTATGGAGAGAATTGCCAGGCATGATAACTAGTGATCCAGCAAATGACGGGTCCAAAATACTAGTCGTAATAAGTACTTTAATTTGCACTAGACTATGCCGTCCCAACCTTTGTTATGTTCATGAGTGTCAACATTGCCAAGCAGAGGATAATTTAATTGACTTGCTTATATGGTGCATAAATGTCTGGGCCGTATAGACTATGGGTGTGATTCTGAATTGTGAGCAAAGCAAGAAAGAGCAAGTAACTGTAACTGTGTACCTGGACAAACCATGTAGCAATGCAAGGGGCGCAAATACATACATTTCTTTGCATGTAGGGCAAATACAGGCTACCGTAGCATGTAGCCCACAAATACTGGACAGCATTATTTTTACACAGCAATTTAGATTTGAGTTTGGACACGTCCCTCCCAAATCTAAAACTATCTGCTCATTTTAAATCTGCTCCATCTACATTACAACATAGTTTTGCCAAAGTGCAAAGTTGCTTGCTTTTCTTGCTTTGCACTCAACTCAGAATCAGGCCCTATATTAGCAGTTTACCTGAGAATCTTGCTTGTTTTGGTACCCGGGACAGAATAAGACAAAGTGACTTGCTCAAGGTCACAAAGTTCTACCATTGGATCCAAACTGCAGCCTCCAGCAACTCTCTCAGTAACACTGTTGTAAAGTCAGTGTACTACTCAACATTGAAGCAATTAGTTCCAAAATACAGCAGTATTATCATATACTAAATTATTGTCTTTAGAATGTTATAACAAGATGCCATCAACTTACCTTGTACATAAACATATGCTCTGTGCAAATCCTTCCCCTTTATATTCTCAGCCTCACACTCATACGTTCCTTCATCTTCAGGCTGTATATTGAAAATCTTGAGCACAGTGCCTGCTTGATTAATTTCTGCAGAAGCTGGCATTGGTTCATTCAGCTTACGCCATCTTATCACTGGGACAGGACTTAATGTGCAGAATGAAAAGTATATTAAATTTTGTGAAGCGATTGTCACAATTTTATACTTGCTTTTTATTATGCTTTCATAAAATCATGTAGATGTAGATTTACAACTGTGGGAAAGTTCCTCTTAGGACAGAGGCACAGGATGACTTGCCTCATATATTTAGCTCTTTATATATTTTTCTATCCTTTTGATTTTCATTGGCTGGCTTCTACAGCTTTTATCAGATTGGCAGCTGAATGGATGATAATAGAATGCAATGGATGATGATAAATGAGGCCTGATTCAGAGATGCACACATGATGTACGACTCAGTGGAGTGATTTTCTTTGCCACTGTACATGCATTGGAGCCGCACAGCAACGGTGGTCACAGAGAGGATTTATTTGCACGTGACATGTAGTCAGTGTTTGGGAGAGGCTAGAAAAATACAGGTGTCAGGACCATTTTGAGGGCATGTTCTAGTGAGCCTCTGTAAATTCGTTGACAGATGCAGAGTCCCTGGCATCTTAGGTGAGACACTCATTCTGAGACAGCATAGGCTTGTTCAGAGGTTCGATTTGCAACCGACGTGCAACCAATGTTTCCGATGTTGCATGTAAGCAGCGAATGTGAGGTGGGCGTCTCTATGCACAAGATGGAGACTGGGTTTATAGCATATTTTCACAAGTCCACTGCATACAGGACTATTGCAGCGACGAGTGTTGCATGCATCTCTGAATCATGACCCTTGTGCATACGTGCGTACTCTCCCAAAAGTCATGGGAGGCTCCTGATTTTTTGGGTAACCCCCGCACCCCCGGTAGAAGTGGGCATTCCTACCGCATTCTGCCCACTTCCTAGTGAAGTGGGCAGAATGGGGAGAATTTGCGCACCGATCGTGGGTCCCCGTGTAGGGGACGGGGCTTATTGGTGTCATTTAGCCCCACCCCCTATTTAAATTTGCGCCAATCGAGGCAATTTACAATGAAGGGGTGGGGCTTAATTATGCAAACCATCAGGCCCCGCCCCCATCACAACCCATCTGCTTCTCCTCCTCGGGCTTCTCCCGTGGAGGAGAAAAATAAAGTAGGCAAGTATGGCCTAGTGATGTGTAGAAAGGATCCATTTTATTTCCCTGCAGGTGCTGTTATGTTTTATTCTGTGGTTTTATTGCACATGATAATGTTTTTGCTATAAAAAGTGGCTACCCTGCTCTAGAGCTATGTCAGTAGAGATATGCCATTTTTTAAGCATTCAGAGGATTGAGTTGTTACTACAGTACTTACTTTCCTAACGCGAAACACTCCAGTGTCACATTTTGCTCTTTCAGAGCATAAGTATCCGTGAATGCAACTTGAATGTCTGCTGCATATCGTTTCGCAGCTAAAATGCAAAAACATTTACATTCAAAATTTAACAAGCACAAATGTTCTCATTTATACCAAATTGTCTGTCTTTAGATCAAGTACCTATGACAATAACCACTTATCTAAATGGAAATTATGCCAAAAAAGTTTTGTAAGTAATTGTTTTGCTTTAACAAATTTCTGGTACATTTGGGAATGTTAACTTTTAGGCTAATGGTCAAGATGGCATCAAATTTCCATCATTATGGTTCTGTATTAGTTGTTGTTAACATTATGAGAACAAGAATATAACCTGAAAGATTTGGCATGTCTATACAGGGATGGTGCTAATGTTAGGCGAACCTAGATGACTGCCTAGTGTACCAATGATTAGGTGGCATCAAGATCTCTGAATTATTGTTTTTCATGCCCCTGTGGAAACCCCACATGGAGCTGCTAACATAAGGAAGATACAGCCAGCAGCTTTTTACACGTAAATCAGTCAGGTGCTGCTCCTCAATGTTAAGTGTTGTATGACAAGCAGAAGATACCATGTACACCTCCTATCTGCTAAGATTGGACTGTGGATGTTTTGTCTAAGGGAAGTAGATGTGCTACTTAGGGCACCCCTGGGGAAATGCCAACCCCGTGTTTATATAAAAAAGGGTTGTAAGTAATTGTCGTACCTTACCAAATTTCAGATCCATTTAAGAATGTTAAGGTATAGGCTAACTGCGCAATGAAACTGAAATTCCACAAAAAAAAAATTGTAAGAAAAAATAATAGAGCATGTTTCAAATTTTTTTAAATTGAATATAAATAATAATAATAATATATTAATAATAATAATAAATTATTAGAAAACGTTTTCTAATTAATTTCTTGTTATCACCAGAGATGGCAAAACAGAACAAGTACTGTGGTAGTACATGTACCGATGCGATGCATTTTAAATTTGCTTATCTCCAACAAAATCTTGTCACCGGTGGGGTCTAGCAACTGCAATAACAGTGCTGTCACTGGCGGCGACCTTTTTATGTATAAGGCAAAGCACTGTCACCTGAAAAAACATCAATTGTTGCTTGCTATATAGCATGGTGATAAGAAAAGTCAAAGAGAAATGAAAAAAAAAAAATCAGATTTAAAGCTATGGCTTATTCTGTAAAATTTACAAGCCCTACAGAAAAAATAATAATTTTTAAATAAAGAAATCTGGGTATGTCAATCTTATGGTGTCTCTCTAATAAGAATGAGGAGGAACATTACTCTAGAAATGAGTAGCCCTGTAATTTGTACCACAGAATAATTTGAACCACTGGCTGAATCCTCCATTTTATTTACCTAAACAGTTAAACCAATGAGCTGTTACTCTGAATTTCTCCCTCCTTTACACTAAAACAGGTGTACAAATAACTACACACTGCACAGTGGAAATTTTTCCCATAGCAACCTATCAGCGCCTATCATTTTATTGAGTGTACTTGATAAATGCTACCTCAAAGCTGATTGATTGCTATGGGTAACTTCTCCACCGATCCACTTCTCCACTCTTTTATTATTTTCATAACCCCTGTCATTTACTCAAATCACTCTCAAAACACAAGTTCATTTCAGATTCCTAAATCAAGTCAATCCTGAGAAATTATAAAAAATAACAAATTATTCAAAGTAAATACACTTATTAAAATTACATACATTATTATATATTAAATATGAACTGATGCACTCCTTACTAAACATTATATAGGTACTGTACACACAAGTGTTTGTAGATATTTATATTAACATTGTTTGAGTATTACATAAAAACAATTTAAATAGGGACATATCACAGCAATACACTTTATAATTGTATCAGATGTTTTCATAACATAACTCCAATTATTTGATGAAACTATATCTATTGAAGTTATTGGTACTTACTTTCAGGTTGTGGTAAAAGTGAAGTATATCTGCTGAAAACACTTTTTGTAATTGAAGGGCTGGATACAAAACATGAGTAATTGCCTCTGTCAGATTGTTCTACTTTTGCAATATAGAGATTTCCATTTGTCTGAGTAACAAATTTTTGTTTATTCATAATAATAAAATTTGGAAATTCATTTATAATCCATCTGTAATTAAGATCATCTGAAAGTGGGAAAAAATAGGTCTGTTAAATAATCATCTAAAGTATTACAATATGCAAACACTATAAAAAAATATTTAGACTAAACAAATAAAATAAACTTAACTTTACTAAAAGTAACATCACCTAGAGAAATTTTTAAATATCATAGAAAAATTCAAAACAATATAGTAAAAATAAAATAACCATGTAAGTGACAAATAAGTAATTGTCAGGCACACAAGGGTACCTTAGTGTGCATTCGACGGCGCTCAATGGTACACCACTGTTGTAAAAGAAAAACCTCCAAAGCTAAAAGTGGGAGCAATATCTGCCTGATCCATAAACAAGAGAAGCATTTAAAATTTGCAAAACTCTTTTAGCATTAATGCCCCCAATATCAATACATTTTTCCATTTGCTCTTGTGGGTTTAAAGAAGTCACTGCACTTTTTGTTCAATGCTAAGCCCTGGGAAAAAGAACTGAGAGCAAAATCTGCCCTTAGTCATTTGCCTGCTCCATTATTAAATTGATGACCATTTTGTGATTTCTTGTAGAATACATCTCTTCTTACCCTTACAGCAGAGGTTCCCAAACTTTCTTGACTTATGACACCCTAGAGTATCAGCATTTTTCTCACAGCAACCCTAGGCCAAAATTTTCAGGTTGTAGGTTCAATTATGTGATGGTGGTCCATATATTTTATGATTGGCAGCCACAAGCATTGGTCCTGCCAATCATATTGACCATAAATAATTTGATTTGGTCTTGGACCTCCAACCTGCACCCCTGCAAGTGCCCCTGGCACGCCAAGGTGCAATGGCATCCAAATTGGGAACCACTCCCTTAAAGGATTATTTAGTTCTGGAAAGTAAGAGTACAACATTGCCATTTTTTTTAAGTGTCTTACTAGTTGAGCTTATTATATAAAATATACAAAACATATGGTTATTTTGTTCTTTTAGCAGAGGCATTCCTGTTCTAGGCTCCATCGGAGCCTACTTACTTTGACGCCCATTTGTATGGTGTCAAAACTTTCTCCGATGTTTTTGACTATTTCCTTTACCTCCCATAAAAATAATCTTTGCAAAATAAATGGTTGTTTTAAAAGAACGAAAAATCCTATTCAAACAGAAAATAATTGGAAATAGAGTTTACTCTAGGTTTCATGTACTAATTAGCTTTAGAGGTTAGTGAAATTTTCAAACATTTCCAGTGAATATTCATTTATTCCACATTTGGGTGCATCATTTTTCAAATTTCTCTGATATAATTTGGCCTTAATTCCTCTGCACAGAATTCCTGCTATCATTTTTGTTCCTCATTGGTGTTCTTAAATGTTATGAAACTTCTCATTTAGCTTGGTAAACTGTAGGCCATAAAATAAAAGGCTCAGCTTCACTATCCACAGCTTGGAGAAAGCAGTGCATTTAGACAAACAGAAATACCGAAGACAGAACTAGAGAGAGAACCAAAGGGGTATATTTACTAAACATTCATTCGTCACATAGGAAGGAATGGGAGGTCACTAATTGGAGAGAGCAACTCCCTGTTATAGTGTCACCCACCAACACGGACTAGTTAGTGGAAATTCGGGTGGAGGGGGAAGACTCAGTCACAAGTCACACCTTAATGTATTCCATTCTTTATACCTACCCCTCACTCACAATCCCAGTTTTCTGGATGGTATGGCTGCTCATCACTTCACTGTTTGGAGAATTGGTGGCTTTTGTACTATACACTGTCTGGTTGATATTTCTAACAAACACAATCTGAGCATATCATGATGCTTCAACAATTTCTGAAACTTACCCTCAAGAGTTTTTACAATCACAATTTTATATTAGCCATGTTATTCGACACTACTCAGACGCTGATTGGCAGAATCCCATTGACCAGCTGTTGACCCAGCCACCCCCTGGATGCAAAGCAATTTTCATTCACTATACTTCCCTCTGAGAAATTCTCGATTACTCAATGACTATTGATGTTATGGCTAAAAGGCTCACATATTTCCCTACCTTGAATATTACTCTATTAGAACATGCATTGTTGTTTTCTCAAAAATCTTTACCGGCTAGCATGCACACAGAGATGTTTCATAGCATATACCAAGGCAATATAATACAATAAACCTACTCACATTTATTACTAACACATTTATTACTAAAACATTATTTAAAACATTATGTAAAATAATAGGAGGCAGACCTATTCAGAAATGATCTACTTCTTATTTAAACAAAGAAACTTCCAATAATTCAGTGTTTGGTCACATGACCTATCATTAAAATCAGTACTGGAACTGTACTTTACAAACAGCAGATCCTCGCTGTATAGTATTTCTCCATGTAAGATGAAGATATAGACACCATAAGACAGATAAATCTTGTCTGTTGTTGCTCAGATGCCACTGTACTATAATTTGTTTATTTTAGTATCAATGACGGCGAAGATCTGCTGTTTGTAAAGTACATGTGACCAAACACTGATTTATTGGAAGTTTCTTTGTTTAAATAAGAAGTAGATCATTTCTGAATAGGTCTGCCTCCTATAATTTAAAATAATGTTTTAAATAATGTTTTAGTAATAAATAGTGAGTAGGTTTATTGTATTATATTGCCTTTGTATAGCAAATCTGGATACACAATTACCATCAGGTGCTACTTAGTAGCCATTTTAAGATGGGTGTAAAAACCCTTTCAGAGGACATATGGGGCATACCTTTGAAAAAGCTGCACTTTGGGGCAGGGAAACGCGTTAGAGCCACCAAGGATCATCACCCCAACTTTTCTATACTACATATTGGAGGAACCTTAAAGGACTATTGCACAATCCTAAATCATATGGAGCCTTAAAGGACCAGCACACTGGGAGTAAGCCTGCATACTACAAATTGGGACATTACCACATATGAACACCGTATCTTTTGAGGACCCATACTATTACTGGATGATCAACATCTAAAAGGGACATCCCTTTATCTGTGAATATTACCATCTATACACAGCAGTCTGTCCTATGATGTTTATTTTGGCCTCCAAGTGTTTTTCCTTCAGGAGCTATGCATACTCAAGCACAGTATGGACTAAAACTTGTGGGTGAGATCAGTGTCCTTTCTACTGAACAGAAATTCATTATCTGTATTTTTAATTCTTTGGCACAATCATTTATGTATATGAATAAATTGTATATTTTTGATATCTAAACGATTGCTATACCTTGTTTTCATAATCTTTATGTTCTAGTGCTACTTTTTGTTTATTGTATATATGTATTGGTAGGGAGTGACTATCCCGCTTTTAGTAGCTGCTTGGACAACATACTCATATCAGCGCCTGTGTAGCATCAGTTGGTGCTTTTTTCTGTTTTCCTATATACAAAGTGCAACGATGCTGTGACCGTGGCTTTTTTCCACGTCAAATTCCAATGTGCTTTGATTGCAACTTTTACACAACTAAAACTAATTCCTTTGCGGTTATCGTCGCAGTGCGGCTTCTCTGGTACAGATTGAGTGGCACAGTATATCACTGTGTCTGTGGATCCTATAAGACGCAATTATAAAGAAAAGCTTGTGTATTGAGGCTTGGTGTATGACACATATGGAATTGCATATTTGTTTGATGTTTACACTATGAGTAATACTGGTAAATACAATACATTTGGGTTAGGTTGTGCTTTCTGAAATAATTCTGTATTTTGCTACACATTTTAAATTTTCTCCATAAAATTTACCAATCCCTTCTCACAGTTGGGAAAAGACAGGTGTAAAAAAATGGATGTATTGAACCCCTTGAATTACTACATAGTATGTATACCAGATACACAGTCACCTGAGGACAAAAGACGCCCCCTGACAGCATTGAAGATGAAGATGCAGCACCCGATCACCATCGTAACCTCGCCCTAAGCTTACTGGGAATGACCTCCAGAACTACCCAACCGGGGCTAGGAAATCTGCGTCAGAAGACGCAGACACTGGCTTCGTCACTCCCAGAAAACAGGACGACACCCAGTTTTTTGGGAATGTTGGCCCATTCTTCACTCCCAAATTGCCGCAACATGTCACTCATGCTGCAGCTTAGGGGCACTGTGAGTGCACTCGAATATAGAGACCTCCACATTGGCAGTGCAGATCCTGCACGTGCGCAGATCTCTAACAATTGGGCTTCTGTGCAAACCATCAGGTTTTCATACATCTCTTAATCAGGCCCACAGTTTCTTGCTTTACTCCCACCTCAGAATCAGGCCCAGTGTCAGCTCACTGTTGCGCAATGAAAGTGCTCTGTGCTTACATCACAGTTTAATAAACAGCCGTCATGTGGATGCCATGTGATGAATAGTAATAGCACAGCACAACAGTTAGGGAACAGCTAGTGACATTTCGGGGGAGATGTATCAAAGCTTGTAAAGTGGGGAAGTGGACAAGTAGAGAAGTTCCCCACAGCGACCAATCAGCTTCTAGATATCACTTTATGGAATGTACTTGCTTTGATAGATCTCCCTGTTTATCTCTAATGTGCCCATTTGTTAATTCAGATCAATAAATGACACCTTCTACCTAATGTAAAATGTTCTGCCCCCAAAAGTGTATCTTATCTGTGTTTTGCAGATACAAGTGGTGAATTCATTTATGTGTCATGATTTCATTAATCTTGTCATAGGTATCTAAATTAACTAGGCCATTCAGTAGCATGTTAGTGAATGTACACAAAATAAATGAGTGATGCTAGTTTTTATTTTCATTGCTTATGCAAATTCCCATATATTTAGTTAGTAGTGATCTACAGCAGCCATTTAATCAGAGGTAAAGACAAATAAATGTCAACTTATAATTTAGGCCTTATCACCTGGGAAGTGTGGAGGTGGGTCACATATCAGCATTACTCCAGTTCCTTCCTTCACTTTCACTTCAGGGCGCTCTTCCGCAGGGAAAGGATCAAGATCTAAGTTTAAAAGAAATGTAATATATAAATGGGAAATAAATGATACACAAAATACTAAATACATCTCAATACTGACCTTGTCCAATGCTGAGCTAAAAATATACTATGTCTCAGTTACAGTCACGCTATTACACTGACCCACCATTTCATTTAGCGCATTGGCTGAGCACAGAGTCTTTTAAGTGATTTAGCGACAGCTGCAAAACCTGAGGGTACAGTACTATGCTGCTGGCTACTGTTAAAAATAAAACGTGTTTTCATGGATAATTCTTTTACGAACATTATTTAGTAACCTTACTATGGCATACCTGCCAACATCCTGATTTCAATAAGACTGTCCCAATTTGAGAGCTCTGTCCCATCATTATGATCAGGACTTCATTGTCCGGATCTGGCCACCATTTGACACGTATGCACAGCAGACCAGGACTGAACGGATGCCTAATGTAATTTCCACTAGTGTGTGTGGCAGTGAATGGTAATAATGATTTTGTGACGGAGAGGCCGTGTCCCCTCCATAGTGCGTGACTGACCTCACAAGGATGTGGCCAATCCAGATTCAAAATATGTGTATCAGGAAATCGACCAGTATAAGTATGGGTGAGCGCTGAGAGAGATACATTTGAGGAGTGACTCTGCACTGGGTGTGGTATGATATGTCGACATTCATACGGCCGACATTGCCATAAAGCCGACACTGATCATGTTGACATTCATCATGTAGACACTTATGAAAAGTCGACGTTAGAATGAAGACATATCGTTCCTGGGAGTACTTACCTGCTCCTGACAGCTCCAGTGGGGCTGCCATGTCCCAGCGGTCATGTGACCGTCACTTACAGGGCAAGCCACTGATCCCCCAGCATTCCGGTATGTATTCTTCCCTTATCCTTGACCTTAAACCCTAGTCCTAACCCTCCCTGTTGTGCCTAACCATAACCTGCCCCCCACAGCCTAACCCCTAACTCGCCCTAGTGCCCAAACCTAACCCTCCCATCCTGCAACCTAACCCTAATGTGGCGACATTCTGAGAATGTCGACATGTTTCCTGTCTACACTTTATCAATGTTGACATTATGAAAGACGACACTGTAAATGTCGACCTACATTCAGGATGCACATGTTAGCTTAGCAAGTGTGGCTAACAACAAAGATGAGTGTACCGGCGCCCAGTGCCAGAGGGAAAGTTGGTGTGACCACTGAGGCAAAGGTAAAAGACATGATTGCAGACCAATGACAAGAGACAATACAAATACCTGTGCCAAGTAACTAATGCCTGTGCTGCAATGTAAATTGTTGGAGATATAAATATAGCTACCTCATTTAAATCCATAAAACAGACAAATGGTCTTCCCCTCATTACTACACCAACCATTACTTGTACATAGCTACACTTTTAATACCTTATTACCTACTTTAACTACCTTATCACTAGGGGCCCCAATTAACAAGGATCTTACCAGTGGCATATTTAATTTAGTATCGCAGTGATACTAACAAATACTTACCCCTTCCGGCGTCCCACTTCTCGTCTGCATCTTCCACTCTGTTGCTGGCAGCCTATAGCATACACGGTGGCCAGTCTGCGCATAACACTTTCACCCAGCGGCAATGCCTGGAAGGCTTGGCTGAAGCCAGAAAGGCTGTTGCTGGTTCCCCATTGCCGGTAATGGGGACCATATCATTCTCACTATCTATAGATGGCGTTAGCGGTACAGTGATAAACAGAAGAATGCTAAGTTTACAGCCGTTTGTTAAATAATGAAAGCGAGACCCCTTTAGTGAGTGCTAAAAGGATTATATCTATGTGTTAAATGGGGCCCTAAATCTGCACCTGTTTACGAAATTCCCACAAAGACCTGATAGTGTTACAACAGCCTAGTTTGTGGGATTTTGATTGAAGGAATGAGTACTGTGAATACATAACTAATATAGGGCCTGATTCAGATTTGAGAATAGAGTAAGATAGAGCAAGTAACTCTGTACCCAGACAAACCATGTTGCAATGCAAGTGGTGCAAATACAGACATTATTTTGCATGTGGGGTAAATACTGGCTGCTGTTGCATGTAGCCCACAAATGCTGGAGAGCTTTACGATTACAATGTAATTTAGATATCAGTTTGGACACACCCCTCCCACATCTAAATCTCTCTGCACATGTTACATCTGCCCCACCTGCAGTGCAGCATGGTTTTACCAAGATGCAGTTACTTGTTCCTTTTTACTCTATTCCCAAATCTGAATTACGCCCATAGTGCATACTTGCCAACTCTCCCTCACTGTCAGGTAGACTCCCTGAAATAGTAACAATCTCCCTGTCTCTCTGAAAATTTTAGCAATCTCCCTGATTGCACCTTACCCCCATTATGTAGCTGTTATATAAAAAAAACAGATGTATACATTCAAATGGGATCATTAGTATAATTTCCCTGCATTGGTTATAAGGCACAATGATCCCTATGGCTACATATATTTTCTGAAAAGTATCAGTGTGTTTTCATGAACAAATAGATCTTACTAATTGCTTTGGGTCTTGTTTACATTTGGATGTAAATCAATTTATGCCACGCCTCTCAGATATTGCAGTACATGTCCACTTTACCGCCGCGCTCATAGGTGCTGCTTTCACAATCTCCCTGAAATGCTTTTTCAAAAGTAGGCCATAGTGTACTATCATGATTGCCCGTGTGATGTCAAACTCAAGATGGCCACTGCTTAAGGACAGTCACTCATACTTTAGTCTATAACTCCATTCAGAGTGGTCCTATAAACAAATGTGCTAAAAGTTAAAAAAGTGGATAGCTATTCTTAAATATCCCTTACTAGATAGCCTCATATATTGATAATTTTATCATTACTCCTCAATTATAAGTTCATGAAATTGGAAACATGAAGTCATTTACAACTTTCACCATGAATTATGCTATTTATTAAAATTACTTTATCCACATACATTTAAATAAAACATTTAAGGTTTTAGAATTCATTATCAGAGTCCTAAAACCCATTTTCATCATCTTCAACATCTTTGTTCCTGCAGAGCTATTTATCACTAGACTTACACCGTTCTGTGCATCTCAGAGATTGAGGGGTCTATTACTAAGCCTTGGATGAAGATAAAGTGATAAAGTGAACGGAGAAAAAGTACCAGCCAATCAGCTCCTTACTGCCATGTCACAGGCTGTGTTTGAAAAATGACAGGTATGAGCTGGTTATCTGGTACTTTACCTTCATCCACTTATCTCTATCCAAGGCTTAGTACATTGAGCCCTGAGTTTGGCATTTGCAATGCACAGCACAACATCCATTAATACAAGAGCATCTTACTAGTTGCATGATGGATTTTGTGCACAGAACAGGAGCGTACTGGTGTTCAGCCATCTCCCACCCAAATGGAGATGGCTCTGACAGATGTGGGTGCTGATGATCAGCGCCTCAACACTTCATCATCTGTTAATGAGACCAAAGGATGTATGGTGTTAGGAATGAATATTTTTGCTTTGCGTCTCTTTTTTTAATGAACGTCCACCAACGGAGCTGACCACTGTCTGAAATCTTTGTTCCAGGTAAGTAGACCTGACAAATGAATCTCTCTAGCAATTGTCCATAATCCTTTTTAAATTCTTCAAGGCAACCAAGTCTTCCCAAAACATTAAGGATTTCCTTTCCTGATGTCTTGAAGGCTTTCCAGATAGTTTTCCTTTCTTAGCAAAGCAATTTGTAACATCTCACCCCAAAAGAGCATGAAGGATTATCCTTTACCCTTTCAGAATCTAAGCATTAGAACACGCAGTTTAGATCTACCAATATTCTATTTGTTCCAACACCTGTGACAAACTTGCTACCAAATGGGGAAAATAATGGCCACCACAGTGGAAGCACAAAAACATCTGTGTCATGTAAAAATTGTGGAGTGTAGTAGCACCATAACATGAGGCATAAAGGCAGTGTAGCATTATTTTTGTGTGCTTTGAAGGTCACTAACATTATTTCCATTGGATGACTAAGCTTACTTTCTCCAACTGGCTTTTTATCTTCTGTGCATGGAATATTGCTTTCTGTGAGAGGCATGCTGTTAGCTAGTCTTTTGTTGTAGAATGAGATAGGAGGGCTCTCATGTTAAGATTTTCAATATATGTTGAGTCTGTGATTTTGTACTCAACATTAGTTGCTTTTCCTACTTTTTTCCTTTGCATTGACAGAGATACTGAAGAAACTTCATACTTACTGAAACATTCCTATAAATCAATGCAATTAGCAAATGTGTGAATAAAGGAGCTCATTCAGAGCCGCTCGCAATGATGCAGACGCTCCCAGCTGCCGATGGTATGCAGTGTGTATGTAGTGTGTTCGCATTGTGCGCATGCATCGCAGTGTGCATGTGCATAACTTATCGAAAGTTCACAATGCGTTCGCTCGCTGCACATAGACAGCCCAGCAGAGTGAGTGACAGGGGAAGCCATTTGTAGGTGGTAACAGGGACTGGCCATTAACAACGGGGGAGTGTAGGTGCAAACGCAGGTGTGCCTGAGCATCTCAACGGCGTTTTAGAGGTGTGAATAATTAAAAGACAGCGTCATAGTACACGTCACATGGCTTGTTTTCACACTGAAGTGCTCGTAGTGCTTGCGGAAGGGTATGGTCAACCTCAAGCATTGCGATCGCATCCGATGTTACCCGATGTACCGATGGTCGCATACACTTCCTGGACATGACATGCACAAGTGGGCATCTTAAGACAGGTTGGTGGGTGTCTGCATACACTATGTGATCGCTCTCTAAGAAATACTGGGCGTGCTAATGCATTGCTGTGCGATTGCACTGCCTACGTAATTTGCATACACATCGTGCGAGCGAGCGATCGCATCTAGCGAGCGGCTCTGAATCAGCTCCAAAGAACAATCTGCCTTCTTATGCACTATGGTGTATGATACTTTTGTTTTAGCAGTTTTGCATGCATTTTGTTACACAGCTTAAGGTTTTATTTTTTCATTGTCCACCCACAATTTGCAACTGTCTTGTAGTTGTTGTACATTTCATATCTTTTTTCTGTCATTCTTGTTGTGTCCTTTTCAATCATTTCATCAAAAATAACTTTTCTAGATGAGTTTTTCTATCATATGTCACAGCATTAGAGGATGTCGTGCTGGTTCAGATGCTTTCAATATCTGTCTCTTGGTGGTTTGCATTGGATGCTGTTAGATGTGATGTTTGGATCATTCATAATTGCTACCATTTTCATAACTTTTGTAGACAGCCTTGTCAGCTCTGGAGAGGCTAAAAAGAGCTGTGTTAGAGATGGTTTCATTTATGTTATGTTTACCAAAGCACCAAGGACCTCATTCAGAGTCGGTTGTTGCGGCCATTTGGTCGTAAGGGAAAAGGGGCCGGATATGCAAATGAAGCACTCGCAAGTTGCGTCGTTAAGATGAGATCGTTAGCTGGACGAGCGAGGGGAGGATGCGGCCGTAAGACTAAAAACACGCCCCCTTCTCGTTCGCAATACATGTCATCTCTGGGCATATAAGGATTAATCGAGACCATCGGGAACCATCGGAGCAGGTCGTAGAGCTTAAGGTTGACCATACCCTCTCTTAAGCACTACGATCAAGTCAGAGTAAAAACCTCCCATGTCACATGTGCCATGACACTACTTTGTTAATTATGCACTCCCATAAAATGCCGTTTGCATAGTCAGGCACGCCTGCGTTCGGATCTCCACTCCCCCGTTCACAAGCACCTTCCCCTGTTACCACCCACAAACGTCTCATCCTGTCACTCAAACTAACGACCTGGCCAAGTTGTAGGAGAGAGAAATTTCCGATCGCAACAGCTAGTTTGCGCACGCGCATTGTGAAACTTACGCATGCACTGTTTTGCGAACATCGCTGGATACGACCGAGCGGCCGCTTACGACCGACTCTAAATGAGGTCCCAAGTACTTTCATATTCTCATTTACAAGAGCTTCATCTGAACCTAAGGCACAAAAGTACACTCTTGTCTTGTTAACCACCCAATTTTCTCTGAAGTATTTGTTCCTTAAGTCTGGAAGTTTGCTTTCAGGTCTGTTAGATACCATGCACATTTAAACATAGTTTATTAAACTCTTGAAGCGATGCAATGTGCAACTCCCAGTTTGCAGTTTGTACAGATCTAGCAATCAAAAGCATTGTGACAACCATATGAAGAGCCATTCTGAATGTTGGTTTTTCTTGAGATTGTTTGGCCTTAAATGTTCCTATTTTGACAGCAAATTGAAATCTGCCACAGTTTTAACAGCATCTTTGTGGATTTTATTTCTCAAGAATAATTTACTTGAAATGTTGAAGTAACATCACTAGCTCATGCTGCAAACTTTCTTTAATTTCAAACTGTTTGCAAAATTCATCAATGTTGCATATGTAAAGGGGAAGCCTCAATCTGGGTAAACACCTGGATGACCAGGTGATGTGATTTAATGATATATCGCATCGGCTTAGTGCACGAGTTGCTGTATGACAGTGTGACAAATCATTGCATGTCTAATGTAAATTATACTACATCATCTGTGGCATCATCCCATCAGATGTGCAGCACATCTGATGGGAAGATGCAACCACCCAATTTACTGTATGATAAATTGGGTGGCTTTCAGGGTACACACTATACGTTGGTCGTTCTGATTAGTTGCAGACGATATATCAGATTATATATCGTATAGTGTGTACCCAACTTTAGTGATATGCGTGCTTGAACTGCTCTCCTTATGCTCTTTCCCATTATACTTTTAGGTGGCAATGCCCGTACCATCCAAAAAGCAAACAAGCATTAGCTTGGAGCATCGTCATTAATAAATGTAGTTTACCAGGTCTAAGAACCCAGTTCTTTGAGAAGTATTTTTTTTCAGCCATGGCTAGTTGTAAAACAAGCTCATAGAGGCCAACATCCAATGGGACAACTGTTTTTGATTCTGTGAATATAACAGACATTATGTTCTCCAACTTCTTCATGAATGTGAGTTGTGTGTGCTTGCTTGACTGACTGGTATTTATGAGTGGTATAATATACACACTCTACTTTATTTCCTTGGCTTACTTACTGTATAAATGAATTGTAAGCTGACCAAGTTGGGATATTCATTAGTGGTTCTGGCACTGGAGTGACTCCATCATCACTTTTGATTTCTTATGATTTGTACCCAACAATTCTTCGTCACGATTTCTTGAGAATCACTCAATGGTAAGATACCTGCCATCATCCAAAGCAGGTCCTAATGCCAGTAAGAATCAAGTATCCTTATTCCTTCTTGTAATATCAGTTCGTTGACTATGGGATTCTGTAGTCTGCACCCTTTGGGAATATTAGAAAGGATGATCTCTGATGATCTTTGATAGGGACTGAGGAATCTTCTGCAATAAATTAAACCATACTTGCCCAGATATTTTGATTGGGTTTAGGACATCTGATTCCTCTTTTTCTTGATAGACCACCATACCTTTATTGAAACGTCCTTTCTTTGTACCAATAATGCTGATATAACTTCTAAACGGTAATTAAATTTTCAAACATTAGCAACAGTGGGAGAGCAAAGGGAGGATATAGAAAAAAGAAATACGGGGAAGGGGAGGGGAAGTGAGTACAAAACATGCTTACAAAGAACAGAAAATCAGCTCCCTATATGATACAATACTCAAAGAAAATTATTAAAAGGAATGAATTGAAACTATCGATCTTTGGTGCTTTTTGAGCAGAGAAGGGGAGAGAAGAGAGGATCAAATAGCGAGGAAGATAGGAAAAGAAGTGGGAAACTAGAGTCACCATCTGAGACTGTGGAAATGAATAAACAGGGTTAACTATTAACCTTACTTGAACCTTTTCTTGTAATAAACGTAAAAGGTCCTTAGTAAATTTTTGTAGGACTCTAAAAGGAGTTATAGACCAAAGTTTGAGTGTTCATAGCAGTGGCCATCTTGAATTTTTGAATCACACAGGCAATCTGCATTAAAATCAGTAAAAACACCTGGTAGTACATGATATTACACTATATCTGTAATGAATAATAAGTACTGTTCCCTGCCCTTCATTTACTATCCAATGAAATTACATATGTCCCTGACCTACTGTATGAGCTATGAGAGACAGAGCTAAAGCTGCAAAGAAAGATTTGTATTAAATCTAAATTGTACTTTTATGTGCACGGTGACAGCGTGCCTTGTGTTGTAGAAATAAATGCATGAATATAAAGGTGAGATTTACAAATCTGTTTAATTAGGTTAAGGCTGTTGCTGACATGGTTGAGTCATAGACTGGTTGTCAGTGGTGGCAGAGTAGCAGTGGGAGCTGTAAAACCAGCCAGAACACAGGGAAACCATCTGAGAACATGTAAGACGAGGTGGTAAGTGTCACATTAGCTATAACCTGCACAACTTGACACATCGATCCTACAAATGAATGAAAGTAAATAACGTAAAGTAAAGCTATTCTGTTGTATGGCGATGTAAATCATGTAGATGTTAATACAAAACAATAAGCTTATCTTTTTTTACATATTGGCAAGTTTACCTGTCACTATGTGTAGATGTCTTGCACTGGCCATCATTTGTGCCAGCCGGTTGATGTTCATTGTGAATAAAGTTATTGAAAGATTTTTTAAGCATCTTAAAGCTTCCCCCTCCCGCCTATAGGAGGGTCTAGTCATAAAATTGCTAGACAGGCTTTCATCACAGTTGGGGTACGTTTTCTCTCCCCCGCTTCGAACTACAATAGATGAATACATTCTGCCATTAGAGCTACCAGCTTCGCATCAGTATGCAGCAAAGCTGGAGCTGATATATCATGCTGATCTCTACACCTTTAATACATCTCTCCCCAGGTGAAATTCTGTATTCTCCAGATGAGGAGGCTGCTGGCAATACAGAAGAAATATGCTTTAACTACCATGGTGCCATAGTTTCATGCACAGGTTATCTCTTAGTTGCACCAATAGCTTTGATGCTTATCAGACAACATAGTCACTGGTAATAGATTATTAAGGTAAAAACTGTCAAACTCCTAAGACTGTTGGCAAGGATCTATGCAAAGAAGCTTATTGCCAATGACACTTGGCAACACATGCACAAGTTATAAGGAGAAAATTACAAAAAAAAGGCAGTCTTAGCAGAAATGGGCCGCGCGATCAGAAAATTATTGTTAAATATGTAACTCCAGCAGATTGTGAATGGAAACCTTCACAGTGGAGGCTTCATTAAATTAACCCTTTCACGCTTTTTTCCCCATAAGAAAAGACCAAGATGAAAAGCACTTATATGAAGTAAAATTAGCTTTAGGCCTGCTACTACATTTTTAATAGAAATGTAGTTTATACATGCTATTTTATGGCTTGCCGTGGTTATTACTTGTAATTGGAAAGCACTGTACCATTTCCATGGTGACTAACTTCTGGGAGCGTCGCCAATCACTTCAAATTGCAACATATTTGAAATATTCTTAAACATTGCAATAAATTGCAACATAATTCTTAAAGCATCTCCTAATAAAGACAGGTCTAATGTTTCTCATACATTCTAAAGCTCTGTACACACGGAGCGATCACACAATGATCAGATATCGTTGTCTGATCGTCCTGCATGTGCTGGATGTTCGATATGGAACATCCAGCACATGCACCAACCCCTAAACAACAATAATGACCTGCGATCGACGATCGCGGGTCCCTATAGTAACCAGGCCTGCATGCACGGGCGATGGTCAATATCGACCATCTGTGCCCGCGCATCGATCATCGTTTGGGGTTTGGAAGGGCCCAAAAACAGGACGATATGAACGATAACAATATGATTGATATAGTTATCGTTCATATTGTCCTGTTATATCTGACCGTGTGTATGCACCATAATACTTACCTGCCCAAATACCAGTGATTTGCTATATAGAATCATTGTGATGCAACACGTCAACAGTTGGCAAACACAAAAGGAGTACATCAGTGCTGCTCAAATTATTTAATTAATTAATTCAATCAAATCTATCCAATTAGGCACCAGTCGTTAATTTTTGTTAGCAGCCCCTTATGGCTGCATCCAGAATTTCACCAGTCTGGGACAAGATCAGGCCGCAAGGTGGTTAGTTGTGGTGCCGTTGCTGGCATTTCCATGCCACTGTAAAAGCTACTCGTTCAACTTGCACCTAATAGGATTGACCCCAAAGTGCTTTCTTTACAAATGACCATGCTGGCTATCCCCTGCGCCTCCTCTTAACAGCACAAGCTGACATGTTTGCTGGGGCATATCTATAATGGTTGCAGAGTGTGGAGGGGGCCCCACACCGCACACCCTGCATCCGTATGGATTTTCCCGGTGACCTGCGAATGAGCAGTAGACTCTGGGCACAGACTAGTGCCCAGAGTCTACTGCTGCGGCACTGCTCTTAGTGCGCTGCCTACCGCCAGAGAGAGAGGAGGGGTCCCGGACACAGACTGCACATGGGCCCCCTCCTCTCTTAAAACGGCCTTGGTGTGAATGCTTGTGTGTTATGAATTTTAGACTGTTAGCTCCAATGAGGCAGGGACTAATATAAAAGACATATTCTTATTCCGTACAGTGTTGCATAGATTTTGTATTGGAATGGGATTTTGTGATGAAAGTAGTAGATTTTGTGCAGAAATACAGCTTAATTATTAAAATCACACATGACATTGCACTTGTCTTTCCTAAAGCTGCCCATCCACTAGAAGACAGGCAAAAGACTGCACGATTACGACATTGTAATCGTGCAGTTGTTTGCCAGTCTGTGATGTGCCTACACTGAATGAGCAGTCGTTCAGTGTAGGAACATCAATCATCTGCTAACATGCTCAGCCTGAGGTTATCGTCAGGTTGTCCAGCATGTTTGCACGATGATAGATGTCTAAAACAACCAGCGAGAGTGCGCATCGCTGGTCGTTTTAGATATTTTAGTGAACAATTTGCAAACGATTAATGAACGATTGAACAATATAGTTTTCGTTTAATCGTTCAATTTAATCTCCTAGTGCAAGGGTCTTCAACCTTGGCCCACCAACTGCTGTGGAACTACACATCCCAGCAGGCACTGCCATAGTTTTAGCATACTATTATATCAAAAAAGTGGCAGTGCATGCTGATATGTGTAGTTCCACAGCAGCTGGAGGGCCAAGGTTGAAGACCCCTGGCCTAGTGGATGGGCAGCATAACTAAGATTCCTGAGGGTTTTCCCAAACTCCTGGAGGTTGAGGAGGGTAAATGTGGCTTTGTGATTACGCCATTTGTCTCATTTGCTAGCAAAATCACCCTGTCAAAATCCTGCTGTCTTAGGGTTCTATTTCTCACTGTCAGCAGAGCAGCAGTGGTAATATAATATCCACAAACAACACCAACCACAGAAAATTCTGAAGGAGCGCTAACAAGTGTTATATATATAATAAAATAACAGCAGCTGTATAAAGAGGTTTGTCAGACCTCAATTATGAAAGCATATAAAAAAACAAAGATACAGCGCTGTAAATAAATGTAGCACATTAATATTTATTATTTAAAATGCATATGCATTGAATTCATAAAATTGTCATCCAATCCACCATAAGTCTCTAGTCCATAAGTGCTTTTGGATCAAAATAAAAAGTCCCATATATTGGTGCTCAATTGCTGTGTATTCCAAGCAAAATAATTACCAAGTCCAATGTCCATATATGATTGGGGGGTCCTAATTAGCAGTGTTGGCAAACTTCCGCATAAATCCTGGTCCCCTGGTCAAAGGTTATGGCAAATAGCCGGTACAGCCGATTTAGCACGTTCCTGGGGTCCTCCAATTGGCACTTTCAAGTAAAAGTACGATTTAGCACATTCCTGGGGTCCTCCAATTGGCACTTTCAAGTAAAAGTAGGTACTTTTACTTGAAAGTGCCAATTGGAGGACCCCAGGAACGTGCTAAATCGGCTGTACCGGCTATTTGCCATACCTTTGACCAGGGGACCAGGATTTATGCGGAAGTTTGCCAACACTGCTAATTAGGACCCCCCAATCATATATGGACATTGGACTTGGTAATTATTTTGCTTGGAATACACAGCAATTGAGCACCAATATATGGGACTTTTTATTTTGATCCAAAAGCACTTATGGACTAGAGACTTATGGTGGATTGGATGACAATTTTATGAATTCAATGCATATGCATTTTAAATAATAAATATTAATGTGCTACATTTATTTACAGCGCTGTATCTTTGCTTCTTTATATGTCATTTAATATCTAACTCACCGCGAACTGAATCGGTGGAAACTAAATTTACCGGAGAAAATCTACATTGCTCCGAAAATCAGCAGTCGCCGCGATCTCTAACACTGCTGAATTAGGAGCAGTGAAGCTTTGCATTTCTATATTCTAAGGCGTGGCTTATCAAAACTGCTGATGGTCGTGGATTTGATAAACTGTGGCTTAGTAAATCTAACCTAGGCCCTCATTCAGAGCCGCTCGCTAGCGGCAGTACGCTCGTTCCGAGCGATGTTCGCACATCTGCGCATGCGTACGGTTTTTAGTACGCATGTGCGAACCAGTCAGTGCGTCCGAAAATCGTTTGTACGCTATATAGCGAGTGCCTGCTATTTTGAGTGACAGAATGAGGCGTATGTGGGTGGTAACAGGGGAAGGTGCTTGAAAACGGGGGAGTGGAATTCGAACGCAGGCGTGCTTAAAGGTCAAAACGGGAGTTTTAAGGGAGTGCATAATTAATACAGCAGCGTCATTGACCACGTCACTTGTTTTTTTTTAACTCAGAACTGCTCGCAAAATAGCGGTTGAAAAAACCAACCACAAGAATAGCGAGCAGTTCATACGCTGCACGATGTACTCGATTAATCTAATAAATAGCGGACATGACGTATGGTGCGAGCGGCCAGGGGGCGTTTTTATCAAATAAACGAGCGTATGTTTTGCTCGCTCGTTCAGACTTAGAGGTGTGAACAGACTGCAATGTGCGAACGGATCATTTGAATAGCCACCCCTTGTTTTTGCACGAACGACCGCAAATAGCAAACGGCTCTGAATGAGGGCCCTAGTGTTTGTGTGTGAACACTTGTGTGTTATTAATTTTAGACTGTAAACTCCAATGGGGAAGGGACTAATATGGATATTAGATATTGCTACATTAGCGACCATAACACCCAGATAAGCAACAGAGCATAAGCAACCAAGTGTTAGGTGCCCTAGTGGTGAGTAAGAAGTATATGAAACTAAAGTAGGGAGAAGCACAAGAGGGTAGAGGGCCCTGCTCGTAAGAGCTTACATTCTTGGTCCTGTAGTGTATTGTTCTGTAAGTCGCTTGTCTACAACATGTTTAAGTACTGTGTAAGGTGCTGCGGAACATTTGTGGCACCATATAAATAAATGATAATAATAATAATATGAATGACATATATTGTAACTCTGAACTGTGTTGCAGAAATTGGTGTTGTAATGGGCTATGTAATAATGCCGTTTGTCGTCTTTGTTGTAGTTCAAGATTACTCTTTTAAAGATCGAGCTGTCAGTGCAAAATCACCCTGTCAGCACGGACATATTCAAGGAGAGACTTATGCAACACTGAGGTAGATATTCTAAGGTCGCAATTTTGATCAACTGTGTTTTAGTTAATCTACTCTAGTGTTTGTGTGTGAACCAAGGGCATATCTGTAATGGGTGCAGGGTGTGCTAGGAACATGGGTCCAGGGGGGTCCACACCACACACTCTGCACCCATATATTTAATACTTACCTCCCCGGAGGACTGTAAAATTCACCTGGAAAATGGCCGCCGCAGCCATTTTTGTGGTGTTTTGCGCATACGCAGAAGGGAAATCACAGGGAAAATGGCTGCCACATAATGCTGCGTCATTTTCCCAGTGACCTGCGCATGCGTAGTAGACCATGGGCACAGAGTAGTGCCCAGAGTCTACTGCTGCAGTGCTGCAGTCAGTACTCTGCCGGCCACTGCAGAGAGAGGAGGAGGTCTCAGATGGAGACTGCACACGGGCTTCCTCCTCTCTTATACGCATCTGCATGTATGTCATTGAAATCAGTGCATTTAGTTGTTCACCTGAGGCCACTGTAAACGGCCAGCTCCATTAGGATGATAATAAACCAAATAAAAGATAATGAGCCAAATAAAAGTTGCCATCATTGTACATAAATTAGATAATCTCGAGCACCACATGTGTGAAAGAGAATGCTGGCTTAGTTGACAAGGAGACTATTCTACACTTGTTCTGTGTAGAAAAACAGTTGATATACACTGAAGTGCCAAAAGTCATGGGATAGCAGTATGTAAAGGTAATGGTGGAAAGCCCAGACCTGCACCAGTTGTAATCTGACATCTCATGAGTCAGTATGAACACTGGCTAGGCTGCTCATGGGAAAGCGATGTCAATTATCGGAGTTCGAACGGGGCATGATAGTGGGTGCCCAACAGATGGGATATTCCATTTCTGAAGTTGTGCGGTAATTTAGCTTTTCTTACACTATGGTGTCGCGTGTGTGCCGGGAATACCTCATGGTAGGTATTACCACCCACAGTGGACAACACAATGGCCAACCACGAGTGAATGATCGTTAGGTATAGGCTGAAGGTTAGGTATAGGCTGCGGGGAAGGGGGGGTTAGGTTTAGGCACTTACAGGGGGAGTTAGGCACTTGGGGGGAGGTTAGGGTTAGGCACCCCTAAGGGAGGGTTAGGGGGGTAGGATTAGTAATAGTAAAAATGCTCACCTGCCGGGATCTTCTGTTGCCGGTCTTCCGGCGGCGTCCAGCGGGATTTCATACTGATCCTGCAGGAGGTACCGGAAGCATATCCAGCAGGTCAGTGCAGTGTTATTAAGCTTCCATGGGATATGGGAGTAGAAGACCCTCCAGTGTGTCCCTGTTAACACTACAACACTGTACACAGCACCCTACCTGGGCTCGTCACATCATTAATTGGACCCTGGAGGACTAGCAACGTGTAGCATGGTCCGATGTGTAACGGTTCAAGTTGTTACGGGCTGATGATAGGGTTCAGGTGTGGCGAAGACCACATTAGGCCATGGACCCCAATTGTCAACAAGGCACTGTGCAGGCTGGTGGTGGTCAACCATCCACTTGTGGAATCAATGCCACATCGAGTTGCTGCACTTCGCCGGGCTAGAGGGGGTCCTACATCTATCCCATGACTTTTGGCACTTTAGTGGTGTAAAAACATTTCCATCTGCACTAGGGTCAGGCACAACTATTGTGGTGGATGTTCATAAGATTCCTCATTGGAGCAGTGGTCCAGACCAGAGAACTGTTCTTCAGTTATACAATTCAATCTTTAAAATAAAATACTTAATTTTTATGATTATTTCCTGCTTACGGCCTTGGTGGATCGATCTTTGTATTAATAATAGTACTTGATATATTTATTTTTTACTTATCTTTGCTTATACAGTACATATTTTTATTAGGGATGAGCGGGTTCGGATTTCTGAAATCCGAACCCCCCCGAGCCGAGTCGTATCCGAGTCAGGCTCGACTTTTCCCGCCTGACTCGGATCTGAAATCGAGGCAAAACGTCATCATCCCGCCTTCCGGATCTCGCGGGTTTTGGATTCTATAAAAGGTCCCCGCGTCGGCGCCATTTCTCACTCCGGCTGTGGACAGTGAAGAGGGAGGGTGGGAGCTAGGGCTGACTGGGCTGTGTTGTGCTGCTGTTGTCCATAGGGGCTGACTGGGCTGTGGTGTGCTGCTGTTGTCCATAGGGGCTGGCTGGGCTTTGTTGTGCTTCTGTCATAGGGGCTGGCTGGGCTGTGTTGTGCAGTCAGTTGTCCATAGGGGCTGTGTCCACTCAGTCCATAGGGGCTGACTGGGCTGTGTTGTGCTGCTGTTGTCCATAGGGGCTGGCTGGGCTGTGTTGTGCTTCTGTCATAGGGGCTGGCTGGGCTGTGTTGTGCTGCTGTTGTCCATAGGGGCTGTGACCACTCAGTCCATAGGGGCTGACTGGGCTGTGTTGTGCTGCTGTTGTCCATAGGGGCTGGCTGGGCTGTGTTGTGCTTCTGTCATAGGGGCTGGCTGGGCTGTGTTGTGCAGTCAGTTGTCCATAGGGGCTGTGTCCACTCAGTCCATAGGGGCTGACTGGGCTGTGTTGTGCTGCTGTCATAGGGGCTGGCTGGGCTGTGTTGTGCAGTCAGTTGTCCATAGGGGCTGTGTCCACTCAGTCCATAGGGGCTGGCTGGGCTGTGTTGTGCTTCTGTCATAATGGCTGGCTGTAGTCCTAAAGGGGTGCTGTCGTGTTGTCCAGGGGGTGATCTGTGCATCAGGGGTGCTCCCCCAAAGTGCGTGCGCCTGTGTCATAAGTGAAGGGCCGGTTTGGACATCTGGTCCGGACTGAAGGACGAGCCAACAATTTCTGACAAGTCTACTGCCACTGCCTATGATACTGTCACCACTGACAGAATGGTGGAGGATTACATCGGTGACAGCATCCACGTAGGCATGTCAGACAGTCCGTTCCTGTACTGGCAGGAAAAAGAGGCTCCCCCTCCAGTGTGTACTCTGACAGAGTTTTTAGTGTAGCCGGGAACCTTGTCAGCGAAAGGCGTAGGAGGTTGCTTCCACAAAATGTGGAGAAGATGATGTTCATAAAAATATGAGATATGGTAAGAACTTACCCTTGTTATCTCTATTTCTACGAAGTCCATAGGGTTCCACAGGATACCTTGGGGTATAGGTGATGACATCAGGCATCGGGCACCATAGAGTTAAGTTTTCAGCCTCCCAGGATGCACTAGGGTCCCCCTCCTATACCCCGCCCCCGAGCCAAGGCATCTCCGTTACGTACCAAGCCATAGGCCGGAGGAGGAGAAGGAAGAGAGAGAGAAAAAAGATCTGGACACACACAAGAATCACATTCTCACCAGAGGGAGACTGAAAAACCGGTGACCAGAGTAAAGCCCATCTGCAGCACAGGTGCGACAAGGTGGGAGTCCTGTGGAACCCTATGGACTTTGTAGAAATAGAGATAACAAGGGTAAGTTCTTACCATATCTCATATTTTCTATTTCAGGGTCCATAGGGTATTCACAGGATACCTTGGGGATGTCCCAATGCAGTATCCTTCAAGGGTGGGGACGCTCCTGTGCTGAAAGGAGAATCCGCCGCCCGAAGGAAGCATCCTGAGAGGCAAAGGTGTCAAACGCGTAATACCTCACAAATGTATGGACCGAGGACCACGTGGCAGCCTTGGTGATCTGGACTGCAGAGGCACCACGTCGAGCTGCCCACGAAGGACCCACAGACCTAGTGGAATGAGCCCTCACAGAGGAAGGAACCGGCAGGCCTTCATGAAGATAAGCTTCTAAAATGGCCATACGGATCCAAGCTGCCAAAGTTTGCTTTGAAGCAGGCCAACCCTTTTTATGGAAGCCATAGAGGACAAACAAGGCGTCCGACTTCCTAAACGAAGAAGTGCGGTCAACATAAATCCTTAAGGCCCGCACAACGTCCAAAGTGGCCTCACCCACCGACAGGTCAGATGAGTTAAAAGCCGGCACAACTATTTCCTCGTTGATATGAAAACGGGAAACAACTTTGAGAAGAAAATCAGGACAAGTGCGCAGCACCCCCCTGTTCCCATGAAAAATCAAGAAAGGGGGTCTCCAAGAGAGAGCCCCTAAATCAGAAACACGTCTGGCTGAAGCGATGGCCAGAAGGAAAATTGTTTTAGCTGTCAGCCATTTAAGATCCACTGAGCCCAGTGGTTCAAACGGCGGTCCCTGGAGAGCCCTCAGGAACACAGCTAAATCCCAAGGCGCCACCGGTTGAACAAATGGTGGCTGAATTCTAAGAACACCTTGCATAAAGGTGCGCACATCAGGGATTGTAGCAATCCTACGATGGAACTAGACAGACAGGGCAGACACCTGCACCTTCAAAGAAGCAAGGCGAAGCCCATGGTCTAGTCCCGCCTGTAGGAAGGCTAGCACTCTAGACAGACGGAACTCCCAAGGTGCATAACCTCTCGGTCGACACCATTGGAAAAACGTATGCCACACACGATGGTATATTCTTGCAGTAGACGGTTTCCGAGCTCTCAGCATAGTGCGTACTACAGAACTGTAGAACCCCTGGACCTTAACATGTCCGTCTCAACAGCCACGCCGTCAAAGATAGCCGAGTCAGGTCCGGGTGAAGACAAGGACCCTGTGACAGTAGGTCCGGTCGTAGCGGCAACCGCAGAGGGATGTCCACGGACAGACCCTGAAGGTCTGAGAACCAGTGCCGTCTGGCTATCAACAGGAGCGTCCCTCCTTCCTGTTTGAATTTCTGGAAGGGAAAACGGAGGAAAGAGATAGGCAAACCGGAACGTCCACTGGACGGACAGAGCATCCACCAGAGACGCCTTTTGGTCTCTTGTGCGAGACCCGTACACCGGCAACTTGTTGTTGCGCCGTGACGCCATGAGGTCGATCTCCGGAAGACCCCACCTGTCCACCAGAAGTTGAAAGATGTCCTGGTGCAGAGACCATTCCCCCGGATGAACGTCCTGGCGACTGAGAAAGTCGGCCTCCCAGTTGAGGACTCCCGGGATGAATACCGCTGATATGGCCGGGAGATTGCGCTCCGCCCAGATCAGGATGTGGGACACCTTTACGAGTGCCGCCCGACTTCGGGTTCCTCCTTGCCGACTTAGGTAGGCCACGGTGGTGGCGTTGTCCGACTGGACCTGCACAGGATGACCATGGAGAACCCGATGGGCCTGCTGGAGAGCATTGAAAACGGCGCGGAGTTCCAAGATGTTTATTGGAAGCTCCTTTTCCACCTGAGTCCATCTGCCCCTCAGCTGCGGTTCCGCTGTCCCAGGGGGCTAGTGGAAGCGCAGGTCCGTAACGTGGCTCCATGCTGCAGCCAGTCCCCAGGGAGCCCCCTGCCTGGGGACTCCAGACCATGTTCCAGCGGGGACCCACCGCGGGACCCCGCTGCTTACCTGCTGTCCCCCTTCAATCCGGCCATGGTCCCAAACATCTGGGGTCACCGCTAGCTGTGACCCCAGATGCCTACCAGCATCCCCTGATCAGTACCGGCGTTCTGGTACCGGCGGGGGTGTAGGGAAGACAGCATGGACGTCAAGAATGTCTGTCCATGCTGTACCTCCAGATGTGCAGCCACAGCTGCCTTGTAGAAAACTTCAGGGGCTATCCTTAGCCCCCCTCTAAACAGGTGCATCCGACTCCGAGCCGGGCACCAACGAAACTGAGATGTCTTGGATCGGAGGCAGGGTATAGGAGGGGGACCCTAGTGCATCCTGGGAGGCTGAAAACTTAACTCTATGGTGCCCGATGCCTGACGTCATCACCTATACCCCAAGGTATCCTGTGGATACCCTATGGACCCTGAAGTAGAAAATGAATTATCAACTCTTCCAGGGAGACCAGCCTCCAGAACGTACAGAGGGACCTGTGGTGGTGGATTCCAGTGGGGACGAATTAATACTCTGTGAGGATGAGGATGTACACAACACTGAAGAGGGTGAAAAATTGGTGGATGAGGAGGATGAGGACGACATCTTGCCTCCGTAGAGCCAGTTTGTGCAGGGACAGATTAATTGCCAGCTTGTTTTGTGGGGGCCCAAACAAACCAATCATTTCAGCCACAGTCGTGTGGTA
This sequence comes from Taudactylus pleione, assembly GCA_031769625.1. Taxonomy (NCBI): domain Eukaryota; kingdom Metazoa; phylum Chordata; class Amphibia; order Anura; family Myobatrachidae; genus Taudactylus; species Taudactylus pleione. The sequence goes on along the minus strand of JAUIMM010000040.1, from coordinate 27,764,624 downwards.
GACCCTGGCGCTGAAATGATTGGTTTGTTAAAGTGTGCATTTCCTGTTTATACAACATAAGGGTGGGTGGGAGGGCCCAAGGACAATTCCGTCTTGCACCTCTTTTTTTTCTTTACATTATGTACTGTTTGGGGCCTAGTTTTTCAAACTGCCATCCTGTCTGCCACTGCAGTGTCACTCCTAGATGGGCCACGTGTTTGTGCCGCCCACTCGTGTCGCTTAGCATAGTCATCCAGCTACCTCGGTGCAACCTTTTGGACATTAAAACACTATTGTGAGGTGTGAGGTGTTAAGAATAGACTGGAAATTAGTGGAAATTAAGGTTATTGAGGTTAATAATAGCATAGGAGCAGAAAAACCCACAAATTCTGTGATTTTAGCAGTTTTTATGCTGTTTTTCAAAAAATACAGATCCAAAGCACAAAACCCAGAACCCAAAACAAGGAAGGGTGGTTTTGGCAAAACCAATCCAGATCCAAAACACGAAGAAAGATCCAGATCCAAAACCAAAACACAAAACCAGAAAAGTGGCCAGTGCACACCCCTAATTTTTATATGGTCTATTTTATATTTAGATTTCACATATTGACCCAGCTGTTTAACACTACAAGGGCTCGATCCAATTAGACGCGATGATCTCGCCGGTGTGAGACATCGCGGCAATGGCAGCACTGTATGGCAGCCCAGACTCTCTGAAAATTGATCGCAGCCCCATAGGGCTCCGAGCAAAATTCAGCGAATTCGGGCTCGGAGCGGGCCGCAAAGGGTGCGAGGTGCTGATCCGCTGCCGGCATTTTAACGATGTTAAACATGGCAACTCGCAACCTTCACATGGAGTAGGATTGACCTCTATGTGTATTTATATTTAAAAAATGCATAAAATGTACTGTATAATAAGAAACATTCTGAGAAGGCTGTTAAGGAGAAGTTTGTAATATCCAATGACAGGTAATGAAGGGGTTATATAAACTGACTTTCTTCCTCCCTAGTAGATCATTTGAGGTTATTTCCCTGTCGTCAGTGAGCTACAGCTCTCTGCGGGGCAGGTATTGTTGATGCTACACAGCGGACAACCGGGAGATGTGACACAATGTGGAAAATGGATGGTGCTCTATAAAATCATAACATTGTAAATCAAAGTTGTTCTTAAATTATGTGAGGATGTTACAAATATAACACCTCTTGACATTTAGGACCTCAAAGCATATCTTATATACATAATTTGCTTAGACCCTTTGTCCGGAACGCTCTTTGAATTTGAATATCTCAAAGATTAATTAAGATATTATTGTGATTATTTTGCGATGGATTTCAATCAGCAATAAATAACGGATTTTGGAAAAATCAAAATGCTTTGGCACAGCTAACCTGAATATGTCAAGAAAACTACTAGAAACAGAGCCAACAACAGTGACCCGGGGGATACGGGATAGGGGTGAATGCCGCCAGCTGCTGTTCTCAGGCACTACTGGTGGTCTGTGCTCTCACATGGACCCGGCGCCCTAGCCATGGGCGGACACTGTTTAGGTTCTGCCAAGTTTGGCTCCTGATTGGCCGCCTGCCTGCGTAACGTAGCTATTACATAATGAGGGAGGGCACGCGGGCGGCACAACACATGAGGCTACTGCCGTATGGGGCGCTTTTCCCTCACCTACTTTCTCCAACACGTCGATTTCAGGCTCGCAACTCCCAACCAATCAGCACCGGGTTTGCACCTCGAAAGCAACGCCTCTTTTCTCTGCTTTCCACGAGAGCTGCCGGCAGCCGCTGATTGGCGGGAGGCTGAGAGATGGTGAGGCGGAGTAACAGTGCATTATCATTTGCATCTATAGGGGCTCAGCTTGCAATACCTCCTGGAAACGGCCCATTTTGCTTCAGAGTCCATGGCCAAATATATCATAACATTTACAAATTGGTGAAATGTTACAATAAAAAAAAATCCACCCAAAAACATAAAAGGGCGTGGCTTAACCGGTTATGTTTCACACACATTTTTTATTACCCGATTCCGTCGTAATAACGTATGATCTAGCCATTATCTAGCGAAGCATTTTCCGTACGTATGTTCAGGGTTCAAATTGGAGAAATATTCGCCATCAGTATACTAGTATATAATACAACTTCTGTTCTGTATGCAATATTTAGTAAGGGTTCAATATCTGTATGTAAGTTAAAATGTATCTATTTTCCATGATAGAAGTGTAAAACATTCAGAAATTACTTCACGTTCTTTTTTTTTATTTTGAGTTATCTTTTTCGTCAGAGATTACTACATTCTTAGCATGAAAACTTTTTTAAAACTCTCCAATACTTGACAACATTACCATGATGAAGCTGAGCTCTAGTATAGTATAGTATATATATTGAGCAACTTTTTTAGGCAATAAGGACTATTCTTTCATGTGTGTTTATCTATTGTTGGTCTCCATCTGTTTGCAGTGTGAACTTTTATCAGAGTTAAGCTGGGTACACACGTAATGATTTTCTGTCCAACCATCCAACTAGTTGATTGGTTGGAATGAAAATCTGGTAACGTATGGGAGTAACTGATGATCAGCAATTTGCTCCTAAATGCCAGAAAACAGATGAAAATTGTCGCCAGACAAGTTTGTTAAATGTTTGATCTAAACAATTTGTTCAAACAACAGTTTTTGTCCATTTTCCAGTGTTTGGGAGCAAATTGCTGATTGTCATTTGCTTTCATACCTTACCAGATTTTCATTCCAACCAATCAACTAGCAGGTTGGTTGGACAGAAAATGTTTACGTGTGTATGCAGCTTAAGTGCATACAGACACAGAGCCTGATTCAGAATTGTACACTATTGCTGCTGCAGGTGCGATTTTCGCAGCGGTCGAAACCTCTACTGAGATGACCATTGGAGCCATTGCAGCTGTTCACAACTGCGTAATCATACGCAGCATCGGACGCAGATCAGGCAAACATCAACTCTGTCTATGGTAACTCAAAAAGGTAGCCATAACTGAGATGCTGGAGCCCTGTTTCTGTGTACAGGATTTTAGACGCAGGATGTGACAAACCCAAGAAACGGTCGAGACACGTCTGCATTTTAGCCGGCACTCTCCATTGCCTCACCCAAATGCTCCCTGCCTGTCAATCATAATGTGAATAAAGATTCGCAGGGTGGAACTATGGTAAAGTACCTCAACACATGCGCAGTGCTACTAAGACACATGCGCAGTGATGCTAAGACACATGCGCAGTGCTACTAAGACACATGCGCAGTGGTACTAAGACACATGCGCAGTGATACTAAGACACATGTGCAGTGATACTAAGACACATGCACAGTGATGCTAAGACACATGCGCAGTGATACTAAGACATGCGCAGTGATACTAAAACACATGCGCAGTGATGCTAAGACACATGCGCAGTGCTACGAACACACGTGTGCAGTGATATTTCTGACATATGCGCAGTGTTAAGACACATGCGCAGTGCTACTAAGACACATGCACAGTGCTACTAAGACACATACGCAGTGATGCTAAGACACAAGCGCAGTGCTAAGACACATGCGCAGTGATGCTAAGACACAAGCGCAGTGATGCTAAGACACATGCACAGTGCTGCTAACACACATGCGCAGTACTACTAACAAATGTGCAGTGATATTAAGACACATGCGCAGTGATGCTAAGACACAAACGCAGTGCTAACACACATGCGCAGTGATGCTAAGACACATGCACAGTGCTACTAACACACATGTGCAGTGATATTAAGACACATGCGCAGTGCTACTAAGACACAAGCGCAGTGTAAACACACATGCGCAGTGATGCTAAGACATGTGCAGTGCTACTAACACACATGTGCAGTGCTACTAAGACACATGCACAGTGATGCTAAGACACATGCGCAGTGATACTAACACATATGCGCAGTGATACTAAAACACATGCGCAGTGATGCTAAGACACATGCACAGTGCTACTAGCACACATGCGCAGTGCTACTAACACACATGTGTAGTGATGCTAAGACACATGCACAGTGATGCTAAGACACATGCACAGTGATGCTAAGACATGTTCAATGATACTAAGACACATGCGCAGTGATGCTAAGACACATGCGCAGGGCTACTAACACACATGCGCAGTGATGCTAAGACACATGCGCAGTGCTACTAACACACATGTGCAGTGATATTAAGACACATGCGCAGTGCTACTAAGACACATGCGCAGTGATGCTAACACATATGCGCAGTGATACTAAAACACATGCGCAGTGATGCTAAGACACATGCGCAGTGATACTAACACATATGCGCAGTGATACTAAGACACATGCGCAGTGATGCTAAGACACATGCGCAGTGCTACTAACACACATGCGCAGTGATACTAAAACACATGCGCAGTGATACTAACACATATGCGCAGTGATACTAAAACACATGCGCAGTGATGCTAAGACACATGCGCAGTGATACTAACACATATGCGCAGTGATACTAAGACACATGCGCAGTGCTACTAACACACATGCGCAGTGATGCTAAGACACATGCACAATGCTACTAGCACACATGCGCAGTGCTACTAACACACATGTGTAGTGATGCTAAGACACATGCACAGTGATGCTAAGACATGTTCAATGATACTAAGACACATGCGCAGTGATGCTAAGACACATGCGCAGGGCTACTAACACACATGCGCAGTGATGCTAAGACACATGCGCAGTGCTACTAACACACATGTGCAGTGATATTAAGACACATGCGCAGTGCTACTAAGACACATGCGGAGTGATGCTAACACATATGCGCAGTGATACTAAAACACATGCGCAGTGATGCTAAGACACATGCGCAGTGATACTAACACATATGCGCAGTGATACTAAGACACATGCGCAGTGATGCTAAGACACATGCGCAGTGCTACTAACACACATGCGCAGTGATACTAAAACACATGCGCAGTGATGCTAAGACACATGCGCAGTGATACTAACACATATGCGCAGTGATACTAAGACACATGCGCAGTGATGCTAAGACACATGCGCAGTGCTACTAACACACATGCGCAGTGATACTAAAACACATGCGCAGTGATGCTAAGACACATGCGCAGTGATACTAACACATATGCGCAGTGATACTAAAACACATGCGCAGTGATGCTAAGACACATGCGCAGTGATACTAACACATATGCGCAGTGATACTAAGACACATGCGCAGTGCTACTAACACATGCGCAGTGCTACTAACACACATGTGTAGTGATGCTAAGACACATGCACAGTGATGCTAAGACATGTTCAATGATACAAAGACACATGCGCAGTGATGCTAAGACACATGCGCAGTGCTACTAACACACATGCGCAGTGCTACTAACACACATGTGCAGTGATGCTAAGACACATGCGCAGTGATACTAAGACACGTGCAGTGCTACTAAGACACATGCACAGTGATACTAAGACACATGCGCAGTGATGCTAAGACACATGCGCAGTGGTACTAACACATATGCGCAGTGATACTAAAACACATGCGCAGTGATGCTAAGACACATGCGCAGTGCTACTAGCACACATGCGCAGTGCTACTAACACACGTGTAGTGATATTAAGACACATGCGCAGTGCTACTACCGTGTTTCCCCGATATTTAGACCTACCCCGAAAATAAGACCTATCCTTAGTTTTGATGGATGGCCCAAAATAAGCCCTACCCCGAAAGTAAGACCTATTAAAATCAAATTTTTACGGGTCCCTGCACTACACTAGCCAGCTCCGCCCCCCGCATGTAGTACCGTATGGTACTAGGTAAATGAAAGAGCTGGAGGAGGCTACCCGGCCGCTCCTCCACCAGCTTATGGGTATTGTAGTCAGACTGCTGGAGTCAGCGCGCGTGACGTCATGGCGCACCTCTGAAGGTGGACTACAGAGGAGCCGCAGATCGTGGATGAAGAAGCCGCCTCCCGACTCTTCTTATTGTATAAAGGTAAGTGGGAAATGGCTGCAATTAACACCGTGGTGGGGGGGGGTTTGGGCTGGAGAGGCACAGACAATTCAACAATAGGGGGGGAGAGAGAGAGGCAGAGGCTGCAATCAACAACAGGGGGGGGAGGGAGAGCACAGGCTGCATTCAACATTAAATTAAATATCCAAATTAAAATAAGCCCTACCCCGAAAATAAGCCCTATGGCGGTTTTTGGACCAAAAAAAAAAATAAGACAGTGTCTTATTATCGGGGAAACACGGTAAGACACATGCGCAGTGCTACTAAGACACATGCGCAGTGCTACTAAGACACATGCGCAGTGCTACAAAGACACATGCGCAGTGCTACAAAGACACATGCGCAGTGCTACTAAGACACATGTGCAGTGATACAAAGACACATGCGCAGTGCTACTAAGACACATGCGCAGTGCTACTAAGACACATGCGCAGTGATACAAAGACACATGCGCAGTGATACAAAGGCACATGCGCAGTGATACTAAGACACATGCGCAGTGATACTAAGACACATGCGCAGTGATATTAGGACACATGCGCAGTGATATTAGGACACATGCGCAGTGATATTAGGACACATGCGCAGTGATACTAAGACACATGCGCAGTGATACTAACACACATGCACAGTGATACTAACACACATGCACAGTGATATTAGGACACATGCGCAATGCTACTAAGGCACATGCGCAGTGCTACTAAGACACATGCGCAGTGATACTAAGACACATGCGCAGTGATATTAGGACACATGCGCAGTGATATTAGGACACATGCGCAGTGATACTAAGACACATGCGCAGTGATACTAAGACACATGCGCAGTGTTACTAAGACACATGCGCAGTGATACTAAGACACATGCGCAGTGCTATTAGGACACATGCGCAGTGCTATTAGGACACATGCACAGTGCTATTAGGACACATGCGCAGTGATACTAAGACACATGCGCAGTGATACTAAGGGGTCTATTTACTAAGCAGTGTTAGGAGATAGAGTGAAAAGTGATAAGTCTTTGATAAGGTGCGAGCCAATCAGCTCCCAACTGCCATCTCACAGGCTGTGTTTGAAAAATGACAGTTGGGAGCTGATTGGCTGACACTTTATCACAGACTTATCACTTTTCACTCTGTCTCCTAACACTGCTTAGTAACTAGACCCCTAAGACACATGCGCAGTGGCAACAAAATTGCTCCATTGGCAAAAAAAACTTCATTGCGTACAACAATCAGGCCCACAATCTGAGGGCGTAATATTGAACTGTCTTTGAAGTACTTAAGTACAAGTTTAGTAATGTAACAAACTGACTATTCACATTATTATGAGCATAAATATGCCCGGCAAATTATAGAGTTTGAGGTTTCAATGCAATAACATACTTAAATATACGGGAACGAAGTTATTTAATGGTTTACGCCTCATAGTTTTTAGATTTTTAAAATGACATGTAAATGCTCGCTTACATCCAAAGTTTAAGTTGGCTTCATTGCTTCTTATTGTTCCATACTCATTGGTGACTATGCAGACATATTTCCCCGAATCTTTCGACTTCTCTGGATTGTTGATAACAAGGTTACCTCCTATCATGCTGTATCGAGGATTTAGAAGATCAATCTCCCAGTTATTTTGTCTCCACCTACAAACATGATGGTAAAAACAAATTTAAATATCAGGTAACATAACACAAAACTTTATTTTACAGTGTTACAGTACTTTGCAACTACACATGTATGTAAACATTAACCTTTAATCACAACTCATTTTATGCAGCCATTAAAGAGGCCTTGTTATGTTTCATGCAAAGGACCTTGGACAACTGTAATGCAAAGGACAACTGTAATCGCAGCTGCAATTACGTACGCAGACCCACTGCAAAAATATGCTAATGTTTGCAATCGTAATGCCGTCGCAGCCCAACATAAGGATGCCAACTTCCCCTTACTCACATCCGTAATACAGCAAAACCATCGGTAACATTGAGTACCATCGGAGCCTCACGCACAATTGCACAAGGTCAGACCTTTCTCAGAAATTGCTAATCTCGTTGCACGCAGTGGGAGCTCAAGTTGCGTATGGCATCACAGTGGCTAATTTATGCATGCCCCTGTAACGGGGTTCAAACGCACTGCGTTTCGCCGACCACCCCCCGTCACCCCCCAAACGGTTACTTCCTGTCAATCACTCTGTGATGGGTCTGCATGGGAAGTGTGATCGCAGTGAGACCTTCGTGCATGCGCACTGCGATGCATATGCATGCGCAGAGCGCAACGATCAGCCGTCTGCGCGCGTAATCGCAGTTGTGTTCGGTAATGAATCAGGACGCTTATGCATAATAAATCAGATCCTGACAATTTGAGTGTATTTTGCCATTTACCAAGATGGCTGATCCTACTTGAGCTTACTTTTCATCTCCTGAGTTGGTATCACCTTTAAACAAGAAAGTGGCTCTTGTTTGTCTGCTCCTGTTCAGATTGTTGTGCTCTTCCACAATACTGCTGAGCTTCTGCCTTTTTATTTGCAGGTCTCCATTCCATATTATTATGACTATGACTTATCTCCTCTTCTGTGTACTGACTCCTATGAATGATTTATTATAAATATAGTGTGTATCTTCTCTGTGTATAGATTGTTCACAACTACAACTTTGCATTGCCTGTTCCAGTGCTTACTCGCCAGTTCCTGACCCCAGCTGTTTGGGATCTCATCAGGAAAATAACAGTCACTGAACTCTAATCCCTGCAGCAAGCACCATAACAAAACAATTGTGATTAAATTTGGTGTGCACTGTTCCTGATTCTATCACACTACTGATGCAGAACACACCTGAGCAGTATCCAAGCCCTTTGAACTAAGATAAATGAATTTCAGAATCAGGCTACTAACCAACAGAAGCAGATTGTGCAACAGCAAAACACAATTTTAATATTGAGTGGCCCTGCAGCCCCAGTACTGGTACAATATTAGACCCCTGTGTAATTGGCAATAAAGTATGCCACAGTCATAACTGACAATGGGGATTTCAAAAATTGTGCCACCTGCATTTCATGATTTTGGCTTTACAGTTTCTCACTGAAATAATCAAAATGGAATACATTCTCTCTATCTGAATTGAACAAGAAGATCCTATTCTGGGGCATCTTCAGTGAAGCTATGGATCCAGTCTATGATAATCAAATTCAATGTAACATTAATGAAGTGCTGCTGATCAATCTACACCTGTGTAGATGCTTTGCATCAGATTATGCATCCAACTACTGATGATAGGTACCTGGCACCCAGTAATAATAATTCAGCTATGAAGCCACATTTTGTATGGAGATTTTGGAACAATTAGAGATGAGTGGGTCTATTCAGATCTTCATCCTTTCTAGTCTACAGGTCAACTTAAAATTTCTTCAGTGTCTTGCAGGAAATGATGCCCTAATTATGTGTTATCCTCACATTGTATATGGGCACCAATATAAATTTACCAAAACAATGAAAGATTCACAGGCAAGAAGAAACTTCATAGATCTGGAGTTTATTTAAATAAATCAAATAGCAAAAGAGCCCAATTATTTTCAAACAAAATACAGTGGCTGGATCTCTCCTAAACTCTGGTCCATATACACTAGAGACCATTGTGCTGGAATTGAGGAATATGCATCTATAATCCTATTTTCTCACCATTATTTTCATGATTAATGCTCACAATCCTTCCATTGCTTAGAAAAATAAAATATTGACTTTTCAAAAAAAAGTCTTCCAGTAACCCAGTGAAAATATGCATTTCAGCAACTCTCAAGATAAGCACATTTCTATTCTGGGTGATTCTGATAAACTCCCCCCCTCAGTACTGGGAACAGAAGGATTAGGAGTAATGCAAACACCTTGCTCCATACAGTCTTATGACTGTCTGATGGGACTACTACTGTACCTGGAATGCACATTCCTGAACCTGAAATATTTGCTTGAATATACTCTCAAGCTGTCCGGAACCTGAGCTAAAGGAAAACTTGAGAGTATATTCAAGCAAAAAATCTATAATAGTCCATTTACTTCTCCAGTAGGTGCTGGAGAAGTAAATATGTAATAATTCTTGCATTGGTTACAGAGCCATTGTAATGAATAGATTCACACATACTTGAGTGGAAGGAACATTAAAGATAGAACAAAATGACATATAATGTGATCTCTGCAGGGCACAGGGGCATACAACCTGATTCATATTCGTCCAGGAGACAACTGAAGACAGCATTTTGCACAAGACTATTTGAATATTTTCCAATGCCTTTCAATTTTATCTGCTCCAGCAATATTTCTCTATTTCATTAATGAAGTACTGTGAGACCTTTTGCATAAGTTTGTTATTGCACATTTAGATGATATACTCTTCTTTGATAATGTACAGGAAATTTGCACACGTTTAGAATATCTTTGGACAGAATAGTGCTGATTAAAGCTGGGCATCCACTATACAATTTTCTGTCATATATCTGTCCAATCCGGCTGGTTGGAATGAAAACCTGGCAATGTATGGGAGCAAATAACAGTCGATCATATGGTTTTAAACACTGAAAAAAGGACAAAAAAAATTGGTTCAATTTGTCTGTTTTAACCAATTTGTCTGAACAACCATTTTTGGTTATTTTCCAGTCTTTGTGAGCAAATGAACTATTGTCATTTGCGCCCATACATTACCAGGTTTTCATTCCAACCAGCCAGATTGGACAGATATCTGACAGATAATTGTATAGTGGATGCCCAGCTTGAAATTGTATACACACGTAAAGATTTTCTGTCCAACCATCCAAAGTAGTTCATGGGTTGGAATGAAAATCTGGTAACGTATGGGAGTAACTGATGATCAGCAATTTGCTCCTAAATGCCAGAAAACAGATGAAAATGGACGGTCAGACAAGTTTGTTAAATGTTTTATCTAAACAATTTGTTCAAACAACAGTTTTTGTCCATTTTTCTGTGTTTGGGAGCAAATTGCTGATTGTCATTTGCTTTTATACCTTACCAGATTTTCATTCCAACCAATCAACTAGTTGGATGGTTGGACAGAAAATCTTTACGTGTGTATGCAGCTTTAGAGTTGGGACCAAAGCAATAACAAATGGAGTAACCATGCAAAATATGCAGAGATTTAGATTTGGGAGGGGTATGTCCTCCCTTGTCTAAAAATTGGTCTGTAAAATGAAGCTGTCTAGTTTAATGTGTGGGCTACATACAACAGCAGCCAATATTTATCCTGCAGGCAAAAAAAAAAAGCTATTTACACCCCTTACATTGCAACATGGTTTATCCAGGTGCAAAGTTATACTTTACATTTTCTTTTTTGCTTTGGTCCCAACTCTGAATTAGCCCCTTATATTAAAATGTAAATTTTTAATATATATATATATATATAGCATTACAAATGAGACCAGCAGCACACACTATAGAGTGTAAAGTGTTGGAGTGCTACGGTCTTGATACCCACCGGCGTGGTGTTATCCGCAGGTGTGGACGGTTGTACAGGTGATTATGTTTACTCTAATCAATGTGTGGGTATATAACTGTTTGTTTGGCACTGTGTGACATGCTCATGATGAAGGTGTTGGTCTAACACCGAAACGTCTGTCGGGCGCTGCACACTGGAGGGAAACTTGTGATGATTACTCTTATTGATGATGCCATGTTGCTGCTATATATACTCTATGTATAATGCTTAACAAGTCCCTCTGAACCTTGACTTCTCTATGGATATGCACTTTATTTGGATATACATTTTTTGATGGATAAATACTTTTTCATATTCTCTCTTCTCTCTCTCTCCCGCGACATGAGGAGCCTGCCCCGCGCGCCTGCTGGATCTAGTTAGATCCAGTCAGCGCGAGGCAGCGGGAGCGGGAGTGGCCAGCAAGTAAAGGTAAGTGCTGGGCTGGGGCTGGGACCAGGACCAGTCTGGGGCACTGCATAAGGGACACTTTAAACCTGGGGGCACTGCATAAAGGGGCCAGCCTGGGGGCACTGCATAAAGGGGCCAGCCTGGGGGCACTGCATAAGGAGTCTGTCTGGGGGCACTATTTAAGCCTGGGGGCACTGCATAAGGGGCCAGCCTGGGGGCACTGCATAAGGGACACTTTAAACCTGGGGGCACTACATAGGGGCACTACTTCAGCCAGGGGGCACTGCATAAGGCCAAAGCTAAACTACAGTGGGCAATGCATAAAGGGGAAAACTATAGGGGGCACTGTATAAAGGGCACAAATACAGGGGGCACTGCATAATGGACACTTTTGACTGAGAGCCAGTGGGGGAGCAGCCTGAGACATGTCGGGCTGGATTGGTAAGGAGACACCCCTTTTCCCGGTGCGCATAATTGCGAAGACCCCCACCCGGCTACTTTTGGATGCCACCCTGCTGGAAAAAATTTCTGGGGAGAACACTGTATATATACCAATATTAAATAGATATGATAAACAGGGCACTCACCAGACTTGTAATGAGCAATAAGTAATAGTTTATTCCATAAATACCATCTCATGGGAGTATATACAAGATAGCCAACATTTTGGGCCTTTCAAGTACCTTAATGATGGCAACGCACATGCCAGAACAAAAGAGACTTTCTGGGGATGCTCATTCGTATTCTTGAACTAGAAAAATATCTATTAGCTTGTGCATACTCAGTATGTGTTATTTCAGAGTATGCTACCTGCTTCTCTCTCAACTCGTAATTGCTAACGATCTGGACTATTTAAATACTTCACTGAAAATCATCCTTTGTCGGAATATTGATCCTTCTGCCTGTTTTCTCAGCATTTCAGCAATTATTTAATATCCTGCTAATATCATGTTTCTCTGTGTACTGACCTGGTTTTTGCGCAACCACACCTGTGTATAGTCACCAATATAAAGAGTTATTTGCACATTTCTTTTGTTTTCACAAGAGATCCATGACACAAAGAGCTTTCACATATCTGAAGACCTCTTCATGTCTGCCCTTCTTTTAATTCTTTTAATTCATTTGCACCTTGCTCCCCATTCATCGTGGAAATAGTCAATACTTTGATTCTGCTGCTGGGGCAATTTTATCTCAGTACCTCCTGGTAAAATTAATGGTGCTGTATTGGTATTATGGACCTCATTCAGAGTCGGTCGTTGCGGCCGCTCGGTCGTACGCCACCGATGTTTGCTAAACTGCGCATACGTAAAATTCGCAATGCGCGTGCGCAAACTAACTATTACGATCAGAAATTGCTCTCTCCTTGAACACAGCCAGGTTGTTAGTTTGAGTGACAGGATGAGGCGTTTGTGGGTGGTAACAGGGGAAGGTGCTTGTGAACGGGGGAGTAGAGATCCGAACGCAGGCGTGCCTGACTATGCAAACGGCGTTTTATGGGAGTGCATAATTAACTAAGTAGTGTCATGGCACATGTGACATGGGAGGTTTTTACACTGACTTGATCGTAGTGCTTAAGAGACGGTATGGTCAACCTTAAGCTCTACGAGCAGCTCCGATGGTTCCCGATGGTCTCGATTAATCCTTATATGCCCGGAGATACGTGTAATGCGAACGAGAAGGGGGCATATTTTTAGTCTTACGGCCGCATCCTCCCCTCGCTCGTCCAGCTAACGATCCCAACTTAAAGACGCAACTTGCGAGCGCTTCATTTGCATATCCGGACCCTTTTACCTTACGACCGAGCGGCCACAACGACCGACTCTGAATGAGGTCCTATGTCCACAGCGCTGCCGATGTACTGTATAATCTAGTAATAAGTATAAATAGGGCCACTATACAATGCAGTGCTTTATAAAGGATATATTTTATCAATCCCAAAATGCTGTGTCCCTAGGAGTTTACAGTTCAAGTTATGTACCACATACTGTAAATTAATATAAAAGCAGGAATAGACAGAGTAAAGCTGATACCAGTGCTAAAAGAGCTAATTATAAACTCATGTATATAATATCATGTAAATGATTCATGAATCAATTTTCCAATGGGAATAGTCCGTATCAGTGGTGGGCTGGGCTGGGGGACAGGGTGCCAGCTGCCCCCCAGGCCGCTACAACTTTACAGCTTTGGGACTGCCTGAATCACATGCCTGTTGGCCGGGCGACAGGAAGAAGTAGCTCTCCGGCTACTCCAATTCTGTCTTCCATCTGTTTCTCGGCCTCCTGTCCTATGTTTGTCAGCGCCACCCATCGGGATTGGTGGTGCTCGGGAATCCCACTGCGGGGGGTGGCCGGCGCCGATGACATCACTGTCACTGAGTCACCAGTCGGCCTCGCTGTCCACTTTCTGCTGTCTTGTCCATTCAGTATAGTGAGGGAGTGGGCAAAATATGGCCTGTGGACGACATATGGCCCGCGAGACAATCCTTCCCGGCCCACTGCGTCCCACCACTGCACAGTGACAAGGGGCCTGACCAGCCACTTATCATTGTGCTACAGTACCTCCGGACCGCGGCTGCCGCTGGGAACAGCCGGGTGCAGCTGTATGCTCCCGACTACAGTCTCACACTCACAGGCACGTTCCCTTGTGCACTGCATTGTGACTGTCTCCTCTTATAAGAGCAGAGTCATGAGAGCATGTGCAGCAGCGGATCAGCAGTGCAGAGTAACAAACGGCAGTGGCACAAGAAAGTTTATTACAAGTGACCCAGATATAAAATCCCTTATAATAGTAAGTAATAAGGCAATAATTTTTACAACACAGACATTATTTTGTATAATGTTTCTTTGTGTTTTTTCTTCTTACTGGCTTCCAGTGGTTATATTTTGTAGGCATTTGTATTTATTGTTACCTGTTTTCATTATCATTTGTAAGTGAATAAGTAAATAAAAATGTAATATAGGGGGAAAAAAACACATATAGGGCTAGGAACGGGGAGTGGGTGTTTTGGGTTACAGCAGAAAAGTACGAGTATATAAATATTAAGGGGCTGATTCTGATGGCCGCATTTGTGTATATAGCTGCAGCTGCCTGCTACTAAGTCATGGTGATGTGAGAATTCACCCTGTGTATGCTAAATATTATGTAGTCTATCACACCCTCTTTTCTTATATCGGGAGCAGCCATCATTCGTTTTTGTACCAGCCTCATGCTGGGTGCAAAAGATCCGTCCCATCTCCATCCGCACTTTGCCAGTAAAGAGATTTGTATCCTATATAGTAGTTGCAGAGATCTCAGTACATAAATTTGCAAACATATGGTTAAAACACCTCTGTTTTTGGTGGTGCTAACGCTACATGATAATAGCACCCACTTTAGGTCATACATTTATGCATTTTCTTATTCTACATGATAATAGCACATACATTGATATATTTCTATATTGAGAGCTAACTCACCTGGGTGCTATTATCTTTTAGCATTAGGACACTACTTATTCCATCACAGGGGGGAATTCAATTCAATGCGATGATGAAGAGCCGTGGGAGGGAGCTCCCACAGCTATTCAATTCACTGCGCTGTTTGGGCGGATAAAGGATTTGTTCTCG
This sequence comes from Taudactylus pleione, assembly GCA_031769625.1. Taxonomy (NCBI): domain Eukaryota; kingdom Metazoa; phylum Chordata; class Amphibia; order Anura; family Myobatrachidae; genus Taudactylus; species Taudactylus pleione. Next base: position 27,749,121 of record JAUIMM010000040.1, on the reverse strand, counting down.
CACTCCCCTGGGGATGCGAGGAAAACGGCAACAAAAGTGCCGGGCGCGCAGCTGTTTGCCGGCTTAGTGCGGTGTTAACAGCCGCGCGGCCGGCAGTTTAGTCAGAGAATGTCGGTTCTCGCAACTAAACACCCAGGTTAAGTAATGAGAACCGGCATTCTCTGTCTTAACCAATTCTCGACCAGGCAAACAGTGCAGTGTATTGAATAGCTGTGGGAGATCCCTCTCGCGGCCATTCATCATCACATTGAATTGAATTCCCCCCCCAGTTTGCTTGTAGAAAATTTGGGCCACATGGTTGTGCTTGCCCCCCAGGCTCAAAGTTGCCAGCTAGCTCCTGGTCTGCATAAGCTGGATTATTTGAAGTTCTGCCCTCCTCGGGAGGTCTCCTATAGTGCTTATCCTCCTAACTGGAAAATGTCCCAATAAGATGCTGATTATATAGGCACACCAGTGGCCATAGGCTCAAAGTTGCCAGCTAGCTCCTGGTCTGCACAAGCTGGAGTATTTGAAGTTCTGCCCTCCTCGGGAGGTCTCCTATAGTGCTTATCCTCCTAACTGGAAAAATGTCCCAATAAGATGCTGATTATATAGGCACACCAGTGGCCATAGGCCGGGAATCAGTTAAGATGAGTGCTGTGTGAATGCGATGAGCTGTCACCTATAGATGGAATAATCCAATGACCAGCAACGCTGCCTGCGAGTTCCAAATGCGGCAGCTGTACAAGCCGCGTGTGTCTCCAGCTGTCCGACCAGCGCGCAGACGCGAGTCACAGCCTGTCAAACTTGGAGATTGACAAGGAGTAGCGGTCAGAGTCCCAGTCTGGTCCTGGGGGACGATGACAATCCTTGCTGCCAGCAAAACAACGGCCAGATGCAAAAGCCGTCAGCACTGGTAAATTCAGTCCTCCTGCAGGTTAGCGACAGCTGTAGTGCTGATGCGTTTCCCTGTGGCTCCTCCCACGGCTTCGTCAGAGGCATATGCCACTTGCTCCAGACATCATGTTTAAATAAGGCAACTGACAAGCAGATTCATATCAGCTGTAACTAATTGACCCATTTGTATCAAAGTGTACCAAATGGAAAGCATATCAGAGCACAATAAGATACATTGTTAACAAAGAAGGCAATCTACTGAAAAACAAAATACTAATAAAAATCAAGAACCTTATCCTCCATCCTTTAAACGGGATTCCTATTCATTTAATGATGGGGGCCTCAAGTCTAAAGACATAGAGCATGTGACGGTCCAATATAGTTCACCTATACATAGAGATCTGGGAGCTAGGAGAAAGGAGTCGGAGGGACCAATACATAAATCATCTGCATCCTTAAATGGTACCACCTCAGGGTTTTTTATAGGGAAACCCATAAATCAGAGTTCCAAAGAACTCAAGTACACGAACAGATATCAACCACTATGTACCCCAAAAAGAACAAGGGATATAGATTCAGAGGTGGATTACGTAACAAAAGGAAAAAGTATGAGCAGAAGAAGGGTCTAAAATTAACAACTAAAAGTATCTTTAATCTGTCCTCCAAAAGATTAACGTCTGGTCAACTCTCCCTATTGGAAAAGGGACTTAAGTTTTCTCCAACCACAAGTCGAAATATTTTTGAACTATTTGTAGAATTAAATTGGTTTATTAGATCTTTATGTTGGATGCGATACTTTGCATGTAAGAATTCCAATAATATTGAGGATGATTACATGCCTATTGTTTTGGATTCTAATGATTCCATTGGTCTAAATATTTTGGAGGATTTATGGGAGGAGAATAATGTACAAGGAGACAATTGTGTTGATACTAATAGATCATCGTCTTTATTTAAATTAAAATCGGAATTCTTTCCAATCAATGCTAGGAGTTCCAACATTGACTGTTTTAACCAAGTCACTTTAATTGACTTTAAAATGTCTATGTGCCAGACATATGAAAGGCAGGAGGAAACACTCCAACTCTAGATCTAACCTCACTAAATGGGAGAATAAGGCCCTTAAAGATTTGCTGAAAGACAATACCATCATTATAAAAGTGGTCGATAAGGGGGGTGGGATCGTCATCCAGGACAGAAAGGAATACCTGAAAGAAGCCTTTCAGCAACTTCGGGACACACGGTTTTACAGGGTCTCTTGGATGGGGATTCCACTCCAACTTTTCTTTGTGAGCTTTCAATTCTCCTTGATTCAGCAGTCACGATGGGGGTCATGTCCAGGGAGGAATGGCGATTCTTACATCCCTCACACCCTTCAATTCCTATTTATTATCATCTCCCCAAGATCCACAAAACCCTCACTTCACATCCCAATCGACCTCTAATTTCTGATGTGGACTGTCTCACCAATAATCTTTCCTTCTATGTGGATCACTGTCTTCAACCCTATGTTGGTCAATTAAGGTCACACATCAAGGACACCACCCATTTTCTTACAAAAGTACAGAGCAGCCAATGGAGGGCGTCTTATGCCTTCCTCACATTGGATCTCTCTTCTTTATATACCAACATTCCACATGATTTGGGCCTTTTGGCCATCTTTTCCTATTTGGACAAACAGGGTGACCTTTCTGACCAACATAGGGACTTTATTCTTTCTTCTATCCATTTCATTCTTACTCACAATTATTTTTTTTTCCCAACACTTTTTATTTACAGTCAATATGGACGGCTATTGGGACCAGGTTCGCACCCAGCTACGCCAACCTCTACATGGGCGCCTTTGAGGAGGGCCACGTGTGGGATGGGGCATATGGCTCGAACCTGGTCTTCTATGGCTGCTTCATTGACAATCTTTATATTATTTGGGATGGGGATTTGGACACAGCTCTTTCTTTCGTTAATTATCTCAATTCTAATTCCTTTAATCTTTCTTTCACTCACACCTTCAACAGGGAATCCATTTTCTTCCTGGATGTGGCCCTCCGTGTGGTAGATTCCACCATTATTTGTTCCAATTTCCAAAAAGAAGTTAATACAACTTCATATCACCATAGTGCACACTACTTCCTTTGGAAGAGGAACATACCTAAGGGACAGCTACTGAGAGTCAGATGTAATTGTACCCAATTAGAGACCTTTGACACTCAGGCCGCTGTCCTTATAAATTCCTTTAAAGAACGGGGATATCCAGAAGACCTTTTAGATAAACCTTAAAAGAGGTTAGAATTACAGATAGATCCTCCCTTCTAAAAGATAAAAATGTATAGAAAAAGAAATATAAGAACAATTGTATTGGAGGTAATCAGACTAATAGAGATTTGGCCTTTATTTCCAAATACAACAGTCTTTCCTTTGAGATAAAGAAAATTATTAATAAAAACTATTCAATTCTAAAACATGATTCTATTTTGAAGAAATGCATCCCTAAAAAAAACCTTGTAATTTACAAAAAGAATAAGTCTCTCAAAACATTACTGGCACTGAGCTTTTTGAAACCTTTAGAAGAACATCATTTTAAATAACAAAAAATTGGCTACAAGATAGACATAAAGGTTTTTTCAAGTGCGGCAAATCCAGGTGTACTACTTGTCGCTATGTTTCCAATAACACCAAATCTGTATACTATACTGGTGAGGACAAGATGTATGAAATCGAATTTCACTATCTATATGTTAAAGTGCGATTGTAATTTAACATATGTTGGTCGAACAACCAGGTCCCTAAAGCTTCGCTTTATGGAGCACCGTCGAAACATTATAAACAAATATTTAAAATACAGTGTTTCTTGACACTTTAATGAAATACATGGGGCCAAACTGGATTGTTTGAAATTGATCGGTTTGGAAACAATACCCCATAATGTTAGAGGAGGACTGATTCCAAAAACTTTGCAAACAAGAGATCCTCTGGATGTTTAAATTGGGTTCCCTCCATCCAGAGGGTCTCAATGAAGCTACAGAACTTAATTCTGTCCTATGATTATTAATAGTGATATAATATAACCAGTTTGCATAATTATCATAATATTTTCTCTGTTCTTTTTCTTATGCTTTTTCAATTATCTCAACTTGTCATATCAATTTAGAGATTTGCGTTCATCTTATTTAATGTAATTAATTCATTTTTCTTTAAATTATTATGTATTTTTTAATAATTGAATATCTGTCAAAATACATAATTTAATGAAGTTTTTTTTAATTATATATTTTTTACATTTATATAATTTAATTTATTTAGCATGTAATATTAGATTATTCAGTGATTATATATACATATTTTTTTTTTTTTTACAAACTGTGTATTTAATAATGTATACTACTACAGCCATTTTCCTTTAGTAGATTGACTTCTTTGTTAACAATGTATTTTATTGTGCTCTGATATGCTTTCCATTTGTTACACTTTGATACAAATGGGTCAATTAGTTACAGCTGATATGAATATATCTATATGGGGTTCTTTGTATTCTTGTATTTTTTCTTGTGTGTTCTTTGTATTTTTGTATGTACCACATAAATACCAGAGTTGAATTAGAAGCCAATAACCTAGCAGTATATTTTTGGACTGTGGGGAGAAACCAGAACGCTCTACATTTTAAATTTTTAATGTGCAGCATTCCCAATTCCCAATTATACAAAACAAATATCAAATTCAATAGAAGAATCAGCAATTTAAACAATACAACTTTCACTGGGATATAGTCGGCAGCCGGACAGTCAGAATCACAACGCTCAGTATACCGGCTGCGGGATCCCGATGGGTCAAAATGCCGACGACATCAAACGGTATGTATTAAGGGATTCCGCTGCCGGCATTCCAACAGTTGGAATTCGTACCGTCGGGATGCCATACCCAACCCCTTTTACTAAGCCCCACAAACAATACATAGCTGCAGCTCAAAACTTTGATTTTTAAACCTGGCTACAAGTTCTGTTCCATTACTGAGCAAGTCAATCCTTTCATGTTTACTTCAATACTTCTAAAACCTTTACAGGAAAACCCCCTTTCCAGGAAGACATGCAGCACCACTAGATCCAAATGTTGTTGTTTCTAGAGTAAATTTTAGAAAGAATCCTTGATTCAAAACCCTTCACAAAGAGACTCCAGTTTCTACTTTAGTGGAAAAGATAAAGTTCTTGGGAAACATAGAATATATATACTTCCAAATTGCTGAGGGAATCTCATAATGGCCTGACTACCTTGATTATAGACTTGCTAAAATGCAGTTCTCGAGAAGAAGAGGGAAATGTCAGGAACTAATCCAGATGCATTTTAAATAAGTTCCTTTCAACTTAACTATTGAGTGTTTTTTTGTGCCACTAAATAAGCTGTCTGATCCTGCAACATCTTGTTTCTATCTTGGCAGGGACATTAACCTATACCAAGATGGTGGATCCTGCTTCAGCTCAGTTGCAGTCCTGGAGGAAGCATTTCCTGTTATGTATTATTTACCCTTGATTATTCATTGCTCATTCATTGCAAGATTGTTTCACTTTGCCATAATTAATATTTTGACTCTCTCTACAATTGCTGCTTCTCTCTTCCTGACTGCATCTTCTTGTTAGCCATATTTTTCAGCTTACCAGATCTTGTAGACAACCATATACAACTGTGACCAACTATGGGCTACATGCATCTCAGCTGCTTGTCCACTTGCTGGTTAAGTGGCTTTAACCCCTTAGCTGCTTAATGTTTCTCACCCTTGTGCTGAGGCCATTTTCAAACATAAATAGTTTTTGACAAAAAAAACTGCACTTGAAATGAAAATGCATTTTTTAAAAAAATTTTGCTTTTTTGATTTAAACATTACCTATGTATAGGAAGAATATAGTAGCCTAAACAAAGCAACTTTCACATGCCCCACGAGCAATACATGGTTGCAGCTCAAAACTGTTCCAAAATGTTCTGTTCCATTACTAAGCAAGTCAATCATTTCACATTTTATTTAGTACCTTTTTGGATTACAGGCTGGGGGGAGACCTTCCCCCATCCCTGGACTTCATTATTTTTCTGTAGTGAAGAGGGTTATGGCTGGTGATTACACTGATCACCAGGAAATTATCTCTATGGGGGAACATAGTTTTAAAGTGAGGATGGGGACTCCCCTCTTTTAAACAAAGATGTCCCCAGCTTTCTAGGGGGTGTGTTTGGGGAGATAGAAGGACGTAAAATACCCCCCCCCCCCCAATATTTTTCATCCTGGTTTTTTTTTTGTAACGGTGAGGGAAAAGTAAAACATTTTTATTTTGCCCCTTGCTGCAGAGGACGAGTGGGGTTCTTACTCTGTAGTCTAGCTGTGTATCTGGAAGTCAAGCCCTCTGCAGTGAAGGGGTTACCTGGATGTAAAATGAGTGTTTTCAAGTAGGAAAAGTGATGTATCTAAAAGTGTATGTTCTAAAAGTCTGGAAGATGGTGACAAATCCCTGATAGTACAGTGTGAATGAATGGGAGCAAGAATGAATCCAGCTTGTCAGCCAGCATAAAGCATTTCCATATACAGATGTGTCCTCATTTAACTATCCTTCTGGTCGGATATAATGTAGTTAGGGCGGCGTGATAATGATATAAGTGATACGTGTCACACAGCTATTGCTCTATAGAACTCTGGGCCTGATTCAGAGATGAAAGCAACTGCAAATTGCACGCAGATCAAGCGATTGTTTGCCATTGCGCAAGCATCTCACGGTGCGTACGCGAAGGTAGCAGTGCGATCGCCCTGCGTTCACGCAGACCACGGAGGCCAATTGCAGGTTGACTGACAGCAAGTGACCGTTTGGGGGTGTTGACAGGGGGTGGTTAGCGAACCTCAGGCGTGCCTAGCCATTTGAACGCCGTTACGTAGGCATGCATAAATTAGCCACTACAATTGCATACGCAGCTCTGCGTGTCAGAAGAGCTCCCTGGCCTTCGTCAGGTCAGACCTTCCGCAAGGATAAAGTGGCAACCGATATACTTCAATGGTACAGATGTTTAAGTAGGTATGCGCAGTTGTACGCAGGTGTGAAGGCAGTAGTGGGCGTCTTTATGCTTGGGTGATCTTTGCTAACATTAGCATATTTTTGCAACTGTGTTGCGTACGGAGAGGCAGTTGCGGTGGCATTAGCGTCCATCCCTGAATCAGGCCCTCTATTGTGTAGCTTGATTTGCTGCACATCTTGTGAGAATGTATCACAAAAAACTCCATGTGTATATCCGGAAAGAAGGATAGTTAGATCATACATATATAGCATGCACATATATTTCCTGCGCTCTCCCAGTGAGGCGCTATGTAAAACATCCTTTGGATGAAACATGACAGGTCCTTTTCAAAGCTTCTGCAACAATATATACAAAATTATAGATATTTATTATAAATTGTTTTTCAACAGTCTCACAAAAAGTCACCTTTACATACTTATATGTGGGAGTAGGGTTTGCCCTTGCTCGACAATTCATTGAAACTTTCCCATCTGAAGATTCTTCTGGGTGAATCGTATCAATCGGCTGCTCTTCAAAAACTGGCCCATATCTTTTTCCTTCTTCTAAAACACAGAACACATTATACATTATAATGAGGCTCAATGTATCTACATTGAATAAAATCATGGACAACATAGATCTAAAAAAAAAAATGTTTAAGTAGCATTAGAAGCTGTTATTGCTGGCTAATGTCAGTAACCCAAAACCAACATACAGAATGTATGTTATTAATTACTAACAATGTATAAAAAGCACATTGGATGGGCTCACCTATTTGTGGTTTACTGTAGTTTAAGCATGTTGCTGGTTTTTATGCAAAGGTTATAAACTATCATATATTGAGAAGAGTACTAATCTAGAACTAAGCATCTGGAGACAAAGGCAAATGACAGAGAGGTACACAGTACAGTACGGGAGCCACTAGATTTCCATTAATTACTGTGGTAAATCCAATCGTCTGTATTGTGGGGCCAGAATAGTTGCCTCCTTTATTTGAAGAAGATTGATAATAAAGCAGAGAGCCAATTACCTGGGTAATATTTTTCTGGAAAAAAAAAAAAGCTCAATCCTTGTTTTTGTCCTTATTTATATTAAGTTAAAAACATCTAAACCATATTTAAATATTTTAGTAGGAAACAATGTCTAATGGGTGTCTGTAACACCCCTGCCAGTATCCTAATGCCCCCATTATATCATTACCCCCCCCCCCCCCAGTGTCAATAAACTGCACAGTGGATTTTACACCCCGCGGTAATTGATCCCGAAGTGATAAACCCCCAATGCCCACGTGTAGCATTTAAAGCATTATCCCCAGTCCCCTCCACACCCACAGTGGCAATAAACTCCCATAGTATTAGAAACCCCCTAATGGTAATAAATGTCTATGAACATTAACCCCCATTAATCCCTGTAGCCATTAACCCCCTAACCCGTAGATCTTCTCTCTCCCCAATATGCAGAGTGAAGCAGATCAGGTCACAAGATCACCAGTCCTCCTGCTGATCTCTGCACTGCAGACATCTGTGAATAGTGCTCAGAGAGGAACTGCAGTTCCACTTTTTTGCACTTAGTTTTAAGTTTACTGCCTGATGCATGAGCTCCTCAGTACCGTTTGCATGGCATTCTGAGACGCAAAACCAGCAGTGATGTTGGCGGTCGGCAGTGATGTGGTCACTATATCACTGGCAGGGTGCCAGACAAGACAAAGGAAACTTGTGATGCATATGTGTGGAACAGATTTCTCCTTTAAAAGCCGGTGAACACAGCACGATGGCACAGTCGCATGGGATGCGACCATGTTGCTGGCTGTGGTCACATTCCATGCAACGGCACCAGTTAAGTGGTTAAACAGTTGATTAAGAACAAGGGGTTACAGCAAGAATTATGACTCCTTTCTGTTCTCTAACAAATCTGACTTTCCCATTGGAAAAGACTATATTTAAGCCAGATGCTGATTGTTTTACTCATTCCTGGCACTGACAATGTTACATAAGCCATCAAAAGGAAATACAGAGACACACATGATAATAAAAGTGTGAAAGATGAGAGGCTCCTGAAACTACTACTTAAGGTCACTTACACATTGGTGCTGCATTCATGTCATGTGCCAGCTGCATGTGAAAGTGAACTGTGAAGATCTCGAAAAGAGTCCAGACCAAACAATGAGAGAATCAGGAGTATGAAACTATGAAAATATTAAAGTTGACAGCTTTCCTAAATATTTTGATGGTCACACAAAAAGTTACTTCCAAAACCTTCGACTAACAATCACCTTGTGATGTTGCAGCAGGATTTCACCAGTGATTTACTATGCTGGTAACAATTTAGAACTCTTTGAAGATATAGCTCCTTGATCCAAAACTAGACTGTTCTTCACTACTAATATTCCTCCTGAGACCTTCAAACCATCTCCTGAACATTCGTCTCAACTCAAGCTACATGTTTTCTACGATACATTCTGTTACATCCTGTAACTCTCTGCCTGTGTTACAAGTTGCGGTCACGACTTTCATCCTTCGATCAGATTACCCAGTCAGGACGGAGTTACTCCAGTTTCTTCTATTGCTAGGTGATCGGCACGCCTCTGGAAGTGATGTATCATCCTCAGTCTAGCATATAGCATTCCTGTGGGTTCACTTGGCTCAGTGGCACGAGCAGTATCCTGTCGACTCTGCTAGAAGGATCTCCGTCTCCTCGGTTCTGTCTCCCAGCTGCCTCCGGCTCTTGTGACATCTCCTACAGCTTCCTTGCTGCACCATCAACTCCCGTACTGTGCTCCGGCTTCCTTATCCCACCTGTGGCTTCCTAGTTGCACCGGCAGTGAATCGGCATTCTTGGAAGGTCAGTGGACGCTAATTTGTACACAAACCAGTACACAAACTTGCACTCAAATCTATGTACTGTACGTCAGGACTTTGGACGCAAATTTGTACAATAACTTTTACACAAACCAGTACTTAAATCTGTGTACTAATTATCAGGACATTGTATTAGGTTCACTGCCCAAGCCACAACATTGGCTCTCAAAGCCAAATCAATTGTCAAACTCTTCAGCATCAGCTCCAAGCCGCACCATCGGCTCTCAAAGCCAAGTCAATTGTCAAACTCTTCAGCATCAGCTCCAAGCCACATCATCGGGTCTCAAAGCCAACTCAAATATTTACCTCTCCTCAGCACGGGTTCCAAGCCACAACAACGGCTCTTAAAGCCAAATCAATTATCTAACTCTTCAGCATGGGCCTCAAGCCACCTTTTCTACTTATAACCATACTCCATTCCTACTGTTGCTCTCACCATTGAATCCTTTTGCTCCTCCATGTGAATTGCTACTACCTTGAGCTATAAGTCCAGACTGCCTAAGTACCGGTGAACGTATCCCAGTTCTAAGGGAACGACGGCGGTTGTTATTGGCAGAAGATCTAGCTAGCCTGGTTCTAGACTTTTCACATGGAGTAAGCATTGGATATCATAACAGCCTGGCACTTTACCCACTACTTTGCTCTGCACAAGTTGCATTAGCTCCTCAAATTACTTCTTGTGGATCGCCTCCAGGCATTAGATATCTCCCCGAAGTTCTGATCTCGCCATTCCCTGTTCATGATTCATTTTGATTTTCATCTTGCATGCCCATTGTACCCACACAGAGACAATGATTCTCTCTTACTTCAGAAAGAGAACAGGAACAAGATTGCACAAGGGTTCAGTAATTTTGTAGAATTTTATTCCACTGGAGACACTGTGCTCCCTCAAACAGATGGGAATCCAATAAGGCAACCATCCATGGTGTCCTCATTAGCCAAAGTGCAGGTGACTGCAGATTTCAGATGCAATGTGAAAAGCTAATAAGAGACAATAACCCTTTCATACCAACAGCACCCTAAACACAGTTATCTGAAACCTCTTGCTCTCCGGGGAGAACTAAACCAGCTCCTCTCTGGTTGTGCATCCAAGATCCTCCTCTGGTTACACCAGAAATTTTCCGAGAGAGGTAACAAGGTGCACTCCCTCGTTTCTCGTTGTCTTTGAAATAAACAAACCTGAAATAATTGTTTCTCTTAAAGATTAAAAAGGGTCCCTAACTATCGCACCCTGGCCCATACCCAACTGCTTTCGAGGCCATTATTCTAATCTGTATAACCACTGTCAGGACTCCATTCCACCCTACAAATTAGACACTGAAATACAAACATTTTTAGCCTCTTGTAATCTTTCCTGACTCCCCTGAGTGCAAGCGGAATTCTTAAAAATAAGACATATCCATGGAATAACTTCCCAAACAATTAAGGAAACCAAAGGGTCCTCTGCATCTGGATCCTGATGGATTCTCAGTACAAAAAAAAAATTAGATACATCTTCTCTATGATGCTTTTAGATCTTTTTATCACTTTTTGGGGTGAAAGTTTTCTGAGGCCACCATCAAAGTTAACATTGTTGTAATTCCAAAAAAGACAAATAGTTATATAATAGAAATACATAGAATGGGACTATTTCTTTAATGAATGTGGACCTTTTGAATAAAGTACTTTTTATTAACTTTTTCCAAATTTTAAACATATACTGCTGCTAATTTCTAATTCTAAAGTAGCATTTTCCAGCAGCTACTTTAAGTGTAAAAGCCTCAATATTAATTGCCTTTCCAAAAATGTACAAGTACAATAAAACATAATCTAATATACCTTTCATAAAAAAATACTGCTGAGAAGATGCATATAATAATTTCACAACACATAGAAACATAGAAATAAAAAAAATAAAAACAAAGAACAATAACAAGTACCACACTCTGTATATCATTTACAAAAAAACATTATAAACCAAAAATGTTAATTCACAATTTATAAGATAACTAAGGTCGAGGGGATGCATATTTCTACTCTATCTATCTTGTGCAAATTCGATCAAATTTAGAATCTGCATTACAGGCAAGGTACAGATACTGTTCATGTTCCACAGTTGTATTGACTAAGAAAACCCACTCTGGGCCATTGGAGGCCAACTAGGATCGAGCAATGAATGTGGACCTTAATCCTTGCAAATAGATTGGCCCAGACAATTACTGTTAGTCCACTCAGATCATGTCCATTCATCCTATTACATCAGGTTGCAAAAAATATCAGAAAAGCCGTAACCTAATCCCCAAATCTGATGCACAGAAGGCCTTTAATAGGGTAAAATGACTCTTCATGATCCATCTCCTACGTGATGTTGATTTTTCTGGCCCTTTGCTGCACTGGATTGTAGCTCTATATTTTAATCCATCCTTCATATTTATACTGAATGGCTTCTCTTCCTCCCCATTCCAAATCTTCAACGGCACTCGTAACCTCTCATGTTTGTTTTCAGTGTAGAGGCCAGAGATACCAAAAAGAGGGCAATCACATTATAACAGTTATTACTGTCAATTAAAAAGAGCATAAATTGGCTCTTGATGCAGACAACGCTCACCAACACCTCACTTCACTCCCTGCTCTCTTTTGGGAAATTAAATCATGAGGTTCTCTCTTCTACTTTAAGATCAACTCAGATACAATTGAGATCTTACTGCTTAATATCCCTGCTCTTCTCTTCTCCCAGTTAAAGGTGAATTATAAATGCAAATTGAAATAGAAAAGCCTGAAATATTTGGGGACCTGACTGCCCAACTCATATGAAAACTTTTTTGTAGCTAACTTCCTTAAATTCTTGGATTACCTCAATAAAGAACCGAGGACGGGCTATACACATCATGGGACAGCTGCAGTTAAGATGATCCTCCTTCCAGGAAGACTTGCAGAATATCACATTTTATCTGGTCAGGGAGGTGGTCCCGGTTTTGCTTTCAAATACAGCGGGAGCGAGGTCTCGTCTTACCAAACTTACATACATCTATATAATAATTGTGTAAGCTCTGTCCCATCTCCAAAATGCGTGTACCTCCTAACCGCTACTGCGAGACTTAGCCTAGAAGGACCCAGGAGAGGAGGAGGAGTGTGCTGATGGGAAAGCGATAAGTATGGGGGCAGGACAGAGCTGTGGGGGCGGAAAGTCCAGGACTGAACTGGAGGTTGGGGGGGCACAACACTAAGTGGGGAAGGGGTGAGCGGAGTAGGTCAGAGCAGCTGGCAGACAGTGAGGTGGCCCTTCATATGAAGGGTCCCTTTACTAGTTTTACACACACCTAAAGTAATCCTTGGGATAATAAGGATTGTTCCCTTGGCGCTATATAATAACAAAATAGACCACGGAATCACCTGCTGCTGGTGAAACAGATACTTGCCAGTATCTGGAAAATATGCATACAGCCAATGAAATTTTTACCAATTACAGTGCACTGGTGAATGGACTGAATGGTTACTTATTTGAGATATCAATAATTAATTTAATATTCTAGAATTCACAAATATACTGAGATGGTTATCAAAAATAAACAGTTATTCATGTTTTACAATGATAATAAAACCAATCCAATACTTTCTATAATAGAAAATAATGCCTGTGCTCTATATGCACATATACTTTGTACTGTGTGCTCTCTCTCGAAATACAATAGCAGCATAGGCAAGTTGTTAATAAAGGAAAGTTAATCACATTAGTAGCCTTGAAGAATGCTAAACCTTACATCCATATAAAAGCTAGATATGATCAGCTAGTAAATATTTCTCTTATACCTAAATTGAATGCTAGATATCTCTGCTGACTGACAAAGCGATCCCCAAGGTGATAAAGGTTGGTGTAACCACTTCTAAAGGTGGGTACACACCTGACAGATATATCTGCAGATGGTGGCCGTTCATACACATTGAACGACCATCATCTGCTGCTGCAGAGGGTCGAGCCGGACTGGGGGCGGGTAAGGTGTGTGACCTAATCGCGGGAGGCGTGGCCACGACCCCTTAAAAAAAAAACACATTTCCGACCCGGCGCTGGGAAGGGGGGCGATGTGTGCCCGGCGCACAGCCAAAGGGGGGCGCGATCAGCATGATCGCTCTCCCCTTTGGCATAGGAGACTGCTCGGGCTGCTGCTTTAGCAGCCTCGGACAGTCTCCCAGTGCAGCCCAGCACACAGCAGCGTGTGCTGGGCTGCTGTGGATGGGGAAATGTGCCGCAACCGGGTAAGTAGTACCCGCTCACGGCTCCCCCCCCTCTCTGCACCCCTGTGTACGGGCGATCGGCTGATCGCCCGTACACACTTGCCGATGGACAGATATGTCTGCAGACATATCTGGACATTGGCTGTGCAGCACAACATATCGTCTGTACACACTGGCCGACGGGGGCACGATATATTGGCCTATCAATTGATCGGCCAATATATCGGCCAGTGTGTACCCAACATTAGTTGTACTGGGTCCTGTGTTCCCATGATTCATGTCCAGATGGACTTGTAGAGCAGGTGTAGGGAAAACTTCGGTCTAGTTGTAGGACTGAGTAATACGTTTTATCTTAGTTGAGAGAGCTGTAAACCCGTGAACAAAGGTAGGTGACTAGATGCAAGGCTTACTACGTAGTCTTGCAACTAGCCCAGGCAATCCCCAGTCATGCTTATCACCACACATAGCTCTGAGCAAATCTTGAAGCCAATATGGTTGTTTTTTCTCACTGTACATGCTATTTTGGGTTACTCCCAGAGATAGACACCTGTCAACTTTACTCTCCCAGATAGAGATTCTCCCTTGGAATCTAGTACTTTTGTACTAGATTGGCCAATTCTCTCTGATAGAAAACCACAGCAAATGAGTTCTCTCTCGAACAATCCGTCATCCTCTCCTGGTCTTATAGTATCTACAAGGCACTTAAGTTCTGGACCTTATGCAACATCGAATTCCTACCAGATATTGCCCCGCTTCGACATTTCCCATGTTTCAATGGATTTCAACTGTGTTTCCTACTTCTGGCTTTTACCAGAATTTACAAATTAGGCATTTACATTACTCCTTCAACTCATGTCACTCAATGTCCCATCCAATCATGTTAGCGTCCCTATGCGCTTGTAAAATTCTAAAAGCATTATCTCTATTCTTTATCACACTCTACTAGTTTGTAATCAACCACCCTAAGACCTTAATGAACTCAATCAGGAAGAGGACATTGGGAGACTCTTGACCCAGTGGAGAGGAGAAAGTCTGTTAATGGCTCTCGAAATCATCTATTTGTGCTAAGATCAAAGAAGGGGCTGATAATCGTTTTTATCAGTGGTATCTTGTTCCGTTGCACCTGCAAGTGATATTTCCAAGAGTTTTGGACCAATGTTGGAGGCCAGCAAGCACAATGTCCCATGTGTGGTGGAATTGTCCCCACATGCCTGCCTACAAAAACAAAGCCCCACCCCTACCTCACACCTTGTTTCCCTCCATAAGAACTTTTCAACATGGCCTGTGAGTAGCCAGGGTTACTCCCTTCTTCTTACTAAAATCCCCATTTTCCCTACCTTATTCTTGTCCTATACTAGTGCTCACAAGCATATGTCTGCATAATGTTTATTGTTATTTCAAACTTCTTGCAGTTGTAACAGCTAATTTTAGTTGTGCTGTTGTGCTACCATGTTAGCACCTTTTTATTACTGTATCATTTCTATTAATTGGGACACCTGGTCTAAAAATACTGTAATAAAGTTTTAAACAATGCTCAAAGATGTAGCTAAAAACCTGGGACAGTATCACAATTTGCCCAAATGTTAGACAGAAAAGGATATTCAGATTGTAGCATTCACTGCTTGGATTTCATTAGGATGGTCAAGGTAAGTCATATAAAGAAATTCATAGTGTAACCTGCAGATGAAATTAACAAATATATTTTTGCATTTTAACAACAGTGATCTTCTTCTAATCCAAATATAAATGTTCATAATTTGTAATCCATAAGGAACATTTTCTTCTTGGAATCAACAATTACTTTAATCAACTGGAACTATAATGATAAAAGAAAAAAAAAAAGACTTCAACGGCTCCACATCAAAATGAGAGAAGAAGGAAGGAATTGACTAGGAGTGTCAATGTCTACTAAGCCTATTACAGGCGGTTTCACATACTAGTTATTCAGACACACAGCTTTTTTAAAGAAAGGCAGCTATAGACAAAATGCTATGCCCTATACATCAGAAGGGTGAAGCAATATAATTGTGACAGCCCCATCATGGAAGCAGAACTTCCATGGTGGGAACTAGCTAGGTTACTAAAGTGCATTCCCACCATTGAAGTCAATGGTGCGAACCGACCACTGGCTGAGAGGTGGAGGCTCACCTCGATCAGTCAATGAACGTTCAGCCAATACATTTCTATGGGAAATGCAGCGGCTGTAGCGTCATCCGCAAAGTACCATCCTTAGAGGACGGTAGTATTTCTGCTGGGTCTCGGCTTGGCGTTTTTCTATTTTAAGAAGATGGGGGGGAGGACCGGAACCAAGGGGTAGGTGAGTATGTTTTTTTTACAGGTACCGATGTGGATTCTACTGGACAAAGGGACAGAAGTCACTAAGGACAAGGTAAGTATCCAGTGTGAGTGCAGGTAAATGTGATTGAGTGCATGTGTAATAAAAGATTCAAACCTTCAGTGTGTGTGTCGTGTCCTGTCTTTTTTTTAATATTTATTTTGCAGGTGAACTAGAGGTACCAGCTGGCACTTAATGCCCTGCATGCTGGTACTTGTGGTTCTACTTGCTGGGACCTATAGTTCTCCTGTAAAGGACAATATTATTTATTCTATATTTTACGCACTCAACCTGGCACCCACTACCAAGGGGTGCCGGGATAGCCCCGGGCTATCAGCCCAGGATTGGGGTGGCCTGGAGACAGGGAACCCCTTTATTGTAGGGGTCACCACATCCCCAAGGATCCCAATGAAGTGGGTCCAATAGCTGTGGCATTACACCCCCGCTAGAGTCCGGTGCTGGTTGTGGCTATTACGGGGGACCCCTACTCATTTTGTCCCCCATTTCTCCACAACCAGAACTTGATCACTGAGCCTGGTGCTGGTTGTTGAAAATACAGGGACCCTCTACGTCTACGTCGCCCTACATATTTTTTTCCCCTAGTTTCACTAACAGGACCGGCACAAAAAAGCCCGGTGGTGGTTGTGCTTTTAGGGGGGACCCTATGTAATTTTTATTCACACAGAAGCATGCACAGGTCTATTAATTTGTGAGTTTTAGTTAAATAATACTGTGCGAGTTTCGTCATTGTGAGTTGTGGAAATGCGAGTAACATGTGAGTTTGCATGTTCTCACATCCAATTACCATAGGTGAGTTACAAAAAAGTGCAAGTATAGTGCTATACTCGACCTTTTAGAAGTCGCACCCTATTACATTTAGCCCCTCATATGTTTCTACAGCCCCTCAGTAGCAATAGATCACTTTTTATAGTAATCAAATTGTAACTGGAAAAATATCAAGCCTTAGATCTGTTTAAGAAGTGATCTAACATTGCTTAGTGGCTGGTGAGATATGAATCCAATCAGTAGTCCACCAGTACGAAAAAAGAAATAAATAAGTGTAATATAACAAAAAATACAAATAATGTTAAAAAAGAAATAAAGTTACAAAAACACATCTGATTCCTTCTTCAGTCTATCATGTGTGATACCTACATGCTTTGCAGGGTTGCAAAAGCACCCCAACCATGTAGACATTAGGTCGACATTTACAATGTTGTCAATTCATAATGTCGCAGGAGGGTTATGGTTAGGCTGCGTGACGGGGGGGATAGGGTTAGGCTGCGGGAGGAGGTTCGAGTTAGGCTGCAGGGGGAGGTTAGGATAAGGCACTATAAAGATGGTTAGAGAAATATACTTTCCGGAAAGCTGCAGGTCTGACCAGGAAGTCACAATCACATGACCACCGGGAACAGGAAGCCGCGCTAGAGCCGCTGCAGTCGCCCAGAGCAGGGAAGTCACCATTGGGCCACCAAGGATGATATGTTGACATTCCAACATGTCAACATTTCATCACTGTCTACATGATGAATGTCGTCATGGTCGATGTTGACATTATGACTGTTGACACCCACACTGCACAACATAAGAAACAGCAAACAGAAAAATAGACCTAAACTTAACATTTTTTGGTCCACAAAAACTCTCTCTAGGTCATCTCTAGTGCTTAAAAATCAATAATAGTGTGAAATTTTAAGAAAGTAAACCTTACCTGCCCAGCAGAAGAAAATGAACAATAAAAGCTGTGTTACAACAGGCCACATTTTCAATGGAGTACGATATGGAGCAAATTGCCAAATAATTCTTTAGTTTCTCTGTTTAAAATAAAGGAAAACATAGAGAATGTTAATTATTATTACATGATTTACAAATAATAGTTAATTAAACTAGTTCATTTTAGAAATTTGTAAAGTAGACAACAGTCACTATTACTACCCAATATCATATTGTTATAAAAGAACTTACTGCTTAAAAAATATATCAACTAAGAGTGGTTTGAATCCTAATCACCTATGAAAAACAGACTTAATTTTGTCATCCTCTGTCAGCACTAGTCTTACTACGACAACCAAGACTTATCATGCCTGCAGCCAGAGACAGAAAGAGAATATACATACTTCACACTTGTTCATACATTGTCTTCTCTCCTTCATTCTTCCTTTCTCCTTCAAATTTATCTCAGCTAGCCATTACACTGCACTGCATAAAATAGGATCAGCCCTGCACCAGGCCCCACCCTAAGTCCTCCCTCGTGCAGCATCTTGCTTCCGAATCGTCTAACATGACACAGCTATGTGACTGGCTGATAGCTTTCCCTTCATTTAAAGAAAAAACAATATACACGTAAAATCTAATGGTAATACTTGATTTCTTTGTCATAGAACTTCTATTTGTATAATAAGGAAAAATGCATTCATTACTGACTTATATATTTATATGGTCATGTAAATACATTGTCACATCTAATATTCTTAGGTTGGTATTTAATTCTGATGTGAGGTTGCAATCTGCAAGTTCGCATATCACTGGGAATTGCGGTAAAGCAACATCGCTCATTTTATTACACATCGCTAACATAGCTTGGAAATAAATTGAACCCCTAGATTTCATAGTATAGGGTGAATTATCCCATATTTGGTTTGTGTTTAGCACTGTCATCACTTTACATTCGGGTCTCAGGGGCCTATTTGTGAAGCAGTGATAACCTCGTTCTCCGGAGTTTTTGCTAGAGGAAGGAAGTATCACGCCTAAACAAGAGTGATGCTGCAGATAAATCACTGATTTCTCTTTTGTGCACTCTATTTTGTTTGACTCCTGCTTCCCCACAGTCTGCTACTGGGACTGTGGTCGAATCTCTATTTATCAAGCCTAGAATACAAAGCATTACCTTTACCCATCTTTGGGGATCTGCAAAGCCTCCTGGCCATGTCTCAATGCGCATGAGTAGCCTATTAACTGTATAAGTCACCAGCATTAGGCTGTTGGTGAGGGAGAGAAAACCACCAAAAGGATTAAGAAATTGCTGACAAACTGCGTTCTGTATCGCTGTGAAATGCAGGGGTAGTGTAGTGTGGGCGGGAATCAGGAGCATGGTTATGGGTAGTGTAGTGTGGGCGGGAATCAGGAGCATGGTTATGGGTAGTGTAGTGTAGGCGGGAATCAGGAGCATGGTTATGGGTAGTGTAGTGTGGGCGGGAATCAGGAGCATGGTTATGGGTAGTGTAGTGTGGGCGGGAATCAGGAGTATGGTTATGGGTAGTGTAGTGTAGGCGGGAATCAGGAGCATGGTTATGGGTAGTGTAGTGTAGGTGGGAATCAGGAGCATGGTTATGGGTAGTGTAGTGTGGGCGGGAATCAGGAGCATGGTTATGGGTAGTGTAGTGTGGGTGGGAATCAGGAGCATGGTTATGGGTAGTGTAGTGTAGGCGGGAATCAGGAGCATGGTTATGGGTAGTGTAGTGTAGGTGGGAATCAGGAGCATGGTTATGGGTAGTGTAGTGTGGGCGGGAATCAGGAGCATGGTTATGGGTAGTGTAGTGTAGGCGGGAATCAGGAGCATGGTTATGGGTAGTGTAGTGTAGGCGGGAATCAGGAGCATGGTTATGGGTAGTGTAGTGTGGGTGGGAATCAGGAGCATGGTTATGGGTAGTGTAGTGTAGGCGGGAATAAGGAGCATGGTTATGGGTAGTGTAGTGTAGGCGGGAATCAGGAGCATGGTTATGGGTAGTGTAGTGTAGGCGGGAATCAGGAGCATGGTTATGGGTAGTGTAGTGTGGGCAGGAATCAGGAGCATGGTTATGGGTAGTGTAGTGTAGGCGGGAATCAGGAGCATGGTTATGGGTAGTGTAGTGTAGGCGGGAATCAGGAGCATGGTTATGGGTAGTGTAGTGTAGGCGGGAATCAGGAGCATGGTTATGGGTAGTGTAGTGTGGGCGGGAATCAGGAGCATGGTTATGGGTAGTGTAGTGTAGGCGGAAATCAGTAGCATGGTTATGGGTAGTGTAGTGTGGGTGGGAATCAGGAGCATGGTTATGGGTAGTGTAGTGTAGGCGGGAATCAGGAGCATGGTTATGGGTAGTGTAGTGTAGGCGGGAATCAGGAGCATGGTTATGGGTAGTGTAGTGTGGGTGGGAATCAGGAGCATGGTTATGGGTAGTGTAGTGTAGGCGGGAATCGGGAGCATGGTTATGGGTAGTGTAGTGTAGGCGGGAATCAGGAGCATGGTTATGGGTAGTGTAGTGTGGGTGGGAATCAGGAGCATGGTTATGGGTAGTGTAGTGTAGGCGGGAATCAGGAGCATGGTTATGGGTAGTGTAGTGTAGGCGGGAACCAGGAGCATGGTTATGGGTAGTGTAGTGTGGGTGGGAATCAGGAGCATGGTTATGGGTAGTGTAGTGTAGGCGGGAATCAGAAGCATGGTTATGGGTAGTGTAGTGTGGGTGGGAATCAGGAGCATGGTTATGGGTAGTGTAGTGTAGGCGGGAATCAGGAGCATGGTTATGGGTAGTGTAGTGTGGGCGGGAATCAGGAGCATGGTTATGGGTAGTGTAGTGTAGGCGGGAATCAGGAGCATGGTTATGGGTAGTGTAGTGTAGGCGGGAATCAGGAGCATGGTTATGGGTAGTGTAGTGTGGGCGGGAATCAGGAGCATGGTTATGGGTAGTGTAGTGTGGGCGGGAAGCAGGAGCATGGTTATGGGTAGTGTAGTGTGTAAAGGGAGGGGGAGTAGGGGTGTCGGACTATAGACAGACAGTAAAAAGGTCGACAATGTTTAGATAGACACCAGATGTTAGACAGTCAATAGGTCGACTGGGACAAAATGTCGACAGGGACAAAAGGGCTACACTAAAGGTCAACATGTGAGAAGGTCGACAGGTACAAATGGTCGACAGGGTCAAAAGATTGACACGAAAATGGTAGACACAAAAATGGTCGACACATTAATTTTTTTTTTGCTTTTTAAGGTTAGGTTTAGGGTTAGGCACTTACCAGAGGGTTAGGCACTTACCCCGACGGTTAGGGTTCGGCATCAGGAGGGAGGGTAGGGTTAGGCACTTACCGGAGGGTTAGGGTTAGGCACTAGAAGGGATGGTTAGGGTCAGGCACCTACCCCAACGGTTAGGGTTAGGCACCAGGAGTGAGGGATAGGGTTAGGCACCAGGAGGGAGGGTTAGGGTTAGGCACCAAGGGGGGGGTTAGAGTTAGAGTGAATATTAGTTAAAAAAAAAAAAAAACACTTCATGTGGTGACCATTGTTATGTCGACCATTTTCATGTCGACCATTTGACCATTGCAGACCATTTGTACCCGCCGACTTTCTCACGCGTCGGCCTTTAGTGTGTCGACATTTTGTCCCTGACGACGTATTGTCCCAGTCGACCTATTAACTGTCTAACATCTGGTGTCTATCTAGACGCTGTCTACCTTTTAACTGTCTATCTGCTAATCCACACCTGGGGAGTAGGGTTAGGGGTAGTGTAGTGTGGGCTGGGTGGGGGAGTAGGGTTAGGGGTAGTGTAGTGGGACCATGGTTAGGGATAGTGTAGTGTGTGGAGGGAGCGGGAGTAGGGTTGACAAAGCTGTGGGACACACAGGGAAACGCGTCAGGACTGTTCTGTACTGAAATTCTCCAAATTGCACCGGGATTCCAACCTTCCACACACCTGGACCAAGCCTCTCAGCTTATTTGGCCATCATGCTTCACCTGCAGTGAACCAACTTTTTTCCAAACGCAGCAAGCTGGCATACCAGGTCCATCTTTACCAAGGGACTGTTGATTTGCAGGACTGCTTCTGCTTCTAACTTCGGATAGTTGGTCTACAGTGGTAATTATATAAGACTGTGTTACCTTCCACTACAATCACGTACTGCAGTTCACCATTTGCCAAGCGTATGAGGCTACAAATAGGAAAGGGTGTATGTAGGTACAGAATCTATTTCCCAGGTGCTTATTACCATAGAGCACATCATATTTGTGCCGGTTTATATTATGCTCTAGAGAATAATTCAGAAATCAATTTTTATGTATTTTTCCATTGCTGCTTGATTTTTATCAATTATGTTTTTAATAAATGTGTTATTGTATATTGAATCACAATCTGTTCCATATTAACTTTTTTGTGTATCTAGCGCTGTATCTTTATACCTTGCATCTAATTCTCTTTGAGGCTGACTATTAGGGGTATTCAATATGGAGGGAAAACGCTGTTTCTGCAAGGTTTTTGCTCGGATGATGTCATTTTCGCCGCTTTTACTTTTACACCGTATTCAGGGCCTGATTCAGAGCCGGACGCTCTGACCAGAGCGCTCGCTCTGAATCAGGGCCAGCCTAGCTTAAAATGGAGCGGCCTCCTGGCCGCTCGCATAGCTGTGGGTGACCACCCACAGCTTATGCGAGCGGTCAAAAAGATGGTCGCGATGGTCAAGACCATCGCGACCATCGGGCTTGCGACGAGACCCTTGTGGTAGGGTCTCGTCTGCCGCAAGCCCGGAGTGCTTTTGGCTCTATCAGAGCCAAAAACACTCCCACTGACATCACTAGTGATGTCAGTGGGGCCGGACCCAGACGGTAGGCGTTCCCATGGGAACGCCTCCGTCTGGGCAGCCATGCCCCCGACACGCCCACCAAAGGGGGCGTCCTGTCACTCACCATCGACAGCACGACCCTTTTGGTGCGAGACCCCGAGTGACGGCTTCCCCAAGTATGCCCCAGGTGTTTTTTTCATTGCAGGTGTTTGTGGCAGGTGGATTTTTCATGTTTTTTTCAAACCTCACTTTAGCAACTTTTAAATATGCTCACCATTTTCAAGTACCCAAAATTTGCTGGGACTACTTATTTTCTGCAAAAAAAACTTCTAAATACTATTCTTCACCACCTTCCCAAATCCCCAAAATAGCAGCTATTGAGCCCATTTAAAGACCCCAAAAACCTTCAGCAGGGCTAATCGGGGGTACCCAGAGTGATCCCCCATGTCAGAGCATCTTTTTGGGGGTGTTAGGGTGATTTCCCCAGAAATCAGCAAAGTTTTTGCTGATTTCACATTCGCCGGGTGCCGCTTTCGTCGATTTCATATTGAATACGGGTATAATCGGGGGCGCGCGATACTTTTTCGCCGGCAAAAGCTCCGATGTGCTGCGAAAACTTTGATACGCATAGACGCCGAAGTTTTCGTTTCATATTGAATACCCCTATTTATCTTACAGCTGCTTCAGAGAAACTGCCTTTTGCAGCACCCGCTTTTGAATTACTACTATGCACTTAGAAGTAGAGTAGTGTGTGTGGGGAGGGGGAGCAGGGTTAGAGGTAGTGTAGTGTGAGCAGGCAGAGTGAGTATAGTTAGGGCTAGTGTATTGTGTGGAGGGAGCAGGAGCATGGTTAGATGTAGTGTAGTGTGAGCGGGAAGCGGGAGCATGGCTAGGGGTAGTGTAGTGTGAGCGGGAACTGGGAGCATGGATAGGGGTAGTGTAGTGTGTGGAGGGAGCGGGAGAAAGGTTAGTGGTAGTGTAGTGTGTGCCTGGAGTGGGAGCATGGTTAGGGGTAGTGTAGGGTGTGGCGGGAGCGGGAGCAGGGTTAGGGTAGTGTAGTGTGAGCAGGAAGCGTTAGGGCTAGTGTATTGTGTGGAGGGAGCAGGAGCATGGTTAGGGGTAGTGTAGTGTGTGGAGGGAGCGGGAGTAGGGTTAGGGGTAGTGTAGTGTGAGCGGGAAGCGGGAGCATGGTTAGGGGTAGTGTAGTGTGAGCGGGAAGCGGGAGCATGATTAGGGGTAGTGTAGTGTGAGCGGGAAGTGGGAGCATGGTTAGGGGTAGTGTAGTGTGAGCGGTAACTGGGAGCATGGTTAGGGGTAGTGTAGTGTGTGGAGGGAGCAGGAGAAAGGTTAGTGGTAGTGTAGTGTGTGCCTGGAGTGGGAGCATGGTTAGGGGTAGTGAAGGGTGTGGAGTGAGCACGAGCAGTGTTAGTGGTAGTGTAGTGTGTGCCTGGAGTGGGAGCAGGGTAAGGATAGTGTAGTGTGTGGAGAGAGCAGGAGTAGGGTTAGGAGTAGTGTAGTGTGAGCGGGAAGCGGGAGCATGTTAGATGTAGTGTAGTGTGAGCGGGAATTGGGAGCATGATTGGGGTAGTGTAGTGTGAGCGGGAAGTGGGAGCATGGTTAGGGATAGTGTTGTGTGTGGAGGGAGCAGGAGAAAGGTTAGTGGTAGTATAGTGTGTGCCTGGAGTGGTGGCATGGTTAGGGGTAGTGTAGGGTGTGGAGGGAGCGCGAGCAGGGTTAGTGGTAGTGTAGTGTGTGCCTGGAGTGGGAGCAGGGTAAGGATAGTGTAGTATTTGGAGAGAGCAGGAGTAGGGTTAGGAGTAGTGTAGTGTGAGCGGGAGCATGGTTAGATGTAGTGTAGTGTGAACGGGAATTGGGAGCATGATTAGGGGTAGTGTAGTGTGAGCAGTAAGTGGGAGCATGGTTAGGGATAGTGTAGTGTGTGGAGGGAGCAGGAGAAAGGTTAGTGGTAGTGTAGTGTGTGCCTGGAGTGGTGGCATGGTTAGGGGTAGTGTAGGGTGTGGAGGGAGCGCGAGCAGGGTTAGTGGTAGTGTAGTGTGTGCCTGGAGTGGGAGCAGGGTAAGGATAGTGTAGTGTGTGGAGAGAGCAGGAGTAGGGTTAGGAGTAGTGTAGTGTGCCTGGAGCCAGAGTGGGGTAAAGGTAGTGTAGTGTGTGGAGGGAGCGGGAGTAGGATTAGGGGCAGTGCAGTGTGTGTAGAGAGCAGGAGAAGGGTTAGGGGTGGTGTAGTGTGTGCAGGGAGCGGGTCTTACCAAGAGCTATGTAAGATGTGACCCATCCTTCTTACTGGGTAATAATCTTTATTGTTCTGCATGCAATCACTGGGAGATTGTGTAATGAGGATATCATTGCAAAGAGAATTTGCATTGGATTTTGCCTGCCTTTGTTATTGATAACTTAAGCAGCAAAAAGCTGTGTTGTTGTACTTTCATTATAGATTATGATTTAGAAGTGAATAGCTTCTTAAAAATTCCACTTAAAAACACTTTGTAGCTTTCACACTTTGGGGTCTATTAATCAAGCAGTGAAAAGTGTGGAGAAGTGAACCAGTGGAGGAGTTGCGCAACCAATCAGCTCCTACCTATTATTTTATAGACTGTGCTTGATAAATGCTACTTGAAAGCTGATTGGTTGCTATGGGCAACTTCTTCACTGATTCACTTCTCCACACTTTTTACTGCTTGATAAATAGACCCCTTTATGTCAGATGCCCTCATTCAGCAGTGCACAGGTCCATCGTAATCATACGCAGAGCGTCAGCAGACTGTCAGTGATTGAGAGTCTGCTGGTGTTTGCGGGCGGAGAGAGGGCTGCGACAACCTCCGTTTCCCAAAATGGAGACATATCGCCGCCATTTGGGGCATAACATGGATGGGCACTACTGTGTGGTGTAATGTGAATAAGGGGCACTACTGTGCGGTGTAATGTGACTAAGGGGCACTACTGTGTGATGTTATGTGACTAAGGGTCACACCTGTGCGGTGTAATGTGACTAAGGGGCACTACTGTGCAGTGTAATGTGGCTAAGGGGCACTAATGTGTGGCATAATTTGAATTGGGGCTACTATTGTGTGATCATGCCCCTTCCCAGCAAGACCACACCTGTTTTGTGTGTTTTTCGCCGGATTGCTTTGGTGCATGCTCTACCTGCTTCAATTGTGGATTGGGGGCCCCAATGCTCTTTATGTACACAGGGCACCAAAATGTGTAGTTACGTTTCTGCTTTGGTGTGCACAGATGTGTCCTCCTCTGTGTTCAGCACCCCTGTCCTAAGGAGGAGGAGGAAAGACGAGATCTAAATCCGCCTCTGCACCTAAAGGTGCATACACACTAGACGATATGCTCCCTGAGCGATATCGTCTAGTGTGTCCCCGGCAGGCTGTGCTCAATGTCGTTCATGACATTGAGCACAGCCGCTGAACGATATCATTAGCGATATCGTTCAGCGCCGGGCTCTCTCACCCATTCCCTGACATGCAGCAACCTGACGAGGTCGTCAGGTTGGCCTGCATGTCAGCCCGATGAACGAGGATGACGAACGACCCGCGGGAACGCGTGTCGTCGTCATCGGTCATCTTTTTTGTGTTAAAAATGGACGATAAAGTGGACGACTGAACGATAACGATATCGTTATCGTTCAGTCGTCCACTTTAATCGCCCAGTGTGTACGCACCATAAGTGTATACAGTGTGAAGCACAATGGAACTTGGAATTAAAAAACTGGGGCTGCTACATTGTTACACTTCGTATACAGGGCCTGACTCAGAGTTGGGAATAGAGTAAGATAGAGCAAGTAACTGTGTACCTGGGGCCTGATTCTCTACAGAATGCAAATGCGAATGCAAAAGCAATTACGCCCGCAGTTCCACTGCAATAGTATGCTAATTAATTGTGATCGCTATGCCGCCGCTGCACTACAAAAGGACGCCCACTTTACCTTACACACATCCGTAATGTTTAGGAAGACTGCACAACCATTGGTACAATCGAGTACCATCGCAGCCTCACGCACACTTGCACAAGCTCTGACCTTACTCAGAGATTGCTAACTTCCACGCATGCTATCAGGCCTCAGGCTGCGTAGGGCATCGCAGTGGATAATTTATACATGCCCATGCAGCGGCATTGAAATGCACTGGCACGCCTGCGTTCGGCCGACCACCCCCCCCCGTTACCACCCACAAACAGCACTTCCTGTTAATCACTCTGCAATGGGTCTGCGTAGTCATTGCAATCGCAGTCCCAATCGCAGTGACTAGTTCGTGCACACGCACTGCAATGCATAAGCATGCGCAGTACGCAACAATCGGCCGATTGCGTGCATATTAGCAACTGCATTCCTTGCTGAATCAGACCCCTGGACAAACCATGTTGCAATGCAAGGGGTGCAAATTCATACTTTTTTATTTTTGCAAGCAGGGTAAATACTGGCTGCTTTTGCATGTAGCCCACAAATGCTGCACAGCTTTATTTTGCCACTGCAATTTAATTTTCAGTTTGGACAATCCCTTCCCACATCTAACTCTCTCTGCACATTTTTAATCTGCCCACCTGCAGTGCAACATGGTTTCACCAAGATGCACAGTTACTTGCTCTGTCTTACTCCGTGCCTGATTCACTACGGATCACTATTGTGATCGCAGCTGTGATTACACACGCAGGTCTACTGCTACAATATACTTATTATTTATTTTTTATTTATTACCAGATATTTATATAGCGCACACATATTCCGCAGCACTTTTACAGAGAATATCTGTCCATTCACATCAGTCCCTGTCCCAGGGGAGCTTACAATCTATGGCCCTCATTCAGAGCCGTTCGCTATTTGCGGTCGTTCGTTCAAAAACAAGGGGTGGCTATTCAAATGATCCGTTCGCACATTGCAGTCTGTTCACACCTCTAAGTCTGAACGAGCGATCAAAACATACGCTAGTTTATTTGATAAAAACGCCCCCTGGCTGCTCGCACCATACGTCATGTCCGCTATTTATTAGATTAATCGAGTACATCGTACAGCGTATGAACTGCTCGCTATTCTTGTGGTTGGTTTTTTCAACCGCTATTTTGCAAGCAGTTCTGAGTTTAATAAAACCAAGTGACGTGGTCAATGACGCTGCTGGATTAATTATGCACACCCTTAAAACGCCCGTTTTGACCTTTAAGCACGCCTGCGTTCGAATTCCACTCCCCCGTTTTCAAGCACCTTCCCGTTACCACCCACATACGCCTCATTCTGTCACTCAAAATAGCAGGCACTCGCTATATAGCGTACAAACGATTTTCGGCCGCACTGACTGGTTCGCGCATGCGTGCTAAAAACCGTACGCATGCGCAGATGTGCGAACATCGCTCGGAACGAGCGTACTGCCGCTATTGAGCGGCTCTGAATGAGGGCCTATATTCCCTACCACATGTACACACACATGCTTACACACTGGGGTTAATTCTTGTTTGGACCCAATTAGCCTACCAGTATATTTTTGGAGTGTGGGAGGAAACCTGGAGGAAACCCACGCAAGCACAGGGAGACTATAAAAACTCCACACAGTTAGGGCCGTAATGGGAATGGATGCCTCTACCTCAGTGCTGTGAGGCAGTAATGCTAACCATTATGACTGCAATCGCAAAGCTATTATATAGACGCCCAAAGTAAGCATGGAGACGCCCACTACCGCTTTCGCACATCCGTAATACTTTGCAATCCAGTGTATACATCGGGAACATTGAGTAACATCGGTCCCACATGCACAATTACAACAGGTCTGACCTTACTCAGAAATTGCTAATCTCATCGCACGCAGTGAGTACACAAGCTGTGTATGCCATCGCAGTGGCTAATTTATGCACGCCCCTGTAATGGCGTTCAAACGGACAGCCATGCCTGCGTTTCTCCAACCACTCTCATCACCAGCCCCAGACACTGACCTGATGTCACTCACTCTGCGATGGCTTTGTAACTGTGTAGGCAATCGCAGGGCAATTGCAAAGGTAACTCATGCATGCGCACTGCGATGCATACGTATGCGCAGTACACACCATCGACCGATCTGCGCACGCGGTTGCAATTGCGATACATGATGAATCAGGTCCTCTATTCCCAAATCTGAATCAGGCCCACAGATTCAAAGACTCAGTCACACACATACACAAGTGTTGCATATTAAATTGATCAGCACAGTCTGCTGGTGCGTCCTAGTTGCACCGCATTTCAACTTAGATGAACTTTCGGCAAAAAAGACACCTGGCGCATGCCAAAAGTCATGGGATAGATGCTAGTATCGTGTAGGACCCGCTCTAGCCCAGCGAAGTGCAGCAACACTACATGGCATTGATTCCACAAGTGGACGGAAGTCCTCTGGAAAGATGTTGATCGATACCGTCTGGACCACATCTCACAGCTCCCTGATATTTGTAGGTGCAAGATCTTGGGTGCAAATGGACCTCTCCACCTTGTCCCATAAATGCTCGATTGGGTTCATGTCAGGCGAACGTGGTGGCCACACCATGCGTCGGAACTCTCCAGAATGCTCCTCGAACCAATTCTGAACAACTTGGATTTGATAACACAGTGCATTATCCTGATGGAATATTCCATCATTGTGGGGGTACATGAAGTTCATGAAGGGCTGCAAATGGTCATCAAGCAATGCAATGTAGCAGTTACCAGTCAATGATGTGTTCAGGTGGACCAGCAAACCCAACCCATGCCACGTGAACACACCACACACCATTATGGAACCATCAACAACCTGCATGGTACCTGTGGCAACTGGGGTTCATGGACTTTTGGGGTCTGCACCAGACCAGAATCCTACCATCAGCCTGAAACAACTGGAACCGTGACTCATCGGACCACACCAGGTGTTGCCAGTCTTCCAGGGTCCAATTAGCGATGTCACGAGCACAGGCAAGGCATTGTGTCTGGTGTCATAGTGTTAACGGGGCACTCTGGTGGGTCTTCTGCTTCCATATCCCATGAAGCTATAGAACGCTGCACTAACCTGCTGGATATGCATCTGGTACCTCCTGCACTGAATGTGGATGTAATTTGAGCCAGTGTTGCTTGTCTGTTACTACAGACAATTCTGGCCAGATGCCGCTGGTCACAATCATTAAGCACCCAAGGTTGGCCACTATGCTGTCCACAGTGGCTGGTAACGTGAGAACGCGCAACTTCGAAAATGGATGTCCCATGTGACGGGCACCCACTATCATGCCCTGTTCAAACACCGATAATTCACGTCATCTTGCCATGAGCAGCCTAGCCAGTGTTCACACTGACTCGAGAGATATCAGATTAAAACTGATGCAGGTCTGGGCTGCACATCCTAAATTAAACATAATAAGAGGTGCTACCATGCTGAGACCTGTAGTTCTAATGCAGATAAAAGGGGAAAAATGCAGACGTACATTCTAAGCACTAAGAATACTGATTATCAAATTATATATAACAAACTAAAAAAATTAACATGGTTTTATAATAAGGTTCTTATTTGGCCAAAGGTGTTTTCCTACCTACCACGTCACGGTGAACCTTATCAGGTGGGTCCCTAACATCCCTAATACATTATATAAATTTATCTAGGTCTTGCCTTTAATAGTGACATTAAATGTGTGTACTCCAATGCAAAGGACCTATACTAATTAAAATCACCTGGGCAGGTGGGAAGAGTTCTAGCTCAGGAGAAGAGGCTAGAAATGTATATAATGTGTCAGTATTAGGGATGTTAGGCACCTACCCGATAAGGTTCACCGTGATGTGGTAGGTGGGCAAAATACATAAAATGTAAATACATCAAAAATATTTTACAAAAATAGTTATTTTGCAAGCATTTCTGTTGGAAAATAAGTTTTATTTAATAAATTAAAAAAATATATATTTTCTCTTATAACAAAAGGAGGATTGCTGTAATACTTATAAAATAGGCCATTACATTTTTCTCAGGAAAATGTTTAGCCAGAGAAAGCATACAAATATCTTCTCTTTCTCTGGCTAAAGCTTCCTGATGAACACAACAAAGGGGCATTACCAGAGCTTCCAACCAGCTGGACCACCAACTATCCTGTTCCCCTCCCCTGAAAACATCATTTGTATGCCACACATGGTGTGTGTGGCACCGGTAAAGCAAGAAAGTTGGAAGTTGTGTTGTAGAGGATAATAATTACAGCATAAACTACTTATTATTGCAATGGAGGACAGCAGTAGTGATTGTAGTGTACAAGTGTATTTCTCGGATTCTGTGTTACTAAAAGATGAATGGGCTAGGCAACACAGTGGTTATCAATGTTACCTCACAGTACTAGGGTCTTGAGTTTAATTCCCACCAAACCCTATCTGGGTTGTCTGCTTGTGCTCCTGATTACTTACATAGAATACTGTAGCAACTTCGAGTACCCACAATGGCTGCCTCACCTTCTGCAATAATGTAAAGTGCTTTGAGTCCTATTGGGAAAAAGGCACTATATAAATAAATAATTATTATCAAATAACTCACTTCTTTTCTAGCAAATGTATCACTGTTAAAAAAAACTATTTAAAGATAAAAGGGGAGATTTATTGGAGAGCAAAAAGCAGTGTTTTTTTGTTTTCCCAACACCTCCAGAGATAACAACATTGGTGAATGTTTCCCATGCCTTTGAAAACCTATATAATATTCTTTTGTTGTAACAGATCAAAATAATTAAGAAATGCTCAGAATAAAGTATTTTTTTTACATTCAATAATATTTTAAAAAACATTTTTAAAAATTTTGTATTACATTTTTTAATAGTGGAAGTGAAGCCAAAATCTGGGCTTTAACTTGCACTACCTATACTAGCTAGTTCAGGCATGCACATAGCTACACAGCCTTGCCTGGCAGCGCAGTACATTAACCAGCACCAATTCAGTATAACCAGGACGGTTGAATAAAGCTCAACTGCCTAGGGCTCGGGTCTCGGTAACATTATTTTTGTCAAATTGATTGGGCCTATAATGATAAAGATGATCAGTATTCACTCCAGAAATACATTTTTTGTTCCAGTACAAATTTCAAGCTTGCACAAAACCTTTATGCTGTGCAGATTAATCCAGTGACCAGATTTCAGAGTGTCTTGTTTCGCCAGTCAGTCAGATGGAAAAGTCTAATTTGATTGGAATCATGGATTGCCTGTCAAAAGCTGCCAAGTCTTTTCAGATCATTTGTTTTCATTTTCATACTGATGTCACTCTGGTAATTAATTTTACATTGGCATTAATTACTGTGTGACCTACTCTATGGGTAATCTTTTTAAATAGCACAGTCACAAAGCTCCCGCTAATATGTGCTATCTGAAGCGTTATCAGAGCCCTGCCATGTACTGTACATGGTGTCCCTCAACATGTGGGTTACCCTTCTTGTATCAAGCATGATGCTTAGGAATCTATCTGCTTTTATAGATATAGTCCATCCCTATACAAAACCCAAAACATTCCTGTCATGTTATGTAGTGATACTATAGAAGGTGTTGGATATTTTTAGATATTTGCATATATATAGTCAAATATCACTCCTACAATATACAGTCATTCTCTCTAACTTTAAAAAAGTCTATTATTACAGCATATATGCTTGCATACATGGTATTTCTATGTTAACCAATTTTTTGCTACAGAAGAACTCCCCTGAACAGTTTGGTGATGAACAATGCCTTTTCCAGCATGATGGAGCACCTTGCCATAAGGCAAAAGTGATAACTAAGTGGTTCGGGGAACAAAACATTGAAATTTTGAGTCCATGGCCAGGAAACTCCCCAGACCTTAATCCCATTGAGAACTGTGGTCAATCCTCAAGAGGTGGGTGGACAAACAAAAACCCACAAATTCTGACAAACTCCAAGCATTGATTAGGCAAGAATGGGCGGCCATCAGTCAGTATGTGGCCCAGAAGTTGATTGACAGCATGGCAGCGCGACTTGCAGGGGTCTTGAAAAAGAAGGGTCAACACTGCAAATAGTGACTCTTTGCATAAACTTAATGTAATTGTCAATAAAAGCCTTTGACACTTATGAAATGCTTGTAATTTTACTTCAGTATACCATAGTAACATCTGACAACAAGGTCTAAAAACACTGAAGCAGAAAACTTTGTGAAAACCAATACTTGTGTCATCCTTAAAACTTTTGGGCATGGCTGTAGTTAGGTCATTGATTACTGTCTATGTGGAGCAGTAAGCTCTAATTTTTGGGGCATCAAATCAAAAATTTTCTTGCTGTTTGTTCTCAAGTTCAAAGTAAGGCATCTCTATAAATAAATACAGTGCAATTTACTGAATCCAACGATTCTTCAACTATATTTTTGACGTTTCAAATCACAAGATTTATTACATGCAAAACTGCTGAAAAAATGCTGGTTTACAGATCTCCACATTACACATCGTCTTCCACATTATAACATTAAATTTAATAAACCAAAGGAAAACCCACTGGAAAAAATGGTGGATGTGAGAGAAGATATAAACGATATAGCACATCATGTTTTTCATCTACATACTTGCCTACTTTTGAAAAGGCATTTTAGGGAGATTGTGAAAGCAACACCTATGAGCGCAGCGTTACAGTGCTACATCTGAGAGGCGTGTTAAAAAATTAACTTTCATCCAAATGTAAATGAGCCCCAAAGCAGTTAGTAAGTGGTTCCATATAAGTGACCACGAGAAACCTTATATGAAAATGCATCTACCCATAGATTATTGTGCCTTATTACCAATGCAAGGAAATGGCACTTACAATACCATTTTAATGTGTATACCTCTTTATTTCCAAGTATATAAGTTACATAATAAGGGTAATGTGCAATCAGGGAGAATGCTAGACTCTTCAGGGAGTCAGGGAGATAGCTACTATGTCAAGGAGTCTCCCTGACAATGAAGGAGAGTTGGCAAGTATGTCTATTCACTACCTATAAAAAAAAAAAGAATAAAAAAAAAGTCCATCTCTTTCTGTATTAGCCCAGTGCTATTCAGCATGAGGCCTGGACCTCTTGGGCAGAAGCGTAGAGAGCGCTGCCGGGCTTTGGTAAAGAGGGGACGTGACCTAATCGCCGGAGGTGTGGCCACGCCCCCTTGAAAAAAAAAACATACTTTTGCAGCAGCCCCTCAGCCCGGCGCAAAGTCGGGGAAGGGGCGCGATCACAGTGATCGCTCCCCCCCTCAGGCACAGGAGATTGCTGTGGCTGCTGCTGCGAGGGTGGGAGGGCGGTGCCGGGCCCCTCTGGAAGTCCGGGCCTGGTTAAATTGTACCAGCTCCACCCCCCCTCTTGGCGCCCCTGCTCTTGGGGGTTTGTCTACAGATGCCTGGTCCAATAATAAAACAGCACTGGCCTCACTTGGTATCCCTGGGTACCAGTAAGACACTAAGGGCTCTATATATTAACATTATTTTTACAAAAATAAAGTGAAAAAGGGTGTTTTCACACCCTTTTCACATTATTTTAGTTTCACCTAAAGTTACTACAGGGCAATTGGAGTAGAATTCGTAAAATTATCACTTATTTTTAGTAAGCAGACTAATTGTAATGGGAAATGTGATCTGGCCAAAGTTACTAAAAATAAATTGTGAAAAAATACCGGGGAAAGCCCTGTGATAATAACGCCACCTGGAGGTGGCGTTATCCAAGTTCTCCCCCAATTACCCCCAATTACCGGACTCCTGCTGCGCTCTAACAGGCAGAGCAGAGCCCGGAGCCGGCCCCAGTGATCAGCTGTGTGGTCTAACTGACCACAAGCTGATACACTGCTAAAAAAAAAAAATATTATTAAAAAAAAAAAACATACCTGAGCCAGGGATCGGTGATCGCAAGCTCTGTCCATGCAAGGGACTTTTTAGTAAATCCCTGTGATATTGTCAATTTGCAATGCGAATTCAGTCCGTAATATCAAACTACAATCTGCATTCAAAATGCGGATTGTAGTAAATAGAGCCCTTAGTACTGCTTAAATGTATACTAATTAATAAATCAATGAAGCACAGTGCATCCACTCATCAAATAAATATCGTTCCCCTCTGCTTTGATTACTTGTGCATACTAGGGAACTTATAGATGTGGAGTTGTTGCCCACAGCAACCAATCAGATTCTACTTAATATTTATCTAGCACCTTCTAGAAGATAATAGCTAGAATCTGATTGGTTGCTATGGGCAACAGCTCCACTTCTAAGAAACCCGCACTTTAATAAATATACCCCTAGGACTGAACATCCACCATATGGAGTTGCTTTTTATAGCTGTACAAGGCACATTTTGCATACAGCTAGTGTATTCCACAAGATACCATCTCATGGAGTACATCTTTTGCAAATGGACAAATTTAGAAAGTGCAGTGATGTGACATATAAGCAATCTCTTCTTTTGCACTGTGGTACACTGTGCACATATCATTGTCCTATAAGCCAGTAGGTGCAGACCCTTTAATAAAAAAGAACATTTTTAATTATTTTATCTGTATCTCAGAGATGAATCGGTTATATTTCCTGTTGTATTGCAGATCATGCTAGCTTGTAGAGATTACAGTTTATTCTTGTAGCCACATAACAGAATATGGGCTGACAACTGATTTCTTGCATATCTAAAGGTTAGCTCAGTGGGGAATTGCATCTACCAGCTCCATGTTACCTAGCAACTCTCTGAACTAGTGTTTTTTTACATCACCCTTACATCTGTCAAGGATTCTTAAAAACAACTATTTCATTCTGTGAATGAACAGAAAAAATTAGTCACTGACAGGTCCAATATAAACAAGTGGAAGACAGAGATCTTATATTCAACTTCAATATCTTACATATAAGGGATTATCTATAGTAATTTGCAAGCTAGATCTTAAAAAATGTACATAGACCAATGCATTAACAGATGAATGAATTTAGTAAAAATAAAAATGTCCAAAGATTTATGGCCCTAAACGTAGATGATACTGTAAAAGGAATATGGGAGAAGTTACAGAACGTGTTTAGTAGTAAACATCTTAGTCACCCATAGGTTGTATTAAATCAGAAAACTATATCAAACTAATCTGATTATGCAACAAACCTGTTCACCTAATAGAGGACTGCTGAGTTTAATCTAGAAAGAATCAGCTGAAGAAGCAAAATAAATAACAGAAGGCCAAACACTTCACCTATTAGGGTTGTCTTTTAAATCAGTGTGGGTGCTTTATCAAAACATGGAATGTGTATTGACTTTAGAATAATGAGTCATATGACTAATGATAAAAGCTTGTTCACCTTGGCCAAAGTGACATATAAAGCACTACCATAGCTAATGGAAAGTATATAACCTCAGAAGGAAAAGGGAAAAGTTAGCTTGCTACTCATACATGCCCAGTGGGATCAGAACCTGAGCTTCCAGTTTCAATTTCATGGCAATTAATTAATTTAAGTTAAAAAAAAAAAAAAAAAAATCGAAAAAATATTATTTACTTTTATTAATTCAGGAAAAAATTATTTATCCGGTTGACAGTGCTGGGTCCGTGAACCTGGTCACTATCAGGATTTTCCTGGGATATGCAACCGGGGTCGACGATCCGGCTCAAGTCTGAAAGGTGAAACCTGGGTCTTGATGACCTGGGTCAAACCTAAAAGAAATTGATTGGCAGGGGACAGTAGTACTTGGAGATGACATCATCTCCAAGCGCCCACTGAATGCCGGAAGACCCGGGTCACTGTAAGACCCGGTCCAGTGTGAAGGGTGACAACCTGGGGATAAACCAGGACCTCACTCTTGTGTGAAAGGGGTAGCCCAGCTTCAACCCGTGCTCAGTTTCCCAGGTCTGAACCGGGTTAACACCAGGATTTTATATGTGGAAGGAGAGTAACTGGGGCTTTTGTTTGTTTGTGAGTTTTTCTTACATTCCACAGTCTGGAACATTTTATAGTCTGTTTAATCGAGGAAAAATTCTGTGTAGATCTGACTCACACCTATAATGGATTTAGGGCCTGATTCAGGGTTGGGAATAGAGAGAGATATCTCTCTCAACTGATCATCTTGGTGAAACCACGCTGCACTGCAGGTGGGGCAGATTTATAATATGCAGAGAGATTTAGATTTGGGAGGAGTGTTTCCAAACTGATATCTAAATTGTAAAGTAATAATAAAGCTGTGCAGTATTTGTGGGCTACATGTAAAAGCCGCCAGTATTTACCCTACATGCAAAAAAAATATATATATATTTTCACCCCTTGCATTACAATATGGTTTGTCCAGGTACACAGTTAAGTGCTATCTCTCTCTCTCTATTTCCAACTCTGAACTCAGGCCCTTAATTTGTTGGTGAAAGAGTCTGATTGTTTTCCTAACATCATACGTAGGTGCAAATTTTTATCAAACCATAAGAGCCAATAGCGAATTAACTATTTTTTTGCATACAGCAGCAAGTTGGTCAATCAATGTTTTTCATTTAAGTGCATGATAAACTGTAGTAATGTCACAATATAAATACAAAAACTTCACAACCTTTGGCGCTGCCTCTGAAAGCAGCAGATAAGATCAAAACATAAGTCACCAACTCATAAATACAAACAAAATTGATCTTACAAATCCGCGGTATGAGTTGTTCCAAAAAGTTATTTCAAACTCCAGATGTTTTCAATGTATTCATCCATATGTAAGAAAAAACATCAAGAGAAAATATATTTGGTGATAATGTTCAACATTGATTTTTCACACCTCAAAAGTGGGTACTGAATGTGGTATAGTGAAAGTCCCAATCCAAGAGGTTCTGTTTAGGGGTATCCAAGTTCCCGTTGTGAGCACCCCACACGTGCTCAGAATTTCATACATAGATCCTTACATGTAAGCTTACTTTAGTAAGGTGTGGTAGAAGCCCGTAGCAGTTTCTTTATTATCTCCTATGTATTGCTCCACAAAAACAAAATATAATTAAAGTCCAAGGAATCCAAAAAAGAAACAAAAGTAATCACAACAGATAGCTATGTCACCATCAATTTATTAAAATACATAAAAAAGGAACATATGCATACCCTGTGTGTACACCAACATGAACTAACGCGGAAGATAATTCCTGAGAATACCGCTATATAAGCAATATGGGTCACACTGGGTGGGTAATGTTCACAAAGTAAAAAGACACTTAGGACGAGTTTCAATGCTCTGCAATGTCTTTTTCAAAAAAAGTGTCTAGTAAAATTGAAACAAGCAAACATATCAGATCTCATTACAAATTTCCAATGGGTAAATAATCCTTACTAGGAATAAAGTATAACTCACCACAGACCGGAGCATATTCTCATCAAAAGTAATACAGTCAAACTAAACTTCTATAAGAACCACCTAATTTCAGAATCACAGTTCAGACCTGTGGGCTTCAGTGTACGCAGGTCATGTATACAGCGCATCTCTGTTTTGGCAAGTCTAATATCCCTATCTTTAGTTCTCCAATTTTCCTTAACCCATGCAATGCCACAACAGTGTTTTAAACCTTTTACTGAACTGTCATGTTTTTTTCTTTGCAATGCAATGAAAAAGCATGGCTTTAACAACCTTTGACAATATTACGCACGTGTTCCGCCCATCGAGTTTTTACTTGGCGTTTAGTCTTTCCAATATATACTAAATAACATTTACATGTGATCGCATATATAACTTAATTAATCTGGCATGTAATAAAATCCCTAATTTTATGGAGTTGCCCATTAATGTGCAGTTCAGTAATTTTAGATTGTGGAATACTACAGGCTCTGCACATTATTTAATCTCCTCACTTAAAAAATCCTTTATTTCTAGGTAATAGACGTCTTCCATCCATAGGGAGGGCACTAGCTACCACTTTGTCTTTAATGCTGGGTGCTTTTCTATAAATAATATTGGGGTTTTTAGGTAAAATCTCCTTAAGAATGTCATCCTTTAATAAAATGCCCCAGTTTTTTCTAAAAATACCCTCAATATACTTGTATTTATTATTAAATTGTGTGTTAAATGATACTCTATAGTTGTTCTTATTTTTATCATTTTTTCCAGACTTCTCTAGCAAAGAACTTCTGTTTATTATTTCCACTTCTTCCATATCTTTTTGTAAGTTGGAAGGACTATATCCTTTTTTAACA
The DNA here is from genome assembly GCA_031769625.1 of Taudactylus pleione. Classification (NCBI taxonomy): domain Eukaryota; kingdom Metazoa; phylum Chordata; class Amphibia; order Anura; family Myobatrachidae; genus Taudactylus; species Taudactylus pleione. The sequence goes on along the minus strand of JAUIMM010000040.1, from coordinate 27,710,200 downwards.
AAATTGCCAACCATCTCCTTAGCCTGAGTTTTGTATATGGAATCTTTCGAACAATTTTGTCTTAATCTTATTAGTTGTCCTTTAGGGACATTATTTAGCCAGAGAAGAAGGTGGTTACTTTTTTATCAATATATGTATTACAGTCTTTTGGCTTACTGAAATTGCTAGTCTCTATCCGGCCATCTAACACATCTATTTGAAGATCTAAGAAATGTACGGATTCCTTACTGATAGTAAAAGTAAGAGCTATATTATAAAGATTCTCATTCAGATATATACAAAAGTCCTTGAGGCTTTTTTCATTGCCACACCAAACAAACAAACTATCGTCTTAAATATTTTTAAGAAAAAGTCAACCTTCAACCCGACTCATAGTAGAGGATGTTTTGTGGACACATTTTCCAAAAGTGTAATGAGTGATTTTGAAAAAATTAAAACTAGTAGTTTTAAATACAAAAACACTTTGAACAAAAAGGAAAGAGAATCATTAAAATCCTTACATGATAATAAAACCATCATTATTAAGCCAGCGGACAAGGGTGGTGGGATTATCGAGATGGACAAAGATCTATATGTAAAAGAAGGTATGCGACAATTGAATGATGGATCAACATATGCTAAACTTAAAAGTGATGCTTCCAGCAATATCTTTAGAACTTATCAATTGATGATTAATCAGTATAAAGAATTAGGTACTATAACCAGGGAAGTATCAGAATATCTGATTAATGACAATTACTCTATCCCTGTCCTATATTTACTGCCCAAGATACATAAAAGTATCCACAATCCTCCAGGCAGACCTGTAGTGGCAGGGACTAATTCTATCAATTCGAACCTTTCAGCTTATATTGATCATTATCTTCAACCCCTTGTAATAAAAGAAAGGTCACATCTGAAAGATACAAAAGATGTACTAAATAAACTAAGTAATCTGGAGTGGAGGGATAATTATTTCCTTATCACTGCAGATGTATCATCATTGTACACTATCATTTCGCATTCTCAAGGTATTGAAGCTATTAGGACCACTTTTGAAAGATAAAATTTAGATAGTATGATTAGCAGTGTCATCATTGATGGTATAAGCTTCATCTTGCACAATAATTATTTTAATTTTAATTTAAACTTTTTATAAGCAACTCGTCGGTACCGCCATGGGCACCAGGTTTGCACCCAGCTATGCCAACCTGTTCATGTCCAGGTGGGAGGAGTCCCATGTGTGGTCTGGGCATGGCTGGAGAGCAAACCTGGTGCAATGATGGCGATACATAGACAATATTTTGTCTGTTTGGTGTGATGATGAAAAAAGCCTCTAGGACTTTTGTATATATCTGAATGAGAATCTTTATAATATAGCTCTTACTTTTACTATCAGTAAGGAATCCGTACATTTCTTAGATCTTCAAATAGATGTGTTAGATGACCGGATAGAGACTAGCAACTTCAGTAAGCCAAAATACTGTAAAACATATATTGATAAAAAAAGTAACCACCTTCCTCTCTGGCTAAATAATGTCCCTAAAGGACAACTATTAAGATTAAGATGAAATTGTTCGAAAGATTCCATATACAAAACTCAGGCTAAGGAGATGGTTGGTAATTTTGTTAAAAAAGGATATAGTACTTCCAAATTACAAAAAGATATGGAAGAAGTGGAAATAGTAAATAGAAGTTCTTTGCTAGAGAACTCTAGAAAAAATGATAAAAATAAGAACAACTACAGAGTATCATTTAACACACAATTATTGAGGGTATTTTTAGAAAAAACTGGGGCATTTTATTAAAGGATGACATTCTTAAGGAGATTTTACCTAAAAAACACACTATTATTTATAGAAAAGCACCCAGCATTAAAGACAAAGTGGTAACTAGTGCCCTCCCTATGGATGGAAGATGTCTATTACCTAGAAATAAAGGATTTTTAGGTGTGGAGATTGCAAATGTGCAGAGCCTGTAGTATTCCACAATCTAAAATGACTGAACTGCACATTAATTTGCAACTCCATAAAATTAGGGATTTTATTACATGCCAGACTAATTATGTTATATATGCGATCACATGTAAATGTGATTTAGTATATATTGGAAAGACTAAACATCAAGTAAAAACTCAATGGGCGGAACACGTGTGTAATATTGTCAAAGGTTGTTAAAGCCATGCTTTTTCATTGCATTGCAAAGAAAAACATGACAGTTCAGTAAAAGGTTTAAAACACTGTTGTGGCATTGAATGGGTTAAGGAAAATTGGCGAACTAAAGATAGGGATATTAGACTTGCCAAAACAGAGATGTGCTATATACATGAGCTGCGTACACTGAAGACCACAGGTCTGAACTGTGATTTTGAAATTAGGTGGTTCTTATAGAAGTTTAGTTTGACTGTATTAGTTTTTTATCTTGATTCTAATACTGTTCATTCAAAGTAATTGGATTTAAAGTATGCTGTATTAAGATGGAGACCAGAAATATCACTGAAGGTTCAAAATCATATTATATATGGCAAACTATATTTTCCGGGTGGTTGCTAGGTAACGGAGTATAACTATCCGCATCACCGCTTATTGAGATAGAGATCATGTGACTTTCTATTTCATAGTACATGTGACGCCCTATATGATGTATGTGTTTACATCACGTGGTACATTTAGTACTGACGAGTCCTGATATCCATGTGGGAGTCATCATATGGTGATGCGCGCTGCATATCCACATGACGTAGGAAGCGGGACTATCAGCCACGTGTTGGCTGTATAGTACTAAGTGCTTCACCATCTTTAATGAAGGAGGAACACACCCCACTCATAAGGTCACTGAAGTGTCCCACATGGTATAAATAGACTTATGGTGACTGTAGTCTATAAACACAAGATGGCGACAGCATGAGAATATGTTCCGGTCTGTGGTGAGTTATGCTTTATTCCTAGTAAGGATTATTTACCCATTGGAAATTTGTAATGAGATCTGATATGTTTGCTTGTTTCAGTTTTACTAGACACTTTTTTTTAAAAAGACGCCGCAGAGCATCGAAACGCGTCCTAAGTGTCTTTTTACTTTGTGAACATTACCCACCCAGTGTAACCCATATTGCCTATATAGCGGTATTCCCGGGATCCATCTTCCGTGTTAGTTCATGCTGGTGTACACACAGGGTATACATATGTTCCTTTTTTATGTATTTTAATAAATTGATGGTGATATAGCTATCTGTTGTGATTACTTTTGTTTCTTTTTTGGATTCCTTGGACGTTAATTATACGTTGTTTGGTGGAGCAATACATAGGAGATAATAAAGAAACTGCTACGGGCTTCTACCACACCTTACTAAAGTAAGCTTACATGTAAGCATCTGTGTATGAAATTCTGATCACGTGTGGGGTGCTCAAAACGGGACCTTGGATACCCCTAAAAAGAACCTCTTGGATTGGGACTTTCACTATACCACATTTAGTGCCCACTTTTGGGGTCTGAAAAATCAATGTTGAACATTATCACCAAATATATTTTCTCTTGATGTTTTTTCTTACATATGGATCAATACATTGAAAACATCTGGAGTTTGAAATAACTTTTTGGAACAACTCATACCGCGGATTTGTAAAATCAATTTTGTTTGTATTGTAGTAATGTCACACTAAAGCTGGGTACACACTGAGATGATGTTGGCACGATATGTCATCTACGGCCGAATCAGAACACCATATCAGCCGCATCGCCTAGTGTGTAGACCAATATACACGCTCCCACGGTCACATGTGGTATCGTCCGGACGGCCGTGCTGCACGTCCAACTGGACTATATGGCATGCGGCACCGTTGCAGGTATTGAAGGACGGAACAAGGGATCGTTCCGTCATTCATTACCTCGTTCTAATGTGTACCTGAGGTACGATATGTCGGCCCATAGCTCAGTGTGTTCCCGGCTTAAACCATGCATCACCATGCTGGAAACATGTGTTTCCAGTGATAGCAAACGTATGTCCATGGTGTCATGTGACACTGCATCACTGGACAAACAAAGACGGAAAAGCAGAGAAAAGGCCATTCCCTCACACACTGCCTCCTATGGAGCTCTGCCATTTGAACTAGTATTAGTAGATTCATGTTTATGCAATGATCCCTATGAGTGAAATTAACTCTGTGAATGTTGTTAGTTTAGTTCATGTCTGTTAGTATTCTAATATGCAGTTACACTTAGTTTATTTATATTCCAATTAGCTCTTTTTCAGTATATGACATACATACAATTCCCCTAGATTGTAAGCTCCTAGGAGCAGGTTCCACCTCCCTACTGTCTCACAGCCCTCTTCTTTAGCACTTCAATGACAGCCTCCACCTTCCCAGCTGTATTGTGTATAGAGAATTACGGTGCTAATTGTTACTTGTGCTCTGTTTATGTTTTGATTACTGTATTGTAATGTTCTGTATACCCTGTACTGTCCTACTAATGGCGAATGTACAGCACTGCGGACCACTTGTAGTGCCCTATAAATAAAATGTAATAATAATAATAATATTTCAAACAAATCCACTTACCAGTATCCTAATATATGGCAATTACTGCATTTTATGAGGTTTTCATGTACAGATAAGCTCCAACCACTAACTGACAAAATTACTGCACCTTACACCTTTATGCTACTGGTTTTGCCATTAAATTTGAGATAATTGTAATTAAACATCAAAGAAAAGAGAAGTCAATAAGCCATACAATACCAATACCAGTTCTTTGCTACTTAAAACAAATACTATCAAAATTTAAATTCCAGCAGATGTAAAAAAATACTACTGTCATGCCTTCAGCATAAAGTGTGTTATGTTACACTAATTCACATTAGCAGCCCCACCTAGAGGTCAGGACAGTAGCAGTTTAAATCTGATCTATTTTGTCCTCTTAACATTCCATAGCAGTCTAGCAATGCATTCTGGACCAAAGGAGCTGTAAGCAGCCATTTTCCTTTTCACATGGTCCCAGACAGTCATCATTACATATGCTCAACCTGGTACAGCATCCGATGGTGAGTTCTAAGCTTCAACTTTGCCATCATATTGTAGATCTGCTTAGCCAGTTATGTTATGCATGTTAGCTGTACTATGTGACACTACAGCCTATAATTTGCATAGTGTATGTTTCATGTTGTTTGCATATCTCATGTTATGTATATGTTTGCCTTGCATTCCCATGTACATATAGTAATTGTTTTTCATTGATTGTTTACAGTTTTACCATATCATTACTTATCATCACACATCTCATCATCACACATGCGCACACACGTGCACACTTGTTTATACGCATCGATCTGTGTACATCCACGCAAGTTCCTCTATCGAATAATAAACTCAGTTCTTCAGATCACATTTGACTGGATTATTGGAAGATAGAGTATTGGTTATGCTGGCTGCTCCAAATTTGTCAGACACTTAGTGCGGGGCAGTACAACTACGTATTGCATATCTTTAAAAATGTTGTTCTGGCTCAGAGCTCAAACAAAACTATGGAACAACATACTGTTTGGTAAACTTTATATAGTTTAATATTTTACTATCTTTGTAAAATTCTAAGTCACTGAATGCTACATAATATATTTATTTATTGTTATTACCAGTAATTTATATAACGCACACATATTCCGCAGTGCTTAGAGAGAATATTTGGCCATTCACATCAGTCCCTGCTCCAGTGGAGCTTACAATCTATGTTCTCTACCACATATCACACACATACACACCAGGGTCAATTTTTCGTTGGGAGCCAATTAACCTATTGGTATATATACAAATTACACACAAGTAGGGCCGTGGCGGGAATTGAACCCATGACCTCAGTGCTGTGAGGCAGTAATGCTAACCATTACACCGTCTGTGCTATATATATATATACATAAACAAACATGGATGTCACTCTGTGTCCGTCATACAAGTAGTAAAGAGTCTCCAGTTCCCAAGAAGCTAGTCAACATTTCAGGGCACAAACACTTTTATCAAGACCTTATAAAGTCTGATTAAGGTTTAATATAAGCTACCTACTCCAAATAAAACATATATAGTACATTATTTAGTTTCATTCTTAAATATATATTTCAAATTATACCTCTTAGCATTGGGGTTTGCAAAATTGGGATGAGAGTGTGGCCGCAGCAATTTGAAGGCATGGGAACATCGTGGGTGGGCATGGCCACATCACTGGCAGGCATTTTTTCCTAAAACAGACACTTTTTAAGGTGCTGCCTTTACAGTGTGCAACAGTGGCACACCTTTCAAATCCACACAATGGAGACAGATCGCAGGTGTCACTATCCTGTATGATTTCTCTCATATGATATTAGTTTGTCTTGTGACTTACCTCTGCCACCTGTCCTGTGGGTCAGGATATTCTGATTTGCTTGGGAAGTCTGCACAGCATGCAGACTGCAACACCTCCAGTGTGAGCATGAGACTGTGCTATTCCTTCCAGGCTGATTATTCACCTAAGAGTTCTTTTGTCTGTGAAGTCTACAGATTCCTGATAAGAACAGTGGGCCTGATTCAGAGCCACTCGTAAGCGGCAGCTCGTTCGCTCCGAGCGATGTTTGCCCAACTGCGCATGCGTACGGATCGTTATACGCATGCGCGAACCACTCAGTGCGGCCAAAATTCATGTGCTCGCAAAATAACGAATGCCTGCTAATTTGAGTAACAGAATGATGCGTATGTGGGAGGTAACAGGGGAAGGTGCTTGAAAACGGGGAGTGGAGATCCGATCGCAGGCGTGCTTAAAGGTCAAAACGGGCGTTTTAAGGGTGTGCATATTTAAAACAGCAGCGTCATTGACCACGTCACTGGGTTTTTTTTAAGCCAGAACTGCTCGCAAAATTGTGGTAGCAAAAACCAACCACAAGAATAGCGAGCAGCTCATACGCTGGTCGATGTACTCGATTAATCTAATAAATAGCAGACATGACGTAGGATGCGAGCGGCCAGGGGGCGTATTTATCCAAAAAACGACCGCAAGTTTTGTTCGCTCGTTCAGACCTAGAGGCATGAACAGACCGCAAAGAACGGTTCATTTGAATAGCCACCCCTATTTTCAGGACGAGCGAGCGCTAATTGTGTCCGGCTCTGAATCAGGCCCTGTGTTTGCAGTCTAAAGGGTAAATTACTAAACTGCCGATTTATTTTCGATCAATCTCAGATTACATCGTCTGTATTCATGTGTTTAATTTTTCTAACAGGTTACTGAATTTACTAAGCTTCCGAGTTGCTGTCATTTGTCATTCAAAGGTGTATTCATCTGATATTGTTCATATTATTCATTTGTATTTAGCGTTCGATTTTGACTAACTTGAATGAACAGAAGCACGGACGGATCAGGGAGATCCGTGATACATGCATTTGTGTGACAAAAAATAGACACTGAAGCACGGACGGATCAGTGAGATCCATCTGTGCTTCTGTGTTTAAAAAAATGAAAACCTGTGTAAAAATAGAAAAAAAACTGCGTGGCCCCCCTCCCAAAATAACAACCAGCGCCAGGCTTTTTAGACCCAGTACTGGTTGTGCTAAACACAGGGGACAAATAACGTAGGGGTCCCCTGTATTAAGCACAACCAGCACCAGACTATTCAAAACCAGCCCTGGTTGCCAAAATGCAGGGGACAAACAACATAGGGGTCCCCTGTATTTAGCGCAACCAGCACTGGGTTCTGAGCCGGTCTTGGTTCTGAAAATACAGGGGACAAAAGAGTGGAGGTCCCCTGTAATTTCCATAACCAGCACCAAACTTTTTCTAGTGGGGAAGGGGGGTAATGCCACAGCCAGGGGGACCCTTTCACTGGGTCTCCCAGCCAAAGTATTACCCCTGACCACTAGAAATAGTCCAATTGATGTCTATGGCAAAAGGCGGCAGAGTTGACTCGATGGTCTATGTGTCCGAAAACATGTTACCGTCCAATTTGTGGGTGTTCTCGGCCGAGATTTAGACATCGAATGGAGCAAAGTCGGCACAGTTTAGCCTTTAGTAAATTTTGAATATGCAGCTCACAGACGATTTTGCCGCAATCTATGTCATTCGAGGTTAGTAAATTTACCCCTAAATAGTAGTGCTGGATTTGAACTGTAGATAGCATGAAGATGTATTTGCTCACAGTGCCTGCTATTCAATCAACACTTCCACAGCTTGCTATTACTCGGACTGCACTCCAGAGTTCCCTCCAAAACTCAGAATAGGCGCAGCCATGTTGGATTCAGTCACCTGACTCTCCTCCACCAGACTAGCTGACCACAGCAGCCAATCCCCAATGGTCAGTCTGCTGATGCCAGTGCTTTGCTGTCTGTATTTTGCTGCAGGCTGATAGAGTATTCTTCAGTATCTTCAGCACTGTGACTTCCAGTGCAGTTCCCATCTCCAGTGCTCCTGGCTCCAGCATTTCGGTTCAATCCTAATGTCCATCATTCTGGTTCAATCCCGGTGTCCAGTATTCCGGTTCACTCCTGGTGTCCAGCATTCCTGTTCATTCCCGGCACTCAGTATTCCACAGTCCAGTATCAATCGTTACCACTCCTCTCTAAGCCACTCGACTGAATGAGGATAAGTTACATAAGACCTCCCAGCTTCTGCCCGGACCTCTCAGATGTCATTCCAGCCATAACCCTTAGTCCGGGTCCACAACCAAACACATGCATGACAGCAGGAATGAAATCTGGAATGTCCTGCCGAAATTATAAAATTTGGGAGGAGTCTAAATTGTTAACGTTTTAATTTAGACATGTGTATTAAAGCTGTGCAGTTATTTAATTAAAAAAAACAACAAAAATATTATTTTGTTTCTGTTTCACACACTATTGCAGCAGAGAGCAGCATCCTGAGGAACCTGAGGAGGATGTGCTGGAAAAGCAGGCGTCAGGGTGAAAATGTATGATGAGGAAATGCTGCTGGAAGAGGTGCTGGAAGGGATGAGGTGGGACTGGAGGTAGATGAGCCAGATAAGTAGGCAATGGTCTTGGAGCTGGCTGGCTCATCAAGAAAAATAAATAAATGTAACAACGTAACCTAACTGAAAAATATGTTTGCTTTGGTAGGCAAAACTCTGTAGGCCTTAGATGAGTCGATGATGGCCTAGTCAAATTATTGTGTATTTATCACTTTAAAAGTGTATAGGTGATTGCATGAATTGAATTTTGGTCTATTATATTTTCACATTTTTGCAAAATAAAAAATCTGTATTTGCTTTTTTGCTTAGAGATTTGTTGCCAGTATAAAGTAACAACTGTATAAATGTTACTATTGTGAATAAAACAAATATGTAGAATTGCATAATTCAAAAGTATGTAGGCAATAATATGTATATATATATATATATATATATATATATGGGATGTAGTTGGTATCCCAGCTTGTGGGATGCCAACGGTCTGTATACCGGCGCCAAAATCCCGACAGGTCGGGATCCTGGCACCAGTATCCCGACGGTAAGTACCGGAGTGTTAGGGGGTGGTTAGGGTTAGGTAGCGGGGTTAGGGTTTGGTATTAGGGGGAGGGTTAGGGTTAGGCACCGGAGAGGGAGTTTTAGGATTAGGGTCTGGAGAGAGGAAGGTTAGGTTTAGGCACTAGGTGGGAGGTTAGGTTTAGGGAGGGGGTCTTCGTTTAGTGTACGGGAAGGTTAGGCTAAGGCACCATCGGGGGCAGGTTAGGGTTAGGCATCGGGTGGGAGGGTTTGGGTAGGGCTTAGGAAATACTTATGTGCGTTCTTATGGGTGTCAGGATTCTGGCTGTCGGGATGCCGCTGTCGGTATTCTGACCGGCAGCATCCCGACAGCCGGGATTTCATATATATATATATACTGATGGTGTACACAAGGAAATACATCCTCCTCCTGCTAAAAAAAAAGGAGATTGTGAATCATACCTGGATTCAAAAATTCGGCATATGGTCATAAATAAGTTATGTTTGCGCCCATCACTTTTTTATAGCATAGATGTTTGCCTATGCATCCCACTCATAAGAGTAGAACAGATCTTAAATGGCTGTGACATTAACCATATAGAAATTTCAAAAAAGTACAGGCATTTGGCAAAAGTGATTCCATTAAGTTATGGTTACTAAAATAAGGCAGTTTCATTTTGAAGTTTAGTTTCCCTTTAATTAGTATAATAAAAGCATACATTTTGAACAGAGATGAAGACGACTGCAGGCTAACAACATAATGACAAAAAAAGCCCTAAAGATTAGATAAAGAGAACATATTCTAACAATGGTACAAAAATTGCTCCATCATTTTGTCAAGTGAGGCACAGTACTCTGTCATTTTAAGGATGAAGACAAGCAATATCGTTTTTGATTATTATACTTAAATGCTCCACAAGCAGAGAGACGCAGAATGTGGATCATACTAAGGTAAACGCAACACCAATTTTCACATAATATCATACAAAAGTACAAAACAGACTATAATATGGAAGGCTGTATTAAAAAATAAATAAATAATACAAAAACATGTTAAAGAGCCGTAGTGAGAGTGGGGTTCCTAGCTTACAACACAATTACAAATTGCAGTAGAAGTATGTTTTAATATAATTGTATACCATTCCCTATTAAGTCTAGGATGCAATAGCAATGTAGGATTGCAAGTATTAATCCTCTTACTTTAATTTTTATACTTGATAAGTGTTTAATGGAAACTAGCAGTAAATTGCCCTATATTGGGGAGTGCCTGTAACAAAGAAAAAGGATGCGGCCCGGGCAGAGAGGAGTAGGGGCCCTCCCCTCATTTCTCACCAACCCCAGTTCTTCCTCTCTGCCTCTCTGAGACGGTCCTGATCTTGCTGCCAGTGCCAGGGTTCTAAGGTCACAATCTCGTAACCATCCCTGGCCTGAAAACCCAGGGAGGAGAAAAGAGGCCATCCTCAATGTGCTGCAGTTCTAGCGTGGGCCCAGCTAAGTAAAGACTCTTTGTAATCTATTCTCAGCTCACTGTGACCCCATTCACACGTCTGCTGTGCCAGAATTTTGACCCATAATCATGCACAGCACACAGGAACCCTTGGCGGTGACAAGAGATCAGACATACTCTGACCTTCCACAAACCAGCCACCTACACCAAGACCTGCCCCAAGCCTGTCAGCTGACTACCATTACTGCACTGTGAACCTGATTCAGATCCGCTTGCTAGGATGTGTTCGCTCGTAGCAGGCCAATTTTCGCATTGTGCACACATACGCATCGCAGTGCGCGTGTGCGAGCCAGTGTGAGACAGCCCAGCAAAGTGAGTGACAGGAGAAGCCGTTTGTGGGTGGTAACATGGGCTGGCCATTAAAAACGGGGGAGTGGAGGTGCGAACGCAGGCATGCCTGAGCATCTCAACGCCGTTTCAAAGGCGTGCATAATTTAGAGACAGCATCATAGTACACGTTACCTGGCTGGTTTTTAAATTGAAGTGCTCGCAGTGTTTGCAGTAGCGCTGCAATCATATCCGATGTTACCCGATGTACCGATGGTTGCATACACTTCCTGGAGATGATGTGCGCAAGTGGGCATCTTAAGACAGACTGGTGGGCATCTGCATACACAAAGAGATCGCACGCCAAGACATCGTGGGCATGCTAATGCCTTGCCGTGCGAGCGCCTGCCTTCCCAAATTTGCATATGCATCATGCAAGCGAATGCATCTAGCGAGCGGGTCTGAATGAGCTCCTGTGTACCATCACACATTGATCATGTTACTATTGTAAATATGTTACTGACATACATCCACTGTCTGAATGCAGATATTATAAGCAACACACTGTGGACAATTTAGTCCTTAAGAGGCGATTGGATATATGAGGGTACAAGAAAAACCCTGGTGAACCCAAAGGGTTTATATACTCAGTATGTGGTCTGCATTATATGTTGGGGGGATAAGGTAATGAGGGTGGGGCTCACCAATCAGTGAAAGCATTAGGGTCAATAGAATGCTTTCCTGCAAGTCATGGGTACCACCACATGTCATACATGACTTTGGGGTCTATTTACTAAGCAGTGTTAGGAGACAGAGTGAAAAGTGATAAGAAAGTGATATGGTGCCAGCCAATCAGCTCCCAACTGTCATTTTTCAAACACAGCTTGTGAGATGACAGTTGGGAGCTGATTGGCTGGCACCTTATCACTTTCTTATCACTTTTCACTCTGTCTCCTAACACTACTTAGTAAATAGACCCCTTAATGTGTTTGTATTAATTTTTTACTGTACATACATTTACTAAAATTGTTATGAAAAATTACACTACAGATCACACATATTTGTCATGCTAGACAATATTAGACAATAAGGGGTAAATTTACTAAGGGTCGAGTTTGTGTGAGTTTGTGAGTTTGCAAACTCACGTGAGTTTAGGTATTTTTTTCATCTTGCAAATTTACTAAAGACAAACTCGAGTGAGTTTGAAGTCAGTTCTCTTTTTTCACTGTTAAAACTCATGTGAGATTGCAAACTCGAAAAAACTCACCATTGGCCAAAATAGGAAGTACTTTAGATGAAAAAGATGCAACTCGCAAATTTACTAAGGTTCGAGTTTCCAATCTCGTGTGAGATAGTAGCAAACTCACTGTGAAATAGTTTTAAACACTCACCTCCTGAGCTGCGAGTTTGGGTGAAACATACACACCCCTGGCTGTGGCATCAGCCCCCCGCTAGAAAGGTCCAGCTTACACATAGCTCACTGATACTGAGAAAACACTGCAATCTCGGGTGAGTAATCTCACCTAAACTCTCCTTAAACTCACCTTTAAACTCTCCTCTAAACTCACAATTTGGAGAAAAAACTCGATCTGCTTCACCATCGAAAAACTCACTTTCACCTAAACTCACTTCTTAGTAAATTTGCGGGTTGTTAAAGGGAAACTCACCCGAGTTTTGGTGAAGCAAAGTGAGTTTAAGAACTAAAAAACTCGACCAAACTCGAATCTTAGTAAATTTACCCCTAAGGGTTGTAAATCATTCAACATGTAGCTGCTGATGATCTTTAATAATAAATTTCCCAAATTTGGAAATGGGAATTCAATCAACACAAACGTATCATTACTGCATAATTTTTTTTTTAATTAATGTCTCTCAACATGTGACAATTCTAGCCAAAACCCTTAAATGTATCCATAATAACCTGTAACATAGCAACCAACCCAAAACACAGACTTTATTTATTACAGTAATACCGGCACCCAAACTCAAGAAGCATGCCAGTAAATCATCAATTCATCACAAGCATAGATATATTACACTTGCCTGCACAAGTTACTGTATTCTTCAGTGTAGTCTCTGTATCCTGTCTGCAGTGACAGCATCACTCCACACTCCCTCCCACATGCTTTGCCCTGCCAATGATTGGCGCCTCAACCACAGTGATAATTATCAACATGTCTTCCACCAAATATTGCTATGGGGTAAGTCCATGTGCAGTCCCTGATCTGGAGTACCATGGCTTTGAAGGAGAGTTTCAATCACAAGTAATTAATATTTTCAAATTCAAATGACCATGATATATATTTTTTGCTCTTTCGCTTTTTATCTACAGTGCATCTGGAAAGTATTCACAAGGCTTCACTTTTTCCACATTTTGTTATGTTACAGCTTTATTCCAAAATGGAATAAATTAATTTTGTCCTCAAAATTCTACACACAATACCCCATAATGACAACGTGTAAAAAGTTTTTTTACGATTTTTGCAAATTTAATTAAAAAAAAAATTAAGAAATTACATGTACACAAGTATTCACAACCTTTGCACAATACTTTATTGATGCACCTTTGGCAGCAATTACAGCCTCAACTCTTTTTCAATATGATGCCACAAACTTAGCACACCTATCTTTGGGCAGTTTCGCCCATTCCTCTTTGCAGCACCTCTCAAGCTCCATCAGGTTGGATGGGAACCGTCGGTGCACAGCCACTTTCAGATCTCTCCAGAGATGTTCAATTGGGTTCAAGTCTGGGCTCTGGCTGGGCCACTCAAGGACATTCACAGAGTTGTCCTGAAGCCACTCCTTTGATATCTTGGCTGTGTGCTTAGGGTCGTTGTCCTGCTGAAAGATGAACCGTCGCCCAGTCTGAGGTCAAGAGCGCTCTGGAGCAGGTTTTCATCCAGGATGTCTCTGTACATTGCTACATTCATCTTTCCCTCTATCCTGACTAGTCTCCCAGTTCTGGCCGCTGAAAAACATCCCCACAGTATGATGCTGCCACCAACATGCTTTACTGTAGGGATGGTATTGGCCTGGTGATGAGCGGTGCCTGGTTTCCTCCAAACATAACACCTGGCATTCACGCCAAAGAGTACAATCTTTGTCTTTCATGGTCTGAGAGTCCATCAGGTGCATTTTGGCAAACTCCAGGTGGACTGTCATGTGCTTTTTACTAAGGAGTGGCTTCCGTCTGGCCACTCTACCATACAGGCCTGATTGGTGGATTGCTGCAGAGATGGTTGTCCTTCTGGAACGTTCCCTTTCTCCACAGAGGAATGCTGTAGCACTGACAGAGTGACCATCGGGTTCTTGGTCACCTCCCTTACTAGGGCCATTCTCCCCCAATCGCTCAGTATAGACGGCCGGCCAACTCTAGGAAGAGTCCTGGTGGTTCCGAACTTCTTCCATTTACGGATGATGGAGGCCACTGTGCTCATTGGGACCTTCAAAGCAGCATATATTTTTCTGTACCTTTCCCCAGATTTGTATCTCGAGACAATCCTGTCTCGGAGGTCGACAGAGAATTCCTTGGACTTCATGCTTGGTTTGTGCTCTGACATGCACTGTCAAGTGTGGGACCTTATATAGAAAGGTGTATGCCTTTCATAATCATGTCCAATCAACTGAATTTACCACAAGTGGACTCCAATTAAGCTGAAGGAACATCTCAAGGATGATCAGTGGAAACAGGATGCACCTGAGCTCAATTTTGAGCTTCATGGCAAAGGCTGTGAATACTTATGTACATGTGATTTTTTTTATTAAGTTTGCAAAAATCTCAAAAAAACTTTTTTACATGTGGTCATTATGGGGTATTGTGTGTAGAATTTTGAGAACAAAAATTAATTTATTCCATTTTGGAATAAGGCTGTAATATAACAAAATGTGGAAAAAGTGAAGCGTTGTGAATACTTTCCAGATGCACTGTATTTGGTGTGTTTTCAATAGCTTAAAAAACAGCCATACAGTATTCAAGCTTGAATAGTTAAAATCACTTGCTGTGTGTGTTATTATACAGTTATTAGCACTGGTCAAGTGGTTCACACAGAACAAGTGTGCTCCTTCCTCTACTCGTGTCAGTATTTATGGTCATTCTACAGTCAACAGAATGATTAACTTGACTGTTATCTGTCCCCTTTATTAAGGAGTCACAGAACATTATTTGATAGTTAGATTTTTGTACTCGATTTGCAGGAGACCGGAAAGGAGAGGTTGATTAATGGGTCTAGTGACAAATTTCTATAACATTAATACAAACAATATCACAGTCACACACAAAACTATTGACAAATCTGTAACTGTACATAACTGTTTAATCTATAGAGTCTACTGTATCCAGGGAACATGCTGCCTTGTGTTATTTTGTACATTGTAATTGGCTAAGCTAATGTTTATTTCTGTAAAAATATGTTTATGTTAAGCAATTATAAAGTAAATGAACAGTAACTTATCTCATATTGCATGATGAACCAATATTATGTTCCTCAATTCAAATCCATAAATCTATTTTCTTGTTAACATTTCATTTCACCCATTGCATAACATGTAAAGTTCTTAAGTACCACCGTAATAGAAAAGCATTCTGTGTACCTTGATTCACAGGATTATGAGGTCACTTATCTGGCTGACAAGGATTAACCACGAGTCTCTGACAATAGAATCACAGCTCATCCTACTATGGTACAAAATTCAGATGCATTGTTTCTGCTTAGTGGTGTTAAATGCAGTTACAAAAGTAATCAAATTTACATTTAGGTAATCACTACATCTAAACATTGTTTGTGTCAGGTCATAAAATTATTTAATAAATGTGGTTCAAGCTGCTCATAACATAGATGTAAAAGAGTCAGAAGTAACAACCGTAAATACAAACGGTAATTATCTCAAGTTCTGTCATGGTATGGGATAAAATTAAATTGAGTAAACAAGTGAAACTATTTCCAGTCATTGAGGTGCCGAACACTGGATAAAAAGGGGACAATAATAAAGTAGTGGAGTGCCATAATTAAATGCTACTTACTGGACTTTACTTTGTCATGTTCTGCAAAAAGCTATACACACTGGGGATTTTAGGGTGACTGGCATTTGGGCAGATTATGCGGCAGTATGGGCTGTCTCTATGTCAAGCACATGTAGAACACTGAATTTCAGAAGTGTTAGATTCACTGCTATTGACAGACTGGGGTCTATTTATCAAGCAGTGAAAAGCGTGGAGAAGTGAACCAGTGGAGAAGTTGCCCAAAGCAACCATTCAGCTTTGAAGTAGCATTTATCAAGTACAGTCTATCAAATAATAGGTAGGAGCTGATTGGTTGTTATGGGCAACTTCTCTAAAGGGGTCTATTTATTAAACTATTTTTTACAGTCAATCCTCCAAAAAGTATGTAGGCCATTTATTATGAGGGAACCACAGAAGATATCACGGATAGCAGTGGCTGTCTCTCTGTCTTGAATCGCAAAAGCAGTCCTCATAGCTTTCCATTAGGGCTGAAAAAATGCTAAATGTGTCAAGCTTTGAGAAATTAGCTTTGCAGAGCTTGGCCTCAATAGCTAAGGCCATCTTTAGATGTAATTAGCACTTGTAGTCCTTAGGGTACCAACTTGCACAATGGCCGCTGATGTGTAGTAGACAAGCCGGGACCCAACCTGGCAGTAAAGTAGCATAGCATAAACTATGACTTTACTTTTCACTATTTGCCGGCATGGGTTCACATAAGCAGAGCCATAACTAGGGTGTGCGAGCAGTGCCGTCACAGAGAGAACAGGGCTCTGTGAGCGGCACCATCGCTGGCCCCGGTACCCGCATCTGGCTAGTAGGGTGCCTAGAATGGCACCCTGCAGCCAGTGTCACTGCTGCGGCACCCTTAAAGCTTCCTTTGGACACTCCAGACATGCACTTGCAGCTTTTACAGCACCCCAAAGCATCCTCAGGATGCTCCGACGGTGCTGCTGTTCTTACCATTGCTGGAGACCCAGCTCCCTCAGCATGACGTCATGCGATCGGGGGTCATGGTCAGTTTAGGGGGACCGCAAAGCCCTGTTACAGCGCTGCCCCGACAAGAGAAATTCAATAAATTGAGAACTAAAATTATTCTTTATTACAGCAGTAGGTAGCATTAAGAAATTATATTTATTGAGGGAAACTTTAAGAATTTTGATAAACCGACTCCTTAAACTAAATAAAGATACTAGCATGTTTCCCCGATAATAAGACACAGTCTAATTTTTTTTTTTGGTCAAAAAAACACACTAGGGCTTATTTTCGGGGTAGGGCTTATTATGTTGTTGAATGCAGCCTGTGCCTCTCCGCCCCCCCCCCCCTGTTGTTGAATGCAGCCTGTGCCTCTCCAGCCCCCCCTGTTGTTGAATACAGCCTGTGCCTCTCTCCCCCCCTGTTGTTGAATACAGCCTGTGCGTCTCCAGCCCCCCCCACTCCCAACCCCACCCCCACCCCGGTGTTGAATTCAGCCTGTCCCTCTCTCTGTTGAACGCAGCCATTTCCCCAACTTACCTTTACAACAAGAAGAATCGGGAGGCGGCTCCTTCCTCCACGATCCGCGGCTCCTCCGTTGTCCACCTTCAGAGTCGCGCCTTCCTCCATGGTCCGTGGCTCCACCGATGTCCACCTTCAGAGGCGCGCCATGACGTCATGACGTCACGCGCGCTGACTCCAAAACAAGCTTTATTGAAAGCTTGTTTTGCAGTCTGACTACGGTACTGTAAGCTGGTGGAGGAGCGGCCCGAGCAGGCCGAGCAGCCTCCTCCAGCTCTTTCATTTAGTACCGGATTTCATGCGGGGGGCGGAGCTGGGTGCATATTTGTGTAGTGCAGGGACCGGGAAAAATTTAGATTTTATTAGGTCTTACTTTCGGGGTAGGGCTTATTTTGGGCCATTCATCAATAATAAGGATAGGTCTTATTTTCGGGGTAGGTCTAATTATCGGGGAAACACGGTAGTTGGACACAGGAACAAAATAACCTTTTGGGGCAGATTCAATAAGTCTTAATATTCCATTGGAACCTTGTGCTATACTATAATGGGGATTATCAGGACAGAATAACTTCAATCATTTGACTAAGGCTGGGTACACGCGTAAAGATTTTCTGTCCAACCATCCAGCTAGTTGATTGGTTGGAATGAAAATCTGGTAACGTATGGGAGTAACTGATGATCAGCAATTTGCTCCTAAATTCCAGAAAACAGATGAAAATGGACGTTCAGACAAGTTTGTTAAATGTTTGATCTAAACAATTTGTTCAAACAACAGTTTTTGTCCAATTTCTGGGGTTTGGGAGCAAATTGCTGATTGTCATTTGCTTTCATACGGTCATACCTTACCAGATTTTCATTCCAACCAATCAACTAGTTGGATGGTTGGACAGAAAATCTTTACGTGTGTACCCAGCCAACACCACATACAGGTGTGGGCAAATATGAGCAAGGTATCCCTCCTGTACTTACTTTTTTTGCAAGCATCAGGTCTTGTCTCTACGCTTACAATGTAATGCATTCATAGAACTACTTTAAACCATGCAGTGAAAATCCTCAAAAAAACAAACACAAAGGTGACTCATCTTAATAATATCACAATATCCCCTCACTCTCATGAACAAAGAAGGACAACAAATAACAAAGCTATAGCGAGAGCTGAATGATTTTACTGTCTTCAAATACCCTCAGTTGGTTGTACAAATTGAAATGCACATTGGTAATGTAGGTGCAATTACAAATTTGCAAGGGGGTATGAGAAATGTAAGAGAAAGGAACATTTTAAATCAATTTTAAATCTGTGTCTGTGGTCCCATCAAGTAATCAATACGAAGGAGTAAAAATGTATATAAATCTATTTAGCAATAACTAACAGTATAAGGACAAAAGCAGCAGATCCCTGAACAGAGCTTCATATTATACAAAACATAAAAAATATTTATAGAATCTGATGCAATAAATGAGTGTTTAAGATCAAGGGTCATGGAGGAACATACAGTACTAATAATTTTTTCTTCTCTTTAGAATAATATATCTACATTTGAACATTTATTTTGATTAATTTGTGCCCCTACTGGTTGATTGTTATTAAAAACTAGTATAAAATACATTGATATATAATAATTAGCTTGTGATCAGCACACAATACATTACAGTGTGAAAATGTAATTTAGTACTGAAGTTTGCATTACAGACAAAATATATAAACAACACTACTAAGGAGCCTGTGGAAGGTGATTTACCTAACAGTAAATTAATTCTATGTTGATACATACAATTGACCTGTGGTTTAACACAATGTAATAAGCTTAGCGGTTTAAATCTGAACCATGTAATATATTGGACACACACAAGCAATATTACTTAGCAACTAGCCAGTGTATATTTTAGGAAGATCTCTCCATCATTGCTTTTAAAATATTTTGCAGGTCAAATTTTATCTAAGTTTGTTTATTTTTTCATGAGATATCCCTAACACATGCTTGCCAAATTTTGGAATTACACCCTCCGTTACAGAGGTTGTGGTGACTTTATTTGCATCATCATGGCTCTGTCCTTAACTAGGGAAGTGGGTAAGATCTGATAGACTTTCAAATGCATATACAGCACAGTTATGACTAAAGAGGTGTGACCGGGCTGTAACGGGTAACTTAGCCAAATTTAAGTGATGGCGTGTTGACAGAACTGCGGGATATACAGAGCTGGATGTAAGCGTTGAGGTGCATGTTTTCAGATGTATCTTTTGCTCTAAATATAGGAACTGATGATGATAGAGTGCGGGCACATTGCAAGATGCATATATGCTTTGGTACCATGCAAGAAGTGCAAGAGCACATGCGCTCGACTTCTGTCCGGCTCAGCACCAGGCCCATTGTGAGCTATGCTACCATATTCGGGTGTCTATTTGTGTAGATTGGTACCACTCTGCTTTGTTGGTCCTGTGAAAGGCTATAATGCAATAATTAATTCTTTGCTTCTCTATAGACTGTAAACTTGTGAGCAGGGCCCTCTTATCTCTTTGTCTGTCTGTTATTATCCAGTCTTATTTTATTACTGTTATATTACTGTTTTGCGCAATGGAATATGCTGGTGCTCAGGGGCAAACGCAGGATTTCTAGAGTGGGGGCAACATGCTGCTTTTACGGTACCGTCGGACTCTCAGATTTTTGTCTGCAGCCCTACAGGGCTTTGTACAAAACCCATGAGTCCAGGGAGAGATCAGGCAACGAAGGGGGCGAGGTGCGTTTCCACACCGCTACAATGGCAACTCATCCATCACAATCCTAATTGAATTGACCCCTTACAGTGCCAGTGATCACAGTAAGTCATTAGATGTGGCAGTTGGGCCAGCCTGACTGAGCTGGATGTTTTGTTTCTGGATGTATGTACCATTCTACAATACAAGACCCCTACTCTGCGGAACATTGAAGCAAGTCCAGGAGTCTGGAGGAGTGGCAGAAGTACCTAGCACCCACCCTGGACATACATGTATATATTGGTCTCCTTACATGCTGGAAAGTGTATGTATTACAGTATTAATAACTAAGACTATAGATGATGTATGGTATAGGCTGTAGGGGAGAGAGAATATAAAAAGCAAGCTTTCGCTATCTAACATATTTATCTCATATAAATAAGTGTTTAGGACAATCCGGAAATAAATATACATACATACATAACTAGTAGGAGACAGAACTTAGCTTTCTAAGCAGTGCACACATTCTCCCACCTCATGGTAAGATGCCTGTCTTTTCTTGCTTTCAGCTGCTCTCTGGTCTCTCTGGTTCAGTGCGCTGATTGAGCGCTCAAAACCATGCACACAATAGACTTGGTAGGAAAAGCTGCTGCCACTGGGAATGTACAGCATTCTGTCCCATCCTTTATTCTGCATGTTAGGGACATAGCTCTAATCATATTATGTACTACTGTTATTGTGAAAATAATTTGAGCCACTGGCCGGGAAAAGTGGGTTTCAGGGCAACTGTAAACCCCTCACTTCATCTGCTTAAGGCGCTATATAAGTAAATGTTAATTATAATAATAATAGCTAACTAGTTTTTCCTTTTATCACTTTTTCCATGTTCTATAATTCATATATCTTAAATAAATACTGAGCTTTCATTATACATGTGAAACACTGACAATTACAAACATACTATGATCGATGTAGACTACAGGTTGTTGGAGATATCTCAAGATAACCATATTTTTTTCTTTGCTTAATGGGCTGACAATGATCCATTAACTTACTATGGAATATATAAATAGTATTGCGCATATATATTCCTAAATACAAAGATCTCCTTCAGGGGTTGTGGTATCTTTGGCACATGGCAGTCTTAGTAAATTTAGTAAAACCATCACTGGGAGTTCAGAATTGTGTGCACAGCACTTTTCTTCGGCTGCCATGCTCGGAGAAGAGGGGGTCGGAGACAGTGTCAGGGGGCGGAGGATACAACTGTACTTAGCACACAGATGTACTAATCAGTCACTCTATCCAAGGCCACCCATGCAGTTAAAGCATTGGTGTAGAGGTGGTATGGCATACTGTTGTATACCAGGTTATTCTGACCAATGCTTTTGCAAATACAGAAGCTTTGCAAGTCCACAGATTTTACGTTTTGTAAATTATCCTTATTTGAATATTCTACAACACTAACACAATGTCACTGTTCTTAAATTAAAATAGTACTGAATGTTTTATTATATCTCCTATCGATAAAAGATTTGTACACTATAAAATAAATTATGCTAGTTAAACATACAACACAGCTTATTCGTGCCCATAGCATGCCACTTTAAAGACAAGCTGTATAACACTGAAAATGCCCCCCTGCCCCTCCCTCCACATGACTGACAAAATGCCATGAATAGACAGGGTTATCGGCAGCAGTAACACAGATTTTGGGGATCCTGAAGAACGCACAGAGCTGGCTTCTATGAGTCAATGCTCCAGGTTATACCTAGCTCATAACGCATCCTGTAAGTGGACATTTTAAGATCCATAGACAAACAATACATGGAAGTTGTGCAGAAGACAGCACAATCAGTAGTATACTGCAGTGTACATTTATGCTGCATAATTGGAGTCTGAAAATAGCAGCTATCATATAATCCTGACTGTGTACTTCAGATCTGAAATGTGAGCACTCAGCGTAGTGCATGGTATGAATATCTCTGTCTCAGCATATCCTCCATTAATAGTACATAAAAAAAAAAAAAAAATGGATCCTACCTGAACACAGGCACTGTTTCGTTATTGGCAATATAGATGTAAAATAGAAGTTTGTCCCATCAAAATGCTCCACATAGTAATCGTCTGCAGCAGAACAGAGAGAGAGAGAGAGATATCACAATGCGATCTCAGCAAAAAAACATGTACATATCATCCTCTATCCTGCTTCCAATAAACTGCATGTTAATTAACTCTGCAACATTCTGGGAACATTGCGGGACTGCTCTCAAATCAGACAGTCCGTGTGCTAGACCCAGGATTTGTCTTCCTAAGCTTTTCAGCCAACACCATATCTTGTGCATGTGAAAATGTGTAGTTTCACTGCAGTCACTTGATGCAGAAAAATCTCCCAGTCAGTAGAGGCACCACTCTCAGTCCGCTCGGAGACAGTGAAATGAGAGCAGCATGCATAATTCAATGCATTAAAATCTCTCTTGCACTTCCTGTAGCCACTGGTACATCCAGTAATGGTTTATTGATTGTAGAGCCATTGGAAGTTAGGTAACAGTCCAAACAAAAGAAAGGTGAGTTTATATCTTACAGTGGTATAACCATTCAGTTGTCTGTAAAACATGACATTTAGACACTGCAGTGTCTTTTCCCCCCATCGTCTATCTTTGTCCTCTGAAAATGCTGCATCAGCCTTTCTCTAGTTTTAGACACAATAAAGCTCTGCATTATCTCTTTTTGAAAAGCAGTCAGGTTATTGTCACATTTAATAATGCGTTTTGCTGTACTTGATGGCCTCTGTTGCCGATTATCACTAAATATCGCCAACTGCAGCCATGTACTGTAATACCTATTGCATATTTTACAAAGACACTTTTCCTTTGATTACTATTGCTAAAATACCTGCAGAAGGGTCCCCGACTGGCCAGTTCTGTGGTAACTTTCTGCTTACTGCTGACGAATAGTATCGCTCCCATCAACTTTTATTTTTATCAAAAAAAAATTTGTCTGCGGTATCAGCCCCGTAACTTCTACAAAACATCAATATCTTACTTGGGTTTTTGTAAGGTTGAAAAGTCATAATGCTCATTTTGCCAGTGATATCACCCTATACATTAAAAGGGGAACTAAAAGTCCACACTATCTAATAAATATAGATTGAAAAATATAAATCTGAAAATAAATATTTTAAAAAGTATTGACCATTGAAAAAAAAATGCTTAATGAAAATAAAAAATACTTGTTTTAATTTATTTTCTTCTGTTATTTCCATCCTGAGACAATTACAGAATAATGCCTGTACAAGAACCATCACACTCCTTGTTAACTAGGCTTCCCCATGTAAATCAATATACCCTAGGTGTATCGGGTAAAGTCCTGCTCGCCTGCGATAGGGCATTTGCACTTTCATAAATAAACTGTTTAAATGTTTCATTCTAAAAATACATTAAAATGGATAAAGTAAAAGTACATTTAAATAACCTCGTTCTCCCACTAGTACTTTTGTTGTGTCCCTCCCCTGAGTCTCCTGCTGCTTGTTCAAATCAGGACTCTCCTACTTGCCATTACTGGGGACCTCTGCTGGCCAGCATCTGTAATCAGTGAGGGGAACGGAATAGATCCATGCCAATACCATGACTGGCAGCTTCTGACTGAAAGAATGTAATAGTGATCTAACAGAGACTGGCTACTCTATAAACCTTGCTTCAGGTATTCTGGCACCATAAAGTGGCTAGCCAGCAGAGGTCCTGTACTCTTAAATTCTAATACCAGCCTAAATTGATACTAAGAGGGTGTTAGGTGAAAGTATCTCACTGAAGTATAAATGGGTGAAATGAGGGGTGTTTAAAAGAAATAATTTAAAGTGGAAATCTCTTTAAGCATGCTGTAGAGGTGTTAGTTAGGATCTTCTACTCTTCTATATTATGCCTGAGATACAGAAATGAAAAATAATTATGCATTAAATATATCACCTTTACTATATGACATCATGTATTTCTAGCACTCAACAGAAGGTATTTGTGCAGTAGAATAAAAGCATGCTGTGAGGTAAATTGCATACACCCTGCAAGGCCATTTTAACCTTCAGTATTTCTCTCAAAAAGGAAAAAGCAACAAAGTGCGCAATAGGAGATGTGATCCAGGTTTCAGTACATTTTCTGAATATAAAAGATATCTAACTTAAAAGGGTCTAAAAAACTAAAATTGTACTTGGCACTTGGAAAACCATTAAGATATTCACAGTTCTGGAGTTTCTAAAGTATCCGCTGACAAAACAACATGTTTTGTGTTACAGTACAATAAAGTACATGTGTACCAAACTCAGCGGCAATGCCATAATTCCGAAAATTGCCATTTTGTTTAATTTTTATAAGTGAATGTTACCAAAATACTATGGTTTTTGAAAACATTATAACAACTTCCATTCATAGGCCTCTTTTGGAAATTGTGAAATAACTAAATAATATATTTTCAGTAAATAGTAAAGTAAACATCTTTGTTATATTATTATATACGTGATCATTATTTAGTATCCATGCCCTTCTGATGTGAACTGTAACAGCGTCAAGTATTATGTGCATACAATGATGTGTAAAGCAATAGGCAGGTACAGATGTGTCCACATACATCGTACTTCCTTGCGTATTAAACGGAATTAGTATGAAATACCGATTCCCGGCTGCGGCAGCCCGACAGATGAACAGATCCCGGCAGCAGGGAACCCGACAGAGCTGGAAATCCCGATCGTCCTCAGGTAAGTAATAACTAACCTAACCTAACCCCCTAACCCTCCTTAGGGGTGCCTAACCCTAACCTCCCCCCTGTAAGTGCCTATCCCTAACCCCCCCCTTCACCGCTGCCTAACACTAAGTCCCCCCCGAGGGTGCCTAACCCTAACCCTCCCTGCCCCTAGCCTTACCCTAACCCTCCCGGGGGGATGCCTAACCCTAAGTCCCCCGGGTACCCTAAACCTAACCCTCCCCCACCGCGGTTGTCCGCTCGAGGCGCCCGGCATCCCTTCGATCAGGAAGCCGGACGCCTGTCTCCCGGTGTCGGGAAAATTACAGGCTTCTAGATATAGATGCCTGTCATTTAACCCACGCCGGGATAAATCAGTCGGGAGGCCGGCTGTCGGGATCACGTCAGCCGGTTTCCCGATTGCATCCCGTGTTAAACAGCTCTTATGCAGTAGTTGCACCA
Organism: Taudactylus pleione; assembly: GCA_031769625.1. Classification (NCBI taxonomy): domain Eukaryota; kingdom Metazoa; phylum Chordata; class Amphibia; order Anura; family Myobatrachidae; genus Taudactylus; species Taudactylus pleione. The sequence goes on along the minus strand of JAUIMM010000040.1, from coordinate 27,684,627 downwards.
TGCCATGGCGTGACTCGTTAGCGCCGAGTTTCTTTTCGTGCTACTGTTTACCTTCAAATGCGTCTTTTCGATGCGAATATGATGCACAAGCAGATCCTGCTGATTAGAATGATATGCAGCATGCCTATATTCTGTGAGAAAGTGCGGGTGTATCTGCATGCAAAATGCTAGGTTACAGTGTTAGCGGCTGTGACACTGTAATGTAGCATTTCGCATGCAGAATCACCTGCAGTTGCACACAGAATATAGGCATGCTGCTTGTGCGTCCTATTCGCATACGCATTTGAATGTAAAATGTCACACGAGAAGACGCTCGGCACTACCGAGTCGCGCCACGGCATGGCGTGAATAGAAGGGCTGTTTAACGGGCAAGGAGATGTATGTGGACACATCTGTAACTTCTCTATAGTTTCGTTTAGGTCCTATATCATTTAAAGCAGTTATTGGAACCTACAGTACCCTGATAGTGTTGATTTGGGTTACTCAGGACAACACTGGGGAAACTGGTATTGAGAGTTAAACATTTTAGGAGAGAAATGAAAAATAATTGTCCTGGAAAAAAACAAGGTCATGTGTGAGTCCTAAGCATATGGCAACTTAGTTTTACTCATGTTAGTAAAAATCAAGACTATGTAGTTGCCGTGACCTAAGGAGCAAAACGTCATTGACTAAAGGGAAATAACATCAGCCGGTCTGATTAATCCCTCTCCATTATTTTCCAATAAGGGCAAGACCAGATTATTGGAAAAGTTCACATGTCTAGGGAGCAAGCCACCTGATTCGCTGCTGAAGTCAGGGAAAGTAACATTTTCTTCACTTCCCTGCTGACTCTAGCAGTGAAGTGGCTTATGCGCATTGTAAGTATCATGCACTGCTGTCATGTATGCACGCCGCCAACAACTGAAGGCACACATGCCTCATTGAAGGAGATTTTTGGTAGCTTACTGGTGACAATCCATGTTCCTTTGAATCAAGGAAGTTGAGATGAGGTTTCCAATGAAAGATCACGGGTGCAGTAAAACACAAATTTGAAACTGTTTAATTAGAAAGAACAATAACAAACAAGCAATGAAATTAAATTAGAACCTATTAAAGTAACAACAAAGAGGAAGGTGTGGTCAAACAAAGAGTCAGGATAGAGCAATCAGGGGTAGTATGCATCACTTTTTCATCTTTCTGAAATTTGTGTATTTACTAAAAGGTCAAACTAACAGGAAATTGCCAAAGAAACCAAACTCTAAAATAGAACTGGATATCAGTTCACCATTGATGTTTTTAACCTTACAAATATACAGACGTGTCCTCATACACTTATCCTCAAATTGTGCCAAATTAGCCCCTTTTGGCGTGCTTCGGGCTTTGCAACGTAGCCACACCAAAACACTGATCCTAAGTACCTAATACACTATAAGTGAACAAGGACACAAAACTGAGGAAATAGTAGCAAAGTGGCGCGAAAAGTACACAATCTGAGGTAAAAAGGCAAAAGACAGGTCCGAAACAACCGGCGACACGCATTATTATGCTTAATCTGCAACTTTATACCAATTCCTTTGAAGAACTAATCCCAAGTATCTAATACACTACGGCCTCATACAGAGGTGCACAAAGTGTTGATTCCTGCATGCAAGCGGACAAGGTTTTCAGTCTGCGTGTGCATCTCCGTGCACTGTGCATGCATTCCAATGGTTGCTGCTCTAGGCCGCAGAATGAATTTGGATGCAAGTACTAGGGATTTTAGTGTCAGAAGCAGTAGTGTTGCGGAATGAGACTGCGTCTAAAGACACAGCTGCACTGAAATCGTCAGCCATGTTCAGACAGAGATTTGGCACCTCCATAGGGTTGGTGCAATCTCTGATGGCGCAACCAAAGGTGAATCTTAATCACACAGCGTCTCAGTAGGAAGGCAATCGTTTGCGGCATTAGCATAAAGACAAAAGACGTAGTCTTGACTGCAATTGTGTCCAACTCGGAATCAGGCCCTATATGGGAGCTTGGGCCCTGATTCAGAGCCGGAAGCTCTGACAGAGCGCTTGCTCTGAGTCAGGGCCGTCCTTCTGAATTTAAGAGCGGCCTCCTGGCTGCTCGCATAGCTGTGGGTGACCACCCACAGCTATAGCGAGCTGCCAAAATGATGGTCGCAATGGTCCAGACCATCGCAACCATCGGGCTTGTGATGAGACCCTTGCGGTAGGGTCTCATTGCCGCAAGCCCTGGAGTGCTTTTGGCTTTATCAGAGCCAAAAGCACTCCCACTGACATCACTAGTGATGTCAGTGGGGCCAGCCCCAGACGGTAGGCGTTCCCATGGGAATGCTTTCGTCTGGGCAGCCACGCCCCCGGCACGCCCACCAAAGGGGGCGTGCTGTCAATCACCATCGACAGCACGCCCCCTTTGGTGCGAGACCCATAACGATGGCTTGGCCGTCGTTATTCGTGTCTCACGCATTGCACACGACGGAGCCGCCTCCGTCGTGCGCATGCGCACTTGGCCAACATCGACCCGCTTGCGAGCGCTCAGCGCTCGCGAGAGGGTCTGAATTAGGCCCTTGGATTCAAATTTGAAGTAAAAGTGCACAGCATGGGATCTGCGTCATATGGTGCAAAATAAAAGGTGTATGAGGACACAGCTGTAGAAACTGTGTATTTTAAGCTTCAAATTTAGAGACAGCTGCAAAACCACCCCAATCCCGCACAAATAATTTACCTGCCTCAGGCAAGATCGAAGGAAGCATTGCACAGATTTTGTTTGTAAAATTGCTTCCAGCAGTGAGAGAAAATCAGCTTCAGTGCAGCAGTCATTCCTTTAGCTGTTGGCGAGCATGAATGTGACAGTTGTATACGAGACCCACATCACTGCACATGTGCCGCTTCACTGCTACTGTCAGCAGGAAAGTGAAGAAAATTGAATCAGGATCCTAGATGCCTATGCTCACTAGCTATTGCTAAGAGGATCCTCTTGACAAACAAAACATAGAAAGAGCAATTTGTAGGAGAGAGCCAAAATTAGATATTATGCAAAAATAATAGGACAAATTGGAGTTAACAGGGGCCAGCTACCCGAAACTAAACTTTCAACATCTTGTTCAGTGAATCCGACTGTACTGAGGGTATATAGGAAGCTCACTAACAGGTAACATACCTAAAAAGCTCCCAATCAAGTATATGAAGGTGGTTATAATATTTTATAATGTAACTACCAAAAATTGATAATTTGTATATGGAATAGTTTATCACAAAGAAACCAGAATATCCCGCACAAGAACAATAACCACTGTTATATTTCACATCTAAAAGTAAAACCAGCAATAGGTACCTTATATATCATATCTTATATCATAATTTTATCATAAGACAAATTTTATATGCTGGAGGTGCTCCCTCGAATCGAGTAATTAGAACTCAAAAAGTAACAATAATTGGAAAAACCAATCATCAGTATAGTGATTCCTTTGTGGTGCACTCTTTTGTACATAAATGATTTGTTAGTATAATTAAAAATTAAGATATGTATGGTGAATAAGCCCGTTGTGGTGAAACATGTGTCCAGTCAGTCACTCCCCACTGCAGGAGGGAGCAGCACGCTAGCAGGGTGTCAGGCACAATCCTTTGGTCATTTTAACTCAGGTACTCTTCTTCGGGTGGGTCGTGACCTGGTCCGGTGGAGCATTCAGATTTCTGCAATGCTTTTAGCAACAGACACTGCCTAACACCACGTACGGATCGGTGTCCCCCACCTCTCCCTTTATTTTCTATTGGAGTTATTGCTGATACCTCTCTCATCCAGGTGTCCGCTCATAGAAGACCCTGGACAGCAGAGGGGACCAGGTACTTGTACTCTGTACTTACTATTTAGATTTCTATGGGGTTATGTAACACAACATGATATTATCTGCTTATAGTATGTTATACTATTTAATTATGACATCCGGGATTGTTATCCTGATATAAATCAGTATCAGGTCATCTGGGTCACCTCCTACAGGGAGGTCTTTGCTCTCCCCTTTTTTCAGAGTCCTCTGTTAGCATTTCATGTATATATATATATATATATATATATATATATATATATTTATTTATTTTTGTTACATTGAGGTAGTATCCAACTTGGCAATAGGATTAAATAATTTGTTGCAAGCCAGGGATCATTTGCATGTGTGTTTGTGTTTGGACATACATGGTATATGAATTTGGGATGATACTCAGCAGACACGCTATTATCACACTCAATGTATAGATTCATCTCAAATCACCAAGTGATTGTCATTACATACAGTTCTAATTTATGAGTTATTTCCAATTATTATTTACAATTTTTATATTTCATACGAACTGTACCTGACCCTGTTATTATAATATATTATGTACCCATCAGGAGCTATATGAGCATATTAATTCAAACAAGCATAGTCACCACATACTTTATGCTAATTCTTACAATAGATATATTTTTATAACTTCATGAGATTAATTGCTAAGGGAGCTCGATTAGACAATTTATAAATGAGCACAACAAATCCCTATTTTTTTATTGGAAATATATTAAAAGCTAATTTTTAATTATACTAACAAATCATTTATGTACAAAATAGTGCCCCACGAAGGAATCACTATACTGATGATTGGTTTTTCCAATTATTGTTACTTTTTGAGATATGGAATAGTTTATCAAGTATGGTTCTCAAAAACAACCAACGGGTCAAATTTTAAGAACTGGTGAAAATAATACTGACCCAGTTGAAGACAATATATTAATTCCCCTATGTATAAGTGAAGAAATGACACATTTCCTTACCATCCCCAATGACTTTCTTCTCTAAATATTATCAAAGAAAAAAAGGCATAATATTATTCTCTGAATATAGCCTTGATTCTGAAAGTACTGGACCTGTACATCAAAATTCAAAAAATCCTAATTTTGTTACCATGACTACATTTTCTATTCTGAAAACTTTTAGAAAATTAAATGTAATGAACAAGAAACTGCCCATTTCTTAAGAAACTCTGCGTGCTAGTACTGACTGGCACTGGTAAAGTTCAATAATACACTGTTTCTATGTTAGAACAGACATCCTTTTGTAACATGTTTACTGTGCAGCTAAACATGAGGAAAATTAGAAGAATAATAAATAATACTAACTGTTTAAGAAAATTATGGTGCCTGAAAATATAGGAGTACAGGTTAACCTTGACTATACCGTATTTTATTATAACCTAACAGATTAATACATTTTCTGAATTAATGATATTTAACTTTACTTATCATCTTAACTGAAGCAAATATATCCTGCAAAGCCTGTGTTAACCACTTAACTGGTGTGGTCGCATGTGATGCGACTGGAGCCAGAAGTGTTTCACCTGACAAGGTTGCATTACATGTGACCACGCCACCCCGCTGTCCTCCCTGGCTTTTGCAGAAGAGATCTGTTCTGCACATGTGCAGAACAGATATTCTCTGACTCCCCGAACCAAATGTCCGACATCACTGCTGGAATCGCGCCCTAGACTGCTGTTTGAACAGCATTCTGGAGAGCATGACCAAAATGCAAGAAGGAGAAACTTAAGAGTGTGTGTGTGTCCTCCCCAAGCACTGTTTGGCTGATCTCTGCAAATGATCACAAGTTCAGAGATCAGCTGCACTCTGCATGTGTGTGGGGGGAATAATGCCTCATGGTGGGGGAGGCACTATTGGAACAGGGGGTGGGGGGAAGTGGGTGTATTGCCCAAATTAAAAAATATGGGGGATTGGAGGAAATGGTACACAAGTAACCTTAGGCTTGACTACTGCTGTTTGAATTTTGAGGCTATGAACACTGATTGAACTATTACCCCAGCAATAAGTAGCTCTTTACCAGTCTGTATTGTGTGACTACCATCAGGCAATGCTAGGGGGCTGCCTAGGGCGCCAAATGGTTAGAAGGTTCAAAAACACTGAATGAGTGACATAATGTTATAATGGTAAAAAGTAGTGGGTTGGGGGTTCAACGACCTCTGTGAGCATCAGCCAGGTCACCCCCACATAACCTGTGCCAGCCATGCTTCCAACATTTCTGTCTGCGAATCAGGACACTAACAAAAAAGTTTGTCTAGCACTCCCCCCTTCCCAGAAAACAGCTCAGCAATGATGAACATACCTGTTGCAGTGGTTATGGGACTAAGGGGTCTATTAACTAAGCTTTGTTAGGAGATAAAGTGAACGGTGATAAGGTACACAATTAACCCGGCACCCACTGGCCAGGTTGCCCTGCAGAAGGGGAACCCCTTTATTGGGGTTTTTCCCACCTCCCCAGGGATCCCTGTGGCATTACACCCCCGCTAGAAAGAGTCCGGTGCTGGTTATGGAAAATACAGGGGACCCCTACTCATTTTGTCCCCTGTAATTCCACAACCAGGACAGGCTCACTGATACTGGTGTTGGTTGTTGAAAATACAGGGGAACCCAATGTTTTTTGTCCCCTGTATTTTCACAACCAGGACCGGCTCAGAAAAGCCTTATGCTGGTTGTGCTTCTATGGGGAAATCCCACTTCATTTTCTTAAAAAAAAAATAATTTTACAAATTTTTTTGTAAACACAAAAGCATGCACAGATCTCACGGATATGTGCATGCTTCTGTGTAACTCGGACCTGCTCAGGCTATACTTGCTAGCCTGAAGCATGTCTGTTTTTTTACAAGTTTTAAGTCAGTAATAGTGTGCAAGTCAAACACTTGAACTCAATTACATTACCCGAGCTGTATCCTCACAATGGCAAGACATCTGGATACGTGTTTGGCCATTGTGAGTTGCAAGTATAGCTCTATAACTCGGACCCTATTACATTTTGCCCCATATATAGGTGTAAGGTATTTATATTCACTGTTTCATGCAACTGTTATTATGTGTGTTCCTGAAGAAGGGGTCACCGTACCCTGAAACGTTGAATAAACACATTGGTGGTTTACCTATTTTGAACAGTCTCTGGAGCGGCGCCTATTTTCGTTCTATATCTGGTATGGCATTGCCTTATGAGGAGGGCACCCAGGGAAAGATAATGGCCCGCTGAGGCCAGCAAAGTGCCGAACACAAGTTTGTATATAAGTATATATATATATATATATATATATATTTATTTTATTTATTTTGTTTTTTAATATAAATACTAAGTGATACTGAATTACATGATCAATTAAGATAACTAATGACTATATGTCTGGCTATTGTTATGTGATATAATGTGAAAAAATGTATAAAAATAAAAAGTAAACAATATAAATAATATTAGATAATAGAGTAATTGTGAATACCAAAATATTTAAAACACAGAACATGTTTCATTATTAACATTTAATATGTCATTACACAATTAATATAAAGTGCCGGTATATACAGATGTGTCCTTATACATTATTGCTGCAGTTGCGCCAAACAGTCCATCTCGGCGCACCAGGTCCTGTGTGACTCAGCTTATGAGCATCTTTTTCTCATCTTCTTTACCTGAAAATGCGTCTTAGTCACAATCTGATGCGACAACCTGCTTCAGGAGACTGCACTGATTCATTTGAACACTCGTAAATCTGTGTAACAAAGGGCCTGTTTCAGAGATGTACACTAACCTGATGGTTAGCACACATCTCTGATGTTTTACAGTTTGCGCATGTGCAGAACAGGTCCTGCGATCTCGTTCGCAGATCCCCCAAGCCGCAGCATGATTGGTCGCGATGGTGATGCCAGGCTGTGACCTCGGTCGCATTGCTGGGATCACAGATGCAGCAAGGAGGTGTCTGTTTCCTACATACAACACCTGCTGTATTAGCATATTAGATGGACGGAATTACACAGCGCTTGTGTGCGACTCTGCAATTCTGTCCATTTCTGAATCAGGCCCTATGTCTGAATCTATATACGAAGTGCTACAATGCAGCAGCCTCAGCTTTTTTCCACACCAAGTTGTGCTTCCTATACAGATTCAGTTGCACACAGATATACGCATAAACGTATATGATATGTCGCATATCAAAGTAATCTGTGCAGTCTCCTGAAGACCTGAGATTAAGACGCATTTTCTGACAAAAAAGTTGCCCGGGACCTGGCGACTTGCTCGCTTCGCATGGCATATTGAGGCTAGGTGTACGAGGACACATCAGTATATAGGCAAATAGAAATACATACCAATGAAGATAACTACTACACTGTAAATTGAATCAAATTAAACTACTTTAAGTCAGTCTATTAATTATATTCTTTGTGCGGTGGATTCAAAGGCCCTCATTCAGAGCCGTACGCTCTGAGCAGAGCGCACGCTCTGAATGAGGGCCGGCCTCCATTTTCATGGAGCGTCCTCCTGGACGCTCGTATAGCTGTGGGTCACCACCCACAGGCTATACGAGCGTGCATTGTGATGGTCGCGATGGTCGAGACCATCGCGACCATCGAATTTGCGAGCCGGAGCCTGCGGTTGAGGTTTTCAACCGCAAGCTCCGGAGTGATTTTGGCTCTATCAGAGCCAAAATCACTCCCACTGACATCACTAGTGATGTCAGTGGGCCGGCTTCTGACGGGAGGCGTTCCCGTGGGAACGCCCCCGTCAGGGAGGCACGCCCCCGGCACGCCCACCAAAGGGGGCTTGCTGTCAATCAACATTGACAGCACGCCCCCTTTGATCGGACACAACGAGCGAAGGACTTTCCTTCGCTCGTCGCGTCTGGCGCATGCGCACGACGGAGCTCCCTCCGTCGTGCGCATGCTCAGTCCATAACATCGACCCACTTGCGAGCGGACAGCCGCTCGCGAGTGGGTCTGAATCAGGCCCAAAGTCGACTGATTTCCACAATATTTAACCCTGTGGGGATATATAACAAGGGGGTACCACATCTACTGCCTTTGTTCTGTTGCCGATCAGAAATGCAATTACGTTATGCAAGAAAAAACAACCACCGCACCAGTGGAGATGACGTTCTCTTCAATTTATGCCTCAAATCATATATCATTTATTGAGGTTGAAGAAGTGCTTTAGAATGTAAGCTCTCATGTGCTTCTCTTTACATTTTCTTCTACTCTTTACTCCCGGCTGCTTATTGTGAGTGCTTTAGTCGCTATTGTAGCAATGTATATAAGTCATGTCCTTGTCCTGCACTGTAATGTACTGCAAGTTACTTGTTTACTTATTAGTTCTATGTACTATGTAAGGCGCTGCGGAACACTTGTGGCGCCATATAATTAAAGGATAATAATAATAATAATAAAGTGCTACCCACTATTTTTAGTGACAAATATTCAAAGAGGAACAAGATAGTGCAATGGTGCACTGGTCGTATCAATATAAAATGTAACCTTTATTGTATCATGTAAAATTAGTATATTGTCCTTAAAAACACAAGATTAACAAAATTTGCAGGTAAAATATACATTTATTCAAAGTGAAATAAATGAGCATCAGGGACTGTTCATCAGGAAGCCAAAAAAAAAGCCCAATCTTAATTGGGTGCCAAGTAACCATATCTGAAGGTGTACTATGATTTTCCACAATACAGCCTAGTGTCTGTTCACTAGTGACATCGTATCACTTTGAATTCTTTTCGACTGGCAACTGTTTCCCAAAAATGTATCTCAGTTTATACAATGTTTCACCAGGTCTGTAAAACCTTATGAAGCTATTAAAATGTATTAGAAGCTATATTAAATACTGAATTTATTTAAACGGTTCTTGACACTTTTCACAAATTATTAGTAGCGTTCACTTGGTTTCACTGTTCTGCTTTAAAAACTGTGAGATTTAAATGCACTTTGTTTCCTATACTGTAACGATAAAACACAGTTTTTTTAGTTAAGTGAGCCTGCCCCTATACTTTGAGTTTGTGTGCGGTCTCTACGTGGGTCCTTGCCTGTGCTGCAGTTAAATGTCAGGGCCGAGTGTGTGCAATCTCCGTGCTTGGAGGCTAACAGTGAAACCGTGCTTTCTCTCCACATGGGTTCCCCGGCTGCAGCTGTGAATTGGTGATGCCAACTGTGTGCCCGCGGCAGAGGGGGACTAGGTGGAGATTGTAATAGCGGCTAAAAAGTTTACATCTTGACCGCTTAATCAAAGTTATTTTTCTTCAAAGTAGTGTCAAAGACCATTTAAATAAATGTGGTATTTTATTTAGCTTCTAAGACAGTCTCAGAAGTTAACTTTAAGGCATCCTTTAAAAGGCATCAGTTCAGAAGATCGACATGGTTCATACTGTTGACAGGCACCATGTCGACATCCTCAGAATGTCGACATGTTCACCACATCCAGGGGCATATACATACATACATACATATACACACAGATATGCACACGCATATGTACACACATACACATAATACATACAGTGCATCCGGAAAGTATTCACGACGCTTCACTTTTTCAACATTTTGTTATGTTACAGCCATATTCCAAAATGGAATAAATTCATTTTTGTCATCAAAATTCTACACACAGGGCAGCAGATGTATGAAGCTCTGGAAAGTGATAAAGTGGAGAGTGATAAACGACCAACCAATCGGCTCCCAACTGTCATGTTAAGGCTGTTAGAAAACTGACAGTTGGGAGCTAATTGGTTGGTCATTTATCACTCTCCACTTTATCACTTCCCAGAGCTTCATACATCTGCTCCAATACCCCATAATGACAACGTGTAAAAAGTTTTTTTGCGATTTTTGCAAATTTAATAAAGAAAAAAAACTAAGAAATCACATGTACATAAGTATTCACAACCTTTGCTCAATACTTTGTTGATGCACCTTTGGCAGCAATTACAGCCTCAACTCTTTTTCAATATGATGCCACAAACTTAGCACACCTATCTTTGGGCAGTTTCGCCCATTCCTCATTGCAGCACCTCTCAAGCTCGATCAGGTTGGATGGGAAGCGTCGGTGCACAGCCATTTTCAGATCTCTCCAGAGATGTTCAATTGGATTCAAGTCTGGGCTCTGGCTGGGCCACTCAAGGACTTTCACAGAGTTGTCCTGAAGCCACTCCTTTGATATCTTGGCTGTGTGCTTAGGGTCGTTGTCCTGCTGAAAGATGAACCGTCACCCCAGTCTGAGGTCAAGAGTGCTCTGGAGCAGGTTTTCATCCAGGATGTCTTTGTACATTGCTGCCTTCATATCTCCCTCTATCCTGACTAGTCTCCCAGTTCCTGCCACTGAAAAACATCCCCACAGCATGATGCTGCCACCACCATGCTTCACTGTAGGGATGTATTGGCCTAGTGATGAGCAGTGCTTGGTTTGCTCCAAACATAACGCCTGGCATTCACTCCAAAGAGTTCAATCTCTGTCTCATCATGGTCTGAGAGGCCTTCAGGTGGATTTTGGCAAACTCCTGGTGGGCTGCCATGTGCTTTTTACTAAGGAGTGGCTTCCGTCTGGTCACTCTACCATACAGGCCTGATTGGTGGATTGCTGCAGATTTGTTTGTCCTTCTGCAAGGTTCTCCTCTCTCCACAGAGGAATGCTATAGCTCTGACAGAGTGACCATCAGGTTCTTGATCACCTCCCTGACTAGGGCCCTTCTCCCCCGATCGCTCAATTTAGACGGCCGGCCATCTCTAGGAAGAGTCCTGGTGGTTCCGAACTTGTTCCATTTACGGATGATGGAGGCCCCTGTGCTCATTGGGACCTTCAAAGCAGCAGATATGTTTCTGTACCCTTCCCCAGAATTGTGCCTCGAGACAATCCTGTCTCGGAGGTCTACAGACAATTCCTTGGACTTCATGCTTGGTTTGTGCTCTGACATGCACTGTCAAGTGTGGGACCTTATATAGACATGTGTGTGCCTTTCAAAATCATGTTCAATCAACTGAATTTACCACAGGTGGACTCCAATTAAGCTGAATGAACATCTCAAGGATGATCAGTGGAAACAGGATGCACCTGAGCTCAATTTTGAGCTTCATGGCAAAGGCCATGAATACTTATGTACATGTGATTTCTTAGTGGGTTTTTTTTATTAAATTTGTAAAAATCTCAGAAAAACTTTTTACACGTTGTCATTATGGGGTATTGTGTGGACAAAAATTAATTTATAAAATTTTGGAATAAGGCTGTAACATAACAAAAATGTGGAAAACGTGAAGAGTTTTGAATACTTTCTGGATGCACTGTATGTCACACATACACACATTACACACACACCCTTACCTTGCAGACCAGGCAGGCTGGCACAATGTCATTAGGCCCCTCCCTCTAGCGTGAAACTGCTGCGTTTTGTCAGTCAATCAGGAGGGGGTGGGGCCAAATGATGCAATTCTAATGGAATCACGTCATATTGGCTCCACCATTTCCCGATTGACCCGCAAATAACGGCATTTTGATGTGAGGGGCCGGGGTTTAAGAGCATGATGCCTGCTCTCGAGTCGGTCATGGGGGGTTTCTGGGTACTCAGAAACCCCCCTCCATGTGCTACTGATGTCGACATCTGAACTGTCTTTATGTGAAATATTAAAAGTCTGAGGATGCCGACATTTGGAGATAGATGCCGAATTGGGAATACAGTAGTGGAGAAGATACTTACCGTAACACCTCTGCTAAGACATCGGCACCAGAACTGATCCTCACATGACCACAGGACCTTTAAGAAGGCGCTGGAGTCGTTGCAGCCACCAGGAAAAAGTAAGACACCGATAAACCACTAGGACGGTTTGTCGACAGTTCATCATGTTGACATTTTCATGATAACTGTCGACCAATTTTACCCAATCCCTTTAAACCTATGCTATACATACTGGTAGTTACTTTTATCAACCACTGAATCCTTCCTCTTTTCATGTCAGTTCAGTATTGATCTATCTCTATTTGTTTGAATATTTTATGTTCTTCCATTAGCTAATTCAGGGATTTTTAACCTTCATCACCCAGGACCACAGTAAATGTTTTTACAAACCATACAAGAAGAGAATCATGGCAGCCTTCCAAAAAAGAACAATGATCCATATGTATGTCGTTAGTTATTTATTTATACTCGTGTGACAATTTTTTCTTTACTCTAAAAAAAAAAATATTAAAAATAATAGATTATCAATGTTATTGTGTCTTTGGATTTAGTGCCCGGGTATTTTATATTTACTCATGCAAGCAAACCTGTTTATAAGAAAAAAAGAAAATGTAATTTAAAAGCTCAGTGGAAAAGGTTTCTAAGCTTTTTATTTTGATATGGGTTGCGAGTGGTTTAACATAGAGTCCTTAAGAAAAATTGCATTACTGCAGATAAAATATATTTTTGGAGAGAAATGTAACACAGCACGACTGATAGTGAAATGAAGAACACATAAGCAGAGCCTGAAGAATGAGCACAGATATTGGTTGAGATGTAATCTGAAAAATATGAAATACAGAAGACTCAAGAAGCTGAAATAGAATTGAATATTTTTTTCATCAAGAAGAAGAAAACATGTATTGGATAGAACAGTGTTAACCTTTGATAAGTACTCCGCAATTGTTAGTCTGGAGGTGCTTTTTAGTTGCCAAGCAACAGAAAAGATTCAGATGCCAATACAGGGGCTATATGAATGGTGCCCACATCATAAAATAATAAATGCTGCACTGTCATAAAAACTAAAAAATAAAACACCAATTAAAAAATAATTAATATTGCCCCTTTAATATAATAACAATAATTGTCGCCTTAATATATTAATAAAATATCACTTCCCCTGCAAGAGTATCTGCCTCCTTGCTCAATACATAATGTGCTTGATTCTGATTTGTATGGTATTGCACAACCGTAGGGAAGTGGCTCTCCAATACTGTACAAGTAAAATGCAATTGCAGCAGGTGTCTGCATGAATCTGCGATCCGAGTGCTATGTCTGTAGACACTGCTTCGGATCATCATCACGGCTATCGGTCGTGATGTTTGCTGGTCTCAGCTAGTCTGAGTAAGATGAACCTTACTCAGTCTGGCCGTTGGAAACCCTCTGTTGGGTCCAGGAAGTCTGTGTCTCACGACGCAGACCCTGAGCTCAGCACGCCTACAAAATGAGGGCAACATGCCCATAGGCAAACGCAGGGGGGGTTTCCGTTTACCTGGAAACCCCCCTCCCCAGCACACACCATGACCACAATAGAAATAGTAATATAATACAATGTTACTAGCGCTGCATGTTCTTCTCAGTATCACAAATGAAATGATTAGCACCACCTGTGTATCTTTTAATGTGTCAGCCAGTAATAAATTTACCTGTGCACCAACTAGGAGATGTGGAAAACATGCACTGTTAGGGGTGCACTGCTATAGACCATCAATTCGGTTAATTATTAATACTGTATAATAATAGACTACCAGGACATAAGGAGACCAATATGTACATATATGTCAGGGCAGTGCCAGGTACTTCTGCTGCTACCCAAGACTCCCGGACTTGCAGCAATGCTCTGGAATGTTGCTCACATCTGAAAAAAAACATTCTGCGCAGACAGGATGGACCTCCTGCCGCATCTAATGGCTTACTGTGATCGCTGGTCCTGTATATGCTGGAATTACGCAACACAAAATACTTTGTATGTTGCAAAATAAAGCTGGATAAGTGGTAATTATGCCCTCTTCATGGACTGGCCACACTCGTTTTAAAATCAAGCATTTGGAAACCCCCTCTAGAAATCCTGCGTTTGCCACTGATGCCTGTTTTGTAGAACACAAAATGGTCCTGCATCTGCGCAGACCCAGAACCATCAGATTTGTACGTAATGCATTGGGTTTGTGTACAAATACAAATCAGGTCCAATGTTTGCCCTCATTATAAGATTATTGTAATTCCTCTTCTTCTGGCTGGCCAGATAGATGCAGAGATTTAACATTAGTTTGGTTAAAATCTCATTAAAAACCACCACAAAACCGCCATAGAACAGATGGGCATTGATGGCAGTTTATAAAGTCCCATCAAAACCACAGAATAGTAAATTCAGCAGTTTGGTGCTTCAGCCTGCTGGCGATTTGCAGGAGTTTGAAAACCTCAATAAACAACCAAGTAATGTAACCCTTAGTTTTATAATGTAGCTGTCATCATTTTCAGTGTGCACTTGCACCAACCCTATGCCTGGTGCAGGATATTTGTGTGACATCAGACTGATCTCTGCGTATGCACAACTAGCATAGCTTGCAATTCTCTTACCCTACTAAACCCAGCCTACGTGCGAACGCCCCATTACCATCCAGTTAGCATTTTAGGAGATGTGACGGAGATGCGTATGACTAATAATCACCCATACACCCATCCATGCATATGGAGCCTCATCTGCAAAATGAACCTGTGTTCAACTCTGGATGGGCCCCTTATTATTTATGTCACCGAGTAACTCTGAACATTAACATTTTCTATACAGCACCCCATTTTTATTACTACACTGGACTCCCATAATTTTGGGTACAAATGCCACTCCAAGCTTTCGTTTGGACGATGGGATAATAAATACAAAAATTTCAGAGGCTGAATCCTAGGAAAATCAGCATTGCAAATTAATTATATCTGTTGTGAAAAATAGACTGTACGTGAAAAAGTGGACACATTGCAGCCTTACTCCTTCACCCAGGGTTAGATTGCTGACAAAGTGGTGCAGATGCCTGATTGCCGCTGTAACATTAATATGTTGGTTTGATTTGCAGTGTTGCTATGGATGCTACACAGAGAGATTCAGAGGTGCACGCTAACTGCAGGCAATGCTGATGTCCGCGCAACTGAGCATTTGCAACTGCGCATGCATAAAATATTCTAAAAACCCCTATGACGCATGTGTTACACTTCCACGTGCCAGGCCACCCCCTTCTCTACTCAAAAATGCCACTACAAATTGCCACTGTCCCACTTATATCAGGGCAGTTGGGAATTATGCACAAGTATGTGCCTTTATTGAGGGTTGTGCAACAAACATCTTGATTAGCTATCTAATTAACAAGACTGATACCCCAATATAATACCGTATTATACTAAAAAAGGAAATGAGAAAATAAAGAAAAAAGAAAATAAGATTTTGTTTTGGAGAAGGTAAAGGCAGTTGCTTAATTAAACTTTATTTTTTAACTCTGTATGTGTCTTAATATATATATTTTTTTAAAGGACCATGGTCCATTACACTAGTACCGTCACGGCTGCCCAATACATGGCACCCCTTCCTGGCACCTGAGAAGCCACCATACATTAGTGGAGAGCTCCTTGTTGGACCATCAGCTGCTGCCTTCATCTATCTATAGCCTTTCTGCATGCGAATTGCTACATTACAGTGCCAGCAACTGTGAAGGGGGTGCACCAAATTATAACTTGCCTCCGGGCATCTGGGAAGAAATTACGCCACTGATTAATACCCTTACAAGGCAGCTGAGAGAACCTCTGAACATGTTGCTCTCTGGTCTCTAAACTTGGGACTGGAGAAATGGAAGCCTAACATTGCAGTTTCCTCTGCAGAGCACACAGAGGGAAACCATACAATGACATATTCAAGGAACTGTTTTGCACACCTACCAACTGCTCAGATGTAGGCAAGACAGACGATTTGAGGACTCTGGCCCTGATTCAGAGCGAGACGCTCTGACAGAGCACTCGCTCTGAATCAGGGCCGTCCTTCTTCATTTTGAGAGCGGCCTCCTGGCTGCTCATATAGCTGTGGGTGACCACCCACAGCTATAGCGAGCGGCCAGGAAGATGGTCGAGATGGTCAAGACCATCGCGACCATCAGGCTTGCGACAAGACCCTTGTGGTAGGGTCTCGTTGCCGCAAGCCCTGGAGTGCTTTTGGCTCTATCAGAGCCGAGAGCACTCACAAAGACATCACTTGTGATGTCAGTGGGGCCGACCCCAGACGGTAGGCGTTCCCATGGGAACGCCTCCGTCTGGGCATCCACGCCCCTGGCACGCCCACCAAAGGGGGCGTGCTGTCACTCACCATCGACAGCACGCTCCCTTTGTAGCAAGACCCAGAGCGACGGCTTGCCCATCGCTATCAGGGTCTCGCGCATGCACACGACGGAGCCGCCTCCGTGGTGTGCATGCGCAGTGGCCCAACATCGACCCGCTTGCGAGCGCTCATCTGAATTAGGCGCTCTGTCCTGTTGTCCCAATCAATCAGGACAGCGTTGTCCCACTAATAAGAAAGGCTGGGAGGTATGTCCTAATTACTGCAGTGGTGCATTGATGCTAATTGTGTACACAGTACTGACCGACATGGGGAAGACTATTAACAGTATGTACTGGTACAAATTACCATCACTTAGGTTTCCAGCGGCATGGTTATTGCCAGTGACAAAGGTCCTGACCTCTTTGATAAATATACTCCAATGAGCGGGGAGTGGAATATAAGGGTAATATAGAACATTATATTTTATAGTCATGGTTCACATATGAACAATCCAAATTAGGAGTTTAGTGATTTTCTAAGAATATAATGTAATGATTAACCATATAGACAGTAGTTCAAGTCATGTGGTACGGTCCAGTATGGGGTATCATTAAGAAATCTTACCATTGCCGTCATGCTGCCATTAAACCATTAGACACAGTGGTTGACAGTGTGACAGACCTGCACGGCTGGCACCTGCTTTTTTTCTTGGCTGCAGGGCTGCCAGGTCCTGACATCACGGTCCCTGGTGCAAAGAGGAGCCACTGGCCACGCACTACCATCTGATGCCTCCTTTCCACTCTCCTCTCCCTGCAGTGTGTCTACTAGGTCTAGGATTGTATTAGCTAACACATTAGGCTTTCAATACAAGAAATGATGCCTGATTTGTAATAACAAATTATTATTAAAAGGACAAATCATGGGAAGTATGGAGTATTTTTTTCTGAAAACTTTTTTTTTTCAATATTTGAATATAATATTTTGGATCTACATTCAGTCAGTGGTAAAGACTTTGTGGCCTTGATGATGCTATTTACTAACAAAGTTAAATGTATCAATCTGATGTAATCTGTAACCACCAATAAGGAATTTTGTTTTATTTCTGATTGGTCAAACCTTTTTGCAGTTAGTCAGTTGTTGGTTACTAGCATTCCCTTTTGTCTATTTAGTGATTCTAAACTATACAAGATTAAATAGCTCACTAATACCACTTTAATATTTTAAATGGTTCACTATAAGCCCTCTAAAATGACAGTGTGGCACGCATATGGAAAGGGGAGATGGTTAGGTAAAGTACCACTGAGACCTTAAATCTACCTGCACCACCTCCATAAACACATACCTCCGAAAGGGGAGGACCAAAGGGGAATTGTGCAATGACCACAGGCTCTGCATCACCATGTCTCCTTGCACTTCTGCGCAAAGATGTAATTCACTAGGGAAGTAAGATCCCGTCTATTTCCCTAGTAAATCTGGGAGGGTGGCCTACTTTCCTAGGGGAAACTCCCCAAGTAGGTAAAAATTAATTACATAGAATATAAATTTAAAGGATTACTAGTAAAATTGACATGGGGCTCAGTAACAGAATATACTGGGAGTTGTAGCTCCACATAGTACTGGTGATTTCCTACTAACTCTGAGCTACTGCTACACCCTTGTCTCATACCCGGGGCATGTGATACCATTAGGCAAACCTAACAGTCGACTAGTTTACCATTGGTTTGAGGGCACCTTAAACACTGGATGAGGGACAATGTCAGTCATCCAATGTTCCAAAATGACACAGTGGGATCTTCTGACCTGGCGATCTCTCTTAGGGCCTGATTCAGAGCCGGACGCAATTAGCACTCGCTCGTCTAGAAAATAGGGGTGGCTATTCAAATCAACCGTTCGCTCTTTGTGGTCTGTTCACGCCTCTAAGTTTGAACGAGCGAACCAAACTTGCGGTCGTTTTTTGAAAAAATACGCCCCCTGGCCGCTCGCATCCTACGTCATGTCCGCTATTTATTAGATTAATTGAGTACATCGACCAGGGTATGAACTGCTCGCTATTCTTGGGGTTGATTTTTCCTACCACAATTTTGCAAGCAATTCTGACTATAAATCAACCAAGTGACGTGGTTAATGAAGCTCCTGTATTAATTATGCACACCCATAAAACGCCCGTTTTGACCTTTAAGTACGCCTGCGTTCTGATTTCCACTCCCAGTTTTCAAGCACCTTCCCCTGTTACCACCCACATACGCCTCCTCCTGTCACTCAAAATAGCAGGCATTCGCTATTTAGCGAACAAACGGTTTTCGGCCGCACTGACTGGTTCGCGCATGCGTATTAAAATCCGTACGCATGCGCAGTTGTGCGAACATCGGTCGGAACGAACGAGCGGCCGCTTACGAGCCCTTAGTCAGATGCTTACACACAGCACATAAAAGAATTGCAAATATAATAGTGTAGTATATTGTGGTAATGTAATTCACCTCTAGTGCCACATTACGTGCAAAGAAGGGTGAACACCACCTCCCATAAGAAAGACAGTATTATAAATTATATTTGGATAATTGCCCTTTTATAATAATTCACATCCAAGGAAATTTAATAACCCTTTCACACTCTCAATAAGTGTATCCACATCCAGGGAAATATAGCATTTTTTCATAGAATTACATAGAAGAGAAAATCATATATAATGTATATATGATGTATATATATATATAATGACAATACATCTATTATTAAAATGTTGACAAATATAAAAAAGGCATAAAAAATACATTAAACATTCCCAGTAGCAAAAGCCGCCTATGATGGATGAGATTCAAACGTATATCTCAATGCGCATAATGATCAGCACTTGGTCTACCCACATCTGCATACTGCATCCAAGTCCAAACAGGTAGGTGGCACGTTCCCTACAGGTTCTGCTGCAACGCGTTACAATCTGTATCTTTCTTAAGAGACGGATCAGTCATCCTATGTCTCAGTGGTGCCTGCACACACAGTGGTGGCCTCTGACATGGGGAGAAGAAGGCGGCAGCTTCTTACCTGTGAAGCTCTCAGCTGCTGCTCCTCAATGTCACAGAGGGGCTGAGAGAGTGTTGTTGGGCTATAATGCCACAGTCCAGTGCCAAAACCCCAAACTGAAGGGAGAAAAATATGCTGGACTCCACTTCTCACCTGCTAAAGTAAGAAGCAGCAGAGGTGGGGTTACTGCATCACATAGGGACAATGCTTCTAAGAGGAAATGGGCAGGGCCAGATTAACAATGGGGCAGATGGAGCTCCAGCTCAGGCCTCCACATAAAAATAGGCCCATTGTCATGAAAACATGATATTGACTGGCCATCTGCTCTCCACATGGCCAGCCATAAATCATACAGTAGTAAAACTGTATTTATATTTAGCACACAAAATGCAGCATTTTTTTTCTTTTACATAATTAGGGGGGACATTGGGGATGAGAGTATAGAGGTATACACGCCCACATGGCACTGGCCACACCCACACAGCACTGGTCATGCCTCCTCTGCTTCTCATAATAGGCCCTTGGTCATTTTCTGCTCCAGGCCCATGTGGCCCTCAATCCGGCCCTGGAAATGGGCGTTGCCTTAAAGGAAGCGAGGAGAGCCACTGTAGCTCCTATTGACCCTGCTCATAACGTGTTTTAATCTTTCAGTGACCATTATGGTATGATATGATCAGAATAGGTACTTTCATCTAAATATTTACTTTGACAGATGTCTCCTTATACTGAGGGTGTAGAATAAGTTGGGCGCTGCCAACAACCAACAAAGATTTCACACACTTTTCAATTTTCAGGCACAAATGAAGTTTGTGGAACCCCATCCTCATAAAGGATCAAAGAGCAAGACCTTCACCGTTCTGCAACTCAGGTTATGAAAGGAAATTTAAAAGAAAAATATACAAACAAAACAGCTTCATACTCCTTTCAAGTCATTTCTTACAATAAATGTCAGGCTTGAAGCCTTGAACTATATGTTCTTTAGTTAGAAAAAAAAAATATAGTATTGGTCAGCAACAAGGAAATGTTTGTAGCCCCCCGATAATAACGCTCAGAAAGTCAGAGCTGGACTCATTAGTTACATACTAATGTGTTAATGGAAAGTTTCAATGCGGTAACAAAAGAGACATAAATGAGAGTCTAGACCTGTTTGGGAGCATGTCCAAGCATAGGCATTACTGAGTGCTACACCATGGTTACCTTGCTTTGTAAGACAGCATTTGAAAACCTTCATCCTGTTCATAAGTCACTTTAAACAAAGAAAGTCACTTAATATGCAACAGCATTAATAAGTGTTATGTCAATATCATAAACTACCAGTCATTATGCTCAGAATATTGTGGTGAGAACAATTAAAAGGACAACTGTTCAAAACCATTCCCTTACATTGTATTTCTGCTAAACCATGTTATGTTAGTCATGTAGCAATGACATTAGATATCAAAAACATAAATAGAATTAATGACAAACGATGCTTAAGCCAGCGAGGTCCAATCACTGTCAGGCATTATTATGTCAGATCACTGACCTGTATGTAAAAATACAGTATGTATTATAAAATGACTATATTTAAATGGAAAAATAAGCTTCTATAATGGGTCAGGTTTGCCTTGTTTTAAATAATGACAACATATAAGGAAAGATGGAGTCTAATTGCATTCCAGTGACCATTCCTAGCAAAGATACTAAGGGCGGTATTGAATTAGTTTCGCACCCGCTATAAAGTTCCGCCTGCCGGACTTTTCGCCTACATTGCGGACACGGAAACTTATCGTGCGCATCCCTGCTATTCGCTGTATTCAATTCCAAAAGACGTGAAAATGGCGACACTCAAAGTCAGAACAGGCGGAGAGTGGTGTCAGAATTGGGAGAAATCAGCCTGAACCCCCCAAAAAGATGCAGAAACATTGGAGATCAATGTAGTAGTGCCCGATTAGTCCTAATAAAACTGTTTGGGGTCCTACAGTTGGTACAATTGCCTCTAATTAGCGTCTTTGCACCAGTGGTGAAGAATGGCAATAATAATGGAAAATAAGTAGTCCTGGCAAATTTGGGGTACCTGAAAATGGGTGCAATCATATTTAATGTCTCTAAAGTGCAGTTTTAATAAAAGAGAAATTGCTCCCTCATAAAAGCACCTGCAATCCCAAAAACATTGGCCCCTTCTAAGAGCACCCGCAGAACCTTATTTCACCAGTTTTGAAGTTGTCCTCCCACTTTGTGCTTTTTCGTCCCCAAAATATAAGTACTTTTTTGGGGTGTTCTTCAGTTTTTTTAAGGAATTTATTGACGCAGTTGTACTTTGGGGGGGCTGTCCTAAGAGTTCTGAGTGGTTTCCCCACCTTTACACCCCCCCAAAAAAATTGTTGCACTTCTTTTCTCCTGCTATTCAGAGGCGAATCTTTTTCGCCTATTACATTGCATTGACTTTCCGCGTACGCAAAAAGCGGGTGGAATTGAATATGAAGATAAGTTTCCGACAGGCGAAAAGACGCAATCGGTGATACATTTTCGCGGATCTCGCCTTTTCGCGTCTAATTGAATATGGCCCTAAATGGCATAATAAATAAACCTCCATACAATTAGTAATGGTATTTGGAGTAGGGGTCAACACTGCTTCACTTGACCCTATAGCAAAATTGGGGGAGTGTGACTTTTCTGGTCCATTCCAAAGTTCCTTACTCTTCTGTGCTGAGCATACGTGGGGCTGACACATGCACAATGCAGCTCTGTATTGGCCTATATAGTAGAACATAGCAGTGGATGTGCTAACCCTGAGCATGCTCAGAATATTACAGTAAGAATTGAGAAAACAAAATTACCAGCCCAGCTATTCATAGGTGTAGAGCGTAGCTATGGTGCTTGGAGTATGTGTGTGCTACTGCCCCTCCCCTCCAAGTGTAAAGGGTAGGGGGTGTACTCAGCATGTAGGGGCATATTAAAGGGAAATGAAAATAAAACATTAGGGTCAGTATCAAATTGAGGCATAGAGCGCTTTATATATTTCAAGTCAACCCACTAAAGTAATTGCACTGATAAAATAGACATCAGTAATATAATATTAATATAAGCAATGTTGTATTATATGTACTGTAATATAATGCCTCCAATTCACATTAAGCCACATATAGTGCCCAAAATGAACATGCCACAATCACGCCACTCAGTAGTGTCCCATGTTCATGATATACCACACAATAATGCCCCTTAGTCACATTATGCTACACAGTAATGCCCACAATGCATGTTATGCCACACAGTAGTGCCTTTTTTTCACATTATACCACATTTTATGCCCACAATTCACATTATGCACAAAAGTGCCCACAATACACATTATGCCACAGTAGTGCCCACAATTCACATATGTCACAAAGTACTACTCACAATTCACATTAGGCCACAGTAGTACCTATAATTCACATTATTCCACAGTAGTGACCCTTATTCACATTAGGTCAAACAATAATGCCCCTTATTCACGTTATGCGACAGTAGTGTTGTTTATATACATTATGCCACAGCAGCGCCCCTTGTAGACCTTATGCACAGTAGTCCCTTTTATACACATGCCACAGTAGTGCCCACTATTGGCATGTGGCGTGACCTCCCCAGACTCACCAGTCAGACGACGCGACCTGGGCTCCCAGCAGCAGCAACCTGCTCAGGCCTCCCCTCAGCAGCAGGGACACAGCTGCCATGTTCTCTCCTCCTGTGTGACTGACGTTCAATTTGTGCGACCCGGGCCAGCAGACGACAGGGTCAAGGTGGGAGGTGGAATAGTGGAGGCAAAGATGAGGAGCCGGGAGCAATGACAGGAGGGGACAGCCACTCTGCCCTCTCCATACCCCCTGTCTGGAGGCACTGATCTCTCTGTGTGCTTTAGGCTCAGCAGGTGATCCACCTCTTGTCAGATGGCTGATCTCCTGTGCCCCAGGCAGAGCAGGCGCCTGGAGAACAACCTCGCTACGCCCCTGCACTCATTGCTGAATAAAGAAAAACTCACTGTCATCACCATCAACAATCATGGTTGGAGAAACGTTTCCACCACAACCATAACAAATTGTCACTCACACACCAATACTATAACATACAGTCACCACAACACATGCAACAACAATGCCACTCACAACTGTTCTGTGGCGCCATACAAGGGGATGAAATTGACAACAAGAAATATACGTATAGACAGTATATAAATTCACATAGATACATAAATACAATGAGCATATAGCATAATGCCCTAAGCTGTCTCATCTATGTCATGCGCAGTTTAAGGCATGGTGCATGCCCCCTAAACAGCTGGCACTGCAGTGATGGGACAGTCTGAACAGACCAGTGGAAGACAGAATGAGCTTGAAGACCACTGTGCCAGCAATGGGGTAAATAATATAGAAGGAAGGGGGCGGGATGGTAGCGAGGTGGGGACGAAATGGGCGCCAAGTGGACTGAGATGACCTGCATATGCCAGATCCAATTTATTAGTATAGCATAATTATGTAAACAAGACATAGGGGAGAGGGCCCTGCTCAAACAAGCTTGCAAATGGGGGAAAAGGTGGACGAATGGGAAGAAGAGGACAGAGACTGCAAAGTTTGGAAGGATGGTGGTAAGCTAAAATGGAAAAGTTGAGTTTTAAGGGAATACTTGAAACCTGGGAGACTGGATGAATATCTAATAAAGTTAGGGATGGCATTTTAGAAGTTAGAAGCAGCACGGGAGACATTTTGTGTAATGTGGTGATCAGGGAGGTGATGAGGTCGCATTCATTAGTAGAGGGAAGCAGATTTATCAAACCTTCTAAAAAGGACAAGTGGAGAAATTGCCCATAGCAACTAATTTTCTTTTATCAAGCACATACAGACAAATGTGTCCATATACACCTATCCTTTTTGCAGCATATGGTGCAAGACGCCGGTTGCAAGTCTCGTGCTGTGCGCATTTTCCTCAATTTTGTGTCTAAGTGCATGATTTAGCAGTGCCCACTAGTACACTGCTGATCGCAGATTAACGATTATAAGTGATTGTAAGTGATTGACAGTCTGCTTCCGTTTATGGGCGGGGTAGGGGGCGGCGACGGGCTCCGTTTCTCCGGCGCACCACTGTTGGGGTGGGGAGTGGAAAGGCCAGGATCTTCCTGGCCTCTTTTACTCATTTACGGCAAACAGCTTGCGTGACCCCATGGTCATTCAGCCGGACGATGGCAGTGCAGAAGATCTGATGCTGCGTCCAAGGACACAGCTCGAAATAGTAATGCATGCAGGAGGCATAACACCTCCTGCTGCTTTGCCATATTACTGCTATCACAGCTGCAATAGCATCCTCTGCTGAATCAGGCCCTAAGTTTGCATATAGGGCTCGATCCAATTAGGTGAGAAGGAGGCAAATAGCAGTTGCAATGGCATAGAAACGCCAGCAATGGCACTGCAATTCTCCCCCCTCGAGGCCCGATCTCACCCCAGACTCGCACATTGAACATAAATGTGTGAGTGCAGAGGTACGGTAAGTGTGGTATACAGCTGCACTTACTTGCAGATGCAAGTAATTTGCACCTAATTGGATCGAGCCCATAGTGTTTGGCATGTCTTTATTGGCCAAATTAAGTTATTGAAACCCCTCCAACTGCATGATTATTCATTGCTAGAGGCGCACCAGAGGTTCTGTACTGTGGGCCTGATTCAGACTCGGCCGCTATGCTGCGCGATTTTTCGCAATCTGCGCATGCGTATGAGTCGCAATGCGCGTGCACGAACCAGTCATTGCGATGGGAAAGTGCTCGCCCGTAGCCCACAGTCGGGCCGCTATTTTGAGTGACAGATAGTGCTGTTTGTGGGTGGTAACAGGGAAAGGTGCTTGTAAACAGGGGTGTGGATGTGTGAACGCAGGCTTGCCCAACCGTCAGAACAGCGTTTAATGGGTGTGCATAATTAGCAAAGTAGCGTCATTACACACGTGACTGGGTTGCATTTTAGCCAGAACTGCTCGCAATGTTGTGGTGGGAAAAGGCTACCACAAGCGCTGCGAGCAGCTCCGATGGCTCTCGATGTTCCCGATTAATCCTACAACTGCCGGAGATGACGTGTGTTGCGAGTGACAAAGGGGCGTCTTTATACAGGTGCGAGTGCATAGTGCGGCTGCACGCTATTACTTAGTGGGCAGCTTTACGTGACGCAGTATGAGCACATGATTTAAATAGCCGGCCCCTTTTAGCCAGCGAGCGGACGCAAATAGCGTCAGGGTCTGAATCAGGCCCTGTGTCCCGACATTGTTACATTGTTGCAAGTTTGGAATTGAATTGCAAATGTAATTTGCTGTGTGAGTTCTCCGAGAGAACAGCTCACAGAATCCAACTCGCACCTAATTTAATTGACCCCATAGTGTAATAGGTAATTAGGATTAGTATATTCATAGCAAAGAAACTGGAATAAAGTCACAGATTAAACAAAACGATGCATGACGCAGGTCACTTGTGTCAGACCTGTCTTTCGCCTTTTTACTCTAGATTGTGCACTTTTTCCTCAATGTTGCTACTTTGTGCAAATTTGCACTAATTTTCCTCAATTTTGTGTCTTAGATTGTTTAGAGGGCATGATTCAGAGTTGTACGGTTTTGCACAGCTGCAGAGAAGCGGCTGCGCAATACTGTACAACTCATATGCAAATACAGACGCCTCCCGACAGCATTGCAGATCTGAGTACTGCATCCTAAGATGCAGCATTGGATCTTCTGCAATACCATCGGCAATCTGAGTAACCCTGAGGTTACTTAGATTGCCCCTAGCAACTCCGTAGTCTAGACCTGAAAGTCTACACCGGAAGATGCAGACCCTGGCCACGGTACTACCAGAAAACAGGGCGACGTGTCCTTGTTTCTGGAATGGATGCCGGCCCGGCCCACTCCCCATCCCCAAAGGACCGCAGCCTGTCAATCAGGCTACAGCTTGGGGGAACTGTGAGATATTCCGCAGAGGGAGACCTGCACATGCGCAGTACAGATCCTGTGCATTCGCAGGTCTCTCATCCGATGGTTTGCGTACTACTCTGAAGCAGGCTCTTAGTGTGCTAGGTACTTAGGATTAGTGCTTTGGCATGGCTAAGTAGCAAAGTCTGTGGCATGCTAAACTGGGCTATTTGGTGCGATTTGAGGATAGGTGTATGTGGACACATCTGTACAATAAAATGATTAGTAGAAGCTGATTGACTGCTATGGGCAACTTCACCACCCATTCTCTTTAGAAGGTTTGATACATTTCCCCCATGTGAGACAATGAGGATGGAGATGAAGGGAGGAGTGGAGAGGTTGAGAGTTTTGTATGTGGGAGAGAGGTGGTTGAGAGAGGAGTTTTAATTTAATTTTGAGTGGTATAGGTTACCAGTTGAGTGACTGGGGGAAGGTGGGAGTTAGGCAGGCCAAATGCACATTTCTATCAAATACACATCAACACCATCACTATGTTGTCACAGGCACCAACACAACAATGTGCTACTGGCACACATATACAGTAGCAACCACACCAGACACAACTGCCACACACAATCACTACTACATGCGACTGTCACACTACCTGCTACTCTCCCAACAAAGGCACCCAAAATCTTTATACTATCCTGTATACGCTGAATATTTTTTCACTGCTATTAAACACCATATCCTGTCTTATGTATGCCTTATAGATAGAGTTGCTATATTTCACAAATAAAAACATGGGACACATTCTCACGATGTATCGATATGTTGATATATATATTGTTGTAAAATGCAGGGGAAAACTATATGAGGGT
Organism: Taudactylus pleione; assembly: GCA_031769625.1. Lineage (NCBI taxonomy): Eukaryota > Metazoa > Chordata > Amphibia > Anura > Myobatrachidae > Taudactylus > Taudactylus pleione. Next base: position 27,656,998 of record JAUIMM010000040.1, on the reverse strand, counting down.
GGATTATAGCAATGTAGTCATTAAGATTAATCTTTAGAATCCTTATGAGGTGGTGGTTTCATTAGGAGCAATCAAACACTGTGGGCTCCATTGTAGGTGATGTAAGCACCTTCAGGACAGTAGTCCTGTAGTTAGTGCTACCAGTCACAGTCAGACCACTGTACTTTATGTTGAGTGAAGTGCTTGTACTCAAAATTCTGTTGGGAGAATGTGTACTTCCGGGTTCAGGCTGCTGTGGGCTCTTGACTGGGGGATGTGTGCTGGTGGGTGTGCATGGACACTGTAAAACTGGGCGATGAGGACCAACAGATTGCACAGAAGCGTAGGATGCTCCTGTGCGGCATCTTCCATCCTCTGTGACAGTGGCTGTCCCTCCAGGGAAGTGGCTGCTCCTCCAGCTGCCCTCCTCATGAACCGGGACATTTAGGCACCCTGAAGACCCCGATTCTGGTACAATCATGGGTAAACTGGAATGTATAGCAACCCTACATATAGCCTACTGCCTTCTGAAGGTCTAATGCATTGTTCTGCCAGTTTTGTTTTGAAACACGCTATATACTTTATATGCATACCTGGAACTGCATGAACCACTCTCCCTTTCTCAGGTTACATTGCTATGCTTTTGACCATTTGGAAGAAAGACATAATTAAGCATGTCTGACATAAACTCATCCCATAATTACATCAACCAATAAGAAAGAAGATGGTCTTCACGGGCTACTGTTGTTACTGGTAACAACAGACCCAACATGCTTCTCTTTCTCTCACTCCTGGCTCTGGGGTCTAAAAGTGCACTGCTGAAATGCATATTGTGCATTAAAAACTTATTATAAAAAACTAACATTACATTTAATTTCCCCCCTACCTTGCTTTGCCTGTTTATTAGAGCTTTATCTCCATCTGGCCTTAGCAACAACTTATTATGAGCAAGATAACGCCTACTCCCAGGATATTATCCAGAGCGATGTGTATTTTTACCATTACTACTCAATTAGAGCTGGGTACACACTATACAATGTGTGTACCCAGCAACGGCACAAAGCATTGTAATGGTACATCATGCCAGCCCTACGCACTACACAATCCAGTGTACGACCGTGCAATATATCATTCCAAGCTGCATTAAGCAGTATGGTGTAGTTCATTGCATCGTCCTATCCGCTGTGCACATGAACGACTGCTGTGCAACGTGCGATCAGACATACACACTGCGCTGGAACGATATAGCGTAAGACGGATTCCATAGTGTGTACCCAGCTTAACAGACTTGCATAAATAAAGAATAACATATTTAGTATAAGCAGAGTATCAGTGATATTAGTTTTTTTATATGACACTATTGCAACATAATAATCAAAGCATTGGTGAGGAAAATACATTGAAATAAGCTAAACAGATGCCTATGCAAGTATCACTATCAGAATGAACTTTTAGACAATCTGAACCAAACAAAACTAATTATCTATTACACATGAGTTTATATTAATAATCATTTGGACACTTTTAAAATGTGCCCTGAAAATAACCACTGTCCACAAGAAGTATACAATAACTTACAGTAACACTGCTTAGGATCAAACTTGCTATACATACCTACAACAAAATCAAGCTCAGTAGATACCAATAAGGTGATCAAATAAACCATTTAGTAAAGCAAAGCATAGAAAATAGCCATTCTGACTACATGCAGAAGAGCACTGGGAGCAGAGAGTATGATAGTAATCCCAGTGTAATGTCAGGTAGCTAACATAAAGCCATTATCCCAAAATGGTTTTATATATTTTATAATTGCAGATACAATAATGTAAATCATGTTTGTTACAAGAATATTGCCTCAAGGGTTTATTCAGTAATGCAGCTAAAAGCAAGATATAACTGCCATAATGAATATAATGGCAGAATTTCAGATACAAATGATCATAAATGCACTTTACTAGACACAGATAAAATCACCACAAAACAAGCTGGATGCTTCTGTATAATGAATATATAAACTAAAAGGGCACTTCTTGGAACCAATAAAGTACTTGTGTGAGATGTATCAAACCTTGGAGAAAGGTAAAGTACCAACCAAATATCTCCTAACTGTCATATATCAAACACAGCCTGTAAAGTGACAGTTAGAAGCTGATTGGTTGGTATTTTCTCTCTCTCCACTTTATCTATAAGGTTTGATAATTCTTCCCCTTAAGCTATATATGATATATGCACTATATATATATTGATATATGCACTAGATCTAAAACAGTAACAGCTTGAAAGCAAATACAGTAAGGATTTTGCCGGAGGTGGGTCTCCACCCGTTCTATCAAAGGATAGTCACAGGCAGTAGGAGGGCAACTGCCAGCATTAAGATTCACCAGCTCCTGCCAGTGAAAGCTTCCTCATGCTCAGCAAGGTAAAGCCTATTTAGCAAACACTGTGGCAATAGCAGAAGAATGAATGAAAAAAATGTTTTATTCTTAGAATAAATTATTTTTTTTCTTAGCTGTTAATATTTATAATCATAATTCTTTTAATATATTTTTAAATATTTTCATTTATTTTTTATTTATTTTCCTATTATGTAAATGAAACCTTGCTACTCCCGGCCAGAGTCGCAGAGGCAGCTGAATGCCAAATCCAAGCATCTGCATATAAAGACCTTCGATAAATGGGCTTCTGAGTAGCCCTATGGCCATTCAAAATGGCCGTATGTACTGAGATGCCGGAGCCATTTTCACTGCATATGGGATTGCAGACGCAGGCTATGATACGTCCCAAAAACAATCGTGACGCGCCTGTGTTCTTTACTGCCACTCCGCATTACCTCCCACAAACACTCCCTGACTGTCAATCACACTGTGGGGTAAATTTACTAAGATGGGAGTTCTATTAAGAAGTGATGTTGCCCAAAGCAACCAATCAGATTCCAGGTATTATCTTCTAGAAGGTGCTAGATAAATGAGAAGTAGAATCTGATTGGTTGCTCCGGGCAACATCACTTCTTAAATAGAGCTCCCATCTTAGTGAATTTACCCCTGTGAGTAAATACTTGCTGAGAGCGACTACCACAATGTATCTTGAGACCTGTGCAGTTCAACTTAGACACATGTGCAGTTTACCGATAATCATTCAACTGCAAAAATATCGGCATGGCATGCAACTCTGAATATCCAAAGCTATTCATAACTAAAATGATATAGCACAAATGTTCTACTTAATCTTTGGCCATGGTGACCCATTCCATGCATGAAACTCTATTTATACTGTATAAACATAATTGATTTAAATTGGATTGTAATAATTGAATGCTGTTTTCAGACACCCATAATTACAGTGGTAGTGACTAGAGATAAATAAAATTGTAAAAAAAAAAATTATCTTTTTTGGGACAAAACATATCGCTGGTCACTGAGCAGAAAAAATATATGACTAGGCAGGTTTGATCCTTACTTTTATAACCTGTAGATTTATTTAAAATTGGATAATTAAACCAAAAACTCTTGATCTCCGTAATATAATTCTAACCAAAATAATCACTGAACCACGCATTCCAAGGGGCTATATGGCTTTGTGCATCCCACATTGCCAACTGCAAATAGGAAAGAACAACATGACCTACTTTCTGATACATAACTCTTTTATAATTTGTGAAGCCAATCATGGCCTCCAACAAAAGGTTACTTATTCATGACATAACTAATGTGACTGTGCATCCACTGATAGAAAACCAGTCATTACATGCACATAATAATACAATAGGGTACCCTCCTCCTTGGTCATTCTTCATATGTCCAGGAAAAAGCCCTATTTTTTCAGTGTTGATAAAAATAATTAAAAACTTTATTTCTGCATGTCCTATGCAATGCTTACAATTCAGTGTTCTCCCAAGAATCCATTTCACGGGTGATCCAACAGACTATTTTATATGCCAACCAGCAATATCCTGCTTTAGGGGTTTGATGGCCAAAATCAGAGTTGCACTGCACTTACATTACTGAGACAGGCACAGTAACAGAGATCCCTCCCCATCTTTTAGAGGCATGCCGCGGTTTGGACACCGGGATCATTGCAGAAAGGGTAGAAGGAGAGTGCTGATAAGCACCGTCTCAGCGAGCATTGCTGAGCACAATTATATCTGTGTCCTGCTAGAAAGTGAGCAATATCTTCCTCACTCTTTCATTTCTGTGACAAAGGTCACACAAACGGCTAATTGTATCAAGATAATAAAGATTTTAAATCGTCATTTATTGCGAGAATAAGAAACCTTATATTACTGGAATTTACTAATAAAGTCACCAGTCACACACGTGCAGTAGACTAGACACCAGGACTTGGCTTCCAGTTATACTTTCGACAAAGAAAGAGTAAAATTAAAAATAAAATGTAAATATAATGTGTTAAAAAGAGAAACATAAAATCTGTAAATTTTGTTAGAAAAAATACTTTGTGGGCTCTCACCATCTCAGGATAAGAGAATTGCGGATAAAACCTGGCAAATAGTATCTCTGACAGGGTCTAAATACACATGTTCTCAAACTTGGTCCTCAAACAGTGCATGTTTTCTAGGTCTCCTCACAGAATCACAAGTGAAATAATTAGCTCTATCTGTGAATTTTTAAAATGTGTCAGTGAGTAATGAATACAGCTGTACACCGGTATGTAGTCAGGAAGCCGGCGGTTGAAATGCCGACCGCCGTCTTCCCGACTGTGAAATCCCAGCATAGGACTAATGATAGGCGTCTAAATACCGGGCGTCAGGAGCGCTTTTCCGTGGGGGGGGGAGGGTTAGGATTAGGAACTCCCAGGGGGGACTTAGGGCCAGGCACCCCCCCGGGAGGGTTAGGCTTAGGCTAGGGGAAGGGAGGTTAGGGTCAGGCACCACAGGGGGAGGTTAGGTTTAGGCACCCCCCCCCGGGAGGGTTAGGTTTAGGGTGCAGGGGTTAGGGTTACGCACTAGGGGGGGAGGTTAGGGTGAGGCACCCCTAAGGGAGGGTTAGGGGGGAAAGGGGAGGGTTAGGAGTGTTACTAACCTTAATCGGGAGTTTCAGCTGCCGGCCGTCCGGCGTCGGTATTTCATCCGCCGGGCTTAGGTCCGGCGGTGATTCATACCGATTCCCTGGGCACCTGCTGGGTGACCTGGGAAATGTGAACTGTGTGGGATCCTGAGGACCGAGTTTGATAACCACTTGTCTAATAGATAGGGAGAAGCCATACAGTAATTCCAGCAAAAAACTTTGTGGAACCCGTAGTAACAAAACCCTGTGGAAGGCTGCTGTCTCTAGATATTATTCACTGCCCGGTAACATTTCTTCATTATATATAACTATGGAAACAAATGGACTGTAACTGGTCAGGCTGTTATTTGCTGGTGACAATGGGACTGATTTCAGAGGTGGATGCTAAAGGTACAGCTGTTGTATTTTTGTACGCAGAGGTTGTGTGACAATTTGTAAATGCCGCAGGAAGCGTCTTGTGTAAAAAGACGTACACTGCAGGCTTCTGTGATCTGCTGCTGTGTCCAAAGAAGCAGCGTCGGATCAACTGCGTGAAAATTGCACACTTGAGTAATATTCAGGCGAGCAGTGTGATAGCTCCCCCTCCCCTGCACATGAAAAAGAGACTCTGCTGCTGATCAGCGGGAGCAGCTTCCCTGGTCCCACCACAGCGCAGCACACAGCAGCATGTGCTGGGCTTAGGAGACACTGGGCCCGATTCAGAGCCGGACGCTCTTTGAGAGCGCTTGCTCTGAATCACGGCGTCCCTGGTTTTTTTTTAAGACGGCCCCCTGGCCGCTCGCTAGGCAATGTATAGTTTTTTGTGCGCCATGCTTTTGTGTGCATCCCTGCTCACCTGAAGAAGCTCCATCATTTTGCATGACCACCAGAGCCGGACTAGGTATAGACAAACTAAGCAAATGCCTAGGGCTTTTGGAATGCCTAGGGGCATCCAAGCCCACCTAGGGCCGATGGAAGTTTGGTGCAGGCATGACTGGGGCACCTGCTGATGACTTGGTAGAGACTCTGACAGCTGCTACTGCCGCTGCGCAGCGTCCACAATCGGATCTCATCTGATAGCTCCGATCGGGCCTGGCAGCAGCAAAGAGTGTGCAGGCAGCAGTGGAACAGCCATCGGCAGCTTGTGCGGGCTGTGCACTTGGACTGTGGTTAGTGGTTAGCGCCGGGCCTGCTCTGGGGCATCACACAATCAGAATGAGCTTCTGCGCATGGGCAGAGGCTCATTCAGGACTATAAGTAAATGGTTGCGGGAGGGCTGCTGCACCATGGGCCTTTTCGGAGCTCGGAGTGGTGAGTCACACCTCACAGCTCTGGGCTCCTCCTCCAGCAATCATCACACATAGCTGCGGAATGCCAACCTGAGACCGGAAAAGTGGCTTACCGGCAGGACAGTACCCTCAAATCAGGACTGCCCCACCAAAATTGGGATGGTTGGGAAGTACGGTAGTATAGTGTGGTTGTCCATACCAACAGAATCAAATCAGCTTACCACCATGCAAACTTAAGACACCTGAAAAATGGTATACATAATGTATATGTCTTATAAGTCTCAACATTTGTGTGGATCATGTTTCACTGCACAACATGAACAAAAAGTATTTCACAAAGGTGCTAAGTTCCGGTAATGCAAGCTCTGAGTCTTGCTTTTAAGTTGACACTAATCAAACATATTGGAGAATATCAATCAGCAATCACTCGTAAGAAAACAGAGTTCCTTTCAAATGAGATCAAGGCAGCAAACAATAGGCCAGCTCAGCTTTTCCTTACAGTGGAGATGCTTTGCAAACCAGCATGCCTGCATCTTAATGAAACCCTCTCCCAGTCAAGATGCAATGAGTTTGCAAAATTCTTTGCAGATAAAGTATCCTCCATCCGGGCTGGAATCCCCACAGTGCCATCAAAGGATTGCCAAACTACCAAGCCTGCCAAGGTAAGTCACCTGTCTCCCTGGAACAGCTTTGACATAATGGAGGTAAAAGACATTGCGACCCACCACCTGTGATCTGGACCCTGCCTCAACCAACTTTCTCATAGGGTGTATGGAAATGATTGGCCCTGTAATTGCAAAAATAGTTCAATGCTCTTTGCAAACAGGCATTTTTCCAGAACCACTAAAGGAAGCAATTGTTAGACCACGTCTTAAAAAGTCTAATTTAGACCCCGACTGCATGACCAACTATAGACCAGTATAAAACATTCCTTTTCTAGGAAAGGTCATTGAGAAAGTGGTGGCAATACAACTGGAAATCCGCCTGTCTACTCATGATATTTATGATCCATTCCAGTCAGGATTCAGGAGAAGACATAGCACTGAAGCAGCTCTGGTATGTGTGCTTAATGACCTTCTGATGGCAAGAGACAGAGGTGATTGTTTAATCTTAATCCTTCTGGATCTCTCATCAGCATTTGATACTGTGGACCATGGGATTGTAATTGAGAGCCTGAAAAATTTCTGTGGACTGGATGGCACAGTCCTTAGCTGGTTCAAATCATTTCTGACCGGCAGGTCACAGAGAGTTTCTTCTGGAGTAAACTCTTCATCACAAGTGCCACTTCCATGAGGTGTCCCACAGGGTTCTATACTATCTCCCATGCTTTTTGCAGTATACATAGAAGCACTGGGTGAAATAATCAGACGTCACGGCCTAGTCTACCAATGCTATGCAGATGATACACAACTGTACCTGTCCTTTGCTCCAGGTACAAAGAACCCCATAACAACACTAAATGGCTGCCTAGCTGAGCTTCAGGAGTGGATGAGTGCTAGTTGGCTGCGACTGAACCCTGATAAAACAGAGGTCCTTATGATAGGTCACAAGTCATGGCTACAGCATAGCCAACCAACAGGACTTACGCTTGGTGGATCAGAATTACAAAACACTGAACATGTGCAGAATCTTGGTGTTGTCCTGGATAGTGGCTTGACACTTAAACAGCAGGTATCAGCCACAATCAAATCCTCATTCTTTCATCTGAGGAACATAGCCAGAATCAAGCACTTAATTCCCTCAGAAGATCTGCCTAAAGTCATACATGCATTTATATCATCACGCCTAGACTACTGCAACGCCCTCTACCTTGGACTCCCAGCAAAAGAATTTCACCGCTTGCAGATGGTACAAAACGCCGCTGCAGGCTATTAACCAACCAGCCCCGTTCCAGCCACATAACACCCACTCTCTACTCCCTTCACTGGCTGCCTGTCAGATGGGAATTGTTTTCAAGATTGGATTACTAATTTACAAAGCCCTACATGACCATGGCCCAAGGTACCTAAAGCAGCTTCTGATTCCTTACCATCCCACTCGATTACTGCGATCCATTGACAGTACGTAGACTCTCCAGGAATTTGTCTGGGGGTCGAGCTTTCAGTATTGGGGCTCCAACCTTATGGAACTCACTTCCCCCGCACAGTTCGAGAGGCCTCCACTTTAGAATCCTTCAATAATAGACTCAAAACTTACCTCTTCACCCAAGCATTTCACTAATGACCCTTGTTTAAGCTTATTTTGTATTTTGTACTGTAAAGGCAAATCTAAAGCACTTTGAGTCCTTTAGGAGAAAAGCACTATATAAATCAAATGATTATTATTATAATTATTATTAATGTCCGTTAAGTTTGCAGTTTGCAAAATTTATTGTTTATATTAACATAGCTGGGACGGCATGAGCAGCCAGTTCATACTGCTCTGTCGTGTTATTTGGGTAGGTCTTTAGAAGAGGTTTGGTACAATAGATCGACAGTGTCTAGATCAACAGTCAATAGGTCATCAGTAGATGGTCGACAGGCAATTGGTTGACATGGTCAAAAGTTCTACAGGGACAAAAGGTCCACTGACAAATGGTTGATAGTGCTGAAGATCAACGGGGTTAAAAGTTTAAAAGGTTAGTCGACACACACATTTTTTGTAATTTAACCCTAATCCTAACCCTTCCCCCCAGTGTCGACCTATTGACTATCGATCTATTGACTGTCGATCTTCCATCTGGTTACCTAGAGACGATTAGGAGGACTGGACCAGCAAATAATAAAAACAGCTGCTTAAATGTATACAAATTTATTTGGTGTACCAGAACTGTTATTACTAGTACACTAGTTATTCATTTTGTTGCCCACTGTCTAGTACATAACACATCTATTGATGACTGTACTTTGCATTCATTATTTATATTTAACATATTTATAAAAGTAATGTCTGCTGGTCTGGTCATTATCATTCAGACTGTGGGCTCTATTTATTAAAAGGCAAAAAGCTCCTATGCAAACATGTCTTTTCTTCACAGACAGAGCTTCTCCAGCAGTAGTACCTAATGGTGGCAAGATTTGACAGGCCTCGCCAATTAGGGATTTTCCATTCAAAACCTATTTCACAAGGATTGCGATGCTGCTATAGCAGAATAATATCAATTGAAAAAATATGATTTAGATCTACTTTTACTTTTCTCCTCTGATTTTCAAAAAAAATGTAAGTTAACTATAACTCATACTTGCCAACTCTCCCTGATTGTCAGAAAGACTCCCTGACATAGTAGCAATCTCCCTGTCTCCCTGTCTAATAATCTCCCAGATTGCACCTTACCCCCATTAGGAAGCTGTTATATACTTGGGAAAAAAATTCAGAGACATATACATTCAAATGGGCTCATCAGTGCCATTTCCCTGCATTGGCTATATGGCACAATGGGGTCTAATTACTAAGCAGTGTTAGGAGACAGAGTGAAAAGTGATAAGGTGCCAGCCAATCAGCTCCCAACTGTCATCTCACAGGCTGAGTTTGAAAAATGGCACCTTATCACTTTTCACTCTGTCTCCTAACACTGCTTAGTAAATAGACCCCAATGATCCCTATGGCTACATGCATTTTCATTAAAGATGTGCGGTTCGGTTTTCCAGAAATCCGAATCCACCCAAATTTCATGAATCCGGGTAAATCCAAGTCACGGTTCTGACCTCCTGAGTTGCAGTTCTGATCTTTTTGTGGTGCGTAATTCAGGTTTTAAATCAAAATTTGGGGTTTTGGATTGCATAAATTACATGATTTTAGCTGTTTTAAAAAACTTTTTAACCACACTTAAGGGTGGTTTTGCAAATCCAAAACCAAAAAATAATGATTAATCCAGCTTCAAAACCAAAACATGGGGGTCAGCGGACATCGTTAATTTTCACATAATATTTATTTCGAACACGTATATGGAACCCCTTGTAAAACACAATATATGAGCAAGCCCTGAAAAGTATCAGTGTGATTTCATTAACAAGTAGATCTTACTAATTTCTTTGGGGCTTGTTTACATGTGGATGGAAGTCAGTTTTATAGCACGCCTCTCAAGATGTATCAGTACACGCCCACTTTACCGCTGTGCTCATAGATGCTGCTTTCACAATCTCCCTGAAATGCCTTTTCAAAAGTAGGCAAGCATGGCTATAATTGTTTGGGGTCAGTAGCATTGAGGCAGCTGAGTACTGCGCAGCTGCTATGCGATGAGTTTAATAATATAATATTGCAAAGGGTGATTTTATATACAGTAGTTGCAATAAGCGACAATAGAAACTAGCACTTTTGCCATGTATTAGTAAATAGACCTCTGTGTGTACAGCACACACAGCTTAAATTCACTCTGACCCCCAAGCATAGAGTTTATTTCAATTAGACTCTAGAGATGCAAGTTGCCATTGTAATGGCTTGGAAATGCTGCCAACGGCCTTGCAACTCGCTTTCATCGCGACCCAATCTCGCCACAGAGTCGTAGATTTTTGTACGCAAAATACCCAAAAAATCCACAACTTCGGCAGTACTGTAAGTGTAGCGTATAGTTGATTCAACCCAGTAAAGTGCTGTTGCACAATGTACACCTCAACTAATAAAAGCAGTGTTTGCACTTACATGCTATAGTGTATATTTTAACCGAAGCTATGGCTGGGGACTCGAAAGAAAATACATTTCTGAGTCCCACAGGACGTGCTCCTGCCAATTAGTAAAGATATCCTCAGCTACCAATCTAAGCAGAAAAAAGAGGAGACTCTGGAGGGTGTGCTCTCTCAGCTCCTGCAGTAACTATGCTATAGGTGCTACGGAATCGGTATGTAATGCCGCCGGATCTATTCCCCGTGGACCACATACCGATGCCGGAGCCAGAACAGTGAAGATCCCGACTAGGGCTGGTAAGTATCCTAACCCTCCCCTCTCCCCCCCCTATCACTAACCATCCCTTAGTGGTGCCTAACCCTAAACTCCCCAAGTGGTGCCTAGCCCTAACCTCCCCCCAGTGGGGCTTAACCCTAACCCCCCCTTTCTGCACCCTAAACCTAACCCTCCACAAGAGGTGCCTAACCCTAACCTCCCCCCAGTGGTGCCTAACCCTAACCCCCCCTTCCCCTAGCCTAAGTCCCCCCGTGGGTGCCTATATCTAATCCTCTTTCCCTCACTGCGAACAGCTAGAAAGCTCCGGGTTACCCTCATTCGGGAAGTCGGGCATCGGGATTTCGGCGTGGGGCTAAAGATAGGCATTGGTATTTAGACGCCTATCTTTAGTCCCTGGTTGAGTTTCCAGCGTCTGGATTCTGACAGCTGGCATTCTGGGCGGTGGTATCTTAAACGCATCCCTGTGCTACAGTACAAAATGCCCCCTTATCTCCTGAATCCACCTCCTCCTTCCTTTTGAAATGAATCAGCTTCTAGGAGCTCCCCAGTCCCAGGCTCTTAAGAGCAAAGCCCCATGTCTCACTGTTTGTGTAATTGTCCCCATTGTAGCGGGATTGCTCACAATGGGGTGGCTGCATCTTTTGCCGGTCACACGTCTGCCATTTTATACAAATGCCGCTACAAAGCCCTTTTCTTTTGTCTACACCAGTACATATTAGTGTGCAGGGACTGAGACGCCCACTGTCACTGCCAAGGAATGCCCAATACATTTTCAATGTATTTCTCAGTGTGTGCGTCTGAAATAACAACTGCGACTCTGTACGAGCACAATGGGGACGCATGCACAGTACTTAGTGTGCGACTCAGAATCAGGCCCAATGTGTTTCACAAAGTAGGGTAAGTACAAACCATTTAACAAAGCTGTCTGTCTCTTTAAACAATAACTAAGAACACCAAGTTGCAGAGAATTTCTTACATCTATATAAATAGGTCATCGTCAGATCGTGCATAGGGCCTGATTCACTACGCTACTGCAACTGCAGCTGCGATCCCATACGCAGCTACTATGCAAAAATATGCAAATGTTGTAGTCGCTGGAATATGTAGTGAGACGCCCACCAGCATCTTTGCAAATCCAAGCATCTGTATACATGCAGCGTCGGTCACAAATCAATCGATGTTAGCAGTCCTGAGTAACTATGGTTGCACACAACTGCTGCGGTAACTGAGTCGCCGGAGCCATAGTTCTTGCATATGTGGTCGCAAACACAGGATGTGACATGCCCCAAAATGGTCTCGTCATGCCTGCATTTTCGCTGACAAATTACATTCAGTGAAACCCATCTTTTATCAATGGGGTGATGTTGGCTTCCACTTATATGGTATTACTGCCTTGGCCACTTATTAAGATGTTTTAAGGAACTATTTTGGAAATTGGGAGATCGAAACATCTGTGATATTCAATAGCTAAGGACAGCTAGAACGTCCAGCCCTAGTACAGTATACCCTTAGTGAGCATTAAAACTTATGCCCAGTCCCGGACAAGGTTACAGCATTGCCAGCAAATATGCAGAGGCGTGCCCTGTTCCCGGTGGCATCTCCAGCAGGAATCGGACACGCTATGGAACATTTTACTCAGGATACTAGGGCACAATTATATAATAGGGTCTCTATAACAGACATTTTTAAACCTCTTTATTATTTTCATTGTGATGTAAATATTTCCTCTGCAATTGTTATATTGAAAATGGTCAGTCATCCTCCCCCTTTTCCTTTGCATGCAGTGCTACAATGTATGAAGTATTTACAGAGCTGTAACTAGACTTTTTGGTGCCCTGTGCCAGAGAGAGCATTAGCCCCCCCCCATTTTTTAAATATGGACATAAGATAGTGCACCTTAAAAAAAGGGCCATGGCCTCATGGGGAATGGCCAGGGAAGAGATAGGGGAGGGCCAGGAGATGATGGGGATAAAAGGGGAGGAAGCTACAAGTGAGAATGATAAATCACAGGAAAATTGACAGGCCCAAACAGCGCCCTCTGCCCTGCGGTGCCCTGTGCCATGGCACTGGTCGCACTACCCTAGTTATGGTACAGAGTATTTATGTTGCTGCCATATAAAGTTATCTTCCACTTTACTGGATCCTGTACAAGGTGTTACATGAACTATAGGAAATTGCCTTTGCATCAGTAGAAAATGGTGGCCACCACTCAAAAGCAGATAAAATGGCACTTTCAGTATGCTCGGCTGTGTGGCTTCAACAACTATGTAATAAACGCATTCTAACATGGGACCTACTGCATTAGAACATGGGACCTACTGATACCAGGCACCAGGGCAATGTACAATTTCTTTTGGACTTGTGTTTGAATTTGAAAATAAACACTGCTGGGTTCTAAACCTGGTTAAACTGGTTAAATGGCAAATATCAAAATTACCTGCAGTTTTACCTTCCTTAATTACTACTTAATGTTAGGCTGGATACACATTAGGTGATATATTGGGTGATATGGCATTTTCAGGCAAATTGGAACGACATATGGTTCACATAGTCAGAGGGGGCATCCCGTCTGATGTGCTGCATGTCAGATGGGCCAAACACGCTGACGACGGCATGCAGGTGAATGCGGGATGGAAGGGTAAATCGTGCGGTCGTACACCGGATCGTGCAATGTGTACAGCCACCCGATATATCCTTCCAACGGGCATCGGGTTGGCAGGGATATATGTCATTCTGATGCATACCTAGCCTTACCTTGCACAGTCCATTTTGAGGGCACAAACAAAAAAGTTATTTGGATTGGAAGGGCTAAGTATTGCAGCAGCATCTATTAGCCTACGATGGGCAGTATAAACTCCCTATTTTAAAATTACCAAAACATGGCAACTGGCAAATGAATAAGGGGAATTAGATTGAGAACAGATGTTGACTTCCTACCAGATGGCAAAACAAAAGCAGAATAGAAGAGCAAAAACAGAGAGAGGATACTGAAACTAATAAGAAGAAAAAGTTATATGGGGAAGTAACAGGAGCTGGTACAATGAGAAAATGATTAGAGACAAAGTAAAAGGAGTTAGGTGTTGTATGACAACCTACACAACATTATAATAAAATGATGTGCATCACACCACATTCCCAAATGAAAACAAAATACAGACATCTGACAAATTACAATCTAACTAGCGGCATATTAGTATCAGCAGACACACTTGAATTCATAAAACTCCACAAGTGATCTAAGGTGAATCTCTAACGGATGAAGATTTGTGATATTCAGTAACAGGAAGCACAGACAAAAGCTACTGAGGTGGCTGCAGAGGCCATCTGGAGACAACCAGTGACTTCAAATGGCAAAGATCGTCACTGTGGTACAAACACTAGGGTCCACTCCCAGATATTGCACACTTCTGGACAACACTTTACCACTGAAATAACAACTTGTAAATGCCAGGACGCACCCTGCTACTTGCATTGGTCCATTGCTGGTAGCAAGTGAAACTGCCTCCCTCTGAATCCAACTGCCACTTCCTATTACACGCTGGCCCTGTGTTTTCCATAAAGGTGGTAAAGGTATTTGCTGGGATAGGACAATTCATATAAAGGTCTGTGAGAGGTGCTGACTCTGCTAATTAGATCTGGAACATGCTTTGATGAATCATACTTGCCACAGAATGGAATGCTCTGTCACAGATCAATAGCATGTCAATACACATCCTGAGCAAATATGCAAGGGAGCATGTATATAGGTACGTATTATGTGCATCTCTCTCTCTCTCTCTCTCTCTCTCTCTCTCTCTCTCTCTCTCTCACATTCCAGTGTTTCTGTTCCTTTCTTTCTTTCTTCCTTCCCTTCTTTCTTCCCGTGTATGGATGTATGTCTGTCTGATTGTCTCTCTCTGTCTCCCCATGTCTGTTCACTTCTGTACCTCTAGTATTTATGTATCACTGTCTGTGCATTTTGGGTATCTGTCCCTTTCTTTCTGTCTTTCTATGTATTTTTGTCTCCTTTATTCCCATCATTCCATCTATATAGGATTTATAGGCATACACTTCAGGGAGTTTCCAGTTGCCCAGGACCACCTCCCTGCACACAAATCTGATATCAGCAAAAGTGCACATGCAGATTACATTTATTCAAATAGAGTAACTCATAATTATATAAAACTTGAATAAAGAAAATCTTTATTCAATATATAAAGCTGATTTTTAAGCATATTATTTTGTTACCTCCACCATGACAATATCAGAAAATGTATTGCAGTATATGATACAGGTCCTGGTGAAATAAGCTTCCATATTCAAGCATTAATAAATCTCCCTCTGTAAATCCTGTGTTTGCCCCTGTATCCTCTATATAGATTTGTACCGAACAGAGTTTCTGTGGTCGCTTTGTGTTGCCACTATAATGGGAACTACATGAAGGTTTGTACAGATTTGGGAGGCACTCAAAACATGTCCATGGTCCAAACCTATGACATATTTTGTATCTATCATACCTCTATGTATTTTCTGTTATATAGTTTATTATTTTAGTTATTAAGTGCATTTTGCTGTATGACTGAGATATATATATATATATATATATATATATATATATATATATATATATATATATATATATATTGGTCTATCTAACTTACAGAAAATATCAATAATAAAAATAGATGAAACCTAATGTATGATGCCAAGATTTAATTTCCTCAATACAATAAAAACTAAATTAATTGTAAAGATTAAATCATTTTAACATAGGCTGCATATATTACATACATGTAAATGAAGTTGCTAATTTGTGTGCAGCTGAATTTCTTTTGCTAAAGTATAAACCTACATACAGGCACATTTTGCTCTGATCTCTTTCAAACGAGCAGGGAATAATGGCAACAGAGCAGAAAGGGGTGGAATCCTGTCAAATGTTGGAAGGAGTGTTTTGTGATGGCATTTGTGGCTGCATAGTCAATTATTTAAAATACACCTAGAAAAAAAATTATATTAATCATTAAAGCCGTGATTTTGCCATCATCTTTATTTCTGACTACCACAACCCTAACACAGTAATATACAAAAGAAAATGGTATTGCAATATTCCATTAAGCTCTGTGCTAAGAAGAGAGAGTGACTGCCCTTTACCAAGAGCTGGGAAGAGGTGCCCTTTCATCAAGTGAAATAAACCACCATGCAACACTGGTTAATGTGAGATTATGGGGTTAATATTTTAATAGTAGCAACTGATTCCCCACAGAATGTCTTTTCTCACCAGCAGGTGTTACTGCAACCAGTGGGAATTACAGATCATGACATTGCAGAGACAGTACTAGACATCAGCATATACAGTACATCTAATGATCAGGTTACATGTCCAGCAATAGAGAAAGGCCTTTCAGCAGTCTTTTTCCAAGGTCTCAGAATGGAGCAGATGCTAGGAGAAGATACAACACAGTGTAAAGAAGCCACACACATTACAATGTGACAGTGTTTGGGGAACCATTGAGCTACAGTATGTATTACAGCCATTATCCTACACAATAACCAGCAATCTGCATTTCTTCTACTATATTATTATAAGGATGACATGTATGTATCCGCTTCTAAAGAGATACAGTATAAGCCTTGTGCCACCAAAGGAGATGTTCTTTCTTCAGACATATTAACTCTTATCAGTATGTGCTCATCTTAGTAAGGTTACCAAGTTGCTTTAAGCAGAAGATCCACATTTCAGATATGTCTTATTAATGAAAATTAAATACGATGTCAAGGATTTAGGACCCTTGCAGCTAGATGAGACCCTGGGCAGAGAATTAATCTTCTTAGGGGAAAGCCAGCACTGATTAGATGTGATGCTGGCTGATCCGCGGCCACATCCATCACTCCCAGTACAGCACTGGGATCATGGCTACATGGACCCCCTACATCCATCAGCAGCAGCGCTCTTACATGTAGCCAGGGATTCGCTATGTACACAGACATGTATAGGGATGACATGTAGCGACACAGCTGCCAGTCATAGATACTGTATGATGAAGATTTCCCTCTGCTGCTGGCAGGGCCCCCAGGGGTAATAAAACTGAGCTATGACACGTGAATTAGATACTAGCCTGATGGGTAGAGGACACCACTAATTCCCATCATATGACATATCTAGTATTTTACAGTATTTATACATAGCCCAAAGTAATTGGAATGCAATGATCGTCTATATACCCTGAGCAGAATCATCCATTAAATATGTGTACAGATGAATTTGGTGACCAGCCCGGCGGGGGTTAATGGCATGTAGGTTATATGTAGCCGCTGAGATGAAAGCTGCGATGCGGCGCATTAGGATGCTGGTCACAGCACTGCACACATAGCTAGCAGCTCTCTCCCCCCTTAGCAGCAGCAGCGACTGATGCACGCTCATTAGCCATAGGCACCACACAGTACCAGCCATGTCTTCCCCATCTCCCCTCTAATACATCTGCCCTTGGACACATCTAATGGACCCTGAGACGCAACCTCCCCCTCCCTGTCTGTAATATAACGGAGACACTCAGCCATGCCAAGGTGCTGGAGGAATGGGTCCTACCTTCGCGCTGCAGCACCGGACTGTCACTTGTGCTCCGATCACCTGGAAGAAGCCCCCTCCCCCTGCTTTGCTTCTGTGTGCCCGCAGTCCCAGCCCAGCCAGCCCTCTCTGCGGCTCTGCGCCCTCCCCGTGCTGCGATTGGGGGGGCCGAGGAAGGGCAGACGGCTCGGGGTAGAGGCGGCGATCAGTGATTGGTTGAGAATGATGTCATTCCAAGACGGCGGCGGCCTGAGGAGCGCTGCAATGGATGCTGGCAGCGGCAGCTGCAGTGTGTCCGCAGTCCCAGCGCTCATGGACCAGAGGTGCTCACATGGTGCATTTCACAATGCGGCCACAAGGGGCGCTCACAGCTCGTACAGGGGCACTAGGCTGTGACTGCTGCGAGTCCTCGTTACTCCTAATAATGAGCTGGCATGGCCACAGCACGGGGGTGGGACCGTGGGATAGACAAGACAAGCACAGAGGAGAGGAGTCGCGGTTTCTAAGGAGATACAGTATCAGGAGGAAGCGGCTTCATGGTGCCGGGTGGGGTGACAGGGAAACTAGTGCATGCCGTAGGGGAAGTAACTGTTTTCTCTTTATACTATTGGTTATTTTCCCAATTAAAGTACCTAATTCAGCATATTTTTAAATGTTCACACAGGTATGATTTTCTGCATGGTCGTTGCTAATAAAGGAGTACAGTTGTTTGCAAAATGGGTGTAAATTAAAAAATTGACACAAAAAATAATATCCTGCCGATATGCAGAGATGTTGCTCTCTGTCTGGCTTAGCATTTGCAGCATATGCATCTGATGTACACCAAGTAGTCATCATCAGGAGTAATTTACACATGTCTTCTTACAGGTGCAAAATATACAGTACGCCTTCTAACAGCCATATATATGTATTTTTGTATTTTTGCATAAAGATATCCTGTTTCTGACCACCCTATCTTTCCACTTCTCCATTCATACAGTAAGCCAGTGGTTCCCAAACTTTCTTGAATCACAGCACCCTAGAGAATCAGCATTTTTTTCACATCACCCCTGGCTGGGCTGCTCATGGCAAAGCAACGTGAATTCGGAGTTCGAACGGGACATGAGAGTGGGTGCCTGACGGATGGGACATTCCATTTCAGAAATTGTGCAGACATTTTACATTCCTCTGTCTTTGGTGTCACCTCATGGGAGGCATTACCACCCACCATCAACAGTGCTATGGCCGACCATGGGTGCCTAATGATCGTGACCAGTGGCATCTGGCAGAATTGTCCGCGGTAACACACAAGCGACAATTTCTCAAATCACATCCATATTCAATGCAGAAGGTACCAGACACATATTCAGCAGATCAGTGCAGTGTTCTTTAGCGTCCATTGAATATGAAAGCAGAAGATCCACCAGAGCGCCACTACGACACCACGGCACCCTTACCTGATCTTGTGACATCACTATTTGGAACTTGGAAGACTGGCAACATGTGGCCTGGTCCCATGAGTCAAGGTTCCAGTTATTTCAGGCAGGATAATGCACCATGTCATCGGGCCCAAGTGGTCCAAAATTGGTTCAAGGAGCATTCTGGAGAGTTCCGACGCATGGTGTGGCCACCACGTTCGCCCGACATGAACTCAATCGATCATTTACAGATGCGTCCAAGTTAATTGTGGCTGATTGCGCCACAAAAGTGCGCGTACATCACGCTATGCGCCGCGATACGTTATCGCGCGTCATGATCATGGGAGTGCGTCTCCCATTCATTTATATGGATACGAAAATGCGCGTCTCCAATCGCCGGAGTACATGTCCCATTCATTCCTATGGAGACGCAAATGCGCGTCTCCAATTGCGGGAGTCCGTCTCGCGCCACATATGGTGCAATTCGCTGCGCTACAGGCAAGGATGTAGCTGGGCATATCTGTATGGGACGTGGTGAAGTCCATTCGCACCCAAGATCCTGCACCAGGGAGCTGTGTGAAGCTATCCAGATGGCATGGGTCAGCATCTCTACAGAGGTCTTCCATCCACTTGTAGAATCGATGCCACGTTAAGTTGCTGCACTTCACCAGGCTAAAGGAGGTCCTACACATTACTAAGCATCTATCCCGTGACTTTTGGCACTTCAATGTAGTTAGCACAACCTTTGACAGCATTTGATTAATTAATGGGAATATAAACAGGGCCGGGGTTCTATCTATACATTACATAGTTTCTAATAACTAAAAATATTACTGCATAACTGTTCTTGTATAATTATTCCCATTACGAAACTATGAGAGACTGATGAATTCTGGACAGCTACAATTTAATTTAAAATGTCTTCTAATGGACAGTTTCCTGAAGTGAAGAATGACCATTACATCAATTGAAATAAGGAATTTATCCCACTCCTTTTTTTTGAGTACCTGATTAGAGAATAATTCTTCACATTTTTAACTTATGTCTAATGTCATTGCATTTCTGTCAGGCTAAAATCTGCTGGTATATTTTTTAAGTAAAGCATAATAATATAAACTGCATGAAAAAGAAAACCTTTTGTCAAATCTACAGCTGGGTACACACTAGATGATATATTGGACGATTTGGGGTATATTTACTAAGGTGCGGGTTTTTAGAAGTGGTTTTGTTGCCCATAGCAACCAATCAGATTCTAGCTATTACCTTCTAGAAGGTGCTAGATAAATGTTAAATAGAATCTGATTGGTTGCTATGGGCAACAAAGCCACTTCTAAAAACCCGCACCTTAGTAAATATACCCCTTTGTCTCCCTGCTTATCTGGTCTTCCTATATTTTTTAAAAAGTTGAGAAGGCTGAGGTGGGGATGAGGATGGGTAACACACCTGGGTGAGATTCCTCATAGTTGCTAACAGTCACTCCACCTATCCCTTATGTGCCATCACACTTCTCACCATGCCCCTTTTGTGCCACTGTACTCTTCCCAATGCCCCTTTTGTGCCATCACACTCCTCCCCATGCCCCCTTAGTGCCATTAGATCTCATAAAAAAAGCAACTTGGAGTGAATAAATAAACACAACAGGCACCCACATTGTATTCTAGTTGCCGGACTGTGCAGTGCACAGTTGCAGGCCCCGCCAATAGAGTGTTAGCCAGGAGAGAAGGAAAGATGGGGAAGCAGAGGTGGGAGCAGGGACATCTGCATAAGATAGCTGTGTATGACCATCAGTGTCTCAAACTCCCATTAGCTTGTACACTAATGGGATTTTGAGCTTAGTTGCCTTGAAATTGCACCAGAAATGTTAATAGAAAGTATTACTCCAAAATGTAAATGGGCAAAACCAAATTTAAATTGATGTCAATTACTTTTTCTACATCAGGGTCCTTAGGGATCCACAGGGATACCTTGGGGTATAGGTGGTTGGGACAACACGGGCACCACGCAGTTAAACATTTCCCTTCCAGGATGCACCGGGCTCCCCTCCTATACCCTGCCCCCCCGGCCAAGGCACCTTCAGTTTCGTAGGTGCCCGGCCGGAGTCGGGTGTTCCCACGCAAAGGGGGGCTGTTCAGCCCCCGAAGATTCTTTATGAGTGGTGGTATGGACAGTCCAGGAAATCTGAGTCCTGCATTGCCACTAGACCACCAGGGACAGTGGACCGCAGCAGAAACGGAACCGCTCCGGCATCCCAGTGGTTAATTGCAGGCCAGGGGAGGACACCTTCCCTGTGTAGCAGCCGTCTCCTCCCCCGCTGCATAGCACGCCTTCCTCATTCAGGCTTGCGCACTGTAGCTACTCCTCCACCGGCTGCTTCCTGCAGAGTTCTGGCGGCCATTTTCTAGAGAAAGTCAGCACGGTCTTCGGCAGGTCTGCTATCGGGTCCCCCCTCTACATACCCCTCCTCCAGGCTTGTGGGGTATCTGTAGAGAGAGCTTGTCCTACCAGGTACAGATCCTGTGTAGTTGACAATTAGCGCTGTTAGTGATGGCTGCTCTGCAATGTATGTGACATGCTAGTGCTGTTTGACTGTATATTTCTCCTGTCAGCCATTTTAACTGTCCCTGTTTTTCTGATTTGCTAACAGACCCCTGCAGGTGCTGTTTAGAGGGGGTTCACTTGTGACACAGATAGTTCTTCTGTGCATAGTATCACATACATTGTGTCTGCTACCATGTCAGGTAGTGAGCAGTCAGTGCAGATTTCTGCAATTGTCCTGATTTCCTGCATCAGATGCAAAGTAGGGATTGGGGAAGAAGAGGCTGATAGGGGAGGCTTATGTGCTGCATGTGCGCTCCCATGACCCTCTACAGTTTCCTGTACCTCTCAGGAGCCACCTTGGGCCTGTTTTGCTCAGGCACTAACTGGCTGGGCATTTCTCGGCTCCACCTGTGTATTCCCCCATGGGGTTTACGCAGCAGCCGTTGGTTCCCGACTCCCTTACAGGGGTTCCTCGGCCAGATGGTGGTGGCACATGGCCCCCCTACACACGCCTCAGGTGTCTCTATTGAACTTAATTGGGTAAACCCTCTGCCTACCACAGTTCCGACCCTTACAGAGTATTCGCAGGAATCCCCACTTAGGCCGGCTAAAGGCTATTATTGTCATCCCAGTCTACCCATTACAAGGAGGATGACATGATGTCAGATGATCGTGAAATTCTTGATCTATCTGATTCTGAACTTCCTCCGAAGGAGGTAGAGGCTAAATCTTCTATATATATCGCAGGCCTGATACGGGCAGTCCGTGAAGTCATGGTGATTGAAGACAAAGATGTGACTGAGAATAAGCCTACATATGCTTACTTTAAAAATGTTAAAAACACTACTGCAGTGTTTCCTCTATCTGGTCAGTTAGTAGATCATTTGGAGGAGGCGTGGAAGTCTCCTGGGAAGCGGTGTCAGCCTCAAAAGCGTTTGGCTTATGCCTACCCTTTTGTGGAGAATTATTTTTCAAAGTGGGAATCTCCTCCTCAGGTGGATTCTCACGTGACACGCCTAGTGAAGAGTGCGACCCTACCTATGCTGTCCATGTCCTCTTTCAAATATGCTACAGACCGCAAGGTGGAGGTATGTTTGAAATCCATTTACTACCTTGCTGCAGGGGCCGCCAGGCCAGCTATGGCTGTCTGCTGGGTGACCAGAGCTATGGAAAAATGGGCAAATACCTTGGAGGCGTCATTATCCTCAGGGGCTACCAGTGAACAAATTGTTCTGGTGGGCAGTCTTCGGGACTCTGCTGCTTACATTAATGAGGCAGCTTTGGATGTTAGCCTGCTTCCAGGATTTCAACTGCGGCAATTTCAGCCCGCTGCTCCCTGTGGTTACGCTCCTGGAGAGTGGATGCAGATTCCAAGAAGGGCTGGAATGTTTACTGTATAATGGTCAGGTCTTGTTCGGTCCTGCTTTAGACAAGATAGTGGATACACTGGCGGCAGCAAAGTCTGCATGTCTGCCTTCAGCTCCAGCTCCATCTGGGTCTGGGACCTCATCCTTTCAGTCCTATTGACCTCAGGGTAAGCCTAAGGTGCAGTCCTTTCTGAGACAATCAGGAGCCAAGAAGACTCCCAAGCCCAGGAAACAAGCCTGGAGCACCAGACGTCCGACCGCTAAGCCTGACGACAAACCCTCAGCCTGATGGGACGGGCCTCCTCTTGGGGGACCCCAAAGTGGGAGGCTGACTTCTTCAGTTCGCCCAGTGCTGGTGCCAGACCACCATGGACACTTGGGTAAGGGAAGTGGTCTCTCACGGGTATGCCGTCTCTTTCCGCAGAAGGCCTCCCCATCAGTTCTTTACCACAGACCTTCATTCAAATCAGGAGAAGGCTCTGGAGATCCACAAAGTGGTACACTCTATGCTCCAGGAAGAGGTTGTCGTGCCGGTCCCGTTACCCCAAAGGGGGACGGGTTATTACTCCAACCTCTTTCTGGTACAAAAGCCGAACGGTTTGTTCCGTCCTATCCTCAACTTGAAGTCCCTAAACAAGTTTCTGAGGGTACCTCGGTTCAGGATGGAAACTCTGCGTTCCATTATTTTGGCTATGGAACCTGGGGATTTTATGGTGTCTCTGGATATTCAGGATGCCTACCTGCATATCCCGATTGCTACATCTCATCAGCGCTTCCTCAGGTTTGCGGTAGCAGAACAGCATTACCAGTTTCAGCAACTACCATTTGGCCTCTCTACTGCCCCAAGGGTGTTTACCAAAGTCATGGCGGTTATGGCGGCACATCTGCAGCTGCATGGGTCCGACTGCTACCTTATCTGGACGACCTCCTACTGTTAACAGTGTCTCCAGAGGTACTTCACCACCAGATGCAACTGATGACATCTGTGTTGCAGACTCACGGCTGGCTGATAAATTGGAAGAAGTCATCTCTAACGCCTTCTCGGAGGATGCTCCATCTCAGGGCACTGTTGGACTCTCAGCAGCAGAGGGTTTTTTTGACGGGGAAAAGATCTCTGTGTTGCAGATGAGGGTTTGCAATTGCCTGCGAGGTCACCGGGTGTCCATTCACTCTGCAATGAGGTTACTGGGGTCCATGGTGTTGACATTCGATGTGGTGGAGTATGCCCAGTTTCATTCAAGACCTCTACAGAAGTTAATCCTCTCCAGATGGGACGGGTTGCCTCATCAACTAAAGGATGGTGCTTTCTCCGGAGGTACGTCTGTCTCTGGCCTGGTGGCTACAGACATCGTCTCAACAAGGGGCGCCCCTTTTGGATCTCAGATTGGGTCCTACTGACGACGGACGCCTGTCTCCGAGGGTGGGGTGCTGTGATAGGTCCACACATGTTTCAGGGCCAATGGACAGTGGAGGAGTTTGTTCTTCCAATCAACATATTGGAACTACGAGCAGTCTTCGGGGGTCTACAGCAAGCAAGGCTCATTCTTCACGGGAAGCCCGTGCAGATTCAGTCAGACAATGCCACCACAGTGGCTTACATAAATCATCAAGGAGGAACTCGAAGTCAGGCGGCTCTAAAGGAGGTATCCCGCATTCTGACTTGGGCGGAAGGCAATCTCCCAGCCATTTCGGCAGTGTTCATTCCAGGAGTACTCAACTGGGAAGCAGACTTCCTCAGCCATCATGACGTGCATCCAGGGGAATGGTCTCTTCACCAGGACATTTTTCAACTCCTAGTGGACAGGTGGGGCCTTCACGAGATAGACCTCATGGCCTCCAGACACAACCACAAGCTGCGGGTGTACAGATCCCAAACAAGAGATTCAGAAGTTCTCCTAGTAGACGCTCTGTTGGTACGGTGGACTTTCCAGTTTGCGGACCTGTTTCCTCCGTTCTCCCTTCGAAAGTTCAAGCAAGAAGGGGGCACAATCCTGCTGGTAGCTCCAGTGTGGCCCATGCGTCACTGGTACTCAGATCTTTGGAGTCTCTCCATCGACAATCCGTTGCTATTACCTCAACGCTCGGACCTGTTGTCTCAGGGTCCTTGTCTTTACCTGGATCTGGGTCATCTGTCTTTGACAGCGTGGCTCTTGAGACATCCCTCTTGAGGTCGCAGGGTTTTTTCCAGCTTCGTGGTGAACGCCATGCTAAGGGCTAGGAAGCCTGCTTCGGCCAGGATTTACCACAGAGTGTGGCATACTTACTTTGAATTGTGTCATCCCAGAGGGTTCGATCCTCTGGTGTTTTGGATATCAAGAGTGCTAGGTTTCCTTCAAGCGGGCTTGGATCAGGGTCTATGCCTTGCTTCCTTAAAGGTGCAGGTCTCTGCTTTATCAGTGTGGGATTGCTTGTCTTGCTGATGTCCGCACTTTTATGCAAGGGGTCCTTCGCATACAGCCTCCTGTTGTCCCTCCAGTGGCTCCTTGGGATTTGGCTGTGGTCCTGAAGGCCCTACAAGGTCCCCCATTTGAACCACTGGGCTCAGGGGATCTCAAATGGCTTATAGCTAAGGCTGTTTTTCTTTTGGCTATTGCATCTGCCAGACGAGTGTCAGATTTAGGGGATCTTTCCTATCGTCCTCCCTTTTTGATTTTTCATCATGATAGGGCGGTACTTCGGACTCACCCTGGCTTTCTCCCTAAGGTGGTATCTAGTGTCCACATTAATGAGGAGATCATTGTGCCGGCCTTTTACTCTCCAGGTCTGTCGGTGGGTGAGGCCACATTGGATGTGGTTCGCGCTCTCCGGATTTACATGGTGCGTACCTGTTCCTTCCAGAAATCGGACTTATTGTTTGTCTTATATGGTATTCCCACAAGAAGGGATGGCTGGCCAATAAGCAGACTTTAGCCCGGTTGATTTGTATGGCGATCTCTGAGGCTTATGTTCAGGAGGGCATTCCTGTACCGCCCTCTGTGACTGCTCATTCTACGAGGTCTGTGGGTCCCTTGTGGGCAGCTCGGCATGGCACCTCGGCTGTTCAGCTGTGTAAGGCGGCCATGTGGTCTTCGGTTCAGACCTTAGAGGTCTATTTGCTAAGCAGTGTTAGGACACAGAGTGAAAAGTGATAAGGTGCAAGCCAATCAGCTCCCAACTGCCATCTCACAGGCTGTGTGTGAAAAATGACAGTTGGGAGCTGACTGGCTGGCACGTTATCACTTTTCGCTCTGTCTCCTAACACTGCTTAGTAAATAGACCCCTTAGTGAGGTATTATGCTTTCGATACCTTCGCCTCTCAGGATGCTTCCTTCGGGCGGCGGATTCTCCTGTTGGCACAGGAGCGTCCCCACCCTTGAAGGATACTGCTTTGGGACATCCCCAAGGTATCCCTGTGGATCCTTAAGGACCCTGATGTAGAAAACAAGAGATATGGTAAGAACTTACCTTGGTTATCTCTGTTTCTACAAAGTCCTTAGGGTCCACACGGCGCCCACCCTGACGCCCTGTGATTCAGTAGGGTTTTGTTCTGGTCACCAGTTTTCTGTCTCCTTTATGTAAGAATGAGATTCTTGTGTGTGCCAGACTTTCTTCTCTCTTTTTATCCTCCTCCTGCCTCTGGCTTGGTACGTAACTGAAGGTGCCTTGGCCGGGGGGCGTCCTGGGAGGCAAAAGTTTAACTGCGTGGTGCCCGTGTTGTCCCAACCACCTATACCCCAAGGTATCCCTGTGGACCCTAAGGACTTCGTAGAACAGAGATAACCAAGGTAAGTTCTTACCATATCTCTTGTTTTTGAACCATTTTTACTTGAAACTACATATAAAAAAGTATCATTCAACATGACGTTTTAGAATATATGTTGATTAAATCACAACAATATTTTGAAAAAGAAACCTAAAAAATCTCTAGAATGATTGAAACTATACAGCATTTTTTTTAATATATGTAATTTTGTCTCACTTCTATTTTACCCTCTGTGATTTAACTTGTTACCCCCTCCCTTCTCCCCCCCTTATGATTTCATACTTATCTTTTATGGGGAATACTTACTTAGCTGTGGGATTTACCACAGGCTTTTCGCTCCCAAGTGTCTCTCTGTAAAGTTTTTTTCTGCAGTGGCACCTGTTTTAATCTCAAAATATCTTCATTAAGCCCTGATATCTCCGCTTTCCAAGATGGCACTTCTCTCCCCACAAAAAAATGCACTCTCTTTGTGCTCCTCTTTTTTTTTGTGATTATCAGTGTAATGTCACCTGTCTCCACCTTTCAAGATGGACAGCACAGTGTGCACAGCACTTCCCCCAGACCAACTGCCGCTCACCAACTGTCTCACCTCCTCTATCCTCTGTCCTCAGCCTTCCAACTGACTTCTCACAGGGCCCCTCTCTGCTTGTGCATGCGCAGTACAGCGCACTGCTGTGTGGCAGCTGTGATACCACACACATCAGGACAGGGGCGTTTCTAGAGAGGAGGGGGCCCATGTGCAGTCTTCGACAGGGGCCCCCTCCTCTTTGTCCAGCGGACGGCAGCACACTGAGCTGTGTGCGGTCAGCGCTGGAGTTATAGACTCTGGGCACTAGAGTGCGTCCGGAGTCTATAGCATATGTGCAGGTGACCGGGAAAATGGACGCGGCTGCCATTTTCCCTGTACTGCGCATCCGCAAACGACGGGAAAATGGCCACGGCGACCATTTCCAGTTGATTTTAGAGCACCGGACCCCCGCTTCGACGAGGGACTCCGGAGAAGTAAGTATGCTATGGGTGCAGGGTGTGCAGTGCGGGGTCCCCCTGGACCCAGGGGCCCATGTGCCCAGCACACCCTGCACCCATTATAGATACGCCCCTGTATCAGGAGTATTACAGGTACATGAATGTGAATATAGGAATAAGTGAATACATGATTGTGAATGTTACTACATGCTTTTTATATTGTGCCATCATTTTTTTTTTTTTTGTAGTTTTAGCAACACCGTAACCTATTGTTTTTACAGCAGTGGAATCTATCACCATAAACCTCACTTCTCTAGGTGAGAACAAGATTACTATTCTCAAGGTTAACAACCACAATTTGAGTTTAGTGACCCTGGCTAAGCCTGCATTATTACAAAGACATAAGCGACCTCTATACAACCACATTACTCCTGGGTTTAGCAGGAAATTCATTATATATAGAAACAATAATGTAATAACAAGAGCATTCCTACAGTTTTCTACAGTAGCCTCTATTGTTAAAATACCATGATTTTGCAAAGTTTGTCTGTAGTCTGTCCAGCACACATCAAATGACATACCTTCAGTGTGGTTCCCCAGCTAAGGTTTAGCTTTTGTCCACTCGGCAGTAGTTGGTCACCCACAGATGCCAATTGAAGAAAAAGCTTGGAAGATACAATCATACATTTATTTTATATAAACGTGGATATATCTGCATATACAGACTACAACAGACTATACAACAGTATAAATAAATAAATCCAGGGGACTCATCTCACAGGGAATGAATTCCAACCTAAAGGGACTTTAATCACCACTTCTATCACAACTTTGGGCCTGATTCAGACCCGCTCGCTAGATGCGATCGCTCGCATCCATCGTATGCATATTTTTCAAAGTGACAACATGGGAAGCGATCGCTTGCCAAGGCATAAGCACACCCACTTTGGCTGTGTGAGCGATCGCTCTGTGTATACAGACACCCATTAGCGTATGTTGAGATGCCCACTTGCGCACGTCATCTCCAGGAAGTGTATTAAAACATTAGTACATCGAGCACCATCGGAAGCTAACGCAGCGCTTGTGGTTGCCTTACCCTGCTGCAAGCACTGCGAGGATTTCAGGGTAAAAAACAACCAATGATGCTATCTTACTAATTATGCACACCCATTAAACTCCGTTCTGACCGTCAGACATGCCTGCGTTTGCAGCACCACTTCCCCGTTCACAAGCACCTTCCCTGTAACACCCACAAATGGCGCTATCTGTCACTCATTGCACTGGGCAGTCTTTTCAAGGCGAGCGAGTAAAATCCGATCGCTCATACTAGCACTGCGACCTATACGCATGCGCAGACGGGCGACCATCGCTCAGAGCGAGCGAGCGCAACTTAGCGTCCGGGTCTGAATCAGGCCCTTAATCTGGAGCACTGACCCATGTTTAAAACATCCTGTACTGTCTGCAATGTGCTGTTCAAGGCAACCTGCTAGCCAGAAGCAAGGGCAATGGGGCAGTGACTGTACTGCCCTCAGAGAACTGCGCTCTGCGGCTACACACCCCTATTTACGGCCCTGTTGCTGCCGGGACCCACGTTTTCCGAGCAAAACATTGCCCAGATCATCACACTGTCTCCACCAGCTTGTCCTTTTCCCACAGTGCATCCTGGTGCCATCTCTTCCCCAAATAAATGATGTAAAAAAAAAACGTAATTCATCAGACTAGGCCACCTACGTCCATTGCTACATAGTCCAATTCTGATAATCACGTGCCCATTGTAGGTACTTTTGGTGATAGACAGGTGACAGCATGGGAACTCTGGCTAGTCTGCTGCTACACCACCCCATACGCAGCAAGTTGTGATGCACTGTGAGTTCTGACACCTTTATATCATAGCTAGCATTAACTTTTTCAGCAATTTTTTTTGCTACAATAGCTCTACTGTGGGATAGGATCAGACAGGCTAGCCTTCACTCCTTACTGAGCCTTGGGAGCCCGTGACCCTGTCGCCTGTTCACCGGGTGTCCTTTCTTGGACCACTTTTGGTAGACTAACCTCTGCATACCGGGAACACCCCACAAGACACAATACCTGCCATTTTGGAGACGCTCTGACCCAGTTGTCCATCCATCACAATTTGGCTCTTGTCAAAGTCGCTAAGATCCTTACACTTGCCCATTTTTTCTCCTTCCAACACATCAACTTGAAGACCTGAATGTTCACTTGCTGCCTAATATATCCCACCCCATGACAGGTGCCATTGTAACAAGATAATCACTTCACCTGTCAGTGGTTTTAATGTTGTGGCTGGATGGTAGATAGATAGATAGATAGATAGATAGATAGATAGATAGATAGATAGATAGATAGATAGATAGATAGATAGATACTATTTTTCAGATCTCACTATGGTGTCTACATCTAATTTATACATCACTCATATGCTCTTTAATACAGTGGTTTAGAGGGGTTTCACATTTACATCATCAATAAATGAAATTTTTCTTTTTGCACGTGAACAAGGGTTGTTTCCTTTTGTTCATTTGTAGACTCTCACATTACACTATAAGCAAAGATGGGAGGTGTTTGAAGGTAGGTGTTAGCATTGCACTCCATGGTGCTAGCCACACCTCATAGCACTGGCCACAGCCCCTGTACAAACCACACCCCACATAAAAGGTCACGCCCCCTCACATCACTCTCACACCACTGCTGCATTGTTCACACTCCCTGCAGTTACATACAATAGGCTTTTTTTCTAGTCAGTAAACCCCACCCTTTCCAAGCACCTGTGAAAGACTTAATGTAAGTTGATCTGAGCAACCACTATTTTGTATTACTGCTCTGAGAGGCATGGATGGGGCCATCATTGGGAGAGTGTACTAGTTCATTTAGTGCTATTTGGAGGTCTCTGGGGTACTTCCAGGTGAGTTAGCTCTCAGCTTATATATATGAATGTATGTGCTATTATCATGTCTTATAACAGTATGCAATTATATGACCCAAAGTGGGTGCTATTATCATGTAGCATTGGGGACACTGGTATAAAAACACATTGATGTGGCCCGGTGCTTAAACATATCTTTGCAAATATATGCAACAAGGATATCTGAATTTCTATTATCACGGTTGGTTAATGGAGTGGTGGTGGGGGGTGCGAGCAGTCAGGAGTGTGCAGGAGCTGTCAGTGGTGCTCATTGAAGACCTGACTGATCTGAGGAGCAGAACAGAATGATGCTGGTGATCGCTACTAAAGGTAAGTAAGGGGGGCTGTAATGAGAGACATAGGAGGTGGCTGCAAAGGGAGACTGGAGACACATGGAGTGGGCTGCAAAGGGAGACTGGAGAGACATGGAGGGGGCTGCAATGGGAGACTAGAAACACATGGAGGGGGCTGCAGGGAGAAACACATGGAGGGGACTACAAAGGAAGACTGGAGACACATGGATGGGGCTGCAAAGTAAGTGACATGGAGGGGGAAAATGGAGAGACATAGAGGGAGCAAAGGGAGAGACATGGAGGTGACAAAGGGAGAGACATGGAGGGGGCAAAGGGAGAGACATTGAGGGGCCAAAGGAAGAGACATTGAGGGGCCATAGGGAGAGATATGGAGGAGGCAAAGGGAGAGACATGGAGGGGGCAAAGGGAGAGTTATGGAGGGGGCAATGAGAGAGAGCCCAAGGGGGCAAAGGGAAAGAGAAGGAGTGGGCAATAGGAGAAAGATGGAGGGGGCAAAGGTAGAGACATGGAGGCAAGGGCATTTCTAGAGAGGAGGGGGCCCGTGTGCAGTCTCTGACACGGGTCCCCTCCTCTCCACCCGGCGGCCGGCAGTGCACTGAGCTGTGCACGGCCAGCGCCGGAGTTATAGACTCTGGGCACTAGAGTGCGCCCAGAGTCTGTAGTGTATGCACAGGTCACCGGGAAAATGGCTGCGGCAGCCATTTTCCCTGTACTGTGCATGCGCAAACGATGGGAAAATGGCTGCTGCGGCCATTTTAAACTCGTTTTACAGCGCCAGACCCCCGCACCAACGAGGGACTCCGGAGAGGTAAGTAATATTATGGGTGCAGGGTGTGTGGTGCGGGGCCCCCCTGGACCCATTATAGATACGCTCCTGCATGGAGGGGCAAAGGGACAGACATGAAGGGAGAAAATGGAGAGACATAGAGCAAAGGAAGAGACATGGAGGCGGCAAAAGGAGAAGCATGGAGTAGGCAAAGGGAAAGACCATGGAGGGGGCAGATAGAGAAGACAATAGGAGAGAGACGGAAGGGGCAATGGGTAAGAATAGCACATTTTTTTCTTTCTTTCTTTTTGAAATACTTATTACATTATTTTGACCCAACTACTTAAAAAACAGGACTGGTTTGTAATTATTTTGGCTTAGGGGTACCTTGAAAAAATTATGGAGACCCTAAAGTTTCCTCAAACTGAGAAACTTTGGGAACCACACGCCTAGTGTGTTCCTAGCATCAGTCTCAATGGTGTGAGAAATAATTTTACACATTGACAGTTAAACAATTGCATCTTTGTTTCTGGACCATATAAAATAACTTTCAGATATTAAGCAAAATATATATATTTGATATCTGCATGTTCCTGATAAATGTAAATATATTTCTGAAGAATAAGTATATTCTTACCATGTATAAGGATAATAAAAAGTGCAATTTATTCTAATATGCTACCAATAGAAACCTCTTCCTTTATGGAACAATCCTACCTTCCTTCCTGGGATTGATCACCGTTCTTTTCATTTTTGGACCCGTCAGAATGTCCTCTTCCCTTTAGACATTGCACAGCTAGTTACTTTCTCTGACTTCTCTAGTCTTCCGCTTAGGGTCTTTTACC
The DNA here is from genome assembly GCA_031769625.1 of Taudactylus pleione. Classification (NCBI taxonomy): domain Eukaryota; kingdom Metazoa; phylum Chordata; class Amphibia; order Anura; family Myobatrachidae; genus Taudactylus; species Taudactylus pleione. Next base: position 27,624,453 of record JAUIMM010000040.1, on the reverse strand, counting down.
AATTTCTGCAAATTCGCCACTTTTTTCAATCATTGCCCAAACCTCCTAACCCACAGTTCTCTTATAGAATCCCTGTGCCGTCCATTCACAAACCTCTAAAGGGCTAATTTCTTCCCTCTATCAGTTGTTACTTTCCTTCCAACAACCTCAAAAAGAGGCGCATGAACTAGCATGGGAGCGAGAGGTGGGCAAAACTTTGTCCCTCACAGAATGGTCCAAAGTCCCCTTAGAGGTGGCTAAAAACTCCATCTCAGTACGTATGATGGAAAACGCTTATAAGCTATACTTTCGATGGTAGCTAGTTTCCACATGACTTAATTTAATTTATCCAACTTCTACAGACCTTAGCTGGTACAACTGTGGTCGAAAGGGATCCATGCTACACATTTGGTGGTCCTGTCTGCATATACAGCCCTACTGGTTGGCAGTTCATGACCTAATCTGATCAAATACAGGGATACAAATGCCTAATAGTCCGTTATATTCTCTATTATCACATCCTATTCTTTATCTCTCTCAACCAACGCAAAATTAATTAAACATATTAAACTCAGCAAAATGTCACTGCATCCCACTGGAAATCGACCACACCCCTGTCTATCTCAGCCACCATCAATACTATATGGACCACATATCGCATGGAGAGAATATCTTCTATTTTGCATGATACCTTTCACCACCATATAGCTTTATTTCAGTATATTATTAATTAAATCGCAGCAGTGGGGACCGCTGGCTGGCACTCCTCCCTTCTCCTCTTTCTCCCTTCTTTCCACCCCCCTCCCTAACTTCTCCTTATATCATACTTATTGATGATTTAACTTTAATAATTTATCTGTGAATATTGTAACCTTAAGGGTGATCATCTAGCGTTCACTTCCTTATTGTTAGGTGTCTTTTCAAATGTCTATTTATATCTGTTCTGTTGTTTCTAATTTCTAACCTTATCTATATGAAAATGTTTGCTATGTTCTGTAATTCATTTAAAAAACCAATAAACAAACAAATAAAACAAACCTTTATTTGTCTCAAAATATCAATGTAAAATGATCTGTTGTATAAACAAGGTATTTTGTTTATACTGACAAATTTATAATTTGATTTGGACCTTAAGGTATAAAATGCACATATTATTAAGTGGTTAAACAAAGTTAATTATGCTAATTCCATAAATCATAATTCCTTACCTATTTGGCTTCAGTCAGTTCCTGCATTATGTACTCTTTAGGTAAGCATTAGACTCATTAGCAATTACTGTGCGTTTTAATGGAAGTAACATTTGAGACTTCCTCTGCTAGAAAACATTAAAGATTGCTAATCTATACCTCTTAAACTTATTTTCTGAGTTCAATATTTTGGTCCTAAATTTCCTCTGCTATAGAATATGCAGTTAGTGGCTATACAACAACCACATTTCCTCTCATTGCAGAGCACACTTGCTTTTCCCAATGTTTGGTTGTTGTTCTTTCTGTAACAGCATTATAGGGTTGTCCTTAAATAATATGTCACTGAATAAAAACATATATACATGTACAGAAACATACCAGAGGTGACAAATCAGACATCCCAATGAAAGTGAGTTACAGCTCTGTGTTTATTGCATGCAGGTTTCTGTCTTATCTGTTTGTTTTATTCATTTTCATTTTTTTTTTAACTCATGCTTAAGTGATCAAAACAAAATAAGCTTTTCTGTAAATTACATAAGATACATTAACCTTTAATGGCAATTAGTACTGCTTTAATAATTAAGTAACGGAAAAGTCTTTGCTTCCCCTTTTTTATATATTTATCTGGTTTTAATTTTTATGGTATACAGAAACTATGCTTAGTCATGAGTTCCACTCAGAGAGGGTTTGGCTGAAAAGATCATAGCTGTCTTTAAACCAGTAATTTTTACACTACCGTATTTTAAGAAAATGTACTGAATGCTTTACGGCGCTCCACTCTTATTGCTTTTAATTACCACAACTGTGACTGTCACCTAGGGTCTCAGCTTGAGGGGTGTGGCACCTTGCCTGGATGGAGGTGTGTGGGGGTGGGGGGCACCAATGTGGGAGTGTATTTGGATGGGCAGCATTGGAGTGGATGAAAAGGGTGATCAATCATCACCCTTCAACTCAGCACCACTGCAGTTTGATGGTGCACGGACTCAGGGCTTGATTCAAACTTGGGAATAGAGTAAGATATCTCAGGTAACTGTGTATCTTGGTAAAACCATGCTGCACTGCAGGAGGGGCAGATTTAAAATGTACAAAGAGATTTAGATTTGGGAGGGATGTGTCCAAACTAACATGTAGCTTGCAGTGTAAAAATAAAACTGCAGCACTTGTGGGCTACATGCAAAAGCAGCCAGTATTTACCCTACATGCAAATTTTTTTTATGTATTTGCACCCCTTGCATTGCAACATGGTTTGTCCAAGTTCACAGTTACTTGCTCTATCTTACTCTACTCCCAAATCTGAATCAGGCCCTCAGTGTGTCTGTTGATGGCAAAAGAAGGCAGGGCCATTGGTAGCGTCTTTCAGCTGAGGAGTCACTTCCTGACCAGAGAGAGTGAAAGGTGACACAGGGCCTGATTCAATAAGGATCGCTATTGCGAATACTCACGCAGTCGGGTGATTGTTGCATACTGCGCATGCGTATGCATCGCAGTGCGCATGCAGGCCCATCGCAGAGTGATTAACAGGAAGCACCGTTTGGGGGTGGTGATGGGGAGGTGGTCGAAGAAACGCAGGCGTTTCAGTGCGTTTGACGCTGTTGCATGGGTGTGCATAAATTAGCCATTGCGATGGCATACGCAACTTGAGCTCCCACTGCTGCTGTAATTCTGCATGAGGTATCGTTGGTTTTGCTATTTAACTAAGTATTGCGGATGTGCATAAGGGGATGTGGGCGTCCTTATGTTAGAGTGTGACGGCATTACAATTGCAATCATTAGCATATTTTTGCAGTGGATCTGTGTACGATTACGGAACTGCGATCACAATAGCTATCCTTACTGAATCAGGCCCACAGTCACTGACTGCTGGCTGGCCTTGAAATACATTGAATCTACGTTATATGTCAGTTACTGGGGCTCTTTGTATCATATGGCAGTCACTTATGCTCTCTGTATTATATGGCAGTCACTGATGCTCTCGGTTACAGGTGCTTGGGGTAAATTTACTAAAGTGAGAGTTTTACAAGTGAGTTTTAAAAGTGATGTTGCCCATAGCAACCAATCAGATTCTACTTAACATTTACACTAGCACCTTCTAGAAGATAATAGCTAGAATCTGATTGGTTGCTATGGGCAACATCACTTTTAAAACTCACTTCTAAAAACTCTCACTTTAGTAAATTTACCCATTACTGTATTATTTGGTGGTCACTGATGTTCTCTGTTTTTTTTATGGGGGTCACTGCTGCTTTCTGTATCATGGTGATCACTGATTCTCTTTGTATGTATGGTATGCCAGTCAGTGATGCTTTCTGTTATGTATGGCAATCATTGATGCTCTCTGTATTATATGATTATATGCTTGTCACATCTACTCTTTGTATTATATGGCAAACACTGGTGCTGTCTGCATTATATAGCAGTCATTGGTGCTCTCTGCACTATATAGCAGAATGCCATGCACTGTGTTGTCACGCCACATGGGTGGTGCCCAGCATTGTGGGAGGAGCGCTGCTGAATAGAGGGAGCAGAACTGCGCTTCTTGGTGTCCTCCTTCGGAGTCTGGGCTCAGACTGGTCTGTCAGCAGCTGGCAGTGGTGTGTGATTGGGATCGGTATGAATGACTGCTGGACCTATCTCCAGCGGTTCAAATCCTGACGCCGGAAGATCGGCAGGAGTGAAGATCCCGACAGCTAAAAAAGGTAAGTATAACTAACCCTCTCCTTTCCTAACCCTCCCTTAGGGGTGCCTAACCCTAACCTCCCCCCCAAGTGCCTAACAGTCACCGTAAATGCCTGCCCTGTGGACTGTTCTTGTAGAAAGAAATAGTTAGCAAGTTAGTGTTATGTATTATGCTACCATCTATCACTGTATAACGGCAGTTAGATATTGCATGCATAAGAAGGACAGTGAAGCACACCACATCTTTTATCTTTGTTTTTATTTGACTCTTATTTTTTTTCAGCATATCCACTATAGTTGACCTAATTAGGGCAGTTCCCCCTTTTCTATAACCCAAGGGAACCTAACCCCTATTTTAAAAGGAGCATATCCTGTAAGGTTCTTTTGTCTGTATCCTTTACATAAATACAGCACTTGAATTGTTCTTACTATATGAGACAGTAATATTAATTCCTAATGTGTCATAAAACATGTGTATTTTAATAAATGACAATTATTATGTTATTGTTTAATCTGCTAAATTTTGATCCACAAATATTTTCTACACTAACAGTATCTGCGCCAGGTCTTGCTACAAAATCCCCTTTCTTTTCTATTTTTTATAGTGCAGGGAAGCTCTATTATAGACTAAAAGGGCAGCATTTTCATATATCGCATGGCCTTTACAAAAAACATTACTAAGGATTCTGTATGGTGTGATGCAAGAGGAAGTACATGGGGGTGACACCATGAGTAACACTAGTGACACTAACCCTAGTGACGGAATCGGTATGATTTACCGGCGGTTGGAATCCCGACAGTGGCTGCCCGACATGGGTGAAAATCCTGATCGTCCCTAAGGTAAGTATAGACTAACCTAATTCCCTCCCCTAACCCTCCCTTAGGGGTGCCTAACCCTAACCTTCCCCCCAGTGCCTAACCCTAATCCCCCCTCTAAGTGCCTAAACCTAACCACCCCTTCCCCGCTGCCTAAACCTAAGTCCCCCGGGGGGGGTGCCTAACCCTAAGTCTCCCCCGGGAGCCCTAAACCTAACCCTCCCCCCCACGGCTGTCCGCGCCCGGCGCCCGGCATCCCTTCGATCGGGATGCCGGGCGCCAGACTCCTGGCGTCAGTAAAATGACAGGCGTCACCGGGATAAAGCTGTCGGGAAGCCGGCTGTCGGGATTAGGTCCGCTTGCTTCCCGACTGCATACCCTAGTGTCGCCTCTGTGGTAGTCACTGGTGCTTTCTATATTATATGGCAGTCACTGATGCTCTCTGTATTATATGGAAGTTACTGATGCTCTTTGTATTATTTGTCGGTCTCTGGTCTTCTCTGTATTGAATAGCGGTCACTGATGCTCTACTGTATTTATGGTGGTAACTTATGATCTCTATTGTATGGCGGTCATTGATGCTCTCTATATTGTATTGCGGTGACTGAAGCTTTCTCTATATTTGATGGTCACAACTACTCTCTGTATTGTATGGTGGTCACTGGTACTAATGATGACGGTTGTGGCGCAGCTTTCTGCTTCTAGATGAATAGACCCCTGCATTAGCTTAACGGAATCTTTCATTAGCATAAGGTAGTAAATCAGGCTCCCGCTGCTGCCCACCAATGCAGCCACTTTGCATGCGACTCCGAATTAGCCCCAATGTCTCCTTCACAGTGAATGGACATTTTTCCTGAAAAGTCTATTTATTTAGTCAGTATAGTAAATAACTCCACTGAGCTGGAATACTAATTACTGATCGTTATCGATCACCAGAGTTCATCTTTTCATCATAAAATTAATTGTTTACTAATGTCACAAAGCATTTTTTTATACAAGATTAATAAGAACGGAATGTAGTCAGCATCCCGGTGTGCAGAATGCCGATGGTCTAAATACCGACTCCGAAGTCCCAACAGCGTCAGGATCCCGGTTCCAGTATCCCGACCACCGTCATCCTGAAGGTAGGTATCAGGAGTTAGAGGAGGGTTAGATTTATGGTTAGGGGCCATGGTAAAGCACTAGGGGGAGGGTTAGGCACTAAGAACAGAGAATTAGGTTCAGAGTTCGGGGAGGGGGAGGTTAGGTTTAGGCACTAGTGGGGAAGGTTAGGTTTAGGCACCAGGGAGGGAGTGTTAGGTTTAGGGTGCAGGGAGGGGTGGTTAGGTTTAGACACTAGTGGGGAAGGTTAGGTTTAGGCACCACGGAGGAAGTGTTAGGTTTAGGGTGCAGGGAGGGGGAGGTTAGGTTTAGGCACTGGGGAGGGAGGGTTAGGATAGGGGTTAGGGTTAGTGCTACTATACTTACGTATGGGTGTCGGGATTCTGAATGTCAGGATGCCGCTGTTGGTATTCTGACCAACCCAGCAGAACATGCCTTAAAAATAAAGCAAAACTCACAGGCAGAAAATACCAGACTATAGTTAGTTAAATCAAGTCAGGGTATTTGAAAGCAAAAATAAATAATTTTCTTACACTGTACATTAATGCATCAAATATAGGAAAATCCTAGCAGTGGTAGGTAGAACTGTTCTATTCCAGGAAGCACATCCTCCCCCACAATTTAGCAGGTAGTAAAGCTGCTTTGATTGCTTCTATTCCCACCAGCATATTAAATATGATGTGGATTCAGCCCTAGCAAAAAAAAGGAACTAGCACAAAGTGTTTTACAATATTATTTACCTCCCACTCTCCCAGTTAGAGAAATCTGCAGTGATGTGACTAAATGTTTTTTTTTTAGTCATGTAGTTAGAAATACTGATGTGTATAATACAAGTTTAATGAAGATAAAACATAGTGGGCACAATAGTTGATTAGTGGATAAAAATGTAATTAATGAGGAGTAAAGTGCATGATAGGATGATTCAATTAATGTTCCCAACAGGGCTGTTGCTAGGCTCTCTCACTGCTCTGCAGCTCATCCACATGTTGCGAGGAACCAGTGCCAGTGAGCACTGCAAATTACATCACCGGTGCTCTGCACAAATGCCTTATGCCTAGGGATGGCCATTCACCGGTCCTGCATTGATATTCTGAATCGATGCACCATCAGCCTGTGTGAATAGATTTAGAAGACTGGCGATATTAGACATCGAGTTTGTGATATTGTATTGCGCTGTCACAATCAGCACTGGGTCTAAAGCTGGCACTACTGCCCAGAGATTCTCTGAGAGACTGAGAGAGCCTGTAGTGGGGTCACCAGCTGCAGGGAGGGAGCCCAGAGGATCAGCCCTCAGCGCTGGAAAGAGATGTGGCTCAAGTATTTGAAATTGACATTGGCTGTGAACCAGTCATGGCTCATGGACCAGCAGCAAATCAGCCTTTGAATCGCCACAACATGGCTCCACCTCTTCACTACTGAGTTTATTAGCCGGCATAAGAAGTACAGGCATGTCCGGTGGCAAGGGAGTGGAGGAACGTTCCTGAAAAAATCAGGAACGGAAGACACCATACAAAGGAAAAGACCCATCAGTAAGGAAGAAGATGCGGAATCAAGCCAAAAGACATTCTGGATATCTAAAAACTGGGGGCAAGGGGGGGTCTTGCAACAGAGCTTATACAGGCCCACTTGTTGTTAAGGTGCAGTGTGGTGGACAAGCAACTGGTGGACTAGCAGCGTCAAGAGTCAAGAAAAGATCTGATGCTTGGTTGAGGAGCGGCTCTTACCCCTGCAGGGAAGGGCCGGCACACAGCGCACCCATCTGTGCCTGCCATGGTCTGCTAGATCAGGTAAAGCCTCAGTGGGGCATTGCTTCTTATTTATAGTCCTAGACCACCATTTTATGCCCCTCCTGCCCTTTATTATTGTGCAGTAGGCCCCATAGAGCTTGCCCCACTAAGGTGGGCACTAAGAAAATTACACCAAGGGCACTAGACCCCTTTGAGGTTGGCTTCTGGTTAGGCAGAGACTAGGCACTGGGGCACCAGGCATTAGGCAATAGATTAAGAATTCAAATTACCCCTGAGTAGGTAGACACTAGGCCCAGCCCACTGATTGGGTGTTGGCAAATTTAGTAGGAGTACCTCTTTGTATACATGTGGTAGGCAATAGGCCTGCTACTCTTTTCTGACAATTAAGCAGTGCCCATGGGTAAAAAAGGCCACATGTAAAATATTTAAGGCCTTGATAAGCACAGTATATGCCTACTCCTTCTCTAGTGTCCAAGTGTTTTTTTGTAAATTTGCCTGTTGTGCTTTAACCCTTGATTGTTTTCTGTACAGTACCTTGTTTGTTGTTAGTAGTTGTTAGAATATCTGTATACTGCTAAGTAAGTTAGTACACATACCTAGTTTGTGACTTCGTACTGCATTGTGTAGGCAGGCTAGGTGGGTGGCACACCATATCTGGGTAGCTATGGTAGTATAGTCAGTCAGGGATAGCTCTCTGTGCTTTGTTCCAGGTGCAGTGGAGACCAATCAAAATGACCAGTATTAGCATAGTGAGTAGTCTCTGTGTCGAATGTTTGCCATTGCGGGCCGGGTCTATCTGGTGCATGTAAGTGATCAGACAGACCATTTGTGTATCCCTGTGTATCTTTCCCTGTAGGCAGTGTGTCTGACACACATGGGTGCTAAAACATTCTGTAGTTCCTGTAGTTCAGTCGGGTGTTCTGGTGGTCGCCACAGGTAACCCTCACCTTAGCATGCAATATTGGTGATTGTTGGGCATCTGAGGCGCTAAGAATGGTGATAAGCCTACCCAACTACTGAATTTGGCAAACTCTTGCCGTATCATACCATTGTGTGGTTTCTTGGTCTCTTTCTCTTCCCTAGAGAGAGTCATTTGACCTGCATTCTGGGACTGTCTGTAACATCAGAGTGGCCTGACAGCAAGATGTGCCTAACTACACTGCAGTACACAAGTGTCCAACCTCTCACTATCGGAAGACACAAAGAAGTTTTTGGTGTGTTCTAATAGGCTCTCTCATCATTTCAGAAGAGAAAGGAAAAAGTAGAGCTATTGTTGTAGTGCACTATACTGTCAGTTCATATTGGTCTGTCCTTTATTAAAACATATTAATCTTTATTCAAATTCAATTAAAATATTAACATATAAGGGTTATCACAACTGGCAAAATATTTTTAAGATGAATTCAACATTCAATAGGATAGATATTATATCCACATATTACTATATTATAACATTAATACTGGGAGAATAACATCTATTCCATTATACCAGAATATAATTATATACAACCAGCGGCATATATGATTTTCTTTTAAATAATACACTTAATTTCATACTTTCATGCACATCTTTCTATCCTATTGAATGTTGAATTCATTTTAAAAATATTTTGCCAGTTGTGATAACCCTTATATGTTAATATTTTAATTGAATTTGAATAAAGATTAATATGATTTAATAAAGGACAGACCAATATGAACTGACAGTATAGTGCACTACAACAATAGCTCTACTTTTTCCTTTCTCTTCTTCTGAAATATATATACATAGAGCTTGTAGTAGCACATCAGTAATAAGGACCAATAAAAATAAAATAATTCCAATTGGATATCACGCTCTTTATTTACTGTGTCAGTGTTGTATATTATAATATAAATTATAAGTATTATGAAACTAGTGCGGGATCACAAACTCTCTTTTGTAAGGCTCTCTCATCATCTCAGATAATCTCAGGACAGACCCAAACCGATATATTATCCAAAGCGTATTGTGCAGAATATCACAACATATTGGGACCTATTCATAGAGCAGTGAAAAGTCCTGTTTAGCTGAAAACAGGGCTTTTCATTGCCTCCAGCAAGTCATAGAGTGGGTTACCGGGGAGAAGGTTATTCCTTCTGCAGAGGCCCCCCCACTTCGTATATGAATCACATCACCATGCTTTTGTATAGTGAGTGCAATTAATAAAGGAACGGAAAGCTCAGATTTCCGTTCCTCTGCTGCGTACAGATTCACTATCTCAGGATGGGGTAATCTGTACTGCGAACTTCCCTGCTGTCTGCCTGGCAGCCGGCGCTGGCTCCACCTCCTGTTACCCAGCATCCATTGCAGCAGGTCTGACCTGACTTGCTATTATCAGACTCTGGCGCATGCACAGTGAGAAGAAGGCATATCGGGCTCCCGATATGTCTGTCTTCTCACTGCTTCGAGGCATTTAGGAGGGGCCAGATAGCACATGAAGACGTCAGACAAGTACAGTAAGTCTACATGAATGGCTGCTAAAAATCACTATATATCGCATCGACGTCATGCGATTTATAGTGATATTTTTTAAGTAGCCACTTCATGTTCTACATGAATAGACCCTATTAGGTCAAAATATTGATGGGTTCTGAATATCGGGAATCAATGCCCATCTCTTCTTCCTCTAAAGAAAAGTCATCCACAGGAGAGCTGAGAGTTAGGGGAGCAGGTACTAATTACCTGAAGCCTGGACTTGATGGAAGGGCCCAGCCCTGTGTCAGTTGCTAAGGCCGACATTGTCCCCCTGTGTGGCCACTGGCTCCCCTTGTGCAACTGCCTATTTTTTATTAAATTTTTTGAGGGGATGTGGTCATGCCTCCCCGGATTTGGCCATTCCCCCCTCAGCACCATGGCTTTCTGCTGCTCTGGTCATCTACTATAGAACTGACCATAGAGAGCATGTGCCACCATGCACCCTGACCCATCCCTGGTCTGTACTTTGTGTAAATGACCAGATACAGTTTCATTTGTAGGTGGTCACAAGAAGATAATTTGCTCTGCTATAGTCTCCCTTATGTAGTCCTGGATGTTCCCCCTTATGATTGAAAATCATACCTATTATGCAGGCACAGTTGCGAGGAGCGACTCTTAAGAAATTAAATTTGTCACTGTGGTTTCACAATTTCATAGTAAGAATAGTGCATTTGTTAGTTAAAATGTAAAAATACTAGTTTTACCATAGCTTAAAAATGGCAAAGACTATTCAATTTATTTGATTATTCACCTATTAAACTATTTATCTCTTCTGTCCTGGTGACATGGCCATGATTATTTGTAAGGCGTGTGATTCTTGGTAGAGATTACTTCTTTTATTTCAATACTGCAACAATTACAGAACACAGACACAAGTAATAACGATGGGGGAACTACACAGCCAAAAAAGTATTGGATAAATCCTCATTAGTGCAAGAAAACTTGTCCAGAAATAGTTCACAAAAATGTGAAACCATAGGTAACTTGGTTAATAAATGGCCTTCTAAGATAGATGCATGGGTGCATCTATAATGGGTACAGTGTGTGTGGCCCCACACCACCAGAACCGTAGAGACCTGCCACGGGCAAAGATACCAAGTGGGGGCATGACCGATCTGAGGAGGTGTGGCCAGGGCCCCTTCTAAAAACAACAAAAAGTAATATGTGCGGTGCAGAGTTCTGGTATATTATGTTGTGTATTATGGAGCTTTGACGTCTGACCATGTTATGGCACCCCCCTGAAGTGTGTCTAGGGAGAGGGAGTGGGTGTGGTCAGCATGTGAGGGCAAGTTGAAGGGGAATAAATAAGCACTGGAATTGAGCATGTGCATGCACAATATTTTACGCACAATATACAATGTGACATGTGGAGTACAGGTTACACAGAGAAACAACATAGCAGTGTGAGGGTGCTGAGATATTGACCATGCGATCACTGAGAAGATCACTTGTCCCAGCTCCGTACATTGGGCCTGATTATAGCAAGGACCGCAGTTGCTTATACGCATGCAAGCTGCCGATTATTTTGCACTGCACATGCAGCATGTGTACATGAAGCAGACTCTGTGATCGGGACTGTGATTGCAGAGGATATGCAGACCCATGGCAGCGTGATTGACAGGAAGTGCTGTTTTGTGGGTGGTGATGGATGGGTGGTTGGGCGAACGCAGACGTGCCATTGCAGGAGTGTGCACAAATTAGCCACTGCAATGCCATACGCAGTCTCATAGCGTGCGCTGAAGTAAGCAATTCCTGAGTGAGGTCTGACCTGCCTTATCTGTGCGTATGGGTCCGATGTAACTCAAAGTTACCGATTATTTTGCAATGTTGCCAAAGTATATGGATGTGAGTATGGGCGTCCTTATATCAGGCTGCGATTGCAATACGAATGCAGACATATGCATATCACCGCTGATCAGAGCCGTAACTAGACTTTTTGGTGCCCTGTGCCAGAAAGAGCATTGGCGCCCCCCTCATTTTTCAAAGGGACATAATACACCCAAAAACGGGGAATGGCCTCAAGGGGAAGTGCCAGGGAAGAGAGAGGGTAGGCCAGGAGATGCTGGGGATGAAATCAGAGGAAGCTACAAGTGAGAGTGATAATAAACAGAAATTTGACAGGCCCAAACAGCGCCCCCTGAACTGTGGTGCCCTGTGCGATGGCACCGGCCACACTACCCTAGCTACGCCGCTGATATTAGCAACTGTGTTTTGTGCGTATAAGCAGAATAGCGATCCTTGCTGAATCAGGCCCATTAGCTGGTTTCTGGAAAGCCATGGAAAGTAGATGCACCTCTGCCACCACCTCCCCAGCTGGAAGCCAATCTGTGTGTAAGCTCCTGAAAAGATTAAGGTTTGCAGGTGACCCATGGCAACTAACTTGTGAAGCCCCTACCAATAAGATATAAGATTGATAACATTATATTATGGTGATGCTATTAAAAACTATAATCTTTTAAGGAGTATTATGTTTGTTTCTTAAAAATCACACCCTGCCTGGCTCTAACATGGATATGAAGCACAGCAGTGAAACAGACATCTCCCATCGCTTCCTACAAACTCCCCCCTTCCCCTCGCTCATTAATGTAAACCTTCCATTGTATTTTGTCAGAGCTATAGTATAGCATTATAGCAAATAGCTATAAAAGAGTAGTCCCCACAATCAAGTTTTAAAAAAAATGTATATTCACATCCCAATACTAAAATTACTTGCAAAGTATTATTATTAATAATAATAATAATAATAATATTAATGCTGAATTCGGACATGTATGATATATGTGGATACAATATGTATTACAATAGACATAAAGCACAGATGTTACTTTTGGGACTTTTTTATAATCACTTTCTTGTATTGTTTTTCCTCTTTTTTCCTTTTTTGTTTCCAGATTCTAGCCATTATATTCTAGAAGGTGCTAAATAATTGATATGTAGAATATGATTGGTTGCTATAAGCAACATCTCCACTTCTATAAACACGCACTTTAGTATACCCCTTAGTGCTCAGTGATTGTCAGGATAAAGCTGCACAAAAATAATAGAAATGCTAGTAGACCACTGCATAATCAGTTGGACAAAATAAATTCTGTATAAGTAAAATCAGTGGAAATCTAATTTAAAAGATTTCTCACTGTTGTACTGGAATCAGTATGCTTTATCGCCGGACGCATGTCCGGCAGCTCAAATCCCAGCAGCGGCAGCACGACAGGAGTGAAAATCCAGATTGTCTAAAGGTAAGTACTAACTAGGGGTGAGCGGGTTCGGATTTCTGAAATCCGAACCCCCCCGAGCCCCCCCGATCCGAGTCCGATCCGAGTCAGGCTCGACTTTTCCCGCCAGACTCAGATCTGAAATCGAGGCAAAACGTCATCATCCCGCCTTCCGAGTCTCGCGGGTTTTGGATCCTATATAAGGTACCCGCGTCGGCGCCATTTTCTCACTCGGCTGTGGACAGTGAAGAGGGAGGGTGGGAGTTAGGGCTGTGTAGTGTAGTGTAGTGTAGTGCTGCTGTTGTCCACTACTTCAAAGTCCATAGGGGCTGGCTGTGTTGTGCTGTGCTGTCAGTTCTCCATAGGGGCTGTGTCCACTCCAAAGTCCTGTGCAGTGTCCCAGTCCTAAAGGAGTGCTGTAGTGTTGTCCAGGGGGTGCTCTGTCCATCAGGGGTGCTCCCCCCAAGTGCTAAAAAAATAATATATTTTCTGTGTTTGTGAATTGTGTGCGCAGTAGCCGCACGTGCATCAACAAAGTAGTGCCAAGCGTGCGCCTGTGTCATAAGTAAAGGGCCGGCTGGCTTGACCGTTAAAGGGTGCTGTAACCCCCGAAAGTACACTCCAGTCCAAACCAAAAAAAAATTATTTTCTGTGTTTGTGAATTGTGTGCGCAGTAGCTGCACGTGCATCAACAAAGTAGTGCCAAGCGTGCGCCTGTGTCATAAGTAAAGGGCCGGCTGGCTTGACCGTTAAGGGTGCTGTAACCCCCGAAAGTACACTCCAGTCCAAACCAAAAAAAAAATAATTTTCTGTGTTTGTGAATTGTGTGCGCAGTAGCCGCACGTGCATCAACAAAGTAGTGCCAAGCGTGCGCCTGTGTCATAAGTAAAGGGCCGGCTGGCTTGACCGTTAAGGGTGCTGTAACCCCCGAAAGTACACTCCAGTCCAAACCAAAAAAAAAATTATTTTCTGTGTTTGTGAATTGTGTGCGCAGTAGCCGCACGTGCATCAACAAAGTAGTGGCAAGTGTGCGCCTGTGTCATAAGTAAAGGGCCGGCTGGCTTGACCGTTAAGGGTGCTGTAACCCCCGAAAGTACACTCCAGTCCAAACCTAAAAAAAAATTATTTTCTGTGTTTGTGAATTGTGTGCGCAGTAGCCGCACGTGCATCAACAAAGTAGTGCCAAGCGTGCGCCTGTGTCATAAGTAAAGGGCCGGCTGGCTTGACCGTTAAAGGGTGCTGTAACCCCCGAAAGTACACTCCAGTCCAAACCAAAAAAAAATTATTTTCTGTGTTTGTGAATTGTGTGCGCAGTAGCCGCACGTGCATCAACAAAGTAGTGCCAAGCGTGCGCCTGTGTCATAAGTAAAGGGCCGGCTGGCTTGACCGTTAAGGGTGCTGTAACCCCCGAAAGTACACTCCAGTCCAAACCTAAAAAAAAATTATTTTCTGTGTTTGTGAATTGTGTGCGCAGTAGCTGCACGTGCATCAACAAAGTAGTGCCAAGCGTGCGCCTGTGTCATAAGTAAAGGGCCGGCTGGCTTGACCGTTAAGGGTGCTGTAACCCCCGAAAGTACACTCCAGTCCAAACCAAAAAAAAAATTATTTTCTGTGTTTGTGAATTGTGTGCACTGTGGCTGCACGTGCATCAACAAAGTAGTGGCAAGTGTGCGCCTGTGTCATAAGTAAAGGGCCGGCTGGCTTGACCGTTAAGGGTGCTGTAACCCCCGAAAGTACACTCCAGTCCAAACCTAAAAAAAAATTATTTTCTGTGTTTGTGAATTGTGTGCGCAGTAGCCGCACGTGCATCAACAAAGTAGTGCCAAGCGTGCGCCTGTGTCATAAGTAAAGGGCCGGCTGGCTTGACCGTTAAAGGGTGCTGTAACCCCCGAAAGTACACTCCAGTCCAAACCAAAAAAAAATTATTTTCTGTGTTTGTGAATTGTGTGCGCAGTAGCCGCACGTGCATCAACAAAGTAGTGCCAAGCGTGCGCCTGTGTCATAAGTAAAGGGCCGGCTGGCTTGACCGTTAAGGGTGCTGTAACCCCCGAAAGTACACTCCAGTCCAAACCTAAAAAAAAATTATTTTCTGTGTTTGTGAATTGTGTGCGCAGTAGCTGCACGTGCATCAACAAAGTAGTGCCAAGCGTGCGCCTGTGTCATAAGTAAAGGGCCGGCTGGCTTGACCGTTAAGGGTGCTGTAACCCCCGAAAGTACACTCCAGTCCAAACCAAAAAAAAAATTATTTTCTGTGTTTGTGAATTGTGTGCACTGTGGCTGCACGTGCATCAACAAAGGAGCAGCGCCAAGAGTGCGCCTGTGTCCCATAAGTAAAGAGCCGGCTGGCTCATTTCTTAAAGGGTGGTGTAACCCACAAAGTGCACTACTCTCCAGCAAAAATAAAATAATATTTTCTGTGTTTGTGTGCGCTTTAGCCGCACGTATATATATCAATATAACATAAATGGAGGACCAAACTTTCTCCGATAAAAATAAAATAGGGAAAGATCAAGAACCTCTTCCTCCTAGTGCTGTTGCTGCTGCTGGGAGTTGTTCATCATCCCAGAGAGGAAGTAGGAACATCACTACTTTTACTAAACAATTGACCCTCCAACAGTCCCTAGCGATGAGGATGAAGTACGACAGCAGTCATCCTGAAGCAAAACGTATAACTGAGGCCTTGACTGCTATGTTGGTGTTAGACGTGCGTCCGGTATCCGCCATTAGTGCAGTGGGATTTAGACAATTGATGGAGGTAGTGTGTCCTCGGTTCCAAATCCCGTCTAGATTCCACCTGCATCCTCAAAGCAGCAGCGACAAGCGTGCGTCTGTCTGTTAAAGGGTGGTGACACCCTCAAAGTGTGCTACACAAACAATTAAAATATTGTTCTTTTTTTTTCTGTCTTTGTGAATTGTGTGGGCTGTAGCCGCACCTGCATCCTTAAAGCAGCAGCGACAAGCGTGCGTCTGTCTGTTAAAGGGTGGTGACACCCTCAAAGTGTGCTACACAAACAATTAAAATATTGTTCTTTTTTCTGTCTTTGTGAATTGTGTGGGCTGTAGCCGCACCTGCATCCTTAAAGCAGCAGCGACAAGCGTGCATCTGTCTGTTAAAGGGTGGTGACACCCTCAAAGTGTGCTACACAAACAATTAGAATATTGTTCTTTTTTCTGTCTTTGTGAATTGTGTGGGCTGTAGCCGCACCTGCATCCTTAAAGCAGCAGCGACAAGCGTGCATCTGTCTGTTAAAGGGTGGTGACACCCTCAAAGTGTGCTACACAAACAATTAAAATATTGTTCTTTTTTTTTTGGTCTTTGTGAAATGTGTGGGCTGTAGCCGCACCTGCATCCTTAAAGCAGCAGCGACAAGCGTGCGTCTGTCTGTTAAAGGGTGGTGACACCCTCAAAGTGTGCTACACAAACAATTAAAATATTGTTCTTTTTTTTTTGGTCTTTGTGAAATGTGTGGACTGTAGCCGCACCTGCATCCTTAAAGCAGCAGCGACAAGCGTGCGTCTGTCTGTTAAAGGGTGGTGTAACTCTCAAAGTGCTCAAAAAAATAAAAAACTATTTTTTTAATGTGTTTGTGACTTGTGTGCGATGTAGCCGCACCTGCATCCTTAAAGCAGCAGCGACAAGCGTGCGTCTGTCTGTTAAAGGGTGGTGACACCCTCAAAGTGTGCTACACAAACAATAAAAATATTCTTCTTCTTTTTTCTGTCTATGTGAATTGTGTGGGCTGTAGCCGCACCTGCATCCTTAAAGCAGCAGCGACAAGCGTGCGTCTGTCTGTTAAAGGGTGGTGACACCCTCAAAGTGTTCTACACAAACAATTAAAATATTGTTCTTTTTTTTTCGGTCTTTGTGAAATGTGTGGGCTGTAGCCGCACCTGCATCCTTAAAGCAGCAGCGACATGCGTGCGTCTGTCTGTTAAAGGGTGGTGTAACTCTCAAAGTGTTCCAAAAAATAAAAAACTATTTTTTTAATGTGTTTGTGACTTGTGTGCGATGTAGCCACACTTGCATCCTCAAAGCAGCAGCGACAAGCGTGCGTCTGTCTGTTAAAGGGTGGTGACACCCTCAAAGTGTGCTACAGAAACAATTAAAATATTGTTCTTTTTTTTTCTGTCTATGTGAATTGTGTGGGCTGTAGCCGCACCTGCATCCTTAAAGCAGCAGCGACAAGCGTGCGTCTGTCTGTTAAAGGGTGGTGACACCTCAAAGTGTTCTACACAAACAATTAAAATATTGTTCTTTTTTTTTCGGTCTTTGTGAAATGTGTGGGCTGTAGCCGCACCTGCATCCTTAAAGCAGCAGCGACAAGCGTGCGTCTGTCTGTTAAAGGGTGGTGACACCTCAAAGTGTTCTACACAAACAATTAAAATATTCTTCTTCTTTTTTCTGTCTTTGTGAATTGTGTGGGCTGTAGCCGCACTTGCATCCTCAAAGCAGCAGCGACAAGCGTGCGTCTGTCTGTTAAAGGGTGGTGTAACCCTCAAAGTGTGCTCCACAAACAATAAAAATATTCTTTTTTTTTTTCTGTCTTTGTGAATTGTGTGGGCTGTAGCCGCACTTGAATCCTCAAAGCAGCAGCGACAAGCGTGCGTCTGTCTGTTAAAGGATTACATCGGTGACAGCATCCAAGTAGGCATGTCAGACAGTCCGTACCTGTACTGGCAGGAAAAAGAAGCAATTTGGAGGTCCCTGTACAAACTGGCTCTATTTTACCTGAGTTGCCCCCCCTCCAGTGTGTACTCCGAAAGAGTGTTTAGTGCAGCCGGGAACCTTGTCAGCGAAAGGCGTAGGAGGTTGCTTCCACAAAATGTGGAGAAGATGATGTTCATAAAATGAATTATCAACTCTTCCAGGGAGACCAGCCTCCAGAACGTACAGAGGGACCTGTGGTTCCAGCAGGGACGAATTAATACTCTGTGAGGATGAGGATGTACACACTGAAGAGGGTGAGGAATCGGTGGATGAGGAGGATGAGGATGACATCTTGCCTCCGTAGAGCCAGTTTGTGCAGGGACACATTAATTGCCAGCTTGTTTTGTGGGGGCCCAAACGAACCAATCATTTCAGCCACAGTTGTGTGGCAGACCCTGGCGCTGAAATGATTGATTTGTTAAAGTGTGCATGTCCTGTTTATACAACATAAGGATGGGTGGGAGGGCCCAAGGACAATTCCATCTTGCACTTCTTTTTTTTCTTTGCATTATGTACAGTTTGGGGCCTAGTTTTTCTAACTGCCATCCTGTCTGCCACTGCAGTGTCACTCCTAGATGGGTCACGTGTTTGTGCCGCCCACTCGTGTCGCTTAGCATAGTCATCCAGCTACCTCGGTGCAACCTTTTGGACATGAAAACACTATTGTGAGGTGTGAGGTGTTCAGAATAGACTGGAAATGAGTGGAAATTAAGGTTATTGAGGTTAATAATAGCATAGGAGCAGAGAAACCAACAAATTCTGTGATTTTAGCTGTTTTTATGCTTTTTTAAAAAAAAATACAGATCCAAAACACAAAACCCAGAACCCAAAACACGGAAGGGTGGTTTTGGCAAAACCAATCCAGATCCAAAACACGAAGAAAGATCCAGATCCAAAACCAAAACACAAAACACGAAAAGTGGCCGGTGCACACCCCTAGTACTAACTAACCTAATTCTACCCCCTAACCATAACCCTCCCTTAGGGGTGCCTGACCCTAACCTCCCCACCAAGTGCCTAACCCTAATCCCCCCTCTAAGTGCCTAAACCTAACCCCCCCTTCCCCACTGCCTAAACCTAAGTCCCCCGGGGGGGTGCCTAACCCTAACCTCCCCCCGGGGG
Source organism: Taudactylus pleione (assembly GCA_031769625.1). Taxonomy (NCBI): domain Eukaryota; kingdom Metazoa; phylum Chordata; class Amphibia; order Anura; family Myobatrachidae; genus Taudactylus; species Taudactylus pleione. The sequence continues at coordinate 27,605,407 of JAUIMM010000040.1, read as the reverse complement.
TGCCTAACCTTAACCCCCCCTTCCCCTAGCCTAACCCTAACGTCCCGGGGGATCGCCTAACCCTAAGACCGCCCTCCGGCAAACTTAACCATCCCCCCCACGGCTGTACGTGCCCGGCACCCGGCTTACCTGCGATCGGTAAGCCGGGTGTCGGCTCCCAGTGTAGGTCTAATGACTGGCGTCGGCGCCTGTCATTAGACACTTGCCGGGATTAGACAGTCGGGAAGCCGGTGGTCGGGATTGCATCCGTTGGCTTAATGACTGCTACCCATTGTATTAAATCATTTACATTTTGCAGGGATGAAACCTGTACAGTACAATGCTGCATGATTGTAATCAGTCATTGCAGCACCTTCACCCCTCTTCTGTCTGATAAGCCTCCCAGGTTTTGTTCTGGCTAAGTCATGTTGACATCCACTTAGTTAGAACTGTAAACATAACCTTACAGGAAGACTATAGCAGAGAATCTACATAAACCTTTCAGAAGCTGCTGAAATGGAAAGCGGAGATACCAGGCTCCCAGTGAAGTCCTGTGGAAGGTATTTCACTGCAGCAGGGAGACACCTCACTAAAGTAACAGGTGGTTAACAAGTGGGCTGGGAGCCTGATTCAGCAAGGAACGCAGTTGCTTATATGCATGCAATTTGTCAATTGTTGCGCACTGCGCATGCGTATGCATCACAGGGCGCATAAACAAACCAGTCATTGCGATCGGAGTGGCGACGTAGACCCATCGCAGAGTGATTGACAGGAAGTGCCGTTTGTGGGTGGTGATGGGGGGTGGTCGGGTGAATGCAGATGTACCAGTGCGTTTCAACAGCATTGCAGGGGCGTACATAAATTAGCCACTGCGATACCATAAGCAGCCTGAATCCTCACAGCGTGTGCTGAAGTAAGAAATTCCCGAGTAAGGTCTAACCCGCCTTAACTGCGTGTATGGGTCCAATGGTACTCGATGGTGCTGCGGCAGCATTGTGATCACAATAGATTAGCATGCAATCACACTAAACTGCGTATTCATGCTATATTGCCTACTGTAATGAATCTGAAAACTCTGAAATGTTGCACCCACCTGCCATGCTCACTGTCCATATGTCCAGGCTCCTGAGTGCACGTTTGACCCTGGTCCAAGGCCAGCACAGGTAAATTGAGGTGGAATATTTAGTGGAAGCCAGGAAACGGATTGATTTATTAATTGATTGATTACAGAATTAAACTGTGATAAACGGAACAAACTAATAAAAAAAAACATCCAAATCCCACTGAGATCGATTGATTAATTGCTTGATTGATTGATTACATAACTAATATATATAACTATAAAGTGAGAAATAGAAATATTACAAAACAAGCATCCAAAATCACAATGAGATTTTAAAGTGGAAACTGAATCCAAAGTGCAAATCACAGGCCTCATGATTCAAGGCAGAGTTACAGCCTAGTCAAATTGAATAATTAATTATTAAATGTAGGATTTGATGATACTACTCTGTATCTGCTGAGAAGCTGCAGGAAGCGTAGCATATACACCTGGATGAGAAGCTGGTGATGGATGGCATTTGCAAGATGCAAAACATGAATTTGCCAGTAAAGTACCATAATATACACTGCCTGTCAAACACACACAATCTTGGCAATGCCTATAATGAAAAGTGATGTATGTTGGAATTATTATTGGGCCATCCCACCCACCCTTTTGTTGTATAAAGAAAAGGACATACAAAGTAAGCACTTCAGCAACAGGGGCTGCTACTTTTGTGGCTGAAGTGCTTGGTTTGTTTGGGCCCCCACAAACCAAGCTGGTGGCTAACAGTGTTGTTAATCATCTCTACATTTATAAGATGTCATTATCATCATAATTCTTACCCTCATCAGTGTTAATATCATCATCACACAATATTAGCTCATCCCCACTTGAATTCACCATTACAGAAGTATCTGTACATTTTTGTGATTGTCAGCAAAGGTATTCCTCCTAGAATTTTTAGTTAATTTTTATGAACATCAGTTTTTCTACATTTTTAGGAATTAGCCTCCTTACACTGATTACTCACCAGGTTCCTGGCTTTGCTAAACACTTTTTCCGAGTATACACTGGAGGATGGGAAGCTTAAGTAAAGCAAAACTAGTTGGTACAAGGGACTCCAAAATCCATTTTTTTCCTTCCAGTATTCAAATAAACTGTGTGAGATGCTATTTTGTGTCATTAAAATAACCCCCCGCCATTTTATTGATGCATACTTTAATAATTTTTCTTTTAAGCCTGACCAAATGTCATAATGGTGTTTCACTCTGGTGCATTGAATGAGTCTCTTGGGAAAGGTCAGTATTTTCCCTGGTAGCAGCAATTGCATAAGAAACTAAAGCAGGAGACATTGTCTTGTAATGTGCCACTTAAGCTGACAATTTGCTTGCAAGGAGCTCTGCATCTCTTAAGATCTGTGTCAGTTGGAAAGACATACATTATGTAGGACTTAAACCTATAAACAAACACAGTTGCCAAAATGTAGTGATCCATTTGCAAGATGTTGCAAACCCTTGGTGAATGAAATAAAACACGATCTACAAGAATGACATACCTCCTTTTTCAGTTTCTCTAGCTGCTTTTCCAGTAGTTTAACTAACAGAATCACCTGACTCAGGCTGGCAGTGTCTGAACTAACTTCAGTGGTTACTATTATAAAATAGTTTCAGTATCTTGTATAAAACAGAACATATTCTCCACTGTACTGGAGTAAGGTGCATTCCTCCTCCTCTCCCTATGTCATGGCTTGTTGTGTTGTTTTTAATGGCTTTTTGCTGTTCCTCTAGTCACTGAAACATATAAAAGGTGGAATTCCACCTGGTTACTACCTCTTACTTCTGTTGGTGGGATGGTAAATTGAATTGTTCTATCTTCTACATACGGTTGCTAAATACCGAAAATGCCCAGAAATTTTACAGGCCACAGATAGTATGTTCTCCATGCACCGGTAATTTTTTTAAAGAAATGATGAACCGCCAAGGTTATAGTGTATGCAAACCATGGTACATGTTTAAATTCATGAAGGTGTAGTGCTCGTAGATTGTTACTTGCATTATTTAAAATGACAAATACAGAGGAGAGTTTTTGAAGAGTAAGCTATTTTGAAATAACATGCCTGAATTTTTCCAACAGGGTGACATGGTATGCCTCTTAGTGAAGCCAGTAATACAGAGAGTAGCCTGTCTGTGAATGAGCTGGTGTTGTGTGTTAGATGTTGTTGCTGCTGCTGAAGGCGATACCCGCACCTAGTGGGCTGTCACAGTCATTTAATATTTAGTTTGACCAATACCGCTTGTCTACATATCGGTAGTTAAGTGATTACTCAGCATTTTCAGGCCAAGAATTAGGTTTTTTTTTAACTTCCCAGTACAGACAAGGAATTTCTGATCTGGTAAAAATGGAATTGAAATGGAATTTGGTAGTGAGGACACAGGACCTCAACTGTCTAAAACCAGATGCATTAATGGAGGACTTTGGACACAGATCTAATGCTAACATGGCTGTCATGGTTTCAATGATCTATTTTGCAACTGGATGGCAGCTTTCAATCTTGTTCCTTTTGCAAAGGATCATATAACAGTAAATTGTTTAAAACTACTAGTCTACATGGTCCCCTTCTGTGATGAAGTTTCACCCCAGCAGCAGCCCTAGCATTGAAGGTTTCTTCTTAGGAATCCTGGAGAGGGGAGGAGTCTTTTAGCTTTCATAAACTGGATGCAGGAGGACTACCTCCATTATTATTAAGGAGATTGATGATGAATGTGTTGGTGGAGATTGCATGTGCTGGTATCTATCCATGCTGCTGGTAGCTGATGCTGACTGCTTGTTATTATTTTACAGGATTTTTAAGATTTCCCCAAATAATTTGCATGAATTCGCTGCAAATGATGTAACAGGGAGGAAATTCCTAAATGGTTAACGTCCCTAACTCTACCTACTTTGGACTCACAAATGGTAAAAATGGCTTGAAATATGTCAGGATTTGGGTAAAATAATTCCACATGAAAGAGGTGGCTCTTCTGGTCTTATGCCCGGGCATGACAGCGGCATTCTTCTTATCACTGACAAGAACTGCTGCCACTGGTGGCTGATTTACTTTGACACAAACAGCCTCCTCCTGAATTTTATCAACTTCTTCTTATTCAACACATCATCAATATCCTCATCAGATACACAAATACCCCCTAATTCTGTTGCAATTCGACAGTAACATCCTCAATTTCTATTTCACAATCTACTTTTACTGCAACTCACCCTCACATTCGCAGGGGGTACGCTTGAGAATTATATTGGGGAGCTGATGATGGGAACACCACCAAAAACACTGTCGCTTACAGTGGAAGGAAAACACACTATGCAAATTATTTTCCACTAATGTTTTTTTTACATAAACAACTCTGGCAATTGTTTTCAAGCACTAGGAGAAACAGGCCTCTGAGAATTGTTCTGGGGCGAAAATGACAGGGATGACAAAATGAGGGATTCCATGATACACAGTAATATATGCTGCATCACTTATCTGAACACACTCTTCTTGAAATACACAATATAATGTTAATATATAAGTTCAATTAGAAAAGACTGTAGTTTTTTTGCTACTTTTTTTATATAACTGGGAAAAACTCAAAACAAAGAGGTCTTACTGGGGTGCAGCAGCCTCAAACACAGTAGAGGATTTTTTGGACAGATAAACTACTGTATATATATTTATAATAGTATGCTGCAGTCATAGATTTCCTAGAGAAAAAAAGGTGCAGGTTTACTTTAACAAGCAAAAGAAAAAAAATCAGCAACACCACACACAGACAGTAGTCTGTTTGTTTGCACTGCAGGGTGTGAGTGTGCAGTCACTGTGTGTGACAAATGACAATGAGGATGCCTTAGTCACCCTGTTCCTTTTCACCATGCACCTTCTCCAGCTACTACTTAAATAAAACTATTTGCACTCCTAGCTACACCTCCTAGTCCTAATGACACCCTAATGGTGTCCTGATGGTGTGTTAATGGTGTTTTTTTTTCAGCACAGTACTCCAGTCCACAGTCCCACAACCTCTCCCTCGCTCTCCTTTGTAAAATGGCAACACATTTCTATGCAATCCAAAACAGGTCTGACGCCGGGAAGATGGCGTTTTGCCTCGTTTTGGTATCCGAGCTTGGAGGGAAGACCCAAGCCGGGACTTGGAATCACTGTGAGTCCCTAAGTTCGGTTGTGTTCAGTTTACAAGTAAACCTAACTGCTCATATATTTATATATCACGTCCGGTTCCAGTTTGGATAGAGTGAGTGGCTCCATCCCTGAGCTGTGCCACGACCCCCCGGTCATTTACCATTTTCAAGGCTTCTCAGCCTCGTGGACAGGGACATTCAGTCCTCCCTACTTCCTCCTCGCACTTATGGATAGGTTTTTGTCCACCCCACTGCCGAGAAAGCAGCTCCCGCAGCGCCAGGAGAAGAGACAGTAGTTGTGGGAAATTAAAATCATTACAGTGTGAACAAACTATTGAGTTGATGTCCAAATATAAACTATTTAGCTGAAGGCAATGTCTTTGAATAGTTTTGAAACAATTGAATGAAACAGTTTAGAGGGAAATTAATGTCTGTTTTCTGTCTATGAACAAAAATGAGCATAGACCAGTGGTAACATTAGTAACAGTAGCAGCATTGTACTATGAACTGATCCTTAGCAGAATTTTAGAGTCCCTCCAGGGATTTAGACTTAACTGTTCAGTGGTTTGTGCCATTTGTAGACAGAAAGTCAAATAGTTCATTTGGTGATCTGAAATATATATAGACAAATTTTACCCAACACGTGTGATGCAGCTCAAAAGTCCAAGTGAGACTCGCATGTGTTAATGAGACAGTCATGAGCACACTGAGAGCTCCAAGATGCTGGTAATCTGTGTGCCAGTGACTGTAAGAGGTGCAGAAGGGGGAAGCGGGTACTAATTACCCGGGCTTGTTGTTGGCGGGGCCCGGCCGAGGCCCGAGTCCAATTACACTCCCTGCTCCCCCATATTTGTCAGCAGCCCAGCACACATTGCTGCATGCCGAGCTGCAGTGGAAGACCAGGGAGACTGCTGCTGCTAAGCAGCAGCAGTAGTCTACTCTCCTCTGCCTGTGGGGGGAGCGATCACACTGATCGCATCCCCCCCTGGATTTGCACCAGGGTGAGGTGCAGACAACACCCCCCCCCCCGTACGTGGTGCTGCAAATAGAGTTTTGTTGTAAGGAGGCACGGCAACGCCTTCCCCGATTAGGCTACACCCCCTGATAGTGTTGGGGCCCGGGCCGGCACTCTACGGCCTTGGTGACTGTACGAGGGTTGCTGTGAGTATTAAGCATTAACCAAAGAGGATTTAGAAGGTTCATTCAAAACTGACAAGATTGTTTTCCCACTACAGTATGCGAAATTTCCCTGAATCAATGACACTAAGGTGACTTGAAGAAGCTCATTGTTTCCATTTCTTGCTGAGGCAAACATTCTATTTCAAGGGAAAGCCAGCTTTGTTGGGGTTACAAATGCAAAAAGGCCCCCTTTACTCTGCGGTGCCATAGATTATGGCATTGTGCCAGAGTCTACTGCACATGGCTCTTTAGTAACATGGCACCTGTGTCATGGTCCCAGAGACCTCTAGAACTCATGTGCAAATCTCTGGGAAAATGGCCACTGCTCCATTGCACAGTAGAAAGGTCTCCAGCATGCGCCATGTTACCGAAGAACCTGCGCATGCACAGTACACTATAGCAAAAATGCCAGATGGCACAGCAGAGAGGATAGGGCTGCATGGAGTGTGCACACAGGCCCCCTCCTCTCTTAAACCACCACTACCTAAGTGTAAGCAAATGTAACACCTATTCTATCTCACAGTGTTTGCTATATAAAGTGCCTAGCTGATTGCATATAATACTCACTGTTCCTGAAACTCTTGGCACTTACCATGGTCACTGGAAAAAAAAAAGTGCACTGCTCGATTCAAAATCAATTACTTTAGGTTTATGATTTTGCTGTGGTGGTCTGTCATAGGCTCACTACAACTGACAAAAATTACAGATACTGTAGGGATTACATTACTGTCCCAGACGCAATCACATCCCATGTGACCCTTTGGCCAAACATGTACTAAGAACCATATTTAAATGCCATGTTGCTTGTTATGAGTTTATTATAAATGTTTTGATTATCAGTATATGTACTTAGTGCTTAGAGTGTGCACCCGCATTTTTTTTCTGCATGACACTACAAGTCCCAGCATGGTAGCACCTCTTATTATTTTTAAAATGGAGTGCATTCCAGACTCCCCCCTTTCTCTGTATGTGTGTATTTAATACTTGAAGGTGAGACTCCTGGATTAGTTCCCCTCAGGGTCGGTGCTAGACTTCTAGGCACCCTAGGGAAAACTTCTGCATGCCCCCAGTAGTAAGGGCCCCTGTAGTGGCACCAGTTCTAGAGCTCCCAATAGTGCCCCCAGTAGTATGGCCCATGTAGTGCCCCCAATAGTAAGGCCCCTGTAGTGCCCCCAGTAGTAAGGCCCAATTAGTGTCCCCAGTAGTAAGGCCCCTGTAGTAAGGCCCCTGTAGTGCCCCCATATGATGCTCCCAGTAGGAAGGCCCAATTAGTGCCCCCATATGATGCCCCCAGTAGTAAGGCCTCTGTAGTGCAACCAGTAGTAAGGCCCCTGTAGTGCTCCCAATAGTAAGGCCCCTGTAGTGCCCCCAATAGTAAGGCCCCTGTAGTAAGGCCCCCAATAGTTAGGCCCCTGTAGTGCTCCCAATAGTAAGGCCCCTGTAATATCCCCTGTAGTGCCCCCAGTAGTGCGGTCCCTGTAATGCCCCCATTAGTAAGCCCCCCCCCGCACACACACATACACACAAATTAGAAAAAAAAAAAACACTTACCTTAAACCCCGTTCCAGTTCCTGCTGCCGTCCGTCCCCGGTGTCCGCTCCTCGGAACTATGGGAGTGACGTCATGACATCACTACCATAGTGCACTGCGGGACCTGAAAGACGGAGCTCAGGAGTGAGCTCCGTCCTCCGCAGGGGGAGGGTGTTGGTCTGGAGCCTGGTGCCGCCGGAGGGGGGGGGAGTAGAGAAGGAGCTGGGTGCCCGCTGGTAACACAATCTCAGCGGGCACCCGGCAATTGGGGGGGTGATCGGAGGGCTGAGCACCCTCTAGTGGCTGGCGCCCCTGCACTGAGGTGATTTTAATTAGTATAAGTCCTTGCTTTCAGCCTATACATTGGAATGAGCCCTATTATAAGTAAAGCCTGCATAAATTGACATAATGTAAATTTTTAAACTCCATGTTAATTTTTAGAGTTTATTATAAATGTTTTTATTATTAGTATTCTTAGAGCGTAGAGTGTGCACCTGTATTTTCATTCCTTTTTTCTGCTTGGCACTACAAGTCTAAGTATGGTAGCAAATATGATTATGTTTAAAATTAAGTTGTGCAGTCCAGTCCCCCCCCCCTTTTTCCTCTGTATCTGTATATATAATGTACACTTAAAGTTGAGACTCCTTCTCCCGGATTACCACCCCTCCCGTATGCCCATAGGTGATTTTAATTAGTGTTGTGCTCCTCAAGTCCTGTCTGCCTGTGCTCCGCGGTCCCTTCCAGTTCTCTGCAGTGCATTTCCAATCACTAGCAGGTCACATCGCAACTTCATTACATCAGGTCTGCAACACTGCCAGGAACCTGAGTGGCCACTGCAACAAGTGCTTGTGTCAACATAGGCGCACCCCCTGCACACGCCATTTCATGACCTATTATTCTGAACCTAAGAGACCCCAAATTGTTATTCCTTCAATAGCCAAATGGATAGTAGATTATGAAGTACCATGTGTTCCTTAAATAGGAGCTCCTACTTACCTACTTAGATGTTCCTGCATGGACAATTAATTATATACACTACAAAACTCGTGTCGAATGTGAGATGATGTCAAATTTCAAATTTTCTACCTAAAAATGGATGAATTACAGAATTTCTTGTAAGTATGTGTCTACATGTGAGGTAGACATTTTTTTTAAGCATCCTAATTTTTTTGCTGAAAAAAAGCCCCAGATATTTATTGCCTAATATGGAGAGGTCAGTCTTCATGATGACATTTTTTATATTAGGGCCTCTGCACTAGGAGGTCATTAGAGTTGTATTGTAAAGAGGAGGTAGATCTGGTTCAGTTTCTCTATTGTAACCTCTCTTAGTAAATGGCCAATTGTACAAGGGTTTAGATGCGAGTCTATGAACCCTTAAGAATTGAGAAAAAGGCAGATCAAACTTGAACGGAATAGGGTGGAAACTGCTAAACATTAGTAATGCATTTCTGTCTCTATGTTTAAAATAGATTGTAGTGGAAAGGTTTTGTGCAGTTTTCAAGATTGTCACATCCAGATAATTAATAGTGTGTTGATCTAATCAAATCTAAAATCAGCTGGACTGTATTGCTTACAAAGACTAATGTTGGGTACACACTTGTCTATATATCATTAGTTCGATGAACGAATTATATATTGTGAGTGCATCGGCAGGTGCAGTGATCGCCAACAATGACATCTCAATTGGGCGGGCACATTTAAATACCCACTCAGATTAGTAAGTGTGTATAGCTTACCAATTGGCCGCTCTGATGGTGGATCAGTTTACTGGCCGATCTGTTGTCTCAGTGTGTTTGAAGCACAAAAAAGTGAATCGGTATGTAATACCGACAGACGGGATCCATGTGATCAGAATCCCGACGCCTGGATCCCGACAGGGTTAACATACTGACACTTGGTGGTTGGTATGCTAACCCTCCCCCTCTCCCAACCTTAAACCTAACCCTCCCTCCCTGGTGCCTGAACCTAACCTACCCCTAGTGCCTGAACCTATCCCTCACACTTTAGTGCCTGACCCCAACCATACGCCTAGTGCCTAACACCTAAACCTAACCCTCCCCCCACCCCGCTACTTACCTTTGGCATCCCGGTGGTCCTGATGCCGGCATTGGGATTCTGACTGGTGTCGGTATTCTGGCAAGGTGAGGTAAGTGTCGACATCCAGACCATCATTATGCCAAAAAAGACCTCAGACATTAACATTGTGTTACATATAAGTTTAATCTCACTTTAATTACATAGTACAGTGATTTTGTATTAATTAAATCATTGTCACAAGAGCTGCTATGCTATTTTGGTGTCACCCCCTCGGATGGTGTCACTGAGCAGGGTTGCAGTGGTGATAGATGACGTGTGCACCACCCTGTGCTGAGAGAGGCTGGGGGCTTTTCAGCAGTTCCTGGAGCATTGGGCATACTTTTAGCATGGCATGGCACGCGTTCATGCCCCCTAAATGGCACTCACCAGGTAAGTGCCGCACCGGGTGTCACTGCACCTGGTGACGCCTATGGTCACATTTGACTTTAGTAAGACTCTCCTGTTTTTCAGAGGTAAGCCTTTAATGAGACATTATTGCTTGTCACATTTAAGTTCAGTTGCATTACAATAAGTATGAAAAGATACAGCAATAAACATAATACCCCAGCACCAACACATAGCTCAGTAAGGCAAAATATCTACCTAAAAATATTGGGAGGTCTTCATTACTTAGAGCAGTGTGCACAGACATTCGCACAGCAAACTCCCCTGCTGCTTCATGTACGGACTCCAGTCATTTTATCAGTTATCCACCATAAAAAGTTATGGTGTACCCATCAGGGTGGCATAAGGCTGAAAAAACAGAGGGAGGCATGGGTCTGGAGAGACACTGGGGGTAGCATGAGGCTGTAGAGACAGAAGGAGCAGTCAGCTGTAGAGACACAGGGTGGGCATGAGGCTGGAGATACACAAGGGTGGACATGAGGTTGGAGAGACACAAGGATGAGCATAAGGCTGGAGAGACACATGGAGGGGCATGATGCAGTAGAGACACAGGGGGCATGAGGCTGGAGAGACACAAGGGTGGAGATGAGGCTGGAGAGACACAAGGGGAGGACATGATGCTGGAGAGACACAAGGGGGCATGAGCCTTGAGAGACACAAGGGTGGACATGAGCCTGGAGTGACACAAGGGTAGACATGAGGCTCGAGAGATACAAGGGTTGGCATGAGCCTGGAGAGAAACAAGGGTGGGCATTGGCTGGAGAGACAAAAGGGTGGGGGCATGATGCTTTAGAGACACAGTGGGTGCTTGAGACGATTGATGGGTCCAAAGCATTGGAGGATCCCGGCGGTCAGAATCCTGATGCCGGCATCCCAACTAGGTTACCATCGTGACGGCTGTAGGTAAGTATCCTAACCTAACCCCTAACCCTCTCCGGTGCCTAAAACTAACCTCCCCATCTAGTGCCTAAACATAACCTCCCCCTCCCTGCACCCTAAACCTAACCCTCCCCCCTTAGTGCCTAACTCTAACTCACCCCCCAACCCCGCTATTTACCATCGGGATTCCGGCAGTGAGGATGCCAGTGCTGGTATTCTGATAAGTGTTGGGATTCTGGCATCTGCATTCTGACCGCCGGAATCCCCACTGTCAGGATATTAAAGGTATCCCATGTCCAAAATACTAGTAAGTAATAACGGTGTAACAGTCCTGTCCTACTATTGTACATACTCCGCCCTGGCTAGCCAGTAAAACATGCAGTGCCATTCTATTCTGGAGGACCACTTTACTTTGTTTCTTCATTAACAATGCATTGGTGGTTTCATGAGTTATCTTATCCACTACTTCTGCATCATTAGGCTTACAATTAACCATTACTTTTCCATATAAAGGTAAAACTATATCTCCCAGCCTTCCCCAAACAGCTATAAATACCTTCCTCTTCCTATACCTTTCTGATGGCTATATTTCTATTGATCTAGTATCTGGGACAACAAATCCTGAGTAACACTTCCCTCTTACATGTATTCAAGCATAAAATACTCTACCACCTTCTAAAGCAGAACTATTATTAAGACATAACAGCCCATCTGATGTGGTCTGGGTCATATTCAGTGATAATTGATGAGCCTTATAATTGAAATACATAACTTATGGCTTATCTCACATATAATTGTCTAATCATTTTCCTTCTTGGGTATATATCGTCACATGTTAGACTTAGTAAACAGATTATAACAGTTTGTGAGGTTGCTGTGTCCTCATTTATACTGTTCAGGTATGTTTAAGTGGATTATTCCATACAGGATCAGATCTAATTAATAGTAGAATTTAAAAATGCAATGAAGTAAATGTTTAGTAAGACAATCTAATACGTGTAGGGAAATGCTTAATAAGAACTAAAACACTATTTAAAATGTGTTCAGGCTGTTAGGTAAATACTGTAATAAACATGTGCATCTGGTAAAGGAATGTTTCTGAGAGCACAGTGGACAACATTCATTGCTGTGGAGAGCATATTGCTACTTGTTAACATCACTTGATACATTGATTGGAAAGTGATAAAGTGGAGAGACATAAAGTACCAACCAATCAGCTCCTGTCACTTTACAGACTGTCTTTGAAAAATGATTGGTAATTTATCTCTCTCCAAGGCTTAGAACATCTACCCCTGTATCCTTATTCCCAAGTACTTCTGTACTTTGCAATTATACCTCCTTTTAGTCTGCATTTAGATCTGTCTAATTGGCTCGGAAATGGATAAAAAACGTATGTCTTGCACTTTAATGCAGGTTAGTGCTCAGCAAAGTACAGCAAGATTAATTATTACTTGTATCCAAAAGATTGCTGTAGCGTAAGTGCACACAATAAGAATGTGTCTTTTAAAAACGAGCACTCAGTATAAATGTTCGGCCATAGAAAATGTTAGGGGCCCAAAGGTAAGTTTAAGAGTGGTTTGAAAATAAAACCGCAATGAAAAGAGTGTTACGCAGAGCTGTGTTGCAAACTGTGTGTTTCCGTAAGTCTGGGGAAGACACTTCAGGAAAATACAATCTACATTGCAGCACCTACTGAGGATTGTGCTGAAACAGAGAAACCACCGGTAGTGAGGCTGCATATGTCTGAAAGTGGCACTAACAGGACAGTATTTTACTGTGAAGAAGACATTGCTGATGAATCGTGACAGTATCTTCCTAGTCAGAGAATCCTCTCTAGGCCCGGGGAGATGGGATCGTCTTGGCGTGCAGATCTCACTTGCATGCTGTGTCATCTCAAATCAATTCCTGCACATTATTATTTAATAGGTTCCTTTCCTGAAATCAGCTCAGCATATTGATATTTTTCTGAGCAAGCAAAAAATAAATAAAATGACCAAACGAAATAAATGATTGTACATTGATTATGAATCTCAGTATTACGTTTGCAAAAATGTTTATAAAAATAATGTTTAAATGGGACTGCTCTTTAAATCATGAAATACAGTCTGACAATAGATGGCTATTGTATGGTTTACTTAAGATTCTTGTTGGTTAAGTATCTGTTTACATTGTATGAATTTATAAATACAATTGTATTATTGTATTATAATATATTTCTAAAATATCTGTTGTAGGATTAAATTAGTGTTTTCTGTAAGAAATCCAATAAACTACTATCATGACCTACAGGAGGTCTACAGGACTGGAAATTGTTTTGTGGAGTAAATTTTACAATCAATGACAACTGTGGTAGTTATTTTATAATTGACTATTAGACCTCAACAAGATACACGCAACCATCGACATAGTGGTATTGGAGACAGAAGAGTAGGATTATTATTGTCAGATGTAATTAAATAATACAAGAAATTGTATCACGTCAGGGCCCAGGGTCTTATATGACTTCAGTTGGTGCTATGTTTGCAGATCTTATTGTGTTTGCAATATTTAACTCCTTTGTTGCTAAAATCTGCCTAAAGTCATACATACATTTGTATCATCATGTCTGGACTACTGCAACGCCTTCTTCCTGGGCCTCCCTGCAATAGAATTGCACCACTTGCAGCTGATAAAAAATGCAGCTGCCAGGCTATTAGCCAACCTTCCCTGTTCCACCCACATAACACCCATTCTCTACTCCTTTCACTGGCTGCCTGTAAGATGGAGAATTTCAAGATTGTCTTACTGACTTTCAAAGTCCTATATAACCAAGGCCCAAGGTACTTGAAGCAGCTTCTGATTCCTAACTGCTTGCTCGATTACTACAATCTGTAGAGGTTGGACTATTAGCAGCACCTAGAAACTCCCTGACTTCGTCTAGGTGTTGAGTTTTTAGCTTTGTGGCACCCAACTCTATGGAACTCGTTCCCCCACATAATTTGAGAGGCCTAGGGGTAAATTTACTAAAGTGAGAGTTTTTACAAGTGGAGTTGATGCCCATAGCAACCAATCAGATTCTAGCTATTATCTTCTAACTAGATACTAGTTAAATGTTAAGTAGCATCTGATTGGTTGCTATGGGCAACAACTCCTAAAAACTCTCACTTTAGTAAATTTACCCTCTACACTGTAGAATCCTTCAAAAACAGACTGAAGACTCACCTGTCTACTCAAGCATTTGACCCTTCACAATTGTTTCTCTTTTCTGCTTAAAGCTTATTTTCTATTTTGTGTTGTTAATGCAAATGTAAAGCCCTTTAGGTGCGTACACACTGGGCGATTAAAGTGGACGACTGAATGATAACGATATCGTTATCGTTCAGTCGTCCACTTTATCGTCCATTTTTAACACCAAAACGATGAACAATAACGATGATGTGCGTTCCCACGGGTCGTTCGTCATTATCGTTATTCGGGTAAACATGCAGGCCAACCTGACGATATTGTCAGGTTGCTGCATGTTGGGGAATGGGGGAGAGAGCCCGGCGCTGAACAATATCGTTAATGATATCGTTCAGCGGGTGTGCTCTATGTCATGAACGACATTGAGCACACCCTGCCGGGGACACACTAGACGATATCGCTCAGGGAGCATATCGTCTAGTGTGTACGCTCCTTTAGAGTTTGAGTTCTATTGGTAGAACAGTGCAAAACCTGAAAGAAACAGCCAATACTCACCCTTATGTCCCACGACGTTCTCCGCAGATATTGAATTCTGTGGGCAGACACACTGTAACAGCATGTATCAGTATTCTGTTACAGTCTTGCTAATGAGTTCAGGTTTTTCGCTTGGATACTTTACGATGACAAGTGGACGTGAACATCTGGCAGCAGGTAAGTCTGTGTGTGTATGTATGTGTGTAATAAAACTTTAATTTCACGGTGTATGTAGTGTTTTTTTACTAATTTCTTTACAGGTGAACTACAGGTACCAGCAGGCCCTTAATGCCCTGCATGCTGGTACTTGTGGTTCTCCAAGTACCAGCATGCGGGGGAGGCGTGCTGGCACCTGTAGTTCGACTGGAAAGACAATGTAGATTTTTCTAATTTTACACAACATGGACAATATCAATCCACCACCCACCACCCAGGGGTTGCGGGGATAGCCCCGGGCAATCAGCCTGGCCAGGGGTGACCTGGAGAGGGGTACCCCTTGATTGGAGGGGTACTCAACTCCCCAGGCATCCCTGGCCTGGGCTGACTAGCGGTCAGGACTGATGCTGTGGCTGGGGGGCCCGGTGAAAGGGCTCCCCTGGCTGTGGCATCAGCCCCTCGCTAGTAAGGGTCCAGGGCGGGTTTTAAATATAGGGGTTCCCCTACGCAAATTTTTTGCCCCTATATTTAAAACCAGCCCTGTCCCTGCTGCCTGGTGCTGGTACCTAATTTATGGGGTAACCCTATTCATTTTGTCCCCATAATTTTAGGTACCAGGACAGGCTGGCAAGTTCGGGGCTGGTTAGTGTTTTGGAGGGGGACCTCTCGTCATTTTTTTCCAAAAATTAAAAAAAAAAAGATTTCGGCATGTTTCTGCATAACTCGCTGATCAGGAGGTGAGTGTCAATTTGGCAGCGAGTTTGCAGGCATCTCTCCCGAGATTGTAATCTCGATTCTTGGTAAATTTGAGAGATGTATAGCTGACAGTAAAAAACGGACCTATTTTTGACAATGGCGAGTAAAGGCGAGATTTACATCTCGGGAGAGAAAATAAGTGAGAAAACCAAATTCACTAAAAACCCACCCGAGTTTGCACTTAGTAAATTTGCGAGATGAAAAACATGCCTAAAAACACCCGAGATTGTCATCTCGACCTATCTCGATTCTTAGTAAATTTACCCCTTATTCTCAATAGGTAATCCGTGGTTCATTAATTAATTTCAGGGGCTGTGTTTGTTTCTACCAATAGAATCGATAAGAGTCAATTTCTGATTGGCTAGTAATGTCACATGACACAGAGCTTTCAGTTGAAATGAGAAGCGGCACCAGATTGGCAGTTCTCATCACGTCCGTGCTGTGTGTCTCATGAAAATTATATATATATATATATATATATATATATATATATATGATGTTGTAATCTCAACAAAAAATGTCAAATTAAGAAATTGCTCTGTGTGAATTGTGCTAGTTACAAGAACACTGATGCATGAATGAGCTCTGATAACCTAACCAATATTAGAAACATTATTTCATTATTTAAAACGTTCTGAATACAAATATAGTACTTAACTAAAAGACTCTGTAGCAAGTAATCATATGATACCAACTAGAAAGTCAACTGAGACTGACTACAGACAATGATAATAACTTAAACAGTACTAGAGAAATATACTTGTGTTCTCAATACAGTCTGGATAATAGACAAAGATTGCAATGTTACAAGGTCTTGTCTCTGAACGTCTGCATTACAACATTAACAAGGAACTATTATAGGTTGCACTGAAATGTATTACCATATAAATTGACAACATACAGAGACTGGTCATAGATCAGTATGCTCAGGAGACTGAGCTAAAATATTATATATTTTTTGAGGGAGGGATTGATACACCTCTCAGAGTACAGAGGCTGTCAGTGTGACACTATAATCATTAAAATAAGGATTATATATCTTAATTTAAAGTAAGATTATATCAAGTCGCTGGCATCATTTTGAAGGACTTCATTCACATATATTTCCATATTGGAAAAGGGTATAGCTAAATAGTTGCCAATTATAACCACTGAGCAAGTGGGAAATTGTGAACTTATATTGGAATACCAACTTACCCTTATATTACCCCTGTGACTCAGAGCTCAGTACCAACATCTGAAATATGATTGAGCAATAAATAAAAGACACACATCAGGCATATACTTTATTTTATCCTTTTGTATCCTTTTTTATTTTATCCTTCTTCCTTTACACTTTTGTCTGTATATATTTTTCTTATCACTTTATTTATATATATATATATATATATATATATATATATATATATATATTTGGCAGCGAGTTTGCCAAATATATGTGTGTTTTTAATATAATTATAAATATATATATCTCTATCTAGAAGGAGAGGCATGGGGATGGCACTGGAGAGACACAGGGGGGATAGTGCTGGAGAGATGCAGGGAGCATAGAGCTGCAGAGATGCAGAGGGGATGAGGCTGGAGAGATGCAGAGGGGATGAGGCTGGAGAGATGTAGGGGGATGAGGCTGGCAGGATTAGAAGGAAAAGGTTGAGGCAGAGTAATATTTCTTAAGACACCTTTCCTAAAGAAACCATATTACTGATACAAATGGCACCAAATGGAGGCCAGTGTGTGTTTATTTTGCTGTGGTTGGCCAATGTGTTTTATTTTTATTCATGTGGTGAGCCTTTGTCTTTTATTTATTCCTGTGGGGACCAATGTGTTTTTTTTCCTGCGGGCGCCAATGTGTTTTAATTTTTTCCTGTGAGGGACAATGTGTGTATTTTTTTCTCCTGAGGGGGCCAATGTGTTTGTTGTTTTGTTTTTCCTGTGGGGGTCAATGTGTTTTATCCTGTGGGGGCCAATGTATTTTTTTTTCCTGTGGGGGCCAATGTGTTTTATTTTTATTCCTGTGGTGGGCCATTGTGTTTTATTTTTTTCCTGCTGGGACCAATGTGTTTTTTTTCCTGCTGGGACCAATGTGTTTTTTTTCCTGCTGGGACCAATGTGTTTTTTTTCCTGCAGGGGCCAATGTGTTTTTTTTTCCTGCGCCGGCCAATGTGTTTTTTTTTCCTGCGCCAGCCAAGGTGTTTTAATGTTTTCCTGCGAGGGACAATGGGTGTATATTTTTCTCCTGAGGGGGCCAATGTGTTTGTTGTTTTGTTTTTCCTGTGGGTCAATGTTGTGGGGACCAATGTATTTTTTTTCCTGTGGGGGCCAATGTGTTATATCTTTTTGCTGTGGAGGCCAATGTGCTTTATTTTTCCTGTGCAATGCATTCCAATGTTGTTCATACAGAGTCACAGTACAGATTCAGATGCACACATGAAGAAGTGTATTAGAAATGTGCTTGGCGTTTCTGGATGATTATAGGGGGTTGGCTAAACAGATGCAGATGTATTGGAGTGTGTTATTGGAGTGTGTTATTGGAGTGTGTTATTGGAGCGTCACGGGTGTGTTGCTGCAAGTGGTTGCGTACAAAGATGCAAAGACATCAGACGGATGATCTGCATCTAGCTTAGGGCTGGTGCAGATTTCAATGGTGCAACTAATGGTGGCATCTAAAGATGGACACTGAGGGGACGATTCAAGTGTTTTAGATGCAAACAGCTGTTTGGGCGCCCTAACCACTTCTGTAGACGGGTTTAGCTACTTCGTGCAACTAAACCCGGTGCTTGTAGTATGTTAGAATTAGGGGTGAGCGGGTTCGGATTTCTGAAATCCGAACCCCCCCGAGCCCCCCCGATCCGAGTCCGATCCGAGTCAGGCTCGACTTTTCCCGCCTGACTCGGATCTGAAATCGAGGCAAAACGTCATCATCCCGCCTTCCGAGTCTCGCGGGTTTTGGATCCTATATTAGGTACCCACGTCGGCGCCATTTTCTCACTCGGCTGTGGACAGTGCAGAGGGAGGGTGGGAGTTAGGGCTGGCTGGGCTGTGTAGTGTAGTGTAGTGTAGTGCTGCTGTTGTCCACTACTTCAAAGTCCATAGGGGCTGGCTGTGTTGTGCTGTGCTGCTGTTGTTAATAGGGGCTGTGTCCACTACTTCAAAGTCCATAGGGGCTGGCTGGACTGTGTTGTGCAGTCAGTTCTCCATAGGGGCTGTGTCCACTCCAAAGTCCTGTGCAGTGTCCCAGTCCTAAAGGGGTGCTGTAGTGTTGTCCAGGGGGTGCTCTGTCCATCAGGGGTGCTCCCCCCAAGTACTAAAAAAATAATATATTTTCTGTGTTTGTGAATTGTGTGCGCAGTAACCGCACGTGCATCAACAAAGTAGTGCCAAGCGTGCGCCTGTGTCATAAGTAAAGGGCCGGCTGGCTTGACCGTTAAAGGGTGCTGTAACCCCCAAAGTACACTCCAGTCCGAACCAAAAAAAAAATTATTTTCTGTGTTTGTTAATTTTGTGTGCAGTAGCCGCACGTGCATCAACAAAGTAGTGCCAAGCGTGCGCCTGTGTCATAAGTAAAGGGCCGGCTGGCTTGACCGTTAAAGGGTGCTGTAAACCCCAAAGTACACTACAGTCCAAACCAAAAAAATAAATATTTTCTGTGTTTGTGAATTGTGTGCGCAGTAGCCGCACGTGCATCAACAAAGTAGTGCCAAGCGTGCGCCTGTGTCATAAGTAAAGGGCTGGCTGGCTTGACCATTAAAGGGTGCTGTAACCCCCAAAGTACACTCCAGTCCAAACCAAAAAAAAAATTATTTTCTGTGTTTGTGAATTGTGTGCGCAGTAGCCGCACGTGCATCAACAAAGTAGTGCCAAGCGTGCGCTTGTATCATAAGTAAAGGGCCGGCTGGCTTGACCATTAAAGGGTGCTGTAACCCCCAAAGTACACTCCAGTCCAAACCAAAAAAAAAATTATTTTCTGTGTTTGTGAATTGTGTGCGCAGTAGCCGCACGTGCATCAACAAAGTAGTGCCAAGCGTGCGCCTGTGTCATAAGTAAAGGGCCGGCTGGCTTGACCGTTAAAGGGTGCTGTAACCCCCAAAGTACACTCCAGTCCAAACCAAAAAAAAAATAATTTTCTGTGTTTGTGAATTGTGTGCGCAGTAGCCGCACATGCATCAACAAAGTAGTGCCAAGCGTGCGCTTGTATCATAAGTAAAGGGCCGGCTGGCTTGACCATTAAAGGGTGCTGTAACCCCCAAAGTACACTCCAGTCCAAACCAAAAAAAAAATTATTTTCTGTGTTTGTGAATTGTGTGCGCAGTAGCCGCACGTGCATCAACAAAGTAGTGCCAAGCGTGCGCCTGTGTCATAAGTAAAGGGCCAGCTGGCTTGACCGTTAAGGGTGCTGTAACCCCCAAAGTACACTCCAAACCAAAAAAATATATATTTTCTGTGTTTGTGACTTGTGTGCACTGTGGCTGCACGTGCATCAACAAAGGAGCAGCGCCAAGCGTGCGCCTGTGTCCCATAAGTAAAGAGCCGGCTGGCTCATTTCTTAAAGGGTGGTGTAACCCACAAAGTGCACTACTCTCCAGCAAAAATAAAAAAATATTTTCTGTGTTTGTGTGCGCTTTAGCCGCACGTATATATCAATATAACATAAATGGAGGACCAAACTTTCTCCGATAAAAATAAAATAGGGAAAGATCAAGAACCACTTCCTCCTAGTGCTATTGCTGCTGCTGGGAGTTGTTCATCATCCCAGAGAGGAAGTAGGAACATCAGTACTTTTACTAAACAATTGACCCTCCAACAGTCCCTAGCGATGAGGATGAAGTACGACAACAGTCATCCTGAAGCAAAACGTATAACTGAGGCCTTGACTGCTATGTTGGTGTTAGACTTGCGTCCGGTATCCGCCATTAGTGCAGTGGGATTTAGACAATTGATGGAGGTAGTGTGTCCCCGGTTCCAAATCCCGTCTAGATTCCACCTGCATCCTCAAAGCAGCAGCGACAAGCGTGCGTCTGTCTGTTAAAGGTTGGTGACACCCTCAAAGTGTGCTACACAAACAATAAAAATATTGTTCTTATTTTTTCGGTCTTTGTGAATTGTGTGGGCTGTAGCCGCACCTGCATCCTTAAAGCAGCAGCGACAAGCGTGCGTCTGTCTGTTAAAGGGTGGTGACACCCTCAAAGTGTGCTACACAAACAATAAAAATATTGTTCTTTTTTTTTCTGTCTTTGTGAATTGTGTGGGCTGTAGCCTCACTTGCATCCTCAAAGCAGCAGCGACAATCGTGCGTCTGTCTGTTAAAGGGTGGTGTAACCCTCAAAGTGCTCCAAAAAATAAAAAAATTTTTTTTAATGTGTTTGTGACTTGTGTGCGATGTAGCCGCACGTGCATCAACATAGTAGCAGCGCCAAGCGTGCGCCTGTGTCATAAGTCAAGGGCTGGTTTGGACATCTGGTCCGGACTGAAGGACGTGCCAACAATTTCTGACAAGTCTACTGTCACTGCATATGATACTGTCCTCAAAGCAGCAGCGACAAGCGTGCATCTGTCTGTTAAAGGGTGGTGACACCCTCAAAGTGTGCTACACAAACAATAAAAATATTGTTCTTTTTTTTTCGGTCTTTGTGAAATGTGTGGGCTGTAGCCGCACCTGCATCCTTAAAGCAGCAGCGACAAGCGTGCGTCTGTCTGTTAAAGGGTGGTGACACCCTCAAAGTGTGCTACACAAACAATAAAAATAGTTCTTTTTTTTTCTGTCTTTGTGAATTGTGTGGGCTGTAGCCGCACTTGCATCCTCAAAGCAGCAGCGACAAGCGTGCGTCTGTCTGTTAAAGGGTGGTGTAACTCTCAAAGTGCTCCAAAAAATAAAATACTATTTTTTTAATGTGTTTGTGACTTGTGTGTGATGTAGCCACACTTGCATCCTCAAAGCAGCAGCGACAAGCGTGCGTCTGTCTGTTAAAGGGTGGTGACACCCTCAAAGTGTGCTACACAAACAATAAAAATAGTTCTTTTTTTTTCTGTCTTTGTGAATTGTGTGGGCTGTAGCCGCACTTGCATCCTCAAAGCAGCAGCGACAAGCGTGCATCTGTCTGTTAAAGGGTGGTGACACCCTCAAAGTGTGCTACACAAACAATAAAAATAGTTCTTTTTTTTTCTGTCTTTGTGAATTGTGTGGGCTGTAGCCGCACTTGCATCCTCAAAGCAGCAGCGACAAGCGTGCGTCTGTCTGTTAAAGGGTGGTGTAACTCTCAAAGTGCTCCAAAAAATAAAAAACTATTTTTTTAATGTGTTTGTGACTTGTGTGCGATGTAGCCGCACTTGCATCCTCAAAGCAGCAGCGACAAGCGTGCGTCTGTCTGTTAAAGGGTGGTGACACCCTCAAAGTGTGCTACACAAACAATAAAAATATTCTTCTTTTTTCTGTCTTTGGGAATTGTGTGGGCTGTAGCCGCACCTGCATCCTTAAAGCAGCAGCGACAAGCGTGCGTCTGTCTGTTAAAGGGTGGTGACACCCTCAAAGTGTGCTACACAAACAATTAAAATATTGTTCTTTTTTTTTCTGTCTTTGTGAATTGTGTGGACTGTAGCCGCACTTGCATCCTCAAAGCAGCAGCGACAAGTGTGCGTCTGTCTGTTAAAGGGTGGTGACACCCTCAAAGTGTGCTACACAAACAATAAAAATATTCTTCTTCTTTTTTCTGTCTTTGTGAATTGTGTGGGCTGTAGCCGCACTTGCATCCTCAAAGCAGCAGTGACAAGCGTGCGTCTGTCTGTTAAAGGGTGGTGTAACCCTCAAAGTGCGCTCCACAAACAATAAAAATCTTCTTCTTTTTTTTTCTGTCTTTGTGAATTGTGTGGGATGTAGCCGCACTTGCATCCTCAAAGCAGCAGCGACAAGCGTGCGTCTGTCTGTTAAATGATTATATCGGTGACAGCATCCAAGTAGGCATGTCAGATAGTCCATACCTGTACTGGCAGGAAAAAGAAGCAATTTGGAGGTCCCTGTACAAACTGGCTCTATTTTACCTGAGTTGCCCATCCTCCAGTGTGTACTCCGAAAGAGTGTTTAGTGCAGCCGGGAACCTTGTCAGCGAAAGGCGTAGGAGGTTGCTTCCACAAAATGTGGAGAAGATGATGTTCATAAAATTAATTATCAACTCTTCCAGGGAGACCAGCCTCCAGAACGTACAGAGGGACCTGTGGTTGTGGATTCCAGCGGGGACTAATTAATACTCTCTGAGGATGAGGATGTACACAACACTGAAGAGGATGAGGAATCGGTGGATGAGGAGGATGAGGACGACATCTTGCCTCCGTAGAGCCAGTTTGTGCAGGGACAGATTAATTGCCAGCTTGTTTTGTGGGGGCCCAAACGAACCAATCATTTCAGCCACAGTCGTGAGGCAGACCCTGGCACTGAAATGTTTGGTTTGTTAAAGTGTGCATGTCCTGTTTATACAACATAAGGGTGGGTGGGAGGGCCCAAGGACAATTCCATCTTGCACCTCTTTTTTTTCTTTGCATTATGTATAGTTTGGGGCCTAGTTTTTCAAACTGCCATCCTGACTGCCACTGCAGTGTCACTCCTAGATGGACCACGTGTTTGTGCCGCCCACTCGTATCTCTTAGCATAGTCATCCAGCTACCTCGGTGCAACCTTTTGGACATAAAAACACTATTGTGAGGTGTGAGGTGTTCAGAATAGACTGGAAATGAGTGGAAATTAAGATTATTGAGGTTAATAATAGCATAGGAGCAGAAAAACCCACAAATTCTGTGATTTTAGCTGTTTTTATGCTTTTTTTCAAAAAAATACAGATCCAAAACACAAAACTCAGAACCCAAAACACGGAAGGGTGGTTTTGGCAAAACCAATCCAGATCCAAAACACGAAGAAAGATCCAGATCCAAAACCAAAACACGAAAAGTGGCCGGTGCACACCCCTAGTTAGAATACTAATGGGTGCCTGAAACAATTGCATTGCTCCGTCGAGTGCCCAGCTGGGACCGTCTAATACAATTGAGTCGCAGCCTGAAAGTGTGTGTCTCAGTCCTTCACATTCAGCTGTACTGCAGGGAAGGGTTTGGTAGCGGCATTAGCATAAAGTCAACCAAACTGCAGCAAAAGGCGCAAAGAAGGCCATGACTGTTCCAACTCAGAATCAAGCCTTATGAGGAGGGAGCATCCCACCACCTGCGACAGGCCCCTCCCCTCCATCAACAGACCCCATCTCCATTAGGGCTGTTTCCAGAAATGTCCAGACTGGTTTTCCATCCCAATCCACCCCTGCGAAAGATGGAACAGGGTGCTGATTGCAACGGCAGGTGAACATGGCTGGTTCCACCCCCAGGGCATCTCGCCCTGTGCAATGGCACTGGCCGCACTGCCCTCCTTATGGCCCTGAGTATCAGCGCTAAGAAGAATAGCTGCATTGCAGGGTGGTATATCACATCAGGAGCTAAGTACTGTGCGTCTGCACAGTACTGTGACACACTACACGGTAAAGATGGCGCCAGCTGCACATGAGCTGTAGCCCAGCGGTGATGTCATCAGGCCCGGCGCTGACTCTGGGTCCTAGTGCCCATCATGTATGGTAAAGAGAGAAGACAGTGCCAGTGTGCACTGCTCTCTAATAGGAACCACCCCTCATAGCTATGATTTTCCTGTGACATGCTCCTCTCCTCCGTTGTCTTCATATGATATGCTGACAATCCGTGAGCCTTTGTCAGCCCTCAATCGCAGGATTTTGAAATGGGGGTTTCCAAATAATTGGTTACAGAGCCAATGAAAAAAAAGTCTAACCAGAATAAGCCTGCAACATACACTTTATTGTGTACTTCAAGTGTTTTAATATAAATAACAATAAATAATATAAATAACAAGGCATCTGGGCATACAATTTGCTTATGCACAATGTGTGACAGTATGTACAAACAAAATTTAAACTACCAGTGCAATTTACGCCACACAGTAGTCTTTTATTCATGTTATGACACACAGTAGTTCCCATTTTACACAATGCCCACATTAGTGCCCCTTATACACAATGTCCACAGTAGTAGTGCCCCTTATACAATGCCCGTAGCAGTGGTGCCTCTTATACAATGCCCACAGCAGTGGAGCCCCCTATGCAATGCCCCCAGTAGTGGTGCTCCTTGTGCGGTGCCCACAGTAGCGGTGCCCCTTATGCAGTGCTCCCTATGCAATGCCCCCATTGGACGTGCCCCAGTAGTAATGCACCCATTAGTAGTGCCTCCATTAGTAATGCCCCAATAGTAGTGCCATAAGTAGTAATGCCCCCTGTAGTAGTGCCCCCGATAGTAATGCCCCCAGTAGTAATTCCCCGTATAGTAGTGCCCCCAGAGGTAATGCCCCCTATAGTAATGCCCCCAGTATTAATGCATCCAATAGTAGTGTCCCCAGTGGTATTGCCTTTAAAAAAACAACACAAAACTTACCTTAAGCCCCGCTCCTGCATCCGTTGCCTCCGGTCCGCCTGGCTGTCATCCTGACGTCTCTCCCATAGTGCACACTGCGGGAGCCGGAGCTCAGGAGTGAGCTCCAGCCTGATGATGTTTCTTCACTTTCATTTTGGTTTTGAGAGTAGGAGACTCATTATCTAATTTGGGATGTAGTTAATAGACCGGCGGACGCAATGCCGCCGGTCTAAATCCCTACACTACCTGCCCGACACGGGACTTAAGATAGGCGTTGAAATATCGACGCCTATCTTAATCCCGATGCTGGAAGACCGACCCCCGCCATCCCGATCGTCGTGTGCCAGGTAAGTATAACACTTAGCCCGGGGATGGGGGGTTAGGTTTAGGGACCCCCGGGGGGATTTAGGATTAGGCACTCCCCCGGGGAAGGTTAGGGTTAGGCTAGGGGAAGGAGGGGTTAGGGTCAGGGCCCACCAGGGGGAGGTTACGGTTAGGTACCCCCCCCGGGAGGGTTAGGTTTAGGGTGCGGGGAGGAGGGGTTAGGTTTAGGCACCCCTGGGGAGAGGTTAGGTTTAGACACTACAGGGGGAGGTTAGGGATAGGCAACCCTAAGGGGGGGGAGAGGCTAGGGTTGGGATACTTACCACCAGCCGTCGGGATCTCCTAATGTCGGCCTTCCACTGTCGGGATTTTAACTGGCAGCTGTTGAGCCATCGGTATTTCAATCCCATTCCATCTAATTTGCCATATGTTAAAAAAAATGGTCACTATCCTGGAGGTTAAAAAACCTTCAGTGCAAGTTTTTGTTTTTCTTTGATTTAATATGGACGGTAATGTCAGACCTCCCACCATGGCCAACTGAAAACACAGCACTGCATATTGAGCGTAACACAGTTTCATTGTTATTCTCTTTAAATGTGTTAATAAAAGGAAAGTCATTAGGCAATTTGTCAGTTAACTGACATTTTCTCTTTGGTGGTGGCATTCCTAAATAATTATAAATTAGAACTATGAGCTTAAATGCAAAATAGTATTTTAGTATTTCATATAAATTATGGGAGGCGGTCTATTGTGACAAAAGACCCAAGCCCAACTTGAAATACAAAACAAAATATTTTTTTTTATCCCTTATATTTTATTAGTGTATTTTATACTTACTATGTGGAGTCTTTTGCAGGAGGCAGAAGCAGATTATATAATATAGTATTCAGTGCAGTCTGGGTTGATAACTCTGGGCCTGATTCAGTAGCTAATGCGATCGCAGCTACAATTTCACACGGAACGCAGCTGTGAAAAATATGCTAATGCCTGCCAATGTACAGCCGGTATATAGACACCCTCTGCTGCCTTCTCATATCCGTCCAACTTTGCTCTTCTGCGTAAACATTGTTAACATCGACGCACATCAGCCAGTCACGCAGTATTTACACCAGGTCTGTCCAGCCACAGATATTGTAAGTGTTGTTACACGCAGAGAGCTCTCATGCTGTGTAAGCAATCGCAGTGGCTTATTTATGCAATCGCCCATGAAACAGCATTCAAACGGAAAGACACGCCTGCGTTTTTCTGACCACCTCCCGTCACCACCCCCAAATGCTCACATCCTGTCACTCACTCTGCGATGGATTCCTCTGTATGTGCATAATCGCAATGCGATCACTGCACACGTGCACTGCGGCATATACACATGCACAATGGCTAACAATACATCGATCTGCGTCCGTAGTTGCATTTGCAATCACTGCTGAATGAGGCCCTCTGTTTGTAATTTTACAGTGACTGTGTGTGTCACTGTCACAGCCCAGTGCTGGTGCACAGTCACAGCAGCCTATATGCTCTATGTCTCTCTGTTTATGCTCTGTTTACCTATCTATGCTCTTTAGCTATCTATCTACTGTATTTTCTCTGGGGATTGTCACATTGGGAAATGGTCTAGTAATCCAGATCTACACCGAAATCCGAGCTGCCTGTGTGCTGAGGCAAACGTAAAGATATAGATGGCCGGTCGCTGTTGATGTCATAACGTGTGGCCGGCCGCCAGGAACAACCTACAGGCGCACCACAACCACATCACACACACCAGGCTTTCATCTGTCCCTGGCCTCTCTGGGATCCACCGGCTTCCGGCTTTTATCCAGTAAATGAGACATTTATGCATCCTGAAGGCAGTCATCGGGACGCAGAGACAGAGGGACGGAAACCGACACGATCCAGGGAAAAACGGGATTTATAGCATCCCTAGGCAGGGGGGTGGGTGACGACTCAAATGCAGGCGTGTTGCAACCATTTTTGGGGGATGTTTCAGCCTGCGACTGTGATCCCGTATGCAGTAAAAATGGCTCCTGGCAGCAGCAGTCCTGAGGTAAGGTGCCTGTAAGTACTGCTGGCCAGGCTGCTGCTTTATACTAGTATAAATTGTACATAATGTAGGGCAGGCTAAGTTACTTATAACAGTTTAATAATTATATATAAATATATATTTTGAGTATACTTCATAAATGTGTAATATATATATATATATATATATATATATATCCAAGCAAAAAGATCAGCGGCACTCCCGGACTTGATTCTTAATGAAAAAGACTTTAATGCATGCCATACAGCCGACGTTTCAGGGCCATTCCTGACCCTTTTCTCAAGGCAGGCGTTGCAATAATAATTTACATTATAAACAGCAGACAAAATCAAACGTGATTCCTACCTTAAAGGGGTCTCCACCAGCTATGCGAGCGTCCAGGAGGATGCACCAAAAAAAAAAAAAACGCCCTGATTCAGAGCGGGCGCTCGTTCAGAGCGTCCGGCTCTGAATCAGGCCCACAGCACATAGTGTCAACAAGCCAACTAAGTACCGTACATTCAAAGATGCAAATAAATTGTTTCACTTGACTCATGCTTATGCCTCACATACATGTTAGTTTTAAGAAACTGTTTCTGATTTATCCCCAGTTAAAATTTGGAAATGACTTTCAGAAGAAAATGGTACAAATAACTATTATATATACAGTTGTGCGTTTTTGTTTTGGAGGCTATTATTATTTAATTCAAGACAGAAACATTTCCTGTGTGCATCAATCACTTTTCTCTTCACTGCTCGTCTTTCTTTCCAATTGTTAATGCATCAACAGTCTGTTTCTACAGTTCCTAAGCTGCCATCAGTCTCTACTGAGTCATGTTTATCAGAATGGTAATGTTCTGTCATTGCCTTTTAGAACTTGTCACTTCTCTCCACTGAAACATCCAAGTGATATACAAATTGTTTCTTTTGAGATTTGTCTATCAAAATGCTTATACAACCATCTATATTAAAACATGCATGCACTCTCTATGGATTCTAAATAAACATGTTCCTTATAGCCATATTTCTTCTACCTATTAGTATACAAATTCAACATATTAAATTAAATGTATTTTCAATTCCAAAAGTCAATGCTGGCAGTCTTCATTGATATAAACTGGCTAAAAAAGCTATGAAAACTCAAAATATTATCAGTCACTACTACTACAGTGATAAATGCAAGATTGTTAAGAAAGGTGAGGATCAACTGTAATATATTCTAATATGTACTAATATGTACTAATATGTACTAAACAGTATACAAAAAAGGAAAGGTGATGCATCACAAGCTGGCCTTGCATTGTCTTGGCTCTGGGTTTTTAAAAATAGATATGTTTTTTCCTGAAAAGGGAACACACCCGGACTTTGGGATACTACTGAGTTGAATCGAGTCCTGGCTCGGATCACTTTTGGGGTTCCGAGTAGAAAGGAGTCACGGCTTTCATCACTTTTGGGGTTCCGAGTAGAAAGGAGTCACGGCTTTGATCACTTTTGGGGTTCAGAGTAGAAAGGAGTCACGGCTCTGATCACTTTTGGGGTTCCGAGTAGAAAGGAGTCACGGCTCTGATCACTTTTGGTGTTCCGAGTAGAAACGAGTTTCATTCCCGGCTCTGGTCTGCTGTAAATTCTGAACTCGGATTTAAAAACAGAATCTCGGTTTTGGATTACATGTTAACAGGTTCAAATTACATGAATTTAGCTGATTTTAGCAATTTTAAATCAATCCAAACCGAATCTGAATCCAAACCAAAATACTTGTTGGCAGGGCTGCCATCAGAAATTGTGGGGCCCGGGACTGACAAAATAGGCAGGGCCCCCCCCCCCCCCATATAGTTCAGAAACTGTGAGCCGGAAGAGGGCGCGGACTGCAGTGAATGGCAGGTACGGCTAGTACCACCCCCAGGCAATCGCGGCCCGTGCGGCCGCAAACCACTCCTTATGGCCCTGTATATCGATATGCAACTGCACATGCATCATATGTGCCTGGTTTGCTGCTGCCGGTTGTATGCAGTGCCCCCTAAAGTAGTGCCCCCTATGAAATGCCCACTAAAGTTTTGCCCCTTATGCAGTGTCCACTAAAATAGTGCCCATTATACAGTGCCCCTTAAAGTAATACCCCTTATGCAGTGCCCCCTAAAATAGTGCCCATTATACAGTGCCCCTTAAAGTAATACCCCTTATGCAGTGCCCCCTAAAGTAGTACCCCTTATGCAGTGCCTACTAAAGTAATGCCCCTTATGCAGTGCCCCCTAAAGTAATGCCCCTTATGCAGTGTCCCCTAAAGTAATGCCCCTTATGCAGTGCTGACTAAAGTAGTGCCCCTGTGGTTTTGCCCCATAAGCAGGCCCCCAGCCCAATAACCTCTCTGAGTAGATCGGACGCGCAGGGCAGTCTTGCTCCTCACATCACTGGGAACGCTGGCCTCTGAAGCGCGAGGCCAGCGTTCCCAGTGATTCACTGCGCGGGTGATGTCATGACGTCACCCGCGCAGTGAATCACTGGGAACGCTGGCCTCGCGCTTCAGAGGCCAGCGTTCCCAGTTCACAGATACATGCATCGGCTGCTGATGCAGTAGCAGCGGCGGGTTGCGGCGTAGGACAGGAGGCCCCTTTAGATTGCTTCGGTGGTAGCGGCAGGCGGGTGGTTGAACTTGGCCGGGCCCCCCTTCTCTGTCGGAGTGCCCTGGCCCGGTACAGTAGTCCCCACAGTCCCCCCCTGATGGCGGCCCTGCTTGTTGGTGGTTTTGCAAAACCCTCTCTTGCTGTGTTGGTATTACCATTTTGCTCCCTATTTACTTGGGAAAGTTGTTGGTCAAATATGACTGGCATCACCCTGAATCTTTCTGATCAGTCCCCAGTTCAATAATTGAATGAGCATTATTTAGCATGCTAATTCATGTTTATTATTGTTTACCTATCCAGATGGTTGACCAAGTCCTGCATTACTCCACCTCCAGTGTGTTCATACATTTCTGGATACATGTTCTGTATTTTATGTCCAAGGGTTTCTGTTACTTGGTAGTCATTGTATGTGGTATGACAATATGTCACATTGTGTGAGTTGTTGCACAGTGTCTTAATAAGATACTTAGGGGTCTATTTACTAAGCAGTGTTAGGAGACAGAGTGAAAAGTGATACGAAAGTGATAAGGTGCCAGCCAATCAGCTCCCAACTGTCATTTTTCAAAGACAGCCTGTGAGATGACAGTTTGGAGCTTATTGGCTGGCACCTTATCACTTTCTTATCCAGGGGCATTTTAAGAGAGGAGGGGGCCCGTGTGCAGCCTCCGTTTGGGCCCCCTCCTCTCTGGCGGCGTCTCAGCGGCACTGAGCGCTGTAGATTCTGGCTTCATGCCAGAATCTACAGCGCATGAGCGGGGCTCCGGGAAAATGGCGCCCACACCTACTTTCCCGGGGACATCTTTTCTGCGCATGCGCAGATCACTGGGAAAATGGCCGCCGCCATTTTCCCAGTGAGTGTTTGCTGCTCTACAGCGCCGGTCCGGTGCACTTCGGGAACGGCGGAAAGGTAAGTAAAATTACTTATGGGTGCAGGGTCTGCGGTGTGGGCCCCCCTGGCCCGGTGGCCCGTGTGCCCCGCACACCCTGCACCCATTATAGATACGCCCCTGTTCTTATCACTTTTCACTCTGTCTCCTAACACTGCTTAGTAAATAGACCCCTTAAAATAAATAAACAAATAATTGCACCTTCCTTGGTCACACAGATAGATTCCCAGCCATAACTACTATGCTGGGGACAGGACTCACCCCAAGTGTTGGGTCTTGCCTGGATCACCCCATCATTTTGCCAATATTCTTAGGGAACAATGGTGAACCCCACAACACGTTTCTTACTCCCTGCCGGCATAGGTTATGGTGTCCTTAAATGGATGCTATCATATTATTTTATAAATTCATTGTGTGTCTATTTTTTATAAAAATTTACTTTTGTTGTATTTTTTTATTGTATTTTACTTCCTGGGGTCAGTCTCATACTGAACTGTACTCCATACCTATTGTGCAGCATGTGATTACTATGGGATGCATTAATTCAGGCAACAATCCACACTGCCCACACCCCTTCCCCCTCAGCATCGATCACTGGTTCCTTAAAAATACATTACTATTTAGCACCTGCCAGTGGGGACGCAGCAGAGGGGGGAGCAGTATTTGGACTGCATTTTGTTGTAAATTCTCATTGCAGTAAAAGCATAAAAAAGACATCAGACCAAGAACAGACAAAAATATTTTTTTTGCAATCTTTTATTTGGACAGTAGAGAGTGTGTTTATTTTATTCAATTAAGATGCACTATTTATATAACTGGTATGTGTGTTTATTTCTTACCTACAGTTTTAAGCATAATGGACTGGATCTAATTGATCCATTTTCCAATATGCAAGAACCACACGAGTGCACATATTGTCAATCCGCGAGATTCCGCTCATTCATTACTGAAAACCTCATCACCAATGTAGGTCAGGAAGGGTCCTAGTACTTTCCAGCACTGGGCTGGTAACCTTTATTGCTGTACCATTCCTCTACTGAGCAACTTGGTAACTGGCTATCATTAAACATCAGGGACCCACACTACTGATTTATAGTGATAATCAGTCCAAGCTAGCGATATAATTTGTAGGGAGGCAATGTGATCTTTTTATTATTATTTTTATTAGTAAGAATCCTCTTGTCACATCATACATTCACACGTCCAACCAGTAGTAGTCAACCAGGGAAAATTATCACCATAACAGGGCAACCAACAGTGTGCTACTCTATAATGATAACTAACTCCCAGACTTATCAGCAAGGGGCTGGTGCATTGGCTAGACAGCTAGTGCTCTTTCTCCCCTACCTTAGCTGTGGGATCTGAGCAATGAATGAATGGGATTCCCAGAATGGCAACTTTTCCATCCCAGTTTGTGGTCCTCACATAATGGGCAAAAGTCCATTAGAACTCTATTAACCAGGAAAAGTAGGCCTCATATACACCCATAATGAATTTATTTTAATGAAAAAAAATATATACACTCCCCATTCCCCATTAATTTAATAAAATCTTCATCTTCATTTTTTTAATTGATCACAGTGAGTCACTAACAGAGCTTTTAACCTCCTACCCACTCTACCCTCCTACCCACTCTAACCTCCTACCCACTCAAAACTAACAAAACAAAGCAATAAGAATAAAACCTGAAAAAAAGAAAAACAAGCAGCATTTTATACAGAAAGTCAACTTGTGTCTATCATATACTATTGTGGAACTACAAATTCCAGGATACCCAATGTGCTGGGACTTGTTTTTCCCCAACAGCTGTAGGGCCATGGTTATAGCTATAGTGGGTGCAGGAGGAGCAATTGCTATGAGGCCCAGAAGCTTTAGGGGCACACCTCTGGAGCCTGACTAAACTGCACCAAGGTCATAAAGTTGTCTACCAGGTTCCCAGAAATGCCCGCTAAGCACTGTGTGGTATAATGTGAACTGAGGGCACTCTATGAACATGTGTACTGGCAGCAGTTAAATGTGGCATATCATTAACTTAGGGCACTTCACTGTGACATAATATGAACTGGGGGTACTTTGTAGTATAATGTAAACTAGGGCACTGCTATGTGACATAACATTAACAAGTGCACCACTAGAATTCATAAAAAGAAGTAGGGCCCTCAGGGGCGTATCTCTAATGGGTGCAGGGCCGGCGCTGCAGAGCAGCAAAATTCATGCATGCACATTACTGCTGTCCGCGGGAAAACGGTGCGGGAGTATTTGTTTCCGGAGAACGGGGCATGCGCAGTAGAATCTACTGCACCACCATGGCTCCGTGCGAGAGTGGAGGGAGCCCGTACACGGGCCCCCTCTTCTCTTAAAACACCCTGAGGGCATTACTATGGCACATAAAATGAACAGCTGCATTGGAGAGAGGTGTCTCTCTAGAAGGGGGATGAGACACCATCAAAATGTTGCTATGGGACCCACAGAGTTCTGGCTATGCCCCTGTGTAGGGCAACAGATTGCTCAATGTTTATGTACAGTACTGCAGGAGCAATGGAAATACTTCTTTTCATTGTTTTACAGCAACTCTGTAGAAGCGAGAGCTTTCTCCAGGGATGCAGACAATGAAAATGTGGAGGAAGAGATACACAGGCATAACAAGCAATCAATAATATGTATGTAACACTGGTATCCCCTAAAGGCTTCTAGAGAGCTAATCTCAGCTATGCCTCAGGACTATAGTTGCCACACTTCTGGAACAATTGCTCAGCTAATAAAATCCCACTTTGCTCAGCTAATACAATCTATTTTACACTGTTAGAAAAACTGGTCCCAGACTTATCCTGCTAACTTCTCTTAATCAGTAGATTACAGTAATTATGGTAAAATTAGCATCATAAAGGTTTTTATTAGGAAATAAGTGACAGTCAAGAGAAAATATGAAGCCCTAAGGATTATGGACACCACCGTGCTAGGGATATTAACCCTGTACAGAAGGAAAAAACAATGCCATTTCTGTAACACTGGTACTGGAGACATTGGCATATTTTGACTCAACAATGGTGTTCTAATACAAATCCATCAATTAGTAACATTTAATACTTTACCCAACAATGAATGAGATTGCTGAATTGGATAATCTTTTGTGTAATAACCAATATTATCCATACACCATAGTATGTATGTAATACAGTAATCGCAAATGCACAGACGATAAATCAGCTTCCTGACACCGGTCATTTAACTCTCTTGTTTTCCTGCTTAGAAAAGAGGAAGGAAAGGACTTATTAGAATAAACCCCATCATCCATACCAATGCATGTGTGCTCATACCATAAACTTCTGCTCACCCTCTCTCCAAAGTAAATAAGTCTCACTGCTGCAATAACCACGATTGTTCACATCAAGTAGCTAAGGAAATTAAAAGTTTTCTTTGTCATCAGTCTATATCACAGGTACTCAAACTCGGTCCTCAGGACCCCAAACAGTGCATGTTTTCCAGGTCTCCTCACAGAATCACAAGTGAAATAATTAGCTCCACCTGTGGATCTTTTAGAATGTGTCAGCCAGTAATGAATTTACCTGTGCACCTGCTGGGTGACCTGGAACACGGGAACTGTTTGGGGTTCTGAGGATCGAGTTTGAGAACCACTGGTCTATATGCATGCAGTCTATTGTAAGCAATCTCCATCTTGATTGAAGAGTTCTCATAAATGCAACTAAAGCTGGCCACACATCTAAAGATTATCTGTCCAACCTGCCAACTAGTTGATTGGTTGGAATGAAAATCTGGTAAGGTATGAAAGCAAATGACAAACAGCAATTTGCTCCCAAACACCGGAAAATGGACAAAAACTGTTGTTTTAACAAATTGTTTAGATCAAACATTTAACAAACTTGTCTGAATGACCATTTTCATCTGTTTTCTGGCATTTAGGAGCAAATTGCTGATCATCATTTACTCCCACACCTTACCAGATTTTCATTCCAACCAATCAACTAGTTGGCTGGTTGGATGCAAGTTGGTCTAGTGTGTGGCCAGCTTAAGTCTCTGTATCGGTATTTGAGTCTGAGGGCCTGATTCAGAGACGGACACTCTGAACAAGCGCTCGCTCTGAATAAGGGCATTTTTTTTTTTGTTCGGCCTCCACAGCTATTACGAGTGGCCAGGTTGATGGTCGCGATGGTCAAGACCATCGCGACCATCGGGCTTGCGACGAGACCCTTGTGGTAGGGTCTCGTGGCCGCAAGCCCCAGAGAGCTTCTGGCTCTAATAGAGCCGGAAGCTCTCTCCCACTGACATCACTGGTGATGTCAGTGGGGCCGCCCCCAAATGGCAGACATTCCATCGGGAACCCCTCCGTTTGGCCGGCCACCCCCCCTGCCCACCTACCAAACGGGGTGAGCTGTCAATCACCATCGACAGCTCACCCCCTTTGGTGCAAGACCCGGAGCGACGGAGCACCTGTCGCTAGCCGCGTCTCGCACATGCGCACGACGGAGCCGGCTCCATTGTGTGCATGCCCAGTGGGCAAACATCGACCCGGTTGCGAGCGCTCAGCGCTTGTGACCGGGTCTGAATCAGGCCCTGAGTCTTTTGGCCCCTTTAAGATTGGATCTCTGACCTTTTTGCAATGTGAGCCGTGGATCCAGGTGTCCTTCTCAGCAACCATTATGGCTGTATCTCTAATCAGCAGTAATTCCCAAGGACCATCCCATCAATCTGTAAGAGAACCAGAATGTAAAAAAAAACTTCTTATCATACCATAGTCCAGGTTGTATCTCATCTGCTGGATCAAATGCTGATGTTGGTTGGATATCCTGTTGAGCTTTCCGAAGGTCTTGTAGCTGCATAGACATTTTTATAACACATTGAACAGTCAAATCAAGTTGCAATTTCAAATCAGTCTTGTGGATTAGTAACTTATCTTGGCTGAAATCCAATCAACAGTTCATAAAGAGAGAGATTGAGATGAGACTTAAGGTGGCCATACATGGCACGATATACGTGCCGATCCGACAACATAGGTGCTATATCGTGCCATGTATGGGCACGATATCGTACCTGATATCGTGCTGCGTGCTCCCGCGGGATCGTACATCGCATCCCCAGGTCTTCCTGCAAAACCATCTGACCTGGGATGGGATGTACGATCCCATTCAAATGGTGGAGGGGGGAGCCGACATATCGTGCGGTCTGCGGGGACCGCACGAATGCCGGCAGTGACAGCACGATCCGTCTCCTGACGGATCGGTAGTCGCACTACACGGTGCATCACACCGTGTATGGCCAGCATTAAGCTGCATACACACACAACGATTTTGTTACCAACGATTTTATGAACGATTTT
This sequence comes from Taudactylus pleione, assembly GCA_031769625.1. Lineage (NCBI taxonomy): Eukaryota > Metazoa > Chordata > Amphibia > Anura > Myobatrachidae > Taudactylus > Taudactylus pleione. The sequence continues at coordinate 27,568,911 of JAUIMM010000040.1, read as the reverse complement.
CTGTCAGATTATCTGTCAGATTTTTGAAAGTGTAATGAATGATTTTTTTGAACTACAAATGATTTTTGCATATTCCTTTACTGAAAATCGTTGAGTTGACAAGTCTGACTGAACTACAAACTACAAACGTGAACGCGCATGAACGATAATCATTCATCGTTTGACTCAGAAAGTGAAAGATTTTTTCAAACGATTATCGTTAAACGATAATCGTTCAAAAAATTGTTGTGTGTGTATGCAGCTTTAGGTGTGATTCCTATGCTATGAAGCAGCAAAGGTAGGGCTTCAGACCATGCCATTCCTGTCTCTTTTGTAGGTATAGCTAACCTATTTTTTTTATGCATTTCACACATTTGAAAAACTTTCCCTGTAAAATGAGTTCCCCAGTCACTTTCAAAAACACTGGGTAAACCATACCTACATACAAATCCCTGCAAAATCTTTTTTTAGCAGTAAACTCGGCAAACTTAATAAACTGTGCAGTGTCTAAAAACATGCCAACAACATACATTAATCCCCTTTTTACTTTGGTAACTGAATAAAATAAATTTTCAGTCTCTGTAGTATTTGGCAAATGTTTTAGCTTGGTAGGTACAGTATTCCCCACATTGTTTCTCAAGCAAATTACACAACTTTCACATTTAGATCTGGCTACTGATATAAATCCTGGAGCACTCTAGTAATATTGTACAATGTGATTCATATTATCTGCTCCTAACAGGGGTATTCAAATTGGAGCGAAAAATTCACCGATTTCAATTATCTCCGTATTCAATTTCAAAGACTTTTCGCAGGTTCAAAAAGTCTTTGAAAAAAAACGGGGATAACTTTTTACCACTGAATAGGTGGCGAAAAAAAGTGCAGAATTGGGGATTAGGGGGTGCAGGGTTAAAAAAAATAGCCTGCACCCCTGGGAATGTCATTTAAAAAAGAACTGTGTCAAAAAAGTTTTTTAAAAAAAATAGGGACACCCCAAAAAATGTATTTAAAAATTTGGGGTGAAAAAAAAAAAGGAAAAAAAGTGTTTAAAAATAGGGAAATAGGTTCAGGGCTATTCTGCAAGTATGCGGCAGCTAATAGGCTATTAGCGGCAGATGAATTTTTGCAGAATTAAAAAAAAAACACTTTAGGGACTTAAAAATGTGCTAGCAGCCATTTTCATGTACCCCAAATTTGATGGGACCACTTAAACAAAACGAAAAAAATGCTCTTCTGCATCACTTCTTCAATGTCGGAAAAAAGACACCTGCCGCGGCTATTTAAAACCCCGACTTTCATTTGCAGACTAAAACGGGGGTACCCATAGTGATCCCACATGTTTTGACAGCTTTAGGGGGGTCCTACAATTTATTCCAGGTAAATCCTGTTTTTTTTCGCCGATCCTATTTCGCCGACTCCCGTTTTCGTAGCTTTTTAATTGAATACGGGGATAAAGCGGGCGCGCGCCCGATACTTTATCCCAGGAAAATCAGCGATGTGGAGTGAAAAGTCCAGCACGGACTTTTCACTCCAAATTGAATACCCCTGTAAATGTACTAACCTATTAGCACTTTTTGCAAGGGCTGGTTGTAACATTTTTTGTGGTGCCACTGGTCTTCCCTCTGGGTCTATCCAAATACCTTTAATTTCCAAGCATTGACCTCAGGGCCTGATTCAGACCCGGTCACAAGCGCTGAGCACTCGCAACTGGGTCGATGGTGGCCCACAGCGCATGCGCAAGACCCGGCTAGCGATGGGCACTCCATTGCTCCGGGTCTCGCACCAAAGGGGCGAGCTGTTGATGTTGAGTGACAGTTCGCCCCCTTTGGTGGGCGAGCCGGGGGGTTGGCTGCCCAAACGGAGGCATTCCAATCAGTGAGTGCCTGTCTGTATCTGACTCACATGTGCTTAAAGCTGCCTCTCGTGCTGCCCTGTCAGCCAATCTGTTCCCCATGGTTATAATATCAGTCTGTTTGGTATGTGCCTGACACTTAATCACCGCAACTTCTTTTGGTAACTATATTGCCTCTATCAGTTCTTTAACTGTTTGTGCATATGAAATTGGAGTTCCTGAAGCTGTGAGGTAACCCCTATGCTTCCATATAGCACCGAAGTCCTGAACAACTCTAAACACATATCTAGAGTTGGCATAGATGTTCACCCTTTTACCTTCTGCTAACTGACATACTCTAATCAATGCTGTAAGTTCAGCTACCTGTGCTGAGTGTGGTGGGCCCAATGGTTTGGCTTCTATTATCTCATCTTGTGTAGTTACTGAATACCCTGTCACCAAGGAACCATCATGCGTCTGTCTGTGACAGCTATCATCAGTAAAGATCTGGTCTAACAGAAAAGATTTACTTATATATTTCATGCAGTCACGTACATTGTCTTCCTCGCCATCAGTCATGTTCTCCTCTGCAGTAGTGGCTTGTGTTCCATTGACAGGAAGTGCCCTGGGGGATGACTTTTAGTGTAAGTGGCGTCTACGTTCCACTGGAAGTGCCCGCTGGGTCTTCAGTGGAGCGCACGTCACTGTTTGGTAAGGGTTTCACAAGGCTTTTGCATAGTCTGCCTGATCTAGACAAGGTATGGCATATGTACTTATTAGCGCTGATGTATTTTATGTAGCTACTAATATGGTGTAGTCTCTATGGCATTTTAAACACTTATGTTTACTTGCTATGTTTTCCTGTGTTTGGCTCCATTTTTAAACTTAATTGGGGTTGGTGCTAGTGAAGTGGGTGTGTTTATAGGTGTAAACATAAGGTATTAATTAGGAATAGCACCAATGTTCTGTGTATCTTGATAAAGGTTCATGCCCTGGACCAAAGCGTCGATGCTGTAATTTGCAATATGTGGCTGTCTTGAAATAAAATTACCTTTTTTGAAGACTGGCGAGTGCACCCCTGGATTTGATTTGGCAGTATCTGTGAGGGCATTTGTGCCCTTTTGGAAAGCTACCCCACCATTTTTTATTTTCACGAGCGTATGGACTATTCTGGATTTCTATCTATCTATCTATCTATCTATCTATCTATCTATCTATCTATCTATCTATCTATCTATCTATCTATCTAAATAAATAGATACAGGAGAGCACACTCAGTAATAAGGTAAAACAAGCTCTTTACTTGTGTAAATAGCCACATACATTTAAAGTTTAAAACAGCAAGCATGAAATTTCAGCGGTCACCCAGTCCCTGGTAGATAGCAGCAGCTCCAGGAATGAGAGTAACGCCGGCTCTGGACACAGGCAGATCTCGTGACAGCATCCACGTCACAAGCCAAGCCTCAACATGTTTCAGCACTCAATGACTTCATCAGGAGGTGTGGTTCTCTTCCCCCGGCATCAGTTTAAATACCCATATCAATTAATTAATTGTTACCTTATTGACTGGTAATAACATGCATAATTCAAATTGAAATCACACTATACTCATATACAAATAATCATACACACATAAAACAGTCATAATAATAAAATGTTATACAATATAAAAACATACATTTATATACAATGGCATTAAGTAAAGGTTAAAGATTCCTGTCTGAGTCTAATGAGCTATATAGCAGGTGTTCTTAATACCCATACTAACAATCTCCATTATGGTGGCTGATTTGTAATATGTATAACAAACTTCAGACAACGATCTTCATCTTTGTACAATATTTATTCAAATTCAAGTTCAGTGTGCACAATCCATAGGGATGCAATCGGGAAGCCGGCTGACATTATACCGACAGCCGGCTTCCCGACTGTCATATCCCGGCGAGGGTGAAATGGCCGGCGTCTAGATGTAGAGACCGGCGTTCGGCATCCCGATCGAAGGGATGCCGGGCACCGCGAGCGGACAGCTGCGGGGGGGAGGGTTAGGTTTAGGGCACCCGGGGGGACTTAGGGTTAGGCACTCAACCGGGGGACTTAGGTTTAGTCAGCGGGGAAGGGGGGGGTTAGGCACTTACAGGGGGGATTAGGGTTAGGCACTTGGGGGGGTTGGGGTTAGGGGGGTAGGTTAGGTTAGTTTATACTTACCTTACAATGATCGGGATTTCCAGCGCTGTCGGGCTCACGCTGCCGGGATCTGTTCCAGTGTCGGGCTGCCGCTGCCGGGAATCGGCGGTATTTCATACCAATTCCAAATCCATATAATAAAAGCCATCCTCTGACAGAAAGCCAACCCTTACTATATCTATTATTCTATATTATATATATTATATATTAAAATGTGGGGATTTCTTACAGAACCCTTTGGACAGCCCCCCTAATGATACTTTAGTGGAAAAAAAAATCGTAAGTTGCGTACTTTGGTGAAAAACAACAGCTGAAATTTTGGTCCAAATTTTTTATATTTTTTTTCTGTGAAAAATGCATTTAACGTATTGCGTCTGGTATTTCGGAGGGCCATAAAGATGCGCCAAGTGTTTTAAACATCGCATGTGGCTGGCGCAGGTGTTATTTTTTAGCGGTTTTAGAAAACCTGCGCCAGCCATGTGCGATGCTATGACATCGGCAGATTTCGCCTCTAATTGAATACCCCCCTTTAGAGAGCTATCAGCTCACTGTTCAATTCAATGCCACCTGTGTGACTAACACTTTGTTGCATGAAGCAATTACTAACAACCAACTGTGCCGGCCATGCCCTCTGAATGCATGGTGTCATGATTTCATGCGTTAGGGGTAGGCCACCATCAGAGTTAATGATAGCAATGCCCAAAGCATGCTCGGGGGGCTGTAAGGGCAGTGGTGAACTGTACATGTCTTAAGCGTCCACTGCTGCAGAAATTCTGGCTAGCCAGATGCAGAGACCATGGGGTAGTTACGGCCCTGTTAACAACTAGTTTACTGCCTGTTTATATCTGCAGCATCTTTATATCTCGTAATGTGGACATTGGTTTAATGATTGTCTTACTAACCTAATGTGTTTTGGCGGAACAGTACCCCTGCCCCTTTCCGCGAGGGCACATCTACTTTTTTGGGGTAAACATTTTCAATCTTTAGAGCAGATCACCAAGTCCAAAAGTCTGGCCACCCCTGGTGTATGGCTTCATTGTGGCACTTTGCCTGGAGGTCTGGACGTGAAACCAAGAAAGACATGTGCTCCGTCTGTAAATAGAAATATAAAAAGGAATCCAATGCGCAGTTATTAAAGCAGCCGATAGGGGTTGTCAGTCCCCAAGAATATAAAATATGCAAATAGTTGATACCAACGCTATACACAGTTGTTGTATTTAAAACTCAGATACGGATGTGTGTTCATTAATATCACATTTAATGCAGATGAATAGATAAAAATAATGAAAATAAAAAATATTAAAAATGCACAACCAAGTGCTATATAGTAGATCATACGCAGTCGCTTCTACGGGAACTGATTAGTCCATATGGATAGACACTAGCTGTAGGACAAGATACTTCCGTGTGTATGGTACAGCAAATATTTACCAAGTGGAATGTCAATTTATTCTCAGTCCAGATGAGTTTATCATGTGTCCAAATCCTGTTGGTATTGTCACAGACTGGATCGGATCCAGCTGTATATCCTATGAAATAGGTGCGGATGTCCCAACAGCAAACAATGTGTACAAATGTCCAAGATAGATGAATACAATGGTTCCCCAAAGGTTGTAGCGATTGTGGAGAGGCTTAACGTGTTTCGCTGGTAAATCGATATCCAGCTTCTTCAGAAGCATATCTCCAAATGAGCTACTCAGGCTCCTTATATACCCCTTTCATTATAGGCACAGGAAATCACCTGAGTATCAATTAAACAATCACCTTGTACACACATCCGTTTTGAAAAGTTCGTCATTATAAATATTATTTTCACTGATGAAGGCAATCCTATTTCATTACATATACACACATTTAAAATCTGAAATACATCCAGGCACTTAATATAAACTAAACAATAAATACAATGCAATAACAAGTGTACCTCGTTCCCATGTATTTCCTGGTTTCACCCGATCATGTGACTGTCACGTGATCCGGAAGTCAATCAGATGGTATGTTCCGACCAATCACGATTTGTATCAGGCGTTGCTATGCAACCTGAAGACGTGTTGTTTACACTGATACTTATACATTTTTATATATATTAAGATACAAAGATGACAAAAAGCGTCTCTTGTTTCTCTTAGTATCAGATGTTAGCCGATCACGTGACAAAAACTAGTTTGAAGGGGGAAGCACAAGATAACATGTTTAAACCGATCAGTAGTTTGTTCACAGGTGTTTATAGTTGTTATTAAGCAACCATCTGGTATTCCGAAGATGGTCTATATAGAGGCAATATACATACATAAAGATATTATTCAACATTTAAACGTACATTTCCACAGTACTTTTTCAAACTATTATATCCTTATCGTATATATATGTACTACATTACATTCTCTTGTAATGAAACACGGATCCCACAATGGTCACCAAACTAGCATATTCATTAACTACTACTATCCATAGATGATCTGATCCTTAATGATTTGTCCTTCTAAACATTTAATCAGATCAGAGGCATAAATGCCACGTAGGAACAAAGTTGAACAGTAGTATTTCTTTTGAGAAAATAAAGTGTCAATTATATATATAAATATAGTATAGAAGTACTGTGAATGATGAAACAATAATATATATATATATATATATATATATATACATATACATACATATATATATACACATACATAAAACGATAACTAATTGGGACCTTAGCACAACTCCTTTGGTGTTATAGTAACTAAAATATATAATATAATATACCATGGTTTTCTACAATACATATTTACCCATGATATGATTAGTCTTGAATAGACAAGCATATACAATAGATCATATTATAGAGTTTTTTTAATATTTTTTATTTTAATTATAATTATCTATTTTTATCTATTCATATGCATTAAATGTGATATTAATGAACACACATCCGTATCTGAGTTTTAAATACAACAACTGTGTATAGCACTGGTATCAACTATTTGCATGTGCTCCGTCTGTGCCTGTAATGTGGTGTCTGTATCCCTTTGCTCATACACTGCACATATGTAAAAGTGTAATTAACACAAGAAGAAAACTTGCATTTACAGATTACGGTTATTGTTTTATTCATAAATATATATATTTTTTCTTGACAAGAATTTAAGATCGGTTTGAGAGTACTCACAGGTCCTATTTTCACATTAGATCTTCGCTATAGCTGAATTGGCTCCAGTTTTCAAATTAATGAAAAATTATAAAATGCAGTTATTTTCTACATTTGAAGTACCCAAGTACCTTACTAGTATAAAAGGAGCTTAAAATACGTATATATAAAAAATCTTTTTCATTATTTTTAACATTGTTTAATTTAATTTTTCATAAATATTAAAGACATATTCGTATCTCAAAAACTGGAGCCAATTGAAAAATAAGCATGGCATATTCATGGTCAGGAGCACAAAATGAATCTAAATCAACTCATAAATCCCTGGTAACAGATTGACTGTTCCCCAGTGTAATCTATCATGACAGATACATTTTCTATTGAAAAATGCTCACCTACATTTTTATCTTCTATCAATATCACTGGTCTATGTGATCTATGTTTTAATGGATAAGAAATAGCATGACAGAAAATCCTGCACTTTACGTTCATAATCCTAACATTATGTATGTTTTAGTTTCACTATCTATGATGCTGGGATTTACAGCATAATCCCAATCACTAATGACTAGTCCAGTTACCCTTTATCAGAAAGAATGCTTCCAATTTCATAAAAACTGTGTCATATTATTACATTACCTTTGAATTTTAATAATAGTTTTCAAGTATCGGCATAAAATATTTGAGTTATTCTACCACTGGGAAAGTGCACTATAACAGCTGTGGTGCCTATTTACCAATACTGGCAGTGGCCAATAGGAAAGATTTCTAACTGCTTTATGAGTAAATAAAGTCATAGCACACCAAACCAATAGACAACAGAACATACATATTGTATCTTGGTGTTTCCGGTCTCACATGGACCTTTATCAGGTAATTTTAAAAATTTCCAATAAAACTTGTTAGACATCATGTCTGTGCAAACTGTCCTATTCTGACTCCTAGAAAGTATCGACCCTCGTGATGTTTTCTCTATATCTCACAGCAGGGCCATAACTAGGGGTGTGCGAGCGGAGTGCACCGCCGCTCACCCACAGGGGCTGGATCTGGTGCCTGTAACGGCACCCTGCTGCCAGAATTTCTACAGCATGCTCCAGACGGTCACAATGCTGCACTTAGAGCACCCCGGAGCATCCGGGTATTGCTGTAATCACCCACTCCTGGCGCCAGGTGCAGGCCACACCCCTTCCATTTGACATCATGCGGAGTGGGCGTTGCCTGCACCGAGAGAACTAGCTACTGTGTCATAGCTCTCCTGTTGTGTGGGGCTGAGGAAGCCTACCCAGGAGAAAGTATGGCACTATTAATCAAATTTATTTTTCTTGTCTGATTTAATAGTTAACTGAGTAGTTGAACAAAACAAATAACATTATAGGACCTCATGACAGGTAAGTGACTAATAACAGCCATTTATATACAGTAAACACACTCACATGGAGCACGATAGGTAAGTAAAACACCAATTTTACACCAAATCCAGTCCCAGGCAGAAATAATGGTAGGGCCCTCTATTTGGTAAGGTACAAAGTCTCATGTTTTATTAATAATAACTGACAGGAACAGCCAATGTGTATCTGGATTAATTTGCAGAGCCAGCTCTGGTGCTTGGTGTAGTTTGGAGAGTCTTCTCTGGTGTAAATTACATGTAGTTACCATCTACCCACCTTCACCCGCTGGCTGTGTGCTCTTTTCCACTCTGATCGCTGATAAGTTCTCAGTGTAGGACAGAAACCTGCATAGCTACCAGCCTGTGAAAAGGAAGAGTTGAGTGAAGGGGAACTGGCTGCTGCAGGAATTTGCAATAATGGAGGTGGATTATAAAGCATACTAATATTTATGTCCACAACAAAACGCCCTGAGTTGATACTAGGTGGTCTGCACAAAGCACATCAACTATTTTCTGCTCTTGAAAAATGTAAACTAGAAGGGCTGTAACTAGGAGTGTGTGATGGTGGAAGAGGGTTGAACCATTGATGTCCCACAACACCTGCATTTGGGTTGCAGGGTGCCTGGAACGGCACCCTGCAGACAGTAGTGCTGTCTGCTGCTGAGCTGCCCAGAGTGACCATGCAGCCTGTAGAGCCACATTTGGGCAGTCCACTACATCTTGTTGTCCCTTCCACTTGGCGTGACATCATGATGTCATGTGTTTGGGCGCTGGGCTAGCACAGGGTAGAACAGAGCCCTGATCTGACATTGCTTGAGGTGCACCTAGGTGTGCAGTCAGGCTGAAAAATCTGATGAGGACACTGTGCAAAACTGTAAATGTTAAAGTCCAACCTGCTACCACTTTCATTTAACTAATACTTGATTGTCTCTTAAAATGCTGCTTGATTGAGCCATGAAAAAAAGAGAACATCAAATCTAAGGGATTCTAGAAATGTAGTTCACCACCAAAGTGCCAATTGCAAAAGTATAGGCTGGATCTGGGAGATTGTCCTCTCTTAGCTGGTGCATGAAACAAGTAATTTTGTGGTGTGAAAATGGTTATGTGACCCTCCACACACCAAGGAACCTAAAGAAAAAACGCACCCTCCTCCACCCCGTTACTAATCTCACTCCATAAAATGACATGCAGGTAAGGAACATCCTGACCCTGACCAATTCATTCTTTGCTCTGTGTAGAACGCCACCAACGTCCAGGGTGAAACATCCCTGCCCCCCTTCTCCAGGATCAGGGTCACGACCAACACTGGTCCTGCTTTAAGCTTAATATATTACATTTTAACCAGTGATGGAATTAAACTTTAAAGTATACCACAGGCCTGACATTTTCTCTTTTCACTTTCAGGACTGTGATATTAATCTTTTTTTAGCGGACACCAATATTTTAGTCAATCTATATAATCACTATAATGTAGAAGGTAATGGTCCCCTCAAACACTTGTAAACCGTAATAATTGTTGTGATAAACACTTTCAGGGAAACATCACTTATTGTATGTTATTACAGAAGTCTGTGAACCATTCAAAACTCTTTGGTTCTCAGGAAACTTTACCATCAGGAATGGGCACAACAATTGGCAGTCATTGTAACCCTACTTATGCAAATTTGTTCCTGGGTTGGGTAGTATTCCAGGAGCAATATGATAACTGGATACAATAAATTGCCATCTGGATAGAATTTATTCATGATGTCCTGAATCTCTGGATTAGGATTAAAGAGAAATTTGAAGAGTGGCAAACTATACAATGTAATTTCCATTGGCATGACAAAATCTGGGCCCTTCAAAATAATTGTCAGGATTGAATGCCTTTTCATAATGGGGACTATAGTCCAAAAATACATGGGGAATACAATATGTTGAAAAGAATACTGACATACATCTCTGATGCTGGGAGAGCTTTTATATTTGAGATAGAATACCAACGGTGCAGTATTTCCAATTTATATTAATAAAACACCCTAATTATCATGTTTCAGGATTTAATATTAAGGCAAGGTCAGTGCAAAAAGATTTCGGATACAGTGATATCTAAAATGGGTTTGAAACAAACAAACATATGAATCTGTCATTAGCATGCCACATACTGAATGCTTAAATTCTGGAGACAGGGTTGAAGGCACATTGCAATTTAGTTGGGGGGGGGGGGGGCACTATAATATGAAATTGCGAGATATAGGTTATGTTTTTAACTATGAATTTGACATTTTAGACCACTAACCTGATTTTGTAAGGGTCTGGCTGCTCCTTTCTGTTAATAAGCTTGGTTGAGCTCCATTATTGGTACTTACCTGTGTCTCTTTATGAACTTTGTAAGTGCTGCTTTGGAATTAAACAAAATATCAGAGGCTTCTTCCATTGTAAAACCACTGGTGTGCTGTATATGGCGACTTACACGGTAGCCACTGTTTTACAATATTAATTACTAGCTGGTATAAGCGGCATTGCCGGGGTTGAAAACTGGACACTGAAGTACACCTGCAGCCTTTATTTATTTACATTGTCCTAGCCTATAACCCCATTAAATTGATCCTAAAGAAGGGCCCCACTGTTTCCTAATATGCACGGAGTGCGGCTGCTTTGGTGCCCGAGCTGCCACTGTGGCCCGCTGCTCCCCCTGCACCAAGTCATGCACACAACGTGGGTCGGTCAAGTTAGAGCCACCAATGGTAGCCCGGGTGTCAGCGGTGTTGATTTGGTGCCAGCCCGCTAGCTGTAATTAGCTGGCGGCTGGCCCCAAATCCATACCTACTGGCTGCTGGTGGCACACAGGGGGAGGCGAGAGGTTGCTGGAGGGACATGGGGAGGTGAGTTGCTGGGGGGGCATAATGTGTAAAGGGCACTACTATTGTGTGGAATAATGTGTTATATGTGGCACTACTACTATGTGGCATAATATGTGAAGGGCATTACTGTGTGGTATAATGTGTCAGGGGCATCTCTGTGTAGTGTAAGGGGCATTACTCTGTGGCATTATATATAAGGTGCATTACTACTGCGAGGCATAATGTGTATAAGGGGTACTACTGTGTGGCATAACCTGAATGGGCTCTGGGCCTGATTCAGACCCGCTTGCGAGCGCTGAGTGCTCGCAAGCGAGTCGATGGTGCCCTTGTGCGCATGCGCATGATGGAGGGAGCTACGTCGTGCGCATGCGTGAGACCCAGATAGCGACAGCCAAGCTGTCGCTCCGAGTCTCGCACCAAAAGGGGCGTGCTGTCGATGTTGAGTGACAGCACGCCCCCTTTGGTGGGCGTGCCGGGGGCGTGGCTGTTGATGTTGAGTGACAGCCGGGGGCGGGGTTCCCATGGGAACGCCTACCGTCTGGGAACGCCTACCGCTCTGATAGAGCCAAAATCACTCCAGGGCTTGCGGTCACCGAGACCCTACCGCAGGGTCTCGTCGCAAGCCCGATGGTCGCGATGGTCTTGACCATCGCGACCATTATCATGGACGCTCGCATAAGGAGGACGCTCCAAAAAACCCCCCAAAAAACGCCCTGATTCAGAGCGGGCGCTCGTTCAGAGCGTCCGGCTCTGAATCAGGCCCATTGAGTGAATGTATGTGTTTTCTACCTCTCGGGGGGGGAGAGCTTTTAAGATCTTGCAATGTGGTCCACAAAGTTCTAGTTACGCCCTTGCATACAAACACAGAGAATCTGGGTTTAATATGAACTTTCATGAGTTTGCTCAGACTGGTCAAAAAGATGTTTTTGTAGCTTTCTCACAGGTTTTTGTCAGACTGACAATTTCCACTGGAGCCAGCCCCGGAACCTGTGTAATTTAAGACTGTCAACCTTTTTTAAGGATTGTGTGACAGTGTGTGGCCCTGACGAAGTTCAAACCTAGGCAAAAACCTAATCCTGGTTAAACTACACCATAATGCCAAATTTGGTGAAGCTTGGTCTAAAACTCTGGCCATGCATAAAGGACAAGCAGACAGACATGCTTTCTCACTTATTATAAATAAAATAAACATAACAGTAATAATATAGTTATCCTGCAGAAAATGTTTTAGCCATCAAAACATCACAAACTTTATATATTGTTGAAATTTAAATAGAACCTTTTTTCACAAAATAAGACAAAGAGTCATAGAGCAATTGAAATTTGAATACATTTATTAATATACAAAATGTTGTTTTTACACAAGAGTGTCTGCAAGTGACCCAAAACATGCACCGCTTGTGTTAGCTTGTCCGGAGGTCCTTGATCAAGGAATAAGGCACAATTCTCATGCTCTCTTGTGTCAATCATAAAGCTGAGCCACAATATGAAGCTTATAGTATCTCTGTGAATGCAGACATGGAACCTTGGCAAGCAGACATACCTTCTGCTATATAAATTGACACAACACAGAATTATGTCACAGTGATTTTCCCTTGATAAAAGACCATGGCAGCCACCAATAATCTATTTAAGTCTATTTTTCTCCCCAGATACTGTCTTATTGTGCTTTGACATTTGATTTGTATAATTTATTTGCACTCCTCAGGTGCCACCAACACACCAAAAAGTGTTGTTGAATTTCTGGAACTGAGTACTTAACAGAATGTACACAATGTAGGTGAAGAGAGGAACAGGAGTGTGTACACAGCTACCAAACTTGTGCTTTAGTGGTAAGTTTCTAAGAGGAGGAATGACAAAATATAACATACTGGCACAAGTTAAAGATGTCTGCAGTAAGTACAATAGTTCACTATGTCATTTTCACAGCAAAATATATGCATTTAAGTATATGCCTTGAAAAAAAACATGCACTCAACTGGCTATATCTCTTCTTACACAGTACAACATAACCTTTGCTTTATTTCTTTGTAACATCTAGAAGCATAAAGCATCTAATCTCTGTATATTTACAAATTGAACAAAATATCTACATATAAAAGCTTACTTAAAATTAAACTTGATGCAAGTTATGAAAATGCAATTTATTGGCAAATGAAACTGAGCATTGCTTCAACCATAGGCTGTTATATAATTTCATATGAAGCTAAACCACAGTATTGGAATAGTTTAGGTAATCAAGATAAATATATTTTGTCACGGATGACAGCTATCCGCTCCTACTAATCTGTGTGAGAAGCCATCTCTTTTGCATGTTTTTATTCTTATTGTTCTTTTATATTTAGTTATTTGGGAATCTGAAATAGATTTCTAAGGTGTTGTGCAGATGCTTACTGGTATCAGCAGTTTTATCTATAAGAGGCGTGCTTGCTCTCACTACATGCTGTACTCACATTCCTGGGTGTAGTCCGTGTTAGTGCCTGCACGCTTGGCTGCTTGTGGAAGTATCAGTACCTGCAGCAGCATCTAGGCAATTTACAATAGAGAAGATTCTTTTGCATTTGAGCATAATATTTTTCATAACTTCTTTATCATTTACACAATTTACATTTTTGGCAATCATGATACTGTAGTTCACCAGTATGACTGGCTACTGTGCCAACTTATTCAGCAGAGCAGTGCACCATGGAATGCATATCAAATAAAGGCACTGAACAGTATGCGTGTGGGCTCATGAAGACGATGGGGTATTCCAATGTCCCCTCAGTGACTGTGAAAATACAAATCCCAGAATGCATTGCAAAGCTAATCACTGTGGAACCTAAATAAACTGCTTTATACACAGTACAAAATACAACACGGTATGTGCAATACTTTATAGTTGAAAGGTTATAAAATAATAGGCGCAAAGAGCATATTTTGGATCTGAATAAGCATCAGCGAATACATGTGCTATATTGAATTGTTTAGCATATATATATATATTATATATATATATATATATTCTTTTATTTTGTAGTCTTTTAAAAGACATGGTATAATATACAATAAACTCACCAACTTCACCAGCAATGTCCACATAGACATTGAAGTTCTACACACTGTGACAATAATATAATACTGACGAGGGAGACTGATTCTATACCCAGGCGTCGGACCAAGGACTGCATAACAAAGGAACAAACCATGGCTTACATACATCGCTTGGCATGTGAAAGGTTTACCATTTCATGCATTTATAGTTTTCATATAGGAAATAGGACTTAGGTATCATTTTGCTACATTGTAGAGTTTGAGTCAGTTCCTGCACATTGTTAAAACAATGATGTCCTGAAGAAAGAGATGGCAATGGCATACAATCACACTGACATTTAGTACCATTTACTACAGATTGTGATTTGAAATTACTGTTGAATGTATGACTATGTCTCTGCATCCTGTGCATGTCCACATAACCATGAATTAGAACTGAGTGCATTGAATAGAACGTGGCAGCTTGCAAAAGAGAATATGACCACTTGATGATGACTACACAAAGGAATTCATGGCGTTGACTGGAGATGGAGCCTCCGAACTTTCATTGCCTTCTACAGGTTCTTTCTCTTTTTTACCACTGTATTGTCCAATAAAGGAGCCATCTTCATTAAATTGCCCATTTACTCCTTCTCCATAGTCAACTAAACTGTCATCACTATCTTCTTTTTTCACAGTTCTGTCTGAGGGAGTCCGACTTCCTTTTTTAAGGGGTTTATGATCCTCTGCATCACTGGTAGAGTAGAAAGAATAACACAATTTAGAAGAAATGGTGCATTCTGAATCACATGTCATCCACTGTAGATACTGGTATGATTGGTTACTATGGATTACTTACAGCATATTTGTTGTATGTGATCCATTAAATAATTTGTTGTAGTTCTTATATTTATAGAGGTCGGTTTAACTGATGTGACCTTATTCATCTATTGCTTTTGTGCTATATGACGGTAGACGCATGGCGCTTCTTAGACACCGCGCCACCAGGGGCATATTAGATTTTAAGCTTGCAAGCAAGGCCCTCTTACCTTTATGTCTGTCTGTTATTATTCTGTTTTGTTCTATAAATGTTTCCAATTGTAAAGCGCAACGGAATATGCTGCGCTATATAAGAAACTGTTAATAAATAAATAATTAAGAGAGGAGGGGGCCATGTGCAGTCTCTTTCCGGGGCCCCCTCCTCTCTCTCTGGTGGCCGACAGCTCACTAAGCGCAGTGCTGCAGCAGTAGACTCTTGGGACTAGTCTGTGCCCAGAGTCTACTGCGCATGTGCAGGCTGCAAGAAAAATGGCACGGCAGCCATTTTCCTTGCGATTTCCTTACTACGCATGCGCAAAACTCCGGGAAAATGGCAGCGGCAAGCCACTTTCCAGGTGATTTTTCCAGCCGACCTGAGACTCCGAAGAGGTGAGTATTTAAAATATGGGTGCAGGGTGTGCGATGTGGGCTCCCCGCACACCCTGCACCCATTATAGATATCTAGTTTCGTACATTAGCATAGTTTTTGCAACACATAGTGTCTTTTCTGCAAATTCAGTAAAATTACTGAGCAACAGGACACATGGCGCAGCTTAGCCCCATTATTCCTGGTGTGGCAAATTGATCTATTTGGAGCGATTTGAAGATATATACAGATGTGTCCTCACTAACCTATGAAATGCAGGCAATAAAAATGAACAATGGGATTCTTACATTTCTTTATTAAAACCCAATCCTCAGCAAAATGGATTGATGATTATTAGATCTATAATAATTATTAGATTTCTCCAAAAAGGGGAAAGTAGTAGGTAAAATGTCAAGCGTTATATACAGGGTTGCAAGTATCTATTCTTACCTTTCACTCAACCTATATTTCCATGGCAAAAGTAAAGAAAACAAATACAAATCATGTAAGAAAAATAAATCAATGTTTACTAACTCTTCCTTGTGATTTTCTTCTTGTAATAGTCTTGGACAATTTCACCTCCAACCACCAGAGGTCACTGTTGTACCTAAAACTTCGATTTACTTGCCTTATACAAGATGAACAAAATTGCTTCTTAAGAATCCATCTTGGATTCTGTTTGGGTCTATAATTAGACACACTTATTGAAGCCTTTTCTTGAGTATTTCAATTGTCCAGCTTCTGCTACGTGAACCTGCTCCTCTTGGATAAACTTCTACATTACTTACTTGTGTGCCAACCTGGCTAACGTGTGACTATTCAAAACGCTCACAAATTATTTAATAAACTGACTCAATTGCAATGAGCTCTATCCATTGGATCTGAACTGACACACCATATACTTGACATGTAGTTTATCAATAGAAAAAGAAATATATTTATTTTGCATATGTAATGTGCAAAATTATGCATTAAAATCTGTGTAAATACAGCAAAAACAGTGCATATTATAGATATGTACGTGGTTTAATCCTAACATTGAATAGTAGAATTAAAGTTCTAATCGAGTTCACAAGGTATTGCAAATAATAAATTACAAGTTTAATAACTAAGGTTTTATTTGCTGTTGTTTTAATATAAAACGTGTAAGCTATAAGTTAATGACTAACCATACATGAATACAAATGAGAAATATTTTATTCTGATATTAGTTGTGTATGCTATGAATGTTTTTTTTTATCTATGGTTTGAAAGTAGTGATACCAATGTATTTGAAAATTGCAGGCATAGCCTAAGACAATACCTGGTATCATTATAGCACTAACTTTAATATCCTAAACCAGTTCTGGGCCACCTGATACACTGCAGGGACTGCATTTGCAGCCCTCCAACACTCTAAAGGGCAGTTAGAAAAAGAAACACTGCACTTCCTCCTCTTATGCGTTGATGACCTCCCTGGGTCGTGCAGAGAAGGTCAGGTACATGGGCACCGAGGGGAAGTTGATGGAAGGGCTCAGCGGGGACCTGGGTCCATGCCCGATCCCCCTCTCTAATCTGTCTGCAGCAGCAGCAGCCTGTGTCTCCCCAGTCCATCACACGCTGCTCTGTGCTGGGCTATGTTGGGACCATGGAGGCTGCTGCCACTGATCAGAGGTAGCAGCAGATTTCCCTGGCTGATGCACCCTGTTGCGCAGCAAATGCTGTTTTTTTCTGGGGGGGTTTCTGTAAGGAGGCGTGGCCATGCCTTGTTACATTAGGTCACGCCCCCCGAAAGTACCAGGGCCCCGCACAACTCTTTACAGTCCTGGTCATGTAATGCGGGGACCGCCTGCTGCTCATCAGTTTTTTGTTTATTTTTCATTTTATGATAAAGTATAAGTCAAATTGGTGGCATAGGGCTAAGGCTGCCAGTAAAGGGGAAAAAGGTTGCTGGAGGCTCATGTGCCACCTATTGCCCATCACTCTTCCAGTCTGTTCCTCAGATACAATTACTTTTGGATGCACTGAATTCTAACTAGAACAACTAGGTTGCTGTTACATATACTGTGAAAAAAGTGGAAATGAGAATATAGAAGCAAATATTATAACATTCCTATATTGTATTTGATATACAATACTACGGTAAATCCCTCTCTTCTACTACTCTTCAAAGCTTCAACAAAAACACACGTCACCCACAGCTGTAAGACAACAAGTACACATACAAGCTAGGTTGGTTCTACTACTGTATTAATAGACTGCCGTGATATAGTGAATGTGACTGTTTATTCTTACCTATATTCCCCAAATGTTCCGTCATCCTCTTTCATTGGCTGGATTTCAGGGTCTGCATGGGCATCTTCCTTTTCTTTAACTTTTAAGTAAAACATAACCACAATTTAATCATTTAACTTTTTGTGTATATGAACATGATAAACATAACAAAGAAATAAAATGATATTTATTAAATACACTCCCAATAAAATGATTAAATATTAGTATCACCTAAAGCTAAACATTTTGAGTGGAATAAGATCCTTCGAAGTGCCTATCAGTACAAAGCAGGTGAGCCTCTCGCTTGCCCAGATGAAACTTATTTGTGATTTGTAAGCCCTACTCCATAGATTTGTGACTTGGACCATCCCTAACAAGCCAACCATAGCAAGACCTCATTCATATCAGGGCACACACTGAATGGCCATACATTAATTACCAATAACAAAAACCTTGTATTTTATCTCAGGTCACCTAATTTCATTAAAACTAATCTAATTTGTTTGTGTAATTGGCTTTATATTAAATATCAACAGTCAGTTAGTCAAAATTGCCTAAAGTAAATTGTCTTAAAACAAATGTGTGTATTCTATGTGTAAGAAGGGTGGAGATAAAGGTTTCACATTAAGCTGGGTACGCACTTACAGATATATTGGCTGATCAATTGATTGGCCAATATATTGGGTGCCCGTTGGCAAGTGTGTGCCAGCGATATGTCTGTGAACGACGTCGTTCACAGACAAATCGCGTCGGCAGATATATCTGTCCAACAGCAAGTGTGTACAGGCGATCAGCTGATCACCTGTACACATGCACCGCGGCAGCCGCGGCAAGGGGGTCGCTGGAAGATGACGGTCGTTCAGTGTACCATCATCTACAGATATATCTTTGCAGTGTGTACCCACTTTTATTACACTTTAAGTAAATGTAAACAATCTGTAAATTACACATTATTTCCCATCATATCTAACACATTTGCTGAATTCGTGTCTCACCTGGATATTTTCCACCTTTATTTCTTCGTATAAAACAAACAATCAGCAAAACTAATATAAGGAGGGCCACTGCACACATCAGACCAATAAACCATCCCTGTGTAGCAATGTCAACTTGCCGACTGGCCATAGCTGAAAAATGGAAAGTAGACAATAAGATATAATACATAGCGCAGGTTACATCTGAGATAACAGGGAAGACAGAAGAAAAATCAAAGTGTTTAAGCATTTGTTTCTGTGGACAGTCAATGACACCCGATCTTCTATCAGTTTACAGATCTGGATAATACCTAACTGTGGTAGAAGATGAAAGAACATTCCTTACAGAACAAGTTGTTATTGTGTATTAACAAATTGCACAATAGGAACATATTCACTCTCTCTTACTTTGTTTCACCCATTAAATTAAATGTAAAAAGACAAGCGCATTATATACTGTATATACAGTATATATATATATTGCACATTAAGCGATCGCTATACTTATGATTTCATGCAATTTAAACACAAATTGG
Organism: Taudactylus pleione; assembly: GCA_031769625.1. NCBI lineage: Eukaryota > Metazoa > Chordata > Amphibia > Anura > Myobatrachidae > Taudactylus > Taudactylus pleione. The sequence continues at coordinate 27,549,374 of JAUIMM010000040.1, read as the reverse complement.
GCATGCATCAAACAGTACACAAAACATTGTCAAATTCCAGAATTGTGCATTCATTACATTTATGACATCAAGTGACTGATATGCATTATTTCATTAGATTGTGGGTTACAGTAATTTTCAATGACATTTACAACCATCTACAATGACATTGGTTTCCATCCGGATGAATGATGTTTCAGGACAGATCAGCAAACCGTAATTCTATCTAATCAATAGCTGTCTGGCTATGATACCTTGATCAGTGGAGCATACGTAAGTGTCACCAGTCTGCTTAATGCCAAACCTAATGAACACCTACAAATGTGTCCTCATACACCTCTGCTCTAGGAGTGCCAAATAGCCCCTCTTGGCGGTCCAGGATCCTTGCGACTGAGCCGCTGCAAGCATCCTTTTTCAAAAGTTGCTAGCATACACTGACCACAGGGGCTTGCGGACTGAGGGCCAAATTCAATTAGAGACGAAAAGTCAAGTTTGGCAAAAAGCACAATGATTTTGCCTCATTCGCTTGTTTGTTTTCGCCATGCGTGTCCCTGCTTTGCACCCTATTCAATTCCAAAACAGCCAAAAACGTGGATAGGAGAATGTAGTGAAAAGCGAAACTAGCGAAAAAGTCAGCATATTTTGGGGCAATCAGTCTGTACCCCATAAAAAGCCTAGCTGACCCTGGGAATCAATATAGAAGAGTATTAATAGCGCTAATAAAAGTATTTAGTGATCTTATATTGAGTCAAAGGGCTGTTATATGAGATGTAGTTATGAGACCGGCGACCCCAATCCCAACACTACAATCCCGGCAGGGTATTTAACATAGGCGTCGAAATACCGACGCCTATGTTAATCCTGACACCGGGATCCCGACAGGATGCCGGCCGATCGTCCAGCGCCGGAGGTAAGTAGTGATGTAGCCGGGGATGGGGGGGGGTTTGGTTTAGTGACCCACCGGGGAGGGTTAGGCTAGGGAAAGGGGGAGGTTAGGGTTAGGCACTAGGGGGGGAGGTTAAGGTTAGTGACCCCCCAGGGAGTTTTAGGTTTAGGGTGCGGGGAGGGTTAGATTACTTACCTCCGCTGTTGGGATTTCCTCCGCGTCGGGCTAGCGCTGTCGGGATTTGAACAGGCGGCATACACAGCCGTCGGCAATTCAATATCATTCCCTGTTATATGCATATGTGCAAAAGTGTGGAAAAATTATATAAAGCAATGTTTTTTGAGAAAAATAAGTGCCATAGTTAAATTTGAGGTACATGTAAATGGTACTAGTATATTTTGGTGTCTCTAAAGTGAATATTTAAAATATCAAAAAAATACACCTGCTGCAGCGTCCTGCAATCCTAAATACACCTGTCTCAACCTTATAGCCCCCCAAAATACCAGGCCCACTACTTTTTACCCATTTTCCAACACTTTTAAAATTTTCGCCCCAAAAATGACAAGTCGATTTTAGAGTATTTTAAGTTTTTTTTTTTGCCTTAATAGTCATTGGGGGTGGGGTGGCCGAAGTTTCTGAATCAAGTCCCCACATTTGTACCCCAAAATAGAGATTTTGCACCTCATTTTGCCTGCTTCTGTGTGGAGAAACGTATCCACCTTTTTTTTCTACTGAGTTTTCGCGCAGGTGAAAACGTCCTGGAATTGAATATGGCGAAAAGCGGAAAAGAGCAAATCGGCGAAAACTTTTCACCAAACCAGACTTTTCGCCACTAATTGAATACGGGTCGCAAAAGATTCCGATATGAACAGCCATAGCTCCCACACAACATTTAGTGAAAATGTATGCTACCTGTGTCAGGGATTCTCAGTTGCGCCAAGCGTCTTGTGCTATATGGTTTAAAGATGCTAGGAGACAATTCAATTGGGGGCAGGGTTTACTGCAAGCTTTTATCTCCCTGGTTGAGAGCCTGGAGCTATTTAAATACTGCGCGCAGTAAGCTCAGCAAGATTTCTGTTGCCACCTCAGGAGGGTGCAAACAGAAAGTCACAATAGGTGCTGCACCCTCTGTGCTTACTGCACTCTGTAACTGCATAGCTCTGGGCACTTTACCTGGAATCTATGCATTACCGTGTGTTAGCCATTGGGCTTACCGCTAGATATGGGGCTTACTGCGTGATATCATTGAATAACTCCAGGCACTTTACACAGGGGATAAAAGCCAGCAATAAGTCCTGCTACTAATTGAATTGCCCCCTAGGTGTATGAGGACACATCTATATACATACAAAGGGGTCCATTCATGTCTCAATGTACAGTCAGAGGTTTGAATGGTTTACATGAGTAGGAAGCATTTCACTACAATGTGGCATTATTCTAGTTCTAAGATAGTTTCAATTTGGTTGGGTTAAAACCAATTTGTAGTCAGTCATAGTATTATAATCGTTATATGCCAATGCTAGATAAGTGAGAGTGCTAGGCTTTAGGTGAAACAAGCTGCTCCACTGCACCAACTTAAATGAAAATCATTCTGCTCTCCACTAAAATGTGTCATGTAATCTGACTGCGCTGTATTACTTCTATCGTCATTCCATGAATAACTCATTATCATTTATAGGGCGGGATTCTTTAAGCATCACATTTTGGATGTGATGCATCCCGCCGATGATCGCATACATACCAGCATTTAGTAACGTCGTATGCATGATGATTTAATCAAAGGACAGATTTCCTTTACGGTGTGAGGACTTCCAGGTTTATGCCCGGAAGTCCTTCTGCGCATGTGAGGACGTCAGTTAACGCATGCGCCAAATGCGGGGGACCCTGGGAGGAATCTCTCGGGGAAAACTGTGAAAATAAGTCCATAGGCTTCTATTAGGCAATGTCATCTGAAGATGGTGTTGCCTGTCTGGACCAAGCTCAGGAAATGCCCGAGCTTGGTGCATACGGGAAATGCGGTCAAACCCCAGAAAACTGCATTGTTCAGCATAGCGCATCCTGCCAGTAGTCATGGAAATGGAAACATGATATATCTGCGGAATGCACCTCTATGAAACAAAATTCATCAATGCAGGTTCTACTGACTTATTTGTGGAAATGTATTGCCCTGCATCATGCATGCTTGCTTTTTGTAAGTGTACAGTAGTTTAGTTTAAATCACAGAAGCTTATTCTGTGAACCGCCTAGATCAAGTGTATGTACTGTAAATGCCACAATGTAATATCAACATTTCATCATGTGACATTTTGCAGTGGCGGTACTCTGGGCTAGGGAGTACCAGCATTTATTTTGTCTAATTTTTAATTCTTATAACAAGCTCCAGAAACAGGAAAATTAATTTCAGAAATGAGTAAAATAGGCATCTGAACACTTACTTATCCAGGGTATTAAAGCTGCTACACCATGAAATATAAGTGATAACCATAGTGTACAACATTTCCCATATCCCACTCTATTACTGATAAGAAGCCATGCCCTTATTGTATTGAAAAAAGAATATTATGCCAAAGCCAGTTTCTAAATTGTATTGCACCCAGTACAAACCATGGCAATCTTCACACACTGAACACAGTACACTAGTGGGAGCAATTGGAGACAGATACTGACAGTAAATTAGTCCTAATTAGTATATAGTATAACAAAAAATAAAAGATACAAATGATTGGCCACTTCTACAAGATTGATGTGAGAGAGAGAGAATTGCTTTTGAATCTCAAGTAAATGATACATAAAAGTATCCTGGGGTACAGAGGTGTGTAGTACCCCCTTAATGCATGGTACATTGCTCTAGATAGTTCTATTACATATTAGATATGTGACCTGTGTGTTGTATCCCATCTAGTATGAACCACATTTCTACAGGTAAGAATGAAGGAGGAAGGAAGGTCCTATGAGTATATAGTTCAATGTCACTTTTTATTGGAAACATTGATTATCTCCATGTTGTACATTACAAATGGGAAAGTTAAATGCAGAATGTTATCTTTGCTCTTTGCAGATATCACAATTCAGCATCAGACAGTCTAGGGAGCTGCAGAAGCTTATTATACATCCAGAGTACTTATATCCTGTTTCCATATTACTTTAACTTGGTGTATTTGCTGTAACATTGTAATTGATATGCCTGATTGGTCCAGTGTTGAAGGCATCGTTCTTTGCAAGCATAGCAATAAGGCTTTAATTTAAAATGTTGTAAAGTCTATTTTTAGAATTGTAATACATTTTATAAGTATTTTCAATTCAGCAATGCAGAATAAACACACTTTACGTGTTACTTATAACAATTTACCACTTGTTTCATCATAAATATATGGCTTAATGCAATTAATCTGATGACAAATCATGACATTTCCTTACAGGTTCTAAACATATCATCAATGAAGGATTACCCCATGCAGTAACTTATACCATTTTGTAAAGTTTCATTGCTAAAAACTATGAGTAATCTGCAGCCTATTTGAAACATTGAAACCCACTGCCCACAGTGGCAAACGCAGGGTTTCTAGAGGGGGGTTTCCAAATGCCTGATTTCAGTGGGGCCAGTCCATGAAGAGGGCATAATTACCACTTATCCAGCTTTAATATGCATCATACAAAGGGTATTGTGTGTCATAATTCCAGCATATACAGGACCAGAGATCACAGTAAGCCATTAAATACAGCAGTAGGATCATCCTGTCTGAGCTGAATGTTTTTATTTTAGATGTGGGCACCATTCCAGGGCATCGGAGACAGTTCGGGAGTCTGGGAGAGCAGCAGAAGAACCTACCACTGCCCTGCACCTATATGTAAATATTGGGCTCTATAGCAGTGCATCCCTAACAGTGCATGTTTTCCAAATCCCCTAATTGGTGCACAGGTGTATTTATTACTGGCTGATACATGTTAAAAGATCCAGTGGTGGTGCTATTTATTTCATTTATCATACTGAGAAGAACATGCCGCACTAGTAAAATTCCATTATATTACTATTTCTATTGTTGTCATGGTGTGGGGTGGGACGGGGGGTTTCCAGGCAGACGGAAACCCTCTCTGCGTTTGCCTATGGCCCACTACTACAGAATCTTTTTTTTGCTTCAAAGTTGTCATTTCAATAGCTGGAGTTACACTAGCCAAACATTTTCGTACAAGAATGCAATACCGTCCATACCCTATAACATGCAGTTTTGCAGGGTTTTCTAAGCAGAAGCGCCAATAGTTACATTGCTACTAATTCAAAATGAGAAGACACAGCAGCCATTCTGGTGATATTGCATTGTGGGTACAACTATAATGCAAAGTTATACTGAAGAGCTGATATTACATAGCGGACATAATGCAATGTTTGCCAAGCTACCGTGGCTTTCCTTTAACTCATGACAGACACACAATAAAGGTAATTTATGAAAGTGTAGACATGGGAATGCAGGGCTTTTCTGATTGCACAGATGCGCCTATTTATCCACCTTGTGAGATCTTAAGATGCGTACACACTGGGTGATTAAAATGAGCGATTGAATGATTATAACATCGTAATCGTTCATTAATTGTTCAGTAATTGTGGAGTATGATGTCGAAAATGACCAGCGATGCGCGCTCCCGCTGGTCGTTTTCGACAACAATCATCACATGAACATGCAGACCAACCTGCTGATAACGACAGGCTGTGCATGTTCAGGGATGAGGGAGGGTGCCTGCACTGAGCGACATATCGTTTACTGTAGGCACATTATCCTACTGCACAGGAAAATTAACGATTGTATGATTACAATGTCGTAATTGTACAGTCGTTCCTCTATCATCTAGTGTGTACACACCTTTAGGTACGCACCAGTGTCCCGATAAAATCAATCCAATCAAGAAGCACAATTTCACATACCCAGATTTGCTTGCACTTCCCTGTAAAAATAAACAAAATAAAAAGTGCATTTGCAAAAATACAGGTGCAGATGGCAAAACACTACAGGAGAAGCACATCCTGCCCTTTGTAACTTTATTGAGATCTTTTATACATATAATATTTAAGAGAAAGAGTTCCAAATCTGGGGAGAACCACTGTCCATTTCCTTCATTCTCTTTCTTTTCCTCATATTATTAAAGACGTTGCGCTGAGATCATTGTGTGAGGCACATGAGTTGCTGCACAAATGCCTCACCTGGACCTGTGTGAAATGTTTCTTCTGAATACATATCTGTGTGATCATCAGAATAAACCCGAACTATATATGATGTCCCAGGAGATAAACCTTTTAATACAAAGACGCTCCGTGTACCATTTACAGACTCCTCTTTCCAGTCTTCTTTGCCTAGAAGAATTTCGGACAACACAGGAATAACTTATTTCATGATCTATCCATATTTACTTCTAGGAGGCTCTGCTCATTCATACTAGATTCATAATCACATGCAAGGAAAGCTTTAAGCAGCTCTACAGAGTATTAATCAATAACATATAAAAATTTAATGGAACCATTTTCAAAATAATTAAACATGTAAATAACGACGTTAACTACTAAGGCCATCTAAACAATCTTTTCTGTGTTGTCACTCATTTAAATACCATATAATTACATTTTTAGATGCTTTACAGTCAGAAGAGTTAAATGACAAAAAAGGATATTTACTAAAAAGTGCAAAATCAGCAGTAACCTCTAGCAACAAATTAGACCTTTTAAATTGATGTCTTGTGCCAATCAAAGCTTATTGCTGATTGGTTGCAACAGACTGGTGCACATTTTCACCAGCACTAATATAAAAAGAATCCATATACAATCTGACATATATGCAGCTTTTGATATAGTTATACTATTGAAAAACTAATACTATGATGTCCAGTCTTCATTAACAATATTGAAATCATAATGAAAATTAAACTTTTAAATTCAGTATTGTGCTACAGTATATCACTATGTTAGTAAACTTTTTTGTAACATGAGTTTACAAATAACATGGAAGAACGCCACCGGAACACTTAAAATGTAGTTGTGAGTGGAGTTCACCATGTACATCTGGAGCTTTACTTGCCTGGTGTGCACCGTCCATTGGACCAATACCGCTCACCATATTCAAACAAGCAGTCTTGTTGTTATTGCTGCAACTCCCCAGACTTTGCAGTGTATTGCTGCCTATCTGAATCAGGAGAACACTGCTTCATCATTGAAGACAGACTGGGTGAATGATGCACCTCAGATAAGTAAATCAAGATTTATCTTAACATAAACAATTCTACTCAATACAAAATTTTAACCTGTGGGTGGAATTAGTGTATAAGTATTCTCTGTTTGAATGTACTCTTACGGCTAGTTTTACCAGCTAAACCCTACATATGATCATTCTTAATGAAACTGGTCCTTACTCATTTCTACATATTTAACATAGAGCTTGACATCTGGATTCTCAAAATTCCACAGGATAGTGGCTGATGTTTCCGCAGCAGTGACATTCTTGATCAGGGGAATGACTGGCTGAGCTGAACATCAAGTGAGAAGAAAGACATTTAATATGCAGCAAGGTTTTTACATTGAAAGCATGCATGTCTAATTAGTGCTCAATTTCTGGAGAAAGAGTTTCCAAATGGCTGGAAAACAAGTCACTTGCACAAATGTAGGTGTGGTTACAATAATAGGCATACATTCCATCATGGAACATGTTCACAATGAGTCAACTGACCCAAGTGGGTGGGGCTTGTTTAATGAGTATATACAATGGACAGAAATATTGTGCGAGTTGAAAAAAATGTTTGACTTATTATCTCCAAAAATTAAGACATGTATCTAACAAGGACTGCATGCAACTCGGAGGCCAAACGTAAGAGCCGATACTGTGAAAGATGTAGTCTGTGCATTTTACAAATGGTTAAAAGGTGAAGATTTAGAGTACAGTAATTGGTCTTAGAGCAATTGGATAATTACATATAATCATTGGTTTTCATTACTTGCCAATGATTCTTTTATAGTTAACTTAATTCCTTTGAATTTGGTATTCATGACAATAAAATGTACATGAAAGTAAATATGCAAACATACAGACTGCATGCACTATATATAATAACTGAACTCAGCAGGATCAATTCATGGCAATAGAAATTCCATTTATTTTCCATGGTAAAAATCTTTAATTCATCATGAATCTTCATAACAATTCTCTGTTAAGTAATAATGAATCAGTCACACATGGCCATTTACTGGCACATTTTACTTGCTTCTTCATCACTTCTACCCCTGTAAGAATAATAACTTTATATGATATATACAAGTATTAGTAAAGGCTATTCTTATATTCTTATGTGAACTAAAAGATGAGCTGCCAGAATGTTGGCTGGAAGTGAGATGCAGAAAAGCAAATAACCTACGTAATAAAATGTTTAGATGTATATATTAGATATACATACTAAGTTTGTTGAAACAACTTTGATCTTACCAATCCCTACAGACAACATGCCCAGCCACTCCTCCCATGGGCCTCTGCGGAGCAGAGCTGTTAGTGACAACTCACGGCTCCGCCTCCACATTAGTGACAGTGCCTCCACCGCCGAGCCCATCGCACCACCAGGCATCTCCACTGCAGCAGCATCAAGCAAGAAGGCAGCAGGCAGGCACTGCCTGCAGACGGAACGCGGTGACTCCCACTCCAGCCTCTAGGTAAGTTAGCTAGATCAGATAATTTATAATGAAATGAGCGCGCCAATCCAATGGTGCTGCAGGAAATGCTTGGGTGGCCACTTACACCCTATAAACCTCAATAAATACAGTACTTGCAGTTCCCGCGCTCCTCTGGAGTAAAAGTCAGATTTAGGAAAAGTTAATAAATGAGAAAGTTTCCCCGGAATGGATTCCTATACTGTTCCTTTTCAAACGATTCAACCAGTGAATATGCCAAAATTCCTCAAAAAAATGAAAAGTAGTATATAGTGAAGTACAGTTTATTCAAAACATAAATACATCCATAAAACACATAAAGGTGGCTGCATACCAGATATATAGGGGTGTAGGACAATTCACACTCAAGATAGCATGTACAGGGATATAAACAGTCACCTCCCGGGATGGGTTCGTCAACATACATCATCTCCGCTGAGTGCTATAGGAAGCCGACCGGAAGTGGTATGCGTTCCAGTTAATGGAACGCAAACCGCTAAATTACATTTGGATGGCAATTACTACGTAGATCTGGGGAGAATTATGAAATCTCATTTCAGGAGGTGAGACATAGTTGGACTATAGTTGGTGATTGTGCCCCTATGGGAGTAGAATAGGATCATTGAGAGATGGACCAATAGGGAGACACCTTAGGGTATTTAAGGAAGTAGTATATGGTGGTTAACATACACCTTGAAAAAGGCTCTATATGAGCAGAAACGCGTTGGTGAGAAAGGAGCTGCATTGAGAACACCAGGAATAGGGGCTAGAGGATGAACCACTGCCATATAGACACCAGGGGGACCACACGAACCCATCCCGGGAGGTGACTGTTTATATCCCTGTACATGCTATCTTGGGTGTGAATTGTCCTACACCCCTATATATCTGGTATGCAGCCACCTTTATGAGTTTTATGGATGTTTTTATGTTTTGAATAAACTGTACTTCACTATATACTACTTTTCATTTTTTTGAGGAATTTTGGCATATTCACTGGTTGAATCGTTTGAAAAGGAACAGTATAGGAATCCATTCCGGGGAAACTTTCTCATTTATTAACTTTTCCTAAATCTGACTTTTACTCCAGAGGACCGCGGGAACTGCAAGTACTGTATTTATTGAAGTTAGCTAGATCAGGCTGGGAGACAGGAGGAGAGGTGTGCCAGGGCAAGTACCCACTTTGTTTCTTTGCTCTCTGTCCTAGTGGGATCTGTAAGTATTTGCTGATGAGCTAAGTCATTATTGTCCCTATACACTGTGTTTTCCATATGCAGGTTATATTGTGAGCTGCTATATTGACATACTGTTTATCTAATTGTTTGACCTAAATTTCACCCCTTTAAATGTACTATAATGCACCTTTTCCCAGGAGGGGGCCTTGATTTTCTACTTATTTACACCCAACATGTTATGTCAGCGCCATCTCCCCTGCACTGCTGATTCGTGTTACATCTGATCATTGGTAGTGAGCACTCAGCTGCTATAGTACAGATGATACATGTTACAGTGCTTCTGATCATTGGTAGGGAGCACTCAGCTGCTGATAGTGTTACATCTGGTCATTGGTAGGGAGCACTCAGCTGCTATAGTACAGATGATACATGTTACAGTGCTTCTGATCATTGGTAGGGAGCACTCAGCTGCTGATAGTGTTACATCTGGTCATTGGTAGGGAGCACTCAGCTGCTGATAGTGTTACATCTGGTCATTGGTAGTGAGCACTCAGCTGCTATAGTACAGATGATACATGTTACAGTGCTTCTGATCATTGGTAGGGAGCACTCAGCTGCTGATAGTGTTACATCTGGTCATTGGTAGGGAGCACTCAGCTGCTGATAGTGTTACATCTGGTCATTGGTAGGGAGCACTCAGCTGCTATAGTACAGATGATACATGTTACAATGCTTCTGATCATTGGTAGGGAGCACTCAGTTCTTGTATTACAGATGGTGTGTTACATCTAATCATTGGTATATATACACATTCTAGGGGGCACCAGCCAAAATTTTGCCTATGGCACTGAATTGACTAGGGCCGGCTCTGACTTTAGCACATGTTACCTATAGGGGCTCAGAAAGTTAATGCTAAACTATAGTCTACAATTCCAAAAACTATAAGGGACCACTGACAGAAGCTGTACAGTGCCTTGCAAAAGTATTCACCCCGCTTGGCTTTTTACCTTTTTTGTTACATTACAACCTGTCATTTATTTATTTTTTTCATCTGAATTTTAAGTAATGGATCTGCACAAAATAGTCTAATTTGGTGAAGTGAAATTAGAAAAAAAAAATATATATATATATATCAAAAATAATTTTTCTAAATAAAATCCTGAAAATTGGCATGTGCATATGTAATCACCACCCCCTTTGCTATGGAGCCCCTCAGATGTTCTGGTGCAACCAATTACCAGAAGTGACATAATGAGTGAAGTGAAGTCCACCTGTGTGAAATCTAAGTGTCACATGATCTGTCATTATAAACACACCTTTTCTGAAAGGCTCCAGAGGCTGCAATACCACTAAGCAAGAGGCATCACACCATGAAGACCAAGGAGCTCTCCAAACAAGTCAGGGACAAAGTTGTTGAGAAGTACAATTCTGGGTTGGGTTATAAAAAAATATCCAAATCTTTGATTATAACCCGGAGCACCATCAAATCCATCATCATCAAATGGAAACAACATGGTACCACAACAAACCTGCCAAGACAGGGCCGCCCACCAAAACTCACAGACTGGGCAAGGAGGGCATTAACCAGAGAGGCAGCACAGAGACCAAAGGTAACCCTGAAGGAGCTGCAGAGTTCCACAGCAGAGACTGGTCTATCTGTGCATGTGACCACAATAAGCCGTACACTCCATAGAGCTGGGCTTCATGGAAGAGTGGCCAGAAAAAAAACATTACTTAGTAATAAAAATAAGAAGACACGATTTGAGTTTGCCAAAATAGGCATGTGGGCAACTCCCCAAATGTATGGAGGAAGGTGCTCTGGTCAGATGAGACTAAAATTGAACTAGTTGGCCACCAAGGAAAATGCTATGTCTGGTGCAAACCCAACACATCCCATCAACCGAAGAACTCCATCCCCACAGTGAAACATGGTGGTGGCAGCATCATGCTGTTGGGATGTTTTTCAGAAGCAGGGACTGGGGAACTGATTTGAGTCGAGGGAAAGATGGATGGTGCTAAATACAGGGATATCCTTGAGCAAAACCTGTTTCAGTCTGCCTGTGATTTGAGACTGGGACGGAGGTTCACCTTCCAGCAGGACAATGACCCTAAGCATACTGCTAAAGCAACACTGGAGTGGTGTAAGGGGAAACATTTAAATGTGTTGGAATGGCCTAGTCAAAGCCCAGATCTCAATCCAATTGAGAATCTGTGGTCAGACTTGAAGATTGCTGTTCACAAGCGGAAACTATCCAACATGAAGGAGCTGGAGTAGTTTTGCCTTGAGGAATGGGCAAAAATCCCAGGGGCAAGATGTGGCAAGCTCATAGAGACTTATCCAAAGCGACTTGCAGCTGTAATTGCCGCAAAAGGTGGCTCGACAAAGTACTGACTTTAGGGGGGTGAATAGTTATGCACGCTGAAGTTTTCTGTTATGTTGACCTAAATGTTGTTGATTCACAATATAAAAAAACACAACTTCACAATTGTAGGCATGTCCTGTGAATGAAATGATGCACACCTTCAAACAGTCCATTTTAATTCCAGGTTGTGAGGCGACAAAACATAAAAATGCAAAAGGGTGTGAATACGTTTGCAAGGCACTCTATATACAGGCATAAGCACACTGCAGACACATCCATGGTTTGCCTAATGTACATGAAATGCACTCCTCTGAGGGGATTTATATGTTACAGACCACAAACATCATATTCTATATCACAGTGGTCGGTAACAGCTTTATCTGCACATGCATTTTTCTATCTAACAGAGCTTGATCCACACAAAGAAGAAAAACTCTTCTTTAGAGATATAAATAAATAATATCACAAAAAATGTTGAAAATAAAAATATTGATATCAGTGAACAAAAAAAGCCTGCAGGGCCAAGACAATAGGGATCTAGGTGAGCATTACCTCCATCAGTGGACTTAGGGCCTGATTCAGAGCCGCTCGTAAGCGGCCGCTCGTTCACTCCGAGCGATGTTTGCCCAACTGCGCATGCGTACGGATCGTTATACGCATGCGCGAAACCAGTCAGTGCGGTCGAAATTCATGTGCTCACAAAATAGCGAATGCCTAATAATTTGAGCGACAGAATGAGGCGTATGTGGGTGGTAACAGGTGAAGGTGCGTGAAAACGGGGAGTGGAGATCCGAACGCAGGCGTGCTTAAAGGTCAAAACGGGCGTTTTATGGGTGTGCATAATTAAAACAGCAGCGTCATTGACCACGTCACTGGGTTATTTTATAGCCAGAACTGCTCGCAAGATTGTGGTAGCAAAAACCAACCACAAGAATAGCGAGCAGTTCATACGCTCGCTATTAATCTAATAAATAGCGGACATGACGTAGGATGCGAGCGGCCAGGGGGCGTATTTATCCAAAAAACGACCGCAAGTTTTGTTCGCTCGTTCAGACCTAGAGGCGTGAACAGACCGCAAAGAGCAAACGTTTCATTTGATAAGCCACCCCTATATTCTGGACGAGCGAGCACTAATTGCGTCGGGCTCTGAATAAGGCCCTTAGCCTGCAGTGTGCCAAATGAATACTCTGCATGCAATATGAGCATCACTAGGCCATCTACTGGAACTCTTAGCTACCAAATAGTGATAATAAGAAAGACAATACCCCTGTAGTACGTTGGATGAACTTTGTGCATGATAGTAGAAGTGGCAAAAAAGGGTTCTGTCATTTATCCAACACCGCCATAGGAAGTAAAAAGGAAGCAGAGACAGAAATGCTGTTTATTCATGTGACATTGTACAAGTAGGGAAAGTGTTAGACAACTGTGAATTGAAAGGTAACACTTGCTGTTTAAGAATTCATTCATATATTTAGTATCTGAATGAAAAGTATAAACCAATAAATACTTTTTAACAAGTCTGATCTGTGGCAGCAGTATAACAGCCCTAATGAAATAAAGACCCTAATTACTGAATTTCATTCAACATACTGTAATCCCCCTCAAAAGTGTACATTTGAAAACAAACAGAATATTACTCAATTGATATATAAATGTTATAATATAACTCAAATTTATGACATTAAAAGTCAACATTAAGCGGCTGAATGAATAAATGCAGTCATATAATCTATGTACAAAACTATTGTGATTATATTAACTGAAGATGAAATCCTTACTATTACATTATACAGGGTTTAATATGGCAGATATTGTTCTTGGGATGACAGCATCAAGAAGTACACAGACAGAACAGTAACTATGATGTGGGGAACTATTGGAGAACTAAAAGCCATTACTCAGGTGGGAACGGTAATTTCTCATGGAACTTCGTTAGCTTTCATTTTTTAATATCCACAATTACCATTATTTGGAATTTACAATTTTAGTTTAAATCAGACCCATATATAATTACACTTTGAGAATTATGGAAATAACGTGACAATGTGTTCGTAGGAGAAACATGAAAGTTATCAGGTTGTCATTCCTCTTAATTAATGTATATATTATTCATATATCCACTGTACTGCAGCATACATTTCCAACACATCGTCCACAATGCATGCCGTGACATTGTCACATCTTGTGAAAAGTCTGGAATTCCTTATACACGTACTATTTCTGTGGCGTTGCTGAAAACGTACAAATCAATTTTTAGGCATAAAGAGCAATAGGCACATTTATGCTGTACACCAGTGTAGGTGCATGCCTACTCTCCGCTGTCAGGAGATGCCTCCACCTTCTAGGTGTGCGGAGAGGTGTAATATATCAATAGATACATTAGTGTAAATGCTACATCTCCGTCCAGCCTCCACCTGCTTTAGCACCAGACCTTCAATTAACTAAAAATTGAGATTTGTTCGCCTGAGTAATTGCTCAGTTTAGTCATATACATTTTACAACAAAGGAAGGGCAACAAAAGGAGGTATAAACAAGCTAAATGTTAGCCTGGCAATGGAGGGAGAAATAAGGCAATAAGCAGACTGGATAAATGTAAAATGTTATTATACAAGGAAGCAGAGATGGAACAAAGATGTAGCTAAGACGGGAAGGACAAACAGTGTAGAAAAGAACCAAAATGGAGATAAATGGGAGAGAGAAAGTGAAGAGTGAGCAGATAAAAAGGCATAAAAAGAGGCAATGGGAGAGGAGTCTGGTTCAGGGGTGTATCTAGGGGTCCGAGCACCCATAGCAAAGTAATGGAATGGCGCCCCCTCCCCCCATATTTTCTGCATAAATACACACTCTGTACTTAAAACTTCTCCCTAGCCAGCCCCCATGTCTCACCTGAAAGTTACAGTAACACTACACTCTGTCATATACTCACAGTCAGCCTGTCACCTGTAACACTACACCCTTTACATACCTCTGGGGTTCCGGCCCGGGTGTCCCGCTGTCAGTCAGCACAGGAGCAAGAGCAGCTGGCAGGTACCCTCCCACATCCTCCACTCCCCGGTGTCCGGCGGCATGTGAGATGGAGAGTCAGCCGCGGGCCCGGGTGTCCCACTGTCAGCCCGCACAGTAGCAGCCGGCAGGTACCCTCCCACATCCTCCACTCCCCGGTGCCTGGCGGCATGTGAGATGGAGAGTCAGCCGCGGCTGCTGGGGAGGCCGAACGGGGAGGATCTGGTAACAGGGAGGAGGAGGCTGGGGGAGGACGGGGTGGGTGAGGAGGAGGTGTCGGGAAGTAAGGGGTGGGTGACTCCCTCTCACTCACCAGCGGCTGCCTGGCCCTGGACGGACATCATAGGGGCGTACCTGGAACTACCTGGCAGTCCTGTCTTTACTCTACTCCCTGACCATGGGAGGTACTGCCGGATGGCGCCCCCCCTCGGCTGGCGCCCCTGGCGAGTATCATCCTGGCCAATGGGTACATACGCCCCTGGTCTGGTTAAGGATGTGGGCAGATATTTGGTGAGGGGCAGAGTAGATAAAGGAGCAAGTAGTCTGGCAGGGTAGATATGGGGGATTGCTCAGGGCAGGTAAAAATGCAGACAAGACAGAGGAAAAAATGCATGGGTGTTACAAGGAGACAGAATACAGGGCCGTAACTAGGGTAGTGCGACCAATGCCATGGCACAGGGCACCACAGGGCAGGGGGAGCTGTTTAGGCCTGTCAATTTTCCTGTTTATTAACATTCTCACTTGTAGCTTCCTCTTCTTTTATCCTCTGCATCTCCTGGCCTCCCCTATCTCTTCCCTGGCCCTTTCAGGTGCATCTTATGTCCCTTTTTAAAAACTGGGGGGGGGGGGGGGGGCAATGCTCTCTCTGGCACAGGGCACCAAAAAGTCTAGTTACAGCTCTGACAGATTATATATGGATGTGATATAAGGCAATGGAAGAGCACAGAGACAAGACAACAGATAAAGGAAAGCCAGCAATAGACACATAGGGATACAATGTGAGCAGACATGAGGCAAAGGCAGTGGATAAAAACACAGGGAGGCACAATGAAGATCATTTCATTGGGAAAGGTGGTAAAAGCTTCCATTAAAGTGAGAGTTGTAGGCATAGTTGGGCAGTATGGTGGCACAGTGATTATCTCTGCTGCCTCACAGCACTAGAGCCATGGGTTCAATTCCAACCAGAGCCCTTTCTGTGTGTAGTTTGTGTTTAGTGCTAAGGTTTCCTCTCACAGTACAAAGGTACAAGATACACATACTGGGGTATATGTAATAGGCTGCGGCTTTAAGACATCACACACAGTGGGGTAACTGTAATAGACTGCGGCTTTGAGACATCAGCGACTTTCGTGCAAGACTGCCCGAGGTTTTAAAGTAGCAATCTTTTAGTAGGTAAAACCAGGTTGATTTTGCCTATAAAAAGACTGCTACTTTAAAACACTGGGCAGTCTCGCTGCCTATTACATTTACCCCATTGTGTGTGATTTCTGTGTTCCTAGTATTTGTGGGTGTGGCAAATGTTATTATCTGAGAGTATTCAACAGAGGAGATTGATTTCTTGCGGCCCCTGGCAGTGTCTAAACAATTATGTTTTACTCAAAACTAAAGTACGGTAAGTGAAATAGACTATTGGACTACTTTTATGGTGTTCTACCAATCCTAGCAAAAGGACTGCCACAATATCACCACAACTCTACTATTCATTACTATTAGAGATCAGAAGGTTCAGTGACACATAAAAGCACCCAGCACAGGTAATTGGGTAATAAATAATAATCCTATGGTTGTTTATCTTTCAGTGACTTCTGAGAGCTCATAGGGGGAGATGTACTAAGTCATGGAGAGAGATAAAGTACCAACCAATCAGCTCCAGCTGCCATCTTACAGGCTGTTTGAAAAATGACAGTTAGGTGTTAATTGGTTGGTACTTTATCTCTCCAAGTACATCTCCCCATAATCATTTATACATAAGAGAACAGGGAGCTCATATTTGCTACTTTTTTATAAAGCAATCCCTGGCAGCAGTAAGTGTCATAAGCATTCCCGTGTTTGAATAATATGCTAACGGTCTCTTTATAAGCTAATTAGAAGTGTGTACATAAGTTAAAGAAAATAACATATTTAATTTAGCTAGTAGAGCCTGGTAGAGATAGATACAGCCCTTGATGATTGTAAATTGTGTTACAGGGCTCTACAGCCATGCACAGTGACCAGAAATTCACAACCCAGTGGTGGTGGAAAGACTTTTTTTTTAAGTCCTTGGCACTACAAAGATAAAAGTAATCTGCAAATAAAGCACAATGGGCCTCACTCAGAGATGGATGGAATTGCAGAGTCGCACACAAGCGGCTGTGCAATTCCGTTCATCTCAAATGCAAAGCAGAGGAGGTGTCTGTAGGAAACGGACACCTCCTTGCTACATTTGCGATCCTAGCTCTGCGACCGAGGTCGCAGCCTAGGATCACTATCACAGCCATAGCGTTGCTCCTTTGACCAGGCTGTGGAAGCTGAAGCTTACCGCAACCTGGCTCGGCCCTGGCAGCTGCCAGGCACGCAAATCCTGGATTCGTCCCTCCCAGAAAACGGGGGCGGCACGCTACTCACCATCGGAGATGTGCACTAACCACCAAGTTAGCGTACATCTCTGAATCAGGCTCAATGAACACAGAAATGTACACTAATGTATATAAGAAAAGTAAAGCCTTATGCACTGTTGCCTAAGGCAGCCACGAGTATTCCATACTGTCAGGTATTTATGTGGAAAGAAAACGATATTGGGTAAAAACAGATGATTGAAATGTGACAGTAATATGTGTTTATTGCTTAAGAATCACTTGTTGCTTCTGACATGTGCAGCTGAGTCCCATCTGGCATCATCTGTTGGCACAATCATCTGTATGTACTAAAACTACATGCTGTATATGCTGTTTATGTTTCTATCTTCATAACTGACAATAAAATAATAAAAGTCATATATAACTGCACTTACATGGATACGGGTTACATGCTTTACTAATTTCTGCTTTGCAGAAAGGACTAAACGTCACAAAGAGCTTAGACAATAGATCTGTCATTTCCAATTGTACACTACACCTTACAATGAGAATTACATACCGCTAATCCTCGAATTTCTGCAAATGAAAATTACACACTTTGGATCTCAACTAATTTCATTAGCAAATCCTCTCATAAATGGACTGGTAATATATTTCTAAACATTATCCATTAAATAGTGACAGTTATTCCCTAAAGTATGTTTCCAACGCCAGCCTACATCCCACTTAGCAAGCTAAGGTTTGCTCATATGCCAAATTAATCATAGGTGATTTGGCACCTGTGCTGCAGATTAGTCCACCTAGAGAATATCTGCCTGCTTACATATACTTGGCACTTTATGCTGGAAAATATAATTTCCTTCTAACAGTTTAGAAAGGGACAGACTAAGTTACTCTTGTGTAACCAATGCCATCTAGTGGGAGAGTTTTGAGCCACAAGAATCCAATACATTTTTGTATTATACAATATGGGGCTCATGTAGAGTTTGCACCTTTTTGCACATAAATTGGGTGTTATCTACTAAGCATGTGCATAAGGCGAGGGGGGGCACATTTTACAAATTCATCTGCAAATGCATTCCATGCTGACCACAAAAAAAAGCATTCCGCTGTCAGAAGTTAGATAACTTGGGGGTGTGTGACCCCTGGTGCAAAATGCAACTTCTGGGAAATAGTAATAGGGACATTTGCATGTGCTGAAGGTGTGCACCTGAAAAGGGTGTAGCCTTACAGGAAATACAATACGTGCACACACCCTACCCCACCCCCGTTTTTGTCATGCTGGGGGCAAGCCAAGCACTTCGGGAACTGTTGGGTTGCCCCCAGTCCTTCTTTCGTCACATATATACGCACGGCAGCTATTCACCCCTTACACTGCTAAACAGACCTCCCAACCACCGCAAGACACATAAGTGTTCAATTTGCTTTATAACATTAATATTTGCATTTGCCTTAAAGGAAAGCAAATTCCCATTCGAACATCGGGCCTGATTCAGCAGCATCCGCAAATGCAGCTATGTACACAGATCGAGCGAATGTTAGCCATTGCGCATGCGTATAAGCCGCACTGCACATATGCTGCGATCGCACTGCAATTACATATGCACCGAGGAATCCATCAGAGTGAGTGACAGGCTGTGAGCGTTTGGGGGTGGTGATAGGGGAGTGGTCGGAAAAAAACGCGCCGATATGCACCGAGGAATCCATCAGAGTGAGTGACAGGCTGTGAGCGTTTGGGGGTGGTGATAGGGGAGTGGTCGGAAGAAAATGCGCCGTGCCTTCAACGCCGTTGCTTGGGTGTGCATAAATCAGCCACTGTGATTGCATATGCAGCTTTAGAGCCCAGTGCGTGTGAGGAGGCATGCAGTTTCTGCGGCTGGTCAGACTTGGTGTAAATGCTGGGGTACCTGTGCGATGTGCGTCGATAGTACCGATGTTTACGCAGAAGAGCGGCAGTGGACAGATGTGAGAAAGCAGCAGTGGGTGTCTTTATGCCAGCTGAGCTTTGGAAAGCATTAGCATATTTTCACGTCTGCGTTCCGCTAAAAATCGCAGCTGCGATTGCGTTAGTGATCGCTGATGAATTAGGCCCTTAATTCGTACTTTCATTTTATATTTGGTTTGATATTGTCTACTACAGGGCTTGACAAATTTTTCTAAAATCTAGGAGCCAGGGTGAAAGTGTAGGAGCCAGACCACCGCCCCCCAAAAAAATTACAGGAGTGAGTGAGGAGCACAGCTCTGTGTGTTATGCAACCTTTATAAACACTATACTAGTCCACAAAATGGTCACAGTTGGATGGATACAGTAACATGGAGGCCCCCTCACTGCTCTGCACAGCTCCCCTGCTCCACCCCCCACCCTCCAGTAATAACGGACCACATTTCATATAAAACAATGGTGCCAGAAAGTACAACAGAAAGTTCCCCTCCCCTCATGGTCACACCACTATCCCTCTGAAGCCGCTCCGCAATCCCAGGCCACGCATAGACCTCTCTATGCAGCCGGAGATAGGAGACAGTAGACAGCCGAAACGTACAAGGAAAATCAGCGTAGACTGAGACAGACAGCAGGGATCAGAGCAGGCCAGGATGGATAGGAGTCGTCAGCGCAGGATGAGATGAACAGGAGGAGTCAGCGCAGGATGGGACAGACACAGGCACAGCAGTCACTGCAGACGACACTCAGCACATGCACTCCTGTGCATGAAATGAACGCCGCAATACTATAGGCACAAATCTCCGCGAGGGGGCTGATGAGGATCTGCTTCCTCCCTCACTGCAAAATCTGGTAGCCATGGCGACCTGGCCCCTGGGATCTGTCAAGCCCTGGTCTACTACATGGTAAATGTGCCTTATTATTTATCAATAGCTGTCCAGACATAGACGGATTATATTGTGTATGAACGGTGTACAGTTACTATAGTATTTACTATTACCACTATCAAACCACACCTCCTTGGGCAAGTACATATACTATTGCACTCTACTGGAATAAACCAGGCACATATACTGTTGTTCTCTACCAGCATAAACCAGGTACATGTACTAATGATCTCTACCAGCATAAACCAGGTACATGTACTATTGTTCTCTACCAGCATAAACCAGGTACATGTACTATTGTTCTCTACCAGCATAAACCAGGTACATGTACTATTGTTCTCTACCAGCATAAACCAGATACATGTACTATTGTTCTCTACTGGAATTAACCAGACTAATGTCCACTGCTGGAATAAGTGAGACGCATATACTACTGAACATTCCTGGAGTTACCCAGGTGCATATGGTAACCTCGCCGAGTTGCACACATTCTGTGATGAGGCCAGCTTTGTAAGCTAAGAATAATATACCTTTATTGGGGGGTGCATTTTACACTTGAGATTTAGATGTAAGTTCTGTTCAACTCAACAATAGTCCCTATTTGTGTATCATGGCATCATTATAATATTAATATTTTATGAACCTTATGTTCTTGTTAGTACATAATGCATCAAATGCCTCAAACAGAGTAAAACAAAACAATAATCAATTAACGAAGATCATCTTCCATACATAGCTGGGCTAGCGTGAAAACAGTGGGTACCAGTAATACAAGTTATATACGAAGTACTTGTGGGCAATATTTCTATTTAGCATTGTATATTTTGCTACACAAACTATGGAATCGACTATAACATAGATCATAAAAACAATGAAAATATATCTTGATAATAATGCATATTAAAAAAACAATAATTAAACACATGTCCGCTTTGTTTAGAAATACCTTCAAAGTAAAAAATGTAAAAAAAAAACCATAATTAAACATCAGTGTAAAACACCTTGACTGGCTGGGGCATGGCTTTGCTGGACTCAAAAGGGTTCGGCAGTTCCCTTGATGAGCAGGTGGGTGGCCTTGCTTAGCTGGCCCCACTCATCTCCGATCCCTGTAGCATCTGCACCTACAGTGACAGTAGTTCTATCATTTTCTATCAAATGTTGTCTTTTCCAGAGTGGTGTGCTACCAGGGGGAACCCACCGTTCTTCGCATGAATGCCGGCATTGGAAACGCTGGTATGCATGAAGGAATGCGCAAAGGACCGCTCTCTCGGTAAGAGCGGCGCTTTTGCGAATGAGGGATGTCCCTCTGGCGTCCTTCTCAGGGCCAGATTAACAATGGGGCGGATGGAGCTACAGCTCCAGGCCTCCACATAAAAATAGGCCCATCATCATGGCAGGATGATGATGACCAGCTGCCCACACAGTTGCCATAAATCATAAGTATTAAACAATTATTTCTGAGTTACTCACAAAATTATATTTTTCTGTATTTAGGGAGACAGTGGGGCTGTACTTGGCTCTGGCCATACCCAAAGAACATTGGTCACAGCTACCCTGCTTCTTATAATAGGCCCTCGAACATTTTCAGCTCCAGGCCCATGTAGTCCTTAATCCGGCCCTGGTCCTTCTGCACAGAAGTACGCACACGCTGCGGGTGGGGGGGTGCTGGGAGGCTTCTATAGGGTAACGCCAGCTGAAGATGTCGTTACCCACCGCAGAATTTCTCCCCTTGCTGCATCTCACCCATTAACATAAACATCACCCATTAACATAAACATTACTGCTGCCACATGTAAATTACACAAGTTGTATGCAACCAGATAACAGGCTGATTTTAAACAACAGTAATAAGTGTTGACCAAGAAAATGTAAAATTTTAAACAGTATTTTGTTGACCCCAAAACTGGCTGCCGAAGTTCATATGTCATCTCTGTCAGGTTAAAAGGGAAAATGTAAAAAAGACTATTGAAAATATAGGAAGAAACACATGTTGAAAGAGAGAAAAATAAAATATATTTATCCATAAATATATCTATTTATTAATACTGTAGCTCAACTTACTGCATCTCTAAATGATAATAATAGATAATACACAATAACACCAGCACGTGGTAAATGTATGATTGCCCAAATTGACGGCGGTAGAAAACAGACCAATATTCCTATTCTTTCCATCAAAAGTCTCACCAAGTAATGCTGCATAACAAACACTAGATTAATGCAGAAAATATGTCCTGAAACGTTGAAATACTTGGTTACATTCTCAGAATATTAAGCTCTATATTTTTGACATTGTGCATTTTTAAAAATAGAGAAACAAATACAATTCATGAACATGGCAGGGTGAAGCAGACATCAAAAGAATCAGGAGATTAGCACATTGTATTCTACAGAATGTTAACATATTAATAGGACAGTGATAATCAATGAGATAACAATGTTCTATAAAGACAACCAACTTCTTTTATGGTGCCCACACACATAGCGATCTGCACATAATCCCACGATGTGTGCGATTTCCTCTGAACTCTCCCCCGGCAGCCCCCCGGCAATCCTACACACGATTTCCCCTGAAACCTCCCCCGGCAGCTCCCCGGCAGTCCTACACATGATTCCCCTGAACCCTCCCCCGGCAGCTCCCCGGCAGTCCTAAACACGATTTCCCCTAAACCCTCCCCCGGCAGCTCCCTGGCAGTCCTACACACGATTTCCCCTGAACCCTCCCCCGGCAGCTCCCCGGCAGTCCTACACATGATTCCCCTGAACCCTCCCCCGGCAGCTCCCCGGCACTCCTAAACACGATTTCCCCTAAACCCTCCCCCGGCAGCTACCTGGCAGTCCTACACACGATTTCCCCTGAACCCTCTCCCGGCAGCTCCCCGGCAGTCCTACACATGATTCCCCTGAACCCTCCCCCGGCAGCTCCCCGGCACTCCTAAACACGATTTCCCCTAAACCCTCCCCCGGCAGCTCCCTGGCAGTCTTACATACGATTTCCCCTGAACCCTCCCCCGGCAGCCCCCCGGCAATCCTACACACGATTTCCTCTGAACCCTCCCCCGGCAGCCCCCCGGCACTCCTACATACAATTTGGAGTAAAAAATATCCAATCTGACTTAAGATCTATAATGCATCCAGTGCATTGTGTCCCAGATTAGCAAATCTGCCCTACAGCACGGCAGATCTGAAGATGTGATGTACGACGAGCGAGGACGCACATTGGCATCGTAATAGTGAGTGGACACTCAGGATTTGGCCATATTTTACTTTATTTGTCGTCACGATTCGTCGTAATCAGCCAAATCGCGTAAAATATCGTTATGTGTGTGTGGGCAGCTTTAGTCTCTTTCTTTACTAACTATACTAAACTAAATGTAAACTCATATCTAGGTTTTTTTTTAAACATTTTTACTTTAAATTCTCAATAGACAAAATCAAATCCTTGGAGCTTGTTTACAATTTACACAGGAAATCACTTTGGTTAAGCATTGAATGCACCCTCTGCCATTCCATTATTTCACTCTTGTGCTGCTAATACCCCTTTCAAACATACGACCCGGGAAATTTCCTGCTCAGACCCGGGAATTTATCCTGTGCAAAATCCCGGGTATTTGGTAGAGACCCCCCTTTCACACTACACGTCTACCTGGGAAATTCCCAGGTAGACCCCTTTCAGACAAGAGCAGGGTTTTTTAGATTTAGAGCTGATTTGAGTGGTGCCAGGCCCTGATCACGCATAACTACGGGCCTGATTCAGCGCTCGCAAGTGGGTCGATGTTGCCCTAATGCGCATGCGCACGACGGAGGGTGCTCCGTCGTGCGCATGCGCGAGACCCGTATGGTGATTGACAGCATGCCCCCTTTGGTGGGCGTGCCGGGGGCGTGGCTGCCCAGACGGAGGCGTTCCCTACCGTCTGGGGCCCGCCCCACTGACATCACTAGTGATGTCAGTGGGAGTGCTTTTGGCTCTGATAGAGCCAAAAGCTCTCCGGGCTTGCGGCAGACGAGACCCTACCGCAAGGGTCTCGTCGCAAGCCCGATGGTCGCGATGGTCTTGACCATTGCGACCATCTTTTGGCCGCTCGCATAAGCTGTGGGTGGTCACCCACAGCTATGCGAGCAGCCAGGAGGCCGCTCCAATAATAGGTAGGACGGCCCTGATTCAGAGCGAGCGCTCTTGTCAGAGCGTCCGGCTCTGAATCAGGCCCTATGTGCCCCCTGTGACTGGCATGCTGTGTATGTGGGGGTGCACATCACATGAAACACTTCCCAACATGTCCCCAAACTACCTCCCATGGGTTCCCTGGCAGCTCGCCCCCATCCCCAGGCCTCTGGCTGGGCTGCCCCTGGACATAAGGCTCCTGCCTGGCACTGATCACGGGCACCGAGAAGGGCAGAGCAGCGGCCGAGGTGCCAGGGCCGGACAGGCCGGGTACGGGTGCACAAAGAGTAGTCACCCAGCCGGTCATCCTAATGTACAGCATCCACTATATTTGTGGCAGCAGCAGCGTCCCACCCAGCCCTCCCCGCCTCTCACCTCTACAGTGGCTTGGGCAGGCAGAACCCCCAGCGGGGCAGCATCTCACCCCGTCACTAGATGCTATGCCCGGGAAATAGGGGGGTGGTGAGCGGCAGCACTGAGTGTCCTGTAGGACGCTCTGCGCTGCCAACTGAAAGCAGCAGCGCTGAAAGCAGGGGCAGAACTATGGGAGACAATGGAGGTGTCTGCCGCCGGCTCCAGCTCCGAAGGGGCACCTCCTCCATTGTCCACAACATATTCACCCCACTTAGGGCTGTAACTATGTACCCGGAGTGTGCAGTCACGGCCACCCAATACATGGCACCTCTTCCTGGCACCTGAGAAGCCACCATACACTAGCGGAGAGCTCCAAGTCAGATGATCAGCTGCTGCCTTCGTCTATCTTTAGCCTGTCTGCATGCGAATTGCTACGGTTGTAACGGGGGGGGGGGACCAAATTATAACTTGCCTCCGGGCGTCTGGGATGAACTTACGCCACTGGCTGAATGTCCGTGCTGCCATCTCAAAGCAGCAGCGCTGAGCGTCCTATAGGACGCTCTGCGCTGCCAACTCAATGTAAAAGCTGCTTGGTGCAGCCCCGGAATAGTAAATTCCCGGGTAGCACCATTCAGACATAAGCAGGGTAATTTCCCGGGACTTAAGTCCCGGGAAATTCCCCGGTCGATTGAAGGGTTCGGCTACCCGGGACCATGTCCCGGGTAGGTACCTTTCAGACATACACGGCAACCCGGGAATTTGGCAGAGGCAGGCCAAATTCCTGAGATTGTCAGTATGTCTGAAAGGGGTAGAAATGACTACACCCTACCTCAGCCCAACTATTCCTGTCAATTATGTAAATGTTTGTTCCTCCGTAAACAAACACAACTTACTCTATAATCAATGCATTTCAGCATTTGGTACAATGGGCCTGATTCAGCAAGGATCGCGAATGCTAAAGCATATGGAGACGGTTGATTGTTGCGTACTGTGCATGCACATGCTTTGCGTGAATGCCTCACTGCGATCAGGACTGCAATCGCAGTGAGTATGCAGACCCATCACGGAGTGATTGACAGGAAATACTGTTTGTGGGTGGTGACGGAAGGGTGGTCGGAGAAACACAAGCGTGCCAGTGCGTTTGAACGCAGTTGCAGGGGCGTGCATAAATTAGCCCAGAGCCGGCCCTAACGAATTCGGTGCCCCCAGCAGATAATCCCACCACCAAGTTTAGCGCTTATACGCGGACACCAAAAATAACACATTGGTGATTGACTTTTGCACACACACACATTATATATCTATCTATTTATCTTTATATATATATATATATATATATTTATACATACAAACAAATATCTGCATGTGTAAACATACAGATCAGTTATGTAAATATATGTATGTATGCCTGCTGGCGCACAAGGGGGGGCAGTTGCATTGGGATGGTGTAAAACACAGGACAGAGGTAGATAAAAATTATCTGTATCCCATCGTAACCAAGTATTCAAAATCCTGTGTTTGCCACTGGTTTAGTGTCTATTCAATGCAATAAAATATTACTATGGTATACATCTAATCAGTGTAATGTATACCAAATGCCCCATGAATTGTTCAATAAAAGTCCTAATTAATACATGGAAAAATCTTGATTGACTCCTTCTTGATTGTGAGTATTCTCCAATGACAGCAAGGGTGGCCTATGTCCCAATGAACAGATACCTAGGTCTATGTGATGGTAGACCATATGAAGAAAGCACAATGAACAGAAACCTCTGGTTAGGTATTAGACAATAATATTTAATAGGCCACAAATGACAGATGTATCAGGCCTGTAACTAGAGGTGTGCGGATGCACAGAGCGCAGGGCCATCCCACGGCGTATGCTTCTGGTTGCGGCAGTGCTGCCTGTAGCTTCCCGCAGACACTACAGGCAGGCACCCTGCCATAATTACAGCTGCCTGCTCCAGCTTCAAATGCCGGTGGTCCCGCCCCTTAATGCCTGACTTCATGACATCACGCGCTAAAGGGGGCAGGACTGGCACAGGATGCTCAGAGCCCTGGTTACAGCTCTGAGAAGTATACACAACAAAAACAAATCCATACCAACAAACAATTTACAGATATATACTCTTGATTGATTGAAGCACACGGGGTGCTTAATCCAATAACTAGATATCATATACTGGTCACTGCAAAGTTAATAAAGCTGATGGACATATATGTCTCTAAACTCCAATTCAGTTAGTGTGAGTTACAAACTGAAACTGGAGAATATTCATATTTAAGATGGAGTGAAAAAAGATTTTAAATTTCTTAATTTGGACTTTTATTGAACAATTCATGGAGCATTTGGTATAGATTACAGCGTATACTGCCAATCTGCCTCTGATTGGAGGCACCATAACAAAGGCAAAGTTTTAGGAAATCTCCTACATATAGTTATCAAGAGAGTGCAACCACCAAAAGGGGAACATTTATTATCAGTTATATATCAGTACTCCAATAAATATTCTGCTATTGATGGTTTCACATGACCCTTCACTTTCACTATATATATATCATATATCTATATATATATCTATATATATATATAAATATATCTATATATATATATATAGATATATATATATATATATATATATATATATCTAGATATATATCTATATATATAGACAGAAGAAACTGGCACACGGAGTCGACAAATAATGTCAAAAACGATGTAATAAATCTAATGTTTTCGGGGTCACAGCCCCGTCCTCAGGACAATTACATGTATGTAATTGTCCTGAGGACGGGGCTGTGACCCCGAAAACGTTAGATTTATTACATCGTTTTTGACATTATTTGTCGACTCCGTGTGCCAGTTTCTTCTGTCTATTGGTCTACTTCTCTGTGCACCGGAGCAGGTTGTTTATTTGAATTGAGTGCCGGCAAATTGGAGGAGAACTGTATATATATATATATCAGCTGCTGAGATGAATATACAGGGAACACTACAGAATAAGCAGGTACACCCTGACCCTGGACTCTGCAAAACACCATCAGTCACACTGGAATTTATACAAATCAGACACTTTGTAGTTGGCCCAGAGAGCAAGTAAAAAAACTATTCAGGCAACAGACAGCTTAAAAAAACGTACCTCCTTCTTTTCCTTCTCTGTCTTCCTGCTCAAGCATTTCTCCGTTTTTCTCACTCTTTCTTCTGCCCCCTCTGTGCTCTTCGAAGCTGCAGGGCGCAGGCTGACTGGGAGATCCGACGTTCAGACACATGACCCTGATGTTGCTGTGTCTGAATCACTCCCTGACGTACAGCAAGCAGAGCCGAGTGATGCAGGGAGCTCAGGGTCACAGTCTCTCCGGCTCCCACTTCCAGCTTCTGTCAGAATTATCTGATCAGAAGCTGCAGGGGGGGAGAGATTAAGAACCTGATCACTCTGCATCACAGATCGAATCCATCGCCGCTGCCCACACTAAATAAAAGTCCATCCATCCGAAATGGCTTATTGGATAATTATATCCAGCTTCAGTGGTGCCCCCCCTGCTCAGATGCTGCCCTAGGCATTTGCTTATTCTGCCTATGCCTAGGACCGGCTCTGAATTAGCCACTGTGATGGCATACGCAGCTTGAGCTCTCAGTGCGTGCAGGAAAGTTAGCAATTTAGTGGTAGGGTCACACCTGCCTTAAATGTGCGAGTGGCTCCATGTTACTGATGTTTTGGCTGGATTGCAACGTATTACGGATGTGCGAGAGGGAAAGTGGGCGTCTGCATGTTGTCCGTGCGAGTGCTTTGCTATTGCACATATTATAATACCTTCTCAACAGAACTGCGGGCACGATTGCAGCCGTGACTGCATTAGCGATCCTTGCTGAATCAGGCCCAATACCCAACATGGGAAACATAAGGGTAAAGATATTATGTTTTACTATAATGGCAGAAATGGATGAACACAGATCAATAGTTACTGGTATATTGATTGTTGAGTCGATGGGTCCCTCCACCATACAATTACACCAGCCACACTTTCCCGCCTTCCCTCCCCTCAGACTGCTGCAGTGGCAGAGACGGGACAGACCAACTAAAATTATTATATATGATATGTGTCCAAAAGTTTTATTTCGAAGATTTCCAAATGAGTAACAAGCTGAGTAACATAACACTGCTGACACATCACCATTGGTATTTGTTCTATTTTATAATACATTGGTTTTTTTTTTATGTAAATTCATATTTTTTACTGTATGTCCAATTGCATAGCATACTGTAATTTCAATGTGTACAATATGTGTTTATTAGACCATTTGTGAAGCTTCAGTTTTCATCTGTGCTGAAACTATTTGTATAATTCTGCATCATTTTGATCACCCTTTGCAGTATGTGGAAGTTACTGAACTGTTTACTTACAAAGTGTTGTGCCCTACAAGAAAGGGAATAACTAGTCCACTGGAATGAAAGATATCAGTTTGGGTTAATGACAACGTATGTCTTGTGGCTTCAGCTGTTATGGAACTCCAAATACAAGTATCACCTGCCAGTGCCAGAGATTGTCAGTTCATACTTTGACAATAATAAAGCTCACTTTATTGTAGAGGTTTACAGGTATAAGATGAATGGATAAATAATGATTGCAGGCAATGTGAGCCCATGTTTTGCTTACCATCTACAATACAATGCAATCTTAAATTCACCACTGGCTGTTAGAATGTATGCACCATGCCATTACACTTTGTGATCTATTATTTAGGCTTCAGGCTAGATCTTATTTGAAGAATACAGCTGTACAGTAAACAGGTTTCAACAATTACAAAATAAAAACAAACGTGAGAATGTTGTTTCAATAACTTTTAGGATTAAGTCACCAGAACACTGACAGCTTCTGCAACTCAAATGACACATTTATATGTCAAGGAACTGTATCTAAACATACCACACATACAGATAAAGGGTAAATTAAAAATAAGCATCTGGAAAATTACTTATTTTTAATACATCTGCCATTTTAACATTGTGACGGCAAGCTGTGACAAGCTGAGGAAAGCATGCAACATTTCGTTTTACCTTTGCCTGCACCCACAGCGGGTGGGGGAATACCAGCTTTAAATAGAAACAGAGGCACACTGAATAAATTAGATACAATACATGATGTACACACACACACTCTAGTGTAAGATATTATGTGATTGAAATTACATTTTTTATACGGTCAATTCCCAAAACAACACTTAAATGTGAACATTAATTTTTTCTGAAACTTTTACTGACTTGCAATTCTCGGGAACATGATAGCACTTAAGACATTGAGATGTATTCATAAAGTAATTCCTATGGTTGCATTTACCTGTTGTATGATTAATTATTCAGTGTTGTACACTCAACTCAAATGGCCAAGTGAGACACATAAAGCAGATGTCCACTCAGACATCTGCCCAAAGCCATCACCACATACCCACAAAGAACAAATGAGGAATTATCATTACTGCAACACTATCACTTTTTCCAATAGAACAGAGGAGTCCACTAATTACTTGAATGACCAATGTGTGTTTTCCCAATATGATCAAGAGGAAGGATTCACTCTTACTACAGTATGTAAAAGCTGGCTTAGAAAAAGGATCACCATGGCAAATTTCTAGTACTTTTGGGGCTTGTGTGGGGGCATGGCCACATCCCATTGTGAATAACAGGCACACTGTGACAACAAAATGCTAGAGGGGGCATGGTCACATCATCTTGGTGGCGTGGCTGCAGCTCAATGGCTGGCCCTCCATTCTTGATGTACTTGGTACATGTAGCAGCCATTGTTTCTGAGAAAATTTAAAATCAATTCTAAAGAATACGAAGTCTAGAAAGTTTGAAACAGATACATCAAAATGTACTTTAAATGACATGCACATTAATGTGAAGGGAAGAGAGAATGGCTATACAGGTACATACCCATCTTACCTTCATCCATAGCAGTTATAGCTTCCTGAGTGCTTTGGCTTCCAGGTCCCATCGCAGTGTGCGCATAAAAGTAAAACTTGTACCTCGTGTTTTGGTTTAAGTTTTTTAAAACATAACTTGACTCGTTTGCAGGGACTGTAATTTCAACTGGTGGGCCTAGTTCATGTGTGGCATTTACTAGAATGAGAAACAGCTAATTAATAGGGATTACTGCTCTTAACACGTTCGGTCACATCACACAAAGATACATTACCTTTAAAAACATAACTAAGATAAAACGTAAAACGTAAGTATATGTATGTCACTGGATCAGAATTGCTTCGATCCAAGTGTTACAATTACACTATGTAACAATTTTATTTTTATTTTGTTTGTCCTTGTTATTGAAATGTTATTGTTTTGTTTGTCCTTGAAATGTTATTTCCTAACTGCCTATGCCCCAAGAGTATAGAAAATGCCAATTATTCCCCACAAACTATGCTTTTGTGACCTGGTAAGAGATATTTTGAAGTGTTCTTATTTTCCAGGACATTTCTGATACTTCAGTGTGGTTGCAACGCAGGGGCTGCAGAGCATCCAACTCTGCCAGAGGGGAGCCCAATAACACTGACTGTACCTCCAAATGCTGCTTCATATTGCCGGGAATGATAAGCTCACCGGGGATCAGTTGGGTGTATATCACAGCCACCACCAGGACAGAGCATTCAGCCACATCCCTGCTGTATCAGCCCACCCCCTCGGACTCCTGTGACACTGTTAGGTGCCCGCCCACCAGATTCCTGAGTTACTGTCAGCTGCCCACCCAACAGACTTGTGTGTCACTGTCAGTTAGCCAATGGCAGCTGACAGTAAATTACTAGATGTAACTTTTAGAACTTTCTAGTAATATAAACTACTTTAGTATAAACATCGGGACCTTAAGCACCCCCATCCAGTTTACCTCCAGTTTCCAAATTGGATACATAAATGCATTTGTCAGAGATGGCATCAAGAGGCTGCAAGCACCCGGCAGATGCATTTTGCTATGTCTGCGACCAATTTATCAATACAAGAGCAAAAAAGTACTCAATCCAAGCATCTCTTGCTTGGATTGTGAGGCGTACAAAGCATATTTTGTCATGTCTGTCAGGATAAAAGACAAACCCTGGGCACCTCATTTCGCCTACGAGTACTGCAAAAGAACTCTGGAAGGTAAGATTGAGTACTGCAAAAGAACTCTGGAAGGTAAGATGGACAATATTACTTTCTGCTTTCAAATGTTATTCTATTTATGTTTCTAATTTTAAAATGTTCTTTTGCAGGATGATACAGAGGAGAAAGGAGATCCATGCAGTTCGCTATCCCACGAATTTGGAGGGTAAACACTGATCACTCAAGCAACTGTTACTTCTACATTGTGGACACTGTCAGACGTCGGACTGACAAGAATGCACATGCTATCATGTATCCGGATCTTACTTCATTCACTGACCCAGTGCCACACTGCCCATAGCTCCCCATGCCCACACTTACGGAGAGAGCAGCCATCTTCATGCAACAGCAGTTCACAGAATGAAACAGATGTTGCAGATCCAGAGTCTACAACTGAGGAGATAAACCCATACTACCCCAACCAAAACAACCTCAACTACTTGATCAGAGATCTTGGTATCAAGCAGTGAAACTTGTTGGATGCTAGTGTGCAAGTCACACATCAGTGGAAAGGTCATCAAACATTTTCATGCTTTTTTGAAGGTCAACATGGCCTCTGTTTCTGCCACAATATGATTGGTCTGTTTAATGCAATTGGTATCGCTTGAAACCCAAGCGAGTGATGCCTCTTCATTGACAGATTATCAAAGAGCCTCAAAGTTGTGCTGCTCCATAACGGGAACAAGTACCCATCTCTTCCTCTGGCTCACTTGGTGCACCGCAAAAAGAAATACAACAGCATGAAGACCTTGCTAGAAGTCTTGAAATATGAGAGGTCATTGGAGACTTCAAAAGGGTGGGATTCCTAATGGGTCACCAAGTCGGTTTTTTCAAGTTTCACTGCTGTCTTTCCCTTTGGGGCAGCATGGACACCAAGGTGCACTACAACAGATGACACTGGCCACAGCTGACAGAGTTCTGTGTGGGGACAAATAACGTCAAGTGGGAGCCACTAGTGGACTCCAGGAAGGTGCTGATGCCTCCACTACACATCAAATTGAGCCTTATGAAATAATTTGTTAGAGCTCTAGATAAGGATGCGGCAGCCTTCAAGTACCTTCAAGACTTCTTCCCTAAGCTACCTGAGGCAAAGATCAAAGCCAGTATTTTTGTGGGACCACAGATTAAGAAGATCCTGCAATGCAAGGAATTCCCAAAGATGCTCGCTCAGAAGGAGGAAGCTGCTTGGACCAGCTTTAATGCAGTGGTTTGGGGCTTCCTGGGCAATCACAAGGCTGAAAACTACTTGGAATTGGTCAAGAACTTCGGCATTATGAGATGCAGGATGTCCCTTAATGTCCATATTCTTGATGCTCATCTTGAAAAATTCAAGGCGAACATAAGAGCGTACTCAGAGCAAGGCGAGTGCTTCCACCAGGATATCCTGGAGTTCGAATGCCGCTACCAAGGACAGTCAGAGAACATGATGGGAGACTACATTTGGGGGCTGATTCATGAAAGTGATGTACTGTATAATCGTAAATCTCGAAAAGCTACTCACTTCTAATTCTTGTTTATCATATAATCATATTTTGATCGTGATCATCAAATTAGTGAAATCTAACATGTTGGATTTCACCAATCCTATAACCGGACATCGCAGGAACGCAGGATCGTGGCAATCCATCACAGATGCCTTTACTCATAATTGAATTGCCACTTTAGTCCTTTATAATATTCCTGAAAATACTTGCAATATTTACATACCTACTTTAGGTGAGAGATGAGCATTAAGAAACAAAATATTTTCTCTACTTGTGATCAAATGTGTTTTTTAACTTAATGCAAATCCTTAAAAAAATAAATCTACTGTGTTATTTAGTACGTTGTGGGTTATAAATTATATTGCCTAATGCTGCTATCTATACTATATTCCATTCAGAGAGCTGTTAGATAGCCCTGAGTTGTTATAATGCAGATTCAATCTTTGCTGTGAATCTCCTTTCACGTGGATGAATGAACCACTTCTAAACATTTCACAGTGGGTCTTTTTCAGAGTCAGTCACAAGTGTAAGATGAGACATTTATCTGTCTCAACTTGTGATTTTTGCTTATTTTCTGTTTCACTTCTGACTAGCGACTCTGCGACTAGGATGGTGAGTGCGAGACTGGCATGGGCATGTATTCACGTAATCTGGGTGTGTAGTCTCAAGTTAAGACAAACATGACCACTGAAAACTCTGAAACGCAGCCTCCTGAAGAAGTCTGACTTGCGTCAGCTTTGTCCCTGGTGTAAGTGTGCAGTTGATAGTGATGACTGACCCCAATTGGTTGCAAATGTGAAGCACACACCCATTTATCCAAATGGATGGAAACAACCAGAGCAGGGTTTAAAAAGAAAATTTACTCTGTACGGATTCCTCATTTCCAGAAATAAAGAATGATTCATGCACAATTGGGGAAGAGGAAGCATGAACATTTATTTATAAGTGATGAAATGAACATAAACAAATAAATAATAGTTGCATCTGCTTCAGGGGCGTAACTAGGTATTTGAAGGCCCCATAGAAAAAGTTAGTAAAGGCCCCCATGTACCACCCAATGGTGAAAAATGTACTGTATATAACACATGTAACGTTGAAACGGAAGATGGGCTCCCTAAGCTCTGGGCCCCATAGAAGCTGCACCCCTTGCACCTATGGTAGTTATGCCAATGATCTGCTTCACAGAGCAATTCAGATGCTCCAAGCCATTAACTTAAAAAAGTTCCAAGTGTGCTGTGATTTTTACCATTTTATGTCAGTGAAGTCACAATCCGGACTCATCTCAGCCGGGTACAACAAAGGAAGGGGGATTGCAGCTTGAGATTAGCAGATGCATCTGGCATTTGTACAGACAGCATTTTATACTGTTTACCTTATCTTTGAAACATCTCATGGAAAGGCTGTTAAGTGTATATTAAAGGCTTCCTCACCTTAAAATAGCGCAGCATGATATATTAAATTATATAGTATATTACACACTATATCCACACAGTGAGGGAGGAACATTCGAGCAAAAGAAGAGAAAATCTTTTCTCTCTTGTGGCTCATCTCTCCCTCATAAACCAGGTGTGCTTATTGTACACATATATATCTGCATGTATTTTGGGGATATTAGTAAGTACACACTGGGGACCTCATTCAGACCCGGTCGCAAGCGCTGTGCGCTTGCAACCGCGTTGTTGTTTTGGTCCTGTGCGCAGCGGCCGCACTACGTGTGCGCAAGCCCCGAAGCGAGAGAGGAACTCTCTCGCTCCGGAGCTCACTACAAAAGGGCCGGCTGTCGATGTTGATCGACAGCTCGGCCCGTTTTGTAGGCGGGGCGGGGGGGGTGGCTACACAAACGGAGGCGTTTGCCGTTTTGTTGGCGGCCGCACTGACATCAGCAGTGATGTCAGTGGAGAGCTTCCTGCTCGATCACTAAAAAAAATGAAGCGGCCGCCCTCATTCAGAGAGAGCAATCGCTTCTTGCGACCGCCTCTGAATGAGGGCCTGGGTCTGATTCTGAGGCAGACACTTATGAGGCTGCTGCTCTATACGGCCATATCATATATCAGCCCGTGTACGCGGAACATTCATGTGTCTGCAGGTGGAACACCATCCTGCCCACTGACTTTCGATCCGCAATCACAACGGTCATCATTAGTATCTGGGGCATGCACCAACTCCATGTTAGCTGCAAATGATCAGTCAGACACAGGCGTCCTATCTCTGGGCACATGCTACTGAGCTTGGCTTACACTATCATGCCACACCCACTAGATGGTTCTGTGCGCCTGCATGGTCGATGCCCAGTTACTGCCCACAAATGTCCATTTCACGGAAGAAGTGGTCCAATCACTCTGTATGCACATGCCTTCTCTGTCAATGTGTGTATGACTGATCCAGCGCATGTGCAGTACGCTGGAAGTTGACAGAAATGCATCCACAAACCAAACTTTCACCCGACTCAGAAAACAATATTTATTGTTCCGTTGTGGGGATGATCGGAGCTGGAGGGTCCAGTCACTAAGACATCTCTGGGGAAGTTTAGGAGCTTCCACTAATGGTCTATGGATTAGAATGTGTTTCTGGTTTTATCATTTTATTTATAAATATTTTAAAGACTATTCTAGTCATTTGTCATCTGTCTATGACCGGCTTGATCTCCGTGGCTTCCTCAAAGATGACATCTCTGCAGGATAGACACGTGGTACACTGTGCTACAAAGAGCAATTACACATAGGATCCATTTTGCATATATACAGATGCGCCCAATTACACTGTGGCTGATTGCGCCACAAACGTGTGCATGCATCGGGCCATGCGATTCCCTGCACCTGCATACGCTATGCTATGGCGCGCACTGCGATCGCACCATGCATTCCTATGGGGGCCAGTCCGCATACACAGTGCGTGTATCCGCTCGCAGGCGCACATCTCGCGCTATGCGTAGCGCAATTCGGCAGTTGGGCATATCTGTAATAACCCCCCTCAAAAAAAAAACCACATGCACTAGACTTACTTGACTGGTACTTCAGAGTATATTGTGTCAAGACCCCATTTGGATGTACAGGTGGGCTCCATGTCAAAGTTAATGAATCAGGAGTTTGATGAGAAATATGTAAAAAAGCCATACTGGGAACTGTAAAACAAAATTGTACACAGCAAATGTCATCTCTAATAGTGATCCTGTATATGGCACTTTTACACAAATTTTGACCATGACATACTGTAAGACATAATCTATCCTATGAAAAGAAGAATTCATTAAACTTGACAACATCAATATCTAATTACCAGGATAGAACTGCTTATACAGCCATGGTCAAATGTTTTGAGAATGACACAACTATTAGTTTTCACAAAGTTTGCTGCTTCAGTGTTTTTTGTTTTTTTTTCATCATTAAATTTTTATTGAATATATAGAAAAACATATTATATGGGTACAGAAAAAAGAATAGGAAAGAACAAAAACATGAAATGGGGGAATAAGGAAGACAGGTCATCCATAACATCAGTAAACAAACAATCCAAGAATAACAACATATAATAATCAATTGTCTGAATCTACCATCAGATTTTCATTTAAATTGAAATGCGGGGAGAGTGTCTGAGGAGTAGCGTGTGCAGGGGGGGGGGGGGGGGGGGGGGCACCTTTACCCTAAGTAACACATATATGCCATGGAAGCCACTTCATAATAGGAGAAGAGGCTGTAGAGTAAAGGACCTACTTAGTCTCCATTTCAAAATGGAATTGAGTCTTAGAGATAACTTTCACAAATGGGGGGGAGGCAGGGGGATTTCCAATGCTGGGCTATGGTGGCCCTAGCTGATACTAGAATGTGACCAAGGATGTAGCAGGCAGATTTAGGAACAGTGGAAGGATACCAATGTAAGAGGGCTAAGGAAGGGTCTGGGGTCAAAGTAAGACCTAATACGTCATATATAAGGGTAAACACTTCTGTCCAAAAAGGGCTTCAAACAGGGCATTGCCAGAAAACGTTGAAAATAGAGCCATGAGAATGACAAATGTTGAAATCGCAGGCCATATCCGGAGGTGATTGAAACCGATTTGAATCAGTATACATATTATCAACCCAGTGTTTAAATTGAAGATAATAGAACCAAGCTGAGGGACTTAAATTAAATTTAACACAAAGGTCAGGGAATGGTAAAATGGAAGACGGGGAAAACAAAATCTGTCCTGACACCTAGGCGTATCCAATAAGAGAAAAGCAAATGGGGCAGAGATCTATCTAACGGCTGGAGGGAAACAATCCTTGTGGGAATGGTAAACTCAAAATGTTTTTTTTGCTTAAGATCCCAAACTTTTAGGAAATCGAGGACAGCTGCAGGGAACAATGGAGATTGTGGACGGAGCTGACGGGACAACCAAAGGAGGTCAGGGAGAGGGAGACCTTTAACGATAGCATGTTCCAAGTCCACCCAGGGCTTACTGCTTCAGTGTTTTAAGACCTTTTTGTCAGATGTTACTATGGTATACTGAAGTAAAATTACAAGCATTTCATAAGTGTCAAAGGCTTTTATTGACAATTACATTAAGTTTATGCAAAGAGTCACTATTTGCAGTGTTGACCCTTCTTTTTCAAGACCTCTGCAATTCGCCCTGGCATGCTGTCAATCAACTTCAGGGCCACATATTGACTGATAGACGCCCATTCTTGCCTAATCAATGCTTGGAGTTTGTCAGAATCTGTGTTTTTTTTTGTCCACCTGCCTCTCGAGTATTGACGACAAGTTCTCAATGGGATTAAGGTCTGGGGAATTTCCAGGCCATGCACCCAAAATTTCGATGTTTTGTTCCCCGAGCCACTTAGTTATCACTTTTGCCTTATGGCAAGGTGCTCCATCATGCTGGAAAGACATTGTTCATCACCAAACTGTTCTTGGATGGTTGGGAGAAGTTGCTCTTGGAGGATGTTTTGGTAACATTCTTTATTCATGGCTGTGTTCTTAGGCAAAATAGTGAGTGAGCCAACTCCCTTGGCTGAGAAGCAACCCCAAACATGAATGGTCTCAGGATGCTTTACTGTTGGCATGACACAGGACTGATGGTAGCGCTCATCTTTCCTTCTCCGGACAAGCGTTTTTCCAGATGCCCCAAACAATCTGAAAGGGGATTCATCAGAGAAAATAGCTTTACCCCAGTCCTCAGCAGTCCAATCCCTGTACCTTTTGCAGAATATTAGTCTATCCCTGATGTTTTTCCTGGAGAGAAGTGGCTCTTTGCTGCCATTCTTGACACCAGGCCATCTTCCAAAGTCTTCGTCTCACTGTGCATGAAGATGCACTCACACCTGCCTGCTGTCATTCCTGAGCAAGCTCTGCACTAGTGGTGCCCCGATCCCGCAGATGAATCAACTTTAGAAGATGGTCCTGGCACTTTCTGGACATTCTTGGGTGCCCTGACACCTTCTTCACAACTACTAAACCTCTCTCCTTGAAGTTCTTGATGATCTGATAAATGGTTGATTTAGGTGCAATCTTACTAGCAGCAATACATTGCCTGTGAAGCCCTTTTTGTGCAAAGCAATGACGACTGCATATGTTTCCTTGCAGGTAACCATGATTAACAGAGGAAGAACAATGATTTCAAGCTCTATCCTCCTTTTAAAGATTTCAGTCTGTTATTCTAACTCAATCAGCATGACAGAGTGATCTCCAGCCTTGTCCTCGTCAACACTCTCACCTGTGTTAACAAGAGAATCACTGACATGATGTCAGCTGGTCCTTTTGTGGCAGGGCTGAAATACAGTGGAAATGTTGTTTTTGGGATTAAGTAAATTGTCATGGCAAAGAGGGACTTTGCAATTAATTGAATTTATCTGATCACTCTTCATGACATTCTGGAGTATATGCAAATTGCCACCATAAAAACTGAAGCAGCATACTTTGTGAAAACCAATACTTGTGTAATTCTCAAAACTTTTGGCATGGCTGTACATAGTAACAGCATACTATATTTTAGCGATGCAGTCCAGATGTTTACAGTCTCTATATCGACAGTGACTAAGCAGACAAGAAAAAGTCGGAGCCGAGATCCCGACACAGTTTTATGGCTACTCAAAGCATTTTAACTGTGCAGACCTTATAACTTTAAACATTATGCTTTAATAGCATGTTTCAAGTTATAACGCCCTTATGGTTAAAATGCTTTAAGTAGCATTACAAGGGATTCTGTCGTTGGCTTTTACATATCTACATAGTGCCTGTAGACAAGTTGTATGCAACCCATTTATAAAGTGTTGTAGGAATATATAAGTAGGACAACCTTTCTTTCTTTCTATTGTCCAATATTAATGTAATACATTACTTTCATATTATACACATGTATTTTTAATTGATCTTTACATAGTTAGATTAAAACAAAGGGGAAAACGAGGTACAGTAAACTGGCTTAAAAAGGTAATTGTATCAAGGAACTAAGAATTTACCTAATTTTTGAAAAGCATTTAGAAAACTTTGGCTGAAGTAAAGACTCTTCATAGCCTACCTCACAACATCAGATGTGAGGCTAATGGGCAGATGTAATAGCCACTGTCATTAAAAGCACATTGTGTGGCAGAGGACAGGCAGTGGTGTTTGTCCACAGTTGGCAATGAGGATAAGCGGCACTGTAGATATACAGTATGTGCATCTTGCTGTGTATGTAACATGTCCAGCATGATCCTGGTCTTTGCAAATGTGGGAAACGGCTATGTGTAGCCATGGACTCTGATGAGCTCCATATGCCAAGGACCACCAGGGAGCCTGGGCAGTCACTCTCACGTATGCACAAGTAATCGTTGTCAACTGCAAAAGTTCCGCCATGGTGAATCCAGGAAACAGTTTGTAGTACAGGTTGAGTCTCCCATATCCAAAATGCTTGGGACCAGGGGTATTTTGGATAACGGAATATTCCGTATTTTGGAATATTTGCATATCATAATGAAATATCTTGGCAATGGGAACCAAATATACTCATAGAAAGCATTTATGTTTTAGATACACCTTATACACACAGCCTGCAGGTCATTTTATACAATATTTTCAATAATTTTGTGGCTCAAGCAAAGTTTGTGTACAGAAATGAAATTCATTTATTTATTTACTCATAGAAAACATTTGTTTTATATACACCTTATACACACAGCCTGAAGGTCATTTTATACACTATTTTTAATAATTAGTGCCTTAGACAAAGTTTGTGTACATTGAACCATCAAAAATCAAAGGTGTCACTATCTCAGTCATGCCAAAATAATTCCGTATTTCGGAATATTCCGTATTTTGGAATATTTGGATATGGGAGACTCAACCTGTACAAGCAGAGTTCATTCTAATATCACTGTTTGTGTTTGCTATTATAACCTTTAAATAGCACGCAGCCAATGTTTTCTGTGATAAATATAAAATGCAATGATGTAAAAATACTAAACCCCAATGCATTTCTATGTTTAGATTGATTTCTTCTGATCAATTAGGGATTAATTACATGTGCTACTGGCTTCCTATTGAAGCGTATGGATCTTGTAGTGCCAAAGGTTTACACTTACGTAAAATTGACATTCAGGTAAGTGGATTGCACATGGGCAGTGTGAAAAGTGAAATGCCGAGTGGGGAAGAAGTGCAGCAGGTCTGAGAAACTGGGGAAAGCGACATCACTGAGGTGATGCCAGAGGACAGGGCCACCAAGTTCCTGCTGTGTCTGTGTGCGGTGCTGAGAGAAAAGCCGAGTTCTGGAGCTGAGAGGAGGACAAAGGCAGTGTGCCACAGATGCTCGATCGGACTGAGATCTGGGGAATTTGGAAGCCAAATCAACACCTTAACCTCTTTGTCATGTTACAGTACTCAAACCATTGCTGAACAATATTTGCAGTGTGGCAGGGTGCTTTATCATGCTGAAAGAGACCACTGCCATGAAAAGGTGTGCTTGGTCTGCAATAATGTTTATGTAGGTGGTACAGATGTGTCCTCATACATCTAGCCTCCATACACAAGGTCCCGTGTCAGGGCCGAAACTAGGATATCTGTCACCCAGTGGAAGGCAGCAATTTTGCGCCCCCTCCCTTCCCGTACCTGGATTTTGTCCTTGCTCCTCGATAAGGCAGTGCACTACTCAGACATCCCTGGTATAGTGACTTACATTATTCCACACATCATAATGCCCATTACACATTATGCCACACACTGCAATGCCTATTACCAAAGTGCCACTTACATATTTGCCCGACACCATTTTATGCCCCACAGTAATGCTTCTAATTACTTTAAAATTACCTGCTCGTTGCCAGGGGGTTTATGCTCGTTGCCAGGGGTTACATGCTCGTTGCCATGGGGTTTCATGCTCGTTGCCATGGTGTTTCATGCTCATTGCCATGGGGTTTCATGCCCGTTGCCAGGGGTTACATGCTTGTTGCCAGGGGGTTTCATGCTTATTGTCAGGGTATTTATGCGTGTTACCAGGGGTTACATGCTCGTTGCCATGGGGTTTCATGCTCGTTGCCAGGAGTTACATGCTCGTTGCCATGGGGTTTATGCTCGTTGCCATGGGGTTTATGCTCGTTTCCAGGGGGGTTTGAAGGGAGAATATGCAGCTCTCGGCATCCTCTCCCTGCAGCGCCAGTGTTCTCGGCACTTCCGGGAACGCTGTGTGCATTGCGCTCTGCTAACAAACACTAGAGGTCCAGTAGGACCTCAAGCATCTGTCTCTTCTTTGGCGGCGGCCATTTTTGGATGGCCGTTTTCAGCAGAGTCCATGCGGACAGCTAGTCCGCATGGAATCTGCTGAAAACGGCCATCCAAAAATGGCCGCCGCCAAGGAGGAGACTGACACTAGAGGTCCAGTAAGGACCTCTAGCATTTGTCTTCTCTTTTTTGGCGGCCATTTTCAGATGGCCGAGTCAGATTTTTCACCCCCCCGCAATACCCACCCGGTGCACGTGCACCTCTAGCCCCCCCCTAGTTGCGGCCCTGCCCGTGTAACTCTCCTAGTGTCGGGCATTTTTTTTGCTGAAACTGCATCCAACTCGCAATGCGATCATTAGGATGCACCAGTAGACTGCGCTAATTAATTTGATATGCAACACTTATAAATCTGTGTGCACCTGAGTCTGTATATGAAGCACAAGTGTTACATATCAAATTAATCGGCACAGTCTGCTCGTGCGTCCTAGTCACATCGCTTTGCATTTTCGTAAAAAAAAATGCCCTGCACAAGCAGAGCCTCATGGAACCTGGCGCGTCGAGAGGTGCTTTTTGGCGCAACTTCAGCAAAGGTTGTGTAAGGACATGTATGTGTCAATGTAACATCCAAAGTAACATCCACGTGAAACCTAAGATTTCCCAGCAGAACATTGCCTAGAGCATCACACTGGCTCTGCTGACTTGCCTTCTTCCCACAGTACATCCTGGTATCATCTTCCTCAGGTAAATATAGCACACGCACAAAGCCATCCACATAATGTAAAAGAAAACGTGATTCATCAGATCAGGCACCTTCTTTCATTGTTCTATGGTCCAGTTCTGATGCTCATATGCCCACTGTAGGTACTCTTAGCAGAGGACAGGGGTCAGCATGGGCACTCTGACCTGTCTGCAGCTATCCAACCCCATACACAGCAAGCTGCAATGCACTGTGTGTTATGACACCTTTCCAACATAGCCAGCATTAACATTTTCAGCAATTTGTGCTACAGTAGCTCTTCTGTAGGATCAGAGCAGGTGGGCTAGCATTGGGTGCCCATGACTCTGTTGCTGGTTCACCTGTTGTCTTTCCTTGGACCAAATTTGGTAGGTACTTACACTGCATATTGGGAACACCCAACAAGACAGATGTTTTGGAGATTCTCTGACCCAGTCATTTAGCAATCACAATATGGCCCTTGCCAAAGTTGCTCAGACCCTTGAGTTTGCTGATTTTTCCTGCTTCCATCACTTCAACTTCAAAAACTGAGTGGTAACTTGCTAACTGCCTAATATTTCCCACCCCTTGACAGTTGCCAATGTAACAAGATAATACACATGTCAGTGGTTTTAATGTGAAGTCTGATCAGTGTATATTCAAAATATAATGTGTTGAAGTAGTTAAGAAATTAAATTTGCTACCTAACCATAGTTAAAGTGGCACTGCAGCAGCCTAAGAAGTGTGTTTGACTGCCAAGAGAAACACAGTTTGCTGGTTATTCATCGCATTGTAAGTCATTTGCATAGTGATAATTACTTTCTACTTATTCTTTATTGTGAAAAGTCCCATGTTATTTGTATGCTGATGGTTATTTATTGCATACCTTATACCTGGACCTACATCCTCTTACTCCCTTTAATACATTTTCCAGATTATTCTGCTTATCAAGGTTGTCACATTAATTTTACTGTGTATGCAGCGGGTCTAGCCTCTCTGCTGTAGTCTGAGAAGGAAAAGCTGGTGGAGTTGTTGCCTGCCAGAAGAGAGAAGTTCCACTGGAGCTGCCGTCTCTACTGCAAGGTACCACCTATAGCTAACTTATCTGTGCCCACACTTCCACCCCGGGGTACAAAATTACACACAAAGTGAGGTACACAATATGTCTACAGTGCTGTTTGTCTTCATTGCCATCTGTAGACAAGTGCCACTGTCCTTAATCTGCCACGCAATAATAGAAATTCTGTTCTATTGCTTTAAATGACAATGGCTAATACATCTGCCCATTAGCCTCTGCAGAATATATACATGTCAGTTCTAATGATATCTGTGAGAAACCATTGATTTGCCACATTTAAAATAACTTTTTGCATGATTCTAGAGATATTATTTTATGACATTATACATACCATCAACTTGCTGTAATATATTTGCTTGTGTTAGGTCTCCGTGGGTT
This sequence comes from Taudactylus pleione, assembly GCA_031769625.1. NCBI lineage: Eukaryota > Metazoa > Chordata > Amphibia > Anura > Myobatrachidae > Taudactylus > Taudactylus pleione. Next base: position 27,504,941 of record JAUIMM010000040.1, on the reverse strand, counting down.
TACTACAGGGGCGGATTGGGCCGCCGGGACGCCGGGCCGTTCCCGCTGGACCGGCCACATTGTTCCCTTTAGGGGCTGCCACTCTTCATTCACCCCTAGGCCACTACAACTGGCCGGGCTGCCGCGATCGGAGCTATGTGCTCCGATTGGGCAGCACACTAATGTAAAAAAATAAAATGGCCGACGGGGGAGCTTCTGCACATGCCCAGCAGCAGCTCCTCCCATAAGCCTTGCGGAGCCCGTCAGGTACTACAGACGGCTCCGCCTACTGCTCGTCAGTGGCCCGCCCCCTCTCCGGCTCCTTCCCTGGTCTGCAGTGCACGCACAGGACCCGGCGCGACTTGCTGCTGTCCTGCCAGTCTGCGAAAACCAGCTTGTGTAAATTAGCCTGGCTCTGTATACATAGTATGGGCCAGTCCCTATAGTGGTCTGTGGACGCCCAGCCAGCCGTTCAGTGACTCACCCTCCCCAGGGCCTCCACTCCCTGTCCAGCTGTGTGTGAATATACAGTCAGTGTATATATATATATATATATAAATATATATATCTATAGATCTATATATCTATTATCTATATATATCTATATACATATCTATATATATATATATATGATACATATGTGTGATGTATATATATATGATACATATGTGTGATATATATATATATATATGATACATGTGTGATATATATATATATATGATACATATGTGTGATATATATATATATATATATGATATGGTAATTCTGTATATTTACTTTATATGCACAAATTTACTTTATATAATATTAATATATACAGTCCAGTATTGCAGTGTCATATAATGTTCAAGGTCCGGCACTCCAAATCTCAATGTAGCCTTGGCCGGGATAAGGTGCGGTACTCGGCGCAATTACATGAATAGACAAACGTTTAAGTGTTAGTAACACTATTGTCAGCATTCTGACGATAGTGTTACTAACACTGAAACGTTGATCGTATCCGTTTGTCTATTCCTGTAATTGCACACCAAGTGCCACACCTTACTACTGCTTATATATATACACACAGTATATAACAATGGCAGTTACTTTTCTGGCAAAGCTCTTGATTCTGAGAGGACAGCATCCTGCCCCGTCGACAGGCTCATCCCCTTGACAGATCCCACCCCTCAATAGACTCCACCCCCATTAGGGCTGCTTCCAGAAATTTCCCGGGCTGGTATTTTGACCCAATGCGCCCCTGGTTTACTATTTTAGTATGTTATATGTATGTTTTTAGGAAATAATTGATACATTTCAATGTTTATTATCCCAACTACCTTTCTATTTTTTTTTTATTTATTCTAGTTCATTCACTTTGTGTGTCAGTCTATTTTATTGCAGTAATGTGGTGTTGTGCTTGCTTTCTCTTTTGTGGCTTGCAACCCTTTTTCCACAGCTGCTAGGATTGTAATAGTGTTCCTCATGAGCATATTTCACTATACCAGGTTTTACTGCCTGTGCCTTTTGGGTTTGTTGTTATGGTTTTATCTTGAACACAGCATGAATGTTTGTGCCACTTATATTATTGGAGCAAAGTCAAAGAAATAAAGATCAAGCAACCACCGTATTATTGCACAACTGTAAGGGACTGATGTAGATGGAGACACAGGACCTGATTCAGACCCGGTCGCAAGCGCTGAGCGCTCGCAACCGGGTCGATGGTGGCCCAGAGCACATGCACACGACGGAGCCGGCTCCGTCGTGCGCATGCCCTAGACTCGGATAGCGACGGGCAATAGCGATCACAAGTGATGTCAGCGGGAGAGCTTTAGGCTCTGTTTCAGCCGAAAGCTCTCTGGGGCTTGCGGCCACGAAACTCTACCACAAGGGTCTCGTCGCAAGCCCGATGGTCGCGATGGTCTTGACCATCGCGACCATCATCCTGGCCGCTCACATTAGCTGTGGGTGGCAACCCACAGCAATGTAAGCGGCCAGGAGGCCGCTCCATAAAAAAAAAAAAGACGCCCTGATTCAGAGCGAGCGCTCAGTCAGAGCGTCCGGCTCTGAATCAGAGCCACAGTTTTTTCCACCCCTTTCTTAGTGCTAAATTGTCTTTATGAATACACCATGAAGCTAAATGTAAACCTGGTGCAGGGAAGGTTATACTATACGATCAATATTGAATGTAAGAAAAAGATACAATCTCAAATAAGGCCCATTTCCCTGGGAATCCTACCCACTGTTTATCTCTCCATATAAGTGTTACTCGGTGTCTCGGAAGGACTCTGCTGTGGAAAGGAGCAGCAGTGCATTTTGAAGGAACATCTGAGACCCAGACCCAGGTGGTAGATTCCACTAGCAGCTAACTGTTGTCATTCTGCATATAAGTGTTCAGTGACAAACTACTCTGTTCATGCACTTTAATTACTTTCTATGCTACAGAGGAAATCGATTTGTTATTATTGACAACTACTCAGTTCTATCTCATAATACAACATTGCTTGAAGAAAAGGGAATTATTAGTAATCTATTTACATAAATATACAACTAGAGAATATTTCTGTGAGGTGACCGAGCTCTCACTCGGCATGTTGTCTGCACCATTCATCGTGAACCATACAATGGATTGTGCAGAGTTAGGGGGAGATTTGTCAAACTTAATTTACTAGTGCATTCCATAAAATGATAGCTAGCATCTGATTGCATACTAGAGACACCACTTCCACTTGTCTTCTTTAGAAGGGTTGATAAATCTCCCAGTAAGTAAGATGTAATTTGGCATGTACAGTGTGAGAGGAGGGGAGTGGGCAGTGAAAATAGTTACATCAGCTATAAGATCACTCTATTCCGATTTTTACATTTTAAGGCATATGTTTGTCTTGTCTTAATAAAGTAACATTTACTGGCAATTTAATTCTGACTAAACACATTTTAATGCAAAATGAGTAGATTACCTCCTTCTGGGGTCTCAAAGTAATTATCCTTGCTGGAAGGTCCCTCCCCTTTGCCATTGACCACTCTGACATTGAGAAAGTAGTGGGTGTTGGGTAATAAACCGGGGAGCATTCCATGGGTCCGGTTTCCAGCAAATGTCAGCATCCATTTTTCTAGGTGCCTCTTATGTCTGTTCAGTGGATTATGTGCTTTCCAGTAGTAGACCTACAGTACAAAATACATTTAAAAGTATCAGCTCGTAGCTTTTTTTGGACCAGGTACCCCCCCTGCCAACAACGTTATTTGAGTGCCATCTCTTATGCTTTTATATATATATATATATATACACACACACACACAGTGCATCCAGAAAGTATTCACAGCGCGTAACTTTTTCCACATTTTGTTATTTTACAGCCTTATTCCAAAAATGGAATAAATTCATTTTTCTCTTCAAAATTCTACACACAATACCCCATAATCACAACGTGTAAAAAGTTTTTGCGATTTTTGCAAATTTAATTAAAAAAACCCCAAAAAACTAAGAAATCACATGTACATAAGTATTCACAACCTTTGCTCACTACTTTTTTGATGCCCCTTTGGCAGCAATTACAGCCTCAAGTCTTTTTGAATATGATGCCACAAGCTTGGCACACCTATCTTTGGGCAGTTTCGCCCCCTCCTCTTTGCGGCACCTCTCAAGCTCCATCAGCTTGGATAGGAAGTGTCGGTGCACATCCATTTTCAGATCTCTCCAGAGATGTTCAATTGGATTCAAGTCTGGGCTCTGGCTGGGCCACTCAAGGACATTCACAGAGTTGTCCTGAAGCCACTCCTGTGATATCTTGGCTGTGTGCTTAGGGTCGTTGTCCTGCTGAAAGATGAACCATCGCCCCAGTCTGAGGTCAAGAGCGCTCTGGAGCAGGTTTTCATCCTGGATGTCTCTGTACATTGCTGCATTCATCTTTCCCTCTATACTGACTAGTCTCCCAGTTCCTGCCGCTGAAAAACATCCCCACAGCATGATGCTGCCACCACCATGCTTCACTGTAGGGATGGTATTGGCCTGGTGATGAGCGGTGCCTGGTTTCCTCCAAACATAACGCCTGACATTCACGCCAAAGAGTTCAATCTTTTTCTCATCATGATCTGAGAGTCCTTCAGGTCCATTTTGGCAAACTACTGGTGGGCTGCCATGTGTTTTTTACTAAAGAGTGGCTTTCGTCTGGCCACTCTACCATACAGGCCTGATTGGTGGATCGCTGCAGAGATGATTGTCCTTCTGGAAGGTTCTCCTCTCTCCACAGAGGAATGCTGTAACTCTGACAGAGTGACTATCGGGTTCTTGGCCACTTCCCTGACTAGGGCCCTTCTGCCCCAATCACTCAGTTTAGACGGCCGACCAACTCTAGGAAGTCTTGGTGGTTCCGAACTTCTTCCATTTACGGATGATGGAGGCCACTGTGCTCATTGGGACCTTCAAAGTAGCATATATTTTTCTGTACAATACAGACAATTCCTTTGACTGGTCTGCTTGGTTTGTGCTCTGACATGCACTGTCAAGGGTGGGACCTTATATAGGCAGGTGTATGCCTTTCAAAATCATGTCCAATCAACTGAATTTACCACAGGATGACACCAATTAAGCTGTAGGAACATCTCAAGGATGATCAGTGGAAACAGGATTCACCTGAGCTCAATTTTGAGCTTCATGGAAAAGGCTGTGAATACTTATGTGATTTCTTAGTGTTTTTTTAACTAAATGTGCAAAAAAATCTCAAAAAAACATTTTACACGGTGTCATTATGGGGTATTAAGTGTAGAATATTGAGGAGGAAAATTAATATACTCCATTTTGGAATAGAGCTGTAACATAACAAAATGTGGAAAAAGTAACATGCTGTGAATATTTTCCGGATGCACTGTGTGTGTGTGTGTATATATATATATATAAAAAGCATAAGAGATGGCACTCAAATAACGTTGTTGGCAGGGGGGGTACCTGGTCCAAAAAAAATTAAATATCAACACTCGTTTAGATGAATCCACGGGTTTATTCACATAATAAAGAAAAATACACGCAGCATCAGCTGACAGTAGCCTGACGATCGTTTCAACTGCCATCCAGTTTTCCTCAGGGGCCCCTGAGGAAAACTGGATGGCAGTTGAAACGATCGTCGGGCTACTGTCAGCTGATGCTGCATGTATTTTTCTTTATTATGTGAATATTATGTGAATAAACCCATGGATTCATCTAAACGTGAGTGCTGGTTCTTCTTGTCTACCTTGTGGGCTATCAGCTTGCTTAGTGACAGAGTGTTGATATATATATATATATATATATATATACAGTGGGGCAAAAAAGTATTTGGACAGCCACCGATTGTGCAAGTTGTTGCACTTTAAAAGATGAGAGAGGTCTGTAATTTCCATCATAGGTACACTTTAACTGTGAGACACAGAATCAGAACAAAAAATTCCGGAAATCACATTGTATGATTTTTAAACAATTTATTTATATATTCTTGCGGAAAATAAATATTTGGACACCTACCAACCAGAAACAATTTTGGCTTTTTCTTCTTTAGGAAGGTCATCTATCCTCCACGTTATCTGTATTAATGGCACCTGTTTGAACTGGTTAACTGTATAAAAGACACCTGTCCACATCCTCAAACACTCAGACTGCAACCTCTCCACCATGGCCAAGACCAGAGAGCTGTCTAAGGAACCAGGGACAAAATTGTAGACCTGCACAAGGCTGGGATGAGCTACTCGACAATAGGCAAGCAGCTTGGTGAGAAGAGATCAACTGTTTGTGCAATTATTAAAAAAATGGAAGATCACTGACAATCTCCCTCGACCAGGGGCTCCATGCAAGATCTCACCTCGTGGGGTATCAATGATCTTGAGAACGGTGAGGGATCAGCCCAGAACTACATGGGGGGACCTGGTCAATGACCTCAAGAGAGCTGGGACCACAGACACAAAGGTTACCATTAGTAACACACTACGTCGTCATGGATTCAAATCCTGCAGCACCCGAAAGGTCCCCCTGCTTAAGCCAGCACATGCCCAGGTCTGTCTAAAAATTGCCCATGACCATCTGGATGATCCAGAGGAGGATTGGGAGAATGTCATGTGGTCAGATGAGACCAAAACAGAACTTTTTGGTATAAACTCCACATGCCGTGTTTGGAGGGAGAAGAATGATGAGTGGCATCTCAAAAACACTATACCCACGAGTATGGTGTTGGAAACATCATGGGGGTGGAAACAAGCATGGGGGTGGAAACATCATGCTTTGGGGATGCTTTTCTGCAAAGAAGACAGGACTACTGATCCGTATTACGGAGAGGATGAATGGGGCCATGTATCGTGACATTTTGGAGAAAAACCTCCTTCCCTCAGTAAGAGCATTGAAGATGCAACTTGGCTGGGTCTTCCAGCATGACAATGACCTCAAACACACCGCCCGGGCAACTAAGGAGTGGCTCCGTACGAAGCATTTCAAGGTCCTGGATTGGCCTAGCCAGTCTCTAGACCTCAACCCAATAGAAAATCTGTGGAGGGAGTTGAAAGTCCGTGTTGCCCGGCAACAGTCCAAAAACATGACACATCTAGAGAAGATCTGCATTGAAGAGTGGGCCAAAATACCTGCGGCAGTGTTTGCAAACCTGGTCAAGAACTACAGGAAACGTTTGACCTCTGTAATTGCCAACCGAGGTTACTTTACAAAGTATTGAGTTAAATCTGATTGGTTGCTATGGGCAACATCTCTTCTACAACTTACTTCTAAAAACTCTCACTTAAATTTACCCCTTAGTGTCTTCTTTTCCAAGTCGTCTCAAGTGTCAACGGCTTGTTCTATATATATATATATATATATATATATATATATATATATATTAGTCAATTATGCAGCCCTTGAAAATAAACTTTTTGCCTACCACCTAAATAGACGATATGTAATAAAATGCAGGTGAAGACCTTTTTCACATTTTTCTCTTAAATAAATTCATCTAGAAAGTGCTTGTTACACGCAGGCTATCTGAGCAGCAGAAACACCTACCCGGTATCCTTGTAGATGACCCCGGACAGATGTCAGAGGGACAGAATCCCACTGAACTTTTACTAATGTGGTATTGATAATATCCACCTCCACATTACCAGGGGCAACCATTGGAACTAGTGTAAAAAAAACAAAAAACATTAATTACTGTGCATTTCAGGCTAATTCAATTCAGAGTACTTGTTTTAATGGTACTAAGACTTACGGTCTTCTCCTGAATGTCCAATGACAATAGTAGGTTCTGGAGCATATCCAAGATCATTTAAAGATTGAACCTTCACTTCATATGGAACAAATGTCGGAGTGCCAGACACAATATATTTAGAAACATTTGCAACTGTGACAGATGTCCATTCCTCATCAACGTCTTTCTGTCTCCAGCTCACTTTGTATTGAAGACCAGGTCCATTAGAATCAAAGCCTTTCATAGGCTGTTTGGGTTAGGATGAAAAAGCAGTAAGTCATGGAACAATCACATCTAATGCACAATTTGGCTGCATTTAGAGCATAAAATTGCAGCTGAAATGCGCACTTATCACCCTGATGCATTTTATTGCATCAGGGGAATAAAAGTTCTTAGCTTTTTAAACACTGTCAGTAAATTAAGCTCCAAATGTACCATATAAAGATAGATCTCTGATAAACAGTGTTGATTTACCACATTCTATAAACCCTAATGGGTTTAGGAGAAGACTGTTATATAAGAAAGATAGTCAGACTTAGAAAGATAGTCAGACTTACTTTCCAGGTGATTACCAAGTTGTCTGGCTCTGTACCTATTCCTCTAACACCGGACGGACTTGTCTCAGGTTCTGAAAATAACAAAATAAGTTTGTGTTATTTAGTGCTTCCTAATTGTTTTTGCATGTTAGATGTGACACTACACTAACTCTTCAAATGATTTCAGTAAATATGACATAATAATGAACCCTCATTATAATGCTCTCATTGCTTGTCAACTATTTAGAATGTGCAAAAAGTAAAACATTTAGTTTATGACAAAACGCATGTACACAATGTATCATACATGTGCGTATAATTTTATATTGCTATTAAAAAAAAAGTTGTTTTGTAGTTTACAAACCTGCTGCCTTTGTAATGTAACGTTCAGATGATTCACTTGGGTCACTCCGTCCAATTTCATTAACAGCAATGACACGGAAGGAGTAGTTGACATATGGAGAAAGGGAAAGAGTGGATGTGGCCTGTGTACCATTCACCTTGGTCTGGATGTGCCAAGCTCCGGGGTCACGCATTGCATCCTCATACTCAATGATAAATTCTAAAGACAGATTAACAAGCTTTACACACTTTTATATTACTTATAAATTATTGACTCTCTAAAAGTTTCAGTCAGGTTGACAAAATACTATGTAGGTTGTTAGAGTCATAAATGTGAGATTGATTTCAAAATGAAAAAAGACACAATTTCAATAATTAATTTACTACATCTAACTTATTTTGGTCATCATGTAACACAGCTGCAATACTTTTTATCTACCATCATAGAATTATAAAGTATGGGTTGAATATATTGCTTCCCAGTCAACAAGTCATAGGTCTACAGTGGCACAATGCAGGGAGGTAATCCTATTAGGGGAGGAGGATAGTGTAAAGTACTGTCCTGTGTTTCTGCTCTTAATGCTGGCTCCAGCGATAAAGGTAAGTAAGGGAGATGTGAGAAGACCTAAGGGGTTGTGAGAGGAATTTCTGTGAAGTCTGATGGGTATGTAAAGGAGTTGTGATGTGCATTCTGGAAAGTCTGAGGGGCATGTAAGAGGCACGTGGAGAGAGTTTGATAAGTATTTAAGGGATATGTGGTGGAATTCTGATGGGTATGGGGAGGAGTTCTGATGGGCATGTAGGGTAATGTGGGAAGGCCTGAGTGGGGAGGTCTCATGGGCTTATGGAAAGGTCTCATGGCATATGGGGAGGTATGAAGGGCATTTAAGAAACAAGAAACAAGTGGAGAGGCTTGATGGCATGTGAGGAGAAGTGAGGTGCATGTGGGGAGATCTGAGTGGGATATAGGCTGTTTACTTAAGCTTTCTTCCTCAGTTCAATCCTCAACAACAATAGCAGAGTGAGCTAATACGCAGAGTAAGGCTAGGTACACACTAGGTGAACTGCCAATGCAACGGCTGGTTGTGCAACGGCTGGTGGTACAACGGCACAATATATCTGGCGGTCGATACACACTGAACGATCTGGTGAATAACCACCCGTTATAGCTTTCACCTGCACCATTCACCTCGTGGTGTCGGCAGCTGATGCCGGCGCGAGGGAACGCACATAGTGTATACACCGTAGACAATCCGGATGATATGTCGGTCCAATCCGGCTTATCGGCCAAGAAATCATCTAATGTGTACCCAGCATTAGAATATTTGAAGCCTTCTGTACTCTACTCCACTGGACACGGTAAAGAGCTGTGCTTTTGATGATTATTGTGAACATTTTATCATTTGGGGAGATTTGATGAACATGTAAGGGGCATGTTGGGAGGTCTTATTGGTATGTAGTGAGTTCTAATGGGCATACAAGGGGTATGCGGAGAGGTATGATGGTATGTGGGGAAGTCTGATGGTTATGTGAGTATGTCTGATGGGCTTGTAGAGAGGTATGAGGGGAATATAAAGGGTATGTGAGAAGGTTTTAGGATTGCCAAAACTAACAATGATAATAAGGGTGGTGTATTCAATACCCGGCGCTTAGATCTAAAAGATGTTTACCTAGAACAAGGTATCAATATGAACAATAATGATATACCTTGCAAGTGTGACAATTTTTCATTTTACTCTAATTTCACACATAACAAAAGTACACATATATAAAAGACATCAATCACAGACCATACATATAACATCATGTGAGAATGAATCCATAAAGTTTCTTAAAAGGAGATTCCCTCGCTGGGGATTGCGGTGGGCTAGCTTGATCAAGCAGGAGGGTCCCGGGCACATAGCGCGGTACCACTGCAATAAGGTGTGTAAGGAGCCCAGTTCAAGATTCCGCTAACGTATACAGAATATCCCTTTCAAAGAACCAGGTCCAGGCATGCAGTCTGCACAACGCGTTTCGGTAGATCCTTCATCAGGAGCGGATGGTATGCCACTAAACTGCTGGGGTTTACATAGCCCTATACCGGATGTGTTCCGATTACCTTCATCTGGTTATCTGACACAGAAAGTGATGTTTGTGTTCCAATGTGTTACTTCCGGTCCGCGGCCCAGAGACTCCCGTTTATTGAACGCCGGAGATTGACATCCGCCGTCCTCATGTCATCCGGTCTTTTCACCCAGTCAACATGATGGCTATTGTATAATGCCATGTGTATTAGACTCCGGGTTTTGGATAAATTCACAGGTGCAGACGCCATGCACCTGTGAATTGAATCCCTGAGCCACCCATATAAGGCTTATATCCACACATGTGTCGCTGAACATTGCCTTGATCCGAACCTTGGCTATACTTCACCATGTTTGCGTACACCACCGACCATCAAGGGTAGGAATAGGATTTATACAGTAGGGCCGCCCTCCATAATTATGGAGCATCCTCCTGGACGCTCGTATAGCTGTGGGTCACCACCCACAGCCTATACGAGCGTGCAGTTTGATGGCCGCGATGGTCTTGACCATCGCGACCATCGCAACTGCGAGCCGGAGCCTGCGGTTGAGTTTTTCAACCGCAAGGCCCGGAGTGATTTTGGCTCTATCAGAGCCAAAATCACTCCCACTGACATCACTAGTGATGTCAGTGGGCCGGCTTCTGACGGTAGGCGTTCCCTTGGGAACGCCCCCGTCAGGGAGGCACGCCCCCGGCACGCCCACCAAAGGGGGCGTGCTGTCAATCAACATCGACAGCACGCCCCCTTTGATCAGACACAACGAGCGAAGGAAAGTCCTTCGCTCGTCGCGTCTGGCGCATGCGCACGACGGAGCTCCAGCCGTCGTGCGCATGCGCAGTGCACAACATCGACCAACTTGCGAGCGGACAGCCGCTTGCGAGTGGGTCTGAATCAGGCCCTAAGAGTACAGTTAAACCATATACATATATACTGTATGTGTTATTAATTTATCACAAAATCTTTTGGAGGATTTCTCTAAGTTTGCTCTCCTTAATATAGCATATTTCAAATAGACTCCAATTGACATCTGACATCATTGAGCGCTGGTTGAAGGTTTCCACTTTTACCTTTTACATTTGATTTATAAGTATTTTTGTGTTGTTACTTGCTTAATGTGGATACTCGCCTGCTGCATAAATTGATCGTTTACTGCGCTCTTAATTATCTACTAATATTCCTGACTATATCCTTTCATTATCTGACTGGTTGGCAACACCTGTCATAAGGGAATGCTTGGCAGGTAATTTAATTATGACATTACTGACAACTGTATTTCAAAAAACAAATCACACACAGGACACAAGAGGGTCCCTTAAATATAGCACTGAAATAAAGACTATTCCAATAACATATTTTTTATATTTTTCTTAACTGGATGAGAGCTAAGTGGGAAACTGACAGCAGATTTTATTTTTACATATTAAGTTACCCGTGATAGGGCTGTTATTGTCATCTCCTGGCACCCACGAGAGCTGCACGCTTCTTTCAAGAGCATCAGTCAATTCCAAATCCGAAGGTGCGTCTGGGCGATCTGAAAGTCAAATTATCCATTATATTGTGCAAATAGGCTGCTTCCTGTATAACTGAGAGAGATTAGCCACAATGCCAGAAAAGAATCTCTGAAGCAAATCTATGTATTCATGTGGTGTAAAAAAAAGTGAATCCATTTCCATGCAATTGAACATTACACTGCAAATGACAGCTGTGGAAGATAAGACAGAAGATGCTTGTAGATCTGTCATAAACCAGGATAAAACAATTAAATAATAAAGCAGAGAAAATAAGTGCACAAATAGTAAAGATTATTAGAGCAGCCATAAAGCAATGAGATTTTCTGAACAAAATATTGCATTTCTTTTTAGGATAAAGGGTCCAAAAAGTTAACCAGCTATTTCTTCTTTATGGTATACTTCTGTTAATAAGTAAGTAAGGGGCTGCAAGAGAGTGGATTACGCAGCAAGTGAAGTATAAGCACATGTGCCCTCATGTTAACAGCAATGACATTAATATCAGCACTACAAAACTAATACATCATATACACAACAACACTTCTAACAAATACATATACTACAACACAAGACTAGTATGACCTGAGGAACCCTATCATTCCAGCAGTGGATACACACACACACATACTGTATATACAGTATGTGCAAATAAAAGAACAATTTCACTACAGCAGAGGCCATGCAAAAAGTAAACAGCTTATTATAATTAAAATAAATTAAAATAGCAGCCTACAGTACTTAAAGGGGAAGTATCGAGAATACAAATGAGGGAGTGTAGTACTTTATTAAAGAACAGAGCATGATTTCATGCTGTTGGTGTAAATGCAGAGCTTGGTCACTGACTACGCCCTCTATAGTCGGAAACAGAACCTTTACATATTACGGTATAGTTAATGCCATCAGGTCATTTAAATTTACCATTTCAGCAAGGATGTCATTATTAATCTCTAAGCAACTAGAGCACATACAACAGTGCAATGTGTATTTCCCCTTTAACATATGCGTATATATAAATAAAATATCATGCAACGGTATAATCCATATATAAATGCACATGAGGTGTGATATGTTTATGCATAATGGATGGGTGTGTCTGTTTACCGTTCTTTACAGGTGGTGGTAGAGTAGCTGCTGCAAGGGATATTAACACAATATTAGTAAAGATCAATAGCTACAGTAGCATGTACATGATGTACTGTAATAACTATACAGAGCAGGTAGTAGTAGTAAGATAAATATTCAGCTCTCATTTTCCTCTGTCATGCTGCAGAAGGGCATCAAATCAAATATTTAGGTTATGGTTACATATAATACTGTTAATATCTAATATGGAAACCTCATCCAGCCAAAAATACAGATCAAGTTTAAAGTTATTTTTGCAGATATATAAATAATAGACTAGACATAGAGCTTTTCCTATGATGTTATTTTTTGTATGCTTTACTGAACCGTTATTTTCCTGGGATGTTTTATTCTCTGGGGTACTAAATGAATGGTATTGATTAAAATAACTTCATTAATTTTCCCTTTTTTACTGCAAAACATTCCCACAAGTCTAGACAATCTTACAAACAGAATAGCATGAAAGAGAACAGGAGTGAGTGCAAGAGTGTAGGTGTAAACTAACGAGTAAGGTCCAAAACAGTGAGGCTGCAGGGAAAGAAGATAATGTAAGGGAAGAGTGTGTGGCTGAGAGTGTATTTTTGCATGGTAACAATTTGGGATGTAATCAGGGTAGCCTACTTTATGTTTTTTATCTGTATCTCATACAATGAAAAATTAATATGTCGTGTTCAGATAGATTTATTTGAATTTTATAGTTTTTGTCTTGGTTCTGTGTTAAGCATAGTTGAGACAGTGAGTAGCTAAACCAGAAGAGTACAAATAAACAAAAGAACTTGACAGATAATTGTTATTCACAATAGTTTAACCACAATATAAAATATTGGAAATAATATATAGAAATGGTAATGAATAAATTACTTGACAGCATAGAAATAAGGTGAATGTCTTACCAACAACAGTGAGCATTGCACTAGCTGAGACGCTGTCCAAGGTAGTGTTTGCTACACAAGTGTAAGTGCCTTCATCCTTTTCCGTTATATTCTTTATAATCAAACGTTCCTTTTCAAAAGTGTATCTGAAAAACATACAATTGAATACTGTTATATGTTTTATTTAATGTATTTTTGTTAGTATAATAAAACATATGTTCTCTCTCTCTCTCTCTCTTTATATATATATATATATATATATACAGAGAGAGAGAGAGAAAGAGAGAGAAGATTTCATGTATTACTTACTAGAGACTAGAATATGACACATAGGGGTAAATTTACTAAAGTTAGAGTTTTTAGAAGTGAGTTTTAAAAGTGATGTTGCCCATAGCTACCAATCAGATTCTACTTAACATATAACTAGCACCTTCTAGAAGATAATAGCTAGAATCTGATTGGTTGCTATGGGTAACATCACTTTTAAAACTCACTTCTAAAAACTCTCACTTTAGTAAATTTACCCCATAGTGTGGCAGAACATGTGAAGTATGTATGCTATTTAATCATTGTTCCTGTTTATTTACTTTTTATTTCGTCCATCTTTTCTTTAAACAATTTGCATTTGGGACTGATGGTCCAAGACCATGGTCTGACCATATTAGGCTCCGGTTTAGGGTTAGGGTTCATTTAAGCATTGTGAGTATTTTCTCATATTAATCATAATTTAATAAGTCTTAATCAAAATCACATGCCAAAGAATTTGGGGTTCATAAATACTACATAACTCTGATACAGAATATTAATTGGCTAATGATAACTGGGATAAATTGAAAGTTTAATGCCAGCAAGATAAAGCAGACAGTAATCAAGGCTCCCTGTAAAGAGCAGACAGCTCTTGAAACAAAAGTGGTGGTGGAAGAAATTGGGAATTTATAGTGACTGTGCAAGATTACTGGGCTTTTAATCAGTGATTTAGACAGATCAAATGATTGTTTCTGATTAATGCTTTATCACTCGCATGTTATAAGGCTCAAATTAGAGTTTTTCTGTGACATATGGTATAATTATATGTGGGTTGTTGGTATTAGGGGGGTTATTGATGTAATGTGGGAGTCTGGTGGGGGCTTTTAATGTAATGAAGGGAATTAATCAAATAAATATGGGGTCTCTTTATTAAATGGGGGCTATTAATGGAATGTATAGATGGTGGGGCTATTATAATATTGCACGGGTGAATACTGCAATGTGGGGTCTGTATTAAATCTATTAGCTATTTTATAGGTGGGACTCATTGCTGGAAATTTGTCTACTTATTAAATTGGAAGGCTATTACTGATGTGTCCTTATAGTCCTAGTCTCAATACACCATGCAAAGTGATACGCCAGCACAAGGGAGCCACCTGGTACTTCACTTGCACCGAGCGTTCTTATTTTCACCTTTTGGTTTTGTCACATATGCTTCTCTATCCTCCCTCCTTTTGCCACATATGCCCCCCTCCCACACCCCATTGTGTCTTATGGTAATCACCCTCGCAACCATAGTTACAAATATCCCCCAACCTCCCTCTCACTGTTATATATGACCCCAACGTTCCTTCCAATAGTCACATATGGTTTATGACTATGGGAGGGAGGTTGATTGGCATATGTTAGTAGGTGGGTTGTGAGGCACATTTAACTGGGTGACAGGATTGGAGGATTATGTGACAAGGGGATGGAGGTTATGAACTGTAGGTGGCAAGAAGGGTTGGGAACATAATGTATGACAAAGGGAGGTGGCCATTATTTGATTCAGGACCAAGGCAAGTTGCATGTGCCAGGACCATGTAAGTCTCATATGTACAATGTCCACACACCTGCAGTGAACGGTGAGCTGTATAATCTATGTTTAACATACGGTGTGAATCACTTGTACAGTTGAAACTAATAGCATTCATACAGCCCAGGGCCTCAAATCACCTATATCCACCAAAGTGTAGCACTATGATGTCCATTTATTCACAGATCTTCCAGTTAAATACACACAGTAGCTACACCTACTCATGTTAGCTACTCCCTCTGCATGATGTCAACACCGCCTCCAACAGCATTGTTATGGGGGGACGGCATACGTTCCAGGAGTTCTGTTTCCTCTACACCATTTAATAAAACCATGTAAGAGTTAAAAAGCCATCATCCTACCATGTCTTCTAAACAGCCAATCAGATGCCTGTGGCAACAGCTGTGGATGGCTCAGGGTGAAGACAAAAACTGACACTCACTGAGAGAGGGAGGATACTTTTCATGGAAACTAGCGTATAACTGGTACTGTGTAATAGGCAGGAGAGATGTGGAATGGAATGTAGAAGACACAGAAGGTATAAAGAGACAATGACGAAGGTTAGAAATAGGAATAATAAGGAGAGATGGAAGAATGGATGACAACGAGGAATAATGAAAGAGAAACTGGGAATCACTTTAGAAAGCAAAAGAAGATTAAACAAGACATAATTAGTTAAGAAGTGGGAATAGGGACAATCTCAGTTACATAGGAGAACCGTGAGTAGGCTATATGGAGGTGGAGGCAAGCATAACAGAGAGTAAAAAGAGTCATGTTACACAGAAAATTAGGAGCTATGATTCGGAGGCATAAAATAAGACAGGTGTCAGTCTGAAAACCAGTCAGTTGTAAGTGGAAATCCAGTTAGTTATATTTATCCAATTATATAATTGATCCGTATTCAGCATTAGTCTAGAAAGCAGCACCCAGAGAGAGAAGACAAAGAAGCAGGAGGTAGTAAAATAGAGAGGGAAGTAATATACACAGCTCATGTCAGTAGAACCATGGTTGAGATATCTGCTGCGGCTGATTCAGAGTGCAGAAAGGAACTACAATAATCAGCAGCCAACACGCACGCACGCACAACCTGGCCAGGTGAACATTTATGTTGTTTAAGCCTAAATAACTGGAGAACAAGAATCAATTATTTCATGACACAAGGGACCATTACCTGGAATTCTCTCTATTTTTGAACCAAATGATAAAGAACAAATACGAGGATGAGTCAAAATATATCTGCACTCCCAATTATTATTATTATTATCACTTATTTATATGGCGCCACAAGTGTACCGCAGCGCCTTACAAAGTACAAAAACAAATTGTATACTAGTGACTTACAGAACAATACAATACAGGAAATGGATGATATATATTGCTACATTAGCGACCATATCACCCAGATAAGCAACAGAGCATAAGCAACCAAGTGTTAGGTGCCCTAGTGGTGAGTAAGAAGTAAATGACACTATAGTAAGGTGAAGCACAAGAGGGTAGATGGCCCTGCTCGTGAGAGCTTACATTCTAAAAAAGGTGGGGGAAGACAAACTGGGTTGACACAGATGGGGTAGATGGGGACGAAGGAGCATGTAGCAAGGAGTTAGAATGATAGCTGTAAGGCTTTGATGAAGTAGTGGGTCTTGAGAGCCCATTTGAAGGATTGCAAACAGATGGAGAGTCGGATGGGGAGTGGGAGAGAGTTCCAGAGGTGGGGAGCAGTGCGGGCAAAATCTTGGAGGCGGGAGTGGGAGGAAGTAATCAGCTGGCATGAAAGGCAGCGTGCATTA
Source organism: Taudactylus pleione (assembly GCA_031769625.1). Taxonomy (NCBI): domain Eukaryota; kingdom Metazoa; phylum Chordata; class Amphibia; order Anura; family Myobatrachidae; genus Taudactylus; species Taudactylus pleione. Next base: position 27,487,730 of record JAUIMM010000040.1, on the reverse strand, counting down.
GTTGAGCGAAGAGGGCGGAGAGGAGCGTGAAGGGAGATGAGATCAGGGATGTATATGGGAGAAGATTGGGTGAGGGCTTTGTGAGCGAGCGTGAGAACCTTAAATTGGGTTCTAAAAGGGAAGGGGAGCCAGTGGAGAGCTTGTAGGAGAGGGGAGGCAGATGTAGAGCGCTTGGAGAGGAAGATAAGCCGTGCAGCAGCATTAAGGATAGACTGGAGAGGAGAGAGATGGGATTTGGGGAGGCCAGATAGGAGGAGGTTACAATAGTCCAATCTGGAGATGACCAGTGAGTGTATGAAGGTTTTAGTAGCATCCTGGGTGAGATAGGGTCTGATCTTAGAAATATTTTTGAGATGGAAACGACAGGACTGTGAAAGGTTCTGGATATGTGGTTTGAAGGAGAGGGATGAGTCCAGGATAACTCCAAGACAGCGCACCTTGGGACTAGATGAGATAGTTATTCCATCAATTGATAAAGAAATAGTGGGAAGGGAGGTGATGTGGGAGGGTGGGAAGATGATCAGCTCTGTCTTAGACATATTAAGTTTAAGAAATCGCTGGGACATCCAGGAAGACAGTTGGAGATATGAGTCAGAAGAGAGGGGGAGAGATAAGGGGAGGAAAGGTAGATTAGTGGTAAGGTGGTTGTAGACAATCCGCTCAAGGAGTTTGGAGGCTAAGGGGAGGAGAGAGATGGGTCGGTAGTTAGAAAGAAGGTTAGGATCAAGGGTGGGTTTTTTAAGAATGGGGGAGACAAGGGCATGTTTGAATGCAGAAGGAACAATGCCTGATGAGAGGGAGAGGTTAATGAGGTGGGCAAGATGGGAGCAGGCAGAGAGAGAGAGGAAGCGGAGGAGGCGGGAGGGGATGGGATCAAGGGGGGATGTGGAAGGGGGGGAGGACCGGATGAGAGTCATGACTTCCTCTCCAGATACAGGGGAGAAGGATGTTAGAGTTGGTAAAGTTGATGGGGAGGGGTGATTTGGGTAAGGAGGAGGTGGAGAGCTGGGGGACTGGTATGGAATCAATTTTAGATGTAAAGTAGGTAGAAAAGTCAAGGGCAGTGAGCAAGGAGGGGGGACGAGGAGGGGTGGGCGAAGGAGGGAGTTGAAAGTAGTGAAGAGACGCTGGGGATTAGAGGACTGAGAGGAGATGAGGTTCTTAAAGTATGACTGTTTAGAGAGGGAGAGCGCAGCACTATAGGATGAGAGCATAAATTTGAAATGGAGAAAATCTGCCTTAGAGCGTGATCTTCTCCACTGTCGCTCGGCAGTTCGAGAACACTTTTGCAGGTATCTGGTGCATTTGGAATGCCAGGGTTGAGGAGTAGATCTGCGAGTGTGAGTAGTGATCGCTGGGGCAACAGAGTCCAGAGCAGAAGTAAGGGAGGCGTTGTATAGGGAAGTGGTTTGTTCAGGGCAGGAGAGAGAGAGGATAGGGGAGAGAAGTGAGTCAAGCAGGGAAGAAAAGGAACCTGTGTTGATAGCGTCAATGTTACACTTAGTAATGGAGGCTTTTGGAGGTAGAGGAGGGGAAGGAGAGAGGGACAGGTTAAAAGAGAGAAGGTGATGGTCAGAAATATCACAACGGTGTGTGAAGACCAGATCAAGCACATGGCCACTCACATGGGAGGGTGAGGAGGTCCATTGGGAGAGACCAAGTGACGATGTGAGGGAGAGGAGTCTGGAGGCAGAGGATTCTGTGGGGATATCAATTGGAATATTGAAGTCACCTAGGATAATGGAGGGAAGGTCTGAGGAGAGAAAGTGAGGGAGCCAGGAAGCAAAGTTGTCAAGGAACTTGGAGGGAGGGCCAGGGAGACGGTAAATGACAACTACTTGGATGTGTACTGGGTGGAAGAGGCGTATAGCATGGACTTCAAATGAAGAGAATGTGAGGGATGGTTCAGAGGGAATGGGTTGGTATGAGTAACCAGGGGATAGAAGGACCCCAACACCACCACCATGGCGACCCCCAGGTCGTGGGGTGTGGGAAAAGGTGAGGCCCCCAGAGGAGAGAGCTGCAGGAGAAGCGGTGTCAGAAGGTGAAATCCAGGTTTCAGTAATAGCTAGGAGATTCAGGGAGTTGGAGATGAAAAGGTCATGGGTTGGGACCAGTTTATTACAGACTGACCTGGCATTCCAGAGGGCACAGGATAGAGGGACAGAGTTTGTTGGAGAGATTTGAATGAGATTATCAGGGTTGCTGTAGCGTGGGGGTGAGATTAATTTGGGGGACCGAGCTGAATAGAGTGTAGCGATGGTGCGGACTCCAGTGCTAGAAGGGGAGCCAGTAGAAGGTGGGCAGGAAGGGAAATTAATGATGTGTGGATGGATGTGGGGTAAAGTGACCTGGAGAGGGGAGTGGGAGGAGGGATTAGCAGTGAGATTGTAGGAGCCCTGTGGAGTATAAGAGAATGAAAGTGGAGTAATGGGAGAAGATGAGGAGTAAGGTAAACAGAGGAGAGGAGATAAGGGGAAGAGGAAATGGAAGAGACAAGGGGGAAAGGATAAAGGTGGAAGCAAGGGGCAGAACAAAAGATTAGGTAGACACTGAGTGAAGGTCGGAGTTGAAGAAAACATGGTAATAGTAAGGATGTAATAGGGGAAGAAAAGTTAAAAGTAGGAATGAAGACAGAATGTAGGAGAGAGCAGATTTCTAGAAACGCAAGTAATAGTACAGTGTGGGAAAAGTGTCTGCACTGCAGAAGTTTATTATTGAGTATAAAAAAGTGGAGATTTGGTGGGAGCAGAAATTAAATCGTAAAATATACAGTGGTAGGAGCTAGATGATATAAGACTTAGAAAAAGAGCTCAGGTAAAAGTACATTATAATAGAGGTAAACTGACATAACACAGATAAGTATGCATTATATTATACAGGTATATGCAGTTATATTAAAACTTCTGTTAGCCGCACTGTCTTATTAAACTTCTGTTGGCCGCACTGTCTTATTAAACTTCTGTTGGCCGCACTGTCTTATCAACGCTTTACGTGCTAGGTCGCTGCCCCCAGGCTTGAACGTGTTACATCAGCTCATTTGTGACTGCATTGCAAGAAAAAATGGCTGCCCCACTTGTGATTTGCATGAAAGAAGAACAGCGTGCAGTGATTCGATTTTTGTGGTCTGAGGATGTGTCTGGTGCCGATATTCATCGAAGACTTTGTGCACAGTATGGAGAATGTGTTTTGTAGCGAAGAAGTGTGTATGAATGGATAGAGAAGTTCAAAGAAGGTCGCATGATGAGAGCATTGAGCGTGCATGTGAACAGATTCTGTTGGATAGACGAGTGACAGTGGATAATGTCGCAAATCATTCGGCCTAAAAGGACGAAGATTCACTTCTGATGAAGAGGTGAAGACAGCGGTGCATTCCTGGCTCGCAGCTACCTAAAACATTTTTTAATGAGGGAATACAAAAGCTTGTTGACAGATTGACAAAGTGTATTGAAAAGCAGGGAGATTATGTCGAAAAATAATGTATTTGTATTTTCTGAAAGTTGATTAAAATAAATTCTACAGCCAGAGTGCGGATAATTTTTGACTCAGCCTTGTATTAATATGGAACTAAAATATGACAGATGCTCAATTGAATCATAGTTTAATACTTAAATGTTTATTAAGGTCTAAGGCTGGGTACACATCAGACATCATATTGGACTATTTGCCATTTTGAGGTGAATTGGTGCGGCATATCGTCCACATCGTCTAATATGTATGCACAATCGCGCATTCACGTGCGTCGTTCATCGCATCTTCTCATCTTCTGTGCATGGCAGATGGGAAGATATCGTGAATGATGTGGTGCACATGGTTCACTGTGTACGGCAGACCGATATAGCTTCTCGATCTGGCCTCTGAAGATATACCTTGTCTAAGCTGGCCCATTATTCAAATTTCCCAGGGATCTTAAAGATGGTGGCATAGTGTGTACAGGAGTAACGCAATCCAATTATACGATATATGGTGCTATCGCTTTAATGAATGCACAGTGTGTACACGCTATGCTGTTTGTTCTGGGATGAAGGGAAAATCGTGTCGTTTGCCCGTCAATCTGATATGTACCCATCCTAAAGATTTGAAATTGCTGAAAATTAGTTTAGAAGATATGTAAAGTTAATGTATATACAGCTGATGGTAAATAATAGTTTATACTGGTAAATAATAGTTTTTACTTATATTCAATGTAAACTGGTAGTAAACACAGTGAGGCTTTGGTGTATAATACACATTTCCATACTGCAGATGTGCAATTAACGGGTGAATGCATACGTTAACAAGAAGACTTTGTTGCATCTTACTCTTCGACTCTTGAAGAAAAATGTAAAATAGCAAATTATGTCTGTGGTAAATATGAACATCACTATGAAGTAAGTTAAGTAATTGAGGAAAGTTACCTGTACAAAATCATCAGGCTGATGTTATTTAGCATACAGTACATGGAATCTAATCACTGTGGCCTACTGAAAAATATTTCATAAAAGGTAAGTAATTCCAATAAGGTATAACTATACCTCTCATCAATGGGTAGTTCACTGTTATCTTTCAGCCACAACACCTCTGGTTCCAGTGTGGGATCATGCCTAACTTTGCATTCAAAGAATGCACTACCATACTTCTGAATGACCTTGTATTCTGGTTGAGAAATAATCATAGTAGGATCTGAAAAATAAATCAGAAAATGAATATTGTATGTGTACATATCATACCATATATTTAAGTCCTGATTTAGGAGTTAAAACATGTATTTTTACCTTTGACTTCCAGTTCAACAGTTTTTTCGGCTGTTCCTAAATTATTTCTTGCTACACAAGTATATGAGCCACTGCTGTCTTTTTGTGCAACTGGTACTTCTAGTGTCCCATTTTCATGGAAGCTATACCCATTTCCATATAGAATACTGGTCTGCTTGCCTTTAAACCTGCACAAGGAAAAAAGAAAACCCCTGAAAACTGAAGGCTCAGCTTATCTTACTGGGCACAAGCTCCTATTTGTCCGCCATGTACATACACAGATAAACATGAGCGTAGGCCAATGTTTTTTTTTTCATTTTACATGTAGATATGTGCTTCAGTGTCTAAGATGCATATAGATAGTGCAAAATACATCCTACCAAATGTATGTTCCACCTCATAGAAAATATAAAAATAATGTCAAACAGCATGAATAAAAAGACCCACATGACATTGGGAACTCCTAAAATGAACATATTTAAAATTTCTTGTTCCATTAAACAAAAAGCACCTTTTGCAATTGTATATGGAATTAGCTGGGCTAGTGGGTTACCAGGTACACAGGAATGCCATATAGTTTTCAAATAAACAACTCATGCTTCAAAAGTAATCATTTTATCTTACCATTCTATATTAGGTACAGGTGATCCAAAAAATGGGCAGTCTAACAAAGCAGCACTGTTAGAAATGACTTGATAAACCTTTTGTGATGATAGAATCCGTGGCTTTTCCGCTGAAAGATAAATACAGACTGCTGAAGACTTCAGGCAGTAAAGGGAATAAAGCAGATGTACATAATTAAAATTCTATTAAAATTCTATTTACCCTACTTAAAAAATTGTCAAGAAGTGTAAATATGGGACCTTACCTAGTACATTCACAAATGCATTTGCCAACTTGTAGCCATATACATTAGAGGTGTTGCACTGGAAGACTGCGCTGGCTCGTTCCTGCACCTTCGTAAATATAACTGTATCACCAGCTACCATCCTACTGGGATCATTAGGAGCCACTGCAAACACAACAGACAACTTAATTCAGTTGAAAAAAATTACCTAATTTAAAAAAAAAAAATACATACATACTTTTTTCACTTGGGTTTTTAATACAGAAAATGTAGAGCAAGAAGTACATTCAATTAGGATATAAATATATTTTTTTCAATACAATTTACAGCATATTATATGTATAGTCATTAAAAAATGTGTTATTTATGAAAATAATGTATAGCTCAATTATTATCTACAGAAAAAAAATTAAATTAGACTCATCTGCATGTATTGCTAAGTGGACATTAGTAGCCTTCAGTTTCACCTATATTTCTGCTTTTAGATTTCCATAGAGAGAACAAATCTTTTAGCCTAGTAGAGCAATCAGTAGCAGAGCCGTAACTAGGGTGATGCAATCAGTGCCATGGCACAGGGCACCACAGGGCAGGGGGCGCTGTTTGGGCCTGTCAATTTTCTGTTTATTATCATTCTTACTTGTAGCTTCCTCTTCTTTTATCCCCAGCATCTCCTAGCCTCCACTATCTGCTCCCTAGCTCTTTCCCATGAGGCCATGACCCTTTTTCGGGTGCGTTATGTCCCTAATTGAAAAATAGGGGGGGCACTAATGGTCTTTTCTGGCACAGGGCACCAAAAACTCTAGTTACGGCTCTGATCAGTAGTAATGCCTTACACTTTACACAGTGGTGCTACCGCTACAATACAATTCAGGAAATGGTGCAATTGCAGCAGGTCCGTAACTAGGGGTGTGCAATGGTGCCACCGCTAGATCGCAGGGTTCTGTGGGTGGCACCGTCGCTGCCCCCACGGTCCCTGCATCTGGCTACCGGGGTGCCTGTAATGGCACCTTACAGCCAGACTCCCTATGACACTGCAACCTGTATGCTCTCTCCCTGCCCGGCCCTAGACCCGAACCTTCTCCCAGGCGGCTCTCTTCCTTTCCCTGTCCACTGTTTCCTCCTTCCCAATCTAAACAAACAGGACAAGCAATTAGAGAGCTCCATCTCCAGCAGCCAGAGCCACGGTCGCCCATTCTCCCTCAGCAGTGACACCCGGACACCGCCATTCTGCTTTCCAATAGCCAGCATGAGCGGAACCATGAGCAGGGGCACGGAGCTGTGAGTGTGTCCTCATCTCCTACACACCGAAGGTCCGGAGGAGTTTGTTTAATGTACCATAGTGGTTGTGCTAGTGAGCCGACCGGGTGTATCCCCTCCCGGGTGGTGACTGCGGTAGTGAAGTGCTGTGTGTGCTCCTGTGGACATGTGGTGTGTAGTGTGTATTATAGTGTAGTGTACTGTGCTGTGTAGTGTACTCGCGCTGGCTTTGCCCTTACCTGAAGCTTCTGGTAAGGGCACACACCTACACCCCCCCCATGTTGTGAGGATGTGTTTAGAAAATGAGTAGTTAACAGAATTGAAATATAATTACAAGGGACATCACCTGCATAGCCCCCATCCTCACCTGTTCACTAAATATATATTTATATAAGGTCATTTTGTTTTTCTAGTATTTTATTTGCTCCTCTGTAATAAATACTAATGTATTAAGGAGCTGATTCAGAGCCGTTCGCTAGATGCGATCGCTCGCTCCCTGCGTATGCAAATCCAGCACCATCTCAGCAAGGCAGGCGATTGCATGGTAAGACATTAGCACGCCCACTATGTCTTGGCGTGTGATCACTTAAGAGTATGCAGATGCCCACCAGCCACTCTTAAGATGCCCACTTGCGCACGTCATCTCCCGAAAGTGCTTGAAAACATTGGTACATCGAGCACCATCGGATGTGCTCACAGCGCTTGAGGTTGACTATACCTGCCCGCAAGCACTGCGATCACTTCAGTGTGAAATACAACCAAGTGACGTGTACAATGACGCTGCCTGTTAATTATGCACGCCTATGAACACTACCTGATCTCTCGCACTGGTTCGCGCACGCACCCTGCGATGCATACACATGCGCAGATTGCGAAAATCAGCCAGCTTCCAGCGAACGCATCCTAGCGAGCGGGTCTGAATCAGCTCCTAAATCCACAAAATGAGGCATAACCAAGTTAGGACAGGGTATTCCCACAATTTCAGATTAGAAACACTGGTTGGGACGTGCAATGGCACAGGTCGCAGACCCCCAGTTACGGCCCTGTGTGAAAAGCAACCTGCTGGTGTGTGACATACATATGTGAAATGTAGAATGTGTTGTATCAATAATGTAGGGTATATTTATTACAATTCAAAAACAAAAAATAGCAATAGCTTACTTACACTCAATTGCAACTCCATTGATTAACCAAGTAATAGATGGAGGAGGATTCCCATTAGCCCTGCAGATCAATGTCCCATCCTCTCCTGGTGACAGTACAAGATTCCTAGGGGCAGTGATCCAGTAAGGTGCAGCTACAGACATACAGAGGATGAGACAGAAACGTATCTTTAATAAACAGGTCAGTCATAGATAACATAGAATTTTGTAGCCATAAAATGAACTTCCTGCACCATCTCACCAATGTTTTACATACCATCACACACCATGGTCAGAGACATTAATCAACTGCAAACACAATTATCACATCAGACATCAGTATATCCTTATACAGTTTATACTTTTCTGCTGAGATGATAAATTATATGTAGAAAATAAAATCTAAAAACATTGAAAATCACAGTGTAACAGAATATAAATAAATTTATCTAGGAGAAAATAACAATTGCAGGAACAAATTTAGGGTTTCCACATTACCATTGACTTTCATCAAAACTTCATATAATGGGCCTGATTCAGAGTTGGGAATAGACTAAGAAAGAGTAAGTAACTGTGCATCTTGGTAAGATAATGCTGCACTGCAGGTGGGACAGATGCATGGCCGTAGAAAGCCAGCCCGGGTGAAGAAGGTGCGTGAGGCGTGGCCACGTTCCCTCCAGAAAAAAACTTTTTTGCAGTGCTTCGACGGGGGGCCGTGAGCCCCTCAGCCCAGTGCAAATCCAGTTGGGGCGCGATCAGTGTGATCGCTCCCCCACAGACAGAGGAGACTGCAGCAGCGTGTGCTGAACTGCTGACAGGTAGGAGGGAGCTGCATCGGACCCGGGATCCCACCGGGCTCCTCCTAATTAGTACCCACTCCTCCCCCCCTCTCGGCGCCCCTGGGCAGATGTAAAATGTGCAGAGAGAGTTATATTTGGGAGGAGTGTGTCCAAACTGACATCTAAATTGTAGTGTAATAATAAAGCTGTTCAGCATTTGTGGGCTACATACATAAGCAGCCACTATTTACCCCACATGCCAAAAAAAATGTATGCATTGTACTCCTTGCATCGCAACATGGTTTGTCCAGGTACAGTTACTTTATTCCCAAATCTGAATTAGGCCCAATAAAAGCAACTTCACATTCCCTGCACTTGCCTCTGTAATCTTGCTGAGGGAATCTAAATAGTCTGAAAATTAAATTATGCTGTAACTTTGTGACTAGGAACGTGGAGAGTTGGTGTAAATTTGATATTTTAAGGAAAACTATGAGTTCAAGTGTTACCTTATTCTCATGCTGGTACTTAAAAAGATCTGTTACATTGTTTGGTAAATGTGTTAATAAATTCTCTATCTCCATTAAATATTTAGGTTGTAGTAAATTTTAAAAGTATACACAGAATTACAGTACTAAATAGAGCAAGTCTACAATGCAGCGGTGCCACGTAAATAGAATCCGCACACAAAAGCAGTACTGTATATCATATGTGCTACTGTATATACCAAAAGGCAAAGCAAAGTCTACTGCACCTGTGGCTTTGTCAGGCATTGTTCAAGTGTGTACTGTGCAAATCTATTCTCTGTGCACAAGAAACGGCAATACACATTTCTATGGCACAGAATAGATTGTGGTTATTTTTTGCACAGTAAATCACTTGGGCAAGAATAGAAAGCAATACTTCAGATTACCATGGTAACAAGCTTCTGCTCCAACATTATCTGAAAATGGATAATAAAAGCAGGACAAAATATGAGGCTTTAAGCCCTGCTCCATTTGAGAGCTTAATGAGTAAGCATTGAGTAAAAGTTAAACAGTTTAAATCAGTATAAATGGGTTTGAGTGACTATGTATATTCAATAGCTATACTGTATAGTTTAATTATTTTTGGAAGCTATCACTGTAAGGCAAACCTCTTTTTTCCAAAATGTAATAAAAGTATAAATGATCAATGTAGCAAGATATTCTGAAAACCGCTGGACAGTACTTTGAGGTCTGCAACAGAAGCCGTCCGCTGATCTGCTCTAACCATACCAGTGATGGGATATATGCTGATTTGTCTATGTAATTCTATAGACAACTTTACAGTATATTGTACAGATCTAGCAATACCTTTTTTAATGTTTTTACATATTCCGCTATGATTTTAAAATCACCTACCTTTAACAATAACTGTTATGATATGGTGTATGGACCCTCTCATATTATGGGCTGTGCATCTATATTTGCCAGCATCTGCTTCTGACACATCAATTATCTTTAGGGTTTTATTAAAATTTTCATAAAAAACTCTGTTACTAGGCAACTCGGCTCCTTCTTTATTCCAGCGAATTTCTGGTGTAGGGCTGCAAAGTAGTAATGGAGACATTGAAAGAATTTTGACACACAAGCTAATTAATACATAACATTATAACAATGTTCTTGAAATACATATATATATATATTTCAACAGACTACAAGAAAGTGAATCAGTAATTTCAACTTCAAATGAAAAGGTTGTTACATAACCTTATTCTAGATACTGAAAGCTTTCTTTAATTATATATGTTTTGGGGCTCCTAGGATATAGAACTATAAAGAAAATGGCTATTTCCTAAAGTATATACTGACAACTGTATAAGCAAATATTCAAAGACTATGTATCCCAAAAATTTATACAAATATGTTTTATTAATTTACTGCCAGCCAAATAAAGTGATAGGATGCAACTCGTGAAACAGACATTATAGCCCAGGTGGTTCACTAAAATAAAAAGAACTTTAAGTTCTTGAAATTTCATTAAGGAAAATAAATTGTAATTTAGCGTAAAAAATAAGTATGTTTTTACATACAGTATATTATACATCAAGCACTGTTGGATAAATGTCAGTTAATGGTTTGCACCATTAAAAGAACAATGTTAAAATATTGGGAAAGCCCTAGTGTGCTTCATGGAAACATATTGGGCTTGATTCATAGATGGAAGCAAATGCCATCGCAGCTGCAATCTTTCACGAATCACAACTGCGAAAATATGCTAATGACTCAGTCACCACCCAGTGCTTACAGACGCCCACTGCAAGCATCTCACATTCGCCGCTAACGCACAAAACCGGAAACATCGAACGCAGATCATTAGGCCATCAGCCTTCTGACTAAGTCTAAGCTTTCTCAGACATAGCGGGTCTACAGAAGCGCTACTCTATGATACTGAGGAAGCCTGACTATCAGGTGAAACGTCGATAGTGGAGCTCATCAATCCTGTACAAGCCACCTGGCAATCTGGACAGAAGTAACGAGTAAGTCTGCCAGCAGACTCCTTCACCCACAGCCAAAGCAGAGATCGGCTTATTACTTCGGAATTCATACCGACAGTAGCCCTAAGTGGGAAAATTCCCCATACGGAACCCTGGACTAATAACCACGGGAACCTGCCAGCCGTTGTAGGCTCAGCAGAAGACTGCATAAGTTACGGACTTTTTGCTGTTATTTAACAAGTATATGAAGTCTCATCAACCGGTGGGGTGAGTAAAACGCCTGGAGCATATCATCATTACATTATCTATATTCACACAGCGGACTATTCATTTACATTTGAGAGACCAGTGCACATGAGTGATCAGTGTGCAGCAGCATATCAGTGAGGAAGAACCCACTAGGACAAGACTATATGTGGAACTTCGTCTAAATTACAGATCTAAGGTTACAATTATTTATTGACTTTTATGTTTATTTCTTGTGGATGTTAGTTTGTCCTGTATACCGGTATTAGGTGTCTAAATTTTATTTTTTATATTGACATAGTCTTATCTAGGTATATTCAATGTCACTATTTAAATAAATATAGTTTTAATTAAGATAAACGTATTCTGGTTATTATTACTACGCTATAGAGTATGCGCTAGAAAATCCTGTTTAACAACTCTCCGGCTGCGAGCAAGAACGCAGTGACTAATTTATGAACTCTTAGAAAACAGTGTTCACAAGGTCCGACACTCCTGCGTTTTTCTAACCACCCCCCGTTACATCCCCTAAGCGCTGACTACCTGTCACTCATTGTGCAAGTGTTTCCTCTGTGTAAGCGTAATCGCAATACAATAGCTATACGTGCTTACACACGTGCAATATCGGCAATGCATCCATCTCTGAATCAGGCCCATGGTCATTTCTGGGAGCCAATAGAGGAATTTACTAATGCAGATGTATACATCAAGGATCAGATACAAATTAGGGAGCATTTGGATGGAAATGAGGACATGGAACGTTGGATCCCAAACAAGGAACTGTCTATTCAAACCAGATACATACATTTGATGAAAATATACTAATCACAAATAAAAAAGCATGTTCCATCCTTTATGATAGGAATGTACTTGTCCAACCAGTCTACATGGTACATTTGCTGAGCAAAATGAGAGAAATTAATCTTTTTTTTTATTTTTTTTTTGCAGTTTTTCAACGTATTTTTTATTGTCAACAATCCCTTAGTTGTGTATACTTTCTGATAAACTAACATTAAATAAATATATGTAAATGTTAACAAAGTGCACCATAATGTCTAAATGTTGCCCCATAAATGTTCCACTTTTCAGCACGTAACACTTTATTTATATAGATGTTTAGTAAATATTACACATTATTATGATGTTTTATAGCATTTACACAAACTATTTTATATTTATTATATCAGGGTGAAATACCCCAGAAACCTACTTTTGAGCCATTTGACCTGCTCACTGTAACATATCATGTACTATATCTTACTGCTGGCAGTGTGCTGGTTTGGACAATGCCAACTACCCTCCCATACTCTTGAGGCATGATTTTCTAATGAACTATCAAAGAAATAAGATTGGTGAGATATGTTTCAATCATTCTACATTTTCTTGAATATCCTGATGTCCACTTACCTATCTTTTTGGAGTAAATGCATATGTTTTTACCACTTATTTTGATGACTAATTGTGGTGAAGGGATTTGCAATTATGTGTACAAATTGGCTGCAATGTAATAACATATACAATAGGTGGGGGAGAGTTATTTTAATTACAGTAGGGTGAGGTGGAAAAGAGCATTTAACGGTGAAGTCAGTCGCTTTCTATGCTATATGGGTGTGAGAAGGAGTTATTAATAGCCATGCCCCGGTTATGCTGGTCATGCCCAGAGTGACGGCATGGCATTGAATCCCCCCTCCAGAAATCCTGTGTTTGCCTCTGTGAGTGTAAATATGAAAATTGACTATACTCGGGATGTAGTTATGAGACCGGCGGCTGCAATGCCGCTGGTCTCAATAACAACAGGGAAATCCCGACAAGGAACTTAAGATAGGCGTCAAAATACCTACGCCTATCTTAATCCCGACGCCGGAAAGCCGAAGGATGCCAGCCCAAACTAGGTAAGTCCGGGGCGCCCTTAGTGTTAGCCACAGGGGGAGAGGGTTAAGTTTAGGGAGCGTAGCGGGGTTAGGTTTGGGGGGGATTAGGGTTAGGCACCCCTAGGGGGGGAGGGTTAGGCACCACTGGGAGGGTTAGGTTTAGGCACTAACGGGGAGGGTTTGGGTGTTGGGTGGAGAGTGTTAGGGTTAGGCTACAAGAAGGGAGGGTTAGGGGGGTAAAGGGGGAGAGTAAGTATACTTATCCAATCCCTGTCGGGATACCAACCATCGGGATGCCACTGTCGGTATTCTGACAGGAGGCATTCCGACAGCCAGCACTACATACCCATTCCCTTTACTCAGTTCTTCATTTATTTCCTTCAGGTTATCATAAAATACAGTTCTGTGCTGCATAATGTGCTAAATACACTGAATGAAAAGTTTTGTTCTTGTTTAAATCTACAGTAAAAAAAACATCTACAAAGAAGATAAAGTATGCAGTTTTGTACTGATAGAATCAGAAGCATCAATCATGTAATCTCTTGTCCACTACATTAATTTAACCAATGTCATACAAGCTATAAAACTGACATAAGCAATACAGCATACTAAGAAGTGCTCCTGGCCATTTCTTGTTATGTAAAAATGATCAATTACTGTGTCACGGACGTGTTATTTATCTGTGTTCCCACAATACACAAGTTTCTCTAAGTTAAATGAGGCAGAATAAACAAAAGGCTAGGGAATGACCAGAGAGAAAAACAGATCTATGTGGTGCCAGATTGTCCAAATAAAATAAATTGGATAACCAGCTACATAAAGCCACGCTGTTGTTTCATGCTACAATAACTCTAGTGCTCAGCACTTACTTAAAATGTACTGAATGTTTCAATTGATTTAGAAGTGTATCATTTTATATATATGAGAAAACAATGTAAGAGTCCATTAGTACAGTAGCTTAGAAGATGATATATTGACATACATTCAAGCTGCAAACTATTGTACACATGCAAATACATGCATGACATTGTATATATATCAGGGACGTGTAGTCAGGGTAGGCAGGGGAAGCAGAGCTGAGATTTGATAAAAAAATGATTAGAATAATAGAAAGAATATTTTTATAACTTGTAAACATCTTCTTTGTTTATTGTAATCATTTTTATAGTTAGGACTCACCAGCTTTGTGGAGTGCCCTGGGACTGCAGGGAGGCGAGAGATGAGGCAGCTATAGATATCAGCCTCACTTCTGTATAGTCAGACACTCCTTGCAGAGCTGGGGTGTGGCCCCACCACAGGCAGTAAGCTTCACAGAAGAGAGCAAGTAGAGGCATGCCTCTTAGTATGGAGGGCGTGCCTTGAGCACTGATGGACACCTTGGATGTGTCATGTGCCCAGGAAGTGCACTGCAGTGTTTAGAGATTGGAGCTCAGTCACCAGCAGCAAGAGAAGACTCAGTAATGAAGGTAACAGAATCAATGGACACTGAAGCTTAGTGTAGTGAGGGGAGAGTTACAGTGAGTAGGGGGAGAGACAGGCTCCCAGCACTCAGACCCATCTCCATGTGTGCCTCCTCAGCCATTGACCTCACCTCACTCATTTCCGACATCAATCATCGGACAAACATGCTGGTCAACCTGACGATAACGTCAGGTTCAGCATGTTGCCAGATGATTGATGAGCCTGCACTGAACGACTGCTCATTCAGTGTAGGCTTATCACAGACATAGAAACAATGTCGTAATCGTGCTGTCGTTTTTATGGTCTGCTAGTGGATGGGCAGCATAATTTATTTACTCTAGCCTACTAGATCTGGTTGCCCATTTACCACCATTCCATTTTTTATCTACCTAATATCTTCTCTGTAGCTTCACTCTTTCCCTCTCCTTTATAATGTAAGTTCACACAAGCAGGGACCTCCCTCTCGTTTCACCCACTCCCCTTAAGATCATGTAGCTAAGCTGCTAGGTTACATATGTAACTATGTATATGCAAGCTGGTCACATAAGCGTTTGTTACTTTTTTATCCTAGCTTATATAAACCAGTCAGCTTCTATCTACCATTTTATAGGATACTTGATATAATGATTGCTAGAAGCTGATTGTTTGTATGGGCAACTTCTCCACTTGTCTCTTTGGAAGGTTTGATACAACTCCCCCACAATCAGTAATGTTATTTTCTAAATTGTTGGGATTACTATCATGGGAAGATCTCAAGATCAGCCTTTTACACAGCTGTAGCTTGTCGAATTTGTGAGGTATGTGTTCCCACAATAGGTCTACCCCATCCCTTTTCCTACCAACTATTAGATTTGTGGTTAGACTTTGTGTCATTAAAATGTTCTCAACTCCTGACTCCCATCTTGTGTAACCCAGCATTATAAGGGGGCACTTCTACTTCTTAATTTGATGATTGGGTCCAAGCTGTCATTAAATAAACAACTGACTTTGCTACACAATAGGGTAAATGCACAGGTTCTCAAACTCGGTCCTCAGGACCCCAAACAGTGCATATTTTCCAGGTCTCCTCACAGAATCACAAGTGAAATAATTAGCTCCATCTGTGGATCTTTTGAAATTTGTCAGTCAGTAATGAATACACCTGTGCACTTGCTACGTGACCTGGAAAACATGACCTGTGTGGGGTCCTGAGGACCGAGTTTGAGAACCACTGAGTAAATGTAATAGCCTGCGATTTGCAGGTATCTGCAACTTCCCGATCAATTGATCAGCCAATATATCTGCCAGTGTGTACCAAGCAGTGGCGTAACTAGTGGCGTAGGGTGCAGGGGGTGCGCTTGCTATGGGGCCCGGCGGCTCACCAGCCTAGCAAGCATCCCCCTGCACTCTCTGTAGCATGGCCGGCCAAGACTTACTGGTGCAATTGGGAACGCTGGTCTCTGAAGCGATCAGAGACTAAAGACACCTCTGATCACTTCAGAGGCCAGCATTCCCACTGATGCAGTACGCAGGTGACGTCATGACGTCACCCTCGATGAGAGCCTGCGCCTGCTGCTGGAACTAGTTAGATCCAGTCAGCGGCAGCGTCTACGCGGGAGAGCTGGCAGAGTGGACTGGAGCGTTGCCCAGCGGCCAGCGTAAAGAGAGGTAAGTACTGCACCAGGGAGGGGGCCACAGCATAAAAAGGCACTACTAGGGGCATTACTGAGGGCACAGCATAAGGGGCACTACTAGGGGCATTACTGGAGGCACTGTATTAGAGGCATTACTGGGGGCACAACATAAGGGGCACTGCTAGGGGCATTACTGGGAGCACTGCATAAGGGGTAATACTGAGGGACTGCATAATGGGCACTACTTGTTGCACTGCATAAGGGGCACAACTGCAGGGGGTACTGCATGATGGGCACAACTACAGGAGACATTGTATAATGGGCACTGCATTAGGGGCACAACTACAGGGTGTATTGCATAATGAGCACAACTACAGGGGCACTGTATAGGTAGACCTGTGGGGGCCCCCGAGGAAATTTTTCTATGGGGCCCATTACCTTTGGTTATGGCCCTGGTACCCAGCATTATCAACTGTGTGACTGAGGCTTTGGTAGTAAAAGAGTATTTCTCCTCAGTTACACCCCCTACCCTCTTGGACCTTAACAAGCACTTTACGAAATTAATGTCACATATCCTAGTACCTGCGAAACGTATTTCAGCTAAGAATTACAAAAACACACTCCCTCCCTCTTCATAGGAACTTAAAAATGACATACAGAATGTGGCTGCCATGGAGAAGTTTATACACTGCCTTCATTATAGGGACCATCTCTTCACTCAAAAACTGTCTCCATGGTTAGTAACGGTCTGGACAATATATTTTCATCTGCACATTTTGATTATATATATATATATATTGAATTTCCCCTTGACATTTGCTACTCCCCTTCCTCTTTACCCTTCCACAGTCTTGTCCCCTCCCCCATATATAGTAAAAATAATCACAAATAATACTGTTTGCATTTCATTAATTAATCTTGTGTACAATGTCACAGGGTCCATAACCTTATTTACATTCTACACTGTGTTATGATATTATACTGACCTATTTATATAAATAGATTTAAAAAAAAATAATAAACGCATACATCTAAACATATTACCGCCAGACCCTAAAGTGACGGTTTTCTTCTTTCCACCCTACATTTCCATCTGGACCTTCAAATGCTGACCACAGTGCTTTCACAGGGCAATAGCCAGAATAAGAAGTGCTGTGAGTCTGCGTTTTGTTATATGTAAGATGGACAATTAAGCACATCTGCATGAATATAAATGTATTGCAATACCACATATTAGTAATTTTGATTCTTTTTTTATTTACTCATTTCTTGTCCATGTGAAAATTTGCACCTCTTAAGTAATGGCAGTATACTGCACAATTCATTTTGAGAGTTTTTTTTCATTAAAAAAAAACCAAAACTTACTTATGGGGGTTAATATACTGGGTATCGATATTTTGAAAAATATACTTACCTATGTAGATATAGATTAGATATAGAATAGGCTTATTATGTGTTGACATAGTGCAAAGGTTATAAAATTGTATACTTATTATGTTACTGTGTTTTTTTTATGTTGTTTATTATTTGATATGCCCGATTTTCTAAATGCATATATTTGTGGTTATGGCGTGAATATAATATTATCTTTTATAATATAAGTATCCATGGCGGTGGATATTAGAAACCGAGTATCTATCAGTCTTATATAAGTGCAATACGATGGTGTCATTTACATAAGAAGCAATGAATATGTGAAACGCATGATCCACAGAAGAATCAGGGCATGTGGAATGCACGATCCACAGCGCATGCGGCTCATCCCAAAATGAGACTTGGGTGAAGTCAATACTGTGCATGCGTGAACCGGAAAATACTGGTATATAAACCACAGAGGCGGGACATTAATCATACCTTCTGAGCAAGCCGCTGATATTTTGTATAGGCGGGGAAACGTGTTAAAGATTTTACTTCGTTGTTTACATTGCTCCAGTCAGTGCCACTGATCTGTGCATGCAGCATACAGCTAAATCTGCCGATTGCACTCTCCTGGGAAGGCTGCAAAACGTGACTACACCAGTAGTTGTGAGAAAAAGGCTTCCATTTAAGTGAATTTGACTCCTAAGGAATAAGGAATTTACAAGCTGCGGAAATTACCCATTGTTTAACCTTAGTGAAGGCGTTATATTATTACCTGGCCAGGATCAGCACAAAGTGGGTAAATATGCGGTTTCTTAATACCTACTAATACCTCAGAGGCGAGTGACCGCTAAGCGAATGGATGGAGGAAATTCACACTGAGAAGCCATACTAACATCAGTGACTGTGACTACTACATTTAAGCCTATTGTTAATAACTATAATTGCTGCTACAACTAACAACTTATGAGCTTTTTCTATGTTTGACTATTCAGTGATACTACAGTGGATGCTATTGCATGTTTTATAGACATATTTTAAAAAGTATATTATTATAATTAACACCGGACGGTATATTTGTTATATATATTGTATTCATTATTGTATATATATATATATATATATATATATATATATATATATATTATTTTTATATATTAAAATACCTATGTACAAGCGCTGTCACTTAAGTTTTGTTTTTCTGTGAATTGAAGGGCTGAGTATTCTCTTATTAACAGCAGCAGGTGAAATAGGTTATTATACCAAATATTTGGATAATAGTGCCAGGTCTTTTGTTTACACTTTAATACTGCTATATTAAGTTTCATTATTTTCACATTTGTAATAAAAAAATAGTTTTTGGATGCCCCTCTACATTGTGGTCTATGGCAAGGTACCACTAGTTAGTGCCTTTCAGGCAGGAAAGCACAAGGTAATGGAGGGAATGTAACTCCAGCTACAACTGCAGCATCTGGGTTCACATTTGAAATTATGTTCAAGCAAATCAATAATCATCAGTTGACTTGTTCAAAGTTGGTATCTCAAGTGGCCTGTTGTAATTGTCTGACCTTGTGAGCAATAATATGACTTAGTCGATTTAGTAGAAAATTGCTTTTGTCAGTGTGCTTGGGGTTGGGGGCGGGATGCCGGTGCTTAGGATGCCGGCGGATACAATCCCCACGCCGGCATCCCAACAGGGTTAGGATACAGATACCTGTCTGTAAGTATCCTAACCCTACCCCTAAACTTAACCGTCCCTCCCCGCAGCCTAAACCTAACCTTCCCACCTGCAGTCTAACCTATACCCCCCCCCCTCACACAGCCTAACCCTCCCCCTAGTGCCTAACCCTAACTCCTAAACCTTCACCTAACCCCAATACTTAGAGGTGGAATGCTGGCGGCGGGATTCTGATTGGTGTTGGGATATAAACTACTAACTTACATAATGCATCATACTGGTACCCATAACCTGTAAATATATTACTACAAAACATTTTCCTTATGGAATTGCAGAAAGAGTAGTCAAATTGTGTTGTGCAACTGTCATTGTGCCTTTTGTAAGTCTAGCCCTGTCTGACTAATATCTAAGTATTTTGAGCAGTTGTCTATAATACCACAGGATACACTAATACCCCTTTCCGACAGAAAACCAAATTCCTGGGTCAAACATTTCTACCCGGTTATATGCTGATCTGCACGGGTCCTTTTTCTGTCTGGAAGGGTCAACCGGGTCAAAATTTCCGGGACTTCGATCCAGATTTTTACCAGGGTCAGAGATCTGAGAATTTCGACCCGGGTTGACCTTTTCAGACAGAAAAAAATACCCGTGCTGATCAGGAAATTACTGGGTAGAAATGTTTAACCCAGTCATTTGCTCTTCTGTCTGAACAGGGGTTCAGGCTGGGAATGACAAAACGACCTGGCACGCAAATGCCGGATAAAAGACGGATTTTTGCAAACTTATGTCTGAAAGTGGTATAATTGTGCAGTAAAGGCCTGTGCCCTAGAGAAAGAATATAATATTTCATTATACAACAAGTAAGGATATAGCACTGTATTTATTTAGAAAAATAAGAGTGAATGTATGTAATATTAATGGAGAAAACAAAAATAAAAATGTGATAATGGGTGATGGGAAAACACAAGAATTGAGTTCTTCACATTTTAAACATAGTGTGTGTTGAGGACTATTTTTATTTCTCATAACTTGCTAATATAGAAGCTTTAAATATGATTTTGACATGACTTTTAACTAGTTGATTGTAAAGTTATTCCACAAAACCAGACACAGCACAGTAGAGTTCTCCTAGTTAGCAACTTACAGTCCTTCAGCGATACATTCCAGCATGAGAACTTCCCCTCTTAGCACCGTTTTATTACTTGTATGGCCGGTGGGAACCAAAAAACTTGGACTTCTGTTATCTACCGGACTATCTAAAGGATTAAAACAATAGAAGATAAATCATTACAAAATCCTACACATATGGCATAAAAATAACTACAAAGATTATTTGTAGAAATTATCAAACAGGAGTTAAGGGAAAAAGATTCTAGAAAGGTGTAGAATAAAGTAATTACACAAGTCATGCAAAGATGTTTCCATAATGTTTCATTTAATATTATGGATTTTACCTTTGGGGAACAGCTACAAAGAAAGCAAAATTAACTCTATGAATTTACATGGACAACAGGTGTCAGATTAATTTTTTATTGGATTCTACTGTATAAAGTAGAACAGATTTTATTACTTTTCTAATTTTTTTTTATGTTTTATTTTTATCAAAGATCCTGCTAGAAGTACCAGCAACAGACCTATTTTTTTTTAATGAACTATCATATGTGTGATTCATAGAATAATTAACATGAGCCTGCCCCCTGTGGAGCCTAATTTATGTAGGCTTCTACGCAATGGCTTGGAAAAGGAATATGAAATACTATATTGCTTGATTATGCGAACACTGGGACATGTTTCATCTAACAAAAAAACAGACATATTACCCTGGTGGGATTGAAATTTACAGATTTAAAACTTAAAAGTAAAAAGCTAAGCTTTGCCTGTAATATTTTCAGCTGAGATTACAATAAAATATTAATCTATTAATAAAGCAGTACCCAGTTAGAGGACACAATTACAACAAATCTGAAAGATTTATTCAGATGTGGAGTAAATTTTTTTTTGTTGTGCTTATATTCTATATACGTGCAGTATTATTCTACATACATATGGATATTTATACTCTATCGAAAACTGCAAAACATGTAACAAACTTACAAATGTGAATAATGGGATTTTTACGAGCTTAGCTGTATAGATATATAAGCTTACATACTTTACATTGTATCCATTAAGTTCAAATTATTTTGCTTCCAAAATTTAACATTTTCCCCCATAATATTCACATGAGTTTTCATCTGTTTGTCAATGTCTGTGTGCAAAACCATTTTTTTCTAAAGCGCAAAAAAATCAAAACACAGGAATGCTATTTAAACCAATAGAATATTTTTTTTGTGACTGGTTGTAATATAGAGAATATATACTGGCAGGGAAACAAAAACAAACTCGCTATATGACATGAACATATTTTCAGATAAACTACACACTTATATGGAAAAAAAAGTGTTTGAAAGTACGCTGTTCAGAATAACACTAATATAATGGGAAGTGTATTCAGCCCTTTTGTATCTTGCTTTTTTCAAGATACAAAATGTAATAATAACAAACTAGCAGCACTAATTGATGTTGTCTATAGCTATTTACTGTATATAACACTGTGCTGCATTATATGGCCCACTATTTAGCAATCTTCTTTTGAAAATTGTGATTTTGGCACCACTTAAAATATTAATATAAAATGTATTTTAGGACTACATTATGTTACTTATAGCCTGGGTAACTGAACTATAAATGTATTTTACAGCCGTAAGAATCCAGATGTTAATTTTAAAAGACTATTGTTTCATTCATCAGTGAATAAACAATTACTACTTTGTTCAAAGAAAACATAAACAGGATTAAATGTGTTTTATTGACAATTTCCACATTTATAATATTTTACTAATTCTTTAGACCCCATATACTTAAATAATAGTGTATTATCATGTCTTATTTTTATTAATGTTACTTAATTAGAAGTGTCATAAGGAAAAGTACAAAGTAATTTATGAAAACTGCGAATGGACTTTGAAGAAAGACAAAATATCTTATCTATATATTAGAAGGTTAAAATAAGAAGTAGCTTAATTAATTCTAATATTAAAGTATATGCTAATTAATATTTTATTTTACCAAAACTCACCACCATAAAAATCAGTGTCAGTTAAATTAGCAGCTATAGTTTCATTCAAAGAATTCACTAAAAAAAAAGAATAGCATAAATATTTCACAATAACAATTAAAACTATTACTAAAAAGAAAAGCATAATTACAATCTTCCATCGTCTTAGAGAAGTATTATGGCATAATTTCACAAATTGACAAAAAAATATCGGAATATTTTTACAAGAAAAACAATAAAGACTTTCTTTAAATGTATTAACTTTAAAAATCTAAATATAGAAGTTAATTCCACTCTGGAACTGAGCAAGTAAAAAAAAGATGACTATAATGCTATCAGAAATGCAAGTGCTGCAGTGTTAACCTATTTGAGATATTAAACAATATTGCAAATCCCAACAGCATTGTTCTTTGGGTTACTGAAAGCTTTCACAGCAGCATAATACAATGGGTAATATGTGCTTAAAATAAAAACAAAACAATACAGTTCTGAGCTCATACATCTAGCCTCAATAATCTAAATCTTTTTATCCACTCCCTCCCCTTACCTCCACCCTATGCAGAAACCACTGCAAATGCAGAGTTCATGTCCTTAATCACAACACCATGTAATCCATCAAAACAATAGCAGGTCTGAATCATCAGGCCTACATCAGGTGTAGTAAAAGAGAGAGAACATAAGAAAATGCACTTAGGGCACTATTCTCATCTGTGGCCAGTGAGTATATAAACCTGCTCATATACAATTTGTGATAGTAGGGTACATTTACAAATGTGCAATAGTACTTTATTTTCAGCACGCAAGATGGCAGTGTGCAGATTGTACTACATGTCCAAAAGAGTTGAGCTCATTGAGGGCATTCGGAGTTAGGTGTGGATTAGGCCGACTGCTGTTATTTTGTGTTAAAAGATGAGATTATTAAAATAATACAAAGTGAATTTAAGGGGGAGTACCCTGTTTTGCAGGAGGATGAGCAGAAGTTTAACTCAAGCATAAGGACAACATATTTCCACCTTTTCATTACTGCACAGCTCCCAGCCATTTTCCAGGAAGTGGCCCGAAAAGGGTCACGTACAACTCAGAAAGACTTTATAACATAATTGTTAGAATCAGACACAGAGAACCAGGGGTTTATTTACTAAAGTGCGGGTTTATTGAAGTGGAGGTGTTGCCCATAGCATTTATCTAATACCTCCTAGAAGATAATAGCTAGAATCTGATTGGTTGCTATGGGCGACACCTCTTCTTCTATAAACCTGCACTTTAAAAAATATACCCCCCAGTATGCTGCGGGGTAAAACACTGCAGTAAAACAATAAACAAGTCAGAAAACACTGCTTTACATCTAGCAGATACATTTCTATCCTTCTCTGGGAAGAGACTGATATTTCACAACACACATCTGTCAGATGAAGCTGCAATTTTCCTGACAATAAAGAGATTAAGGTGGTCTTGAAAAGCTTCATCTTAAAGGCCATTTTTGTTTTCATTGATAGGCAATCTAGTACAGAAAAAATATTTTACAACAAAAAAATTAGCAAATTACCATTGCTTCTTCAAATGAAGAGGTGCACTGTATCTTCAGAAACTAATTTGTAGGTACACAGTACTCATAAAAAGCAATGTATTATTAACCTAAATTCTGCAGTATGGTCTATCAAAATGTAACTGATGTGTATTGGTATAGTTGGAGGGGATCAGTATGATTTACCGCCGGCCATGTTCAAATCCCGACAGCGGAAGCCCGGCAGTGAAGATCCCGACAGGTAAGTTTTTTTTTCTATTTACTAACCTAACCTCCCCCCCCTAACCCTAACCCTCCCTTAGGGGTGCCTAACCTTAACCTCCCCCCCAAGTGCCCAACCTTAACCCCCCTCTAAGTGCCTAACCCTAACCCCCCCTTCCCCTAGCTTAACCCTAACCTCCTGGTGGGGCCTAACCCTAAGTCCCCCCCGGGAGCCCCTAACCTAACCCTCCCCCCCGCGGCTGTCCGCGCCCGGCTTACCTTTGATCGGTAAGCCGGGTGTCGGGCTCCCGGCGTAGGTCTAATGACAGGTGTCGGGACTTCGACACCGGTCATTCCACAGATGCCAGGATTAGACAGTTGGGACCGTTGGCATCCCAACTGCATCCCAGTTGGAGCAGGGAGTGTTTGCAGAACAAAATGTAAAAGGGGATCTTTAGAGGTTGTTATGTTTAGTGAATGTAAGAAAAATACCTGCTTGTTACACAAAACATAAGAGGCAGCAGCATAACCAAATTAGTATTCCTAACTCTAATTGTATCAGCGATGTAGCATTTACAAGCATCTAGTAAAATTTAATCCAAAACAATCATAAAATAAGGTAAACACTTATTTATTTATTTAATTATTTATGGTCCATGTGATAGGCTGGAGGCTGCCAATCATAAAATACGTGCACAAACAGAAGTGCAGCCCCGTCCACCACCACATAATTGAACCTAAGGATGAAAGGTAAGCTAATTTATTTAATTTAATAATTTGTTATATATTTCTCAATGATAATCTTTTGGCCCAGGCGTGCCATTAAAAAAATGCTAATACTCTAGTGCGCCATGAGTCCAGAAAGTTTGGGAACCACTGCTATAGGTAATATCTAAAAGTGCAAAAATTATCCTCCCACTGTGTAAATGTGACTATTGATGCACAACACTCATAGATTTACATGCAAGATAGCAGATGAGAGGAGCTGTGTGTATCATGAAGAATATCTTGTAAATGTAAAGTAGGTGTAGTTATGTAGCCATAAACTTACGTCATTACTGAAAATATGTTTATCTTTGCAAATGGACTTCATTTTCTGATATCACTGTAAGTTATGGAACCCAAGTCTTGGCCTATACCTCAATACAAGGGGCCTGATTCAGAGATGTACGCAATACCTATATTTACGCAGTGCGAGATATTGTTTGGCATTGTGCATGCGTGTAAGGATTCAATCACAAAGCAAGTGACAGATAGTAGGCATTCAGGGGATGGGTAAGGGGGAGTAGCTAGAAAAACACAGACGTGTCTCACCGTTTAAATGCCATTTTATGGGCATACATAAATTAGCTATTTTGATCTCCTTTGCAGCATGAGAACTCTTTGTGAGTGTTTGAGACAGGTCAGACTTGTGCATATGCTGCATGGCTGCCCAATCATCATTGATGTTACTAATGTTTACGCTGGTGCACGATGTCGGATGGGTATGAGAAGGCAGCAGTGGGCGCCCCTTTGCTCGAGTAAGCTTTGGAAACATTAGCATATTTTTCTCTGAATCAAGCCCATGCCTTTTGTCTGTTCTATGCACACATTTTACAGGAAAGCAAATTTGTGAGGACATTCCACATGTTCCTTGAATGTCATAATTAATTTAAGACCTAAATAAACATTTAGGGTGGAATTCCATTAGCCGTGGTAATTTACCTGACTACTTTATCATCCCATCTGCTAGCTGTAAATTATGAAAACCCACACATAGTACATATGGAGCATATTTCTTATAGTCAAATTATTAGCGGTAGAAGGGAACAGCTAGATGCTATTGATGAGTTCCATTGCTCTGTTTTCCAAATTGAATATACCCTATCTGCATGGTGAAGAGTAAAAATCTAATCATTCATTCTGATTATTGAACAGCCAAGTCTCTACCTAATATACAGTAACCACACATTACACAGAACTGTTCATTAAGTTAGTGGGCAAAAACACACATTTCTTCAGAGGGCATATGCTACCTTTCAGCAAACGATTGCCGGTACACATGAAGAAGTGGTCATTAGCAGACAGAATCATCCAATATGAAGGGATTGACTTGTGACTGTCTAATATGGTGGTTTTGAGGTTTAGATAATTTATTGGCTGTATTTATCTAAACAAAGTAGAAAACTAAGAAAGTAGTAGTACTATAGCAAAGTGTAGTCAAGTAGCCACCAACCTCTAGAACTATAGATACAGCCAATATACTCAGAGCTATACTATGGAACACAATTTAGGTCTTGGTGCTGTACAGAAGTGGAGAAGGTTAAAAGTATTGTATAAAAATGGTAATAATGTTCTAGACTACATTTCACATTTGGTTCTACTAAGGTAACTAATTTCTTAAAGCTCTAGTACTTCATACAGTAGCATTTCACATTCTCCTTCCTCTAGCTGGAGCCCCACCGGCTACACCATGAAGGCATTTTTCCTGGTTTTAGCCGAGACTCTGAGAGGAACTGTGGGAGGAGCATGCTAGTAACATTTTCCCAGTAGGTGATAATGCAGCTTAAACTATATAAGTGAATAAAAAATATTCCAACTTACTTGTCAAAACCTTTAAGGAAATGGGTTGCTTCTGATGGATAGTCTGAGTAAGGTTAAATCTTGCATAACAGATGTAAAAATCTCGCGTGTCCTCTGGCTGGACATTTGAGAAATAAAAATCGCCATTTAGACCTTGGGAAATCCTTCCATTCTGAGGCAAGCGCTGGAAGACTGTACGGAAAAATAGGTGACAAATATTACCAAGTTAGGATCTGCCATACTGTAAATGTACCAATCCCCCATGTTCTGGTGATATTTATCATCATATTGGTGATGTTTTGATGTACAGCAACAATATACCTCAACACAATCATAACAGGTAAGAGTTGTACTTTTTACATTTTACAGGATATATTTGAATTGAAATGCAAAACCGCAAAGTGTACTAATTACCTATTAACAGTAACAGTCCATTATAAAAAAAAATTCAGTTTGTGTAGAGTGGATAGATCTATTTTAACCCCTTATCTGTTGTTAGACCAATTCTAACTATCTGATCAATAACTTATCAGGGGCTGCATTACTTACCTGTGTTCTAGTAATTGGCAAACATAAGCTGAATCTGGTTCTTGGTTATAACATAATACAACTGTTATCTGAAGTGGTTGATGCACTTGCCTAGTATTAATTTGCTAATTATGTGACTGATTGAGTATAATTTTAGAGCTTCACTAATTAGTTCACTAATTCAGAAAGTACTAAAGCCAGTTGGAATGAAATTGCCAAGTTGAAAGCACAAAGTAATAATTGTCCTAGTCATACGTTAATGATAAGGAAGAGCATTGTAAGTCTCTGTTGGGATCAATAATGAATGGCCATATACAGTAGATCACATATAAGAGTAGGCTTAGAACAATCAGTGAATTACTTACAGTTATCCATCCAGAATATAATAGGTGGTGGTAACCCCCGTGGAGGTTTGCATGGTAAGACTAGAGGCATACCCTGCTGGATTACAATGGGCTCAATTTTCTCTTTGGTCCAGAGTGGTGACCCTGAAAAAATAAAAAACACGCAGTGAATAAAATTGAAAATATATATCCTGTATTATACACCAGGTTATACTCTTGCTCTGCCTCCTATGTCGCATTTGGCTACCAGCTCATTAAATGATCATTACCATTATATAGCAGGGAAGGGGGTCTTCATTATGTTATACAACCACAATCATTATTACTGCAAGTCCTATGTAAGAGTCTGGTGACACTCACCAGAGTTCTGTGGTCTAGGCTCATATAAAGCCCAGGACAGTTGTAAGACAGGAGTTATGGTGCAAGGGGAGCAGTGACTGAGACCACAGGTGATTATGGTACACAAGCCATTGTTTAAATTCTCAGCACCACAGGGTTGCTAAAGGAAATGATATATTAATGACTTCAAATGTAATATACACTTTTCTTACTTCTGTATGTCCTAAGTCTGTATACTAAAACTAACCATGGCATAGACCAAACAGTAAAAATGTCTAACATTACACACATTTAGTAGTAGTATATCTCTAGAATGTGTATTTAAAGCTCATTTTGGAAAGTGTTTGTGTTCCCTTTATTGTATAAAAAGGGCATTTCTCACTGTGAAGAAAGTCCTCAAACTGAGATTTTCCATTTCACTCTTTCTATTACAGTATGTGGGAAATACATTATAAGTGTTTTGAACTCACTAACAACCTGAAAGTAAGAATCACACTGTGTCTCAGCGTGTCTCTATCTGACTGACTTCAGCTAATGGCAGCATTACCCTATGCCTGCTATAACAGCCTAAACCCCTGAATCAATGGGACAAGAAATTACAGTACTGTTAAAATCTTCTATTTACCATTCTGTATAAACAAACAACTAAAATAAGATTACTTCAAAATTGTGGCGTTTCCTACAATTTAATGTGAACAAGAAGAATAACTAGAGTTCTGTAGAGAGGAGCCACATTCATAAAAAATAACATTTCATCAAAGACAGAACATCTGGGTGGTACAGCGGATGGCTTGAACAAAAAAAGGAAAGTAAAGAAGATTTGTAGCCATGACATACGGGGTATTTGTGCAATGGACAATAGGACGTTTCAGTGAATGTAAAATAAACACTGGGTAATGTAGAATAGAATTGTATACAGCTGACCGAAATGGCTGCATTTATGTAATAAGTTCTGTAATACTATCTAGATAACAAATGAGGATGAAGGTTTATGTCACACCTTTGCTAGCTTAACAGTAACTATGCTGTGTTTCTTATATTGCCTTCATACATGACAACGTGAGTTTTTAAATACATCGTTCTCTTTTCAAATGTGAGAAATTGTCAATGCAGATTCAAATCACCGTTTCATTAATATAATTTCCGGCACAGTAGAACACAGTGCCAATGTTTTACACTTTAGGGGCACATTACCCAGGTTTACGGTTCTAGGTATCTTTGTTTACAATATCAATACTGATATTGTATCATTTTGGGAGATGATGTTTTGGGGGTCCCACAAATAGGAAAGTTTGAGGAACAGTTTGTGCTTCCATGCAGTACTTAACCAGAGCTTTACGTGATATGTTGTTACCTTCTAATAAGATGGCTTTGAGGATTTTAAAGATGTCTTTAATCAAAGAAAAGAAAGGTAAGAGAATTAAACAGAAAATTCAGTACTAAAAATAAAATAGAATGGATATTCTTTGCAACATTAACAGCTATGTATTTGATTCAGTGAAACTTGTTTATCGAAACAAATATTGAAAAGGAAAAAGCATTTTAAAGAAAACCACCGTGACTTTAAAATATATTGCGCAAAGTAAACAAAATGAAAGAAAAGTAAAAAAAATAAAATAAAATTAAGCAAAATAAAAATAATGTTAAATATGAAGGTTTAAATCATTTAAGGATTGCAAATGCATAGCTCATGAACAGTGCTTTTTTAACTATGATACAATGGACTGATTTCCAATCACTTACTAGACTGTCGGACAACAATATTGTTTGATACCGCCGTCCCCCGGTCATTTTTGGCAGAGCACTGGTATTCCCCTTCATAAGCTTCTGCCTTTCCTCCATTCATTATATTTATTTCAAGCGTTCCTGAGTTGGGTTTCATTGTCACCAAAGGATCTTTCTCTATGTCAAAATGGGTGCCGTTGCGAGTCCATGAAAAGCTGTAAGTAATTTATTTTTACTAAAAGATACTAGTTTTCTTCCTGCAAAGTATAAATGGCTGCATTGGTTGTCTCATAAACTGTAGTGTGTTTGCCACTTTACAGCTTAACTAACCAGTATATAACTCTGAAATCACCATGATAAATATGTATACAATATTAGGTACAAGTATATTGCAAATACAAAATAATGAAATTTAAAAAATGCAAGAGCACATAGTGAGTTGCATGAATTTAGAATTTTGCTTCCTAGGGCATTTGCACTTTGCAGAGTATAGCCCAGAATAATGACGTTGACAGTGTGGGGACCACACATGAGAAGTGGAGCTGGCACAACATGATGGATCAATCAGAATAGTTATGAAGAGAGTAAGCTAACCACAATTATGTGTCTGATACTGTGAGCTAAAGCAATAATGAGGTTTCTTTTAGCAGGAGGCAACATTTTGATTCATTTCCAGGGATGGAGAGTTTGCATGTACGGATGCATACCTGTTTTACTGGGTGTTTTATAGACCTTACAGTGCACAAAATGGGCACATTCTCACACCACATGGGACACATGGGATCTCACTACTTTAAAAGAAATCAAAATCATTTGACAAACATGATATGATTTACTGATAATTCTTAGTTGAGAGTTACATGAGGTATTATTTTAAATATATAAGTTGTTATTAAAGGTCTAATGGTGCATACACATGGTCAGATTTCTTGGTCGGTTTAAACGATAACGATATAGTTTAAATCAACCTTTTTTTGCCCCCTCAAACGACCAAACGATCAAGCGATGTGCGGGCACAGATGGTCGGTATTGATATCGACCATCGAACGTGCATGCAGGCCAACCTGGTCGATATCGACCAGGTTAGCCTTGTTACTATAGGGACCCTCGATCGTTGATCCAGGGTCGTTATAGTAGTTGGGGGAATGGAGCATGTGCTGGATGTTCGATAACGATCATCCAGCACATGCTGGTCGATCAGACAATGATATCTGATCATTGTCTGATCTGACTGTGTGTATGCACCATTATAAATGTTTTACACATTAGCTGTATTTTCAAAATCGGAGTAGGTTGTATTAGTAGGCTGTACACTGACGTGACAATTTTACATTTAATAAAGAAAACATCTGTTGCAGACCACAAGTCCACAAATTGAGGCGCAAACCATTTTTAACCAACATAAAGCAGCATAACAGGGGTGAGGCCAGATGAATGCCCTCCGTGGATCTAAAAACTTGCACTGGATGTCTGCATATTTTCTGGTTTACATTGATCCCCAATGACTGTAATGGAAGAATTATAAAGTCTAAAACCATAACCAGCTCATCTATATCAGGATAATAAGCCACAATAGATGTCTAAGGGCATGCATTATCCAGGGAATCATTCATTTGTGGTTTCCTTCTAAGTAATTAACTTACAAATTGATGGGAAATAACAATTAAACAAAACAGTTGCACTGAATAACATATGAGGAGACAAGCAACTATCTCCTGCTACATCCAGAAGCTGTATTCACCATCTCACTGCCCCGAATAATGTATCTTGCTGATTTAGGGCCTGATTCAGAGGTGCACATAATTCAGATGCAATGCTAATGATCATGTACTTAAGCGATTATTTGCCACTGCGGATGATTGGAAAGTCCTGAAAACCCCTAGGGTGTATGCTTTACACAAAGTGTATGCACAAGGATTCTATTCCGCTCGGGAGAGACGGTATCAGTAATGGGGCAGCAGAGTGATGGGCGCTCCTGGGTGGTGACTGGGAGGTGGCCAGAAGTGAAGGCATGGGCTAGTTATAGTAGTGTCGCGGGGAAGTCAGGCAAAGTGGCTGTGTTCTCAGCCGCAGAGCTGCAGCCACAGAGGCCATGGTCAGACGGAGACAGTGGAATAACTGGCGGTGTTACAGTGTGCAGAGACGCTGAAAGTTAGTGGTTCAGTGCTGGCAGGTGCACAAGGAGAAGGATTAAACTAGCCTTTGCATATTATCGTTGCCGCCACTCCGCAAACAGGGTCCACCTCTGAGTCAGGCCCTTTATGTCTCACTACTTCCTTTTATTTCTATGCTTTATTTCTGTGTTTGGTGCCTTGGCACTCATTCTCAAACCCCTTTCAAGTTCCAAAATATTTCACTGTCTTTCTTAATCCCCCTTAATGGCAATTACACTTATGTTCGTGATTTAATTATTTTGATTAATGATCCATAATCTTCTTATACATCCTGCCTACTCTACACAATTCACACAAAACTGACTGAGTGGTGTAGCCTCACTAACTCTACTTCAAATGTGTTTGACTGGATAAAAATGGAATCTGCCATTGGTCATCATGTATGTAACTTTCATTTCCTCTGTTGTCCAATACAGTGTAAGCGTTTGAGTAGAGCCCTCTTACCTCATTTTCTATTTGTCAATATGTTCAACTATTTTATAACAGTACACACGCACACACGCACACAATTACTGGTACACCAACCTGTGTGTCAGCAGGTTAATAAAAACATCAAAGATACCTATATCACTATGGTTCCCTGGTCTTATTTCCATCTTTCTTGTTAGCTCAATTACCTGCATCATTTCTGAAATGCCATCTCAGTAAGCACAGGCCTATCTATAGGCCACATGTCCATTGCTATTCCCATTAGTGTGATGTGATTTATCCTGATGTAATGGAGCACAGTAATGCTTGGGTTTGTGCTGAAGAAATTAAGATTCCCATGCACCATATCTCAGAAAGCAGCTACTGAACATGTCTGCGAGTCAGAAATATAGTAGGTCTACAGCTTTCAGACACTATTACATTGACATGCTTGACATTTATCTGGCTAAAATAGCACAATAAGGAAAAACGTACCTTGGTGGGGGCTTTCCTTTTGCTTTACACTGAATCAGAATGTTCTCCCTCGGATCCACAATATAGTTTTTCGGAGACTGATGAGTTATAGTTGGAGGCTGTGGCACTGCATTGCAAATTAAAGCTTGCATATTTAATAGCATGTAAAAAGAAAGCTACATAAAAGAACACACACACACATACATACACAGTCTCCAAAACCACACAAGGGAAACAACATAAATAACTATTTGCTAACTAAATAAACAAACCTATAGGTGCAAAATCAATATTTAGCAAATCAATACACAAGTAAAACAATAACACAGAAACATAATATGGGCAGAGAACAGTCACAGCAAACACAAAGTCCATCACTCTGACACGTCAATGAGCAGCAAAGCACAACTGCACAGACACTTACATTGCTCTAGAAGAATTGCTTTTTCCCCACAAGAGAATCAGCAGTTGTAAAGATAAACAGAAATTAAGAGAATTGACTGTTAGTGTAAAAGATTTGAAACTACTTATCCAAATATCACCCATATAGAAGAAATCACATATAACGTGAGTCATTTCTGCCTTGATTACAAAGAGGAAATATCACTGTTCCCATTAAACCATAAGGCACAGCAAAGTAAAACCAGTTTAGATAAGTTTTAATTTGCAAGCTACAGTATGTAATATTCTTATTTTCCATGGTAACCATCTCGCTGACATTTGTTATTTATAAAATACATGTACTATATACAGTAATGATCCTCTTTACCATACCTCCCTTCTGTCCCAATGTAGGCAGGGCAGCTTTGATTAGGGGAGACTGTACTGCCAGACGCACATTTATTTAACTCACAGGAAGCATGGAAGCCAATTAAAGGCTATTTTAGGGTAAGGAATGGGGTTGGGGGGAGCCTAGGTACTCCCATCCTAGTGTAACCACACTTATTTTTAGTAGTGTGCTAATATTGTCCCAATCAATATTAGGAGTTTGGTTTATATAACATCTATAAAGACTGAGTGACATCAGAACTTCAGTAATATTTTAAAGCCATTGTGTATCATTCCTGTGCCTAACTCCAAGCATGAAACGCCCAGATAATTCTGCTCTTTATATCAGATGATGCAAACTTCTGCATCTGCCTGTATATACATACCCTTCCCTATATAGAAGGATTTCAGTCTTTTACAAACAGGCACATCGTCACAAAATATGCATAGCAAAAACAATAATAACCTAAGTATTTTGCTACTGAGATCTTGTTACATAAACATCTACCAAATAGATAGTTTAAGATGTTTCTAAAAATAACACAATTTATAGTCACAAAATTTCTACATGGATATATACACACAAATAGGAACAATATTACATTTAGTGTTATATTTTTACCTTTCTAGTCAGGTAATGAGGACAATTGTATGATGCTATTTGTACCACTATAAACTGTCTCCAAACAACATGCAAGTATATTTAGTAGGCGTACAAAAAAATTATGGCAACTTAAAAATGCATTTGTACGGTATGAAAGCAATGATTCCTGGAGTGGGTGACCTGTTGATTCTGCGATATCAATTTATTGCTTGAAGGTATGTAAATAGAGAAAGCCAGCACACTCAAGTGAAATGACTTCAAAACAAAACATTAGCAAACAAAATAAGTTCCAGTTACATGTCAGAAATTTGTATGTGTTTTAAATGGCCTTAAGTATGGTGGTTTAAAACTGACCTATTATGAGATATTATTTTACCAATTACTGTGTCAAGTAAATTGCTGATCATTTGCGTTCTGC
Organism: Taudactylus pleione; assembly: GCA_031769625.1. NCBI lineage: Eukaryota > Metazoa > Chordata > Amphibia > Anura > Myobatrachidae > Taudactylus > Taudactylus pleione. The sequence goes on along the minus strand of JAUIMM010000040.1, from coordinate 27,453,122 downwards.
CTGGTGCTGCCTGAGTGTCGCCAGGCAAAGCAAATTGGCATTAAGATACAACTAAGTATCATAATACCTACTCACTATGGGGGGCCAGGTCTGTAAGGAATGTGAAATATACTGTACAATGCAGTGCAGATGTTACATGCATGTTACAAATGTTCTATTGCTCATCTTATTTGGAAATGCCCCAAGATGTATGCTGCATGGAAACATCAGTTGTATGGCAGATTTTTCATCTGCAAATGTTTTGACAGGTGCAAAAAAGCATTTCACAACAGATGGAATATGGACCCACAGCCAGAAAATGATAAGATTTCATAACTCTGTACAACTCACAATTCGGTTAATTAGATCATTTCTTTTGGAGAACTTTTTAATAAAAACGCACAGTATATGCTTAAAATTTAAATATTTAAAATAAATGTATGTACAAATTTGGGACATATGCAGAATATTCTGACTGCCATCCTAGGGAAATTGATTTTTAGCATCATATTCATACTATTACTATCTGATCATACCCAGTAGCAACTGTATTGAAGCAATCAGCACTAAAACAAATAAACTGTCATGAGACTAACGTTAGAGACTGCTACTAATATACATATATGGATTCTGCTAATATTAATTTAATTATAAACAATTGAATTCTTGCATACTGGTCTTAAAATGACATATGTCAAGAACTGTCATTGTTAAACACTGATTTTAGAACACTCAGGGATTATGGATTCCAACAGTGTTTGTCTCTATGAGAGGCTAACAGTACACATCTTGAATACTACAGTATAACTAAAGAGAAGAGAAATACTTACGGTCAAGTGGCACTTCCAGTGCTGTAATTACTTGGCACAAGACAAGAGCCAAAGAAGCTCTGCTTGAGAATAATCTTTTCTTCTGCATTATTTTAAGCTGCCTTAGTCTACTCCTGCTGAGAGACAGAAGCCTTTCTTCTTAACACAACAGATTCCTTCACAATATGCGACCAAGTGTCATGAAGACAGGAGCTGAAATGGAAAAAAAACACATTCATATTTAATTACATGAAATATAGAAATTAAATCTATGGCCTTTATTTTAAAAAAAGCACCTAGTAACCAAAAATAGCATGTTTCCAATATTCACAATTGTGTGAATAGATTTATAATAAAAATGACCCAAAAAATGCATAAACACAACTCTGCTATTTAAGTAAGTTTATCTACTGCTGATAAAAAATGTTTTGTTACTTTTGTCTGAGGCTAGTCATCATTAAACAGAAAATACTGATAATACAGAATGCTTAAAAAAATTGCACTTAGTATGGACCACTTACAAATAAGCAAAATTGAGCCTTTTAGATACAGTAATCTGATCGGAGGCACTAATAGGAGGCACGAGGCACTGTTCTTCACAGAGTGGCTGATGAGACCGTTAGAGCATCTTTTGCAGCAGTTGCATCTGTGACTTTATGCTAATGCTGGTATAAGCACCTGCCCTAGTGTACAAACGTGCGTCTGACTGTGCAGTAACCCAGCCAATGCCCAGGAATGTCTAGCATATTTACAATACATTTCTAACACCGAGCATCTCACCCGCAGCCGTGTCTCTGTGCCCGCACACTGCGGCATGCATGTGCTGCACCAATTTTTAGGGGTTTTCGTGCAGTAGCAAAAAAAAAAAAGTCTCTTCAACGTGAATATCGGTATTGCGAGCAACTCAGAATCAGGCTCTGAATTTCTATCACCATATAGTCTTCATGTATTGTTGCAGGTAAAATTCAGTGTGTTGAGGAACAATAGAGGGTTAAACCCCCCCTTCTTTCTGCTTGGTATGACTCCTCCCTTTCATGCACCTGAAGAGTACTGCCATATTGATTTGAGCAGCTGCCATTTTCTGCTTGTTGTTATGGAAGCATGAATGAGCCACCATTAGGAGGGCATGCTGGTTCTAGTAGTGCTAGTTATAGTTCCCAGGGGTGATTCCCAGGTAAGCTGGCTCTCAATTTGGATGCATTTATGTATGTGCCTGTCTCATGAGGCCTTACAATTGACAAAATATATATGTGCCTTTATCATGAGGCCTTATAATTGGTAAATATATTACCTTTGAAGTGAGTGTTTGGACGTAGGACCCCCGGGGCTACTCTGGCTGGGCCTCTTCAGGGCATCACCACTTAATACACATAGTCACTTTTCATATCACCTTTTATGTTTGTTTTTTATTCATGTAATTTTTTCACATATATTTTAACCCTTATTGAACACTTATTAATTATTCTTACACAACTATACTTTACATTTCACTGTCACCTTTTTTCCTCTTTTCGTGTGATGCCCTGGGGGGGACTTGGGCTGGACGTTATTTTCGGGTGCTCTGCGCCCCAGACGTGACCCCTTAGAGTTAGGGACTGCTAATAACATAGAAGCCGTGACGTGGCTTAGCAGCTTCCCATGTATTTGCAAATGCATGCAACTAATATCTCTGAATCTCTATCACCATACAGTCTTCATGTATTGTTGCAGGTACAATTCAGTGTGCTGAGGAACAATAGGGGGCTAAAACTCCCCCTTTTTTCTACCTGAATGTGGGTTAGCAGATGAATGTGCCATGTTATGTACTCACGTGCAAAAAGCAATGTTTTGCTGTGTGGGATGAAATATTTAAAATAACACTGAACCACATCTTCAGATTTGGTGGAATCGGGTTGGGTACGGGATGCCGGCAGACAGAATACCGACAGTGGCATCCCGACAGTCAGAATCCCGACAAAAGTACATAAGTATACTAACCCTAACCTTCCGCCTAACCCTAACCTACCTTTCCCACCGCCTAACCCCCCCTCCCCGAAGACTAACCCTTACCCTCACTTCCCCGCAGCGAAACCCTAACCCTCCCGCTAGTGCCTAACCCTTCGACTAACCCTAATACTTATCGTCAGGATGACGGCAGTCGGGATTCTGGAGCCAGGATGCTGAATGCTGACGGGATACCGGCAACGGTATTCTGAGCACCGGCAACTCGGCAGCAGAGATGGTGGCTACATCCCAGTGGAATCCACATGTTGAATATTTCAATGGTATGTTTTGTCACAAGTTCCAAGCTCCAATCCCAACATAAAGTATAGCTGTATAGTTCTGCATAGTGAAGTTACATTTTTATAGTTTTCTCTATGCCCACTGCCTGTTAGATCTGCACAGCTGGCACCCATATTATACTTACCTCTCCTGTGTCCATCGGTGCCGGTGTCAGCGCTATAAAAACGCCTGGAAAATGGCCACTGCGCCCATTTTCCCGTCATTTTGCGCATGCGCAGTACAGGGAAAATGGCTGCTGCAGCCTTGTTCCTGGTGACCTGCGCATGCGCTATAGACTCTGGGCACACTCTAGTGCCCAGAGTCTATCAGTGCTGCTGCTCAGTGTGCTGCCGGCCGCCGGACTGAGAGGAGGGGGCCTGTGACGGAGACTGCGCACGGGGCCCCTCCTCTCTTGAAATGCCCCTGCTAACAGGTCAACAATTCATCACTGTCTATATGATGAATGTCGACATGGTCAACATCAACATTATGACCATGTCCACATTCTAATGTCGAAATTATGACTATTGACATATGTGAGAAATACTGTAAGATTCATCAGTATTTATGAGAACAAGCCATTTTCCTTCACACAAATATCATGAGATTGAAACACTATCATACTGAACGAGCAGCTGAAAGAGAGCAACAGCTGAAAGATCACAGAATAGGATACCAAGTTTGGACACTGTGAAGAAAAGACAAAGTGAAGATGCATTGACCCATCCTATGTACTTGTTAAACCAATCATAAGTTTTCCTTTCTGTCAAGCCATTTTTGGTCAAATGTTTGTGACAGCAGTTTTCTGAACGTATAAAAGACGGCTCAAAGGGGATGTACCTCTGAGAGCTGAGAAGAATTCATCACAAGTGTGTGTTGAGCAGTGGTGTAACTAGGGTATTTGGAGCCCAGGGCAAATTTGAAAAGGGAGCCCACCCCCCCCGATGTGCACGAGACGAAAGGGGCGCGTGGCAAAAAATGGGCGTTGTCACTTAAAAATGGGGCGTGTCAACAAGACACACCGCTTTATTTTCACACTGAACATTCCTATCCATATGTACCTTAACCCCAGTAGTACCCCTTATACAGTACCCCCAGTATGCAGTTGTGGTCCCTCTTATGCAGGCCCATAGTAGTGCCCCTTATACAGTATCCCCAGTAGTGGACCCCTTATACAGCCCCCAATTAGTTTCCCTTACTCAATACCCCCAGTAGTGGCCCCCCAAATGCAGTGTCCCATGTAGTGTTCCCCCTTATACAGTGCCCCCAGTAGCAGTCCCCACAATGCAGTGCGCCCAGTAGCGGTATCCCCTTATGCAGTGCCCTTTATATAGTGTCCCCAGTAGTAGTCCCCCCCCCTATGCAGTGTCCTTTATATAGTGCCCCCAGCAGTAGTCCTCCCCATGCAGTTTTCCCAGTAGTGGTCCCCCTTATGAAGGCACCCAGTAGTGATCCCCCCTATCCAGTGCCCCCTGTAGTGGCCCTTCCTATTATTGCCCCCAGTAGTGGTCCCCCCAGTGCAGTGCCTCTAGTAGTAGGCCCCTTTTATAATGCCCCCAGTGGTAGTTCCCCCCCCAAGTAGTAGTCCCCAGTAGAGGTTCCCCCTCCCGATTAAGTGCCCCCAGTAGTAGCCCCCCCAGTAAGTGTCCTCACAATTATGGTGCCCCCAGTAGTAGCCACCACTCCCCCGTTGTGCCCCCAAACCTAGTAGAGGTCCCCCCAGTAGTAGCCACCCCCAGTAGAGGTCCCCCCAGTAGTAGCCACCCCCCTCCCCCGTTGTGCTCCCAGTAGTGCAGACAGGTTTTAAAAAAAAAAAATCTAAAAATATACTAACCTGATTCCATGGTGCTGCTGCTCCGGTCCGCGACAACGCTCCTGCCACCGCCGCCCGCCAGTCCTCCCGGGCTGGCGTGTTCAGCATTATGGGACACACGTCATGACGTCTGTCCCATCGCCCACTGCAGGAGCCGGACGGAAGCCCGGCTCTTGCAGTGGGTGCTGCAGCAGTCAATGAGAGTCTATCTGACTCTATCACAGCCTGAGCCCACCTCCTAGCACTATTGGGCAAGCGCTCAGGGGGAGGGAACGGGCTCAGCTGTGCAGCACAGGACCGGCGCTGGAAGCCTAGCGCCGGTCCTGTGTAAATGTGTAGCGCTGACCGCACTCATTGCGGTCGGCGCTACACTGGCTAACTAGGGCGGGCGGGCCGGTACTGTGGCCGGCGGCGCCCCCCCCCCCACGCCGCCGGTCCCACGGCGCCCAGGGCACGCACCCTGCTCGCCCTGCCCTAGTTACGCCACTGGTGTTGAGTTTTCCTTATCTCCCCAGCCGGCTGGAAGGAAAATTAATAATACAGGAGCAGCGTATCTCATACCGTGATCCAGGGGTAGGAAGCCTCGTCACCCTAACACATATCATACCCAACTCGTTGGTTGATTCAGTTTTACGCAAGTTGGCAACAAATCTGGCCACATTGCGTGTATGGAAATAGATGTAGATATTTCCCAGTGTGGAGAGTTGCCACCGCACTGCCCCATCCATCTGCTTGTTGAAGCATCACTATCACTGCGCATTCGCATCAGCGCTGTACCTTAAGCTGGGTACACATCAGACTATGTGTAGCCAGTCCGACATCGCGGGCGACAGGACCCGGCATGCGGCAAGTGCATACACACTTGCCGATGCCAGGTCCGACGGGGAGGGATGCGCCATGCTGAATTAGGGCCGAAGGGGGATGTCGCCAATGACCCGCGGAAGCGCGCATATCATGGGTACACACTAGACGATGTACCTGATATGTCGCTCCAATCCGCTGGACTGAACGATATATTGTCTATTGTGTACTCGCTTTAGCCACAAGTGGCGATGTGACTGAGAAGAGTATGCCTCATAATTGTCTGTAATTGCTCATAGATTCCTGCGCTCAGCCATGAAGCATTTACATTGCTAAAAATCATTCCCTGTATTTGCCATTTGCATTCCATGGAATGAACAGAGCTGAGACAACAGTCATCTTATTTTATTGTGGTTGGCATAGGACTAGGAACACATAGGGAAAGTTCCACCATCATAACTTAAATTATGCTACATTTTACAGCTTAGGTGCCAATTTAACAACTCAATTTGCCCCATGTTTAAGCAGAAACTGCAGTTTCCACATGAATAACGCTAAATTAAGTTAAAAGGCTATTTATTAAGCCTCTAAATCAGGAGGTATCGCAGATTGTAGCACATAGCAGTCCCCAAATGCACCTATTTGGCCAGCGTATGCGTATGCAGTAAAGTGCAAACTTATACTCAGAAAATTACACTCTTTTGAATTTGTACTTTTATATATGGACATAATTACCAATAAAATAGTCCCCAGCAAGTCTAACAAGAAAATGGATCCAATGCCACACGTTAGCAAAGAATTCCCTGATCCCCTGATCCATCCAACCTATTCAATCAGAAGGAGCCAAATTTTGCAACCCAGAAGTTGATACGTATTAAGAACGTAATCCATATACCTACTACATGGGAGTAATTGTATCATTGTACAAAAATAGGGGCAGCACATACAAAAACTGCATCTTCACTGTGGGTCAGTATTGCTGTTTTGTAAATGATAAATAGGTGGAAATTAATGAAACCTTCTAAGAAGGACAGATGGAGGATTCTAGCTATCATTTATCTAGTATAGTCTATAAAATGATAGCAAGAATCTGATAGATCACCATAAGCAACATCTCAACTTGTCCTTTTTAGAAGGTTTGATAAATAAGTCTTACAGAGTTTCAGTACCCCTCCTATTAAGTTCAAGTGGCTCAGTCATATATAGCTCAGTAACTTGCTTGCATGCCAATATACTGTATGTCATGGTTGTTTCCATCCATATGGAATTCAGGATTGTGAATGTATTGCTTGACTGCATTAGGGCCAGATGTCACCTTTGGGGGGCCTGGGGCAACTAAAATAGGGGGGCTTGCCCCCATTCCTTCGGTCCTTACCCTCTTGTCAGCAACTACCCACTTATCGTCCGGCCCGTCTCCACTCATCAAATGTCTGTCCCTTAGAAAATGCACGAGACTGCATATTGGCAGACACTACGGTGGTAGGTGGCAGTGGTGTGTAAATGGAGGTTAGTCCACACAGCAGATGACTTAACTATCGAACTGGTTTATTAACCAGCTAGAAACCGGTAACAGGATAACACAGGGTTAGCAGTAATGCTAACCCAGGATGTAGAGATATTCAAGTTGAAGTCAGAAGTGTACAGGGTATGCTGGGCATTGTAAAGTGTAGTACACTGTGACCTGCCACATGCACCTTAGGTGCTGTGGTATATATACACACATATATATATATATTTATTTATATATATATATATATATATAGAATAAAACAGCAGTACTGTACTGCTGTCCCATTAATAAGAGTACGTTTCTGGGTTCCCCTGACGAAGGGGGGAACCCCGAAACGTCGGCTTATTAAAGGACCTTTTTATTAATTTGAATCAGTCTATGGAGTGCCGTCCGTCTGTTTTATTCTATATGGAGGAGGCGTCATGCACCTTTGGAAAGGCACCCTAGCAAGTATCCTTGTACCCATGATATGAGTGCCGGGTTTTCTGGATTATTTATATATATATATATATATATATATGCATATGCCTGACAGACATTCTCTGGATGCGCATGTCGGTGGTCGTGCCTCTGTGGAGAGCCGCTGGGTCCTAGTGACCGGCAGCTTATGTGCCGTAACAGAGGCAACACAGAGCGCACCTCTAACACTGCACAGTTCAACAGTGTGGCCCGGCCAGGGGGGGGGATTTTGGCCAAAGAGAGGAGGCACAAGGCTAATAAGGCTCTGGACTGCATTGTCTGCATGTGTATATTGGATATATATATGTTCTGTATGTGTATCTATGTTTTTTAGTATATGCCACCACAAAGTGTACGCAGCTATTTTAAAAAAAATAACAAACAAAAAAATTGAGGTTCCTGACCTCAAGAAATTACTATTTTTGTTGTAGAAATTGCTGGAATCTAGTTTACATTTGGCTAAAAGCATCAACTGCCATTCATATAGGCATTACATTGCAAAAATACAAACATACCAAGCTCTGGAAGAGCTTGTTTGCATAATTACGGACTCAGGCAAATCTGCATGGAGACGCAGATAAACCTGTCAGAGGACATACCAATTGCAGGTGCCGGAGGTAAGTACACTATTTTTATATACAATTAATTTGAGCATTTTTTAACCTATTTGCATCCAACTGTAGATCAGCCTTGGCAGCATAGAACTATAATAGAGTGCTTTTTAAACACATGCAAAGATTATTCAAAAATGACCAATGAATAACAATCACTGAAATGAAAAGCAACAAATATAGCACACCATAAGCTACATAAAGATTCTAAAACCATACTTAATATAACCATATACTGTAGCTGCTGTCAATTTGATATTGGACAACAAACAAAATGGTACTAGTATAAAAGTAAACTATACTATAAATACAGTTTTTAAAAAATATATACACCCTTTCAAATTTGTATAATATTTGCAAAACAATATGTATAAAATAGTATAAATTACAGTACTGACAACAAAAGCAAAAACATATTAAACACCTGTTGTTACATGGAAAGTAACACAGCACGACATGTAAATTTTTTGAATTCTAGTGAAAACCAATGCAATGTAAACACTATAAAACATTAAAATAGTCTACCTAAAGCAGTCAATTAGAAACTATGTACTGTATTTAAATGCAGCATATTCTTGGTGATATTTTCCATTTCCCAAATAATTTTACAGAATTGCATCATAGTCTTATAAATTGAATATGCAAAATGCCACTAATGCTGTATACACCATGGCACTACACTAACCGCACCATTTAGCAAACTGGTCTCTAACGTAGAGCGGTGCTACTTGACTCAGAACTCTTTGCTTTGTCATTCCTAAATAACACCGATCCTGGTTTTTATTTAGTGAAGAATGAAGCTACTATAATCGGAAACCAAAAGGGTCCTAAAAAAACATATATAGTGTGAAGATTACACTTACCTTTACATATTGCTTATACAATCACATCAAATGGCTGTTTTCTATGATACATGCGGTTAAGTTTCTTTCTATCCCTTTTAAGCAAATGATATTCTCACTCTCTGTACATTGCAATTCTATCTTTCCTAAGCCCTTGAGCAAATGTGTTTATGTGACTGTGCACTTTGCCACACTAATTACACTGGTGACCATCCATCAGTAGACAAAGTGATTGATTGAATATTGGCTGTATACTATGCTAAAAGCACAAAAAAAATCGTTTAATACGGATTGCTAAAGAAAGCCTGTGTATTAACAGCTTCAGCACTGGACACAACTGTCTACGCTTGGTCCTGCAAAGTGTTTAGAAGACCATCACGCTTGAAAGATAAACATATCAAATGTGTATAATATATTATGCTTCATTACTCACTAGAAATATTGGTACTTTAACAGTAATAAATGGAACAGATATCATAGGTATTGTTAGCAGTGATAACACACTGACACTATTTTAACATAAACTGTCCAATAACAGTCTCATATTATAATAATATTATTTAGATAGCACTGCAAAAAATCAAGTACATGATAGAACCAGTACATATTATTCCGTTGTTCCATAAAAAATGTGTAGTTTATTCATGTGTCTATTCTGTCCTATGCCTCATTTACATACATTACACAAGTGCAAATATTAAATAGAGAATGTGTGGATTAACGTAAACATGAAAGTGTACCCATGCTGATCTACATAGCAGCTGCACAAACAAACATAATTAACTCTGCAATACATTATTCTAAGTTCATATAAAATAATTCTAGATGGTTAAAATCATTTTTAAAAGTTTAGATTATTGCTTTAGCTCTGGGACGTCCTTAATGCCGGGTACACGTTAGACAATGTCTCGTGTGTACGACATCGGCGAGACCTGGTGGGGTGGCGGCATCAGTAAATGCATACACACGTGCCGATGCTGGTAGCGACAGAACGACGGCGGGGGTCATGCTGTGTTTGCATGGCCCCCGCTAACGATGACGCCCATCGGACCTGCAAGCAGCTCCAACGGAGGATGTCGCTGACGACGCGCAGGAGCACGCATCGTCAGCGACATAGCGGGTACACACTGGCCGATGTTGACGATATGTTGGCCCGATCCGCCGGCTCGGGTGACATATCGTCTAGTGTGTACCCGGCTCAAGTCACAGTAGTGTCAGAAATTTAATATTATAGGTTGACTCTTACCTATTGGACAAAGAACAGTATTTTTCTGGTTTATAAAATATTTTTAAACAGCTTTGTAAATATAACAATAATAAGAATATTAATATTTGAATATTGTTTTATTTTGTACAAATTTAATGTAAGCACATATCTCTGTAAAGTGAACAATACACAAACCCTTACAGCCTAAGGGAAACAATATGTTTCAAGAAGATACAATGAAATGAATCTGAACATGTACTGTATGTAACTGTGACATAATGTGCGGGACATTCTATCATAACCCTTTTCCATTGCTGCAATAACTCGGGTTATTGTCAGATCTACCCGGGTCGTGGCTCAGTGGAAAAGGGTTCCCGAAAAAATAATCCAGGTAGTGTGACCCAAGAATCCGATTCTGGTTGTGACCAAGGTTGAGCCCGGGAAGGACTTTGGTAACTAGTGTAAACGGCATGACCCAGGTCACGCCTCAAACCAGCGGATTGGCAGGTTTCAGTAGCGCTCGGAGATACATCATCTCCAAACGTCCGCTGTAACGCCAGAACACCTGAGCCACGAATCACCCGAGTTCGGTGTGAATGGCTGGATCGGGTCTATTTGCAGAGTAAAAGGGGTAAAACCCAGCTCCGACCCGTATTCAGTGTCCCGGGTTTTAGCCGTTTTTTTAATGGAAAAAGAGTATAACTCTCCATCCTCATGACACACCTCTATCAATTGCATTTCTCTTTTTATCCATGCTATGCACAATAACATTCAATGTCATCATTACTATTGATGGTACAGGTTGAGTCTCCCATATCCAAAATGCTTGGGACCAGGGGTATTTTGGATATCGGAATATTCCATATTTTGGAATATTTGCATACCGTAATGAAATATCTTGGGAATGGGACCCCAATATACACACAGAATGTATTTATGTGTTATATACACCTTATACACACAGCCTGCAGGTCATTTTATACAATATTTTCAATAATTGTGTGGCTCAGACAAAGTTTGTGTACATACACGAAAATCATTTATGTTTCATATACACCTTATACACAGAGCCTGAAGGTAATTGTATACTTTATTTTCAATAATTTTGTGCCTTAAACAAAGTTTGTGTACATTAAGCCATCAAAAAGCAAAGGTTTCACTATCTCAGTCATGCTAAAGCACAAAGTCTTGCTAAAACCAGCAGCAAATGACATAGGGTGGCTGATTCTCAAAATACTAGAAGTTTAGGGGGGATCAGAGATATAAGTTTAGTTGACCACTTCGAGGTAATGAAATGGATTGCTACTGATTGAGAAGGCCAAAACTATACATTACAACATTGGGTATATGCCTGACAGTTACCATCAATTAGACAATGTATCCAGATGAATAGGACACATTTTAAATAAAGCTTAATGTAGAGAAGAGCATTAGAAGAGACAATTAGAGCAGAGAAATGCACAGATATGTATGAGAGAATTAGTAAAGTACAATAGAGAGTAGAGAAAGAAGTGTTATCTACCCTTATAAAACTGAAGCAATAAAATATATGATTACTATTAATCTCACTGATAAATATATTAGGGTATACCTAAAAGTGCAATCAAAATAAAGTGAGATATAAAAATATTATATACTCTGAGAAAATATATATAAAATGAGCACACCTTATAATATCATTAAAGCCATCTTACTATAATAAGAAAACATAAAGAGGCTTTTAGTTTTTAAAAAATGTAATATTTAGAGCTTCAGAATTAGAGACTTTTACACAGTTAAAATTAAAGTAAAATTGAAAATACATTGGGGCTTATACAGTGTAGAATGTATGTATGTTTGCATAGCATATTGTAAATGATGAAAAAATAAGCGCACACAAATGCTGCTATGCATAGATGTACACAGTTTGGATGTACAGCCCCTAACGAGCAAAGACACTTTCTTATGTGGGCAAAGTTCAGTGAGGACGTGTTCACACAGATACCTGTTAGGAGGCATATCTTTTGCATCTAGTACAGGGCAGGTGCAATTACTCACTGATGATGATGATGATTAGTAGTAAACCAGGTGCATATGCTACTGATGCAGTACAAGGTGCATGCAGTTCTGTGCATGAGGGAAAATAAACTTTACTGTGCACATGTATTTTTAGTACTGTATGCCAAACTTATTTCCAATTCTGCTTGAGCCCCATAATCTATATATGTATATATCAGTGGCGTAACTAGGGCAGGGCGAGCGGGGTGCGTGCCCTGGGCGCCGTGGGACCGGCTGCGCGGGGGGGCGCCGCCGGCCATGGTACCGGCCCGCCCTAGTTAGCCAGTGTAGCGCCGACCGCAGTGAGTGCGGTCAGCGCTACACATTTACACAGGACCGGCCCTAGGCTTCCAGCGCCGGTCCTGTGCTGCAAAGCTGAGCCCCTTCCCTCCCCCTGAGCGCTTGCCCAATAGCGCCAGGAGGAGGGTGGCGGGTGGGCTCAGACTGTGCATAACACACATCGCCGCCAGCGCTGGCTGTGATGTGTGTGTTAATCAGCAGCCAATGAGAGTCAGACAGACTCTCATTGATTGCTGCGCGCCCACTGCAAGAGCCGGGCTTCCGTCCGGCTCCTGCAGTGGTAATGGGAGAAACGTCATGATGTCATGACGTCTCTCCCATAATGCAGAGCGGCCCGGCGCGGGAGGATGGACGTGCGGACGGCGGCGGGAGCAGGAGCGTGGATACAGGTAAGTACTTTTCTTTTGTTTCATTTTAGTGTGTATTTCTGGGGGGGGGCGGGCGCGCTCTATTACAAATCGCACACACCTCGAATGTGTATATTTGTGGGTGCCAGGTCCAGTCAATCATATAGTACACCAATAATTATCCATCCAGGACATTCTCAGAAGACCAGCACACCACCATGTAACAAATTATGCAAAAAAGGTCATTTTAATGTAGTATCAAAAAAACACCATCATGTAAAAAAGCCATCATAAATATGGGGTTTAGTTACTCATCCCAATGCGTAAAAACAGCACATCTTAGTAATTCATAGCCATCTCGACGGCCCGTTTCGGCTAAGTTCAGCCGTCATCTAGGCTCAGCCACAAATTATCATATAACCTTAGGACTTAATATACCATGGTGATAATCACCAATTACACCCACCTGCACACGCTGGCATCCACGCAGTCACCAATCACCATCATGATCACACGCCGGCAGCAGAACCAATCTGCTCTACCATTTCTCTGGAGGTCACACAGTGTGTTCCGTCGTGCCGGAAGTGACGCCGCGGGACCATGGCCATCGAAGTGCCCACTGCTAATGGGGGCACTTCTACTAGGAGCACTACTACTAGGGGCATTACTACTGGGGGCATTACTACTGGGGGCACTACTACTGGCGCACTACTACTGGGGCACTACTGCTGGGGGCATTACTAATGAGGGCACCACTACTGGGGGCACTACTACTGTGGGCACTACTACTGGGGACATTACTACTAGGGGCATTGCATAAGGGGCACTGCTTCCTTCCTCTACACCAACAACTGTCACAGACTTCAGTGGACATAGGCTCATCATGGTGTCTCAGCGGGCAGCAGGCTCGCAGCACAGAAATTCCACAGGCAGCCCAGAGACTGTCACACAGCAGCATCCAAGTCTTCTCTTCTCTCCTCAGGGGGCTCAGTCAGTGAAGCTGGCTGGCTGCTGCTGCTACTCCGTGACGTCACCCTCTGCTATACCCTGCGGCTGCTCCCAGAATGCCATGCACCGCACTGGCATTCTGTGAGACAGTGGGAGGGAACAAGTACAACTGCACATAATGGGCGATAGTCCTGCTTACCTGCCCCTAGAACCCACTCTATAGATGCTGTAATACCACTAGGTGTGTCTTTAAACCATCAAACAGTGCATGTGCCGTGGCAGGTGCAGATTTTCCAGAAAATCAACAGAGAAAAAAACTAGTACTTCCCATGCTGAAAAAAAATAATCATAAAGTGTGTGTATATATATATATATATATATATATATATATATATATACTGTATATATTATATTTTTTTCACATATTTACAAAGTGTTCTAGTCATTTCAAGAGAATTAATATTTTTTACAGGATTCTTTTCCTAGAATGTCTCAAGCAATGTCTGACTTTAAAATGTCTGTATGGATTGATATAAGTGGGACAAACCAGTAGAGTTTAACAAGTTTAGACTGAATGAGCATTGCTACTGCATCAGAACATACTCTCACATTCCAAAAAAAATAAAAATATTATATATATATATATATATATATATATATATAGAGAGAGAGAGAGAGAGAGAGAGAAAGAGAGAGAGAGAGGGGACAGTACAGTGTCATCATAGAGAATATTTTATTAAAATGCCAATAAATGTTATCTTCATGTATGTGTGAATATGTATTAAGCATAGTGAAAGTGTTGTATTACATGGGTACAATATAACAAGTTTTTAGGGTCAAGCTGGAATCCCACCTCCTTATTTACCAAATAAATGTAACTTGATATTCATTAAAGGTGGGTACACACCTCACCGATATATCTGCAGATCAACTGATCTACAGATATATCTGCAGTCTGTTCCGAAGGTATGTTCTGCATAAAGACTGCCTGATCCATCGTGACTAATGTCACAACTGGGCGGGCATTTACATGCGCCTGCCCAGTTGAGCTGTCAATCACCGCCAGTCCGTGTAGCATATCTGCAGATATATTGGGCAGCACAGCTGACGCGACATGTCTGTGAACGACGTCGTTCACAAATATATTGTTGGTACACACTGGCAGATGCGCACACGACATATCGGCTGATCAAGTCACTTGGGACATTATCAATTGTTTAGCACAAATATGGTGTTACTCTAAAGCCGGGTACACATTATGCGATCAATTGAACAATCTATTTTTCCGACGTGGATCATGCGGATCGCATAGTGTGTACGGACTATCTGTGCGCTCCTGCAGTCAAATGCGATATTGTCCGGTCAGCCGTGCCACATGGCCAAACGGATGATATCGCATGCAGCACCGTTGCAGGTAATGAAGGATGGAACGAGGGATTGTTACATCGTTCATTACATTGATCAATGTGTACCCGTTGGGCCAACATATCGTCTGGGTACACATCAGCAAGTGTGTACCCAGCATAAGTCTGTGGTAAATAGAGATATATCCATACGCTTGTGCTGTTTTCCACTTTAACTCCTATTGTATTTTGTGTTATAATGAACTCTAGCATTCTTTTTAACAAGTTAAATCAATCAATGATCGCATGACCTAATTTTATGAACTTCAGCTCGGTGTCTGGACATTGAAGCTAATGCATTTTCAGCCTCTGAGCAATACACTACTATGCTTGGGAGAAAATGCATGTACAGTATATGAGTATGGAAATGTTAAATTAGGGCAAAATATAAATCGTGAAAGCTTTTCCTCTAAGTCTTTCTTTAACAGAGCTATCAAGTACTTTAGTTGTAATTTTACAGTAAGATGGATAAATGTAGACTAAAATATATAACTTTGCCACCAGATATAGAGCAATTAAAATGGTAGAAAGACGTAGGATTAGTAGGAATCGGTATGAAATACCGCCGGCCGCATGGCGGTTCAATTCCCGGCAGCACCTGGCCGACAAAAGCAGAGTTCCCAGCAGCGGAAGCCCGACAGCGCTGGAAATCCCGATTGTCGCTAAGGTAAGTGTAAACTAACCT
Source organism: Taudactylus pleione (assembly GCA_031769625.1). Taxonomy (NCBI): domain Eukaryota; kingdom Metazoa; phylum Chordata; class Amphibia; order Anura; family Myobatrachidae; genus Taudactylus; species Taudactylus pleione. The sequence goes on along the minus strand of JAUIMM010000040.1, from coordinate 27,437,109 downwards.
AACCTAACCCCCTAACCCTCCTTAGGGGTGCCTAACCCTAACCTCCCCCCCAAGTGCCTAACCATAATCCCCCCTCTAAGTGCCTAACCCTAACCCCCCCTTCCCCGCTGCCTAAACTTAAGTCCCCCGGGGGGGGTGCCTAACCCTAAGTCCCCCCCCCCTGGGGGTGCCTAACCCTAACCCTCCCTCCCCCTAGCCTAACCCTAACCCTCCCGGGGGGGTGCCTAACCGTGTGCCAGTGTGTTTGAACGCTGTTGCAGGTGATTGCAAAAATTAGCCACTGCAATGCCATATGCAGTTCGGGCTTTCACAGTGTGCGATGAGGTTTGCAATTTCTGAGTAAGGTCAGACCTTGTGCAAGTGTGCTTGAGGCTCCGATTGTACTCGATGTTACCGATGGTTACGCAGACTTGCTAAGCATTATGGATGTGTGTAAGGTAAAATGGGTGTCCTTATTTTAGGCTGCGACGGCATTGCCATTGCAATCATTAGCATATTTTCGCAGTGAGACTGCGTGCGTAATCGCTGCTTCGATCGCAATAGCGATCCTTACTGAATCAGGCCAACAGATCATTCAATTGTTGCAGTCCTGAGTTAGTCATGCAGAATGAACATGAGAACTGAGACACCGGAGCCATATTTCTTGCATCCAGGATCGCAGTCGCAGAATGTGACACGTCCCCGCTACTCCTCGTCACCTCTCACAAATGCTCCCTGACTGTCAATCCATACTTGCCTAATGTCGCTCCCAAAATTTGGGTGCCACTCCCGGGCCAACCAGAAAAGTGGGCAAGTCTCCTGCAACCCCCTCTACCTGCCTGCCACCCCTCCTCTCACTCACACTCCCCATTCCCTCCCCCAGGGCACCCACATACAGAGCACAAGTGGGTGGTCCCAGGGGGTGGCGATAATACAATACACACTGATTCGCGTCATCCTGGCTCCCCACTAAGTAATGCAGGTTTTCTCGCCACTGTATAGCAGAGGGCGGGGCCATGATGACACGGTCGTGCAGCCTCGCCTTTCTAGCCGCGTCCCCTCTCTGCGCTGACCTGCCTGCCCCAGGAATGTGACAATCACACTACGAGTAAATAAACTCTGTGATTGATGCATGTGCAGTGTGACTTAGATGCACGCGCACATTGCCAATTATCGCTCAACTGCGAAAACATTGGTATAGTGTGCACCTCTGCATCAGGCCCATAGAACGCTATAATTATTATGATGGAAACAGATATTTCCAATCACATTCGCGCTTCTGTTCACATCAAATATGCCAACTACCTGAAATAGCATACCTACAGACCTTTCCGATTTTGGCAGGACAGTCACGCTTTTTTGGACATTGTCCCGTCTTCCCATCCACGGGCATCAATGTCCCGCGGTGGAGTGGGAGGTTGGGAGGCCGTGCAGCAGTGAATAGATGCCATGCGCATGTGCAAGGGACTGGTGGCATGCCAAGTGGCTCCTGAAGTAGTGGGCATGTCCTCCTGTGTGCAAAAAACAGGATCATGGCTTGCAGGGATGGCATGAACCCGTGAGGTCATGACCCCTGTCATAAGTTCATGCCCCTTTTTTGGTAATGGCAGGGTACTGATTAGCACTTCCAAGAAGAAATGTGAATAATGAAATAGTGGTGATCTGTCTGGCTCCATAAAGTCTCCCTGAGCCCGGGCTGAGGGCCTGATTCAGACAAGGTCGCTAGATGCGTACGCTCGCTCCCAGCGGATGCAAATTCGGAACACACCCAGCAAGGCAGGCGATTGCACGGCAAGGCATAAGCACGCCCAGCATGTCTTGGCATGCGATCACTTTGTGTATGCAGACGCCCACCAGCCTGTCTTAAGATGCCCACTTGCGCATGTCATCTCCAGGAAGTGTATACAACCATTGGTACATCAGGTACCATAGGGAGCATTCACAGGACTTGTAGTTGCCTTTACCCTACCGCAAGCACTGCGAGCACTTCAGTGTAAAAACCAGCCATGTAACGTGCACTATGACGCTGCCTATTAATTATGCACGCCTCTGAAATGGCGTGGAAACAGTCAAGCACGCCTGTGTTTGCACCTCCACTCCCGTTACTACTGCCCTGCCCGTTACTACCCACAAATGGCCTCTCCTGCCACTCATTCCACTGGGCTGTCTTTACTGGGCGAGCGAGCACTTCCCAATCGCTCGGACTAGTTCGCGCACTGTGAGGCATACGCATATGCACATTAGCAAACATCGCCAGCAACGAGCGAACGTTTGCTAGCGACCGGGTCTGAATCAGGCCCTGAGTGTGCCTAACACAGTAATGACATCATTATCCTCCACCCACCATAGAGGAACACTGGGGAGAACAATAAGAAGGGATGTTTACTGTAAGAAAATAGCCACTGCACTCCAGACCCTTTATGGCTACATGAAATGCTGTGTGCCCAATGATGTGTGATGAATGACAGGGGATATGTGATGAACTGCATGAAAAGTTTTTGTTTTGGGCCTCATTTATAATTGGACGTAAGTCAGTTTTATGCCATGTCTCTCAGACGGAGGAGTATATGCCTATTTAGCACTGCACACATAGATATTGCTTTCACAATCTCCCTGAAATTATTTTTCAAAATTAGGCAGTATGGTTCACATTCTATTATAAACAATGGAGAAACTAAAATACGTCATCGTTACCCATATATCACTCTATTCTCAGCAATTTGTTCCACTAATGCTTTCATACACTACAAAAACAGTTACTAGTAAAAAGCCGATATGCATATACAATCACAATTTATGCAAATGTGTTCGCTTCCAACATTTGCCATCACTATGCAATCTACTCCTACCAACCTACTCTCCCGGAATTTGCGAGAGGCTCACAAATTTTTGGGTAGCCCCTGCACAGGCAGGATTGGGAGATATTTCCGGGGAATCGCAGCTTCGTATGGATGGGCAGCAGTTTGCCGTGGCAGGGGTGAGGTCTAATGACATAGGAGCCCAGCCCCACCCCCCAAAGTGGCCAACTACGTCTCCTCTCTGGGCTTCTCCTGGAGAGGAGCTATACAAAATCGGCAAGTATGAATCTACTATGATAAAATCAGATGTTCAAATACAAAACAATGGCATCTGACATGGATTTAGTCATAATGATCACATGTAATGCATCCCAAAGATTCCGCAAATGTCAACCTCTCACTTAAGATGGGTACACACTAGACGATATGTATCCCAATCCGATGGATCGGGAAGATGGAATCGGTATGAAATACTTATGGCTGAATAGCTGCCGGTTCTCATACCAATGCCGGAAGCCCGAAGGGAGGACATTCCAACAGAGGCTCGTAAGTATGCTGACCCTCCATAACCCTCCTTTGGTGGTGCCTCACCCTAAAACTCCTGCGGTGGTGCCTAACCCTAAGTCCCCCCCCGGGTGTGCCTAAACCTAATCCCCCCCCTTCCCACACCCTAACGCTCCCAGGGGGGTGTCTAGCCCTAACCACCCCCTGCGGGTGCACAACCCTAACCCGCCCTTCCCCTAGCCTAACCCTAACCCTCCCCAGGGGGGTGTCTAACCTTAAGTCCCCCTGGGGTGTCTGGACTTAACCCTCCCCCCCCCGTGGCTACAACCTAACTATCTCTGGCTTACCTCGTTCAGGATGCCGGCAGTCGGGATTTTGGCATGGGGCTAAAGAAAGGTGTTGGCATTTCGACGCCTCTCTTTAGTCCCAGGTCGGCCATCCGCTGTCGGGATTCCGACAGCTTGCTTTCCGGATGGCGGTAAATTAACCGCATCCAGGGTTGACATATTGTCCATGTTGGCAAGTGTGTATGCACTATGGCCGACCGTGCACGCTCCCGTGGGGTCGTTCATCGCATCGACAGTTCGAGCCTACATTCTGCTCAATCTGTTAATTTGATGAACAACCCCATGCTTGTGGAGACGGCTGGTGAACGACATATTGTGTGGTCATTAACCAGATCGTGCAGTGTCAAATGACCGCATGATATGTCGTTAATCGCATCATCTAATGCGCCCGGCATCTATTCTCCCTTTCTGCAGCGCTTGGGGGCTGCCCGGCATGTCCGTAATCGCCGGGCACGCCCCCAAGTATGACGAAAAGGGGACGCGTCTTATAGACACGCCCCCTTTTCATAACCACGCTTTTCGGGCGCGCACGCGCCTTTGGCGCACGCACAAGATTGCCCTCTCTAGCTCCGGCGCCCTGCCTGCCGCCGGAGCTAGAGGGAACACTAGACATCTATGGTGGGAATTCAATTGTTAGCACTGGTGAGAGAAATTTTTTTTAAAATACCTTAGTGGACGCCAAAACCAGGACTTTAGACACCCAAAACAGGATTTTAGAGGGGGTTAGCTGCTTTAGGCTGCTAAAACTCGTCCTTTTGGGCATGTAAAATACTAATGGGTGTCTGATTGGAGCAACAATTGAATTGCTCCGATAGACGTCCATTAGTTAAACACCCGGCGCAAACAATTGAATTCCCCACTATGGGCTCAATCCAATTAGGTGCGAATGGTGAGTAGCAAATTTGTTTCTTGAAACTCGCACACTTCGCAGTGAAGCGCGCTCCAGAGAATTCTCCAATCTAATTAAAAATGCCTATTCGCACTACTCACAGCGGAGGCGTGCGAATTGACTGCCAAATGAGATTTGCTAGAAATGCATGAAAATGTGGGGAGACCATCCTGGACCCCCCAAAATGGATAATTTCGTTAGCAGGACCGTATAGAAGGCTAATTGAGGGCATTAGCAAGGTACTGTAGGTTTTTAAATAGTGTCAAATGGCTGATTTGTGGGGGGTTTTTTAAAGGCAAAAAAATGCTAAAAAAAACTTACTTTTTTCATTTAATTTCAAAAGAATTAAACTAAAAATGCAAAAAAAGTGGGTGATTTTGGGGTACTTTGATGGCACCTTAAAAAATAAAAAAAAATATATATATAAAAACAATTATTTTTCAACTTAAAAATTATTGTAATTAAATTTGGGGTGCCTAAACTAACGAAAAAGTTGATTTTGAGGTAATTTGAGGAAATTTTTTTTTTACTCCAAAAAATGACATGTAATTATTGGACTAATTAAGCTAATTGGAAACTTCCAAATGCCTAATTAGTCATTAGGGGGGGGGGGGGGGTGTCCAAGGGGTTCAGCACAGTGTCCTGACATTTTAACCTTAAAATAAAGATTTTCCTTTCCATCTCTCACCCTCAGGGAGGTGCGAGTGGAAAGTTGCGAATTCAGTCTGACTGATCAGTGCGAGTTGCTAATTGGATTGCAAAATTAATTCACTATGCGAATTCGAAGTGAAAATAGCACCTCGACCTCGCAATTCGCACCTAATAGGATTGACCCAAATGTGTTCAGAAACAACAAGCTTAATATCAAGGCTCAGATGCAATATATTTCGATAATCATATAAATGCTTAAACATTATTCCAGATGCAATATTAGTAAAAATAATATGTACAGAGAATTTAACAAGGTTTATGTTTTTTATTACAATAAAGTAACATAATTTTCGCAGATTTTTCTTTACATCCTGTTTAATGTCATTGAATGTTATTTGTTTCAGGATCTCCCCAATGTACAGCACTGTGTACTATTTTGGTGCTCTACTAGAATAGGATAATAATACTATAAAATGTCCTGGGTGAGATTTCTATGTAACAGTAACATACAGATAAAGTAGATGACGTGTCTACATAACTTATAGGATTGCAAATGTTTTTTATAGCGCTTTTTGAACTTATCAGTACTATATTTACTTCAATTACTTACCATTTTCCTTTTTAACTAATTCATTGTTACATAATATATAGAATTGAAAAAGAGCACACTTAATGGGAGATGTATCAAAACTTTTAGAGAGATAAAGTACAGGAAAGTTGCCCATCAGCTTGTTATTTACCTAGCATTGTCTATAAAATGTCAGTTAGAAGTTGATTGGTTGCTTAGAGCAATGTCTCCACATTACTTCTCTTGGAGTATCTGACGTGATATGAAGTGTGAGACACCTGAGTTCAGAATCCTGATCCCATTTTATTTTATATATGTACGTACCTATGCATCCTTCATGCAGATTTTGATAATATGTATACTTTAAGAAATATGATTTAAAAAAAATAGGATCAAGTACTGCTCATTATAAACAGGATGCAGTTGAAATAATGGCGGTCTGGATGCCGGCACTCAGAATGCTGGTGCCAGAATCCAACACCAGTCAAAATCCCAGTATATAATAAAATAAAAAGACAAAAAATTTACCTTATATAACATTCACATAAACATGAATGATCATGTAAAAGATGCAGCAATACATTTTATTACTGTTTTGTGATATAAAATTTAACCAGTATTATATTTAATCTCAATTGCTCTAGCTTGCCTGTATGTATCAAGTACATATAAATATGTATAATATAGTGCATACATGACAGTCTTACATCCTTAATACATACATTCTTAATATTGTAATAAACCAGATAACTTATTGTTTGTTTTCTAGTTCCCCTGGATTTGAATGCAAGGTTTCCAATGAGGAAATTAAAACTGTATAGAGTAAAAGTTTCATATAGCCATTTTGTCAGAATCTTTTTTTTCATGTAATAGTGGCAGAATTTAAACATCTGTTTTACATTTTGTCAGCATGATACTGTATTATATGCTATTATCTAGTATTTTAGCTGGTTTAAAGACTTTATAAAATGCTACTACTTATCAACGATCCAGGAAACTCTATTGCATTGCAGTGTCACTGGACCATAACAAATAGAAAAAGACATCTCTTGTAAATAGGTTTCTAGGCAAAACAATATGCATGTACCAGATCAATGTAATAATCTATACAACAAAATCCCACAACCTATGATGCTCTCAAATACAACAATACAATAGCCATTCAAAAAATGCAAACCTTTAACATAAAATTTTGGTCAATATTACCTTATGATTTCTAATTCAATATAGACCATGTCACCATCTCAAATTTGAAATACAATTAATGTGCAATATACTGTATAAAACACATAGTATACAGAAAAAACACAGAGAAGTACTGTACAATTAAGCTTCACAATACAAGTTCTAATTTTTGGTGCCTTGGGAGAAATCTGTCTGAGGTCAAGAAACTTACATTCATTCCTTCTACTTCAAAGCTTCTCTGGTAGCATCTGCCCACTCACAGTCCCAACAGACATTTATTATGTGAGATCAAATCACTTACTGTTTTTACAGTTGATCTCTCAGACAGAAATATATTTAAAGACATTGCATATATGATATAAAGATATAAGTAAGGAAGGAATGAGACATGTTTTCAAAAAAAGGAATGTTATATATGCTGTTAAAGTAAAGCTACTACGAACACCAATTACTACTAAGGTATGCACATTCCTAGGCCCAATAGTGTACTGATAGATGTGCTGCTAATGGCTATGGAGGGTTATATATCTTTCATGTCTACCAAGTGTCCCTCTGTACAATCCCATCCCTCCAAATTATCCATCTCACTTTGCTATAGACCTTTACTTTGTGAGTGCAATCCCCCACAAACTCTAAAGATACTATATGCAATGTTGTTTTTGAGCAGCATCACTTTTTGTGATCTTCGTTTCTTCATTAAACATACTACACAGGAAAATGAAAAATACAAAAAATAAAAACCAAAAATTAGAAAAGAGGTCCAACTATATTTTCCGAGCATTAGCGATTTGCAGCGTTTAATCATTCAAAACAGGAAATGTATTATACAACTACAGTATGCCAGACTTCCCTTTCATTGGTTGTATTTTGATATACAATTTGCCTATATTTACCAATTTATTTGTAATTTTAACTATTTTCTTCTTCTTCTTGAACTTGTAAATTTACAAACTTGTAGGAAACATTTTATGCTTCCTTAAATAGAAGATAAATATTACTATTAGTAAACAATACATATTTCATAATTTTTTATACAGTATGGGAGTAATTCATTTAGCAGAGACAAGATGTGATCATTTTTGGTGCGCTAAGTTTTCGCAACCTTCACATGCAAATTTTGCTTATTCCTGCTAAAATTCCTCTTGGTTTTACCCGTGATAAAGCTGAAAATGGGAAAATATGCCTGTACCCCCCAAAAAGGCAAAGTGGTATAGTATAACAATATAGAAGTGTATTAGTAGCCCTAATAAAAGTATTTGGAGTTCTTAAATTATGTGAAATGGCTGTTTTATGCATATTTCAAAAGCAGTCAAATAATGATAGAAAGTTTTGTGTATCTTTTAGCAAAATAAATATTCTTTTTAAATAAGGGGTGTGTAATTTAAAGATACTTTTAAAATAAAACTTTCAAAATACACTTCTAACACCCACCTGCAATCTTAAAAACACCTGTCCCATTAATATAGCACCCCCATATACCTGTTCCACATTAATTTACCCATTTTTCTGCCTTTGCACTGTTTCACCCCAAAAATGACATGTCATTATTGGCCAAATTAAGCTAATTGAACATTATTTTTCCCTAATTAATCATTAAGGAGGGTGTCCCAGTGGTTCTGAAAAAAGGGACTGATTCTGCAAGGATCGCAAAGCTGCATGTAGGCGATCCTTGCAGATAGATATGGTAATGTAGCAGAAGGCATCACGCCTCCTGTGCATTACTTATACGAACTGCGTTGACCAACGCAGCAAAGGATAATCTGCGTACCATCGGCCGGCTGCGTTGACCCATAGGGTCCCGCAGCCGGCCACCATAGTTTAGAGGAAGAGGCCAGGAAATCTCTGTCAGCCGACGGAGATCCTGGCTTCTTCCCTCCCCCGCAACAGCGGCAACACGCCTCTGTTTTGGAAACGGAGGGCATCGCCGCCCCCCAAACTGAAGGAGACTGTCAATCACTAACAGTCTGCTGCCAATTTATGTGCGGGCTCGCAGATCCATTCTGCACATGCGCAGAGTGGGTCTGGCGCCTGCGCAGATTCCCGAACATCGAGAACCTGCATTCAGCAGACCACTAGGGTGCACTGCTGAATTAGGCCCAAGCCCTGACGTTTTAACTGTGAAATAGGGAATGGTGAAAACTTGTTAATAATTTTTGTGGACCAGTTTTGAGGTGTGGATAAATGTAGTTGCTTTGTTAAAGATAAAATCCCATAGAAAACTGCATATATTTAACAAGCCTCAAGATAGAAAGTAAAATTACTCATTAAGCGATCACACAATGTGACGGCTTTTCAAGTTCTGCTATCTACACTCACCATGAGAACATTGAGTGGGCAGGGTAGTGCATCAATAGCACTGGATTTAGTCTCAATAGACAACTCTGGGAAGTTTGGGACTTAATCCTGGAAATGGCTATTTCCACATCCAATTCTTTGTCAAGGCTGTCTTAGAACATCTGCAATACAATAGAATGCCTACATTAGTGGCATGGCTCATTAGCAATTCCAGTATGTATAATGATTATGTTAGGAGGCTTGCAGGAATCAGCAAGTTACCTGCCCTTCCATCCAGAAATAATCCCCATTGTTATTATCACTAGACCATTTCGCTGTGCTAAAAAACTTTGTGACCCATCAAATGTGACCCGATTTATTTATTTATATTGGGTAAATTTTTCTAATGTATGTATTTGATACAGTATATAACAAAAAACTCCAATGTTGCAATAACATACTGTAAGTGATGACTCATAACAGGATAAACTATACTTGATAAACTTAGACAGAGAGAAATTGTATTTGAGAATAGTAAAAGACCAAGAAATCTAAGCATTAATAACATGAGTGATTTATGCTGGTGACACACTACTAGATATTTCTTTCAATTGAACATTGAATGATAAAGCGATAGCAGATCGGGAGGTGTGTACACTTGATATGTCAGCTCTACAGTTGTGATGTGTGGCCTGACATATCGAGCGGCTGAATAGTAAGTATGTATAGCTTACCTAATTGGCCGCTCGGTCAGAGTGACTGCCAGACGGCCACAATGTCTTTTACGTGTTTACCCAGATTATGATAGCAGTGTGAGTAGTGAATAGAACTGCACATATAAAGCAAAGTGCAGAAATACAGGGGAAAAAGAAATTTAATGGGGTATACATATGTTAATTGGACAAGAAAATACACTGGTTAATTACTCCCCATAATAAAAACTTTGGAGACAGCAAAAATATAATTGATGCCCATCTGCTGGGTGTCACGTTTGGGCTATGGAGATCCCCTACTAAGGTATCGGAAGTCAGGGTCCCAGGTTGGGGAAGGAACTGGAGGTAAGGGGCCTGGATGTATGTCTTCCTCATTGACAAGTACCGGATGTTGGCTAGACCTGACCAAAGGTGTGGAGTCTAACTTACTGGGAGGTGTTCACCAGTGACCCCTCCAACTGGAATTTGGGTATGAGCTGAACCCAGTAAGCAGGTCGCGGCCCTTTGGTCAGGTATCTGGCACAAGTGGGAAACGGAAGAACACAATTGCAGTAAAAGCACAGGAGAGGGGAAACTGGGAGTTTGCACTTGGATGACGTACTGAGTACATACACTGTGAATCCAGACGCAGAAATGGCACAGGAGGATGACACTTATGAGATGGTACTTGGATGACTTTCTGAGTACGTAGACTGTGGTTCCAGATGCAGAACTGGCACAGGACAATGACACTTATGAGATGGCATACTGAGTGGCTAATTCAGTGTGCACTGCTGAACGCAGATTTCCGATGATCGGGAATCTGCGCAGGCGATCTCGCAAGCAGACTGTCAGTGACTGACAGTCTGCCGGCATTTGTGGGCAGGGAGGGGGCGGTGATGGCCTCTGTTTCCCAAAACTGAGGCGTGTCGCCGCCGTTGGGGGGTAGGGAAGAGGCCAGGATCTCCATCGACTGATGGAGATTTCCTGGCCTCTTACTCTAATCTGCGGCGGCTGGCTGCGGGACCCCATGGGTCACGCATCCGGCCGATGATCCGCAGAGTATCTGATGCTGCATTGGACAACACAGCTCGGATATATAATGCAGCATGGGCGTGATGCCTCCTGCTGCATTACCATAATTGCAAGGATAACAATTACAAAATTGCAAATACGCTTGCCTGCTTACCTTTCTATGTGAGTAGGGTGCGTCAAGTTATTTTGAAGAACTTGGTTTACTGTGACCGTATATTGGTTTCAATAAGGACAGACACATTGTTCTTTTTCTTTTGTTTCTCCAAAACACTGACGAGAAATGAGAATAAGGATTTGGATTGATGCATCCGTTTAGACTCATCTTCTACGCTTTGATCCCTTTATGGTTTGAAACTGACATGTACCATTGAATCACTTTAGCGCTTATATCTGAGGACTTCCATTTTTTCTGTTATAATCCTCAGGGCGTTACTTGCTGTAGCAACTGGCATCTGACCGCTCGAGAGGTCAGGGGAAGCCAGCGCTGAGGTGAGTTACGGCCGATCCTAGGCCGCAACCTGACACTGGGTCTCAGAAGTTTACATCTGCCAACACAAACCCTTGGCTTGACACTTACAAAAACTGGGTGACATGCCCCCATTATGTAGAATGGTCCTGGTTGCCGCCCACAAAACACCACAACATTTCAATCAAGCTACGTGCAGAACAGGTCCTACCTAGACCCATAACCACCGGATTTGTACGTAAACCATCGGGTTTGCGTACAAATCCGAATCAGGCCCAATGTTTGGCTGAATAGAAAGTACATAAATAGCGCTATGATGAAAGATAGAAGATGATACACAGTATTTAAAAGGTCATTTACGTAATAATTAAAAATAATAATACACTTGTATAAAAATAATGACATTAAAACAATTCTGAAGCGAGCATGAACACCACTCTCATTTAAAGAGACACAGGGACTGTCCAGTTGATATATATTTACCAGTTTCCTTCACCGATAGAGGAGTGTTCGTTTAGGTGTATAGTCCATATATAGCATATAGGAATCCTCAAAGTAAACGGTGTATGGGTCCAAAACCGGGCAGATGAACAAAGTCCCAGGAGCACTGTAAGTCTTTGTGGTGTATCCGGCAAGCTGGTTCAGGCTTTTGCAGGTAAGGTTGACAATTTTGTAAAGTCACTTGTGGGTAGGCTGGGTCACTGACGCGTTTCGCAGTCTTAGTGTGGCAGCATTTTCAAAGGTCTGATTACCGTACATTTTCAAAGGTCTGATTACTGTACACTCTGTTCAAAACTATTCCAGTAATATTGCCTAGTCCTAGGGACTTCACAAACTACTTCCTCATTAAAAAGGTTGGCCACTAGCAACTGACTCTCAATATAAAAATACTTTGCATTAACTTAAACTGATCCTTTCAAAACACACAGAGAACTACTACATTTCCCGGTGAATGGAAAGGGTAAGTGTTCCTAAACAGGCAATAAAGCTCTACAAAAATCCAGTGTCTATGGCATCTGAGCAGTTAATAATCTATCGGTTGCTTGATTGCCATTCTCTTGGCACAGGTGATCCCTGGTGCTGAACCGTAGCACAACTGCAGTTTTTGAGTTATAAATTTCAGCAGTGAAAGACTAAAAAAAAAAAGTTACATAGTGGGAGTGGTAGCTTTAAATCAGTTTACTTAGAAAACTTAGCCTAATGTTTGCCATAAACTTATTACAATGCATGAAAGATCAAAAGAAATAAACATGGGAAAATATAGCCTTTTATACATGCAGCATTGTAGGATATGAAAGGCTAAAATCAATAGTCACTGTCTACCTCTAGTTACCCTTACTTTTATCTTTTTAGATTAGTTCAATGCCCATCCCTAAAGAGTATCTTGTCCTTTCTTCTATTCTTCACTAAACACTATTTTGTCACCATGACAACACAATGCCATGGCATTTGTACTATCAGTCTTACAGTTTATCTGCCATGGAAACCATCAAAGTACTTCCATAAAGTCTAATCCTCAATGTAGCAACATTGCCACATATGAATCAAATTTAGGTACATTCATATAAAACACTATTTATGTAAAAAAAAAATAGAGGAGGACCCATCAACGTTTTCTGATTTCTACTTTGAGTGATTTTCTGGTACCACAGATGTGAAATGGAAGTTTGCAAATATACTGTAGGACTAAAAAGCAGCTTAATACAAGCATCAAGAAGCATAGGTATGCAGTAAAAAATATCTATTAGAGCCAAGCACTGCAGTAAAATGACACTAAAAATAGTTGATAGACTTAAATAGGTGGAGGATTTAGGCCTACTGAGTAGCTTTGGGTCTGGTGTCTCTGATAGGTGTCCTAAATGTTCTACTCCACAGTGCTCGTTTTGGCATCTCCTCTGGGAATGCTCTGCTGTCCAAGTGTTTTGGTCTCAAGTCATCAATTGTATCACCAGAATGGGAGGTGATAGTACCCTTTTTTTCCCCAAAATGTGTATTTTTGGTTTAGGTCTCTTAGATAGGGTTCCTCGTTTAACGGGTCATTACATAATTTAATGCATTGACTCTGGCCAAGTTTTTTATTGCCCGCACTTGGATGGCATTTAGGGTTCCTACTTTTGGTGAGTGGTATGTGCTGCTGAATGAAGTGGTGGGGCATGAACGATTTTTATATACTAAGCGTAACTGTATTCTGAAATATGATTGTATTTGGGGCCCATAGATTGCTTCTTCCTATTATGTTGATGGAGGGCGTGAGATTTCAGACACTGATGGGTTGGTAATAGGCGGGGCAGCACAATAGTGCTTTGGTTTTCTGAGTCCTTGCTTGTAATTTTTGTACTGTATTGGATGGTTGAAAACTATTTTGCGCAGATTTTTTTTATATTTTTTATTTTATATACTGGGCATGACTGTATTCTTATTAATGTGCTCATATGTCGATGGCTATCTACTATATCTTTTTTTATGTTTGATTTTCTTTTCAGGTTTATTAGGGGTGGATTTTATTTCTTGTATTGCTTTTCCCTTTGTTATGGAAAGTTTCATAAATAAACTCAATTTAAAAAATAAAAAGTCATTCTTGAAATTATATACAGTTTCAAGATAAATTTATAGAGTTGACAATTATTTTGGTAAGAAAGTCACTAAAAAAATAGTATGTAATTACCATATCAAGCCACTGGACACTCAAATTTTTTTGTTTTAAAGAATTGCTACAGTGCTTGTACTCTCTCTCTCTCTTTATATATATATATATATATATATATATATATATATATATAGTCAGGTGCATAAATATTGGGACATTGACAGAATTTTCATATTTGGCCTCTATTCACCACCACAATGGCTTTGAAATGAAACAAACAAGATGTGCTTTAACTGCAGACTTTCAGATTTAATTTTAGGGTAATTACATCCAAATCAGGTGAACGGTGTAGGAATTACAACGGTTTCTATATGTGCCTCCCACTTTTTAAGGGGCCAAAAGTAATGGGACAAACTAAACAATCCTAAATCTAACTTTCACTTTTTAATACTTTGTTGCAAATCCTTTGCATGCAATTACAGCCTGAAGTCTGTAACGCATAGACTTCACTAGACGCTGGGTTTCATTCCTGGTGATGCTCTGCCAGGCCTCTACTGCAAATGTCTTCAGTTCCTGCTTGTTCTTGGGGCATTTTCCCTTCAGTTTTGTCTTCGTCAAGTGAAATGCATGCTCAATTGGATTCGGGTCAGGGGATTGACTTGGCCATTGCATAACATTCCACTCTTTAGCCTTAAAAAACTCTTTGGTTGCTTTTGCAGTATGCTTCGGGTCATTGTCCATCTGCACTGTGAAATGCCGTCCAATGAGTTCTGAAGCATTTGACTGAATATGAGCATATAATATTGCTCGAAACACTTCAGAATTCATTCTGCTGCTTTTGTCAGCAGTCACATCATCAATAAATACAAGGGAACCAGTTCCATTGGCAGCCATACATGCCCACGCCATGACACAACCACTACCATGCTTCACTGATGAGGTGGTATGTTTTAGATCATGAGCAGTTCCTTTCCTTCTCCATAATCTTCTCTTCCCATCACTCTGGTACAAGTTGATCTTTGTCTCATCTGTCCATAAGATGTTGTTCCAGAACTGTAATGGCTTGTTTAGATGTTGTTTGGCAAACTCTAATCTGGTCTTCCTGTTTTTGTGGCTCACCAATGGTTTACATCTTGTGGTGAACCCTCTATATTCACTCTTGTGAAGTCTTCTCTTGATTGTTGACTTTGACACATATACATCTACCTCCTGGAGAGAGTTCTTGATTTGGCCAACTGTTGTGAAGGGGTTTTGCTTCACCAGGGAAATAATTATTCTGTCATCCACCACAGTTGTTTTCTGTAGTCTTCCAGGTCTTTTGGTGTTGCTGAGCTCTCCGGTGCATTCTTTCTTTTTAAGAATGTTCCAAACAGTTGATTTGGCCACACCTAATGTTTTTGCTATCTCTCTGATGGGTTTGTTTTGATTTTTCAGCCTAATGATGGCTTGCTTCACTGATAGTGACAGCTCTTTGGATCTCATATTGAGAGTCGACAGCAACTGATTCCAAATGCAAATGTCACACCTAGAATCAACTCCAGACCTTTTACCTGCTTAATTGATAATGAAATAACGAGGGAATAGCCCACACCTGTCCATGAAATAGCTTTTGAGTTGATAGTCCCATTACTTTTGGCCCCTTAAAAAGTGGGAGGCACATATAGAAACTGTTGTAATTCCTACACCGTTCCCCTGATTTGGATGTAATTACCCTCAAATTAAATCTGAAAGTCTGCAGTTAAAGCACATCTTGTTTGTTTAATTTCAAAGCTATTGTGGTGGTGAATAGAGGCCAAAATATGAAAATTCTGTCAATGTCCCAATATTTATGCATCTGACTGTATATATATATATATAAAACAGTATATGCTTAAAAGGTACTTGGGTGAGTTTGTGGGCAGATGGGCCGGTACAAGGGTGGGCACATGGGTGGCCTTGTTTTAGGTATATGTCATTCAGGGCAGGGTTGGTGTGTTAATGTCCAGCCAGGCAGTGACAGCTGACAGGGAAGGGAGGGGCCTGTCTGCGACTCTCTTATGAGTCTGCATTAGAAACGTGTTCTTATACACTATCGTTCAAAAGTTTGGGGTCACTTAGGAATTTCCTTATTTTTGAAAGAAAAGCACTGTTTTTTTCAATGAAGATAACATTAAATTAATCAGAAATACACTCTATACATTGTTAATGTGGTAAATGACTATACTAGCTGCAAACGTCTGGTTTTTAAAGGAATATCTACATTATAGAGTATAGAGGCCAATTTCCAGCAACCATCACTCCAGTGTTCTGATGGTACATTGTGTTTGCTAAGCGCATTAGAAGACTAATGGATGATTAGAAATAACGGTGTGCAATTATGTTAGCACAGCTGAAAATGGGTTTGCTTGTTAGAGAAGCTATAAAACTGGCCTTCCTTTGAGCTAGTTGAGTATCTGGAGCATCGCATTTGTGGGTTCGATTATACTCTCCAAATGGCCAGAAAAAGAGACCTTTTATGTGAAACTCGACAGTCTATTCTTGTTCTTAGAAATGAAGGCTATTCCAAGTGAGAAATTGCCAAGAAACTGAACATTTCTTACAACGGTGTGTACTACTCCCTTCAGAGAACAGCACAAACAGGCTCTATCCAGAGTAGAAAGAGAAGTGGGAGGCCCCAGTGCACAACTGTGCAAGAAGACAAGTACATTAGAGTCTCTAGTTTGAGAAATAGACACCTTACAAGTCCTCAACTGGCAGCTTCATTAAATGGTACCCGCAAAACGCCAATGTCAACGTCTACAATGAAGAGGCGACTCTGGGATGCTGGCCTTCTAGGCAGAGTGGCAAAGAAAAAGCCATATCTGAGTCTGGCCAATAAAAGGAAAATATTTATATGGGCAAAAGAACACAGACATTGGACAGAGGAAGATTGGAAAAAAGTGTTATGGACAGACGAATCGAAGTTTGAGGTGTTTGGATCACACAAAAGTGCCTGACGCCATCTGTCAAGCATTGTGGAGGTAATGTGATGGTCTGGGGCTGCTTTGGTGCTGGTAAAGTGGGAGATTTGTACAAGGTAAAAGGGAGGCTATCACTCCATTTTGCAAGGCCATGCCATACCCTGTGGACAGCGCTTGATTGGAGCCAATTTCCACCTCCAACAGGACAATGACCCAAAGCACAACTCCAAATTATGCAAGAACTATTTAGGAATGAAGCAGGCAGCTGGTATTCTGTGTGTAATGGAGTGGCCAGCGCAGTCACCAGATCTCAACCCCATTGAGCTGTTGTGGGAGCAGCTTGACCGTATGGTACGCAAGAAGTGCCCATCAAGCCAATCCAACTTGTGGGAGGTGCTTCAGGAAGCATGGGGTGAAATTTGTTCAGACTAACTCAACAAATTAACAGCTAGAATGCCAAAGGTCTGCAATGCTGTAATTGCTGCAAAAGGAACATTCTTTGACGAAAGCAAAGTTTGAAGGACTAAATTATTATTTCAAATAAAAATCATTATTTCTAACCTTGCCAATGTCTTGACTATATGTTCTATTCATTTTGCAACTCATTTGATAAATAAAAGTCAGTTTTCATGTAAAACACGAATTGTCTGGGTGACCCCAAACTTTTGAACAGTAGCGTATACTTGCCAACTTCCTGGTTGCCCCTGTCATGTCGTCTCAACAGGGGATGGGGGGCGAGTCGTGGGAAAGAGAGTGAGCGTGATGTCGCAATTGCACCATGGTTGCCTCTTCCCCGTGTCATTAGCCACCTGGATTCCCCACTTTTACTTGGTAAGTGGACAGCTGCAGCCGGCTCCAGGAGACTTGGCCACTCCTCTGGGTGGCTGGGAGCGCCACCCATATATATATATATATATATATATATATATATAATCAACACTCAATTACTGCACACAATGGATACAAAGGGCTGTATTCAATTAGTTTTGCATCGGCGTGAAAGTTCCGGCTGCCCAACTTTTCGCCGCCTTTGCCTCTTTTGGACGCAAAAACTTTTCATGCGTGCTCCCAATTTACTCCGTATTCAATTGTCAAACAGGCGAAAATGTGAGCTGGTGAATGTGAACCAGGCGAAAAGTGCAGGCTGAATTGGGGGAATCACTCTGTACCCTAGAAAAAGATGGTCTGACTTTGGAAATCATTATGGTAATTTTGTATTAGCCCTAACTGAACTAGTTAGGGTACATCAGTGGTGGTAATTGCTTGCTATTAGCGCAGTGGTTCCCAAACTATGCGCCGTGGCTCCCTGGGGTGCCTCGGGACATTTGCAGAGGTGACTCAAATTGGTGGCCCAGCCCCAAATCAAATTATGTATGGTCAATATAATGTAAATATGTGGACAAACAGAAGTACAAACCTGTCCATCACCACATACCTGAACCTAAGGATGACAGGTAAGCACAATTTACTCCACTTTACTACTTTACTACATTTTTTTCTGAATTTCTCAATAACAAACTTTTGTCCTAGGGTGCCGTGATTTAAAAAAGCCCTGGAACCACTGTATCAGCGTCTTTTACATTTGGTAAAAGTGTGGAAGAATGGCATAAAGCAGTATTTTTTGGAGAAAGTAAGTAGTTCCATCAAATGGGGTGCTTGAAAATGGGTTGTAGCATATTTTAATGTCTCTAAAGTGAAGTTTTAGAAAAAGTGAAATTCCTCCGTCATATAAGCACCTGCAATCCCAAAAACACTTGGCCCCTTCTTAGAGCACCCCCAGAAGCTTATTTCGCTAGTTTTTGAAATTGTCCCCCCACTTTTTTTATTTTCGCCCCAAATTTCTAAGGGAATTTTGATTTCTTTTTTTGGTTGAATTGTCCTTTGGGGGGTTGTACCAAGGGTTCTGAGTGGTTTCCCAACATATGCACCCCAAAATATAGATTTTACTCTTTTTTTCTCCAGCTATTCTGTGGAGAAAACGTTTAGCCTATTTCAGTGCATTGACTTTTCGCATAGGCGGAAACGGACTGGAATTGAATACGGAGATAAATTTTCAGGCAAAATTTTCACAAAAAAACTGTCGAATACGGCATTTTGCTTCTAATTGAGTATGGCCCATAGTGCAAAATGTTATGTTTTGTCACCACTGAGCATAGACAGCATGCACCATTGCACATGGGGATACTCCCTGACTTTCTAGTCTCTGAAGACTCCATCACGAATTAGAGGCACCTAGATGTGCAGAGAGGTGGACAATCTCAAGACATTCAATGAACAAAGGTGTAAATATCACATCACAAGTCCGACTCCTATCATTTTAGTACCACCCCAGTCATTGTATAAAACGTTCCGGTATTATTCATGAAATAGTACTTAGTTAAGCCTCATTTGTAGGCTAAATTAAACATGAGAGTGAGCGGATATTGCATGCAACACTTTTGTGTGCTTGAAGATTTGTTTTACAGTGCATCTAAAAATGTGCTTCCTATCTAAGTGTTACTGGAAGCTGCATCATCCCATTCAAATCATTAGATGATACCCATCACCGTTCAGCCAAGAGCAGCTACAAAAAATGAGTGCTTTTGCATAGGGGAAGTTAGCTTACGTCCCTCTGTATAACAATGAATGTCCCTAAAAATGCACCTTCTCCTCACCTTTATCTTAAGTCAAAAATCTTGCTCCACAGAATAATATCTAATTATTGTACTACTCCACTCTGTAAATTGCAAGGTATCCCCTTGTTCTGCCCAGCTCCTCCCACAAGTCAGAGAAAACTTCACTTCCTCTGCAATTGCCTCCATCATTCACCATTAATCTGCACTTAGGAGGAAATCACATTGTGCAAATTGGGGCGCAGGGACCAGAGGTGGAGTTAGGGGCTAGGTTGCACCTAGGCACACAGCGCCACACATAGCATTTACTGTACATAATGTATACTCAGCACTTTGGAAATGAGGCCCACTGTGCTCACACAAATAACCAGACACTTCAGACAGATTTGTGGTATAACATTTAGCAGCAGGACACGGTGACCCTTCTTCAGATCCCTTCTCTGTGCATCGCCCTCACTGTCTTGACAAGTAACAAAAGTGACACTATGAAATTCACAATCTTGCTCCCAACCTGTTTACATTTTCATGCTTGAAAATACATGCTATGATGTGCCTAATGTGATGTATCACATTGCTAATACAACGTGATAACTGTATCTCATGCCCTGCAAGATGAGCTTAACCAGAAACACACAGAACTGGGGCTGCACACTGAAGTCTGTCACCTTACTATTCTGCTTCAAGGTTGCCTATAACAGTTACGCATTGTTGCTATATCAAGGTCGTCTGCAGGTTTTCTTTTAAATTGCATTTGTTCTATATTCTATAAACTTCTTTATATCACAATGACAAATTAATAACCAAGGAAAGCGACAACAGGCTCCTAGAGGTATGTGACCACACAGGGAAACGGAACAAGTTTTTCCTAAAAATGGTATTGCAATGCAATGTAAGTAAAAATGCAAATGGGTATAGTGTCACTCGGAGCAATGATTTCTAGTGTCAGTTAGCTCCGGGGACAGTGGCAGGTGGGGAGTTTGACTGGGGCGGTACACCTGTCAAACCTTAACGCAGGTGTCCTAAGGCGAGCTCAGGGAAGACAGAAACCTCCTGTGGAGCAGAAGGGCAACTATCCTGAGGGAAACTTCGGAGGGAACCAGCTACTAGATGGTTCCATTAGTCTTTCGTCCCTATACCCAGGTCGGACTACAGATTTGCACATCAGGACCACTGCGGACCACTGCATTTTATAACATGTCAGAGAGTATGTACCCTCAGCCTGCAATATTTTCTCTAAGTAATTACAAACATAACTAATTAGGTCCTCAATTTACTCAAGTGCAATTTATATGTAATTTATGTACTCTGGGATTAGAAATGTTATCCACCTCTAGGCTGCAACCACATGGATGTTTTACCTGACACATATACTTTTACCAATACCAATTAGAGTGAGACTTTCTCTCTCTCCAAGGCTTAGTACATCTCGCCCAAAGTACCAACCAATCAGCTCTACTGTCATTTTTCTAGCACAACCTGTAAAATGTCAGTTAGAAGTTGATTAGTAATTTATCTAACTCCACTTTATCTCTCTCCAAGATTTGATTAATCCCCCCCCCTTAACTTTGTATCTAGGTATTGCTAAACTGTGCAGCACTGCATAACTTTATGGCCCCTATAAATAAACAAAAAATAATAGTAATGACTTTATGTAGAATGTGACTAAGAAAAGCAAAAAATGTATTTATTTTATAGTCATTGCTTTGTGATGGATAGTGAGGAAAACAGGACATACATAAAACTGGGACATAATAGGTAGATAAAATAAATGCAGATGGCAAAGAGGAATATCAGTCTTGCTGCAGCATTTTGAATGGATAGAAAGGGGAGAGATGTCAGATAGGAGGAGGTTGCAGTAGTCAAGGCTGGAGATGATGAGAGAGTAGATGAGTTTTGGGTGCATCTTGGGTGAGAAAAGGCCTATTCTAGGAATCTTTAGAAAGTAAGAGATTCACTTTTATGTGTGATGTAAAGCTGAGGGCAGAGTAACAGATGACACGAAAGAAGAAGGACTAGGAGAGAAATGTGGTGTTGATAGAAGCCATGAAGATGCATACTTGCCTACTCTTCTGGAAGTTGTGGGAGGATCCCAATTTCTCAGGTAGTCCCCCGCACCCCCAGAAGAGTAGGCAGATCTCCCGCATCCCAGCTGCTTCCTAGTGAAGTGGGCAGGATGGGGAGATTATACGTTGAATTCACAGGTCCATACAGAAGAGCAGGGCTAAAGTACATGAATCGTGTCATTTAGCGCTGCCCCCTCCTCACGGACACACGAATCGCAGCATTTTGCTGCGATGGGGCTGGGGCCTAATGACGTGGAGAGCCCAGCCCGGCCCTGCCACCCAGAGCTGTCAGCTGCATCTCCTTTCCGGGCTTCTCCTGGAGAGGAGTTAATAACAGTAGGTAAAATGTGAGGGTCAGTCTGAGAAAAGGGAAGACGGAAAATGATAAGTAGTATGAACAAAGTAAGAACAGCATGAGCCCTATGGGTCCTACTCTCCGCTGTTTACGGTACATACTATTAAAAAATATCCCTGTTAGCATCAACATCCTTCACTCTTCATTGTTTATTTATTAACACTTATTTTTATAGTACAATATTAACATATTTCATTGCACTTTACTTAGGCTATTTCCATATGTGACAACAGCAAACATAAATAAACCAGCAAACTTTCTGACACTAATACAAAATAGTACACAGATCTCCGTGGGTAAAATATTCTTTGAATCTTGTCGCTCTGGTAGCAACTAATGGTAGCAAACTCTACCATCTTATGCTTTATTGTATATTCCTATACTTTTGATGTATGTTCACTTTAAGGGCTATATTTACAAGGCGATGGCTTTTGTAAGTGGGTGCTTCTCGGCGGGTTGGAGCTGGAAATTTAAAGCAGCACTCACATGTAAATCATGCTTTACACTGAATGTGAGTGCCGCTTTAAACTTTCAGCCCCAACCCGCCAAAATCGAGCAGCATACAAAAGCTTCCACTTTGTAAATATAGCCCTAAGTCATTGCCTGTACAGCATAGTGGAATATGTTGGCACAAAGTAAATAAAGGATAAATGCACTATCATAGAGCCGCCAAAAGTCAACAACTAAAAGATAAAATAGCATACTTATACATGCAACATTATGGATGTGTTTTATATTATAAAGATTAGGGAAATTATAACTATGATAGATTTTGACAGGAGAGAATACCGCAGTCTCATAGATCTCCTGGGTAGCTGCCATCACATGAATGCACCTGTTAAATGAATGAAAGACAGCTGCGAGAGGGGTGCTTAGTATGGTGTCAGCTTATAGCCTGAGGGTTTTATCTCTACATTGTAGGAGCCAGAGGAGGGTCCATATGTACCTGGTAGGTGAAATGATTATTCTCTATTTGGAAACAAATGATCATCTATTACTGCTGCTTCTTCATGTTTGTTGAACCAGGATTAAAAATAAAGAAGATAACTGCAAAAATAGCATCTGTAGCAGGACATTTATAAAGCATTCCACATAAAAGGGAGGTCATAAAACTCCTGCAAGATAATGGTAACCCTTTAGAATAGCCTAACTGTTGACATAATAAAAATACACTGAATACAGTCTCTCTTCTGATGTCTGGACAGTATGATGGATTATACCTCACCAGTCTCTCCTGCTACTGGAACTCTAAAAGGGCTACTTCCTATTGTACTCATCTTATTGATGGCTTTCTAAAGGAAGAAAGCTGCTACAATTAAGAATAAACGTAAATGCCTGTGGAGGGCTTCTACAGACAAGTGTGTGTGCAAATAGAGGAACAGACAGAAGATGAGCAAGTTACTGCTGGGGTTCAAGCACAGGATCCCTGATCGTTTTGTGCATTCAGCTTGTTTCATCTCAAAATATGCAGTATGAACATTTTATACAAACCAGAATTACTGCCACGTGACTAGATGACTCTCTATTAGGTTCAAAAGGGGTGATATTTATTATTCATCATAGATAACATTCTAGTCAATAAGCAACCATCAACACAGAAGAACCTAATCAAAATAAATGAACCAAAAGTATGAAACTATATGTGATTAAAAAAGTAAAACAAAACTTAAGTTAAACAAAACACTACAAACTGAAACAACATGATTGAAAGAGGTAAGATGCACAAATACAACAAAACTCTACATGCCCCTACATGCATCATCCACCAGCTCAAACAGTTCAAAATGTGTATTATATAATTGATAATTACCATGTAAAATGTGTCAATTTCCATCTGGTAATTTGAAGAAGATCTGGAAAACTGTTAGAATGGCTCTTGTAATCCTGCTGACAAGTGTGCTGCTGATCCCTGCTGTTACTAATGTGTGTGTGGGGGTATGTGTGTGCGTGTGTGTTTGATGACATTCAGAAAGAAGAGTGTTTCAGCCAATCAACAGCCATGACGACCTCCCAGGCTTCTGTGACTGATCAGCAGAGATTCCATGACACTACAAAAGAGGTTCAACGTCCTCTGTGTCCACGTCAAAACAATGGACCATCTCACCATTAGTATATTCAGAAACAAGTTATATATTACTCACACCTAAAATGTGTTTAGGAGTAGAAAATAAACATCATTGCATATGATCCACATGCAATATTAGCTAAAAGTAAAATGGACTGAGGGCCTGATTCAGCAAGGAACGTCAGGAGAGAACGCACGCTCTTGGTCGAGGTTTTCGCACTGCGCATGCGAATGCATCGCACTGCGCGTGCGCAAACTAGTCAGTGCGATCGGCTTAGGGTACGTAGACTACACGCAGTGTGTACGCAGACCCCTCCAATATTGACAGATAGTGTGTTTGTGGGTGGTGACGGGGAGTGGTCGGGCGAACGCAGACGTTATAACGCCATTATAGGGGCATGCATAATTAAGCCAGTGCGGCGGCATACGCAGCCATACCGTAAGCTGTACACGGGAAGTGGTCAAAATCCTGCGGCAGGTCAGGTCATCCACTATGATGCTAATTGATATTA
Source organism: Taudactylus pleione (assembly GCA_031769625.1). Taxonomy (NCBI): domain Eukaryota; kingdom Metazoa; phylum Chordata; class Amphibia; order Anura; family Myobatrachidae; genus Taudactylus; species Taudactylus pleione. The sequence continues at coordinate 27,412,588 of JAUIMM010000040.1, read as the reverse complement.
TGGTTCTTGATGTTACCGATGTTTACACTATCTGGCGTGCTGATCAGGCTGTGAGTAAAGGGAGATGGGCGGCATAGTATGGGGCTGGGCGTCTGTATCTTGTGCTGCGGTCTCCGTGCGTATGCATTGATTGGCATATTCTCGCAGCGGACCGGTGCATGCGTCTGCATCCGTGTGTTCCTTGCTGAATCAGGCCCTGAAATAACTCTTAATCTGTATGTAGTTTATCAGGGCATAATTACTTCTAATTTATACAGCTGCATACTTAACAAAAGGTTGTACAGGGCAGAAATGTTGCTATAATTTAAAAATTAACTCAATCTACAGTACAGGTTATTCCACTATGAAAAAGTATGATGATGAATTGTAATTACTATGCAAAACACAAAATCATATCCATCAACTTGACTACAGGCCTGATTCAGAGTTGTACACTAATGCCGCTGCTGTGTACAGATATGTCCACATAAATCTTACCATCATGTGCTACAAGTTGCATTAAACATACCGCATGAGCGCCGTGTGACTCTGTAGCACCGAGCATCATTTCATGCAACATTTTACCTTCAAATGCATCTTATTCTCAAAGCAATGCGAATAGGACGCACAAGCAACTTCTGTCAGCGGCTGTGACACTGTAACGAGCATTTTGCATGCAGATACACACAGAATATAGGTATGCAGCATATCATTTTAATCAGCACAAGCTGCTTATGCGTCCTATTCGTGTCACTTTGCAAATAAGATGCATTTGAAGCATGGTACTACCGTGTCACGCTATGGCATGGTGCGACTAGAAGGGCTGTTTAACGTGCTAGGAAGTAAGATGTATGTGGACACATCTATATGTGTACGCAGCTGCAATGCGAAAATATGCAAATGTCCTTGCATAGAGGCTCACAGCCGCAGTATGAGATATGCCCACAAAATGTCCAAGACAGATGGTCGATAATCGCGCAACTGCGAATAAATTGGCATAGGGTACAACTATGAATCAGACCCTACATTCACAGTGGGACAATAATGACAATTTTTTTTTCCTTTTCACAGTCATTTTCTAATATTGGCTGGGATACCCGGCTTTGCCTGTGCTGAAGACTGGACCCTGAAGTACACCTGCAGCCATTATTTGTTTAGATTGTCCTTGCCTATAACCCCATTCCATTGATCCTGAAAAGGAATCCACTATTTGCTAACATGCATGCAAACTAGGGGTGAGCGGGTTCGGATTTCTGAAATCCGAACCCCCCCGAGCCCCCCCCGATCCGAGTCCGATCCGAGTCAGGCTCGACTTTTCCCGCCTGACTCGGATCTGAAATCGAGGCAAAACGTCATCATCCCGCCTTCCGAGTCTCGCGGGTTTTGGATCCTATATAAGGTACCCGCGTCGGCGCCATTTTCTCACTCGGCTGTGGACAGTGAAGAGGGAGGGTGGGAGTTAGGGCTGTGTAGTGTAGTGTAGTGTAGTGCTGCTGTTGTCCACTACTTCAAAGTCCATAGGGGCTGGCTGTGTTGTGCTGTGCTGCTGTTGTTAATAGGGGCTGTGTCCACTACTTCAAAGTCCATAGGGGCTGGCTGGACTGTGTTGTGCAGTCAGTTCTCCATAGGGGCTGTGTCCACTCCAAAGTCCTGTGCAGTGTCCCAGTCCTAAAGGAGTGCTGTAGTGTTGTCCAGGGGGTGCTCTGTCCATCAGGGGTGCTCCCCCCAAGTGCTAAAAAAATAATATATTTTCTGTGTTTGTGAATTGTGTGCGCAGTAGCCGCACGTGCATCAACAAAGTAGTGCCAAGCGTGCGCCTGTGTCATAAGTAAAGGGCCGGCTGGCTTGACCGTTAAGGGTGCTGTAACCCCCGAAAGTACACTCCAGTCCAAACCAAAAAAAAAATTATTTTCTGTGTTTGTGAATTGTGTGCGCAGTAGCCGCACGTGCATCAACAAAGTAGTGCCAAGCGTGCGCCTGTGTCATAAGTAAAGGGCCGGCTGGCTTGACCGTTAAAGGGTGCTGTAACCCCCAAAGTACACTCCAGTCCAAACCAAAAAAAAAATTATTTTCTGTGTTTGTGAATTGTGTGCGCAGTAGCCGCACGTGCATCAACAAAGTAGTGCCAAGCGTGCGCCTGTGTCATAAGTAAAGGGCCGGCTGGCTTGACCGTTAAAGGGTGCTGTAACCCCCGAAAGTACACTCCAGTCCAAACCAAAAAAAAATTATTTTCTGTGTTTGTGAATTGTGTGCGCAGTAGCCGCACGTGCATCAACAAAGTAGTGCCAAGCGTGCGCCTGTGTCATAAGTAAAGGGCCGGCTGGCTTGACCGTTAAGGGTGCTGTAACCCCCGAAAGTACACTCCAGTCCAAACCAAAAAAAAATTATTTTCTGTGTTTGTGAATTGTGTGCGCAGTAGCCGCACGTGCATCAACAAAGTAGTGCCAAGCGTGCGCCTGTGTCATAAGTAAAGGGCCGGCTGGCTTGACCGTTAAGGGTGCTGTAACCCCCGAAAGTACACTCCAGTCCAAACCAAAAAAAAAATTATTTTCTGTGTTTGTGAATTGTGTGCGCAGTAGCCGCACGTGCATCAACAAAGTAGTGCCAAGCGTGCGCCTGTGTCATAAGTAAAGGGCCGGCTGGCTTGACCGTTAAGGGTGCTGTAACCCCCGAAAGTACACTCCAGTCCAAACCAAAAAAAAAATTATTTTCTGTGTTTGTGAATTGTGTGCGCAGTAGCCGCACGTGCATCAACAAAGTAGTGCCAAGCGTGCGCCTGTGTCATAAGTAAAGGGCCGGCTGGCTTGACCGTTAAAGGGTGCTGTAACCTCCAAAGTACACTCCAGTCCAAACCCCAAAAAAAATTATTTTCTGTGTTTGTGAATTGTGTGCGCAGTAGCCGCACGTGCATCAACAAAGTAGTGCCAAGCGTGCGCCTGTGTCATAAGTAAAGGGCCGGCTGGCTTGACCGTTAAAGGGTGCTGTAACCCCCGAAAGTACACTCCAGTCCAAACCAAAAAAAAATTATTTTCTGTGTTTGTGAATTGTGTGCGCAGTAGCCGCACGTGCATCAACAAAGTAGCGCCAAGCGTGCGCCTGTGTCATAAGTAAAGGGCCGGCTGGCTTGACCGTTAAAGGGTGCTGTAACCCCCAAAAGTACACTCCAGTCCAAACCAAAAAAAAATTATTTTCTGTGTTTGTGAATTGTGTGCGCAGTAGCCGCACGTGCATCAACAAAGTAGTGCCAAGCGTGCGCCTGTGTCATAAGTAAAGGGCCGGCTGGCTTGACCGTTAAGGGTGCTGTAACCCCCGAAAGTACACTCCAGTCCAAACCAAAAAAAAAATTATTTTCTGTGTTTGTGAATTGTGTGCGCAGTAGCCGCACGTGCATCAACAAAGTAGTGCCAAGCGTGCGCCTGTGTCATAAGTAAAGGGCCGGCTGGCTTGACCGTTAAGGGTGCTGTAACCCCCGAAAGTACACTCCAGTCCAAACCAAAAAAAAAATTATTTTCTGTGTTTGTGAATTGTGTGCGCAGTAGCCGCACGTGCATCAACAAAGTAGTGCCAAGCGTGCACCTGTGTCATAAGTAAAGGGCCGGCTGGCTTGACCGTTAAGGGTGCTGTAACCCCCGAAAGTACACTCCAGTCCAAACCAAAAAAAAAATTATTTTCTGTGTTTGTGAATTGTGTGCGCAGTAGCCGCACGTGCATCAACAAAGTAGTGCCAAGCGTGCGCCTGTGTCATAAGTAAAGGGCCGGCTGGCTTGACCGTTAAAGGGTGCTGTAACCCCCAAAGTACACTCCAGTCCAAACCAAAAAAAAAATTATTTTCTGTGTTTGTGAATTGTGTGCGCAGTAGCCGCACGTGCATCAACAAAGTAGTGCCAAGCGTGCGCCTGTGTCATAAGTAAAGGGCCGGCTGGCTTGACCGTTAAAGGGTGCTGTAACCCCCGAAAGTACACTCCAGTCCAAACCAAAAAAAAATTATTTTCTGTGTTTGTGAATTGTGTGCGCAGTAGCCGCACGTGCATCAACAAAGTAGTGCCAAGCGTGCGCCTGTGTCATAAGTAAAGGGCCGGCTGGCTTGACCGTTAAAGGGTGCTGTAACCCCCGAAAGTACACTCCAGTCCAAACCAAAAAAAAATTATTTTCTGTGTTTGTGAATTGTGTGCGCAGTAGCCGCACGTGCATCAACAAAGTAGTGCCAAGCGTGCGCCTGTGTCATAAGTAAAGGGCCGGCTGGCTTGACCGTTAAAGGGTGCTGTAACCCCCGAAAGTACACTCCAGTCCAAACCAAAAAAAATTATTTTCTGTGTTTGTGAATTGTGTGCGCAGTAGCCGCACGTGCATCAACAAAGTAGTGCCAAGCGTGCGCCTGTGTCATAAGTAAAGGGCCGGCTGGCTTGACCGTTAAAGGGTGCTGTAACCCCCGAAAGTACACTCCAGTCCAAACCAAAAAAAAATTATTTTCTGTGTTTGTGAATTGTGTGCGCAGTAGCCGCACGTGCATCAACAAAGTAGTGCCAAGCGTGCGCCTGTGTCATAAGTAAAGGGCCGGCTGGCTTGACCGTTAAAGGGTGCTGTAACCCCCGAAAGTACACTCCAGTCCAAACCAAAAAAAAATTATTTTCTGTGTTTGTGAATTGTGTGCGCAGTAGCCGCACGTGCATCAACAAAGTAGTGCCAAGCGTGCGCCTGTGTCATAAGTAAAGGGCCGGCTGGCTTGACCGTTAAAGGGTGCTGTAACCCCCAAAGTACACTCCAGTCCAAACCAAAAAAAAAATTATTTTCTGTGTTTGTGAATTGTGTGCGCAGTAGCCGCACGTGCATCAACAAAGTAGTGCCAAGCGTGCGCCTGTGTCATAAGTAAAGGGCCGGCTGGCTTGACCGTTAAAGGGTGCTGTAACCCCCGAAAGTACACTCCAGTCCAAACCAAAAAAAAATTATTTTCTGTGTTTGTGAATTGTGTGCGCAGTAGCCGCACGTGCATCAACAAAGTAGTGCCAAGCGTGCGCCTGTGTCATAAGTAAAGGGCCGGCTGGCTTGACCGTTAAAGGGTGCTGTAACCCCCGAAAGTACACTCCAGTCCAAACCAAAAAAAAATTATTTTCTGTGTTTGTGAATTGTGTGCGCAGTAGCCGCACGTGCATCAACAAAGTAGTGCCAAGCGTGCGCCTGTGTCATAAGTAAAGGGCCGGCTGGCTTGACCGTTAAAGGGTGCTGTAACCCCCGAAAGTACACTCCAGTCCAAACCAAAAAAAAATTATTTTCTGTGTTTGTGAATTGTGTGCGCAGTAGCCGCACGTGCATCAACAAAGTAGTGCCAAGCGTGCGCCTGTGTCATAAGTAAAGGGCCGGCTGGCTTGACCGTTAAAGGGTGCTGTAACCCCCGAAAGTACACTCCAGTCCAAACCAAAAAAAAATTATTTTCTGTGTTTGTGAATTGTGTGCGCAGTAGCCGCACGTGCATCAACAAAGTAGTGCCAAGCGTGCGCCTGTGTCATAAGTAAAGGGCCGGCTGGCTTGACCGTTAAAGGGTGCTGTAACCCCCGAAAGTACACTCCAGTCCAAACCAAAAAAAAATTATTTTCTGTGTTTGTGAATTGTGTGCGCAGTAGCCGCACGTGCATCAACAAAGTAGTGCCAAGCGTGCGCCTGTGTCATAAGTAAAGGGCCGGCTGGCTTGACCGTTAAGGGTGCTGTAACCCCCGAAAGTACACTCCAGTCCAAACCAAAAAAAAATTATTTTCTGTGTTTGTGAATTGTGTGCGCAGTAGCCGCACGTGCATCAACAAAGTAGTGCCAAGAGTGCGCCTGTGTCATAAGTAAAGGGCCGGCTGGCTAGACCGTTAAAGGGTGCTGTAACCCACAAAGTACACTCCAGTCCAAACCAAAAAAAAAATTATTTTCTGTGTTTAGCCGCACGTATATATCAAATCGATATAACATAAATGGAGGACCAAACTTTCTCCGATAAAAATAAAATAGAGAAAGATCAAGAACCACTTCCTCCTAGTGCTGAAGCTGCTGCCACTAGTCATGACATAGACGATAACATGCCATCAACGTCGTCTGCCAAGGCCGATGCCCAATGTCATAGTAGAGGGCACATACAATCCCAAATGGCAAAGTTCAGGAAAATGACCTTGAAAAAGACATTTAAATCAGCTGAAGAGAAACGTAAACTTGCCAATATGCCATTTACGACACGGAGTGGCAAGGAACGGCTAAGGTCGATCCCTAGTATGTTCATGACTAGTGGTTCAGCTTCACATGACGATGGAAGCCCTCCTCCCACTAAAAAAATCAAAAGAGTTAAGCTGGCAAAAGCACAGCGAAGAACTGTGCTTTCTAAGAAGATATCACAAATCCCCAAGGAGAGTCCAAGTGTGGTGGTGGTTGCGATGCCTGACCTTCCCAGCACTGGACAGGAAGAGGTGGCTCTTTCCACCATTTGCACGCCCCCTGCAAGTGCTGAAAGGAGCACCCACAGTCCACTTGCTGATATGCAAATTGAAGATGTCACTGTTGAAGTACAACAGGATGAGGATACTGGTGTAGCTGGCGCTGAGGAGGAAGTTGGCGAGGAGGATTCTGATGGTGATGTGGTTTGTTTAAATCAGGCTCCGGGGGAGACAGTTGTTGTCCGTGGGATGAAAAAGCCCATCACGGTCATGCCTGGGCAGAAGACCAAACATTCCACCTCTTTGGTCTGGCAATATTTCTATCCAAATCCGGACAACAACTGTCTTGCCATATGTACCATATGTAAAGGTGAAATAAGTAGGGGTAGGGACGTCAACCACCTAGGAACATCCTCCCTTATACGGCACCTGCAGCGCGTTCATAAAAAGTTACTGTCAAGTTCAGAAACTTTGGCTAAGACCGTAAGCAGTCCAGGGACACCTAAATCCCGTTGTCCTGTTGTATCCAAGCGCCTGCAAACCACACCGTCAACTCCCTCCTCGTCAATTTCCTCCTTAGTCAGGATCGGAAGTAGTCCTGCAGGCCATGTCACTGGCATGACTGACTCTCCTATCCGGGATTCCTCTGGAGGATCCTGCATTGCTACGCCTACTGCTGCCGCTGCTGCTGTTGCTGCTGCTGGGAGTCGTTCATCATCCCAGAGAGGAAGTAGGAACACCACTACTTTTACTAAACAATTGACCCTCCAACAGTCCTTAGCGAGGAGGATGAAGTACGACAGCAGTCATCCTGAAGCAAAACGTATAACTGAGGCCTTGACTGCTATGTTGGTGTTAGACGTGCGTCCGGTATCCGCCATTAGTGCAGTGGGATTTAGACAATTGATGGAGGTAGTGTGTCCCCGGTTCCAAATCCCGTCTAGATTCCACTTCACTAGGCAGGCGATACCGAGACTGTACAGAAACGTCAGAAAAAGTGTCCTCAGTGTCCTGAAAAATGCCGTTGTACACAATGTCCACTTAACCACGGACATGTGGACAAGTGGAACAGGGCAGACTAAGGACTATATGACTGTGACAGCCCACTGGGTAGATGTATCACCTTACGCAGCAACAGCAGCAGCGTCACCAGTAGCAGCATCTCAGAAACGCCAGCTCGTTACAAGGCAGGCTACGCTGTGTATCACCGGTTTCAGTAAGAGGCACACCGCCGACAACCTCTTAGAGAAACTGAGGGAAATCATCGCCCAGTGGCTTACCCCACTTAGACTCTCCTGGGGATTTGTGATATCTGACAACGCCACCAATATTGTGCGGGCATTACATCTGGGCAAATTCCAGCACGTCCCATGTTTTGCTCACACAATAAACTTGGTGGTGCAGAATTTTCTGAAAAGCGACAGGGGCGTGCAGGAGACGCTTTGGGTGGCCCGAAAAATTTCTGGCCACTTTCGCCATTCAGCGACTGCGTGCCGAAGACTGGAGCGCCAGCAAACACTCTTGAACCTGCCCCACCATCACCTGAAGCAAGAGGTTGTGACGCGGTGGAACTCAACCCTCTATATGCTTCAGAGGATGGAGGAGCAGCAAAAGGCCATACAAGCCTATACATCCACCTATGACATAGGCAAAGGAGGGGGTATGCACCTGACTCAAGCGCAGTGGAGAATGATTTCCGTGTTGTGCAAGGTTCTCCAGCCCTTCGAACTTGCCACACGTGAAGTCAGTTCAGACACAGCCAGCTTGAGTCAGGTCATTCCCCTCATCAGGCTTTTGCAGAAGCAGCTGGAGAAAGTGAAGGAGGAGCTAAGACGGAGCGATTCCGCTCGGCATGTGGGACTTGTGGATGAAGCCCTTCATTCGCTTTGCCAGGATTCCAGGGTGGTCAATCTGTTGAAATCAGACCACTACATTTTGGCCACCGTGCTTGATCCTAGGTTTAAAGCCTATGTGGTGTCTCTCTTTCCGGCCGACACAAGCCTGCAGAGGTGCAAAGACCTGCTGGTGAACACACTGTCAGCTGAAGCGGAACGTGACACGTCAACGGCTCCTTCTTCATTTTCTCCCGCAACTGGGGCTGCCAGGAAAAAACTTAGGTATCCTAAGCAACCCGCTGGCGGTGATGCAGGGCAGGCAGGACCAAGTTTGGACATCTGGTCCGGACTGAAGGACCTGGCAACAATTTCTGACATGTCTACTGTCACTGCATATGATACTGTCACCATTGACAGAATGGTGGAGGATTACATCGGTGACAGCATCCAAGTAGGCATGTCAGACAGTCCATACCTGTACTGGCAGGAAAAAGAGGCAATTTGGAGGCCCCTGTACAAGCTGGCTCTATTTTACCTGAGTTGCCCCCCCTCCAGTGTGTACTCCGAAAGAGTGTTTAGTGCAGCCGGGAACCTTGTCAGCGAAAGGCGTAGGAGGTTGCTTCCACAGAATGTGGAGAAGATGATGTTCATCAAAATGAATTATCAGCTCTTCCAGGGAGACCAGCCTCCAGAAGGTACAGAGGGACCTGTGGTGGTGGATTCAAGTGGGGACGAGTTAATACTTTGTGAGGATGAGGATGTACACACTGAAGAGGGTGAGGAATCAGTGGATGAGGAGGATGAGGATGACATCTTGCCTCCGTAGAGCCAGTTTGTGCAGGGACACATTAATTGCCAGCTTGTTTTGTGGGGGCCCAAACGAACCAATCATTTCAGCCACAGTTGTGTGGCAGACCCTGGCGCTGAAATGATTGATTTGTTAAAGTGTGCATGTCCTGTTTATACAACATAAGGGTGGGTGGGAGGGCCCAAGGACAATTCCATCTTGCACTTCTTTTTTTTCTTTGCATTATGTACAGTTTGGGGCCTAGTTTTTCTAACTGCCATCCTGTCTGCCACTGCAGTGTCACTCCTAGATGGGTCACGTGTTTGTGCCGCCCACTCGTGTCGCTTAGCATAGTCATCCAGCTACCTCGGTGCAACCTTTTGGACATGAAAACACTATTGTGAGGTGTGAGGTGTTCAGAATAGACTGGAAATGAGTGGAAATTAAGGTTATTGAGGTTAATAATAGCATAGGAGCAGAGAAACCAACAAATTCTGTGATTTTAGCTGTTTTTATGCTTTTTAAAAAAAAAATACAGATCCAAAACACAAAACCCAGAACCCAAAACACGGAAGGGTGGTTTTGGCAAAACCAATCCAGATCCAAAACACGAAGAAAGATCCAGATCCAAAACCAAAACACAAAACACGAAAAGTGGCCGGTGCACACCCCTAATGCAAACAGTGGTGTAACTACTGTGGGTGCAAGGGGTGCGGCTGCTACAGTGCCCAAGCTGCCTCTGCAACCCACAGCTGCACCTGCACCCAGTCATGCACACAAGGTGGGCCAGTCTAGTCGGGGCCACCGAAGGGGGCCCGGGTGGCTGCACTGTTGATCCTGAACACAGATGGTGCACCGGAAGGCAGACATAGAGAGACACTGCCCATTGCAAGACAATCAGAGCTCGCGGACCGGCAGCCAATCAGCAATGGCGGCTTCTGATTAGCTGCCAGTCCGCGAGCTCCGGTTGGCTCCCTGTATATACTTCAGGAGACTTGTAGACATGAAATCTATTCTGTACAGAGTAAACACTTCCACCAATTCTGCAGACATACTAGGTTAAAATGGGAGACATTGGACATGAATGTTCTTTACTCTCCACCTATATAGTACTGCACTATTAGTACAGTCGGATGACGAAGACCACATACAATGTCATCCTCCAACCAGCTTCAAATGCTGATCGAGATCCATGGTATTTCTGGGCTGCCCATACCTGTTGCAATTTGTGTCCAATTACATCTAAAACAGACTTGTTGGCCTTGAAAATGACAGCATACACAGGTACAGTTTAGTTAAATGGACCTTCTAATTTGTAACATAAGAGTGTGGGGGTGGAAAGGCTATATTTTATTTATTTTTGCACTGCTTTTCTTCAATGACATGAGGCAAAAAAACTTGCAACAGTTCTATACACTGCACCCTCCAGAAGGCAAAAAAAAGACCTTACACCGTGTCCATGTTCTCCAAAACATACACATCACGTTTACATTGTTTTTTCTTATTTTCAGCTTGACAATAAAAGGAGATTAAACAATATTTTCCAATTCTACAAATAACAATCAGCAAGAGCAATACAGTAACAAAGAGCAGTAATCTGCCTTTACAGCTGTTTGTTTAATATTGAAAGGAGGACATAACTCCTTTAGCGAGAAATATGGGGCCCTGAATCTTTGTTCCTGCACCAATAACTTTGTCACAAAATGCATAAAGTACACATCTTCTTATATTTGGGAAAACAAGTTGATAATATTTCCGGGTACATTTCTGGGGTTGTACTGTACATATTGCACAACAGTAGCTACGTATGAGAATAGTCATAGAAGAGTGCATTTCTCCCATTTTTGTCTGTTTTTAAAAGTATAAAATACACCCAGTCATAACAGGGTTAAGAAAAGTAGGCAAATCTTCTAAGTATAAAATGAATATGTATCTAGACAGGGCTATAAAAGAGATGTGGGGACCAGGGAGCAAAGCAACCTATACGGTACCATTCTAAAAATAAAAAAGTTGTCACGAGGATTGAGTTCTTGTGGAGACGAACCCGGAGTGTATTCAGGAGAGTTTATAGGAGCAGACGTCTGATATTGAAAGGACGCTGGTCTGAGATGTGTGTTGCTCATGGATGGCCCACTGATGAGGAATAGGTACTGGTGACGAGATACACCCGGAGCGGACTGCGGATACACACAACAGGTAACTGGGACGTCCGGGAGGGTCACAGACAGTCAGGATAGCTAAAGCAGGGCTCCCTCTGGGGGTGGAAGTAGGGAGTAGCACCAGTGGTATGCAGAGTGTCCGGGAGGCTGGAACCTGGAGCAATATATATGTGAGACTCAGCATGAACAAGGGATAGCAAGGAGCTCAGAGAACTAACACCCAGCTAGGCTGGGAACAATGTTGCACTGGCAATGAAAGGACTGCAAATCAGCCCTTAAATACCTGGAGGAAGTGCAGGATTGGTTGCTAGGGACTCCCAAGAATGCTCTGACTGGATTGGCCAAAACGAGTCACCTGGCCACATCCAAGATGCCTGCTCCCATGTCGCGCTGCAGTGCTGCCAAGGTGTGCAATACTCACACTAGCAGCCAGGACACTATGCGTCCAGACCCCTGTAGCATGCAGCGCGGACCTCCATGTGCCTGCACCCCCGCCAGAAGGACTCCACCAGAGCGTCTGGACAGGTAAGTGCTGCTGACCCCGACCCCTCACAGCCCTGGTCGTCACAGTACCCCCTCCTTTATGAGAGATCTCTGGGCACTTCTGGGGTTTTTCTGGGTTTTCGGAATGAAACTTAGCCACTAGACGGGACGCACTGACATCCTCACTCTTCACCCAACATCTCTCTTCCGGTCCGTAACCCTTCCAATCCAGGAGATACTGGAGTTGACCATAACGGACTCGAGAATCCAGAATTTGTTTTATCTCGAATTCCCCCCCCTCTTTCGGTATGGACTTTCGGAGCTGATGGCACAACTTGAAGGAATCGGTTAGGGATCAAGGGTTTGAGAAAGGAGATATGGAAGGAATTTGGGATCTTGAGGTAAGTGGGTAGCTTCAATTTATAGGCCATTGGGTTGATTATCTCTGTAATGGCAAAAGACCAGATGAAGTGAGGAGCAAACTTCATTGAGGGTACCCGAAGTCGTAAGTTACGAGTAGCGAGCCAAACTTGATCCCCTATTTTCTTGCTGGGAACAGACCTTCTTTTCCTGCCTGCCGCTAACTTGCAACGACTGGATGTCTTCATTAAAGAGGAGTGGATTTGGGACCAGATTCTGGAAAATTGTCCTACCAAGGAATCGACTGCTGGGACATCGAATACTGGAAGACTTTGGAATCCAGGGACTCTGGGATGATGTCCATACACCACGAGAAATGGGGTTTGTCCGGTGGAGGAATGATATGAACTGTTATGTGTGAATTCCGCTCAGGGTAAAGAATCTGCCCAATTATCATAGGAAGATGACATATAAATTCTTAAGAATGTCTCTAAGTCCTGGTTCACTCTCTCCGTGCACCCGTTGCCATTGGTTTGGGGGTGATAGGCCGTGGAGATCTTTAGCTTGACCTGTAGCGCTGAACACAAGGCTCTCCAGAATCTGGCCACGAACTGGACCCCTCGGTCTGAAACAATTTTGGTTGGTAACCCATGCAGACGGAACATGAGAGTTGCGCCAGGTCAGGGGTGGAAGGTAGTTTTTTGAGTGGTATATAGTGCAACATCTTGGAAAAGCGGTCGATCACCACCCAGATGGTAGTGTACCCATTAGAGACAGGGAGGTCGGTTACGAAATCCATGGATAGATGAGTCCAGGGACGGGTCGGTATGGGTAGCGGTTGAAGTTCACCGGCAGGAGCTTGACAGGATGTCTTGTGCTGTGCACATTGGGTGCAAGAGGAAATAAATTCAGATATCTCAGACTTCATGGCAGGCCACCAATAGTACCTTTGGAGAAATTCTAAGGTTTTGCGAACCTCTGTGTGACCGGAAAAGCGAGATTTATGGGCCCATGTTAACAGCTGCTTCTGAGTTCGGGAACCACGAAGACTTTCTCCGGGGGAGGTTGAACGTTGATGGTGGCAAAAACTTTAGGTTCCAGAACTGAAGACACTGCAGATTCCTCTATAGTGTTCTCGGAGGAGAGGGATCCTGATAGGGCATCGGCTTTCAGGTTTTGTGATACTGGGCAGAATGTTAGAGAAAAATTAAACTGGGAGAAAAAGATTGCCCACCAAGCCAAATGAGGACTGACGCAGTGGATGTTCTTTAAGAAGAGTAGGTTTCGATGGTCTGTGAAAACTGAGATGGGATGTTTAGCCCCTTCGAGTAAATATTGCCACTCCTCAAAAGCGAGTTTGACTGCTAGCAGTTCTTGTTCTCCCATGGGGTAATTTCTTTCTGCCGGTAAGAATTTTTTGGAAAAGTATAAAAAGGAAGGATTCGGCTGTCCTCGAGCCTCTGGGAGAGTACTGCTCCAACCACCTCGGAGGAAGCATCCACCTCCAAGAAGAAGGGTCTCTCAACATCAGGTTGTCTCAGGATGGGAGCGGAGATAAATGCTTGTTTCAGCAACTGGAATGCTGATTCAGCTTCGGTGGGCCATCGAGTGGGAATCGCTCCTTTCCGAGTCAGAGCGAATATGGGTGCCACTAGGGTAGAGAATCCCTTAATGAAAGGTTTGTAATAATTGGTGAATCCTAGGAACCACTGGACTGCTTTCAAGGAAGTAGGATGGGACCAGTCAAAAAACGGCTTGCACCTTCTTAGGATCCATTTACAGCCCAGATCCAGATATTATATATCCCAAAAAGGAAATGGAAGGAACCTCTTCTGAGACGGCACAGGAATTCTTTCATGTGTTTCCAATGCTCCTCTAATGAGGGAGAGAAAACCAGGATGTCATCAAGGTACACTACCACTGAGGAATAGAGTAAGTCTATGAAAATATAATTTATGAAGCTCTGAAAAACAGCTGGAACATTGCATAAACCGAAAGGCATTACTAAATACTCGAAATATCCATCCCGGGTATTAAAAGCGGTTTTCCATTCATCACCAGGTCATATTCGAATGAGGTTGTATGCTCCTTGTAGGTCTACTTTTGAAAAAACTGTAGATCCCTTGACCCTATCAAATAACTCAGTGATGAGAGGTAAAAGGTAACGATTTTTCACTGTAATATTGTTCAATCCGCGATAGTCGATACAAGGATGGAGGCCTCCGTCTTTCTTGGATACGAAGAAGAAGCCTGCACCGGCTGGGGAGGTAGAAGGTCTGATGAAGCCCTTTTGCAGGTTCTCCTGAATGTACTCAGACATGGCCTTGGTCTCTGGCAGGGACAAAGCGTAAGCGCGGCCATGTGGTGGGGTTTTCCCTGGTAACAACTCGATGGGGCAGTCCCAGTCTCAGTGCGGCGTTAAGGAATCTGCCCTGGCTTTACTAAATACAAAAAGAAAGAATTAAACGGACCCGGAAGCTGTGAATATTCTGACAACTGAATCTTTTTGATAGGTCTGATACATGGTAGACAAGAATCATGACACGCCTTCCCCAGGACAGAATTTGCATAGTGTTCCAGTCGATCTTGGGATTGTGTTTACTCAACCAAGGATAGCCTAGGATAACCCCATGAGAGGCCTTGGGAACAACCAGAAAACAAATAAGCTCAGTATGGAGAGCCCCTATCCAGACTTGCACTGGTTGAGTCAATGAGGTCACAGTCCCGTTAAGGATACGGCTGCCATCCACTGTGAATAAGGTGATAGTGACCGGAATTGAGAGCTCCTGGACAAGTTCTGTGGTGATAAAGTTCTATGCTGCTCCTGAATCAAGGAGAGAAAGCACTAATTTAGAATTTTGCTCAAATTCCAGAGAGAGAGACAAGGTAGACTCTTTTTTTAGATGGAGACTGACACATAACTCCTAACCTGGTGTCCCCGATGCCAGTTAGGAGCGGGAATTTCCCAGATGAATAGGGCAGGATGCCACCAGGTGGCCAGACCCTCCGCAATAAAGGCAGAGATTGTCTCGGCGGCATCTTTGCCGATCTTCAGAAGATAAGCGAGCTCTATTTATCTGCATCGGCTCCTCATCGGATGGCTCAGGAACTGGAGTATTAGGAAGGGTGGCCTAGCGGAACCGATAACGGTCTTCTTTAGTCTTCTCAGCTTGGCGTTCCTGGTGTCTAAGGTCCACTTTGACACGGAGGCCGCTCGTTTCCCCTCCGCCGGCGGAGAGAGTGAGAGAGCGAGACCGCTGCAGGCATTTCAAGGAGACACAGCCTGCCACTTCACCTAGCTTATGTGAAGCTTTGAGCCAGAGACGCTCCGTGAGTAAAATCCCCTGGTTGGGGCTCCGTTCATTAAGTTACAAGTGGGTCCAAATTATCCAAACAGGTGCTATCCCGATCTCCTTTTTTCCTCAACATTTGCGGGCCAGGACTGTTTCATTGCATGATTCACTTATTTCATCAAGTGCTGGATTTCTTTTCATATCACGGTTATAAATCAGTGTGTAGCAATTTTATACACTTGGGACATTGCTACTTTATTACCTCTATTGGACATTCATATGGTACACATTACTAGTGTCAATATATCAGCCTTCCACAGATTAGGCAATTTGAGGTTTACTATTGTCATTGTATAGTGTTATATGTATGTATTTGTGTTTATTTTCAATAAATTTATGTATGATTATATATTGACCTAATCGATTGAGATTTTCTGACAGAGACACACCAGCGCAGTATTTTCTTTATAATTTTCTAAGGTCCACTTTGTTGCAAAGCGAGATGACCTCATTCAGTGAGGAAGGAAAATCCCTAGTGGCGCAATCGTCCTTTACTCGGTCAGAAAGGCCACTCCAGAATGCAGCGATCATGGCTTCCTCATTCCACTTCAGCTCTGAAGCCAACGTCTGGAACTGGACTACATACTGACTCACGAGATGGTTGCCTTGGCGTAGTCGCAGAATCTCAGTGGCAGTTCCTGGCTCATCAAAGATTCTCCTAAAGGAGGCCAGAAAGTCAGGATAATTGTCCAGCAGAGGATCAGATCTTTCCCACAGTGGCGACACCCAGTCCAGGGCGGATCCAGAAAGGAGGGACACGATGTAAGCCACTTTAGCTTTGGGAGAGGGAAAGTTTGGTGGCTGAAGTGTGAAATTTACGTCACACTGGTTGAGAAAACCCCGACATGGCGTGGGGTTCCCGTCGAACTTATTAGGTGTCGGCAGCTGCAGATTAAATGGAGCAGAAGGAGTAGTAGGAGCGGGGACGACTGATACGGGCTGTGGATTAGGAACATTCGGTAAATTCACCATTACCAGAGAAGCCTGAAGGTTATCCTGGCGACAAGACATCTCATGAAGAAACTGGGCCAGTTGTTGCTGCGTCACTTACAATCCCTCCAGGCGGTTGTCAATGCCTTCGAGAAAGTAATAATAAAAAAGTTGTCACGAGGATTGAGTTCTTGTGGAGACGAACCTGGGGTGGATTCAGGAGAGTGTATAGGAGCAGACGTCTGATATTGAAAGGACACTAGTCTGAGATGTGTGTTGCTCATGGATGGCCCACTGATGAGGAATAGGTACTGGTGACGAGATACACCCGGAGCGGACTGCGGATACATACAACAGGTAACTGGGACGTCCAGGAGGGTCACAGACAGTCAGGATAGCTAAAGCAGGGCTCCCCCTGGGGGTGGTAGTAGGGAGTAGCACCGTTGGTATGCAGAGTGTCTGGGAGGCTGGAACCTGGAGCAATATATATGTGAGACTCAGCAGGAACAAGGAATAGCAAGGAGCTCAGAGAACTAACACCCAGCTAGGCTGGGAACAACGTTGCACTGGCAATGAAAGGACTGCAAATCAGCCCTTAAATACCCAGAGGAAGTGCAGGATTGGTTGCTAGGGACTCCCTGACTCTAGGGAATGCTCTGACTGGATTGGCCGAAAGGAGTCACCTGACCATATCCAAGATGGCGGCACCCATGTCGTGCTGCAGTGCTGCAAAGGTGTGCAATACTCACACTAGCAGCCAGGACACTGTGCCTCCAGACCCCTGTAGCATGCAGCGCGGACCTCCATGTGCCTGCACCCCCGCCAGAAGGACCCCGCCAGAGCATCCGGACAGGTCAGTGCCGCTGACCCTGACCCCTCACAGCCCTGGTCGTGACAAAAGTCTTGTTAAATCATTCTGTTTACAATGACCTTCAAATACAGCCGATTTCCTGGCCTTACAAGCTGCCAGGACCCGGTCAGGCTACGATAAGCTTCAGCTGCCGCAGCCTGACCGAACGGGCAACCATCGCGGCTGATGGTAACGATGGTGATCCCAGGCTGCGACTTCCCAGGCTGTGACTGGGATCACCATTGCCTTTAGAATTCTTGTTATAAAGGCATGTTTTCTTGTCATATATTAATCTGCAATAAGAGAAGTGTGTAAAACAACTATTGAAACGCATTTGAAATATTACAGCTTATGTATTGCAGTGTGTATGAAGATCAGTAGGAGCATGATCAGAAATAGAGGTTGGAAATAGACTGCCATCAGCCCGTTTGTGTAATCATTGTCCAACCTGTACTAACAGGCCACAATCAAACTAGAAGTGCTCCGGCCCCTGAATCCAAGTGACACACAGAGGGATGTGTCAGGTTTTCCGCCCATGTTTATGCTTGGTAAGCTGTATATCTGCAGTAATGTGATGGAAACTTTAACTTTCCATTCCCTACAAATGTAGGAGTATATACTAAATGGAAAAATAGTATTTATTGGACCACTAAACCTAATGTACAAGCTCTCTCATATAATAGAGGCACCAATAATAATCATATTTAAAAGTTTCAGGTACAGACCAGAACTAAGTGTAGCTGATGTAGTTGAAATATTGTGGGAACATAGGGCCTGATTCAGCTTCAGACAGAATTGCAAAGCTGCACGCAAGCAACTTTGCAATTCCATCCTTGCAGATATGGTAATGCAGCAGGAGGCATCACGCCTCATGCATGCATTACTTATCTGAGCTGCGTTGTACAACACAACATCGGAAAATCTGTGGGAACATTGGCTGGCTAAGTGACCCATGGGGTCAAGCAAGCCAGCCGCCACAGATGAGAGAAAGAAGCCAGGAAATCTCCTGGCCTCACCCCCCCCCCCCACGGCGGCGACACACCCTCCCGCCCCCCAAACAGCAGCAGACTGTCAATCACTGGCAGTCTGCCGCCGATCCGTGTGTGTTCACGCAGAATCCGTACTCTACTTGTGCAGGATGGGTCAGGTGGCTATGCAGATTCCCAACCATCAGGAATCTGCAATCAGCAGTGCACGCTGAATCAGGCCCATAGTTTTATTATATGCAGCCTGTTTCCTGATAGGAATCTTATTGGATGATACTGGAATAAATCTGTTTAACCTCATTTAGAACAAATGACTGTTTAACAGAAATATAAATTGCAAAAATAGCACATCAAAGTATTACATGCATGTTTGTAAATGTTATTAGTAGAGTCTTTTCATAGTGCAACACATAATTAGGTTTATTAGTCCTTCAAATAGGACACTTTTTTTCTAACTCTAAAAACAAATCTGAAAATATCTCCTGCAGCTGTGGTTCTTTTTTTTTATTATTGGTGCATAATAACAGATTTTATATAGAAAAAAAGAAGTCAATAATAATAAAAACATTCTATGTAAAACAAGGTATTTGCTTTTATTGATTGGCTGTTTTGTAATAAAAAGTGCCTCTTATGAGGCATTCATCCCTAACCACATCTCATTGCAATACACTGAGCACGAATGGGCGAGATTAGTAATCGAGTGCGTCCCCAGCCAGTCAGGAGGCACTTAATTGTACCATATGCTCAAAAGACTTCCACTCCATTTGTAGGTAAATTCTTTGAACATGTAGTTAGGAAGAACCAAGGAAGGAACCATTTCTGATTATAATTTTTATTGACCGGGTCAAATCAGAATGAATTCTGCACAGTGATTCACTACAGCACTAGAGGTAATAAATATAAACTGCTTCTGGAGATCTAAGTTTTGCTGGCCTCCCACTGAGAAGTTATTGCCAACAAAATGCAAGCCCCCCACAAGGCTTCTGAAAATGCACAAAAACAAAAATAAAAATAAAGGTCTCCACTGATCATCTAAAAGCAAAGCAACAAAAAGTTCAATGTAGAGAAGATTATGTGTGACGGCATTACAAAGGGGCTGTTAAATAACAATTTCTTAAACTCCAATAAAAGTAAAATACTGTAGCAAGAATTCCTCATCTACAAAAGAGAAAGGTAACCATCTGTATGTGCATGCTGCTGTTTTTAAGTACAGCACAACTTTGTTTTATTAAAATATTTGTACTGCCAACATATTAAAAATAAAGGTTGCAAAACACTTAGCAAAAAAACAGAATAGTTTTGGAAAAGCAATGCACGTTATTTGGCAATATATTTCCGGGGACTAGTAGACTATTTTCCTAAACACATTTGGAAACTATGACAATAAAGGAGCCTGTTCCCTGGGCTGTGGTTACTGTAGCTCTAACATGTTTGGAGGCTATGACAGTGTATGAGATTCCTAGTTGTGCTTGAACTCATTTGTAACAAAGACCATCAGTTTAATCTAATGATAATGTCAGCAATGTATTTCAGAACATGTTCCCTTTGCTGAGATTCACTGAACTGGAGATTTGTACAACTGCAAAATGTCTCTGGGAGAAATAAAATATCAATGGTAAATGCTTCATGTTCTATAAATTCATTGCTTATTGCACACCAGGCTGCACTCAGTTATACACTATTTCTAGTCTTTCTACACCTTATATTTCATTGAGATAGCCTTATTTGTGACAAGTATTTTCTTGAGAGTTACGTTTTAAGTAATAAAAGAGAAGAGCTTTAACTATTACAATTGCTATTTAGTAATAAAAAACAAAAAACACTTTTCTTAGTAGATTGCTAGTATTGTATTGTGCCCACTGTATTAAACACCATCCTCAGCTCAGAATGGGATTGAAATGCTGGAGGCTGTTTAGCCGCAGGTTCAAATCCCGACAGGGGCAGGTAAGTACCCTAACCTCCCCTGTCCCCCCCCCTAACCATCCCTTAGTGGTGCCTAACCCTAACCTCCCCCCTTAGTGCCTAACCCTAACACCGCCCCTTACCGCTCCCTAAACCCAACCCTCCTGGGGGGGTGCCTAGCCCTGACCTCTCCCTGGGGGGTGCCTAACCCTAACCCTGCCCCCTAGGGGTGCCTAACTGTAATCTCCCCCCCCCAAACCTAACCCTAACCCCCCTCCGCGGCTAACGCTAAGGGTGCCCCGGACTTACCTTCATTCGGGATGGCGTCGTCTATCATAAATACTGATGCCTATCATAAATCCCTAGCCGACATGCCTCTGTCGAGATTGTGACCCATGACTACATCCCCTCAGCTCTACAATCCGGTTTTATGGGAAAGCTTACAGATCTAAGAACAGATTAAGTCCTCCACGTGTTGCTGACCGTGGCTTCTAAAGACACACAACCGCTCACACAGGAGTCCATACTTAGACGGAGAAACTGCACCCGCCATAGAGCTGGAACAAGTTTTCATGGTGCGCCTGATGGTGTGTCTGAAAATTCTTCGAGACGGATTTGCACCAGTGCAAGTGAGCGTTTCATAGTTCACAAGTTGGACATGGCAAAAGATGCAGACGCTCCTGCATGCAACTCATAGTCAGGCCCAATGTATTTCTAATTGAATAAACAAAAACACACTGAAGTATGTTACCCTGTATCACACTACAAAGCACAGAGATACTGTATACGGTATTATACTGTAGCATTTACAACCTATCTGGAACTGCAGCAGAGAAAACCTTTACGTGGTACTTTGCATCTGATCTCCTAGCACATGCAGAGCGATGGCAAAGTTATATTTGTAATTTCCATTTAACATACAGCGTTTGCATTTTACTACTATTTGTTTTGTGATATTTACTTTGTCTGGACAGAAGTGCTTGTGCTTGGCCGAGTGCACTATACTGACAAAGTGCTAGCTGAACCCCTAAGGGTGGGTACACATTGGAGAGATGAGCATTTGTTCTGACAACGTAACAAATCCCCGTGAACAGTGATTGTGCATCCACACGACGGAACAATCGCCGCTACGTCATTCATTAACAGTGCACTGGCCGCTAGTGATATCGCTAAGTTTGATGTGCAGCACATCAAACCTGGCTACCATCGTTAGCGACTGCGGGACCATGTAATTGCCGGTACACACTTAGCAATGTAGGCGATATGTATTATGAATTACGAAACGGCATATCGCCCCAAAAACACTCTAGTGTGTAACCAGCTTAAAAGTAAACTGTAGCTAATGCAGCAGGCTCATGCATGGATATATGAGCAGGACACGCACCATTTCTCCCTAAAGGCATCTTGGGCCTGCAAACCTAATTTTTTAATCCAAAACAAGACCTCCCTTCTCCGCCAATAGACATTTAGATAATACAGATGTGTCCTTATACAACTTAGCTGAAGTCTCACCAAAAAGTCCCTCTTGGCACCCCAGGTCCTGTGAGATTCTGCTAGCGCCGGAAGTCATTGTGGCGGAAAATGTGTCTAAATCGCAATGTGATGCATCTAGGAAGCACCAGCAGACTGTGCTGATTAATTGAAACAACACTTGTATATCTGTGTGTGACTGAGTCTCCGAATCTGTATATGAAGTGCTACAATGTGGTACAGCTTCTTTCGTTCCAGGTTCCGTTGTACTTCATATACAGACTCAGGGCCTGATTCAGAGCTGCTCGTAAGCAGCCGCTCGTTCGATCCAAGCGATGTTCGCACATCTGCGCATGCGTATGGGTCGTAATGCGCATGCGCCAACCAGTCATTGCGGTCGGAAATCGAGCGCTTGCAAAATAGCGAGTGCCTGCTAATTTGAGTGACAGGATGAGGCATTTGTGGGTGGTAACAGGGGAAGGTGCTTGAAAACGGGGAGTGGTGATCCGAACGCAGGCGTGCCAAACGGTCAAAACGGGCGTTTTAAGGGTGTGCATAATTAACAAAGCAGCGTCATCAACCACGTCACTTGGTTGTCTCTTAGCCTGAACTGTTCGCATGATTGCAGTAGGGTAAACCTTCCACAAGCACTGCGAGCAGTTCAGATGCCTTTCGATGTACTCGATTAATCAAATAAATAGCGGAGATGACGTAGGATGCGAGCGGCCAGGGGGCGTCTTTACAAAATAGCGAGCGCATGTTTAGTTCGCTCGCTCATACATAGCAACGTCAACAGACCGCAAAGAGCGAGCGCTCAATTTAAATAGCCGGCCCCTTTTTCTGAACGAGCGAGCGCAAATAGCGTCCGGCTCTGAATCAGGCCCTCAGTCGCACACACTTTTGCCAGGCAAGTGTGAGGATACATCTGTAACTGCATCTTTTATGCTAGCAGTTTGTGTTTACCTCTCTAAGTTAGCAGATTCATAAGGACAGAAAATGTGTTAAGCTAGCATCAGTGGGAGCCCCCACTTACAGCATTGGTAAACTTCCTAGGTCCACATCTACGTTCCTTATAGGTTACCTGTTCAGAACAAGATGTCAAATTTTAAAATGTATATGGTGCACAATTCAGTTATTCTGCGCTGCTGATCGTATATATTTAATGACATACAGTGCCTTCCAATATGGTACCAGCCTGCTTCCCCACTATATGCATATCTGAGCTGTACTGCCTTTCCTAAACTAATTCCAGATTTCACAGGTCGTTTCCCTAGCGTGAATTTAAACATTAGCTTAGTAACCTAGTCTACCATGTATTGCAATGTTTAATGAATAAAAACATTACGGAGTGAGGAAATTGTTTTCAAATTGTGCAGCTTTAAGGAGTGACAATGAAATGAATGATAATTTGGGTAAAATAATTATGTTTCTCTCAGCCACTTCCTAAACTTAAACAGAGCATTATTTTAGGTAATTGAATTTTCTTGGGGATAAAGTAATTCTAAACACTTCCAAACAATCCAGTTTAATTTCTATAGGTCAAATTAAATTCAGTTCATTGTTTGTATAGAGAACATAGATTTGGTACAATACAGTGATTTACATGGAAAGGTCTTCTGTCTTCTCTGTTCTCCTCTGTTGGGAAAGTTCTCATAGGGGGCGGGATGAATCAACCATCGCAATTCGGATGCGATGCATCCCGCTCCTGATCGCATGCATACTGGTGTATATAGTGCCAGTATGCATTAATAAAATCACAAAGGACAGCTCACCCAGTAAGAGCTGTCCTTTGTCCTTTGCGATACAAGGATTTCCAGGTCTATGACCCAGAAGTCCTTCTGTGCATGTGTCGAGTGATGCACGCGCAACGTTATTTTCGTAAGTTTGACTGCAGAAACCACAATAGTGCATCCCGCCCAGGGACTGCTAAGTGTCAGAATAGTAAGTGGTAAGCCATTTGTTATAATCAAGTAGTTTGTACATAAACAAAGACGCAGTGGGGGCGATTTGTTTTTAGGTGCAATTCAATTGTTGCTCCTGCTGTTTGGGAGCCCTAACCACAGGTTTATCGCACATTTTTTGTTTGCACCCTCAGGAGACTCGTGACTCGGGTTTAGCCGGTTTATGCAGCTAAACCTGGTCTAATTGAGCGTGAAGACCGTGAATACCCATGAAGATGATGATGATGTTAAAGACTAGTGCTTTAAAGTATATATAGAAAAATAGCAAACATATAAAACACATTTAAAAAATGTTGCCACCCCAAAATGAAGCAAGCTCCAGTGCTCACAGCCTGGGCTGGCTAACATTGATGTGGGAGGACAAGCAACAACGGATCACCTACAAAAACCATAATCAGGTTACATAACAGGGCTGGACACTCTTTTCCATCTAAAGTACACTGATCCATTTATAAATGAACCTCATTGATACATTGAAGTTCAATCATTTACAAACAATATATACATAAATATAACAATTTATTTGCACAGTGCATACAATATTATAAAAAGCATTATAAATAAACAGGGGTAAATTACCCCACATGGGGTAAAAATGAAATTCCTGGGAGTAATGGACGGACAGCCGGGCATGCATATGAATCATTCTATAATATAGAATGATTCATATGCATGCCCGACTGTGCCGCAGGGAGGCTCTAAGCCAGACGCCCGCTGACATGTTATTACCATCAGGCGCCCGGCTCCTTCCCTGCAGCGCCGCGTTAGCCGGAGGCTGGAGTTCTCTTCTGAACTCCAGCTTCCACCTCTCTCCATGTGCACTATGGGAGAGACGTCATGACGGATGCAGGAGCGGGGATTAAGGTAAGTGTTTTGGTTTTTTTGTACAAGCGGCACTACAGGGGCATTATATGGGGGCACTACTACAGGGGCATTATATGGGGGCACTACTACAGGGGTATAACTATGGGGGCACTACTACAGGGGCATAACTATGGGGGCACTACTATATGATTTCCTTCCTTTCAAATCAAGGGGGTAACGTCGGCGTATCTAAATATATTTTGGGGTAAAAGGTAAAAAAGTTCCCTGACCACTGTACTAAAATACAAAGCATTCTTAAATATTAAATCATTACCCAAGTAGCTAATCAGAGCGACTTTTTCTTAATCTAACTCAGTGTCTACAGGAAACCTAACAGGGCATGTTTTTCAAATCTCCTCAGGATCCCAATTGAAGTAATTAGCACCACCTGTGAATCTTTTACAATGTTACACCCACCAGGATATCTGGAAGACATGCACTGTTAGGGGTCCCTTAGGACTGGAGTTGGAAAACACTGCTCTAACGAAACAGTGCGAAGGCAGTCTCAGTTTTTACGTTATTTGTCGACAGGTCACTGACTTCTCATTTGAGTTGCATTATTATTATTTCACTATGTGGCACTGTAGGTCAATTTACACTCGCATCCATGTGTATGCTGTCACTTGTAATTCTATAAACACAAGCGATTCATGATTGCCAGCACTTATGGGTCCATTATTTCCACATATTAAAAAAAACAAAACATATTTTAATCTTAAAACTATAACCCCAACACTCACTGCCCAGAGATGTGTTGGTATGAGCTCCAGTGCAATCAGCATGGGGCTAACTTTCCTAGGGATTGGGGGTAATATTTTATAAGTTTTCTTTATATTTATATTTCTCCGCCCTCTGTTCCGCTTCTTTCCACTATTCCTGTCAAGCATGGTCAAAAGTCAGCTATCTTCCTCACAACTGTTAAGTGGCTATAGGCAGTCGCTGTTAGAACTCTATTCTGTTTTGACATGTTCCCCAGCAGTATGTTTCCCACCACTAGGGGTCACCAGGCCTCCTAGTTTGTGAGCTGCAGTTCTGGATCATGCCAGAGGGGCTGTTCGTCTGACTTTGTTCTGCGGTCAGGTGTCAGGTGATTAATCATTCATTATCAGCATGTTCAACACCTGACACCTACCTATTAGTTCCCAAACTCGGTCCTCAAGGCACCCTAAAGCTGCATACACCCGGTAAGATCTGCACAACCAACGATATCGCTGAACGATTTCCATTGACCTTTCTTTAGTGCAGGACAAACAATATTGGGTGTACACATTGAAAGATATCTATGATAGATACCTTTCAGTGAAGCCATCCTGCCACATCTCTGAACAGGCAAATTTTTATGAAATTGTCCAAGTTGGCCTGCATGTACAGACGACTATAGATATAGTTATCGTCCATGCGGGAACGCGCATCACTGGTCGTTCGCTACAAAAAAATTAACAATATAAACGATTGTCTTTGGCCATGTGACATAGCAGGCCAATCGTCTGTAGGTCACCTGCTCTCTCTGGCTTATCATGTTCTGCTACTGGGTACTTAAGGGTGTTTGAAGCTCCCTGTAGTTGCCAGTGCAACGTGTTCACAGCGTAGCTGTGAAAGAGAGTTATCTGCGCTCCTGAAACCTAGACTTGTGTTCCGGTGCTAGCCCCAGCTCCTTGTCGGCCTCTGGCTCCCTGCATAGCCTGCACCGCTCTGCCTTGCTCTCCAACGAGATCAGCCCTGCACCTTCCACCAAACCCACTCCTGCCTGAACCTGTCTCCTCAGTTAACCCACTCCTGCCTGAACCTGTCTCCTCAGTTAACCCATCACAGCATTTCCGGATTTCCATTTCAGCCAGCATCAACGCGTTACTGGATATCCCCTTCAGCCACTATTCAGCAAACCAGGATTCCCTCTTCACTCTCACAGTTTATCTGGATTCATCTCTGTCACTGATCTGGACATTCGTTACTCCCATTCACTACAGCTCCCTTCAGCCACATATATAAGTTTGTTTATTTCTGGACTTTAGTTTATCTTATTATTCATGTCTACGAACAGTCACATTAAACAACCCACCTTTCAGTTTAAACCTGTGTCTGCTTCTGTTTCCACCCCGGGTCTACAACAAATACAGACTCTGACACCTGTGCCTGTTTAGACCTTGACTTTGTCTCCAGCCTGCCACAGATCCTGCAAGTAAAGGCCACCATACATCAGCAATTGATTGCAGCAATCGTGCAATTTGCAATCGATTGTGTATAAAAATCTTTCCCTTTATCAATCGATTGCAGATTGCAGAATTGCCACAATCGATTGAAAAAGGGAAAGATTTTTATACACAATCGATTGCAAATTGCACGATTGCTGCAATAAATTGCTAATGTATGGTGGCCATTAGTTGGATTACTTTGTCTTCTGTCATAAACCACTGTCTGGATGCTGGACTTGTCTATCTGCAACCTGTCCCTATTCTGTGCCAGGAACTTGGATTATAGTCACCTGCAGCCTACTTCTGACCGGGTTGGGTACAGGATGCTGGCACTCGGGGCCCCGGCGGTTGAAATCTCAAGGCCAGCATCCCAACACTGTTGGTCGGTATCCTAACCCTGCCCTTCTCTCTACCCTAACCCTTACCCTCCTTTCCTGATGCCTAAAGCTAACCTCCCCCTCTCCACACCCTAAACCTTACCCTTCCCCCTTAGTGCCTAACCCTAAAGCGCCCCTAGTGCCTAACCCTAACCACTAACTCTAACCCTATCCCTAACCACACTACTCACCTTCAGGATCCCTGTGATCGGAATCCCCGCAGTTGGTATTATGACTGCATCCTTTCTGGCTTAGTTTGTATTTAAGTTTTTGCTATTCTATTTGCCTGCAATGAACTGTACCCTGTGTTTTGTTTTTGTATTCTGCAGCCTGCAAGGGCTTCACTTAAAAACCTGCATCCACGGCGTGTCCTTATGTGAAATAAATCTTATTGTGCACTGGCAACTGGTTCTGATCAGTATTTTGGTTTATGCACACTGTGAGTTTATAACTGTTGCTTGTGATTTGCTATATCAGTGAAAGCTTTGTAGAGGCTCAGTTAAAGCTGTTCTTGAGCGGAGTTTACCCCAAACTAATGTCCTGTAGCGGAGGGATATATAGACACTCTAATATGCTATATATTTCCTACCTGCCCTTGCCAAAGTCAATATGTTTTGTTTTTAATATACTCATTGTCACGGCCAGAGTATTTCAGCATGACGCTAGTCGGGTGTTACTTGTGAGGTTGTTGTGGCGCGGGCTGACTGGTGGCGGAGCTGGTGTCTGGCGGGGGGCTTTGGCTGCGCGCGTTGTTGTGCGGGCCTGTTGTCACTCTGCGCTGGTAAGGCCTGTCGGCGTCTCCGTTCCATTTGGCATCGGCGCCGCCATTTTGCCTTCTGGCCATGTGATGCGGCTGGCCAATCCTGGTGAGTCACATGTTCCCTCCGGCCAGTAACAGAGTCTGCTTTTCATCTTCTAAAACAGGCATTTATCTCAGCACCTGTTCTTCGACAACCAGATCTGGACAGGCCTTTTTTGTTGGAAGTAGATGCATCATCTGAAGCTGTGGGAGCAGTCCTGTCTCAACGTTATGAGGACAATCGAGTCCATCCTTGTGGGTTCTTTTCTAAGAAATTCTCACCTGTCGAAAGGAACTACGCCATAGGTGAGCAAGAACTACTAGCTGTAAAGTTGGCGCTGAAGGAATGGAGATATTTGCTAGAAGGCGCTAAGTTTCCATTTACTGTATTTACGGACCATAGAAATCTCCTATTTCTCAAAAACCTTCAATGTGTGAGTCCTCGTTTGGCCCGCTGGGCAATATTCTTTGCCAGGTTTCAGTTCACCCTGACCTTCCGGTCTGGAGCACTTAATCAGAAGGCTGATGTCCTTTCGAGATCTCTCCTCTGTGATGATCAAGCTGAAAATCAAAGCAATATCCCCGTCTTGGAATCAAGAGTTTTCGCCGCATTACAGGTTCAGCCTCCTACAGGAAAGTCGTTTGTGGCCCCGGAATTAAGGAAGCGGCTTCTCACTTGGGCACATTCCTCTCACTTCGCAAGGCACTCAGGCACTCAGAAGACCTTGGAGTTCCTGAAAAGACACTATTGGTGGCCTTCTATGAACGCAGATATAATGGAGTTCATCTCTTCCTGCTCCTCCTGTGCCCAGCATAAATCATCACGACAAGCTCCAGCTGGGGAATTGCTTCCACTACCTACTCCATCACGTCTATGGACGCATCTCTCTATGGATTTCGCCACAGACCTGCTAGTCTCTCAAGGCTTCAATACTATCTGGGTTGTAATAGATTGTTTCTCTAAGATGGTCCACTATATACCTTTGAAGAAGTTACCTTCTGCTCCTGACCTGGTACAGTTGATCGTTCAACACATATTTCGTCTTCATGGCCTTCCTGCCGAAATTGTCTCTGACAGTTTACTGCAAAATTCTGGAGGGCTTTGTGTTCTGTTCTTCAAGTGAAATTAAACTTTTCCACGGCCTACCATCCGCAAGGCAACGGCTCCGAGAGAGTTAATCAAGATCTAAAGACTTTCTTAAGAATCTTTATGACCTCTTCCCAGGACAATTGGGCTGCCTTGCTGCCGTGGGCCGAGTTTGCACATAATGCTTCCTACCACTCGTCAACTAACCAAACGCCATTTCAGGTTGTTTATGGCCTTCATCCTCATGTTCCCGAATTCCGAAGCCTGCCTGTTTTTGATGTTCCGGCCGTGGAGGACACGGTGCGGAATTTTGCTGCCATCTGGACTCAAGTACGGTCTGATTTGCTGAAGGCATCCTCTCGCTATAAGACCCATGCCGATAAGAAGCGTAGAATAGTTCCACGCATGCAAGCTGGAAGCCAGGTCTGGTTGTCCACCCGGAATCTTCGTCTGAGAGTTCCTTCAATGAAATTTGCACCACGCTTCATTGGTCCCTTCACCATAACAGAAATCATTAATCCAGTGGCCTATCGTCTACAGTTACCCCCATACCTAAAAATCCCTAATTCCTTCCATGTTTCCTTATTAAAGCCCCTAGTTCTGAATAGGTTCCACAGTGCTCTACCTGCTTCTCCTCAAGTCCAGACGGAGAGAGGAGTTGAGTTTGAGGTCGCCCAGGTCTTGGATTCTCGTCTACGCAGAGAATACAGTATTTGCTAGACTGGAAAGGTTACGGTCCAGAGGAACGTTGCTGGACCAATGCTCGTGATGTCCACGCTCCCACGCTCATCAGGAGATTTTATTCTGCCCATCCGGAGAAGCCTGGTGAGTGTCCTGAAACCACCCCAAAAGGGGAGGGGTACTGTCACGGCCAGGGTATTTCAGCATGGCGCTAGGCGGTTGTTACCTGTGAGGTCGTTGTGGCGAGGGCTGTCTGGTGGCGGAGCTGGTGTCTGGCGGGGGGCTTTGGCTGCGCGTTGTTGTGCGGGCCTGTTGTCACTCTGCGCTGGTAAGGCCTGGCAGCATCTCCGTTCCGTTTGGCATCGGCGCCGCCATTTTGCCTTTTGGCCATGTGATGCGGCTGGCCAATCCTGGTGAGTCACATGTTCCCTCCGGCCAGTAACAGCACGGCATGGGGTATTTAGGAAGGGTCAGTGCCTTCCTTCTTTGCCAGTGCAACGTGTATCTCAGCCTAGCTGAGAGGGAGTTCTCTGTGCTTATCCTATTCCTGTGTAATTCGCTGTCTGCCAGTCTTCTTGTCAGCTCCTAGTTTCCACTGGACTACCCTGCTTCCTCCACCACCCTTGCCCATACCTGAGTGCCTGAGCCTGCTGACATCCTGCTCAATTGCCTTAGTTCACTACCTGCATACCTGGCTATTATTTTCCTGCATCACTACCTGCATACCTGGTTGATTATTCCAGTCTCACTACCTGCACACCTGGACAGTTCTAATTGTTTCTACTTGGACATTAACCCATTACTCCCACCACAGAACTCTAGTGCACGTTTATATATATCTGGACTTTTATTTACTGCCATATTTTATGTCTGCTCAAGCACATATTAAAAAACCTAGTTTTTTATTCAAACCCGCTTCTGTGATCGCTCCTGCTACCACCCCGGGTCCACAAACAACCCAGAACATAACACTCATGAGCACAGTGCACTGAAGTTCTTGCTCCCTCTGTCTGAAAACAAAACTTAAAGAAAACTACGACTGTAGTATCTTGAGGTTTATAAAAGATCAAAGGCTAAGATGAGGTTGCAGGGGCGTATCTATAATGGGTGCAGGATGTGCGGTGCACACAGGCCCTTGCGTCCAGGGGGTGCCCATACCGCACACCCTGTACCTATATTATCTAATACATACCTCTCCGAGGTTTCGCATCGGGTGTCTCAGCCCTGCACAAAACGCCGGAAAATGGCGTCAGCGGCCATTTTTCTGGTGCTTTGCGCATGCGCAGTAGACTCTGGGCACACTCTAGTACCCAAGTATACTGATGCTGCAATCAGCAGTCAGACGCATCAGTCTGCTACCGGCCGCCAGGGAGAAAGGAGGGGGCCCCGGACGGGAAATGAACATGGGCCCCCTCCTCTCTTAATACACCTCTGTGAGGTTGGTATTAAAGAAAGACTCTAAAAGC
The DNA here is from genome assembly GCA_031769625.1 of Taudactylus pleione. NCBI lineage: Eukaryota > Metazoa > Chordata > Amphibia > Anura > Myobatrachidae > Taudactylus > Taudactylus pleione. The sequence continues at coordinate 27,381,663 of JAUIMM010000040.1, read as the reverse complement.
ATAGGCTCCCAATAAATTGCAAAGGGAGAAAAATAAATCACAGTAAAAGAACCTTTTAAGAAGCGTAAATTAAATGATTAATTAGAAACCTTGGCTTGTAATCATTATGCTGCAGTGACTCAAAAGTCAAAATTTAATTGTGAATTGAGTGACACATTCAACATTCACATATTAGATTAGTAAAATTGCTCAATGTTTTTTTTATGCAAGAACTCCCTATTATCTTTTAATTGGAAATGGCACAGTAATTATTATTTGGGTTTAAGACTTATGCCTCATTTGTCTAACATTAGTATAATTATAAAAACGAACATATGTGGTTTTTGCAGATAATATATAATGCAAATATATAGTTGTTCAATACTAACTTAAATCAATAATAATAGAGAAAAAAATAAATCATCATTATTTATCAGACAGTGAGTTCATTTACTAACAGCTGTTCTGGAATTACAAAAATGCAGATATTCGCTTTTGATGTGGGAAGACTATACAGTCCTTGGGAAATGAAGAATACAGGGCCGGATTATAGGTGGGGAGGACGGGGCGGTGGTCCAGGGCCCCCCACACATTGTGGGCCCCCACACTCAGCAAATGGCTCCTGGCAGCATCACAGTCTGTCACTCACCAGGTGATTGATTGAAGTCTTTCAAGACGGAGACAGCTTTCTTCCGCCTCTACACTACAGTGGGTGGCCGGGCAATGACTGACATCTCTAAGCTCTGTGTGAGCATGTCACAACATTAAGCCCCTACCCTTACACCCGTGAATCGCGGCATTATCAGCGTGGGGGGCGGGGCTTAGAGATCGTCAGTCACTGACCAGCCACCGGCTGTAGATCTGAGCTCTTCACCTTCCCCTCTCTCTTTCTTCCTCTCACCTTCTTTCTCCCTACCTATATCTTTTGCCCTCTGTCGCTTTCTCTCTCTCCCTCTCTTTGTCTCCCTCCTCTCTCCCCCACACTCCATGTCTCTCTCTTTTCCCTCTTTCCCCTCTCTCTCTTTCCCTCTATTCCTCTCCTTCCCTCATTCTCCCTAGGTAAAGGGCATAGTAGTGGCTGTGGGGGCCGTGGATATTTTATTGGTAGGGGCCCCCAAAACGTAGTTGCCCCGGGGCCCCCGCAAGCCTTAATCCGGCCCTGGAGGAACACTATAACATTAGTCCAAATGATGTGTGGTTCTGAAAAAAGTGAGAACTTGTTAGGTGGCCCGAGATGGGACAAAATGTGCATGTATTGCTGATGTTTCGGGACTCCACAGTTTTCTAAGCAAAGATTCTAGTCTTGAAAATGGATCATATAATAGAAAAAAAGAGTCAATTGAGTATTTTCAAAGTAAAATTAATACTGTATGTGGAGAATACTAATGACACTAGGAAATACTTTAACCACTTAACTGACCCATTTTTTTTACCAATAACTGCTCAGAAATTTTAATTTTTTTCTTTTTATTTAATAAAGTTTTAAATGCATTTTAAAAAAAAAATATTTAATTATTTTATTTAAAAAAACATACCTAGGGGGTGTCCATGGGCCCCCTCACACCAGAAAAAGCCCTTCCGGTTGGAAAAAGATCCTCAGTAATATCAGCCCCCACACCCCTAGTGGTAATAGACTCCTTTTGCAGAGCCCTCAGCCTTACCCCCGTGACAATGGGCCCCCATTGTTTAGTGCCCCCCCTCTCCATGTGTCATTATACATTAATTTTATTTTTTTTAATATATCCCACCTCCCAAGCCAAAACAAGTTTTATTGGGCCATAACCCGCCCCTGTGTCAAAGATGTCCCCCCATTTCCCTCCTCCCCCCATGGCAATGCCACGCCCCCTTGCCTGATCATCGGCCCCCCCTGCTGCAGCTGATCTCTGCACACACAGATCAGATCAGCATACTTGTGCTCAGAGGGGAACTATTTTCCCCTCTCAGTGGTGTAACATTAGCCCTCGCAGACCCCGCGGAGGCTTGGGGCGCCCGCCTGCGGCCACTGTTTATGCAGATTCCATGCGGTCTAGCCGTCCGCATGGAATCTGCTGAAAATGTCTCTCCAGAAATGTCAGCCGCCTAGGAGGAGACAGATGCTAGAGGTTATACTTGACATCTAGCATATGTCAGGGAAGCACAGTGCGCATAACGTTACCCAGAAATTCTGGGAACGCTGTAGTCGCTGGGAGAAGATGTAGAAAACGGCATCTTCTGCCATGAAATTCCTGACAACAAGCATGAAACCCCTCGCAACGAGCACAAAGTAACACAGAGCATGAAATCCGTGGCAACGAGCATGAGACCCCTGACAACAAGCATGAGACCCCTGACAATGATCAGGTAATTTAAAAGTAATAGGAAGCCTTACTGTAGGGCATAAAATTGTGTCAGGGGCAAAACTGTGTGGCACAATGTGCAATGGGCATAATAGTGTGTGGCATATTGTGTAATGGGCATTACAGTGTGTGGCATATGTGTAATGGGCATTACGGTGGGCATAATAATGTGTAATGGGCATTACGGTGTGGCATAATGTGTAATGGGCATTATGGTGTGTGGCATAATGTGTAATGGGCATTATAGTGTTTGGCATAATGTGTAATGGGCAATACAGTGTGTGGCATAATGTGTAATGGGCATTACGGTGTGTGACATATTGTGTAATGTGCATAATGGTGTATGGCATATTGTGTATTGGGCATTGTAGTGTGTGGCATATTTGCAATGGGCATTAGGGTGGGCAGAATAATGTGTAATGGGCTTTACAGTGTGGTATAATGTGTAATGGGCACTACGGTGTGTGGCATAATGTGTAATGGGCATTATGGTGTGTAGCATAACGTGTAATGTGCATTATGGTGTGTGGCAAATTGTGTAATGGGCATTACGGTGTGTGGCAGAATGTGTAATGGGCATTACGGTGTGTGGCAGAATGTTTTAATGGGCATGATGATGTGTGGCATAATGTGTGATGGGCATGATGATGTGTGGCATAATGTGTGATGGGCATGATGATGTGTGGCATAATGTGTAATCGGCATTACTATAAGGAGGAAAAATTACAAATAATGTAAGTGGCATGAATCAGGAAGTTTTGTTTTCCTGTGGTGGCCAATGTCTGGGCATGAAGGTTGCACAACTGGGATATAAGGTATTTTTTCCTGCAATGCCACACCGTTGCAGTGAGGCCACACCCCATTTTTTGAGCCTATGGCGCGTAAATTGTTTATTTTTAAAATGTCTATTGGGGTGGGGGCGCATCTTTAACGGTGCGCACTGGGAGCCGAATGGGAGAGGAGGAATGGGGAGCCAAGAAACTTTTTTGGCAGGTGGGAGCAAAATTTATAGTTATACCAATGTCCCTTCCTCACACTTTTAGAATATGCGCATGCGCCCTGGAGTGCTGTTCGCACGGTATCTTTAATGTCAATAATTTTTTTCCACATATATATAGTGCATCCGGAAAGTATTCACAGCCCTTCACTTTTTCCACATTTTGTTATGTTACAGCCTTATTCCAAAATGGAATAAATTCATTTTTGTCATCAAAATTCTACACACAATACTCCATAATGATAACGTGTAAAAAGTTTTTTTATTTTTGCAAATTTAATTAAAAAAAAACAAATAAATCACATGTACATAAGTATTCACAGCCTTTGCCATGAAGCTCAAAATTGAGATCAGGTGCATCCTGTTTCCACTGATCATCCTTGAGATGTTCCTACAGCTTAATTGGAGTCTACTTGTGGTAAATTTAGTTGTTTGGACATGATTTTGAAAGGCATACACCTGTCTATATAAGGTCCCACACTTGACAGTGCATGTCAGAGCACACACCAAGCATGAAGTCCAAGGAATTGTCTGTAGACCTCCAAGACAGGATTGTCTCGAGGCACTAATCTGAGGAAGGGTACAGAAAAATATCTGCTGCTTTGAAGGTCCCAATGAGCCCAATGGCCTCCATCATCCGTAAATGGAAGAACTTTGGAACTACCAGGACTCTTCCTAGAGTTGGCCGGCCGTCTAAACGAAGCAATCGTGGGAGAAGGGCCCCAGTCAGGGAGGTGACCAAGAACCTGATGGTCACTCTGTCAGAGCTACAGCATTCCTCTGTGGAGAGAGGAGAACCTTCCAGAAGGACAACCATCTCTGCAGCAATCCACCAATCAGGCCTGTATGGTAGAGTGGCCAGATGGAAGCCACTGCTTAGTAAAAAGCACATGGCAGCCCGCCTGAAGTTTGCCAAAATGCACCTGAAGCACTTTCAGACCATGAGAAACAAAATTCTGTGGTCTAATGAGACAAAGGTTGAACTCTTAGGCGTCAATGCCAGGCGGCATGTTTGGAGCAAACCAGGCACCAGGCCAATACCATCACCAGGCCAATACCATCCCTACAGTGAAGCATGGTGGTGGCAGCATCATGCTGTGGGGATGCTTTTCAGCAGCAGGAACTGGGAGACTAGTCAGGATAGAGGGAAAGATGAATGCAGCAATGTACAGAGACATCCTGGATGAAAACCTACTCCAGAGCGCTTTTGACCACAGACTGGGGCGACAGTTCATCTTTCAGCAGGACAACGACCCTAAGCACACAGCCAAGATATCAAAGGAGTGGCTTCAGGACAACTCTGTGAATGTCCTTGAGTGGCCCAGCCAGAGCCCAGACTTGAATCCAATTGAACATTTCTGGAGAGATCTGAAAATGGCTGTGCACCGACGCTTCCCATCCAACCTGATGGAGCTTGAGAGGTGCTGCAAAGAGGAATGGGCGAAACTGCCCTAAGATAGGTGTGCCAAGCTTGTGGCATCATATTCAAAAAGACTTGAGGCTGTAATTGCTGCCAAAGGTGCATCAACAAAGTATTGAGCACAGACTGTGAATACTTATGAACATGTGATGTCTTTTTTTTTATTAAATTTCAAAAATCTCAAAAAAACTTTTTACAGGTTGTCATTATGAGATATTGTGTGTAGAATTTTGAGGACAAAAATTAATTTATTCCATTTTGGAACAAGGCTGTAACATAACAAAATGTGGAAAAAGTGAAGCGCTGTGAATACTTTCCGGATGCAGTGTATGGGGTACAGAAAAAAAAGAGGGGGTGCGGGAAGGGAGGGGAGAAAAAAAGGTGATACATATGGGAATCCAAAATAGCATATTAAAAAAGAAATCCAGACAGGATTAGTTGATCACAATACTGGATATAACATTTGAAATGGAAGAGAGCATACAAATTACAATAAATCAGAAGTCGACTGCCTCATTCAGGCTAAACTGAAGCGGATCAGATAATGAAGGCTTATTAAGGAATTGCACACCTTCGCCTTCTGTAACAAACTAGGGGGAGGGGGTGGGATTGTCCCAGTTCTGAGCAAGTGCTGCCCGTGCTGCTATACACATATCTTTGAGATGCTGGAACCGATGAAGGGCATAAGTGAAGAAGAGCCAGATCAGGAAGGCAACTCAAGTCCTAACAATTTATCAATCAGATAAAAGTATCTTAATATTTATTGTATGTCTTTTGCTTTCTGCATATTTTATGTACAGTGTTTCTTGCTTCAATAAAAACAAATGTTTTTTTCTTAAAAAGTGTCCTAATAAATGTTAAAGTTTTGATGTACCATATAAAATATAATTAAATACAAATAAACTATGTACAGTATAAATACAAAATATATTAAATACAAGCAACTGTTGGTTTTCACCATAAAAAATAATTTGGTATCTTCTTTAATTTTGTAGCTATGCAACTTCATATAATATAGCAGCCACACTAATTAATTATTATAAGCTTAAGAGGTCAATCCACAAACATCCATTAGTAGGCACCTAGACAGTGCTCATCACTCATCATCAAGAGGTATGCTCCTGACAGGTATATAAGCGTCTGCGCCCAGGTCTACAGCAGTTGCAATTACGTGTATACAGTACACTGCCAGTTATACTGTATGTTCCAGGAACAGTTTTCATGTACCTGTGACAGCAGAGATGGCAGCTAAGCTAGCCATCTACTCCTCTATAACCAGCACGTGGCTGGTGAGTAGATTCTTCTGGTCATGAACATCAGAAGAATAGTGCAGGCACAGCGAGAGTCTAAATACACAATCCTATGGTTGCACAACTGACATTAAAACTAAGGGGGGTATTCATGAAAGCTTGGAGAGAGATAAAATTGTGAAAGATAAAGTACCAACCACTCTGTTCCTAATTGTAGCCTGCAAAGTGACAGTTAGGAGCTGATTGGTTGTTTATCTTTCAGGATTTTATCTATCTCCAAGCTTTCATGAATCCATCACAGTAACACAACACTATATTATTAACAAGAAAAACATATAGAATCACCAAGAGTCCCACAAATACAAAATATTATAGTTTACTCTTTTTAGAACTTTTAAGACTTATAAGAGATTTATCAAAACTCGGAGAGAGATAAAGTGGAGAGAGATAAAGGAGCTCATTCAGCGTCGGTTGTGAGCGCTGAGCGCTCACAACCGACTCGATGTTGCCCCACAGCGCATGCGCACAATGGAGCCAGCTCCGTCGTGCGCATACGCGAGACCCGGCTAACGGCGGGCGCTCCGTTGTTAGGGGTCTCGTAGCAGACGGGGCGAGCTGTTGATATTGAGTGACAGCTCGCCCCGTTTGCTGGGCGGGACGGGGGCGTGCCCGGCCAAACGGAGGCGTTCCGGTCGGAATGCTTGCCGTTTGGGGGCGGCACCACTGACATCATTGCTGATGTCAGTGGGGAACTTTCTGCTCTAGGGTCTGGTCGTAAGCCCCGATGGTCGCGATGGTCTTGACCTTCGCGACCATCACCCATGTCGGTTGTTAGAGCTGTGGGTGTTAACCACAGCTTAACGATCGACAAGGAGGCGGCTGTTCAGGATTCAGAGCGACCTCTTGCATCTAACAACCGCCTCTGAATGAGGCCCAAAGTTTCAACCAATCAGCTCCTACCTGTCACTTTATTGGCTATGTGTGAAAAGTGATAGTTAGGAGCTGATTGGTTGGTACTATTTATATCTCTCTAAAGCTTAGTACATCTACCAACCAATCAACTCCTAACTGTTATTTTTCAAACACAGCCTGTTTCTGAAAGCAAAATACTTCATCAGCATGGGAGAGAGTCCGCGGCAGTGGTGTTTCCATAAGTGGAACAATTTGTGGCTGCCTCCAGCTTTAAAGACCTGCTCTGCGTCACTGACATCTATAGTGAATTCTTCCTCCTATTATGTCCTTGCCTCCGGCCACATTCAATGTTGTTCTGGGAGACGTCTCAATAGAGTTCTCAAAAGGAAACTCAATTGCTAACTGGGAGAACATAGGCAGACATGGAGGCAAATATGGAGGCTGGAAACAGAACATCTAACATTCCACAAACTACAGCAGCCCAGCACACACAGCTGGACAAGTACTAGGGGAGTGGGGGGTTGTTGGTCTCATAAAGCTAGGTAGTGGTAATACGAGGGGGGGGGGAATATGGGGGGAGCTGTAGTCAAGGCATATGAGTACAGGTAGTTCCACAGCTGCTTGAGTGCCCCATGTTGCTAAGCTTGCTTCATTATTATCCACAGCACCTAAGCCACAACTATGGTGAGACTCTGGGAGATGGACTGAAGCAAAGAGAATATGACACAGGTGTACGTAAGGGAAAAAACAGTGTGACAGTGAATTAAGACAGTAAGTTAAGAAAATAATGAAACGGATAAGGAAGGCATGAGACAGACGGACTAAGGTATAAAATGGGTCAGACGTACAAGTATATCATACGCTGTCCCTGACATTTTCATCTTTATTAATTTACATTGAGGAAAACATTAAGGGGTCTATTTACTAAGCAATGTTAGGAGACAGAGTGAAAAGTGATAAGGTGCCAGCCAATCAGCTCCCAACTGTCATCTCACAGGCTGTGTTTGAAAAATGACAGTTGGCAGCTGATTGGCTGGGACCTTATCACTTTCTTATCACTTTTCACTCTGTCTCCTAACACTGCTTAGTAAATAGACCCCTAAGTGATTATTTTAGTGTTAATGAATATATTAATGAATAGCAGCAATTATTTCATGTTTTACCTCAGAACGCTATTGAAAATGGATTTTTAGCAACTGTGCATGTGTCAGAACCTGCATGAGCATCTGTGAACAACTGCAAGACATTCAAGAGGAGATGTACTAAGCTCTGGAAAGTGACACATTGGAGAGTGATAAACAACCAGCCACTCAGCTCCTAACTGCCATTTTTCAAACACAGCCTGTAAAGTGACAATTAGGAGCTGATTGGCTGGTCGTTTATCACTCTCCAATGTATCACTTTCCAGAGCTTAGTACATCTGCCCCTCAGAGTTGTGCACATCTCATCCACATCTCCAATGGTTACTAAGTGGGTGTAACTGGGAGGCAATAAGGCATCTGCACGTAGGTAAGTGCTGTGAGGGCGTCATAGGTCATAAGAATTTGATTAGGAAAATTGGTTGCTCGGGATTCATTATTTTAAAATATTTCAAAGTACCTGGACCATTTCCTTCAGCCGCTTATTCAAAAAGAAAAAGCTTTCTTGAAAGATACTACAGCTTTTATTTTTAAATTACAGGCACTTTCACCAGTCCAGCAATCTGTTTTGATGTGTACGGTTTCCAGCCTGTATACTAGCATCCCACAGGCTCAGGGAATAGAGGCTGTTCGACAGTATATTCTTCACAGACCCGAGTATAAAGGTCCTCATATTGATTTTTTCATCCAGCTACTCACTTGGACCCTTACTAGAAATTATTTCATTTTTGATAAAAACATTTATTTGCAACGCTCGGGGTGTGCCATGGGATCATGTGTAGCCCCGAGCTTTGCTAACATTTTTATGTTTGCCATCGAAGAAAGCTTTTTCTTTTCTGATGTGTCCATTGAGCAGAATATATGCGGTTATTGTCGCTATATTGATGACATCTTCCTACTTTGGAAGGGTACATCAAATGAATTTGATAATGTCATTCAGGACATTAACCAACGGGATTGCCCCATTAAACTCACCTCTGCCAGAAGTTTCACCAGCATCCATTTTTTGGATGTTTCTATCAAGATGCAATCTGATGGGATCATCTGTACCTCTCTCTACTACAAGAACACGGACAGGAACACCCTACTGGCATCAGACAGTCAACATCCAAGATCGCTTAAGTTTGGACTTCCTTTTTCTCAATTTCTGAGGGTGGTAAGAATCTGCAGTGATCCACAAGATACTAAGTTGCAAATCCAGCTCATGATGATGAAGTTCCTCCAACGAGGATATCATTATAAAACACTCATTGGAGCCAGAGATCGGGCATTGGCGGTGAGCCGCAAGGATGCACTTTCACCAGTTCCCCCCAAGACATTGGAGAATCGAGTGGTCTGGACGCAAACATTTTCTATGGGCAGCTATGATCTGATGCAAACAGCCAAAGCAATGTGGCCTATAATCTCTACAGATAAACAAATTCCAGCTCTGGCAGGATCATCCATCTTGACATCCTATAAACGGGGGAGAAATATCAGGGACATCACGGTCCACAATGACATCAGTCATTTTGCTGAAAACAAACCCTGTCATTTTTTGAAACGTAAGCCAGGTAACTTCAAATGTACAGGATGTATCACCTGTAGTTTCCTGGAAACAGGTGACTCCTTTTTACATCCATGATCAGGGAAAAAGTTTCCTATTAAACATCCATTAACCTGTTCAAGCAAATTTGTAGTTTACTACATTAGATGTCCATGTAGTATGCTGTACATCGGCAAAACTACTCGCCAGTTTAAGGAGCGGATGGTGTTGCACCGGTCCAGTATTAGGGCTGCATTGGAGGGTAAGGGTTGTGATCAACCTGTTGCACGCCATTTCCGTGAACAACAACATAATCTTTCCATCATAAAATATAAGATGATAGACTGGATACCACCTAGCATTAGAGGAGGGGATAGAGGTCGTATCCTCCTGCAGAGGGAAGCAAAATGGATTTATACACTCCAGACAGTATATCCCATGGGTCTCAACGAGAATTTATCCCTTACCTGTTATCTATAATATATTTCTGGTCCTTTGTAACCTTAGTGTTTTCCCATTAATCAGTGCAGTTGCATGATTCTATTCTATATGGTATCCCGGAGTTAGTGTTCTGTTAGTATATACATTGTTGTATCTCCAGGCCACATCATCTTATGAGTTCTTAATGCATTATGTATCATTCAGGTTTGACATTGTCAGTCTGTTTCATTCAGACGCAGTTGTGTGATAATGCACTACCTCTTGATGTCATTTACATTCATATTATCGTGCTTAAGACTGCCTTGATGTTATTTACATTCATATTATCGTGCTTAAGACTGTCTTATTCATGCATTTTGGTGTGATTACGCACACTCTCTGTTTCATATTGTATTTGTATTGTTATTGTCTTGTAGCCATGATGATGGCACGGGTGTTTGACCACGTCCCCTCAGCATGCACGAGCGCTGGTGTGTCCCAGGTGGTGACGTCATTGCGCGGCGCGGCGGCTGGGGTTTCTGTGGTGGTGATGGACACTGGGTGAGTCTATATATGTATGTATTTGTCTTTTTTACTATGTATGTCTTGATAAAAGCAGCGTGACTGCTGAAACGTTGACTTAGATACCGGCTCCGTCTGGCTCTATTATTGTGAAGTCATTTGGTCCTGTTGACTGCCTGCCGTTCGCACTGTATGCATCACCCCTTTGCATGTGCACCCAGGCAAGTTGTGCTATTTATATTTCTGAGTGCCGGACAATTTGTCAGTGACTTTATATATATATATATATATATATATATATATACATATACACACAAACACATATATATATATATATATATATATATATATACACACACACGAATATATATATATATATATATACACACATATACATGTATATATTATATACATACAAACATGTTCTTTGGGCACTCAGGGCCTTATTCAGAGCCGGACGCTATTTGCGCTCGCTCGTTCAGAAAAAGGGGCCGGCTATTTAAATTGAGCGCTCGCTCTTTGCGGTCTGTTGACGCCTCTATGTCTGAGCGAGCGAACGAAACATGCGCTCACTATTTTGTAAAGACGCCCCCTGGCCGCTCGCATCCTACGTCATCACCACTATTTATTTGATTAAACGAGTACATCGAAAGGCGTCTGAACTGCTCGCAGTGCTTGTGGTTGGATTTTCCTACCGCAATCATGTGAACAGTTCAGGCTAAGAAACATCCAAGTTTATGTGGTCGATGACGCTGCTTTGTTAGTTATGCACACCCTTAAAACGCCCGTTTTGACCTTTTGGCACGCCGGCGTTCGGATCACCACTCCCCGTTTTCAAGCACCTTCCCCTGTTACTACCCACAAACGCCTCATCCTGTCACTCAAATTAGCAGGCACTTGCTATTTTGCGAGCGCTCGATTTCCGACCGCAATGACTGGTTGGCGCATGCGCATTACGACCCATACGCATGCGCAGTTGTGCGAACATCGCTCGGAGCGAACGAGCGGCCGCTTACGAGCGGCTCTGAATCAGGCCCTCAGTGTCTCTCTTTCTTAATCAAACCCAGCAGACTGCTGTTTAATAAGCTTACCTTAAATTAAGGACTCTCACTCCTTAATGAAATTGCCACAGGGCAGGCCACTGCTGACTTCTCTGGTCTCTACACTGGCGCTGAGTCGCTGACATCATCACATCAGCGTCAGTGCGGAGGAGAACCACAGAGGAGAGTCAGCCTGTAAAGTCTTCAGCCTGCCCGGCAGTCTTTATGTATGGGCTAAGTGATCACCCAGGGGGTGGTTTAGGGGGTGGGGGGATTCAGCTACCAAACGAATCGGGCCCCTACAATCGCAAGGACCCTGGCCAACTGCCCACTTAGCCCATACATAAAGAGAACCCTGAAACCTGTTATATACTAAACATAAAAAGATGCAGTGAGAAAGTATTTTTTCTCCTTAATACAGCTGCACTGATATTATTTGCTAAACCATTCCACTAAAATCACACAATGTTTTCACTGAGTTTCCCTCCCAACGCACACAGCAGAACCATGGCAACCAAGAAGAAAATTGCTGTTTACAGCGATAGGAGTTGTGCAAATAGTGTAATGACCGTCAATCAATAAGAAATGTGCTATAAGAAATGGAAAACAAAATGATTATGTAGATGGATACATAACTTACTGCTTCCAGATCTTTCAGACAAAGGGCCTGATTCAGATTTGGAAATAGAGTAAGATAGAGCAAGTAACTGTGTACCTGGACAAACCATGTTGCAATACAAGGGGTGCAAATACATAATTTTTATTGCATGTGGGGTAAATACTGAAATACTGGCTGCTTTTGAATGTAGCCCACAAGCTACATTTCTACACTGGACAGCTGTATTTCTACACTGCAATTTAGATTTCAGTTTGGACACACCTTTCCAAATTCTAATTCTCTCTGTACATTTTAAATCTGCCCCACCTGCAGTGCAGCATGTTACTTGCTCTTTCTTAAGCTGGGTACACACAGGACGATGTATATTCAGTGGCCGGACCCGGCGGGGGTGCCAGCATCGGTAAGTGCATACACAATTGCCAATGCTAGCAACGACAAACGATGGCAGGGGGGGGCGGGATTAGATTAGAATGCAAGTGCAGATTACAGGGGATATCGTTAACGACCCGCGGGAGCGCGCATCATTCATCGCATAGTGCGTACACACTGGACGATTTGAACGATATATATTGTTCAAAGATGTCATTATCATTCATATTGTTTAAAAAAAAGTCATCCAGTATGTATGGGGCTTTACACTATTCCCAAATCAGAATCAGGCCCAAAGAACACAGTTTTACAAACAATTTTAGCTTTGTGTATTGTTTGTGTATGATAAATAACAATATATTGGTAATGTGAAAATGCCAGGGCACACAGATAATCTCTGCTGTGTGATGCAGTTACCATATATAAGGAGCCTCTGTTGAACTATATATTCCTCACACTTTATTTAAAACTTGACAGCTATCTAGATACATTTCTGTAATTTTTTCTGTTCTGTGACAAAATTGTTTTTCAAATATGTACCATGTAAGGAAATACTTCTATACATGTTAGGTAGCCTATTCATAATTTACATTGGCCCCACAGAAATTAGACATCAAACTTAATGCCATTTGCTGTGCACATCAATTCAATTCAGTATTACTCTGGTGCCTGTGCAGTTGCTCCCGCTAACCCTACCCTTACTACTTTCGCCAATAACTAGTAGCTGCAAAACTTTAGACTGCCAGGCAGTGTTACTGCGTATGCGTGCATTTATGCACACAGTGAGGGCTGGAGGAGTCGGAGGGATGTGAATGTATCTCTCTCTGCACTCTGGATCTCCTTCCAATAAGAAGGAGCAGGGCTCAGCGGGCTAACCATATCTGAAGATAAAAATATATATATAATACCTAAGTATTAAATTTAGGAACAACCAATAAAATACAATAATAAACAACTGTTAGCTATATAGCAGCTCCCAATAGTAGTGCTGGAAACACTACTCAATTAAGACCAACATAAATGAGTAAATATATATGTATGTATATTAGGGGTGAGCGGGTTCGGATTTCTGAAATCCGAACCCCCCCGAGCCCCCCCGATCCGAGGCCGATCCGAGTCAGGCTCGACTTTTCCCGCCTGACTCGGATCTGAAATCGAGGCAAAACGTCATCATCCCGCCTTCCGAGTCTCGCGGGTTTTGGATCCTATATAAGGTACCCGCGTCGGCACCATTTTCTCACTCGGCTGTGGACAGTGAAGAGGGAGGGAGGGAGTTAGGGCTGGCTGGGCTGTGTAGTGTAGTGCAGTGTAGTGTTGTGCTGTGCTGTGCTGTGCTGTGCTGTGCTGCGCTGTGCTGCTGTTGTCCATAGGGGCTGTGTCCACTACTTCAAAGTCCATAGGGGCTGGCTGGACTTTGTTGTGCAGTCAGTTGTCCATAGGGGCTGTGTCCACTCCAAAGTCCTGTGCAGTGTCCCAGTCCTAAAGGGGTGCTGTAGTGTTGTCCAGGGGGTGCTCTGTCTGTCCGTCAGGGGTGCTCCCCCCAAGTGCAAAAAAAAAAAATATTTTTTCTGTGTTTGTGAATTGTGTGCACTGTGGCTGCACATGCATCAACAAAGGAGCAGCGCCAAGCGTGCGCCTGTGTCCCATAAGTAAAAGGCCGACTACCTTGTCCGTTAAAGGGTGCTGTAACCCCCAAAGGGTACTCCAAACAAAATAAAAATATATATTTTTTTGTGTTTGTGAATTGTGTGCGCAGTAGCCGCACGTGCATCAACAAAGTAGTGCCAAGCGTGCGCCTGTGTCCCATAAATAAAGGGCCGGCTGGATTGACTGCTAAAGGGTGCTGTAACCCCCAAAGGGCACTCCAAACAAAATAAAAAAAAATATTTTTTTGTGTTTGTGAATTGTGTGCACAGTAGCTGCATGTGCATCAACAAAGTAGTGCCAAGCGTGCGCCTGTGTCCCATAAATAAAGGGCCGGCTGGATTGACCGCTAAAGGGTGCTGTAACCCCCAAAGGGCACTCCAAACAAAATAAAAAAAAATATTTTTTTGTGTTTGTGAATTGTGTGCGCAGTAGCCGCACGTGCATCAACAAAGTAGTGCCAAACGAACGCCTGTGTCCCATAAATAAAGGGCCGGCTGGATTGACCACTAAAGGGTGCTGTAACCCCCAAAGGGCACTCCAAACAAAATAAAAAAATATATTTTTTTGTGTTTGTGAATTGTGTGCACAGTAGCCGCACGTGCATCAACAAAGTAGTGCCAAGCGCGCGCCTGTGTCATAAGTAAAGGGCCGGCTGGCTTGACCGTTAAAGGGTGCTGTAACCCCAAAAGTACACTCCAAACAAAATAAAAAAATATTTTCTGTGTTTGTGAATTGTGTGCACTGTGGCTGCACGTGCATCAACAAAGGAGCAGCGCCAAGCGTGCGCCTGTGTCCCATAAGTAAAGAGCCGGCTGGCTCATTTCTTAAAGGGTGGTGTAACCCACAAAGTGCACTACTCTCCAGCAAAAATAAAAAAATATTTTCTGTGTTTGTGTGCGCTTTAGCCGCACGTACATATCAATATAACATAAATGGAGGACCAAACTTTCTCCGATAAAAATAAAATAGGGAAAGATCAAGAACCACTTCCTCCTAGTGCTGTTGCTGCTGCTGGGAGTTGTTCATCATCCCAGAGAGGAAGTAGGAACACCACTACTTTTACTAAACAATTGACCCTCCAACAGTCCCTAGCGATGAGGATGAAGTACGACAGCAGTCATCCTGAAGCAAAACGTATAACTGAGGCCTTGACTGCTATGTTGGTGTTAGACGTGCGTCCGGTATCTGCCATTAGTGCAGTGGGATTTAGACAATTGATGGAGGTAGTGTGTCCCCGGTTCCAAATCCCGTATAGATTCCACCTGCATCCTCAAAGCAGCAGCGACAAGCGTGCGTCTGTCTGTTAAAGGGTGGTGTAACCCTCAAAGTGCGCTCCACAAACAATAAAAAACTTCTTCTTTTTTTCTCTTTGTGAAATGTGTGGGCTGTAGCCGCACCTGCATCCTTAAAGCAGCAGCGACAAGAGTGCGTCTGTCTGTTAAAGGGTGGTGTAACCCTCAAAGTGCGCACCACAAACAATAAAAAAATTCTTCTTTTTTTTCTGTCTTTGTGAAATGTGTGGGCTGTAGCCGCACCTGCATCCTCAAAGCAGCAGCGACAAGCGTGCGTCTGTCTGTTAAAGGGTGGTGTAACCCTCAAAGTGCTCCAAAAAATTAAAAACTATTTTTTTATGTGTTTGTGACTTGTGTGCAATGTAGCCGCACGTGCATCAACACAGTAGCAGCGCCAAGCGTGCGCCTGTGTCATAAGTCAAGGGCCGGTTTGGACATCTGGTCCGGACTGAAGGATGTGCCAACAATTTCTGACAAGTCTACTGTCACTGCATATGATACTGTCCTCAAAGCAGCAGCGACAAGCATGCGTCTGTCTGTTAAAGGGTGGTGTAACCCTCAAAGTGCGCTCCACAAACAATAAAAAAATTCTTCTTTTTTTTTCTGTCTTTGTGAAATGTGTGGGCTGTAGCCGCACCTGCATCCTTAAAGCAGCAGCGACAAGCGTGCGTCTGTCTGTTAAAGGGTGGTGTAACCCTCAAAGTGCGCTCCACAAACAATAAAAAAATTCTTTTTTTTTCTGTCTTTGTGAAATGCGTGGGCTGTAGCCGCACCTGCATCCTTAAAGCAGCAGCGACAAGCGTGCGTCTGTCTGTTAAAGGGTGGTGTAACCCTCAAAGTGCGCTCCACAAACAATAAAAAAATTCTTCTTTTTTTTCCTGTCTTTGTGAATTGTGTGGGCTGTAGCCGCACCTGCATCCTCAAAGCAGCAGCGACAAGCGTGCGTCTGTCTGTTAAAGGATTACATCGGTGACAGCATCCAAGTAGGCATGTCAGACAGTCCGTACATGTACTGGCAGGAAAAAGAGGCAATTTGGAGGCCCCTGTACAAACTGGCTCTATTTTACCTGAATTGCCCCCCCTCCAGTGTGCACTCCGAAATAGTGTTTAGTGCAGCCGGGAACCTTGTCAGCAAAAGGCGTAGGAGGTTGCTTCCACAAAATGTGGAGAAGATGATGTTCATAAAAATGAATTATCAACTTTTCCAGGGAGACCAGCCTCCAGAACGTACAGAGGGACCTGTGGTGGTGGATTCCAGCAGGGACAAATTAATACTCTGTGAGGATGAGGATGTACACAACACTGAAGAGGGTGAGGAATCGGTGAATGAGGACGACATCTTGCCTCCGTAGAGCCAGTTTGTGCAGGGACAGATTAATTGCCAGCTTGTTTTGTGGGGGCCCAAACGAACCAATCATTTCAGCCACAGTCGTGTGGCAGACCCTGGCGCTGAAATGATTGGTTTGTTAAAGTGTGCATGTCCTGTTTATACAACATAAGGGTGGGTGGGAGGGCCCAAGGACAATTCCATCTTGCACCTCTTTTTTTTCTTTGCATTATGTACTGTTTGGGGCCTAGTTTTTCAAACTGCCATCCTGTCTGTCACTGCAGTGTCACTCCTAGATGGATCACGTGTTTGTGCTGCCCACTCGTGTCGCTTAGCATAGTCATCCAGCTACCTCGGTGCAACCTTTTGGACATAAAAACACTATTGTGAGGTGTGAGGTGTTCAGAGTAGACTGGAAATGAGTGGAAATTAAGGTTATTGAGGTTAATAATAGCATAGGAGCAGAAAATTTCACAAATTCTGTGATTTTAGCTGTTTTTATGCTTTTTTTTTCAAAAAAATACAGATCCAAAACACAAAACCCAGAACCCAAAACACCGAAGGGTGGTTTTGGCAAAGCCAATCCAGATCCAAAACACGAAGAAAGATCCAGATCCAAAACACAAAAAGTGGCCAGTGCACACCCCTAATGTATATATATATATATATATATATATATATATACACTGGTGGCCAATATTGCGGACACATTTTGAAATGTGAATGTTTTTCAACTTTGAATGCTTATAAAAACTGTTTCACTTCACGCACAACACAATAAACAGAGGTCAAATATTTGCATTACAACAAGGGGAGTTATGCTACTTTCAGTCAGACAAAGAAGCACAGATGAGATTCAAGAAGCGGATTGTAGTGACAGCTACTACCAGCCAATCGGAATCGTCGTTCTGAGGACCAATCAGCTGTCGTTTATGAGCAGGTGCAAGGTCATGTTCTAAGGTGGGAAAAGTCAGTTTGGCTGTTTCATTTTGCAGAATAAACTTGGTTACTGAAGTGCAATTACGGTTGGATGTTTGTGTGTATTGTTTAGTGCTACTGACGGTGTAAAAAATAAATACAACAATGTGATCCAGGCAAAGTGGTGACTGGTCACCCAGGAACAGATCCAGGATTGTGGTGAAAATGGTCTTTCGCATGCAGCAATTTGCGGGAGAAGTTGGTGGGAATGTGACAACATCAGGAGTATGAAAGTTTTGTTTATCTATCAGGAAACACAATCTATACAACACAAAGAAGGAAAAGGCCAGAAAAAGTGCACAACAACTCTTGATGATAGGAGAATAAAATGAATTTGCGTCAGGGACAGATGGATGTCATCTGCGGCCATTAGAAGTGAACTGAGTGCAACTGGTGTTTTTGTCAGTGCAAGAACGGTACGGAGAAGACTAACGAAGGTTGGCCTAAAAGGTAGGATTCCCCGAAAAAAGCCATTGCTGAATAAAAAGCAGCAGCAGAAACGAATACAGTGGGCAGAAGAACACATTGCATGGACAGAAGGTCAGTGGAAACAAGTGATAAGGAGTGACGGAACTAAGATATTTGGATATTTGGTAGTGATGGGGGAAAATATGTGAGACGTCACATCGGGGAAGAGGTACATCCAGATTGCATTCAAGCGACAACAAAGAATCCTACAAGTGTTATGATCTGGGCATGTATGACAGCAGATGCTGTAGGCCGCCTTTATGTCATAGATGGCACACTGAACAGCAGAAAGTACATTGACACCATCCTACTAGCAAAACTTCTAACTTCTATCAGGGATCTTTGTCCAGATAATGCCCCATTTCTTTCCAGCAGGATTTTGCTCCCTGCCACACTGCATGGATATGCCAACAGTGGTTCACGGAGAATGACATACAGGTGCCGGGATGGCCAGGAAACAGACCAGACCTGAACCCCATAGAACATTTGTGGTTCCATCTGAAAAAACTGGTACATCTGAGGCATCCATCCAATAAAAGACAATTAATTGAGGCTATAATTTTCTCAGGGCACCACATAATGAAGAAGGAAGAGCTCCAAACATTGGTTGGCTCAATGCCACGTCGCTGTGCTGCTGTCTTGAAAAATAAAGGATACCCAACGAAATACTGATAGGACAGTAACATCATAAGTACACAGGGCTTTTCACCATAAGTGTTGTTTTCACTGCATAACTTCCCTTGTACTGCAAATATTTGACCTCTTTTTATTGTGTTGAATTCAGTATTAAATTTCCTTTCATTTGATATATGAATCATTGCACTGCTTGAAGTGTTAACAGTTTTTATAAGCATTCGAAGTTGAAAAACATTCAAATTTCAAAAAGTGTCCACCACTGTATATAGCGCTGGATTAATTGATAATACATTTAATGCATATATAACATTACATATAAATACATCAATAAAATTAAGATAAAAGATACAGTATAAATAGTATCCTATATCAACATATTCTCATAGAGCTATATCACTGATGACTGGCAAATATTAGTCACTTGAAAAATGTCATTCAAAGGATCCTGTGGAAATCCACTAGTGGTATAGAGACTTGATTAGCAGAGCCAGTGTGTTAGTATGATTTGCATCCATACCACTCTTAGGGAAATCCTGAGCAAAGGCAAAGTCCCCAGATAGTACCGGTGGTAGGGCAATCCTCTGTGAATTACGTTCCCCATCTGATAATCAGAATCACCGCTTGCCAATGTGATGACGTCAGCGGCAGTGGGAGCAACACATCAGTGCCCAGATATGAGAAGAAGTCGTGGCTCTTGCATAAAGAATGGAGGTTTTGCATCCGTAGCACCACAATGTTTAAGCAAATCCAATTGTCAAGCAGTCAGTATTAAGTTCACAAACTTAACGCGTTTCTCTGTTATTAGACCATACAACGGTTTCCTCAGAAGATAAAATTGTGGCTCAGTCAGACCAGATATTTAAATGGTCAGTGTCCAATCACAGTAGACTGTCATTTTGCATAAAAATGAATCCCAGGTGATTATAATTGTTCAAATCACCAGCACAGCTAACAATACAATGAATTCATCATAAAGAACATTTATATTCCCATAAAATGTTTTAATAAAATGCAATGGCATCAGAGAGAATGACATCAGAGAGAGCTCAAGATAAATACACTTATTCTAGAGTTAATTAGCAATAAACATCATACTAGATCAGAACATGTGTACCTGCTTATCAATCAGTAAAGGTGTCTATATAGATGGCATATTTAAAACTTATAAAGCAAAATAGCTCTGTGGCTCAACAGGCCAACAGCATAGACCATCGACCAAACAACCAGTGTTTGAATCCCACCGGAGGTCTGTCACTTATTTTATATAACAGTTTATATTTTAAAAATAGTTAGATGTTATTATTGTCTTAATAACAATAACATTATACTAGATGGAAAACTGATATATCTGATAGTTAATCAGTAAAAGTTAGACAGATGGCATATTTAGAATTTATAAAGCAAATAAGCTCTGTGGCTCAACAGGCTAATAGCATAGACCAGTGACCAGACAACCAGTGCTTGAATCCCACCAGAGGTCTGTCAACACTTATTTTATACAGAAGTTTATATTTTACATTTTAAAAATAGATATATGTTATTATCTTCTTAATAACAATAAACATTATTCCAGATGGAAAACTGGTATATCCGATTGTTGATCAGTAAATGTATCAAGCATAAGTAAATAACCCCAGCATATTTACTTCTTGCACCGCAGCCAAACTCTGTGGCGCAGCAGACTAATAGCCTAAATCTGTAACCAGCAGAATCAGTGTTCGAGTCCTATAGATGACTAACCAAACAGTGAATGTTTTATGGAAAAAAGGCGGGGGGGGGGGGGGGGAGACCAGAGAGATTGTCTATCCATTAATATTCTGATGGAAAGTGACACCTCAGTATCCCCTAATGTGATATTGTAGACTTAACATTAACACTAAAAGTAGATCATATGTAGATGATCGTTGACAACCATTAATGAGTTCACAATAAATCAACTACTGATAATCCCTCATAATAAATATGAACAAAGATTATTATAGGAGATAAGCCTATAATTAGATAAAGACTCTTAGGCTACATCATAAAGTCCTAAGTGCCAATATTATTAAGCTCAATGCAATCATTCAGACCCCCCGGGAAAATAATGTCCCCAATGAAGATATCCAAAAGGCCTCTCTTTTACATAATAAATGAAACCGATCCCCACCTCTTGATGTTTCTTTAATATGAATTCCCTGTACACGGAGAACTTTTACATCACCCCCATGCTGTAATTTAACATGTCGTGAACATTCTTTCTATGTTCCAAGAAACGTGTGTGTAACATGCAGGTCGTTCTTCCCACGTACTGAATACCACAGATGCAAGTAATAACATATATAACATATGTTGTTCTACAGTTAATGTTGTTATGTATGTCAAATGATATACCACTTGAAAATGATTTAAGCCTAGTGCTCTTGTCTATAATAAACTGGCAGGTCATATAACCAAGCTTGCCACATTTGAAATTCCCCTTTCTCGTTATATGGGGATAGTTGTTCAACCAGTTATTAGGCCTACCATTTCTATACCACTAGTGGATTTCCACAGGATCCTTTGAATTACATTTTTCAAGCGCCTAATATTTGCCGGTCATCAGTGATATATCTCTATGAGAATATCTGAAGATATCAGCAGTTCCCGCAGTGAAACTTATTGAATGGATGGCAGCACTGCAATGTTGAATGGGTCCATTACACAAACAAGCGGAAACGTCCGTGCACCTTGAAGAAGAGACCCCTAGTAGTTAATACTTGTAACCTTAAATCTAGTATGCCTAACTAGCATTTGCCCACACTTACAGTATTGAATTTGTACATTAACAACACTCACACGCCTCTCAGAGCACAAGGGGCCACGAGAGCAATATATGTGCAACCTAGGGGTAACTTTATTAAAAGTCTATTTTAATCGATTAAAATCAGTCTAAATCGATTAACATCGCTGTTGTGTTTCAGTGGCTAAATCACACATGTACTAACAATTTTTTTATATAAATTTTTAAGTGTTAGTAAATGTGTGCTTTAGCCCCTGAAATACAACATCAATGTTGATCGATTTAGATCGATTTTATAATCAATTAAAATCGACCTTTAGTAAATAGACCACTTAAGGTGTATATTACCTACACTATATAAATGAACGACTGAACGATAGCGAGGGAGGGTGCCCACACTGAACAATATATCGTTCAATGTGGGCTCAATATCTACTGCACAATATCATTAAAGAATGAGTGACAGCGATGTTGTTATCGTTCAATCGTTCCTTAATCGTGTAGTGGATATGCACCTTTACTGTCTGTGTACAAAACACACAAGTCAACATTAAACAGATACCTGAAGACAACAAAATATCTAAACAAATATTACATAAACTGGCTATTGTGAGTATCCGTCCATCTACAGTATGAAAGTATCTGTGCAGCATCAAGCACATACAACGCTTGACCTACTCTTTTACTGTCTGCAGCTGCCATCATTAATATCGCCACTTGCACCCACCCATGCTGGGTGCAAAAGATCCATCTGAATCAGACGTCCCATCTCCGTCTGCATGCCTCAAACAAGCATGGAAGTCAGACCACACTCCTGAGATGCATCTATTCCATGCATCGGCACAGTACCCGTACACTTACCACCCAGAAATGTTCATTTTATAGAGCTCTTTGCTACTGCGGATGCTTTATACGATGCACTACCAGATTGTGTTTGCTGTTGTCGATCAATGCGCAGTCTGCTTTTGTACTTGCGTCCAACTCAGAATAAGGCCTATCATGTATAGTCACATACAAATACACACTCACATATATATTATAGTTTATGAATGTTACAGTACACAAATGATCATTTATCATGTATAGCAAAATTACAGCATGAATGTACATATGTGGATATTTGTATTTATTTATTTCATTGCTTTATTCATCAGTTGTTAAACTGTTGTTTTTTTTCTTTAACCAATAACATCTTTCTTTCAATATGAGCACATGGCGAAAAGTTATCAGAGGAACGGAAATACCATGGACAGAATGAGTATTTTATTTGGTCTTCTATGAATTAGGGCAACATCTACTTTGCCGCAGCTAAATGCCATGGGTCCCTAGAATTATATTCTAGCACAAGAATTGTCAGCATATTATTAAATTAAAATTCATAATTAAAAATCACGAACAACACTTATCAAGAGAACAATACTGGGCACTATGCTGAGGAACTTGTTTACTTTCCAATTTGCTGATTGCATATACAGAACCTTTAAAAAATTATTAGGATGTATGGTAAAAACACAAAAGAAAAGGACAGCTGTAAAGATGTGATTTTGTGGCATTCCCGACTTTAACCCATCATGCTACTAATTCTATTGCTAATAATCCCCCGAAAAAGAGCAGAAGAAAAAGGAATCCACAACTTGCTCAATAGTTAACGGCTCAATGCAAAACATTCACATTTCCAGGTAAAACTTCTCCCCATCTAGCCTAGCAGGATGCACTAAAGGTGGTGGTAAATCTTGCCACTATTCTTCCATGAACCTTGGGTTGCATTGCAGGCATCCTCTTTCACCAACTGAGCTAAGCTCCCCAGCCCTGTACAAACAATGAGAAGTTCGGTCCCATTGAGACTTACCTCTCCTAGGGGGAGATGTACTAAACCTCGGAGATAGATAAAGTACCAACCAATCAGCTCCTAATTGTCTTTTTTAAAACACGGGGGTATTAATGAAAGTTTGGAGAGAGATAAAATTGTGAAATATAAACTGGCGGTTAGGGAGCTGATTGGTGGGTACAATGGTGGCCAATCCCGGGATCTGTGGGATCCCAGGATTTTGGCCTAAAATCATCGAGCTTTGAATCTCAGGATTTCGGGATTAGTTAGCGCTTGTGTTTTTTTTGTTAATGCCAGGCAGCACTGAGCACCTGCAGCAGATGGCTCAGGCGCTGCCGGGCTGCCCCTGCCGCCGGCTGTGCGCAGTGTGGCATGACTTCAGAGGTCTCGCTGCGCAGCCCGATGCCAGCCGTACACAAAGCACCCATCCATACTACACTTAAGCCTAAGCAGAGGAGGACTGTCTGCAGCTTGGTAGGGCAACTGTGGGTATCATCACAGAGGAAGCCAGCCAAGGCAGCCACGGAGAGAGGAGCACATGAGCGGAGGCTGGTACTCGGGGGGATGGGGAAGGAGGCGAGAGAGATATAAGCACTGGGGGGAGAGGTATAAGGACTGAGGGGGGGTGAGAGATAGAGGTAATGACTGAGGGACAGAGGGGGGGAGAGAGATAAGGACTGAGGGAAAAAGGGGGGGAGAAAGATAAGGACTGAGGAATGGGAGGAGGATGGAGTGCAGCCACTGAATCTTGCTGCTGCTTGCCAGTGCCATCACAACTCAATCGATTAACCTTTTTTCAATCCCGAATCCCGGGATTGAAAAAACAGCCCAGGATTGGCCTTCCTAGTTTGTACTTCATCTCTCTCCACTTTATCACTCTCTAAAGCTTAGTATATCTCACTCCCTAAGTGATAAAAGGGGACAGTACTATGGAAATAAAGACGCTCCTTGAGAATGAGATAAAGCAGACCTTGAAAAAACTGGGGTAAAGAACCACTAAGCTCTGATTATGTTATATATATATATATATATATATATATATATATATATATACACACACACACACACACACAAGGACCATGCACTAATGGGTGTCACATAACTCTGTGTTTATCAGAATTCTCTATAAGGGCCAGTTCTGCTAAAGTGCACCTCTCTCACTCTATTGTGCTTGACAGGCAGTTAAGGCCAGGTCTGCTCTGACCAAACGTTTTCTCAGTTTATAGCAATATGTCTCAGCAGCAGGTCATTTTGGCTGTTATATATTTTCTGATCTCCCTGACTTTTGACCTCACTCGAAGTTCACGGGCCTGATTCAGAGGTGAACGTAGTGTCAATGACACGCGTAAACGGGCGATGTTTGAAGTCTGAGTTGCACAGAACATGCACGGAGACACAGCACAAAACAGGAGGCACAGTCTGAGACTTTTAGTGGGCGTTCTTGGGAGGTACTGGGGAGGTGGAGAAGCTGACACAGGCCTGTTGCTAAAAGACTCACAGACACTCACATAAGAGGCTATACTCAGATGGAGAAACCGCACCTGTCATAGGGCTGGTGCACGTTTCTATGGTGCGACTAATGGTGCATCATTCTATATCTGCACAGTGATGGAAACGCACCGTCTTAAGATGCTGCAAGTGGGCATCTCAATTGTTTGAAAATCGGATGTGGAATTAGCATAAAGACCCAGACACGACATAGGCAAAAGATGCAGTCACGTCACATCTATTCCCATCTCTGAATCAGACCCTACTGTATGTCTCATTCCTTCTTGTGACAGCAGTTGCCGAGTGGGGTGAACCGAGGTGTGGGTGTCCTGCTGTTAAGTTCAACATTCATTTAGAATCGGCACCTTAGCTGCACAAGGGCCAACCACTTGTGAGCCACTCCCACAGTCTGTAAGATTGGGATATACAGGATTCTGTAACTACCAGAGATTGATCTATGTGTCAGCAAGACCAACTCACGTTGCAGGGGAAATGATGGGTGTCACAGTGATAAAGTGGTTAGCATTGCTGTCCCAGCGCTTGGACTATGGGGCATATCCAATGTGTTTAATTCTGACAAAGACCCTATCTGTATGCAGGTTGTATCATCTACCAGGACTCTTCCTCCGGTTTCTTCCTAAATATTACTAGGGTAAATGACATGTAAAAAAATTAACCTTAGCGTGTGTGTCTATATGGTAGTGAAATTAGACTGTAATAAAACTTGTTGCTTTGTTTAAATCCGTTGTTTAAACAAAATTGTTGCATATGATAAATAATATTGGTGCTCCAGCCAATCAGCTCCCAACTGTAAATTTTCAGACAGATTGGCGGGAGCACCATTATCATACACAGTGAGTTTTAAAACTCATTGGTTATTATAAAACTCCTTCATAAATGGCCCCTAAATCATACGTGTGTGTATACTGTGTTTTCTTTTTATATATTTTCTTTACAGTAGGGGTACAGGTGCTGTTTGATCCTTGGGAGGGGAGACCCCATTTTATTTTTGGGGTCTCCACTTTCCGAGGATTGCAAGTCCTGGGCTGACCAGTTTGGGGCTGGATAATGCTTTGACAGGGAGATCCCATGCTGTGTATCCCCATGCTATGGCTTTACCATCCAGGCCGGTTGAGCCCGGTGTTGGTTATAGGAAAATAAGGCCATGACAGTTTTTCCCCCAATTTTCCTGTACCAGAACGGGCTCAGAGGTCCAGGGCTGGTTATGCTTTTGGGGGGACCCAACACCGTTTTTTTCTGATTTCAACCCTTTATTTTACCTAAAACACACATAAGCACTATACAGATCACACTGATCGGTGCAATGCTTAGCTGATTCTATTTAGAAGGGGCAAATACCACTGAGCTCGCACAATATACAACACGATCAGTATCATAGGCAAACACGATTCTTAGTAAATCCGTGTGTTTGAGCGTGAAAAACACATGTGAGTCTGAGTGATGCCCAAGGTCAAATGTAATAGGGTGAGAGTATAGAAAATTTGAGAATTTAGCAGTAAACTCTAAGGGCCTGATTCAGAGCCGGACGCTATTTGCGCTCGCTCGTTCATTAAAAAAGGGGTGGCTATTCAAATGAACCGTTCGCACTTTGCGGTCTGCTCACGCCTCTATGTTTGAACGAGCGAACAAAACTTGTGGTCGTAATTTTGAAAAAGACGCTCCCTGGTCACTCGCACCATACGTCATGTCCGCTATTTAATAGATTAATCGAGTACATCGAACAGCGTATGAACTGCTCGCTATTCTTGTGGTTGGTGTTTCCAACCACAATCTTGCGAGCAGTTCTGACTATAAATCAACCAAGTGACGTGGTCAATGAAGCTCCTGTATTAAGTATGCACACCCATAAAACGCCTGTTTTGACCTTTAAGCACGCCTGCGTTCTGATTTCCACTCCCCGTTTTCAAGCACCTTCCCCTGTTACCACCCACATACGCCTCCTCCTGTCACTCAAAATAGCAGGCATTCGCTATTTAGCGAACAAACGATTTTCGGCCGCACTGACTGGTTCGCGCATGCGTATTAAAATCCGAACGCATGCGCAGTTGTGCGAACATCGGTCGTAACGAACGAGCGGCCGCTTACGAGCAGCTCTGAATCAGGCCCCAAGTTTTATCTTCAAAATGGGAAAACATCTGGATGAGATTTTAAATTGTGAGAGTATTTTTAATCTAAAAACATGCAAGTTTGCATGTTCTCGGACTCTTACACTGGGCGAGTTAAAAAAGTGTGCTCTCACATTTTCTAAACTCTCACCCCATTATATTTAGGCCCCAGTGTGTTTTATCACAACCAGAAACGATTCTTAAGCTGGGTACACACACACAGGCCGATATATTGGCCGATTAGTTGATCGATATGTCTGTGAACTACGTCGTTCACAGACATATCGCATTGACTGTTCTGCACAGCCGATTAACAGATATGTCTGCAGACATATCTGTTAATTGGCAAGTGTGTACGGGTGGTCAGCCGATCGCCCGTTCACAGGGGCGCCGAGAGGGGGAGGGAGCCACGAGCGGGTACTACTTACCCATGTCCGGCACAGCTCCCCATCCACAGCACCCCAGCACACGCTGCTGTGTGCTGGGCTGCACTGGGAGACTCTCCGAGGCCGCTAAAGCAGCAGCTCGAGCAGTCTCCTATGCCAAAGGCGGGAGTGATCACGCTTATCGCACCCCCATTGGCTGTGCGCGGGCTGAGGGGCACACAGCACCCCCCTCCCCAGCGCCACAAATGGTTTTTTTCAAAGGGGGCATGGTAGATATATCTGTCAGGTGTGTACCCACCTTTAGTAAATTTACCCCTTAGGCTAGTGTCAGTGTAATATAAAGGTTTCAGGTTCAGCGGTTGCTAGGTTAACTGTTAGACTATTACAGTAGGTTCTGGAAGTCTGTTTTTGAGAGGGATTTTTTATAGTTTGTTTTTTTTAGATGGCAGCTGTCTATCCCTGCCTCTTTCCTTAGGTTAGTGATGGCCATCAATGGCTTTATCATCACTGGTTTTAAACTTTCGGTAGAAACCCATTGATAGTAGAGCCATCGATGATTGAGTGCCATGCATGCACAGACCTACAACATTGTGCAGCCGCCGCTAATGTTCATCGGTGGCTGGCCATCAATGGCAAAAACACTTGTCATCGGCCATAGACCATCGATCGCTGCAAAACCATTGATGGCCAATGGCGGCCCCTACAGTACTTCAAGTTTCCCTCTCGACCTTTCCTTTTGTGACTTGTATTTGTCAGCTTTATTTAGATGGGAAACAATGTCAGTGCAGTGGCCATCTTGCTGCATTTAGAGGTGCACTCCCCTTCAATGCATGGGTTCAATTGCAGTGAAATTCCAATAATTAGTTCACAGATAGAATCATCTGAGTTTCCTCATAATTAATTTTCAATGATTACTACATCCAATGTCAGTGTCATTTACCACATTACATAGCTTTGTATTATTCTTTCCATTATGGTTTACAAGCTCCTTGTGGGGTATTTATGAATATTGATACAGAAGAAAAGGTGATGTGGCCCACAGCAACCAATCAGGTCATTTTCCTAGAGCAGTTTACAGTCCATTATCCCTTGCATTAAGTGAGCAGAGTGTTAAATTCAAATGTTCTCTAAAACAATATTGTAGACTAAAAATCCAAATTACAGTTATGCTGTTATGGTGTCCAAAAAGTAATTTTCAAAATAAACATATGGGTAACCTTAGAGTAGTGTTAGTAAATGAAAAATGTAGCAAAGTATAAAATTGCATGTACAGTACTCACCAATGGTAGAAGCTATGCTCAAACTCAGCAACAAACATCCATAGTACTGGAATCACCTTTCAGGCAGACAATCCAAAATAGAAATATAGAGGTCCTTTGGAAATTGAAAAGGAAAAAGTGTTAACAATAATTAAATACTGCCAATAAATTAAAGTAACACACATGAAGATTATTTATAGATCAGTATTCACAAATGGCTGAGAGTTTTAATAATGTCTAATAAATATTTTTGTCAGCTGCTTTTTATTATTAGGTGCTGATATTTTCATTCCATCTTTGAGTAATATTTGATATGCTATTTTATTATTTTTTGGGGAGGGATGGATTTATTTTTGTGTACTTTTTTTTACCTTCCACAGAAAATTTCATTTTGCTATGCATTGACATACATGACACACTGGTATTTTCATTACCAGCTTGAGGAAAGCTACCCATTATAATATACCATATTATGTTTTGTGTCACCTTTGAAACCTAGAAAACAGTATACTGGTTATTACTAATATATAACCACTGCTGTCAAAGAGAAAGTAAGTTATACTAAGAGACTCTATAGCCATATAAAGATAAGAGTCAGCAAAGATATTACTTCATGTTTACAGCAATTAATGTGAGAAATAAAACCATTATGCTGTCAATACATACATAGTTTAATTTTGCCAGTGAAATCCTTCCATTATATTAAATTTCCGGATGCACTAAAAGCTATTTATATTGATCAAATATAAAAGCTAACCTAACAAATCAAGTGTTATGTGTATTGCGGGCTCCCGTGGGGTCGTCAGCTGCATCACCTGATCTTTTGACGTTCCCATGTAGTGCTATGCGGCGGGGGCCGGCATATCGGGCAGTTGGGCACCGTATCGCCCAGAGTGTACGGACCGCCCGATATGTCGGCCTGTTGGCACTGGGATCACGGGTCGCATCGCTGAGTACACAATCGTTTAGTGTGTACCCATCTTTAGGCTCATCAATGCACTGAGCACACATTCACAAAACTCCTCAGCCAGCTCCTTCCATAAGAAACAGCAACATTTTGCCTTTTTATACAAGAAGGTGCAGTCACACATAAATAGACACAAGACCTCTGCAGCTTGCATAATGTGCTCTTTATACCCTTATTTGTGCAGCTTAATAGCTATCTTTTAAATCCAAGGTTTCTTACAGTCATTTTTTCCATAAATATTCAAATTTATCTAGTTCACTTTTTTCATCCTCATTCACTATATAAGCTCATTATTAACATACTAGGGGGGGAGATACATCAAGTCTTGAAGAGAGATAAAGTACCAACCAATCAGCTCCTGACATTTTTCAAACACAGCCTGCAAAGTGACAGTTAGGAGATGATTGGTTGGTTCTTTATCTCTCTCCAAGGCTTATTACATCTACCCCACTGTGAGATGTCGCAGATGGACTTGGACTCTCCGTATACACAGGGCCGGATTATAGGCAGGGCGCAGGGGCGGTCGTCCCGGGGCCCCACACATAGGGGGCCCCCACACACTGTCCCCGGCACCCAGCCACATACCCAGGGCCCAGATGATCATTTTTTTTTGTTTTTGATGGAGCCAACTTCCGCGGCGGGCAATGTAACCCCGCCCTTGCATTTGGCTCCACCCTCTTTTCAATGATTCGCGAATTGCGATGATGTCTGCTGCTGCTGTTGCCTCTGAAACTAGGAGAGGCAAGCAGCACTGTATATGTGTGTGTATGTATACGTGTATATGTATGTATACATGTGTGTATGTATGTATGTGTGTGTATATATATATATACATATATATCCAAAACCAGCATATGGCGGCAATCCTTTCTTGCATGGAATGCTGCTGTATGCTTATATGTATGTATGTTAGCATCTGTGTGTGTATATGTCTATATATATATATATATATATATATACACACATAAACACGACTGGTAGCCCGGTGTATGTGTGTGTGTATATATGTTAAAATATATATATATATATGCGGGTGTGTGTGTATATATATATATATATATATATATATTTATATATTATACACACATACAACTTTTAGTGATAAGGGCTCCCACATATTTGTTGCCCAGGGCCCACAAGTACCTTAATCCAGCCCTGCGTATACAAGTGGTGTTTCTGTTGACTACACAATGGGCAGTAGGATGTGCAGATTGGGGCTTTGCTTTAGTTTGGTACAGATATTTTGAAAGTTTAAATTTGCGCTAAGGACAAGTGCAGCCCAAGCATATTATAGTGGTTGCATGTACTACATTACATGGCAGTTGGTAAGTCATACAAATCTTGTATAAAGTGGCTCAAATAAAACACTGAGCAGTGGAGTGGTAATAGAGCTCATTCTGGTAGCTGGCACCGCATGACCTTACTCCGTCTTGCTGCTCTTTGCATAACATACTGTCCTGCTCTTAGAAAATGTAAGGTCATTACTGAGTTGGAGATATGGTGAATAAGTGATTTATCTCTCCATTGGGGAAATGTATCAAACTTTCAAGAGGGATAAAGTGCAGATATTGTCCTTAGAAACCAATCAGCATCTGTCATTTTATAGACTGTGCTAGATAAAGATAGCTAGAAGCTGATTGGTTAATATAGGAAAGTTTTCCACTTGGAAGAGATGTATAAAACGTTCTACAAAGAACATGTGGAGAAGTTGTCCATATAAACAAATCAGATTCTGCTTATCAGTTTATAGAATGTACTAGATAAATGATAGCAAAAAGACAGTTGGATACTATAGGAATCTTCTCCAATTGTCCTCTTTAGAAGGTGTGATACACCCCCCCCTATATGAGGAGACAGCAGTGTGCAGGGTCTATAAGCGTGGCTGCAGGTGTGAGTGCTGGGTTTGCAGGGTGATGGTCTGGGACCTTCCAGCTGCTTTGTTTATTAAAAACATTAGACTATGAATCATATTGGATCACATCTAACACAGGCATAGTTAGCCCATGGTGTGGAACTTAGGTCTGTGGACAGGTATGACAGGTGGACGTCTGCCAAAGACTGTGACACTTCCTTCTTAACTAAAGTGGCGGAGACTCTAAAGGTCATATATGAAGATGCAAATCAGCAGGCATGTGATACATTTCTATTGCACCTGTTTATCAGCTGTAAGCATACCTAGGTGCATGACAACATACCACTTTTAAAAACTGTCCCCAGAAAATCTGTTTATGCATACTTTGGCTGGATTCTGAGACCAGCTTACCTTCATCACAAGTGTCTTGATGGTGCATTTTAAGTATAGGATAATACCCAATTATGTGCAACTCCTGAGAACCGCTAAAAGAAATCCAGTACTTACATGAGAACAAAGAGTCTCTCTAACATCTGCTAACTGGGAAGCATCCTCAACAACCTTTGCATTGCATCTCAGCTGTGCTCCCACTCTGTATTTAGACAGCAACACCCTGATCAACTTCTCCTCTAAGATGAAAGCTTTAGCTAACCTTCCTATCTTGGCGCACAGATGCATGCACTTTCTGTAAAAACAGGCACATTTGCACAATAATAGGTGCATGATATAGTAAACGGAATGTGGTCTGCAGGAAGAGACTACTATGCATTATTAACCCTCCTAGATTTTATTTATGTTGGTACCACACCCACATATTGCTTTTTGTACCACAAATAAATATTTTAAAATAAATAACTAGACTGGTCGGTAAGAACAATAGTATTGTTTCTCTATATGTACTGTAGTATATAAATCAAATTGACAAACTGTAGCATATCCAAGTTTACAGGGCAACCTTGTTCCAACTAAAGAATTAAGCTAACGCACCTTCTCTCATAATGGAGGAAGTGGGAATGAATATTTTAACTTTGCTGAATCATAGCACTTAAACATTCCGCACTTGATTTTTAGATTGGAACACTTTGTCCGATACAGTTTTTAACAATATTAACAATGCTAGATTATTTTTTATACAAATTTCATTTTGAATATTATTTTATTACTATTTTTAACATTTATTTATAATGCTAGCATATTTTTCAGTGTTTTACAATTGTGAATAAGTACAGTAATAAAACAAGACTTAGTAGGTACAAACAAGGTAAGAGGACCAGTCTACAGGATTAATGGTTTGGGTATGGGATTCCTATGCTCGAGATACCGGCGGTCAGAATTCCGACACCGGCATCCCAACAGGGTTAGGATACCAACACCTGTCGTTAAGTATCCTACCTCTACCCCTAACTCTCCCACCCCGTACCCCAAACCTAACTGCCCCATAGTGCTTAAACCTAACCTTCCCCCTAGTACCTAACCCTAACCCTCCCCCTAACCCCACTACTTACCATCGGGATGCCGGCGGTCGGGATGCAGGCACCATGATTCTGACTGGTGTCGAGATTCTGGTGCCGGCAATCTGAGCAGCAGCCGAGATTTCAACTATCTGCGGACTATACCTCAGTATTATGACCCAAATGACTTAAAGATAAGAAGCAGCATAATGCTTTTTTCTACATTCAATTTGACATAAAACATTTTAGCATTTTCCATTAAGTAACTTTGAGACAACAAAGGTATGGTTTTTTACTTTATTCAGTCTCTCCTGCCTATTAATAAAGAGTTTTGGGACAAGACTTGTGGTGTAGCACTATTCTGCTAACATTTGTATCTAAATACATCTCATGTCGATAGCTCCATAAATGAGGCATTGCAATGACCAAGTTAATCAGAAAGGGCAAGAGTCACAATTTAATTAAATGGCTTCATGCAGGGTCATTGCTTTCAAATGCAACTGGGTGGAAATATATATTTATGTCTTTATAAACTCATCTTAACAAATGCAGTTACAAAAACAAGAATGTTTCTAAGCATTTTCCAAAAAGAAAGGTCCTCATGTTCCATCCAAAGTATTGTTTGTTTTCAAACGTGAGCCCAAAAGCTTAAACAGCAATTTAAGACCCATAATGTTCTATGGTCATTAAAGAATGAACAAAGATGTGGAATCAATATAATACTACTTGCATATTCCTATAGCACTCTCACTATCATGTATTTAGTATGTTTGTTTATTATTTGCATACTTATATATTAAAAGAAATTCTCAAGCAACAGCTAATTAAATGTTACACCTATAAAACCAATATAAATGTTAGTGTTGCTCTTTACAAAGCTCTTTAACCATGTAAGAACCAACATGTAGATATGGATAAAAAAACAAAGGGGGTTGTGTGGAGTAGGATGTATGTCTGTATTATTTTAATAAAATACGAATCTACTGAGGGTGGCCACCAAAAATGTGTACGTCCGCATGCAGAAGATGTTACGGGGAAGGATGGGTGAGCATAGGTCGAGTACAGAAAGAAATCCCTTGCGCTCCTTTATGAAAGGTTTTCTTTATAAATATGTTTTCATTTGGAATACAGTAAGAGAAACTGCAACTGAGATACACTGAGGTATTTGGACACAGCTGTATATACACCTGTCAGTAGACATATTTCTTGCAGGTGCTAGAGGGCTGGTGCAATTAGATGCAATGATGAGGATGACGACGAAGAGCAGCACTACCTAGCTGCTATCTGGCGGAATAACCCCTCTAGCTGATAGTACTTAATTCATTAGAGTGACTGCTATATTACAGTATATGAAGTTGTAGGCCAGCTTTACTCATCACTTACTTCATATCTTCATTGGGACTACAGCAGGAATGAAAATTCACATTTGGTTTGTTAAGGTGAAATATTTGTCCTTAGTTATATTTTATATGGTATGTGTTGCATTTAGTATTAATACAATCAGACTTGCGAATTTTGCATTTACCACTAATACTATGAAGCCACATATCTATGCTATCTCTACACATTTGGTTAGGCTATCACAGTGGTTCCCAAACTGGGTGCGAGAGGAATTGCAGGGGAGCTATGGGTTGGCCCAAATGGCCACTCATAGAGAAGAATATTCAAGTATCTATTACTAAATACAGATTACAAACTCTTACATTATAAATACAACATGAGATAGATCAATCTGCTCGCCACAGTGGGGATGTTGCGCTGTCGTGCACTCAGGCACATATCCGGACCTGGAAATTATGTTACTGTCATTCAATGAATCATTTCCAACTAAACACAAGACTGGAGAGATAAAATATGGTATCAGAGACTAACCAATGAGTTTTATGATGCTACTTCACCATAAGAAAGCAATAAAAAAGTAGCTGACATAGCTCCAACCTCTAAACCTTCTGCATCACAGTTTAGTACATATTTATTTACTAAAGAGTTCTCGTGGAAAATCCTCGGAAAACTGCCCTTTTTGTGATGATTTCTATATTAATAATGCATCCTGCAAATGTATTAGGGAAGACATCTGCTGCGAACCCTATTTTCTGTCACAATAGCAGTTCCCATAGATTTCTATGGGGACTGCGAATTTGGCAATTTTAACAAGCTCGGGAAGACTATTGGAGCTTGGCCCCTAAAGCTAACACTTCAGATCCCTCTCCGGTAACTAACTAATGACAGCCCATGCTCATTCAGCAAGCCTTATCAGAACCCAGATGTGTATGCATGCAAGTACATGCATACCAATATTTAGAAAAGATAAACTTGCTTAATTTAGGGTGTTAAGGGTATTTGCTGCACAATGGTGGAGAGGAGACTGCTGCTGCTTACCGGCAGCAGCCTCACTCCCCAGCCCAACACAGGCTGCTGTGTGCTGGGCTACGGAGGGAGGGTCCAGGGAACAGCAGCAGCTCTCTCCCTACATTATGTGCTGCTGCACTGCTATACAGCGGCCAATGTTAGTGGACGGGTGAGATGTCTGCGACTGTCCACCTCCATCTACCAGTTTTTTTACTTCCACCTTCCTAATATCTCCAGGTTAAGAACCTCTTTACCCTGGAAACAACCAAGACCCTGAAACACTCCCTGGTCATATTTCAACTAGACCAGGGGTTCCCAAACTTTCTTGAATCACGGTGCCCTAGAGTATCAGCATTTTCTTCATAGCACTCCTGGGCCAAAAGTTTCTTTTTGGCAAATTCAGAAAAAGTATTAAATAACTTGTGCTTATATGTCATCCGTAGGTTCAGTTATGTGGAGGTGGACAGGGTTGGCTTCTGTTTGTCCACATAGTTTATTATTATCAGTCACCAGCACTGGTTTTGCCTACCACACTGACATAAATAATTTGATTTGGTCCTGGGCCATCAACCCGTGGCACCCCTGCAAGAGTCCCTGAGGCACCCCAGGGTGTCACGGCACCCAATTTGGGAACCACTGAACTAGGCTATTGCAACCGCCTCTTATCTGATTTTCCTGTGTCCTGCAGGACACATTTTTTTAAATATTAACCCTGTACTTACACTGTACCACACAAAAGCCTGCACAGATCAGACCAATCTGTGCAGAGCTTCGGACCAACCCACTGCTCACAGGCAGTTCTATTCATTACTTCTATTCTGATGCGATTTTGGTGTGATTTTGATTGGGTTTGACAGCATCCATGATTTCTATTCTTGTCTACGTAAACCACATATGATGTTTAGTCCAATGGTATAATGAAGTCTATTGCTGTCTAAAGTCGTGATTGACATGTGGGGCCAAATGTAATAGGGAGAGAGTTTAGAAAATGTGAGAGATTAGCAGTACACTCTCACATTGGTCAAGTTTTATTTTCAAAATGGGAAAACATTTGGATGAGAGTTTAGATTGTGAGAGTCTGAAAAACATGCGAGTTTGCTCTGTTGCTTTGTTCTTGGACTCTATTACATTGGCCGAGTTTAAAAAGTGTGAGAAAACTGTCACATTTTCTAAACTCTCACCCTATTACATTTGGACCGTGATTGCAATGCGACTTTGCCTTTAGTAAAACTCTGATTTGCCAAATCAGCGAGATATTACAGAAAAAGCCCAAATCAACCAAAATCGACCCCTTAGTGAATTTATCCCTAACTATCATCCATTTCCTTCTCAGACACTCCGCTTCTCTGCAAAGCTTCAAATTGGTTCTTAAATACTATTTCTTTGCCAGTAAAATATATAGGGTATATAGATGTTTACGTTTTTCCCAAGTTATAGTTGAAAGAAGATCTGGACTCTATTTCACCTTTTTTTAACTATACATTTATCATTAAATAATGACAATTCCATCAAGAAGTCAATACACTGTTACCCAATTTTAAAAAAAAAAAATGCATACATTAAATTTCCTTTTTTGAACATAATTGTTCTTGACATTTGAAAATGTTGCAGATGCAGCACTGAAATCTTTCTTAAAAGCAAAATAAAGGCAGCTTGTCAAGGAAGAACAACACTGCAATGTAGAAAATCTATTCTCCTTCAAATCCAAGAAAATTGTGCAGTAAGCATTATAGCATGACATTCTAACATGGAATAATTGTGTCTTATATAACACAATAAAATCATAAACATGAATATAATATACAACATTTAAAAAGTAGACCTGTCACTATGAATTCATATTTTATTATTCAATAGTTCATCACAAATTGGCAATACAAAGGTCTTTGTTCTGTCTCATTTACTACTGAATTAAGTGCAAATCAGAAAGATAATAAAAATGTAACTACATTGCGGTATTTTAAAACAAAAAAGGACTCAGTCACTTGCAAGGTATAAATGAAATTAAAATGCTGCAAGTTAATATTTATGTAGATGTCCGTAAGTAAAAATGCAGTTGGAAATTAAAAATAAACAACAGTCTGTAAATTAGCTATTAGGTGTGATCCTGATTGCTGAAGTTATCTAATCCCAAATACAGTCCCTTAAACAAGAAAGTAGAAGAAAAATGTTGCTCTTTGTATATTGCTTATAGCCTGTATTATATATGATTTATAAACTTATTTCTATTGCAAAAAGAAGTACCCAAAACATATTTAATGTATCTTGTTAATACATACAGTATATAAACTATTTTATTAAAATCAATATAAATAAATAGGAAGTAACAGTTGAATCTAGACAATAATTGTGTAGTAAAGAAGCATTGCTTGCAATGTTATTTATTCATTTAATTTCTGAAAATCTCAACAATTTTTAATGATAAAATATGCTGAAATATACAGTGGAAACTAACAATGCAAAAGTGATGAGATCGAAAGTGGCAGCAGAGACACAATCAGATTGTAAATGAAAAGAGACAGAATGAAGCAAGCAGTCTTATACACTGCCACCTATTCCCATTAATTCAGCGCAATGCCACAGTGTCAGGATATCACACTGATTTCGAGTGACATCTTTAAATTCTTTCCGATTGTCTGAGTCCAGATAACGGATGCACAATACAATAGACTGACTTATAGCATATGTATGTATGGGAACGCAGCAACATTTAATGGTATTATTTAACTATTCTTATTCTTCATAGCTGTTGCAAAAGGGATTGCCAAGGTATACCACTTGTACAAAATGCCTTTAAAAATAACAGATGGTCTATAGCGGAGAGAGAAGTATAGCTACTACTAATCTACTATGCATTTCATTCTCCCAGATAGATTCTGGGAAATACACTGGATCATGAAGATTGCGGGCTTAATATGATATTCTAAACAGACAATAAGGCTCTTTAAGCAAACAAGAACATCAAACAAACGTTAGTAGCAAAGCACAAGATAAAGGAAACATGAAATGTATAGTTCACAAGGCTTGCCATTCAGTTCAGTACTCCCTGAGAGATTATTAGGTGTATCTGTAGACTAGATGTCAAGAATAGAAGTGATGACAGTATAATACTCTGATTACAATACACATCAGTGCAGGCTGTAATACTGTTCTTCACATCAGAGAGATTATTACAAATATTAGTGCAGAGTAAGAGTAAATTAGTTAAGAAAAATGTGCAAGTTACAGGAAGAGCGGCATATTTGTCATATAATTAAAATGTTTCTTTCCCATTTCATGCATGCATAATACACCAACACTGCTACAGCACTGCCCAGTGACACTATTCAAGGGGGTGACTCCAAATAGAGGAGCTGCTCTGTTGGTGTCACCCCCTCGGATGGCGTCATCCGATGTGGCCCGCACTACCATCTGATGCCACTGTGGCCATGTATTCCATTCCAACCAGGGACCTGTCTGGGTAAAGTTTGCATGTTCTTCCTGTGTTTGTGTGGATTTTCTCCAGGTAATCCGGTTTCCTCCCACAATCCAAATGCATACAGGGAGGTAAAATGGCTTCTGACAAAAAATGATCTATACTGTTTGTCCATGTGGTAGGATAAAAAAGATTTAAAGCTTCACTGGGTAGGGACTGATGTGACTGGCTACACAGTGTGCACTATATAACTAAATGAATACATTAACAATGAATTATTATTATCCTTTGTGCATAAAATGATGACATATTATGCATCCCTGTACATTGAGGGGGATCATGACAAATTACTGCATATGTGTAAGTTAGGTGCGTTATCGTGTCCACATATTGTGAGGTGACACTAACAAAGCCACAGATCTACAAGTTATCGTTATGTTCAATGATTCCCTGCTGGTATATATATATCATGAAGGTTACCCCATCATCAACCCAATAAGAAGGGAGAGTTATCTTACAAGAAACCATTACGAGGTTGATTACGCACTGCATACGTGTAAGTTAGGTGTGTTATCGTGTAAATGTGTCTATATATTGCTAAAAGGTGACACTAACTCAATCACAGAACTAAGAGTTTTCATTTTTAGAATACACCAACCCCCCATATAGTAAGTTGGGGAGAGCTCACTAAAGATTAAATATAACACTATATTAGTAATTATCCAGAAGAAACTAGACATGTTGTATTATTACTTTACTTTCATGTCTGGACGAACAACTCAATAACGGTTAATACAAAAGAAAAAAAACACTGCATACATTATCCGCAATTAAGTATTTCCTTTTTATTTTTATTCTTTCTATTGTGGTACTTAAGGTAGCGCCATTACTCCTCACATTCCGCATTTACCACACATAGTGTTTCAGACCTATAGGGAGAGGTCTGTTTTAGTGAGGGTAGGCTGAAGCCTTTCCTGTGCAGCGCCAACTCATCTCCTCAAGAACCATTGATACTCATACTCTGATAGTGATGGCAGCTACACACAGAGGCATATGGATAGGGGCTGTGTGGCAGCATAGATGTCTGCAACTCTGCATATGGTTAAAATCCACATTTATTTATATGCAGATTTTTTAAACCTGTTCCAGATGCCCCCCCCAACCCCTCCCCACCTGCTATTTTCATGACATCTAACCTCTTTAATATGTTTCTGTGCGCTCTTCTATGGTCTGTGTCGGCTGAACTTATAAAGAGGCGGCATGATTGGGAAATAGATCTGCAAAACTGTGTTGATGGATCCATCATGAGAAGAGTTGATGTCCTGTTTTAGCTATCTAGAGTTTGAAACTATTGTATCAGAGTCTCACTGCGTTGCTACTGTTGAAGCCGAGTGTATACTCACCTTCCGCTATTTTGGAAGCACATGATGAGTACACATTGGTAGCACTATTCTCATAATATTGGCCAATTGCACTCCCTCCTAATCCTTCCAGTATTCCTTGTAACTTTTTCTGCATCTCATTTCAAAGAAAAGTAGGGAATGTACCCCAAAATACTGTAGACAGTCAGCTCGGCCCAAAAGCCAATAGGGAGTGTGTCTTTATGGTATGTAAAGTCACATTACCATACCTTTTTTATGCTAATCCCATGGTTTAAATACAAAGGAAAAGAGTTTGGATTTGT
This sequence comes from Taudactylus pleione, assembly GCA_031769625.1. Classification (NCBI taxonomy): domain Eukaryota; kingdom Metazoa; phylum Chordata; class Amphibia; order Anura; family Myobatrachidae; genus Taudactylus; species Taudactylus pleione. Next base: position 27,341,221 of record JAUIMM010000040.1, on the reverse strand, counting down.
CTACCAAAGTGAATTTTATGATGGATACGCACTGAGATGACGGATCGCTGAACCATCAGAGCAGCCGATTGGTAAACTATACACACTTACTGATCAGCCGCTCAATATGTATGGGCTGATATCACAACTGGGTGGGCATTTAAATTGGCCCGCCCAGTTGCGATGTGTCTGCAGTCCCTGCAGCCAGTGTAAGGGCAGTCAGTGGGTCACCCGTACTCACATGCAGATACAGCTGTGCTGCAGTGCTGACCTGATATGTCTGTGAACAACATTCTTCACAGACATATCGGGTGTACACACCCGTCGATGCAATTGCGATATATCGTTCACCAATTGAACGAACAATATACTGTATGGACAATTGTGTACCCATACCCAGAATTAGTTTGTTCTTATCAATTTAATAAGCACATTAGCTTTTTGTTTTTTTAACAGATTTAAATGAGTATAGTTTTGTTTAAAGTGTTATTTTATTTATGGGAATAGGGAACGGTTGTTCTGCACCAAGTGATCCTGACATTGTCACTATGCAACCCCACAAAATTCCCCAAGGCTTACACTGTAACTTGTAACTCTCATATTAATGCCAAATATTGCAATAATGACACATAGAGGTGTGCTCTATTTTTGTGGACTATGATATGTTACTTTGTATGTACGATATGTTTGTGGAGTTTTATGTTGATTTTCTTACTTTTATTATTTTTCTTTCTACTAAAGAAACGGCAAATATATTTTTATTACAAGAGCATGTGTTAACACTTTCATTGCTAATGCTAACAGCAGAGAACGCAATGCTAATGGAAGAGAAGGCTCTAGAATCAGGGGCTATGTAGGCTTTACTAGACTGAAGGGTCGTCCCTGGAAATCGTGGTGATGACATCACTGACGTACCCACATTGTGCAGATATGAAGTGTTTGCAACACTTAAATAGCATTCTATATAGGATACTGCCTTATGGGTATCTAATGATGATTCTAAAACAATGTACAGAGAAATAGAGGTGGCTAAGGGTTAAAATACTTTACAAGAAGATAATGTTTTCAGATTTCACATAATTTACATAAGGACATAACACACACAAATAGACAGAAAGCTGTAATGAAGCAGTTTCATTTTAATCAGCCTAATTGAAGAAATGGAAGAAATGGTTTGGGACATGATTTGACAGCAACTTAAGGACACTTCCACATCTGCAGTTTCCCCATGTGAGGTCACCTCTGACAAAACTGTCAACTAGCCCAGGCCTAACACTTCTCTGACTGCCAGGTGCTCATGGCTTCCTCAGTCCCAAATGGAATCTGCTGTCCAAGTTATGTACAAGGCTGATGCACAAACAATAAGGCATCCAAAGCTGTTTATATCTCTTCTGTGGTATATTTATATATACTGTAACTAAGAAATCACCTTATACTTACTCTACATCTGATAGTGAAATGTAATATAACCTATCCCATACCCGTAAGAAATGGATTTACGCAGACAGATTAAATTAGTATCACTTTAATATATTCCATGTAGGATGGTAACTATACAAGTGCTGCAGATTATGGGCCTTGTATAGTTAAACTGACTAAGACCAGTAAAGTGCATTAATTGGATTAGTTAAACCTGAAGCAATCTAAAATGTCAATGTACTCAAGATGCTGTATAAAGTGTAGTTTTAATTAAAATAAGTTCTTATTCAGCAAGAAAGCAGAGGTGAAAAAGAGCATATGAAAGCTCATGGTCAGCAAACATCAGTAAAATATAGATCAACAGTTTGGCTTAATGACATTACCAAGCTGCACAACACCATCCCCCCCTCCCCCATTAGTTGCTGCAGCCCAGAAATCTTATGGGTACTTCTAATTTAATAAATATTTTCATTGTAATTACTGAACAAAAATGGTGACTGTCAGTCATTTTTGTTTATCAATTTCAGTAACGCAGTTTGAAGATTTAGCAACTCTGCTAAAGCTGGGTACACACTGATAGATATATCGCCCGTTCCTCTGTACGGGCGATCTATCTATAGTGCTTCGCCAGGTGTGTACAACGAATATGTCTGTGAATGACGTTATTCAAAGACATATCCGATCTGCTATGCAGCACAGCAGATCTGTACACATCTGCTGGTGTGTACGGGTGACCCGCCGATCGCCTGTACACATGATGAAAGGACCCAGCAGTGATTGACAGCTCAACTGGGCGGGCGATTTAAATGCACGCCCAGTTGAGCTGTCAAGCCTGGCACATTGGGCAGATGATTGGCGAGTGTGTATACACTCACCAATCATCAGATAGGTTAGCGGGACCCGTCGACCCAGTGTGTACCCAGCTTTACTCTGTCCAGACATACAATGATTTTTACTTCTGATACAATTATATTATAATTATAAAACTACTATTAAGAGGTCTGTCTGAAATTGTATTTCCTGAGCTCATCAGTTAGTTTTTCCATTGATTGAAAATGTAACGGTGGCAAGATGGAGAGACATAGTTGGCGTTGATTTTGTGCAGGGTGTATCATGCATCACATTTTAAAAAAAACAAACTATTATTTTTATCAACATTTTCAATATGCAGATATATAATAATAAAAAGAGTAAAAACAGTAAGGATACAAAAAAGAACAGTGTAAATAGGAACAATATCAGTAGGGTACTCAAAAGACAAAGAAAACAATACAAACAATAAAAGCCCAAACAGCGTATGCATACTACCAGAAGGTCCCGTGAAAAACCACGAGCTAATCTGTCAGAATAATTGAACATAAATGGGACTGAACTTGGGTAATATAAAAGGAATATGGGTGGGGGCAGTAAAAGGGAAAAGAAAGCATAGAAAAAGAAAAGGGAAGGACATTAGTAGAGGCCAGGAAGAGGTGAGGATTGATTACGATACCACGGGGAACACACTTTATGAAAGGTAGCCACAGTGTAATTTTATAAGCTCGAGATGTATTTCATGGAGATCACAAAATGAACATGAGCAATGAGGGTTGTTAATGAGGGGGCAACTGAAGATTTCCAATTTTTGGCAATCAAAGATTTTGCAGCATTACAAATATGGACTATGAACTTGTCCTGATGTTTGCTAGCAGACAGAACTGGAACACTCAAGAGCGCTACAGCAGAACAGCAAAGACCTGTCTGTGACCTGCGATATCAGGTTCCACACATTAATTTAATTTTCGCGGTTTATGAATGCAGTATCCATGAATAATTATGAATATTTGCACAAGTGACAACACTTCTGTAAGACAAAATACCAAATGTTGCTTATTCACTATTACTGACCTTTGCTTTGTGCTCTTATCCCCTGATTTCAACTGTTTTTAAGATAATTATATTATTGCCTCTTTGAAGGCAATTCCGTTGACAGAGACAAAGTAACAAATTACATATGAATGTGTTGGGTGTAATGAGCTGCTATTATGTGTGACTGTACATTAATCACACATGCAGCATATTCTATTCCCATGGCACATACAACTACATAGTGATAATGAATAGTGTTTTCCTTGTGCTGTGGCAGTTTGCTTTCTTGTCTCTCAGGAAATATTATTGTTAACAGTTACTTGTATAGCGCAGCATATTCTGTTGCAATTTACAATTGGGAACAAACAGTAACAGAGCAAGACTGGGTAGTAACAGACAGACATAGAGGTAAGAGGGCCCTGCTCACAAGCTTACAATCTACAGTACAGTACAGGGAAATAGGCATTGATACACATGGATAAGTGCTACCTATTACATATTGATCCAGACAGATTGCAGAGGTTCTTGGTGGGCTGTATAAGCCAGTCACATGGGAATGATGGCCAAGGGTATGTGAAAGTGAAGCAGAAAATATATAAAGTTGTGTGTTGTCTGTATAGAGGGAAGGTAATTGGGTAGGCTAGCTTATGGAGGATATGTAGGTGGTTCTGGAATATTGAGTTTGCCCGAATTGGTGAGTTTTCAGGTAGAGCTTAAAGGTGCCTATGGTCGACACCATTGCTGCCCCACGGCACCTGCATGTGGCTACCAGGTAACCTGCACCCTGCAGCCAAAAACACTACTGAAGAGCCACCTGGAGCATCCAAGGGATGCCCTGGACAGGCACCCTGCAGCCTGTGGAGCTGCCCAGAGAGTCCTTAGGACACTCCAAGTAGTGCTCTACTTACTGGAGACAGGGGTCCCTCCCCCTGGGCTTAGCCTCATGATGTCACAGATTTAGGGGGCAGGACCGGCACAGGGCAGCATAGAGTCCTGTAACGACACTGCCTGTATTTCTCTTTTTCTCCTGAATCTTTAAAGAATAAAGCATTATTCTATGACTTTCTTTGGTGGTCAACATCCTTATTCAATAGGATTCTTATAAAATAGGATTTCCCATCCTGAGCATAGGAAAGGAATCGCTTGTGAATTGCAACAAATCCTGTTAATGGCAGGAGTTACCCGTTTTCACTGCCCAAAGGACTTTTCGTCCTAATAGACCCCTAATTTACTAAAAAATAAACTAGTGCAGAAATCTTTTGCAAGAAGCTATAAATGTAAAATTAGGTCAGAGGATGATTTTCTGCTATGCTGGAAAGAAGGAAAAAAACATGACAAACAGCTGCTTGTTTATCATTAGAGTAATAAGGCATAAAACCATATGTTCAGCAAGCTGAGAAAGAAGTCAAAGATATTCAGATGTTTTGAAGCCCTCTTTTACAATGGTGTTTGCTTTATATATAACAGGATATAGTGAATTACCAGCAGTGTGACCCTAAACATATAGAAGATAAATTTCCTTAAGAGAAATATGTTAGTGAGGACCCACATTTGAGAAACAAACATTTAGCTTCTAATGCCAGAACATGAAACACAAGTAAATCTGCTGTCATTAAAGTAAAGGAGGTTTAATCTGCAGCAACCCCAGACCTCTGTATTTATCTTCTGTGGACAACAGAAAGTAGGTAATGATAACAGGTATAGAGGAGTCCACATACATCTTACTTCCTTGTACGTTAAACAGCCCTTCTAGTCAATGGCAGATCCAGGGGGGGGGGGGGGGGGAGATTGGAGCGATCGCCCTTCCTAGCACAGTCCGGATCATGCACTGAGCTAAGCAGGCTGTGTTTGTGTTCAGCCTGTGCTGTGATCGGAGCCTGTGTAACGCGCGGGAGCGCATTACACAGGCTTCGATCACAGCACAGGCTGAACACAGCCTGCTCAGCTCAGTGCATGATCCGGGGGGTGTGTCAGTGTCACGCTGAGGAGAGGGAGAGCACAGCCGGCTCCCCGCACCCTGCTGCTGCAGGACTGACCGGAGAGTCAGGGCCAAATCAAGGGGAGGGCGACAGGGGCGGTCATCCCGGGGCCCCCACACAGAGGGGCCCCCTCCACTAGTGCATGCAGGGGGGGGTTCTGAGTACCTAGAAACGCCCCATGACGACCAATTCCCCCTTCTACCTTTGCCGAAAAGTGGACGGAGCCAACATGACAAGCCCCACCCCCATATGACCCACGAATCACGGCAGTACAGCGTGAGGAGGCGGGGCCTAATGAAGTGAGCGACAGCTGCATAGAATGTAAGTGTACTATATGTCTATATGTCTATATGTATGTGTTTATGTGTATATATTTATGTGCATATATGTGTTATTGTATATAACAGTACTTTATGTGTTAGTGTGTGTATATATGTGTATGTGTTATTGTATATACAGTATGTGCTAGTGTGGGATGTAGTCAGGAAGCCGACGGTCTAAATACCGACCTCCGTCTTCCCGACTGTCAAATGTCGGCAAGGTACTAACGACAGGCGTCGAAATCCCGACGCCTGTCATTAGACCTACGCCGGGAGCAAGAAGCCCGGCATACTGAACGAAAGTAAGCCGGGCGCGTACAGCTACGGGGGAATAGGGTTAGGTTTTAGGGCTCTCAGGGGGACAGAGTTAGGCACCCCCCCAGGAGGGTTAGATTTAGGCTAGGGGAAGGGGGGTTAGCATTAGGCACCCCGGGGGGGAGGTTAGGGTTAGGCACCCCCCCTGGGAGACTTAGGGTTAGGCTGCGGGGAAGGGGGGGTTAGGTTTAGGCACTTAGAGGGGGGTTAGGGTTAGGCACTTGGGAAGGAGGTTAGAGTTAGGCACCCCTAAGGGAGGGTTAGGGGGGAAATAGGGTTTGTTATACTTACCTAATTAGCGATCGGGATCTTCACCTCTGCCGGGCTTCCGCTGTCGGGATTTGAATCGCCGGCCGCATACCTACTACATCCGTTAGTGTGTGTATATTGTGTATGTGTTATTGTGAATGTATGTGTATACTGTGTATGTATATGTGTTCGTGTGTATGTGTTTGTGTGTGTATACTTTATAGGTGTGTGTTAGTGGGTACGTTATATAAATAAAAATGTTTACTACATATGTATTATATGTGTGTGTGCGTGTTTAATGTGTGGCGGGGAGGGGCGTAGGCTCCATGTGGCTTGGTGGGGGCCCCCACAAGTTAGTTGCCCCAGGGCCCCCACAAGCCTTAATCTGCTCTGCGGAAAGTAGATTGAAAGTAGAAAGTGGTATTGTCTGTGCGCTACTGACACTGTGCAGGGAGACGTTACAGCCTCCATCCTACACCGCTGCTATACCCCGCACAAAGGGCAAGGGGCATGGCTCCTGCTTCCTTCGGGCAGAGGAAGAAGGGAAGCAGGGAGATGGCTGGGGAAGGGGGGAGCAGAGAGATGGCTCGGGAAGCAGGGAGATGGCTGCTTCTGCCCCTGCACAAAGGGGAAGATGGCTAGGACAGGAAGGGGGGGAGCAGGGAGATGGCTGGGGGAGGGGGCAGGGAGATGGCTGCTGGTACTAAAACTGTGTATTCACAGTCACATAGTGAATACATAAATATATACATTGTTATAATGAATGTGGCCACAAAAAAAAAAACTGTAAAGGGGAGGCGTTGGGACAAGAAAGGGGAGGTGCCACTAGAGGAAAGAGGAGTCGTCATAATTAATCATTAAATTGCCCCCCATAAAAGAACAGCCTATATCTGCCCCTGCCTCTAGTCGCGCCATGCCGTAGCATGACTCGGTAGCGCTGAGCATCTTTTCATGCAACTTTTTACCTTCAAATGTGTCTCAAATGGCTTCTGCTGATTAAAATGATATGCAGCATACCTATATTCTGTGTACGGCTGCGGGTGTATCTGCATGTAAAATGCTACTAACTTGTGCGTCCTATTCGCATCACTTTGTGAATAAAACACATTTGACAGTAAGTCACATGAAAAGATGCTCAGCGCTACAGAGCCGCACGGCGCTCATGCGTTAAGTTTAACGTGACTTGTAGCACAAGGAGGTGAGATGTATGTGGACACATCCCAACATGAAAAAGTGCATTTGTCTAACTACGCAGTATACGTACCTGTACCTATTTCATGGTGACAGTTTACATTACAAATAATAAATGTGCTGCCTATTGTAAATGTAGTTTGTCATACACTAGAAGGGCACAAATTCAACCAGACACACATTGGCATTTCTGTCAATTACAGTAATGAACTAATCTCTTGGACAAAGGCAGATAAACAAAGTCAGGACAAAAAACATGACCCACGGAAGCAGAAAATACTTTTTGTTGATCCTGGAAAGCCCATTTCAAGCCACATACTAAACACGATACACACTGTCAGCAGAATGCACATATACCATGCTTACCGCACAATAGGAAAACTGTGCTATGAAAAAAACTAAATCCAATTATTTGCTTAATCTCCAGAAAGTGACTTGTCTAGGCCAGCAGCCTGATTAACTGAGCAAAAAGATTCCTCTATAGTCTAGAGATGTATCATCAGAGGTTTGATAAATGCAAGGCCATCAAGAGCATTGAAGGGCCTGGGTAACGGAGGGGCTGTGCATAGGGACGAGTTGCAGATTTGGTCCCCTTTGCCAGGGGGTAGCTCCAGGAGATGGGCAACCACCTCCGTAACACTTGCAGGAAAAGAGAAGAGGATGCTGCTGCTCAACGGCAAATGTCATACAAACATATGGGCAAGGAGAAATGTTACTGAGATTATTACTTCTACTGCTCCTATTTCCTTACAAATTGTCATTTTGAGGCTCATGTATAGCTCTCTATGGATAAACTAACTCATCAGGTGGTCACTTGGCATGGGAGAATGGCACGTACAGCTTCCCACTTACAGGAGTGTGATAAAATGATCTTATGTACAACTGTAAATGAGCGCCAAAGCATATATCATCTATCTATCTATCTATCTATCTATCTATCTATATATACATACATACACACACGCAGTTCTAATGCTTTTTTACTTTTCATGTCAAATAACAGATGGATAATAGGGAAAAGTACTATTTGATAGGAGGCTGTACTTTGAACCCGACATTCAAGGAGAGTTGGCAAGTATGATTTAACAGTGTTCACTGCATATCATACAGATCACTGATTTCAATTGTAAATCCAGCTTCAATACAGGCTCTAGATTTTGATTTGTTTGAAATGCAGCTGATTTTATGAAAGATATGTCCAGGATGCGACTGTGAATTGAGGATGCATTTACTATAGAGATCACTTATCTATAAGATAATATAGTATTAGTGAGTACAGCTACACGCAATGCATTTAAATAATACACATACTGTATATACACCTACTTTCAGCGTCTGTAGACATTGTTATACCATGTGGTGTGTCTTTAGATGCCACCATCGGTTTTATCAAAACTTGCACCTCCAGAGTGCTTGTGTACGCAAACACTTCAGCGGCACACCAGCGACTCTCCCATAACACCCCACATAAGACTATCTCTGTGCATCTTTTTAGTTACCTCCCAGGAACAACCTGCACTTTTCCAAGGCATTTCTAATACTGTGCGTCTTTTTGTGCGTACACTCTGGGCCTGATTCAGAGTTGGGAATAGAGAGAGATATCTCTCTCAACTGATCATCTTGGTGAAACCATGGTGCACTGCAGGTGGGGCAGATTTATAATGTGCAGAGAGAATTAGATTTGGGAGGGAGGTGTCCAAACTGACATCTAAATTGTAGAGTAATAATAAAGCTGTGCAGTATTTGTGGGCTACATGTAAAAGCAGCCAGTATTTACCCTACATGCAAAAAAAATAATAATTTACACTCCTTGCACTGCAACATGGTTTGTCCAGGTTCACAGTTAAGAGAGATATCTCACTCTATTCCCAAGTCTGAATCAGGCCCTCTGTGTAGTACACACGCCGTAGGATTTTTTAGTAATTTTTGCGCATGCGCAGTAGTAACAATCACTTAACACCGTGAACATTAGCACTGCATGTGGTTCTGCATCAGGCCCATTATGTCAAAATACAGATTTCAACCCTATTTATAGTGTGCTACTGTATATGGTTTTAATATAAAAGTATATAAACATGTACTCTGTGTGCCTGTGCTGCCTCCATCAGCCACACCACTAGTGGGGAATCGTTATGAAATACCCCCAGACCTAAGCTCATGAAGATCCCGACAAAGGTGAGTAAGACCTATAACCCTCCCCTCTCCCCCCATAACCCTCCCTTAGGGGTGCCTAAACCTAACCCTCCCAGAGGGGGTGCCTGAACCTAACCTCCCCCCAGAGGTGGCTAACGCTAACCCCCTTCCCCTAGCCTGACCCTAACCTTCCCGGTGGAGTGCCTAACCCTAAGACCCCCCAGGAGTCCCTAAACCTAACCCTCCCCCCCATCCCCAAAGCTACGATCGGTATGCTGGGCGTTGGGATTTCAGCGTGGGGCTAATGATAGGCGTCAGTATTTAGACGCCTATCATTAGTCCCATGCCGGGATTTCACTGTCGGGATGCCGTCGGTCGGCATTTCAACTTCCTGACTACATCCCCACTAGTGGATACTGGGAAGTACTGGGAGACACCAACAGGCCAGGCCTCCCATACTATGATAGTAGTAAGAGTGAGCATGGTGCACCATTTAGAGGTAATACCATCTTCAGCATCCGTAGTAATGCATGAGCTGCAGGCTACTATTCAGTGTCAGATGAAGAAATGTTGTTGGCCAATTATATTAACAAAAAATGTCCTTGCCTCACCTGTTTTATCTCCATTCTTTTCTCCGTCCCTACTGTAGTGCATGCATGGAAACCTATCCTCTCACCCCAACCAGATGCCTGACCCAGCTTACTTGTCACTCAAAATCCCATTTATTGCCGGGAATGTAGAAGTATTTTACCAGCAGTGAAAGGGATTCAGAGCAACATGCTTTATTGCTAAGAGGATCCATCAATGTTTCTGTAACAATGCTCTCCGGAGCATTTTGCTAATGTTTTTTTTTGGCAGATGATCAGTCTCATGTGTACAATGATGTATAAGACTTATCTAGAGTAGTGCAGTGTTTTGAAAAACATCAAGGAAGCCTGCATATGCACTAGCATGATGTCTGACACCACAATCTCTGTGCACCTGCATGACAGAAGCCACACACTACTACCCTGTATTATTATTATTATTATTATTATTATTATTATTATTATTATTAATAACCTTTAGAGGTATTGTCTGTTTCCTAGCCTCTCCCACTACAAACTTGCCTACACATGGGCATAAGGGGTTTGCTGGAATATTTTGTGCTGCTGTTAACATTCTAATAATCTGATTGACTGCAGGTTGTTCTACAACATCTTCATCTCTTGCTCTTTAGTGTGACCCATGTTTTAAGAATAGAAGACATACTTGCCAACTCTTTCTGACATTCAGGGACAGTTGGGAAGTCTCTCTGAATTAGTAAAAATATCCCTGACTCCCTCAAGAGCCTAGGAAACTTCCTGAGGCTGGGCCAGGTAGGCGCAACACAGTGCTGTCATCACTTTCCATTCCAACCATAAAGGAAGCATTGGGGATAATAATTGTGCTACAAGAAAATGGGTGCCACTCTCCAGTGTTGCATTAGAGAGGATCTGTGCCCAAGAGGTGTGGTATAAACGACTGTCAATGAAAAAGGTTGACAGTCAATAGGTCGACAACAAATGTTCAAAATGCAGTAGGTTGACAGGTACAAAAGGTCGACAGTGCAAAAGGTCGATAGGTTCCAATGGTCAACACAAAAACGGTTGACACATTTCTTTTTTGTGATTTAACTCTAACCCTCCCCCTGGTGTCTAACTCTAACCCTCCCCCTGGTGTCTAACTCTAACCCTCCACCTGGTGCCTAACTCTAACCCTCCACCAAGTGCCTAACCTTAAAATTCCCCCTAGTGCCTAACCCTAACTGTCCTCAAAGGCAGCCTAACACTTACCTTAAAAATGTTGAATAAACATAAAACATAAACATAAAAAACATGAGCCAACCATTTTTGTGTCGACAATGAACCTGTCAACCTTTTAACCTTCGACTTTTCTACATGTCAACGTTTTGTCATTGACGTCCTATTGCATGGCGACCTATTTATTGTCGACGTATTAATTGTCGATCTTCTATCCAGATACTGTGCATAAGGATGTGTGCTGCATTACAAGGGATGTGTGGCGAATTGCATGAACCTGCTGCAAAGGTGAGAGAAAGAGGGTGTCATTTAAGTTACTAGAATATAGTATAGTGCACAATATTTTCAATTCACAGACACACCTATGCTTTAACATCTCACATCAGTGGGTTCATGGGCCAAAGAGCATACTTGTTGGCCATCTGTGCAGGCTCTTCTGTGACTATTGCTGTTTTTTTATTTTTTTTACTGTGACAACTGTGCATGATTTGCAAAATGTAAATACTGTGTACAAAACATAGCCTCCTATCACATTAACTTGACTTGGCAAATAAAGAAACATCAGAGCTAATTTAAACTTGATGACACGCCTTTCAGAAGGAGCAGTGCATGCTCTCTTCAGCACTATCCTAGTCAAACTTAAAAATTATGCAAAAATATCAATGGAAAATATGTAGTAATTGTACATATTGACATTACATTGCACAACAATCTGCAAAATCAATAAGTATCAGTAAACTACTGTGAGGAAATAAGTATTTAGTATACACATCTTAGCACTGTACTAGAGAAAAATATAACTACAGTTGTGCTGGTGGGAATGCAAAAACCTCTCCTCTAACCCATAACTTCTGCTGCAAATACCTCTATGAATAAAGTATATATATGCTATTTTTATTTAATGCACAATACACCGACCCATCTAGCTCTAACCAGTACTGAACCCACTCTGGCTGCTCTGAGGGCCTGATTCAGAGCCGGACGCTCTGACCAGAGCGCTCGCTCTGAATCAGGGCCCTCCTACATGAAAATGGAGCGGCCTCTTGGACACTCGCATAGATGTGGGTGACCACCCACAGCTATAGCGAGCGTCCATGATGATGGTCGCGATGGTCAAGACCATCGCGACCATCTGGCTTGCGACGGAGACCCTGCGGTAGGGTCTCGCTGCCGCAAGCCCTGGAGTGATTTTGGCTCTATCAGAGCCAAAATCACTCCCACTGACATCACTAGTGATGTCAGTGGGGCCGGCTGCAGACGGTAGGCGTTCCCATGGGAACGCCTTCGTCTGGCAGCCACGCCCCCGGCACGCCCACCAAAGGGGGCGTGCTGTCAATCAACATCGACAGCACGCCCCCTTTGGTGCGAGACCCGGAGCGATGGCTATCCCGTTGCTAGCCAGGTCGTGCACATGCGCAGTAGGGCACCATCGACCCGCTTGCGAGCGTCCTGCGCTCGAGAGCGGGTCTGAATGACCCCGAGTTTGGGTTTATCATCTGAGCTAACAGCCTGATTCAGAGACAGACGCAGATCGAGCGATCATCTGCCACCACAAATGCTTATAACCGCACTGCTCGTGCACAGCGATCGCATTGCGAATACAGATGCACAGAACAATCCATCGCACAGTGAGTGACAGGTTGTCAGTGTTTGGGGGTGGTAACGGGGGGGGTTGTCAAAAAAACATAGGCGTCTGACCGTTTAAACGGCGTTACATAGACGTGCATAAATTAATTCTTGCAAACTCTTACGCATCATGAGAGTCCTCTGCGCGTCAGGAGAGCTGTAGAGTCTTCAGCTAGTCAGAGCTTCCGCAAGGGCAAGATGGACGCTCGATGTCCGTCGATGTTTCTGATATTTATGCAGGTAAGCAACGTCGTATGCATATGCATATGAGAAGGCATCGGTGGTCGTCCTTATGCTCGGGTAAGCTTTGGAACGATTAGCATATTTTCGCAGCTGCAATCGCATTAGAGTCCATCTCTGAATCAGGCCATAAGTACTTTGCACCATCCGGTGGTGGCTGGAGTGTGCAATAACAGCTGGTGAAAACCCTCTGAGTGAGGAGCTCCCAACTATATCCAGTAACTTTAAAAAATATGATTTGTGGAACACATTTTAGACATTTTCATAGGTGGCTAACTTATGTCACTAGCCTTTATTGGATAACTGAGCGACTCTAAGTTGCAGGCTTTCATAGGTCTGTTCTCAGGCAAATGAACAGACAACTAATAACATGATCAATTATACTCTTCCAACAAAGATGAGGTCCTTTTTTCTTTTCTGAATACTTTGTATAGACATACGATTCACATTCTGCAAGGTGTTCCATCAGCTCTGTAACATTTCAAAAAACAATTTGAAAAGTACATACCTATAGAGACCAATTATGTGAAAATGCGGTTGAACAAAATGTTCATTTTATTTTGCACTCAATAATGGTCACAATGAATAGAGCACAAAGCAATTGAAAGTCCTCAGGTTTCTCTGAGTGTAATGTTACATCAGAACAAGGATGTTAACAGCTCATGTTACTCTGCCAGGGAGTGGCAGACATGCAGCTTTCAATCCGGGGAGCTAATAAAATGACATGGTCACTTGAAGCAACATCACACAGTCACCTGTAGGTTACCCAGCAGAGCATAAACATTCCAGTACTAGATCTTCTCAGCCTTTTAACAGTGTGAATATGCATTTTACTGTATATATACACTGTTAGCTTTTATGTAAAACACATTCTCTAAATTATGACATTACCTCAAGTCCAAGCAGACAACACAAAAGTTGTTAATGTGTACTGCAATGCACACAAAATATATTCATATACAGTATGTACTGTACATCTTTTCTATCACAGTGTACAAAGGTCCTGCACTTATCATCTGCAGGCTGTTTTATACCAGTAACTTTAAGAAGCTTTCAGCTGTATTGGAAAAGAGAAATGGAGTTATGAAACTTGATTTAACACACAAGAGGTACAAATGAAAAGCTGAACAATCAGTGGGACAATAAAAATACATGATGAATCCAACTAATTACATGTGAATTCCCATCTAATCTGGTCCTCAGAGTAAGCAGACAGGACCCGTTTCATATTCCAAACTGGCTTTGTGCCAGTCCACAGAAAACACCTGCAACCTTCCTTTGTCCAAACCTCTTTTGACCTTATACTTAACAAATGTATTCAATTCGTTACTATAGACTTCTGTGCTCAAAACACAGTGAAGTATTGTTTTGAAAAATAACAAGGGAAAATAAATTGTCAGGGCGGGAAGAATAGGTAGGTAAACTTGTATCGTTTATACTAAATGGTTACAAATAGTGATGTGATCTAAAATAAGCAAAATAATACCTTGGACTAGAACTAGCATGAAGAAATAATTTAAAAAATATAATATTGTCTTCATACACTGGGCTATATTTACGAAGCAGCATCTGACTGTGGGATTTAAAAGGGCAATACACACCTGGCTTTGCATTTAATATTATTGCCCTTTTAAATCCTGTGGTCAGAACCGCCGACAAGTGATGTCTTTGAAAAGCTGTCACTTAGTAAATATACCCTACTGAGTTATAAATAATAATAATGTTATTCTTAATTTGGCGCCAATGTATTATCCAGAGCTGTGCTGTCAGATAATTGCCCTGCAGTTATACACTACACAAGGATTGCAAGGACATAAGAAAGTGATGTCTGTATGCATTTTTGGTGTTCCTTGCCACCCCGGTTTGGATATGGGATATCCATACTTTTATTCCATACTTTCCCAGAAGATGAATTGTGTTATGAAGACATATAAAGGAGAGACTTTAGAGAAATGTCACAGCTGTAATGCACAGTAAATATAAAAAGTGTTTCTTTTTGTGTACAATGAATGGTCCATTTGAAGGTCAGTGTCATATAGCAGCATTTCTGCACTGCATTTTAAGTATAGTGTTTAACCACTACTACAACAATATGAAATAATCAGTGGATTTTGAGGAGTGGCACTCCTATGTGAAATGAAAAAAAAAAATCTTTGAAAATTTAGGGCCAAATTCAATTAGCCGTGAAAAGTGCGGTTTGGGAAAAAGTTTTCGCCGATTTGCACTTATCGCCTGTTTTCAAGTATCTCCATATTCAATTCCCCGAAGTTTTCGCCTAGGCGAAACCTCCATAGGAAAGAACAGGCAAAAATGTTTCTCCAGCAAAAGGCAGGAGAAAAGAAGGTGCAAAATCCATTTTTTGGGGTACAAATGTGGGGACTTGGTTCGGAAACCTTTGGTCAACGCCCCTAATGACTAGTTATCCAAAAAAAGTAAAAAATTATCTTAATTGCAAAAATGTAAAAAAGTGTTTGAAAATGGCAAAAAAGTGGTGGGCCTGGTACTTTGGGGGGCTATATGGATGGGTGTTTTTGGGATTGCACGAGGCTGCAGCAGGTGTATTTTAAGGTTTTTTTCAAACTTCACTTTAGAGACTTCAAAATATACTAGTACCCATTTCAATGTACCCCAAATTTAACCTCAGTACTTATTTTTCACAAAAGAAATAGCTTTCTATCATTTTTCAGCACGTATGCATATAAGCATATAACAGCCAACTCTGACACTTTAAGAACACAAAACACTGTTATTAGGGCTATTAGTACACTTCTATATTGATTTCTAGTGTTAGTACAGCTTTTCTTGGGGTTGAGACTGATTTTCCCAAAATCTTAGGTACTTTTCGCCAGTTTCGCAATTTGACGATTTCACGTGATTCCATTTTCGCGTCTTTTGGAATTGAATACGGAGATAAGCGGGAGATTCCAGGGAAAAAGTATCTCCTAAAAACAGGCGAATGTGGCGAAAACATCGCGGCTCGAATTTTTGCGGCTAATTGAATTTGGGCCTCTGAATGATCATTTTGGTATTTTTGCAAAATGGAACCAGCTTGTACCTCTCACAAACGATAACTACATATAATCTACAAACATTTCATACAGCGTTATTAGAGGGTAGCTTGAAATTTTATATATAATTTCTAACAGAAAACCTGCTAAAGTATTAAAAATATTTTCATAGTGAACATTTCATAATAGGAGTTGTTAGTGTTCCAAGGTCTCCCTAGACTGCCCTGTGTATGACACCATTAAAAACAAATGCCCAGAAACAAAGTGTAAAGGAAATTAATATTTAAATATGAGCAACTGTGGTACTGTTCTAAATGTATATTGATTTACAGAAGATAAGTGTGCACAGTCACTATCTTCCAAATGCATGTTTGATTCTGATTAGTTTCATTGTTGAGTAAATACTGTAGATAGGAATTACCATACTGACAAAATATATAACTTGTAAGGAAAAACAAAACAGACATCATTAGCAACAGAAACACAGTATGGTCAGGCTGATGAGTACTTTTAAAATATATGTTACTAGAAATATGTATAACAACATTTCTCTTTAGGAAACATTCCCTCACAATTTACAGTGACGATTTGGCTTTGCCCTACTGCTCCCCTACCCAAACACCGGAGCCTGAAGTGCAGAGTTGCCTCCCTGAACAACCTCCCAACATAGCCACTGCCTTGTCTCCCACATATTATCTTGTATCGAGTAGGGGAAAGGAAGGTGGTACCCTTCTACTCTGTGTCAAACTAGGAGTGTGATGCTGTGCCACCACCATTCTCCCAGCATATCACTGACAGGAGGATCAACAGCCGGCAGCTTCACAGGTAAGATAAAAAGTTGCCGGCTGTTGCTCCTCCATGACAGCAGTCGGTGCTCAGAGAGGGGATGCCACAGGGTATGTAAACTGAACGAGTGGCATTATATAATTAATTCACAATATAAGTTGCCCCTTAAACCCTGGCAAAGTAAATACTTGATGGGGAAGGGGCTGTTGATAATGTTTTTAACTACATGTCTTCCCGTTCTATCTTATTTACAGAAAACTCAAAACATACAGAGAAGCTGATAAAAAATAAATAAATGTGCAGATAGATATCCCAACCCTGTGTTACAGCTGGCAAAGAAAATTATACCTCACTTGCAATGGCATCAGTCTTGACACATTCAAACTCCGCTGGCGTTTTGCCAAATGAACATCCCTCATGTCTGATCATGGATTTATAGAGATTTATCTCAAAGCTAGAGCTGACTTTATTTGAAGACAGGAGCTTTAATGTACTCTACACATCTGCCAAATGAACCAATGACATTATATACTGTGTGTTTTATTTTGATTTATTTATTTTTTTCAAATTGTGTCATGCACATAATTCGGAAGCATCTCCCAAATTGACGGACTGTTATCCCCTTCCTTTAATAATTAATAGCATTTAAACCGCTATATGCAGCTTTCTTTAGGGACAACTGATTCCCATCTATCCATAACTTCTACAGTTTATTGTAGATAAAACTTAAAAACATCCCTAACTGCACTAACCATAGATGTTCTATGCATATATCCTGCATCTTAATATTTGTAAGTCTCCAACCCAACAAAAGCCATTGCCAACAATTAAAACATTGACTTTTATATATACCTAATAAAGACTTTAAGGTCATTGTACTGTATTCAGAGGACCTACGCATCATAAAATCCATCTCTTGCATCCTCTTTACTTACAAATATAGAGATAAGCCATATTATCCTTAATTCTATACAATGCAATGAAGGCATCAGAAGTAATGGGCCCATACACTAGCAACAGATTTTCGCCTTCCTGCTATCCGGAGATGCCGGGTTGCAGGTTTGGTGAAATCCAACATGTTGGATTTCACTGATTTGCCAATCATGATCAAAACATGATCATGATTTGCAAATCAGTGAAATGTAACATGTAGGATTTAACCGATCCTCCGATGGATCACGGAACATCGATGGCCGGTAGTCGTCATTTCCGACTGGCGGATCAGCGTTTCCAATCCTATCGTAGGATCCCGCAATCTATAGTGTATAGAGGCCTTTACATTTTGGCTGAAGTAAGAATTGTAGGCTGTAGTTGTCTAGTAGAATAAAATGGTATCTGTACTGAGGAAACAAGCACATATAGTATCCATAACTAAGGTTTATCAGCTGCAACTTTATTTCCTTTGATATGAATTGTTTATCTGTTTCAGCACATGAAAAAAACAAATACATAAATAAATAAAAAGTATGTACCGTGTTTCAAGTGATTTTGATGTTTAATGCCCTCGGCAGGACACTTTTCAAATGACTGAATAAAAAATGTCATACGGGATTACAAATACATGTTCTATAATGCAAATGCAACATAATAATGTGAATGATACCACAGAAATAAACAAAGGTGACCTACGAAGCTTAAGTGTCACCATCCCACTGGAAAACCAGTTTCGGACCCACCATGTTGCTAGATTTCCACCAAGGTGCATGGGTTTATGGAGCAAGGGAATAGAGGCCTTCATTCAGAGGCGGCCGTACGGTCTACGACCGCACGTCCGCCTCAATGTTTTTCCAGTGCGCATGAGGGAGCCGGCTCCTTCGTGCGCATGCGTGAGACCCGCTACGACCGACAGCGCCGGTCGTAGCGGGTCTCTTTCCAAAGGGGGCAAGCTGTCGATGTTGATTGACAGATCGCCCCGTTTGGAAGGCGGGCCGGGGGGGTGGCAGCCCAAACAGAACGCCTACCATGGGAACGCCTACCGTTTGGGGGAGGCCCCACTGACATCACTAGTGATGTCAGTGGAGAGCTTCCGGCTCTGACAGAGCCAGAAGCTCTCCGGGGCTTACGACAAGTGAGACCCTACCCTAGGGTCTCGTCGTTAGCTCCGATGGTCGCGATGGTCTCTGACCATCGCGACCATCACCCTAGCGGGCGTTAGAGCTGTGGGTGTAAACCCACAGCCTAATGACCGAAACAGAGGCGGGCGGTGAGGATGCAAGCGGCCGCCCAGTTTCTGAGCGACCGTTTGCATCCTCCGACCGCCTCTGAATGAGGCCCAGAGTGCCTATACGTCAATATTAAACAAAAAATTATATAATCAACGCAAAGGTTCAAACAATTATTTAATTGAAATCAGTCACAATATAAACAGGGAATACACATTCCCTCTATTCATATAAAATAGGGCCCGCCCAAAGGTCGATCGTGATCTACTGGTAGCTCGCGGAGCTCCCACCGGTAGATCACGACCAACCTGCTGCAGTTTCTGGGAATGCTGGTCTCTGAGGTGATCAGAGACTAAAGAAGCCTCTGATAGCTTCAGAGGCCAGCGTTCCCAGTAATGCAGTGCGCAGGAGCGTGGGTGACGTCATGATGTCACCCGCGTCTCCCGCGATGTGAAGAGCCTGTGCGTCTGCTGGATCTAGTTAACTCCAGCCAGCGGACGTCTACATAGGAGCGCTGGCCAGGTAAGTACTGGGGGGCATTACTGGGGGAACAGCATTAGGGACATTAGGGGGTACTTTATAAGGGGCATTACTGGGGCAATGGCATAAAGGGATCTAATATAGGGGCACTGCATAATGTGCACAACTACAGGGAGAACTGCATAAGGGGCTCTAATACAGAGGGCATTGCATAATGGGCTCTAATATAGGGGGCATTGCATAATGGGCTCTAATACATTGCATAATGGGCTCTAATACAGGGGGCATTGCATAATAGGCTCTAATACAGGGCAATGGGCTCCAATACACAGGGGGCATTGCATAATGGGTTCTAATACAGGGCAATTGCAAAATGGGCTCTAATACAGGAGGGCATTCCATAATGGTCACAACTGCAGGGGGAACTGCATAATGGGCACAACTACAGGGGGCATTGCATAATGGGCACTACTGTGGGCATTGCATAAGGGGGCGATACTACTGGAGGCATTGAATAAGGGGCACTAATACAGTGGTCATTGTATAAGGGGCACTACTGTGTCGTAACGTGAATGAATGGACTACTATGTGGTGTAATGTGAATAACATTGTGCTGCTGTGTGTAGTAATTTGAATTTACTATGTGTGATTTCAGCAGAACAGACCCCACGTCCATTGCTGTGAGGTCACGCCCCTTTTTGCATACCACGCCCCCTTTTTTAGGTTTGGTAGATAACAAAATGTTTTTATTGTTTTAAAAGTAGATCACTGTGTCCAAAAGTCTGGCCGCCCCTGATATAAAACATATCTATAGAATGATTCACAACAATGTTGCACAATATTAGTTGTTTCACATGCTGTAACAGTGCTGTAACACACTCTAATAAGAAAGGGAAACAGTCTAGTGCAGTAAAAATCTACTTAATATAAATTGCACCTTGCTGGATAAGTTTTCCCAAATAATCACAGTTAATGGATACCTTGTGCCTCAGTTCATATCACTGTGCAAAGTCAGTGCTGTATAGAACAGATAGCTAGTACTCTGCTGGTGTCATGGAATAGCACATGCGTTGGCCACACTGTGCGGGCAAGGGTAATAGCGTGTACCCTAATCGATCTTGACGCGTTTCTCTTTCAGTGAAAGTTTCCTCAGAAAGATAAAAGGTGTCTCTCAATACCTTGCTTTTATTTGACAGCCATCCAATCCAATTAGGTGCACAATCAATAAATTTTCCACGCACCTGTAATTGTCAGTTTTCTGTGCAAATATTTTCACACGCCTGAGGAAGCCGCCGATGGGTCTATGAGGCAAAGAAACGCGTGGAAAATACCCATTCAGCTGAGAGTACTAGTGGATTAATAAGAGCCGGAATTAAAAAGTGTAGTTACCTTGATTGGCGTTTGGCGCTTGTAAGGTAAAACCTGCCTTTGATCGCTATATTACCACCAGCAAACAGAGACATTTGAAAATTCCATTTCAAAAGGTACCTATATGTGGGAGACTATAAAGAGGGATTCAGTGGAACAACGGACTTTAATATATACATGCATGCTATTCCAAACTGCTTGAATTGATCTCTCGCTGCTCCGATCAACCTCTTGGCTTGCATTCATTCTCCTGCCAAAAATGAGAATGCTAGACTAATCCATAGTTTGGCTAAATATATATGTTTTCATATAAGGATCTGTGAATTATAGCCTGACTAATGACTGTGTGAGCAATTAAAGCTCTGTGGATACAAAAATATCCAGTAGTGGATACAATAAAATATGAGATATGGTAAGAACTTACCTTTGTTATCTCTATTTCTACGAAGTCCATAGGGTTCCACAGGATACTTTGGGGGTATAGGTAATGACGTCAGGCATCGGGCACCATAGAGTTAAGTTTTCAGCCTCCCAGGATGCACTAGGGTCCCCCTCCTATACCCCGCCCCGAGCCAAGGCATCTCAGTTACGTACCAAGCCATAGGCTGGTGGAGGAGAAGGAAGAGAGAGAAGAAAGATCTGGACACACACAAGAATCACATTCTCACCAGAGGGAGACGGAAAAAAAACGCTGACCAGAGTAAAGCCCATCTGCAGCACAGGTGCGACAGGGCGGGAGTCCTGTGGAACCCTATGGACTTCGTAGAAATAGAGATAACAAAGGTAAGTTCTTACCATATCTCATATTTTCTACATCAGGGTCCATAGGGTATCCACAGGATACCTTAGGGATGTCCCAAAGCAGTATCCTTTAAGGGTGGGGACACTCCTGTGCTGAAAGGAGAATCCGCCGCCCGAAGGAAGCATCCTGAGAGGCAAAGGTGTCAAAAGCGTAATACCTCACAAAGGACAGAGGACCACGTGGCAGCCTTGCAGGTCTGGACTGCAGAGGCACCACGTCGAGCTGCCCACAAGGACCCACAGACCTAGTGGAATGTGCCCTCACAGAGGAAGGAACCGGAAGGCCTTCATGAAGATAAGCTTCTGAAATAGCCATACGAATCCAACCTGCCAAAGTTTGCTTTGAAGCGGGCCAACCCTTTTTACGGAAGCCATAGAGGACAAACAAGGCGTCCGACTTCTTAAAAGAAGAAGTGCGGTTAACATAAATCCTTAAGGCCCGCACAACGTCCAAAGTGGCCTCACCCACTGAAAGATCAGGTGAGTTAAAAGCCGGCACAACGATTTCCTCGTTGATGTGGAAACGTGAAACAACTTTGGGAAGGAATCCAGGAAGAGTGCGCAGCACCGCCCTGTTCCTATGAAAAATCAGAAAAGGGGGTCTACAGGAGAGAGCCCCTAAGTCAGAAACACGTCTGGCCGAAGCAATGGCCAGAAGGAATATTGTTTTACCTGTAAGCCATTTAAGGTCCACTGAGCCCAGTGGTTCAAATGGCGGTCCTTGGAGAGCTCTCATGACCACAGCCAAATCCGGTGGAACAAAAGGTGGCTGAATGCGAAGAACACCTTGCATAAAGGTGCGCATATCAGGGAGTGCAGCAATCCTACGATGGAACCAGACTGACAGGGCAGACACCTGCACTTTCAGGGAAGCAAGGCGAAGCCCATAGTCTAGCCCCGCCTGTAAGAAAGCCAACACTCTAGACAGACGGAACTCCCGAGGGGCATAACCTCTCGGTCTACACCACTGGAAGAAAGTATGCCACACACGATGGTATATCCTTGCAGAGGATGGCTTCTGAGCTCTTAGCATGGTTTGCACCACAGAGCTGGAAAAACCCCTGGACCTTAACATGGCCGTCTCAACAGCCACGCCGTCAAAGACAGCCGAGCCAGGTCCGGGTGAAGACAAGGACCCTGGGATAGCAGGTCCGGTCGCAGCGGCAACCGCAGAGAAATGTCCACAGACAGACTCTGGAGGTCCGAGAACCAGTGCCGTCTGGGCCACTCGGGAGCTATCAACAGGAGTGTACCCCCTTCCTGTTTGAATTTCCAGATTACCCGCGGAAGAAGGGAAAACGGATGAAAGAGATAGGCAAACTGGAATGTCCACTGGACGGACAGAGCATCCAACAGAGACGCCTTTTCGTCTCTTGTTCGAGACCCGTACACCGGCAACTTGTTGTTGTGCCGTGACGCCATAAGGTCTATCTCTGGAAGACCCCACCTGTCCACCAGAAGTTGAAAGGCGTCCTGGTGCAAAGACCAAAATCCGCTTCCCAGTTGAGGACTCCCGGGATGAATACTGCTGATATAGCCGGGAGATTGCGCTCCGCCCAGACCAGGATGCGGGACACCTCTGCGAGTGCCGCCTGACTTCGGGTTCCTCCTTGTCGATTTATGTAGGCCACGGTGGTGGCGTTGTCCGACTCGACCTGCACGGGGTGACCTTGGAGAACCCGATGTGCCTGCTGGAGAGCATTGAAAACCGCGCGGAGTTCCAAGATGTTTATTGGAAGCTCCTTTTCTGCCTGAGTCCACCTGCCCTGGAACAAGTGTGGACCCGTGACAGCTCCCCAGCCCCGAAGACTGGCGTCCGTTGTTAACAGGACCCAGTTCGCCACCCAAAATGGGCGACCCTTGTTGAGGTTGGTCGTCTGCAACCACCAGGCTAGAGACAGGCGAATCTTTGGAGTGAGCACCATCGTCTGGGACTTTAAACTCTGAGGCCGTCCATTCCATTTGGACAGGATCAATTGCTGCAGAGGTCTGGAGTGAAACTGGGCATATTCCACCATGTCGAATACTGACACCATGGAGCCCAGCAACCTCATCGCCGAGTGTAGAGACACTCTGCGACACTGTAGACAACTGCGCACCCTCAACTGCACAGCAGAGATCTTTTCCACCGTCACAAAGATCCGCTGCTGCCTGGAGTCCAACAAGGCCCCGAGGTGCAGAATCCTCTGAGACGGGATCAGGGTGGACTTTTGCCAGTTTATCAACCAGCCATGACGTTGCAGCACTGCAATCGTCAGGTCCAAATGGCGTAAAAGGAGCTCTGGAGACCCTGCCACCAACAGAAGGTCATCCAGATACGGTAACATGCGGACTCCCTGCATCCGCAGGTGAGCCGCCATGACCACCATGACCTTGGTGAACACTCGTGGTGCTGTCGCCAGGCCAAAAGGTAGCGCCCGGAACTGGAAGTGATCGTTGCGGATTGCAAACCTGAGGAACTGCTGATGGCGCAAAAGAATAGGGACATGCAGGTAAGCGTCCTGGATGTCCATGTAATCCCCAGGTCCCAGCGCCAGAATGATGGACCGTAGGGTCTCCATCCGAAACCGAGGCACCCTCAAGGACTTGTTGAGGGCCTTGAGGTTGAGTATAGGACGGTACGACCCATTGGGTTTCTGCACCAAAAATAGATTGGAATAGAAACCCTGGCCCCTCTGGGAGAATGGAACAGGCACTATAACTCCAGCCTGGAGCATAGTGTGCAAAACCTTCCGCAGTTCCAAGGCTTTGTTCTGGTCTAATGGAAGGCCTGTGGTGGAGAACCGGGATGGGGGCCTGTGCCGAAAGGAGAGGGCATACCCGTGAGAAACCACACCGTGAACCCAATTGTCTGTCGTGGTTATCGACCAACACTGGGCGAACAGAAGCAGACGGCCTCCCACTTTGGGATCCCCCAAAGGGAGGCCCGGACCGGCAGGCCGCAGGTTTGTCATCTGACTTAGGGGCTGGACGTCTGGTACTCCAGGCCTGTTTCCTGGGCTTGGCCGATTTCTTGGGCCCAGCCTGACGGGGAAAAGACTATGCTTTAGGCCTACCCTGGGCTCTGTAAGGCCGAAAGGACAACGTGCCAGAACTTGAAGGGACCGCAGCAGACAGGAGACATGCAGATTTGGCTGCTGCCAGCGTAGCTACAATTTTGTCCAGATCCGGACCAAATAGGACTTCTCCATTAAAAGGCAAAGCTTCTAAGCCCTCTTTGGAATCAGCGTCTGCTTTGCAAGATCGCAACCATAAGGTTGACGAGCAGCAACAGCTGCCGAAGAAATCCTAGAGGTGAGGATACTGATATCCAAGGCCGCTTCATTGATGTAAGTGGCTGAATCCCGGAGATTGCCCACCAACTCGGCCTGCTCAGCCGAACAGTCCAAAGACGCCTCCAAACTATCAGCCCAGCGCTCCATAGCTCTGGCTACCCAACATACGGCCATAGCCGGTCTGGATGCCCCCCCCCCTCAAGGGAATAAATGGACTTTAGGCAGATTCCACCTTGCGGTCCGTAGCATCCTTAAAGGAGGACATGGAAGGCATGGGCAAGGTGGCACTTCGGACGAGCTGTGTCACATGAGAATCCACCTGTGGAGGGGATTCCCACTTAGAAAAATAATTGTCAGCAAACGGATAAGCCACGGCTAAGCGCCTCTGAGGCTAATACCGTTTACCGGGGTGTTTCCACGCCTCCTCTAAATGGTCTACTAACTGACCCGAAAGAGGAAACACTGTGGCGTCACCCTTAATATCCTTGAAAAAGGCATATTGGACTTGGACACCGGAGGATCATCACCGTCAATAACTAAAGCCGTGTGGACTGCCCAAATAAGGCCAGGAATATAAACCTTTGACTTAGCGTCCGACTCTTTAGTACGGAGAGGTTCTTGGTCAGATAGATCCAGAATCTCCCCATCATCGGATGTCACGTCGCTCCCCTGGCATGCAATTAACCCCTGGGACGCTGCGGCGCTTGCCGCTCAGCTGCTGCCTGCTGTCCCAGGGGGGTAGTGGAAGCGCAGGTTAGTACCTGACTCCACGCTGCAGCCAGTTCCCAGGGAGCACCCTGCCTGGGGACTGTGGACCATGTGCTCAGCAGGGACCCACCGCGGGACCCCCGCTGCTTACCTGCTCCCCTTGAATCCGGCCATGGTCCGAAGCATCTGGGGTCACCGCTAGCCGTGACCCCAGATACTTACCAGCATCCCCGGATCAGTACCGGCGTTCTGGTACCGGCGGGGTGTAGGGGAGACGGCATGGACGTCAGCAGTGACTGTCCATGCTGTACTCCCAGATGTGCAGGCACAGCTGCCTTGAAGAAAATTCAGGGGCTATTCTTAGCCCCCCTCTAAACATGTGCTCCGACTCCGAGCCGGGCACCAACGAAACTGAGACGCCTTGGCTCGGGGCGGGGTATAGGAGGGGGACCCTAGTGCATTCTGGGAGGCTGAAAACTTAACTCTATGGTGCCCGATGCCTGACGTCATCACCTATACCCCCAAGGTACCCTATGGACCCTGATGTAGAAATAAATAATTGCGATGGGATTCCACAAACACTGTTGCTATCAATTAAGTAAAAGTATACGGCTACTCTGACTAACATCGTTCACTTGCGCTATAAAATTTACTTCTTGCTTCAAACTAACAACATTTGCTGCTTCTTAAATTTCCTGCTGTTTTTTTCATATATCATATATGATGTGATTATTATTATGTAATTTAAATATATTTGAGTGAAAATTGATAAGGGCAATATAGGCTCAGTGGTTAAGTCACGATATTAGCTTAATAATGAATGAGGTGCGATTTTATCTTTAGAAAGTGTGTTGTTTTTTAATCTATATATTTGTCTGTAATAGTGTTTCGGAATAAATGTATTAGTTATCTATAACTGATTAGCGCCTCACTTTTTTTTACATATTGGCTTTTCCTTTTTGGGGTTTCAAGTTTTCCCTATATTGGTTGGTGGCAGCTATCAGTTATTTTTTTAGGTAAATTTGCACCATTTAGTGCCGAAGAGGTTAGCGCATGTTTTTGGCTTTGTCTGGGTTCTGCTAGGAAAC
The DNA here is from genome assembly GCA_031769625.1 of Taudactylus pleione. Classification (NCBI taxonomy): domain Eukaryota; kingdom Metazoa; phylum Chordata; class Amphibia; order Anura; family Myobatrachidae; genus Taudactylus; species Taudactylus pleione. Next base: position 27,314,468 of record JAUIMM010000040.1, on the reverse strand, counting down.
CTTGGGTCCTGGCATTCATGTGGATGTTACTTTGACACGTACCACCTACTGTACCTAAACATTGTTGCAGGCCAAGTACACCCCTTCATGGTAACAGTGTTCCCTGATGACAATGGCTTCTTTTAGCAAGATAATACGCCATGCCACACTGCAAAAAATTTCCAGGAGTGTTTTAAGGAACATGACAATTTACCCAGATCTCAACCTGATCGTGCGTCTGTGGGATGAGCTGGTAAAAGAAGAACAAGCCATGGAGGCCCCACAACGCAAATAAACACGCTAAAGTAACTGCTGCTAACGTCTTTGTGGCAGACACCACAGGACACCTTCAGAGGTCTTGTGAAGTCCATGACGAGATAGATCATAGCTGTTTTGGCGGCATGATACGGTCCTACACAATATTAGACAGGTGGTATAAGTGTTATGACTGATCGGTGTATTTATCAATGTACCCAGGTAAGGATTGTATGCTTCCGTTTTTAGCATTTGTACATATGGAACATAAAACGCTTTGTCTTTGTGATTTCCATTACGACAGCATACTGTAGTTTAAGCTCACATGTGGATTTAAAGGGCTCACTATATAATTTTGAAATTCATTAGGTCAACATGACATTTGTCATTTTGTCGACATTGAACATTTCCACATGTTCATAAGGTTGACATTAACCATGTAATATCAACATGGTCAGAATATCAACCGTAACCCTAATGCTAATCCTAATGCAAATGTTGACATTTCATGTTGACATTCTGTTAATGTTGACATTTTCCCGGTGTCAACAGTTTTTCTTTTTTTACCATATCAACATTACAGCCATGTCAACTAAATATAGCACACCCTAGGAGAACATAATGCAAACAATTTACATGGAGATAAATATTTAAATTACTACTAGACTGGAAGAGCACATGGGGGGAATTCAGTTAGGTACCAATATCTCACACCCGCACGCAAGGGGGGAGAGTTGCCGTTGCGACGGCATGTAAACAGCAGCAACGGCATTGGAACTTGCCCCTCTCACGGCTTGGACATTTTGCTTGCAGCCCTGTGGGGGCTGCAAACAAAAATCCGCGAGTCCAGAGGTACCATAAGGGCATATTGCCAAACGTACTTGCGGGTGCAAGATAATCGCACGTAATTGAATTCTCCCATAGACTTGTCAATACACCACAGCCAGCATAAGTGGTTTCTGTTCGTTTACCACAAGAACAGGACAGATTTGCATTACAGCAAACTTTGACATGTTATGTTCTCTAAGCAGTTACAGACCTAGCAATTGGATACATACAAAGGGAACAAGGGGGGGGGGGGATGGAAGAGAATCAGCGCTTAATTACAATGAATCGTGATTACTGTAAGGGAGCTGCTTCAGAAGGCTAGAGATGTCCCATCTCCAGAAGGTAAATGGCAATATATATGGAAGTACTGAAGCGCTACACCTTGCAGTGTTATTAGCTAATAGTGCTCAATGTTAATGTACTAAACATACACTGATGTATCAAAATTGAAAAAAATGTTTTACTATTCAAATGGTATTCAATAATATACATACATATACAAAAAAACAACAAAAACCGAAGTATAATATACCAATAGAGTAATAGGTTACATATAATCAATGTAAACTATGTAATTGCATATGTGTGAACACTGCAATTAATAATGAGGGGTTGTGAACGGGGGATATGGTGACAACAGCTAAATGCTATAGTCACTATCTCCTCTAAGGATAATGAGACAGACTGAGAGTTTCTGATGATAAACGTGTGTCAGATTTGCGGCGTCCCGCTATCTGACTAGATGTAGTATTGAAAGTTAATGGGGGTGTGTCTGAGAGTGGTGCCCCGGGGTTGTCTTCTCAGGGCAGGAGTACGGCTCCAACCTGGGTGTGCTAGGTATGAGAATATGCCTAGGACGCGATGTATGCCCCCCTGTGCAGGGCACTAACGGCGCTGTACCTGGGGGTTCCAGTACAGCACCAGTGAATGCGCTGGAGACGGGCAACAATCACGTCCGGGGAGTGGATGTAACGGAGTGGGCTCTCCCGGAGCTTGCTACCGTTGATCCTCTCCTATCACGGCACTTACCTCCCCTCGCATGCCCCAGATGGCCGCTCCTGTCCCTTGCCGGCTGTCGATGCCTTCAGTCTCCGTCCGCTTCTCCTCCTCCGTCTTCCACGTGCAGGCGTCACTTTGAGTCACGTGATCGCGACCCGGACGGGTGTGGTAAGGGAATCAGGCTAGTGGGATAATGTCCATAAGACTTCTGTGAGCTCTTCCGTCTGTCTCGTGTGAGTGCTGTGGATCTCCAACGTGTTTCAGCTTCCGCCTTTCTCAAGGAGCATATCCTGTTATTGAAACTGATGTTATAAATACTGTTGGTTTCATTCTGATTGGTAGTTTCATGAAAAGTGGGTGTGTTTTCTTTAAACTGACTGATTTGTACTTCTGTGATTCAATCAGGCTACCTTCGTATTCAAAAAGGAGATGGTCTGGTATACAGGAAAATTTTCTTATGAGGATTAACATTAATAGAAATTGATATAAATAAAATTAAAATTAAAAATAAATAAATAATAAAAATAAATATAAAAATAAAAAGATGCGAATGTTCAGTCGGTTGATCTGTTTATACATGAATGAATCGGGAAAATGGTCCTAATGTTTAGAATCATATAGTTAATCCGGTGAAATAAAGACCATATAATAAATGAATGGGGGGGGGAGAGAGGGGAGGGGGAAATAGATGTGGATGGTGGATGGGGCCTTAAGTTCAGGGATAAGGAACATATGTTACAAGGTACATCCAGGGCATAATAACGACAAGGGGCATAGATTGGCCTCTTGTCATGTTAAATACCTTTATTAATGATATATACAAAGAACATGTGTATCATAATGTACAATATTGAAAAATAACCTAAAGGCAAACCACCATAGTTCTCAACAATGTAGCTAATATGGTCACTGAGTCATTAGGCTGGTTATATTAAAATCAATGTTTAAACCCCGAGGTTCTAATGTGTTCAGGGTATAAATCCATTTTGCTTCTCTTTTGTTCAGCATTCTTAGAAAGTCCCCTCCCCTCCAGTTTTGTGTTGGTTTTTCTAATACTAGAAAATCGGTACCTGATGGGTCAGAGTCATGGTGTGTTTTGTAGTGTCTTGAGACACTATGATCATCTTTCCCTATCTTTATGTTCCGAATGTGTTCATATAGTCTTTGTTTCAGAGGTCTGATTGTCCTACCCACATACTCTAAACCGCAGGGGCATCTAATAAGATAAACTACCCCTTTGGTGTCACATGATGTGCGGTTTTTAAGTTTGTGTGTTTCTCCTGTTGTGGATGAAGTGAAGGTATTAATTGCTTTGGTACTTAGTTTGTTCAAAGTTCTGCAGGCTACGCATCTCCCACAGTGGTAGAAACCTCCTATTTTCTCACTGTCCCCACCATATAATGTGGTTTGGATGATTTTGTTTGGAGGAATGTGATTATGAACTAGACTGCTTTTTATATCAGGGGCTTTTTTGTATACTATGTCTGGATATTCTTTCAGAATCTGTTTGAGATCTTCGTCTTGTAGAAGTATGTTCCAATGTTTTTTCAATATTCTTTTGATGTCATTTGCAGATTCATTGTATTGTGTGATAAAAAATGTGCAATCTGATTTGGGGTTACTGCTGACGATGGAATTCTTGGGTTTTAGTAAAGTGTCTCTATCTAGAGTTTTGACTGTTTGGTAAGCTTGCTGTATGAAAATGGTCTCATATTTCTTCTCTATGAATAACTCTGTTAGTTGTGATGCTTGGGATTCATAATCTTCTAGTTTGCTACAGTTTCTTCTTAGTCTAGTGTACTGTCCCTTGGGTATGCTTGTCAACCAGTTGTGGTGATGTCCACTCGTGGCTAAGATGTAGCTGTTAACATCAACGCTTTTTCTGAAATTCTTTGTATGTATTTGTCCATCTTCAATGAATATTTCTAAATCTAAAAATTCCACTCTGGTTTTGCTGGCAGTACTGGTGAATGTTAAATTGTTGGGATTATTACCCATGTGATTCATGAATTCCTGAAGCTTATCATGACTACCCTTCCAAATAAAGATGATGTCGTCAATGTAACGTCGCCAGAGAACGAGGTTTGCTCCGAAGCCATGTCCCCTCCATATATAATCCTCCTCCCACTTACTCATGAAGAGGTTGGCATAGCTCGGAGCAAACCTCGTTCCCATGGCAGTCCCCGTGGTTTGTAGATAGAACGTGTTGTTAAACCAGGTGTAGTTATGATCTAAAATGAATTGAATGGTCATAGTGATGAATTCAATTTGTTTTGGTAATAAATCGGTATCTTTATCCAGAAAATATTTGGCACTGTCTAATCCCTGCTCATGTTTGATAATAGTATACAGTGATGTCACATCACTAGTGACAAGCCAACAGTCTTCTCCCCATTTAATCTCACTTAATGTTCTTATTATATCTGTAGTATCTCTAATGTAGGATGGTTGTATTTTTACTATTTCTTGCAGATATGAGTCTATATATTGGGAGAGATTTGATGTAAGTGATGTCGCGATCACGTGACTCAAAGTGACGCCTGCACGTGGAAGACGGAGGAGGAGAAGCGGACGGAGACTGAAGGCATCGACAGCCGGCAAGGGACAGGAGCGGCCATCTGGGGCATGCGAGGGGAGGTAAGTGCCGTGATAGGAGAGGATCAACGGTAGCAAGCTCCGGGAGAGCCCACTCCGTTACATCCACTCCCCGGACGTGATTGTTGCCCGTCTCCAGCGCATTCACTGGTGCTGTACTGGAACCCCCAGGTACAGCGCCGTTAGTGCCCTGCACAGGGGGGCATACATCGCGTCCTAGGCATATTCTCATACCTAGCACACCCAGGTTGGAGCCGTACTCCTGCCCTGAGAAGACAACCCCGGGGCACCACTCTCAGACACCCCCCCATTAACTTTCAATACTACATCTAGTCAGATAGCGGGACGCCGCAAATCTGACACACGTTTATCATCAGAAACTCTCAGTCTGTCTCATTATCCTTAGAGGAGATAGTGACTATAGCATTTAGCTGTTGTCACCATATCCCCCGTTCACAACCCCTCATTATTAATTGCAGTGTTCGCACATATGCAATTACATAGTTTACATTGATTATATGTAACCTATTACTCTATTGGTATATTATACTTCGGTTTTTGTTGTTTTTTTGTATATGTATGTATATTATTGAATACCATTTGAATAGTAAAACATTTTTTTCAATTTTGATACATCAGTGTATGTTTAGTACATTAACATTGAGCACTATTAGCTAATAACACTGCAAGGTGTAGCGCTTCAGTACTTCCATATATATTGCTACATACAAAGGGAGTTATAACAATCTGCTGCCTGACTTTAATGTACTTAGTACAATATTGGTCTTCATTTTCCTGGTGTGAGGTCACACAAGGCAGCCAAATACTGACTATCATGAGTGATACACTTATATTGTTTGCTATTTTCTTGTTCTTTTTGGACACTGCGTGGGATATGGTAACTGGTGCATTCGTCAGATTAGAAGCTCATGTCAGTGTGAGACATGCAGAGTGCTTTCTTGTACGCTGCTTCTGTGCCATCTGTCACCTAAAGTACCCACCGTTGGAAAAAATTCCAGTAAACACACACACTCGCACTCAGACCATATCATTCACATTTCAGCAGCCAGGCTTCAATGTCCTTTCAGTTTTCTTCAACTTTGACCTAACTCTACCCTTCCTCCAGAGAAAAGGAGAAAGACAACAGCCCAGCAAGTGGGACACGCAAAACAGACAGTCTTTGTTCTCTTCTTTTTCTTCATCTGGCCCATTTCTTTTGAGGTAAATGAATGAAAAGGCTTTGCCCAGTGTTTAAGGAGTGGACATAGAGCAGCGCACCAGCTTTAATCTACCTTACAGAATATTGTTACAAATCCGCTCGATATACATCTTCAGTTAGTGAAAGTTTGTAACTTGACCGTAATTACATGGGGAAAAGTGGTGTTAGCTGCACAAGCTCCAGCACACAAACACCAGTCTGTTTTGATGCTGATGGACAACTTACTGCCATCAAAGTAGCTTAGAGATTTTTAAGCCACGCAATGGCTTGTATGTTGCCCGAGAAGAAGTAATCAAAGACGTGCTGTGATGTCTGAACAAAAGAATAGAACACATTGTTTTTCCTTATCGCTGAAAAGAAAAAAAAAGTGTTCCTTCCATGCGTCTACTGAAAGAGTGTGAGAAATATTATCAGACAAAATGATGTATGCTGCATTGTTTGAATAGCTAGCCCACTGCAGAGGGTTTCAGATTCATGACATCTTTCATAGCTCATGACCTCCCACAGTATTCCCCAGTCTTCACCAGGCTAACGGGTTTTCTTCTTGTCCTGCTCTTACTTCAGTGTAACTATTAAACACCCTTCCTGGGCCTTGGACGGTGATCGCAGCAACTGAGCATTAAAGCATGGAGACAAAGATATCTTGTTTTTCAGTCACGATTCTCTAGGCAAGTGTTCAAGTAAAGAATGGAAAAAAAGAGAAATGGGAATGCTAAACATAAAGGAGACTAGAGAACAATAAGGAAAAATTTGCTGTCTATTCAGATGTAAAACGTCTGGGTTTATCATGGCATTTTTACATACAAACTAAATAGCAATTATTTTAGTGCTGTTTCTAACTTTAAGTGAATAAAGGACACAGAGGAGTAACCTCATATTTTGTTTAGAATTTTGAGGTAAAATATACTTTGACATTTAGTCACCTTACTGAAAATCACTGTAATTTGCAAGCTTAATGTTATTCTGCAAACTCAGACATATGAAGGTTAGTGGAAATGACCTAGCAAAGGACGGCTACAGATCTGTATACTTAACGGAAAGTGTAAAAAAAAAAAAAAGTTATTTGCACTTGGGTAGCATCTGCAGAGAATACAAAAACAGCTCTTCCATTCCTTTTCACTGGCAAACTTTTGCACTCTGTAGTCAGTCTTTTCTGCAAATATTAGAGCACAGCGGACACATTCGTATGCAAATCCTCATATTGTTGTCTTTTAACCAATTAGTTGCTTGGTCATCAATGTGACATGCAATGCTTTACATGCAAATGAGAGCTGGCTCATGGTGCTATAGTTTAAAAACACAAGTTGCCAGTCCTAAATAGAACGCCCTCCTAAGGGGTGTAATAAGTATCCTGCGATCTGGCAAAACTGTGCAGAAAACTGAAGTTTTCTTCAGTGAATGGCAAGAACAAGAAATCACATACAATTTATTAAGTGTTAACTCTAAAGAAATCAGTTATTTCTCCGATTAACCAATCTATTGGTGCTTACCGCCATCTCCATAGACCTCTATGGGGAAGGCAGATTAGGCAATTAGGTGAAAAGCAAAGCAAACTAGCACCACCTCAAGTTGGTGTTAGCTTTACTTGCCAATAGGCTACATTGAAGCAGAAGAAGTTTTACTGGATCACTCATTTGATTTAATCATTATTTGCATACACGAATGTAATCCGCACACTTTCTTCTTTCACTGGCAGAATTAGGCCCCGGTATAGCAATAGTACATCATGCAATATGGTGGCATTTATAAAAAAAAAACAGACTCCTTATGGTGTAATAGGGTCTTAAACTCCCTTCTCCATATCGGTGGGATTGCCCAGTTGTACATGAGCAATCCCACCAGATATGGGGAGAAAATATTTGCTTTGTCAGCAGAGATTATTTAATGGGACACCACTACTTACCTGTCTTTTGCTTATCTTGAAAATACCAATACAACCAGGGTCTTAGGTGCTTATCAATAAAAAGATGTACATATATGTGTATTAAAATTACATTTTCTCATTAAAGTACACAGCTGCAAAAAAAACAATATGTGCATGTGGCCGCACATATACCTGTATCCACATAGAAATAGCTACAGTACAAACAGAAAACATATAGAGGAAATTTTGCGCTAATTATCTCAATGGCCTGATATGTGAATTCACCACACAAAACAAGTTTCTATAATATATTTATATATAATTTTTATTTTTACACATGTATTTTTAGGTTTGTATATATGTAAAAATAAAAATTGTATATACAGTATATATATTATAGAAACTTGTTTTGTGTGGTGAATTCACATATCAGACCGTTGAGATAATTAGCGCAAAATTTCCTCTATATATTTTCTTTATCTTGAGCCTAATTACAGGGCTCATAGTCTGCTACAAAAAATATCTCTGCTCAAGTTGTCCGACTACCTCAGCTAGGTTCAACCCTAGATACCGCCAATTCACCTGCTTGATTTTCACACAATTTACTACAGATGAGGTCCCCTCCCATAGCCTCCGCGCAATATGATGTTGCATTCTGTTCATGGTTTTTCTTATGCAATGTTTTTATTGAATTATTCCCACACAAATGACAAGTATGACCTCACAGATACGTAGATGTCAGTTGAAAAGTATTACAAAAAAAATTGCAATGCATTTGAAACATGGATATCAATCACACTGTGCAACCACAAAAAGTCAGTATCATAAATAGCAGGTTTCAACATATAACAAGACACAGGGGAAAGAGGGGGTATGGGAATGGGCCACATCTATGGAGGGTTATACTACAACCAAGCAAACAAATCAGTGTTATCAAGGGTTGGACCTAGTCAAAGTATCTGTATAGCCTCACACAATTAGGGGCCCATTTATCAAAGATCATTTGAGGTAAATTCCCCGAAAACACCTGTTTTCGGGGGTTTACCTCAAATACTTAGTATCCCCCGAATGTATGAAGGAGGAACCGCAGCAGGTATCTCCGATACCTGCTGCGATCCCTCCATTGCCGCCGGCAGCCGCCTCCCCCATAGGTTTCTATGGGGGATGCGATGCTGCCAAATGTATCAATATCAGGAATGCTTCGCATTCCCGATATTGACCCCAGCAGCTAACGCCATCTTCAGATAGCGTTAGCCGCTGTGTCCTATGGGCACTTACCGCATTTTCAGCCGGCGGAGGGATCTCCCGCAATGGGCGCCGCTCATGTGCAGTGCGCAGGATTGTGCATGCGCGGCAGCCTGGAATGCACTCCGGCCACATCGCAGGGACGGGCTCTTTTCGGAGCCCATCTCCGTGCATGTGTCGGGTGATACATTCGGCCGGTATGATCGCATTTTGCAATGCGATCATGGGCGGTACTTCATGCCCTGATCGCATTGCAAAATGCGATCCTTAATAAATGGGCCCCTAAGGGAGTACACATTCTAAATTATAGGCAGGCAGTTTTTTAATTGCAATCTTGAAGCCTTGTTCACATGTTTTACCTGCTTTTTTTAAGTACTTGTCAGCTTTATCATTTGTAAATGATTAATTCAATAAAAACAAAATACAAAAAAAAAAGACTCCTAATGCTGGGCATACACGGCAAGATAAAATGCCTGTCAGACCGACAGACATTTTATCTGGCCGGCTGCCAGCAGCAGATGTCGCCGGCATACACTGTGAGAGAAATCTCACAGTGTATAGCCCGACATCTGCGCTCTGCCCCCGGGGGAGGAGACATTTCCCTGTTCCTTCCGTAGGAAGGAACACAGGATATGTCTGTCTGTCGGCCGCGCTGGGCATACACTGTCCGATGCGGCCGACAGTTACCGGGTAAATATCGCATCGGACGGGCATGCTGGACAATCCAGCATGCCCGACCGAGCAATATTTAACCCTCGGTCGCCTCCCCCCACACTACAATTATCGCGGTGATCCGCCGATATCGGGCGGATCGACCCGATAATTGCAGAGTGTATGGCCAGCATTAGTAATATTTTTTGGAGAAATGGAGTCTTCTTACTGATTTTTTTTTTGGGTGTGGAGAACAGCAATCCATTAAAATGAGCAACACATCTGGGTGAGTGTAGGGAAAAAAAAGTAGGTTCCACTCTGGCATATCACTTACTTTTTGTTTATTTAGATACTCCCCATACTTTTCTTACAGTTGCCAGCACTGACCACTACCACAGAACATTTCACAGCCAGGACTTGGGAAATGTGCATAAGCATAAGTGTTAGTGAACTGTGTTGGAAATTGCTTGTAATGTAACTATGGGTACTGTCCAATATTAAAAATAGGTTCGCGAGAAAGGAAGTGAGCTAATAAAATAAGGTTTTCAGAGAAACATTGACTAAAGGCTGGATAGTAATATTGTATTTCATTTTTCATGTTTTTGTTGCTTATCCTAATATTAAAGCACACACACACAAGACAATTACATTTAAGTAGAGCAGAACTGCACTTAAGATTCTTAGGGGTCAAATCTGTATTGTTTATGTAAATTCACTATTCAGCAATGGCTTAATGGGGAAGATACCGCAATTATCTTCTCCATTAATTACCATCTCGCAGAGTACCGCACTGTAGGGATCAGCCATTCAGCAAAGCAAAAAGCCTTAAATTACTTGAAAAATCTTTACTTGATATAACGCCATCTCAGAATGGCGTAATTTGTAGAAAGTACATTAAATTCCCCGAAAACTGCAGGAACATAGGGAAATTTTCCCATAAGTCCCTGCAGCGCCCTGTAACACGGCCCAGTCTTTATCCCTGCTCTGCTGTGACTGCGGACAGGTAAGTCACTCTAGAGCATGTCAAACCTGTCTGAATAGATTGACATGTGTATACAGGCTTTATATTAGTCTGTATACTTTTATATTTATGTGCTTTTATATTTAACATTTATAGATAATGATAAATATAAAAGCACATAAATATACATGTATAGAGACTAATATAAAGCCTGTATACACGTCAATCACTTTGGACAGGCTGTATTTGGATTTACCCTTCGGCGGTCACCGCAAGGCAGGGACGGAGCCTGTTTCCGAGCGCATGACTGAGCATGCGCAGAAGCAGAAACAGAAGGTATTGTTTTTGGAAACCGATAACAATGCCTTCTGTAACATAGCAGGGATAGCGTGTTACCGCAATCGCTGTCCCTGCTCAAAATAATGCTGAATAGCATCCATAAATTTCAATAATTGATAAAAAATCGTGACGATGTTGCCCGATAATATTCTGGGCAACATTGTCACTATTGCTGAATAGATCCCTTAGTTTGTCCCAATGAAAGTACAATCCTAGACCATGGACAACAACAGATTAAAAGCCATCGGTCTCTGTACAATACTGAATAAAGTTTTAGACCTATATTGTTTGTTTGATCTTTTCCATTGTACTTGGCCTCCATAATAAATGAATGTCCTTTTCTGAATAATGGTTAGACATACATTCTGCTGCACTAAACGTTTTTGATAATACTGTACATCTAAACTTTCGATGAAAAGTTGTAGATGTTCTTTGGGAACCTATTGTGTGTACTGTATACTGGGAGAGCACGCAATCACAACCTAAAATTATATGCACCAGAACCACATGTACCGTGAAGGACATTAAAATCATTCATTTTTAGCTTCAGGGCAACATTGAACTTTTTGGAGCGATGAGATGTTTTGTACATTAGTCTCCATTAGTGAAGTTATGTCCATAATACACTAAAACCAAGTACATAAACCAATATCTGAAGTTTTATATAGCCTATTTTATATATAGTATGAACAAAAATATGTGCACATAAAATAAAGATATTGTACTCAAAAAGGGCTTTTTACATTTTAATACTGAATGTCAAGTTACACAATGAGAAATGATCTCTTTGTAGGGGATGTCTCAAACCCGACAGCGGAATCCCGGCAACGGATTTAACATAGGCGTCGAAATGCCGACGCCTATGTTAATCCCGACACCGAAACGAGGAGGATGCCAGCCCGAATGAAGGTAAATTCAGGGGACCCTTAGCCTTAGCTGCAGGGGAGGGTTAGGATTAGGTAGTCTAGTGGGGTTAGGGTTAGGTTTGGGGGGAGGTAGATTAGGGTTAGGCCCCCCTAGGGGGGAGGGTTAAGGTTAGGCACCCCAGGGAGAGTTTCGGGTTAGGCACCCCCCCGGGAGGGTTATGTTTAGGGAGCGGTAAGAGGAGTTAGGGTTAGGCACCCCCGGGGGGAGGTTAGGGTTAGGCACTGGGGGGGAGGTTAGGGTTAAGTACCACTAAGTGAGGTACAGGGTTGGGGGGGGTGACAGCCACCGGTATTTCTATCCCATTCCCTTTATAGACAATAGTAGCCTTATAACTGTTGCAGGAACATATTAAGAAATCAGACCGATATCTTGATGGCTGACCAAAATAATGTGTTAAAGTTTCTCTGAATATATTACAGTTTTTCTACAGTTTCCAGCTAAATTAACCCTTATACTTTAAAAGCAATGAGTTAAGATGTTTATATTAAAAGGTAAAAGTTGAAACATTTAATAAAAGCATAGTATGTCCTTTCATCCTTTTATTTCACTTCTTTTGTGACTTTTTTAATACTTATTTACTAATTCTGAGCTTAATGTGGACTGGCTGTTAGTATCTTCCAGAACTACAATTTAATCTACAATACCTGTATGTGATGAAAATTGAAAACAAAAAATATATTGTTCCGAATTTTCAACACTAGTGTCCCTGATAATAAAGTCTGGTTGTAGTACTGTTAAGGCACGTGCATGACTCTTTAGAGTATGAGAACTGGAATTCTTGGCTGGATGCGGACATGAAACAGCTTTGAGAGCTGGAAGTAAGTTGGCTAGATGGGTCTGAGGGCCGTGGATAATGAAGCGGCCTTTGGGCCGTGCAACAGTCTTTGAGAGCAGGTATGCCTTGGCTAGCTATGGCCGGTGGGCCGTAAAATATGAAGCGGCCTTTGGGCCGTGCAGCAGCCTTGAGAGCAGGTATGCCTTGGCTAGCTGTGGCCGGTGGACCGTAGAATATTAAGCGGCCTTTGGGGGCTGCAGTAATAAGTCACTGGTGTTGGTATGCAGGATTGTGCACTGAAGTCACTGTAGTGCGGCCTGTGCCGCCGGGTTGACACAAGCAGCTGATGCTGTAATGCGGCCTGTGCCGCTGGGTTGACACAAGCTGCTGACGCTGTAATGCGGCCTGTGCCGCCGGGTTGACACAAGCAGCTGACGCTGTAATGCGGCCTGTGCCGCCGGGTTGACACAAGCAGCTGACGCTGTAGTGCGGCCTGTACCGCAGGGTTGACAAGCAGTTGACGCTGTAATGCGGCGTGTGTCGCCGGGTTCACACAAGCAGCTGACGCAGTAGCGCAGCCTGTGCCGCCGGGTTCACAGAAGCAGCTGACGCAGTAGTGCAGCCTGTGCCGCCGGGTTCACACAAGCAGCTGACGCAGTAGTGCGTGCTCTGGACACAGAGTACTGTCCGTGCCGCCTGGATGACACGAACGGCAGAGGACAGATTTGCGGACAGCGTCGCCTGGATGACACTAATGGCAGGTAGATGATATGCAAACCGTGCCGCCTGGATGACACTAATGGCAGAAAACAATATAGAAGGCAGGAAAACTGGAGCTCGACTGGGTGACAGGAGACAAAGCCAGAACTGGAAACACGAAAACTCCATCACCGGCATCACAGCAGTATTTGCACTAGCAGGGTATAGATGCAGGAGCCAATCCGGAGTAATCCTAGAGTGATGGACAGGAGGTGGGCGGAGGTGGGCAGAAATTCAGCGGACATTCACCCGGCGTTCGCCTCGCACAGCAGTCGTAGTGCGGCGGAATGTGACAAGTTCACTGTTATAACGCCTTTATAGCTGTACTTTGCCCAGTTAGCCATTCTCTATTTTACCATTTTCAGCCATTCTAATTTGGTTGTATAAAAATCTATAGTACCCCATTTAAAGCAATACATTGCCTATTATTATATAATGATGTTTAGCCATTTATGACTATTATTATATAATGCCATTTTGCTGGAAGTTGGGAAGTACGTCCTCCGCTCACCATGGCAAAACTATCTCTACAATAGCAGGTGCAATATGTGTCTCCTTTAAATTATTAATGTCAGGGTATTTACACTCAGTGGCCACTTTATTAGGTATACTTTTCTAGCACTGGGTAAGACCCCACTATGCCCCGAATAGCCTGAATTGTTTGTGGTATGGTTTCAAAAAGGTGCTGGGAACATTCCTTAGAGTTTCTGATCTGCACCATTGCAATCCTTCTTCTGTTATCACTGTATCAGACTTTCGGATGTTTGGGTTACTATAGAAGATGGTAAGAGCTCCACTCCGTTACTCTACTGATATTTTACATTATAGCACCCATAAACGAAATCTGATTTCTCAATTTATAAGAAAGCAATACATTTGTATCAAGCAAGTACAGGTTATGAAGAATACATTTTTTGGTTCTAATTATAGACTACTGAAACTGCTCCCGAAAAAGGCTCCATTGAAAGTAGGTGGAAATCTAATGCCGGGTACACACTAGACGATATGTTGTCTGGGCACATCGTCTAGAATGTACCCTCGATGTCACTCCCGTGCATCGTCAGAGACATCGTCCGTCAGACCGGCTTGCAGATCCGACAGGCAACATAGTCGGTGAAGACCATGCCCCTGCTCTCCCGCCGCCGATCCCTGCATCAGCAACTGTGTATGCACTTGCCAATGCCGGCACCCCACCGGGACACCTCGATAACGAGGTACGGTACACACTCAACCTTAACAATACAGAAATCTCTGGATAAACATATTCATTTCATACATACATTTAATAATGCTTCAGGTTTTGTTAAATCTATGCAGGATATTTTGATAACCCTTAATGACCAGATTAAATTTCAATATTTCATGTAGAATATTTTATTCTTAAATTTTTTTGTTATTAATAACCTGCAATTAGTGCAGTCCTAGAAATCATGGTACTTTTTCAATGTATTGTCATTTATATCTTTCTATAATGTGTTGCAAGATGTGGGTACCTGGCCACATAATAAAGGTCAAGTCCACCTTGCACCCTTATTCAAAAGTTAAAATATATTTTTTTTTAACCCAAGCATGTTCAATTTTCCTCTCTCCCTATTTCTAGAAACAATATTAATGTGTGACTTATAATTACAGTACACCATTGGTTCCCAAACTGGGTGCCACAATTTAGTGTCTAGGATGAAATCAAATTATTTGTGGTCAATTTGATAGGCAAAACCGGACCTAGTGGCTGCCAATCATAAAATATGTGGACAAGCAGAAGCACAACCCTGTCCACCACCACCATCACCACACAATTGAACCTAAGAATGACAGGTTAGTACAATTTACTTAACTTAATATTTTTTTCTGAATTTCTATATAAGAAACTGTTAGCCTAGGGGTGCCATTAAAAAAATGCTGATACTCTAGGGCACCGTTATGCCAGAGAGTTTGGGAACCACTGCACCATTCTTTTATCCCAATAGTTTTACTGAATAAACTCATCTGTATAATTCCAACTAGCTCATTTGATCAACAGCCCCAGACGAGCTAAAACCTCATCCACAGAGAGTTATCTCCCAGTTAGGCCCCTCTACTAATGTCCAACCCAATGCTAGCACAGGTTCCCACAAACAAAAGAAGGTGTGCTGGAGCTAAAGGTGGTGAGTGGCAGAATGGTTCCTCTTTCAACAAGCTGAGACTGGGTATTTCTATGCCCATCAGGCTGCGCTATTTGGGGCACAATTGCTGTTTACCTATTAGCAGTGTGATGAGTGACTGTGCCAGTCAGAGCACATCCAAGCATCCACTGTAAGCTTAACTAAAGGACGGAGACTCTGTGGCTTATTGACCTGTTGGCTGTCTGAGCATAGAGACAGAAGAGAGAAGTCATATCCTAGGGTGTACAGTTAGCATGCAACACAATACCAAACTAACACAGGGACCAAGATCCAGCCCCAGGACTAATAGGATATTACTCAGCTGTCTATAACTGGGCATAGGGAAAGTCTTCATTGCTGGATATTGTGACACCAGAATGGACAGCATTAGTCCATACTTCACTGGACCCATTGCCTCTCAGCAATGTTAAATAACCAGCTATACTAATCTAAATACGTGATCCCGGGATTTAGCACCAAAAAGTACGTGATTTTAATCCCAGGAATGGATGCTTCAATCCCAGGATTTTGGTATTGCTTACAATGGGTGTGCCATCCTTCATAGTTGGGCAGTCACTAGCTAACTGTTTTAGTCTGGGCAGCACTGGGCTATTCTGTTGGCTCAGACGTGGGCCGTGACCTACAAACAGTGTGACGCCATAGGTCACGCAGCCACACGCTGACCCATAAATCCAACCACATTGAGTGCACTGCACTCTTCTGATCTGCACAGAGAGACTCCGTGCACTGCAGACAACCGTCACAGTAGTATGAATGTGGGTTTTATTTTTTTCCTGTGGGGGCAATGAATTTTGGTGTTTTATTTCCTGTGTGGAACAATGGGGGCGATTCAATTGTTTGCGGAATGTTAAATAGGGAGCATGTAAACCTGCTCTGATACTATCCCCCCGCCATTCTCCATGCAGTCAATGTATGAATCTGGGGCACAGGGCCGGATTAAGACTTGTGGGGGCCCCAGGACAACTAAGTTATGGGGGTCCCTACCAATAAAATTGCCACAGCCCCTTGCAGCCACTACTATGCCTATTAACTTGTCTCTGGACTCTTCATTGACCGGCAAGGTTGCAGCATACTACATCCTGTCCACAACACTGCTGTGAACCGACTCCCGGAAGCATCGCGGACATGATCTAGTTTACTGCCAGGGGCAAACGCAGGATTTTGAGTGGGGGTGAGAGAGGGAAAGAGGGAGGAAGAGAGAGGAAAAGTGAGTTGGGGAAAAAAGGGGAGAGTGAAAGAGAGAGAGGGGGAGGGAGGGAAGGAGAGAGCGAGAGAGGGACAGAGAGAGGGAGAGAGACTGCGAGCACACACATAGTAGCTGTGTCAGTATCAGGTTTCTGGTGGGGGTGGGCATGTCACTGCATTAGGCCACACCTCTTACCCAAACATCCATGAATCGCAGCATTAAGTCAATGAGGTGGCTGGGCTTCGATAGTCAGTCATGGCCGGGCCACCCAATGTAGAGGAGGAGACAAAGCTTTCTCCATCTCAAGTCAAAACTCGTCCATCAATGACTGTAATGCTGCCGGGAGCCGGCCAGGGAGGGTCCAGAGTGGTATGGTTCGGAGCAATGTTTGCGTATGGAGGCCCCCAATGTGTGGGGGCATCTGGGCGGCCGCCTTGACCGCTCCACCTATAATCCAGCCCTGCTGGGGTAGCTACTTCAGTAGGCCGAATCATGGGTACAATTCAATCCCGGGAATTGAGATTTTTTTTTTTAATCCTGAATCCCGGGATTACAAATAAAGGGTGAGATAGAATTCTCCACTGACATGGTTTATGGCACATTTGGACTTTCCATTGTGATCGTAATTTATCCCCAGGGCATGTAGCATTCAGCTTTGTAGTTAAGACACTAACGGGCCTATTTATAAATAGAGGGCCTGATTCAGAGCCGGACGCTCTATCAGAGCGCTCGCTCTGAATCAGTGCCCTCCTTCTCTTTTTTAGAGCGGCCTCCTGGCCGCTCGCATAGCTGTGGGTGAACACCCACAGCTATAGCGAGCGGCCAAAAAGATGGTCGCGATGGTCAAGACCATCGCGACCATCACGATTGCGACGAGACCGTTGTGGTAGGGTCTCGTCTGCCGCAAGCCCTGGAGTGCTTTTGGCTCTATCAGAGCCAAAAGCACTCCCACTGATATCACTTGTGATGTCAGTGGGGCCGGCCCCAGACGGTAGGCGTTCCCATGGGAACGCCTCTGTCTGGCCAGCCACGCCCCCGGCACGCCCACCAAAGGGGGCGTGCTGTCAACCACCATCGACAGCACGCCCCCTTTGTAGCGAGACCCATAGCGACGGCTTGCCCGTCGCTATCCGGGTCTCGCGCATTCGCACAACGGAGCCGGGTCCGTCGTGCATATGCGCACTGGCCTAACATCGACATGCTTGCGAGCGCTCAGTGCTCGCGAGCGGGTCTGAATCAGGCCCAGAGTTCCTATAGCAGCAATGACAAGGACTTTATTTTGTTACTTTAATATGATTTATCACCACAACTTAACAAATATATATCATCAGGGCAGAAGAGATAGTCAGCTGCGCTGGAGGCCCAAATCAGTAAAGGTTTACTTACTGCTTCACCTGGTCAGTCTTTGGAGATGTGCTCATGTATGAGCTAGATTGCATGTAAAAAGAATAACACACTTTAATGTTTACAGTCTGTTATAGCCATGCTGAGATGGTGATAACAGAACAGAGGTACAAATTACACTGCATTAACCATTAATAAGGGCTTCCCCAAAGAAAGGTAAAACTTATCACTGCTAAGGGTTATCGGTGGCAATAGCAATAATTCTTTTTTTTTTTGTGTATACAGTTGTGTATGAGGGCCAGGCATGATTTAACATATTACAAATGACTAAAGAAGTAAATTGATATTTATTGCACTATTGTGTGGAATTACATATTATTAATTCTTCATACACTACGTAGACAAAAGTGATTGGACACTGACAGCAAATAGATCAACAAGATTTTATTGACGTCAGTGCTTTGTAGATCCACCACGTGCAGTGATTACTGCAGACACCCTTCTTGCCAAATCGTCCACAAGTTCCTGGACTACAGCAGGTGGTATGTTTTGACATTCTACCTTAAGTACAGTGACCAACTGTGACACTGAAGAAGGTTGAGTCAGCCTAGAACGCACCTGTTGCTCCATCCCAGAGGTTCTAAATGTGGTTTAGATCTGGACTCTGAGCTGGCCAGTCCATCCTGGTTACCAAATTTTCTGCATACCAGTCCAGCGTTGCCCTGGAAACATGAAAGGTGGCATTGCAATCCTGATAAAAACATTTGTTGTTTCCATAGAACTGCGAGTGCATGGGCCTACCTACGTAGTGTTCTTGTCGAAAAGGCCACATTAGTGGCCATTTGGAACTCGTGTGCAATGGTATGTCTTTCGCTTGTGTGGGGGTGTCCAATCACTTTTGTCTACATAGTGTATATAAGACTGTAATGCACATTATACAGCTTCAGACCAGAAAACAACAATAATTAAGCAATAAGCTGACCCTGATTCGCTAGTTACCTAACTGCAGGAGCTATTGATCAGTTATGGTAGGTTCTGCATACAAAAAATTGCTATTTTCTTTTGCAGTCTTTATGCAATACTTGCCCAGGGCTACAATTAGACAACCTAGGCAGCTGACTAGGGCAAGAATGGGTGCCTAAAACACTGAATAATTGACATAATGCCACTCATCCTGAGGCACACCCCACACGGCCTTTCACAAGAAGGAGCTGAATCCAATATCCTTATACTTAAGACATTCTCTTCAATGTCAGTATTATGCTGGGAGAATGGCGCTTGGCTATGATGTCACAGCAAAGTGTCACACTCGCAGTCTGAGGAGCTACTTTGATGAAACAGATGTTCCAAGTTTTATCTTCCATTAAGCAAAAATATACATTTCTACGGACAATTGTGTTGTAAGTCGTAACACAAACAGATCTGACTGGCAATAGAATATTACATTGATTATACTGATAAGTACCTGATACAGCTACATGTTATGTCATTAGTATCAAAGATGTATTCATCAAACTGCCTTCAACAAACTTCTGTGCAAAGTGTAAACCAGTTTCTTGTAGCAGACAGGTACACTTACAGTATATTCTGTTTGCTAAAAAATCATTTTTACACTGTAACATCATTTAATACAGTAGTAATTCTAAAGGATTAGTGTCACCAGTCTGCAAATTGAGTAGTCTATGAAATGGAGGTAAAGTGAAACATAACTGACTGGACATGTGGACAATATCCTGCAAATAATGAGCTTATACACAAATGATAACACTAAATTAAAAGCCATTCTGATTTCACATATACATCTTCATGCATTTACAATAGCACAAGGAATGATGGCATCTCTTGCTGCACAACACTGACAACACCAAAGATCTGACACAAAATTCCCATTATATTACAATAGTAAATGTGAATTATTATTGTTTAATCAACATTGGAAATGTGGATATGCTGTATAGTACTTTATGCCTACAGTATATCATGACACCAGGTTATTGCTGTTCTATAACATACACTGTTGTCCATTAGTAATCCAGTCCTTTGCTTCACAATACATGGACAAATCAACAGAGTGATTCAGTGGCCTCAGGCAATCAACAATAACCTTTATAAAGCCATAAACTAAAGGGCAGACATAAATAAATAGTAACATGAATATCTGCAAAAGTGTCAGTAATTACTGGGAGGAAATGAATGCATAGGAATATACCACATACAGCAGTTTTTGCTGGTGGTTGTTTTTCAGCTCCATATTTTGTCTTGTAACAGCAAATCTTTAGCAACCTCCACAGCGCATTAGTAAATTATTTATTCAGGATCTTCTATATTCAATGCGTATTTGAATGCAACTTGTAATGGGAAGGGGTGGGGGTGTACTTGTACCTTGTAATGGGGAGACCAGTTGCTGCACCAATTTCTGAAATAAAAGTAACATTGGGAACTCCATTGTATCGGCCAGACAGTATGGGAAGAGCGATGGGCACTAGTAGTGCCCTGCGTAATAATAATAATAATAATAATAATAATAATAATAATAATAATATGAAGGAAAGAAGGAGGGGAGCTGACAGCACAGATGTCAGGGTGACTGCTGCTGCTGCCACCCTTAGGTAGCACTAAGACTGAGGGCACATCTATGAGCTGGACACAAGTAATGCCGGGCAATGTCCCCTGAGGATATCACTCACATTTACTAATCGATCAGTGAGAATGAATGTCCACAGCCTCCCGTGGGCACCCAGGTCTGGCCGGGTTTCCTATAGGAGAAGCGAGGGCAAGTTACACAGCATAACAAGGTGGCACGGAGGGGTGAGTGCTCGGGCCACGGCTCACACTGCAGACAGCAACGGAATCATAAAACTTCCCGAGCAGTCTCCTCTCTGTGGGCGTCAGTGAGGTGAAGACAGCGTGGACGTGACCATCACAGTAGCTCCGTGATCAGCTTGCACAGACATAAACCGATTACTGCAGGATGCATGTGTTGCCGGGCAGCAACTCAGCCTCAGCCCCGAGGGGGAAGATTGCTAGTGGCACTGACAGCTCAGTTCCCCACCCACCACAGGCTCAGCTCCATGGCTGCATATGCTGCAGGTGCACACACCGGCTCTATGCATCCTCAGCTTACCTCTCCTGCAGGATGCTCAGCTCCGGTGCCTGCTTAGGGGATGCAGGGTGTTATCTGATGCTGCTCTGTCCTCCGGAGCGCCGCACACACACACTCGCACAGCAGCTGCCTTTCTCCGCAGCTTCAGCTCAGATCAGCAGCAGCAGCATCCCCAGCGCGCTCCCGACACCCGGCTCCCTCCAAGAGACGGGAGCGCGCGTGGCATCACTCAGACCCGGAGCAGCGAGGCGCGCGCCCACCTACCTGAACGGGGAGACGGTCCAGGCGCGTGCACGGACGGTGAGCGTGCTCCCGCGGGATGGTACCCTAGGCATAGCGCGCTCTAGCGCCCCCCACAGGCACATACACAACCCGTCATGTACAGCATATTATTATTATTACCCACCTATAGCAGTCACTAACCGGTTTACCGGTTATCTTGCGAACATGTACTATTTATTTGTGTTTGTGAGAGGTGATAACTATTTTTCTATACAGACTAAACAGAAACAGTCCTAATATCACGGAACATTGCTGTTAGCTAGTTAAAAAAAACTCATGCTTCCCATTATTTAAAAAAAAAAAAAGATGGTCTTATTTACACACTATGGGGGGAATTTAGGTTCAAATTTGATAACAAACGCGAATACTTTGCGCTAATGCGCGTACTCGAGAAACGCGCAATCATATTAGAAATGCAAATTTGCACTACTCACGGCGAGGTTTCATGAATTTTGTACAAAAAGTGAACTGGGAGAAAAGCATGAAAAAGTGGGGAAACCGTCCTGAACCCCAAAAAAGTGACAAGACCGGAGGGTCTTAAATTATGTAAAATAGCAAAATTTTAGCACTTTTTAATTGTGGTTGAAAAATGGTAGCTAGCAAGTGTTTTTCATCAACTTAAAGTCCCACATCATTTAACCCATTATTGAGCTTTTTAGAGAAATTCACCTGAAAATTACC
Organism: Taudactylus pleione; assembly: GCA_031769625.1. Classification (NCBI taxonomy): domain Eukaryota; kingdom Metazoa; phylum Chordata; class Amphibia; order Anura; family Myobatrachidae; genus Taudactylus; species Taudactylus pleione. The sequence continues at coordinate 27,292,314 of JAUIMM010000040.1, read as the reverse complement.
TTTTTTTAACCAAATTATGTAAGTTAAACCCCTCCAAGTGCATGCTTATTCATTGGAAGGGTTGTACCAGAGGTTCTGGACTGTGGGCCTGATTCATCATGTATCGAAATTGCAACCGCGTACGCAGATCGGTCGATTGTGTGTACTGCTCATGCATTGCGGTGCATGTGCGTGAGTTAGCATTGCAATCGCCCTGTGATTGTCTACACAGATACATAGCCATTGCAGAGTGAGTGACGTCAGGTCAGCGTTTGGGGGTGGTAGGAGAATTGCAGGCGTGCCTGTCCGTTTAAACGCTGTTACTTGGGTGTGCATAAATTAGCCACTGCGGTGACATACACAGCTTGTGTACTCACTGCGTGCGTCAAGGTTAGCAATTTGAAGGTCAGACCTGTTGTAAATTGTGCGTGAGGGGCCAATGTTACTCGATGTTCCCGATGTACACGCAGGATTGCAAAGTATTACGGATGTGCGAAAGCGGTAGTGGGCATCCCCATGCTTACCTTGGGCGTCTCTATAATAGCTTTGTGATTGCAGTCATTAGCATATTTTCGCAGCAGAACTGGATGCGTAATTGCAGCTGCAATCGCAATAGGCCCTATGTCTTGACATTTTTTCCTTAAGAGAAAGAGGGGTATTCAATATGAAACGTTAACTTCACTGTCGAAGTTAACGTTTCATATCGGAGTTTTTACCTGAGTTAAAGTATCGGGCGCGCTCCCGCTTATCCCCGTATTCAATATAAAATTATCGAAAACGGGAACCTCCGAAGTTGGATTTGCGTAAAGTTACGATTTTTTCCATAAAAATTTGTAAGACCCCCCTAAAGTTGTAAAAACATGGGGGATCACTATGGGTACCCCCGTTTTAGCCTTTAAATTAAAGTCAGGGATTTAAATAGCCGCAGCAGGTGTTTTTTTACCGTCATTGAAGAAGTGTTGCAGAAGAGCACTTAGGTTATTTTTTTCATTTTTTTAAGTGGTCTCATCAAATTTGGGGTACATGAAAATGGGTACTAGCATATTTTTAAGTCCCTAAAGGTAATTTTAAAAAATTCTGCAAAAATGCACCTGCCGCTACTTTGCGCAATGAATAAAACACCTGCCCCATACTTGGGGACCCCACCAGAAATAATTTCGTTAGTTTGGTAATTTTTTTTTTAACATTTCCTTTTAAGGGGACATTCCCCAAACTACAGGCTATTTTTTATAAGCCTACACCCCCAAACCCCTATTCTGTATTTTTTTCACTTACTATAGTGATTTGAAAAATTATCCCTGTTTTTTTAAAAATGACCCTTGACCCCATTTAAGGAAAAAACGGGAATTTTCGGGAAATATGCCTGGAACCCCCCTAAAGATGTCCAGACATGGGGGATCACTATGGGTAACCTCGTTTTTGCCTGCAAAAGAAAGTCGTGTTTTTAAATAGCTTTGCCAGGTGTTTTTTCCTGCCGCGGCTATTAGAAACTCCGACTTCCTTCAGTAGTTAAAAATGGGGGTACCCATAGTGATCCCTCATATCTAGACATCATTAGGGGGTCCCTAGAATATTTCCAGAAAATTCCCGTTTTTGTTAACCTGTAAAAAAAAACAGTAAAAAATTAGAAAAAAAATGACATGAGGTCCCCCCCAATAGCCAAACCAGCCCCAGGCTTGCCATCCAGTGGTGGTTTCTAAAAATACGGGGAACAAAATGTGTAGGGTTCCACCGTATTTTAGAAACCAACACCAGGCTGCAGGGACTAGTGCTGGTTTTAAATATAGGGGGCAAAAATGACGTGGGGTACCCCCTATATTTAAGACCAGCACCAGACCCAACCGACCGGGGTGTAATGCCACAGCCCGGAGACCCAATCACCGGGGCTCCAGGTCCAAAGCATTACACCCCAAGTCGGTCAGCGCAAGCCGGTGATCTCGGGGGAGTTGGGGACCACCCAAAAAAGGGTCCCCCCTCTCCCGAGCACCACAGGCTTACGCTGAAGCCTGGGCTCATCCCCATACCCCTGGAGCGGTGGGTATGGGGGTAATATGGGGGCCAAATAATGTAAGACTATTGTAATTTACAATGGAACTACAAGTGCCAGCATACCTGCCATTTTGCACTTCTGGAACTACAAGTGCCAGCAGACATGCGGCACCTGTAATTTCACTGTAAAATAAATAGTTAAAAAAAGACAAAACACACACACCATGCCCAGTATAAGTTTATTACATACACCTACCCATTCACACATACTTACCTATACCAGATGTTCGCTATTTTTTAACTTTGTTCCCCAACATTTTTTTTTTTGGCCCCAAATTCAAAGTGCTTTTTTGGGGGTGTCCCGATTTTTTTTTTTTTGACATAGATCGTTTCAAGGGGTCATTCTGAAGGGTGCAGGCTATTTTTTTTAAACCTGCACCCCTAAACCCCAATACTGCACTTTTTTTCGCCACCTATTCAGTGGTGAAAAGTTATCCCCGTTTTTTATCAAAGACTTTTCAAAACTGCGATAAGTCTCTGAAATTGAATACGGTGTAAAAGTAAAACCTGCGATATTAATGCAAAAACGGACTTATCGCTCCCATATTGAATACCCCTAAAAGATTTTCTTTCCTTTTCACCTTTTCATGAGGTGCACACAAAAAACAAAAAAACACGAAAAACAAACAATGAGATAGTATCTTATCCCTGATGACAATGTGATACAAATATATTTAAATGGATTGTTTTTGCTGCCTGCTTGTATTATTGTGAGGAACCTGAGTGCCGCCCTTTCCTTGCCAGAAAGGTCTGCCACACAGTAGTGATATCCACTCGCCCTAGGACAAAGTGCTCTGTGCTTTGAAGCAGCAATGCTCCCGGCCACATACGGTGATGTCGGCTCACTCCAGAACGCCACTCATTGTGAACAATAGCAGCCACTTGAATACAAACAGATGTCGCTGGTGTAAAAAGGCAACAGACGTCTGTCAGCAGTGTGTGTCACCTGCCTTCTGCTCAATAGCACAGTAGAGGTTAGGACAACTAATGCATTTCTCGGCTGATTAGCACTAGCCATTTCCACAGAGGTAATGAGCTGAGAAACGCGTTGGGTACCCTCTACAGCACCCGGGAGAGCAGGTTTTTGCTTTGTGTGAGATTAATTCATTTCGGACAGTGACACACAACTACACAGCCCTGCTATGCTACAAGGGGGAACCTCCAATCTCACGGAGCAGGCCCATAACAGCACGTAAATTTACCTGCTGAAATCCATTATACAAGTACTGTGACTCAGGCTCCATCTTCTACATACCATTGTAACATCTAACTATAGCCAAAATCAGAGCGAGTCAAATGTAGCCTATCTTTTCCAACGTTTTACTAAGTGCTGGCTCCTCTTCTACTGCTTATTGCAGAGCTATATTTAATATTTAAGCATTGCTTTTTTATTAATGGTGGTATTTATACGTATTTCTGTGGCTACAGTCGTTTTGAATGTGATTTATTTTCTATTATATGTTGTCACATACATATTGATTTATTGTATTCATTCATGTGTCTTATTTGCAAGATTACATTATTTAAAAAAATCTTTTTATTATTAGCGCTCCCAGTTTTTTGCTTAGGTTATACATTTGATAGAAGATCTGGTACTGTTGTAGGTAAGTTAAGAGGACAGTTTCATATCATAAAACCATAAACTATTAATTTTTAATAAAATTAAAATGTACTCACATGGAATTGGAATATAACAGATATTTCTCAAACATAGGTTTCCACAGGGTCCTGGACACAGCTTGCAGCACTACTGTAAATGTGCATACTATGAGGCTGTGGTATAGGGATGGCCACTGATCGTTTTCCAGCAATGATCCAATGGTCAATGGCACAGAATGCCTCAGTAGGTTTGTTTCTCTCTGGGACAGGGATTGGAAGTTAGCCAACCCTTGGCAGCCTGCTATGCCCTGCCCCTTTCCCTGACTGGGCCACCACCTGCATCTCCCCACAACAGAGATGGCCATCGACGGGTGCAAACCATCAATGGTTCACAGTCGATGGCTTCATTCCATTGATGTTAACCACAGATGGCACCATCAATGGTTAACCCATAGATGGCCGTGATAAATCTCCCCCTTAGGGGTATATTTACTAAAGTGTGTGTTTTTAGAAGTGAAGTTGTTGAAGCAACCAGATTCTATTATTTATCTACCACCTTCTAGAAGATAATAGCTAAAATCTGATTGGTTGCTATGGGCAACACCTTCACTTATATAAACCTACAGTCAGGTGCATAAATATTGGGACATTGACAGAATTTTCATATTTTGGCCTCTATTCACCACCACAATGGCTTTGAAATGAAACAAACAAGATGTGATTTAACTGCAGACTTTCAGATTTAATTTGAGGGTAATTACATCCAAATCAGGTGAACGGTGTAGGAATTACAATGGTTTCTATATGTACCTCCCACTTTTTAAGGGGCCAAAAGTAATGGGACAAACTAAACAATCCTAAATCTAACTTTCACTTTTTAATACTTTGTTGCAAATCCTTTGCAGGCAATTACAGCCTGAAGTCTGGAACGCATAGACATCACCAGACGCTGGGTTTCATCCCTGGTGATGCTCTGCCAGGCCTCTACTGCAGATGTCTTCAGCTCCTGCTTGTTCTTGGGGCATTTTCCCTTCAGTTTTGTCTTCATCAAGTGAAATGCATGCTCAATTGGATTCAGGTCAGGGGATTGACTTGGCCATTGCATAACATTCCACTTTTTAGCCTTAATAAAACTCTTCAGTTGCTTTTGCAGTATGCTTCGGGTCATTGTCCATCTGCACTGTGAAGCGCCGTCCAATTTGTTCTGAAGCATTTGACTGAATATGATCATATAATATTGCCCGAAACACTTTAGAATTCATTCTGCTGCTTTTGTCAGCAGTCACATCATCAATAAATACAAGGAAACCAGTTCCATTGGCAGCCATACATGCCCACACCATGACACTACCACCACCATGCTTCACTGATGAGGTGGTATGTTTTGGATCATGAGCAGTTCCTTTCCTTCTCCATACTCTTCTCTTCCCATCACTCTGGTACAAGTTGATCTTTGTCTCATCTGTCCATAGGATGTTGTTCCAGAACTGTAATGGCTTTTTTAGATGTTGTTTGGCAAACTCTAATCTGGCCTTCCTGTTTTTGTGGCTCACCAATGGTTTACATCTTGTGGTGAACCCTCTATATTCACTCTTGTGAAGTCTTCTCTTGATTGTTGACTTTGACACACCTACCTCCTGGAGAGTGTTCTTGAGTTGGCCAACTGTTGTGAAGGGGTTTTTCTTCACCAGGGAAATAATTCTTCTGTCATCCACCACAGTTGTTTTCCGTGGTCTTCCGGGTCTTTTGGTGTTGCTCTCCGGTGCGTTCTTTCTTTTTAAGAATGTTCCAAACAGTTGATTTGGCCACACCTAATGTTTTTGCTATCTCTCTGATGGGTTTGTTTTGATTTTTCAGCCTAATGATGGCTTGCTTCACTGATAGTGACAGCTCTTTGGATCTCATATTGAGAGTCGACAGCAACTGATTCCAAATGCAAATGTCATACCTAGAATCAACTCCAGACCTTTTACCTGCTTAATTGATAATGAAATAATGAGGGAATAGCCCACACCATGAAATAGCTTTTGAGTTAATAGTCCCATTACTTTTGGCCCCTTAAAAAGTAGGAGGCACATATAGAAATCGTTGTAATTCCTACACCGTTCACCTGATTTGGATGTACTTACCCTCAAATTAAATCTGAAAGTGTGCAGTTAAAGCACATCTTGTTTGTTTCATTTCAAAGCCATTGTGGTGGCGAATAGAGGCCAAAATATGAAAATTCTGTCAATGTCCCAATATTTATGGACCTGAATTAGTCTCCCTTAGACTCTTAGATCCTTAGTCTCTCTTAGACCCTTAGTCTCCAACAGGCATTGATTAGTTAACATTAAAAAAAAAATTGCATTGACTCATCTGCATGCAGAGCTATTTTTGTAGAAAAATACGTACAGGAACTCATGGGGGGGGCAGAGGTTGGCGGAGCTCTGGAAAATGTGGATGGCACTACAGCAGGGATGTGGCATCAATTGGTGCATAAACCAATTTTTTTTTTTAAAGTCAACATTTCGGGTGTGTGAGTTGGTGTTATTATAACATGTCAATCATATAATCTATGGCTCCCCAACCAGCCCCACTGTGTCTCCCCAGGCAGCCGCACTGTCTCTCCAGCCAGCTCCACTGTATTTCCCCAGCCAGCCCCATTGTGTCTCTCCAGCTAGCCCACTGTGTCTCCCAAGGCAGTCCCACTGTGTCTCCCCAGGCAGCCCCAATGTGTCTCTCCAGGTAGCCCCAGTTGGTCTCTCCAGCCAGCACCAGTGTGTCACCCCAAGCAGCCCCAGTGTGTCTCTATAGGCACCCAGCCAACCCCACTTTGTCTCCCCAGCCAGCCACAGTGTGTCTCCCCAGCCAGCCACACTGTGTCTCCCCAGCCAGCCCCACTGTGTCTCCCCAGCCAGCCCCACTGTGTCTCTATATTCAGCCCCACTGTGTCTCTTCAGCAAGCCCCACTGTGTCTCCCCAGGTAGCCCCAGTGTGTCTCAACAGGTAGCCGCAGTGTGTCTCCCAGGTAGCCCCAGCGTATCTCTCCAGCCAAACCCAGGGTGTCACCCAAGCCAGCCCCAGTGTGTCTCCCCAGGTAGCCCCAGTTTGTCTCTTCAGCCAGCCCCAGTGTGTCTCTCTAGGCAGCCCCAGTGTGTCTCCCCAGCCAGCATCTCGCTTGACTGGCAGCCAACCTCCTAATTGGTTGACGGTCGGAGAGCTATAACTGGCTCATGGCTAGCACCAAATTCATAGTGCCATCGCTGTGTCCGGTCTCAACGGCTGCCGGTCCACAAGCAGCAATCAGCTTGCGGCCCGGCACCAAATTCATACTGCTGCAGCTTGCCACCCAATGCTGCCCGCTGACAGGCAGTTCTGAAACACCATTTCTGATTACATCATTTTTTAAATAAGCTTCATGAACAGCTTTCCTGTGCGTTCCGCCTGAAAAATAGCTGTAATATGTCTTTAGCACGATGTACTTAGCATATTATGTTACAAGGTGTTCCACTTGTAAATAGTCAAAGTATACACTGTAAAAAGTTGGAGTAGTTTCTAAAATAGAATAAACAGGATTTAAATATACAGTATTATGCACTCTAAAAAGAACTGTTAAAACATTTATTTTTACACAGAAAGTAAGGGTGCAATGCGGATCTAAATGAAAAACTGGCAAAATATTTTAGAACATGAATACTAACCTGCATCACACTGTGTTTTGCGTTTTCAAGGCAACAAATAACTTGGAGACCAGGTATTTTAAAACTCCACAGGTCAATCATTATGTGCCATGTCATCTGTATCAGTACTCATCATGGAGGGGATTTAGGGCCTGATTCAGACCCGGTCGCAAGCGCTGAGCACTCACAACCGGGTCGATAGTGGCCCAGAGCGCATGCACACAACAGAGCCGACTCCGTCGTGCGCATGCGCGAGACCCGGATAGCGACGGGCAATCCGTCGCTCCGGGTCTCGTACCAAAGGGGGCGTGCTGTCGATGTTGAGTGGCAACACGCCCCCTTTGGTGGGCGGGCCAAGGGAGTGGCTGCCCAAACGGAGGCGTTCCCATGTGAACGCCTTCGTTTGGGGCCGGCCCCACTGACATCACGAGTGATGTCAGTGGGAGAGATTTCGTCTCTGTTAGAGCCGAAACCTCTCTGGGGTTCTTCCTGGCCGCTTGCTATAGTTGTGGGTGGTCACCCACAGCTATGCGAGCGGCCAGGAGGCCGTTTTAAAAAAAAATAGCCTGGCCCTGATTCAGAGCGAGCGCTTTGTCAGAGCGACCGGCTCTGAATTAGGGCCTTAGTTTAGCACAATGTGGCACTGGACATCTTTACTCATTTTTCTGCAATGAAAAATAAGCAAATATGTTGTCTCAGATTGTCATGGCCCAACATCTCCTGAGTCATTACAGGCATATCACATTGAATTAAATTCCACACTGATCTCCTAATTCCTATTCCATCTTAGCATTTTGGGCCTGATTCAGCAAGGAAAGCACGGATGAGGACACACGTAATCGGCCGCTGCGTGAATATGCTAATGAATGCATACGCACGGCAATCGCAGCAGAATAAGCAAATGCCCAGCACTACATAATAACACCCACTTCCCTTTACTTGTGTCCTCTATACCTGGCAAGACAGCGGAAACATCGGTAACATTGAGACCATCAGACCCATACGCACAATAGTGGTTGACCTGACCCTCACGCAGACATAGAGATACTTCCTGTGTGCAACTAGACCTTAGGCTGCGTCCACCACCAAAAGGGCTTAATTATGCACACCCCTGAAACGCAGTTCAAATGCACAGGCACGCCTGCGTTTAAACCTTGGAGATAAAGTGGAGAGAGATAAAGTACCAACCAATCAGCTCCTAACTGTCAAACACAGCCTGTAAAATGGCAGTTAGATGCTGATTGGTTGTACTTTCTCTCTCCATTTTATGTCCAAGGTTTGATACATCTCCCCCTTAGTCAATTAGCTTCTCCCCCTGCAACTTCAACTGTCCACACATTCCCTAGCTCCCTCTGTATCAAGCCTTGCAGATAAATAAAGTGGATAATTGCCCAAAGCAACTAATCAGCTTCTGAAGTTTCATACACTGTGCTAGATAAAATGACAGTTAGAAGATGACTGGTTGCTTTTGGCATCTTTTCCACTTGACTTCAAGGTTTGATACATATCCCCCTAGATCATACTCTGTGCTCTAATGTTGGCCTTACAATAGCGAGATTTCGTGCTGATTGCACGATTTTAGATGCATCATATGATGCATTGTGTGGAAATCGTGTAGTATTTAGGTAGGAATACTATCCAATGCACGCTCCCGCCACTGTTCTATCGTATCTTATGATCAGACGTGCAGCCCATATTATCCGTCATAATCGTATGCAGATCATGCCATGTATTTACGCATTCAATGCTTCGTGTGTCCGACTGCCCGAACGGCGTCATTTAAATCTATTATGATCGCATGTTTTTGGTGAGGCACACGATAGATCGTATCACGACCAGTCGTATAGGGGCGAGGGTTCGTACGTCAGATCGTATATACATCGAGTGTCAAAAGAGCACTAAATCATACGGTCGGGACTGCCAGAGAGCTGCCGGGAAGTTCAAGGGACAACGTATGATGAATCACATCTTATGCTGGTCGTACTAGTGTATGGCCAGCATAACTTTCCATCTGTGTGCTTTCAATTACTCTGAGCTGCAATGCAGGTGTGCTGCCTGAAAGTGTGAGAATGTCAGTTTCCGCTATGGTATTACCCTGCACGTGAGAGCTCCTGGCTGGCTATTCGTATTGTTGTGTCTACAGAGTTATCACCTTCCCTTGCTACTCACTCCATTGGCTAACTTCTGGTGGAATATCCTGCTATACCCAACTTTGGTATTTAGTAGGGATGTGCAGGCTCGGATAGGTTCGAGTTTGCACGTGGAGTTCGGATTTTTCCCTCCAAAAAAACGGAACTCAGAACGAGGCAAAACGTCATCTTACATGGACGAACATCATCATTCCTGGTCTTTTGTCCAGGAATGATGATGTTCGTCCATGTAAGATGACGTTTTGCCTCGTTCTGAGTTCCGTTTTTTTGGAGGGAAAAATCCGAACTCCACGTGCAAACTCGAACCTATCCGAGCCTGCACATCCCTAGTATTTAGACAGATCTACATCCAGCTTAATGACCACAGTCTGCACGTATTCCAGCTCCACACAATCCACCTAGTGTGGTAAGAACCTGGTTATGAAGAGGGGCTCTGGGCCTTTCTCAGATACTGGTGCATCTTGGACTCTGGGCCTGATTCAGACCCGCTCGCAAGCGGGTCGATGTTGGCCCAGTGCGCATGCGCACAACGGAGGCGGCTCAGGCGTGCGCATGCGCTAGACCTGGATAGCGACGTGCAAGCCGTCGATCCGGGTCTCGCTACAAAGGGGGCGTGCTGTTGATGTTGAGTGACAGCACGCCCCCTTTAGTGGGCGTGCCGGGGGCGTGGCTGCCCAGACGGAGGCGTACCATCTAGGGCCGGCCCCACTGACATCACAGGTGATGTCAGTGGGTGGACTTCTTGCTCTGTAAGAGCAAGAAGTCCACTGGGACTTGCGGCAATGAGACCCTACCACAAGGGTCTCGTCGCAAGTCCGATGGTCGCGATGGTCTTGACCGTCATCCTGGCCGCTCGCACTAGCTGTGGGTGGTCACCCACAGCTATGCGAGCGTCCAGGAGGCCGCTCTAAAAATACAATAGGCGGGCACTGATTCAGAGCGAGCGCTCTGAAAGAGCGTTCGGCTCTGAATCAGGCCCTCTGTTCGTTGCTGTGTACTTACTGTGACCAAAAAAAAAACATTTCCACATTTGCCTATTTAGGAGTGTATTCATACTATAGGGGAGATGAACAAAACCTCGGAGAGAAATAAAATGGAGAGAGATAAAGTACCAACCAATCTGTCACTTTCCAGGCTGTGTTTAGAAAATGACAGTTAGGAGCTGATTGGTCAGTAATTTATCTCTCTCCTCTCTCGAAAGGAGGAGGTGGGAGCTGGTATCAATTGCCCTGGCCTGGGCTTGCTGGAGGCTCACAGCGCCCCCGCCCAGCGCATAGCTGCATTTTTTTGTCTGTTTCTTTTTTCCTGAGGGGGCGTGGCTACGCCTCCCACGATTAGGCCATGCCCCCTGTCACCCGGGCCCGGCGCAGCTCTTGGCGGCCTTGCATCTACCCAGGGCTGTAACTAGGGTAGTGCGACCAGTGCCATGGCACAGGGCACCACAGGGCAGGGGGCGCTGTTTGGGCCTGTAAATTTTCCTGTTCATTATCATTCTCACTTGTAGCTTCCTCTTCTTTTATCCCCAGCATCTTCTGTCCTCCCCTACTCTTCCATGGCCCTTCCCCATGGCCCTTTTTGCACTATCTTATATCCCTATTTAAAAAATGGGGGGGAGACGCCAATGCTCTCTCTGGCACAGGGCAGGTAAGTCTAGTTACGGCTCTGCATCTACCCCTTTGTATCTTGGGACATTGCTCTGGGCCCATCTCAGGTATCTGTTTATACTGGACTCTGGGTCTGACTAAGAGATGCATGCAATGTCACATGCAGCGCTACACACGTGTAGCGACTGGTAAGCATAGGGAGTTGCAGAGAGGATTTATTTGCAAAGTAAGTGACAGATAGTCAGCATTTGGGGGAGGTAGCTGGGGTGGTTAGAAAAACACAGGTGTGTCAGGACCATTTTCTTGCCGTGTCCTAGTGAGTCTCTGTGAAAATGAATGCAGCTGGAGAGGCCCCAGCGTCTTAGGTGAGATGCTCATTTGTAGACAGCATAGGCTCAGAGGTTAGATGTGCGACTGAGGTTTCAGATGTTGCTTTTCTACATAAGGGGCAAATGTGAGAAGGTGGGCGTGTTTGTGCTCTAAACGGAGGCATTAGCGTATTTTCTCAATGCCAGTGCGTATGGGATCGCAGCAGCAACAGGCATTGGGTGCATCTCTGAATCGGGCACTCTGTTCATTACGGTTACTTATTGTTTATGCTATATTTATCATATAGATAAAACTGCTGCAAACCTATCACTGCTCTTTTATTGTCAGTACAAATAAGGGCACCCATTGTAACTAACTGTACCATCTCTATCTAGTCAGGGCTGGATTAAAGCTATGGGCAGATCCGGTGCTATTAAAGAGATAGGCAGATGAATTATATCACATAAAATATGTATTTTTTACAATATAATATGTGTTTGTGGGTGCATGTTACAGCTACTTACCGCTGAGTGCATCTGGTCCAATCCATAGATCTCCTCTTCTGGATAGTTGGTTTTCTATCTAAGCCAGGGGCATTTTTGTAATGGGTGCAGGAAGGGCCCGCACCGCACACCCTGCACCCATATTATACTTACCTGTCCAGAGTCCCAGGGTGACACTGGTGTCAGCACTGTAAAAACGTCTGGAAAATGGCCACCGCGGGCCATTTTCCTATCGTTTTGCGCATGTGCAGTACAGGAAAAATACCCACCGTGGCAATTTTCCCGGTGACCTGCGCATGTGCTATAGACTCTGGGCACACTCTAGTGCCCAGAGGGCCTGATTCAGAGCCGGACGCTATTTGCGCTCGCTTGTTCAGAAAAAGGGGCCGGCTATTTAAATTGAGTGCTCGCTCTTTGCGGTCTGTTGACGCCTCTATGTCTGAGCGAGCGAACGAAACATGCGCTCACTATTTTGTAAACACGCCCCCTGGCCGCTCGCATCATAAGTCATCTCCGCTATTTATTAGATTAATCGAGTACATCGAAAGGCGAATGAACTGCTCGCAGTGCTTGTGGTTGGATTTTACTACTGCAATCATGCGAACAGTTCAGGCTAAGAAACAACCAAGTGACGTGGTCGACGATGCTGCTTTGTTAATTATGCACACCCTTAAAACGCCCGTTTTGACCGTTTGGCACACCTGTGTTCGGATCTCCACTCCCCGTTTTCAAGCACCTTCCCCTGTTACCACCCACAAACGCCTCATCCTGTCACTCAAATTAGCAGGCACTCGCAATTTTGCGAACACACGTTTTCCGACCGCACTGACTGGTTGGCGCATGCGCAGATGTGCGATCATCGCTCGGAGCGAGCAAGCGGCCGCTTACGAGCGGTTCTGAATCAGGCCCAGAGTCTACATGTGCAGTGATGGCCGCGCTGTGCTCAGTGCACTGCTGGCTGCCAGACTGAGAGGAAGGGGCCCCTGACGGAGACTGCACAAGGGCCCCCTTCTTTCTAGAAATGCCCCTGGTCTAAGCCACCAGATCTGCAGAGATGTAAAGGTGTGAATCCTAGCACCATGTTAAGTGGGGCCAGTGGAATTTACAAGCAACATATATATAACATTTATATGCACAATAATGTTCTGCCTTATCTGCTCCCAGGTGGTATTACTATACCCTTCACCCCACAAAGTGAGCCTGATTCAGAGGTAGGCGCACTGCTCATGCTTCCTGATGGTTACCACTGGGGGCGCATATTAGAATTGCACGGAGACCTATGGAATTTCTATAGGTGTTCCTGGGCAATTACTTTAATGGTGATGGGCGTGTATGTGTCAGGGACTGCGTCAAAAGACGCAGTTTCACTAGCACCGGCAGCCATGATCCAACAGACATTCTGGGGTATATTTACTACAGTGTAGTGCATATTTTATAAGTGGAGTTGTTGCCAATAGCAACCAATCAGATTCTACTTGTCCTTTATCTAGCACCTTCTAGAAGATAATAGCTAGAATCTGATAGGTTGCTATGGGCAGCAACTACACTTCTAAAAACCTGAACTTTAGTAAATATACCTCTCTGACTCTAATATCTGATGGTGCAGTCGATGTTCGATCGTCTTCATGCGCACATTGGCGGATTTGCATTGCGGCCAGTGGGTGTCTTAATAGGATGCCTACCGACCGCGGCATTAGCATAAAGACGCAGTGGTGGCTATGAATTTGTCGCAGCTGCTACTGCAGATTCATCCATCTCTGAATCAGGCCCAATATTACGACACCCCCATCCCATCACTCAGATAGCAATAATATACTCCCCATAATATTACTACACCTCCACCCCACTGCCCAGATAGCAGTAATATACCCCCATAATATTAATATACCCCCTATCCCACAGATAACATTAATACACCCCACCCCCAGACCAAAGCCGTAACTAGACTTTTTGGTGCCCTGTGCCAGAGAGAGTATTGGTGCCCTCCCCCATTTTTTAAATAGGGACATAAGATAGTGCACCTGAAAAAGGGCCATGGCCTCATGGGGAAGGGCCAGGGAAGAGATAGGGGCAGCCAGGAGATACTAAAAGAATTCACTGACCCGACTATTCAAAAGTTAATCAGAGTGCATTTATCTGGATATTGGCATCAAACATAACCAAATGTGAATGCCACTAATACATACAGTATGTTGGAGTGGCCCTTTGACCAGGGCCGGCCCTAGCCCAAATTTTTTGGTAAGCAAGTATATTTTTTGGCGTCCCCCTATCCAGTGCCCCTTTTACAGTGCCACCGGAAGTGGTCCCCTCTGTGCAGTGCCCCTTGTGCCCCCAGTAGTATTCCCCTAATATAGTGCCCCCAGTAGTAGTCCCCCTATGCAGTGCCCCCAGTAGTGGTACCCTGTTGCAGTACCCCTTTTACAGTGCCCCCGGTAGTGGTCCCCCCTGTGCAGTGCCCCTTGTGCCCCCAGTAGTATTCCCCTTATATAGTGCCCCAGTAGTACTCCCCCCCTATGCAGTGCCCCCGGTAGTGGTACCCACTATGCAGTGCCCTTTATATAGTGCCCCCAGTAGTGGTACCCCCCTTGAAGTGCCCCTAGTAGTAATCCCCCCTTGTAGTGCCCCTAGTAGTAAACCCCCCCTTGTAGTGCCCCCAGTAGTATTCCTCCCCCCTTGTAGTGCCCCCAGTAGTATTCCCCCCATGTAGTGCCCCCAGTAGTATTCCCCCTGTAGTGCCCCCAGTAGTAATCTCCCCTTGTAGTGCTCCCAGTAGTTGCCCCCCTTTGTAGTGCCCCCATTAGTAGTCCCCCCTTGTAGTGCCCCCAGTAGTAATCCCCCCTTGCAGTGCTCCCAGTAGTAATCCCCCCCCTTGTAGTGCCCCCAGTAGTATTACCCCCTGTAGTGTCCCCAGTAGTATTACCCCCTGTAGTGCCCCCAGTAGTATTACCCCCTTCTAGTATCCCCAGTAGTATTACCCCCTGTAGTGTTCCCAGTAGTATTCCCCCCCTAATAATCCCCCCTTGTAGTGCCCCCCAGTAGTATTACCCCCTGTAGTGTCCCTAGTAATCCCCCCTTGTAGTGCCCCCCAGTAGTATTACCACCTGTAGTGTCCCCAGTAGTATTCCCCCCTAGTAATCCCCCCTTGTAGTGCCCCCAGTAGTATTCCACCTTCCCCTGCCCCCCGCAGTAGAGACGTAATGAAAATTAAAAAAACCCCACTTACCTGAAACCCGCTCCTGGTCCCGCCGCCGATACCAGCTCCTCCGTCCGCCGATTTGCATTATGGGAGTGACATCACGTCATGACGTCACTCCCATTACCCACTGCGGGAGCCGGGAGATGTCCGGCTCTGGCAGTGGGAGCAGCAGCAGCCGATGAGAGTCTGTCTGACTCTCATCAGCTGCTAAAGCAAACACAGCGCCGGCGGCTGTGTGTTTGTGCTGTGTAGCGCTGACCGAACTCCATCCGGTCAGCGCTACACACGCAGTGCAGCTGTGTCACAGAGACACAGTCTGCACTGCAGCCCGCATGGTACGCAGCTGAGGCGCCCTTCACTACGTGGCGCCTTACGCAGCTGCGTACCATGCGTAACGGGAGAACCGGCCCTGCCTTTGACCCAATCGTTTCAAGTCTTTTCATTTGGGAAGGGTCTCTCTGTTTTTTATATTATTTGTTTCCGGACTCATTATGGTGAATGTTATTATCCTGGAGATTTTTTACCTAGAATATGTGCAAAGGAATTGCTTTTGTTATTAATCTATGAATGGATTTTAGAGATCAGCGATATCACCAATTGTTTATCTGCAACATTGTTTCATATTAATATCATACAGCTGAGACTGTATCTATTTTATGTTTATTGCTTATTTTTTATATGTGTTAAGTTGGGCAACGTAAGTGGGTTAAACAAATGTATAATTTTTTTTACTGTCATCTTTTTAATTTTGGACCAGCTCTCATATAGCTCTTATACATTATATACTGTATTGTACAATTAATAGTAATTAATCATACCCATAAGAGTTGATAGTTACTGTGGTGGGATAATATTTAGTGGTACCACAGACTATGGTTTATGTTTATTGCTGCTGAGATTGCAAACCTACACAGAGTTTGTTTATAGTTCATGCTGCAACCACTAATTACCCCTACACGAGAGGATTGATATTGGGTACAGGCGCCGGAATGTAATAGTTATTTATTCAAGCAACAGTTTTGAGCAGAGATTGTACATTAAGCAGTTATTGTGGTAGACATCCGGACCATGTCCACCTTAAACTTTTAATTCTAGTACATATTCATTATACTGAAAAATCACCTGGAAAACAAGACATCTTGATATACTGTGTCACTGTGGGCCTGATTCAGACCTGGTCGCAAGCGCTGAGCGCTCGCAACCGGGCCGATGGTGGGCCAGTGCGCATGCGCACGACGGAGCCGGCTCCGTCGTGCGCATGCGCGAGACACGGACAGCGACAGGCACTCCGACGCTCCCTTTGGTGGGCGGGCCGGGGAGTGGCTGCCCAAACGGAGGCATTTCCATGTGAACGCCTCCGTCTGGGGCCGGCCCCACTGACATCACGAGTGATGTCAGTGGGAGAGATTTCGGCTCTTTTAGAGCCGAAATCTTTCTGGGGCTTGCGGCAACGAGACCCTACCACAAGGGTCTCGTCGCAAGCCCGGTGGTCACGATGGTCTTGACCATCATGACCATCTTCCTGGCCGCTCGAGTGGCCAGGAGGCTGTTCTGAAGAAAAAATTGCTCGGCCCTAATTCAGAGCGAGCGCTCTGTCAGAGCGTCCGGCTCTGAATCAGGGCCTGTGTTTCTTATTTATTTAATCAGACTGATCCCTGCTTCTGAAAGCTTCCCTTTAGTTTCCATGTATTTTTCCATGCACACAGATTGGGAGCAACATAAACCCAATTGACTTCCAACTCTGCATCAGGCCCTTTATATTATTCCTATACCTTAACATCTTCCATATTATTTCTTGGTTTTATTGTGTCTGTTTGACTTGAATGTTCTTTATTTTGCATCTGTTTGTTCTATATTTTGCACTACTAGCCACCTACCAGTCACCACCCATTACTTTTCTCACACATTTCTGATACTGTCTGACCCGATCGCAACAGCACCTCTGCATACAAACGCCATTGGGTTTTTCAGAATTTTTTGTGCATTTGCAAATAGTCGCTCAACTGCGTGAACATCAGGATTGCCTGCGGCTATCAGTCAGGCCCAAAATGTCTGTCGACAGACAGACATTTGATCGGACAAACTGAAACCATCAGATTTTGTGACCATACACCGGGGAGAAGTATCAAAGCTTGGAGAGAGATAAAGTACCAACCAATCAGCACCAATCATTTTACAGGCTGTGCTTGAAAAATGACAGAATCCGATTGGTTAGTATTTTATTTCTCTCCAAAGTTTGACACATCTCCCCCACTGTGATATATTTCACAGTGTATGGCCATGATATCTGTGTTTCCTCACAGGGGAGGAAACCTTTCCCTGTTCCTCCCTTCTGATAGAACAGGAACAATGCGGGGTAGTCGGCCGCAGCAGCACATAAACTCCCAGGTGTGGCCAACTAATTATCGAATCTTTCGGACATGGTAGATGATTTCAACATATCCAGCAGATCGATAATTAGTGGTCAGCCGTGGCAATACACTGGACGATAATCTGGACTATCCGCCAATATGCGTATTGTATAGTGTATGCCCAGCATTCGGTTATGAGGTTGTAGGTAGGCTTAGGGTTGTAATTTGGCTTGGCAAAGACATTCATACAACTCTGAGGTTGAAGAGGATCAGGGGCGAAGCGTGGGTGGAGCAGATGGAACTCATGCTCCTGGCGCTGACACCTACAGGCAGGGCCACCATCAGGGGGACTCTGCCAGGATTGAAGTCCCAGGCCCGGACGCAGTGTCAGATTAAGGTCCACATGGGCCTGGAGCTGAAATTTATGAAGGTCCTATTGTGTGCCACCGTAGGGGGTGTGACCAGCCCAGAGTGGGTGTGACTAGTGATGTGATGTCATAACCTGTCACTGTCTGACCAGTGCAGTTCGGTGACAGACAGACATCTTCATGTGCAGACAGTGCAGCTCAAATGGGCTGGCATCAGTCACCCCAATTAGCCCCTGATGCAGAGCTGTATCAATAAATTTTAGTGCCCAAGGCCAATTCAGGTGTAATTATTGCTGCCATAACAACACTACTTCACCCATCACATATACCCCTAACTAAATACACCACCCACCCATTGATATGCCTCTCACTCATCCACCAATGCTGTATACAGTACTCCCTTACCACTACTAGGGGTATATTTACTAAAGGTCAATTTTAATCGATTTTGATTGATTTAAAATCAATGAAAATGGACCTTTAGTAAGTATACTCCCTACTCTCAGATACCATTCATCAAACACTGAAATAACTCTCACTATCATCCCCCAACCCCACACATCCTCCAATAAATAACCTTGACTCTCAATCACTCCATAGACCAGGGTTCTCAACTCCAGTCCACAAGTACCACCAACGGGTCTGTATTTATTAGACCTGCTTCCACAGACAGACATTCTTAAAACATGACCTGTTGATATTGTGTGTTATCGCATATATATATATATATATATATATATATATATATCTATATATATATATATATATATATATATATAACATATGATATTTTCTATGTAGATGGTGTGGTCACATACCAAGGGCACCCCAGATGGTTGAGTGCCGTGGATTAAGCCTGTCATTTATATAAATATATATATATATATATATATATATAAGCAATACAATGGGCGTCACTCCGGTCAATAAATTGCTCCACACACGGTAGTAATTATCAACGTTTCGAGGGTACTTTATTCCCTCGTCATCTTAGCCTGATGACGAGGGAATAAAGTACCCTCGAAACGTTGATCATTACTACCGTGTGTGGAGCAATTTATTGACTGGAGTGTCGCCCATTGTATTGCTTATGTTGTACCTGTGTTACTGGGTTCCTTGGGAAGGCACCTGGCATTAAGATACACCAGCGAGGGAGTGCTGTCCATTTCTGGAATTATATATATATATATATATCTTGGAGCTCTGAGGCTGGAGAACTGCTACAGTCTTTTCATGTCCACTGTTTCTTCTCTGTCTATCACTCTCTCCTCCTTTGCTCCTTCCAACTGGTTCCCTTTACACTCCCTTCTCTTCTCTAGGGCTCTGTCCATGTTTGTCTCCACTTTCCTTTTGCCCAAACCTCTGTTTTTGATCTCTTCCTCATCTTTTGCACCCTTTTCCTCTAAACACTCGAGAGTCTTTCTCTCTCTCTTACCAATAATTATCTTTCTACTTCATTCCTCTCATTCTCTTTCTCACTGCATTGCTCCTTTGGTAACTTATCCAGAAGCAGCAGACGGTGAAAGCCAGGCAGAAGCTCTGCGATGGTAGTGGTGAGAACAGTCTCAGCCAGAGGCATGTTATAATACTCCTTGCACCCTCTGACTCTTTGTGTCACGTGGCTCACGTCTTCTTATGACAGAAGCATGTATGTTCTCCATCTCCCGGTAGTTCACCGACAGTCGCTAGTCTCCGGGGCTAGAAAGCAGTAACTGGTCAACACTTTTTCTAGGGACGTTGGACATCAGCCGAGTCGACCTTGCCAATCAATGTTTTGAATCTCTGAGCCATCCACAAAGCCCTCACTCTGGATCAGGACATTTTTCAGGGCAAGCCTGTACAAGTGCAGTCTGACATTGCCACAGCAGTGAAATGTAAAACAAGATAAATTATGTGAAGAAATCTTCACAACAGGCGCTCAGGTGGGCCCAATTTCCAAAGCAGTTGTAATTAATGAGTGTAGTCACACTCAATAGAATTAATACAAAAGATAATAAAATACAGCGCTAATATAAATTAATTCTCTTAATGAGTATAATATAACCAGATGAAGTGCAATCAATTAATAAATTGAAAGAATTTTAATAATGATGTATATAATAAAAAATATATAATAAAAATACATATAAAAACATGCATAAGCCAGTCTGTAAATTAGGCTACCCCTACATATGGTACTTATATACAGGTGGATATGAATGTCAATAGCTTATTGCTCTACGACTCCTTAGGATGACAGTGGAAAGATACTTAAAGATTCCAATTGGATTAATCTCTACCAACTCACGATGTATAGGGATCCAGAGAGTATCAAAGCAACATCATGCTATTGGAATGTCCCTTGGAGTGGTGAAACAAACGTAGTCCAAAGGATTTCTTTAGAGACAACTGCAGAGGTCCATCTGTCGCTTGGTGATTGCCCAGACTAAAAATTGTATGGTCCACGGAGTCTGTTCCAGAGTAAAGCTGACAGTAATGTAAATATGAATCCAGATGTATCTTCTAAATGTAGAGGGGTGCTCAATCTAATGACACGTTTCGCTGGGTAACCCCCAGCTTTATCAAAAAGCTGGGGGTTACCCATCGTAACTCTCTTTGAAGTCCATAGGTTCCACAGGGCACCCGCCCTGACATATCTGGCTTCTATGGGCTATGTTTCCTGGTCACCTGTTTCCCGTCTTTTTCTATGTGAGAACATGATTCTTATGTGTACCAGTCTTCGTTCTCTCCTCTCCTACTCCAGCCCTAGGCTTGTCATGAACTGAAGTGCCTCTGGCTCGGGGCATGGTATAGGGGGAAAGACCGTTGCACCCACCACCTGCACCCCAAGGTCTCCCTGTGGACCCTATGGACTTTGAAGAAATAGAGTTATCGAAGGTACGTTTTACTCTTTCCACCGAGTTTTGGGTCTTTTTCAACAATTTTTTTCGTGGTATCCATTTAAACACCGTTTTTAACGTTTTTCTCAAGAAAACACATGGTATCCAAGAAAAGTCATGGTCGGGATAAAAATGGCTTCTTATCACGGATTTGGTTTCCGTGGAAACAAAATCCCTGATAAGTGCTGACATTGGAGCAAATAGGATATCCCCGGGCAAGGTAATTAGCTGCAGTAATTTATCAGGTCTAATTGGATACTGGCCTAAGCTTCTTGAACAATTTGACAATTCAAGAAAAACAGGATCTTGTTCCATTAAACAGTCAGTCAGTAATAAAAATGTGGATGGAGAGATAGAGATCCCAGTGTCCCTCCTGAAAGCAGCAATAAAAAATAATTCTAAACAAGCCGGGATAATCATTCATTCCTATTGCTGTTTTATAATCTGTCAAAGCCGCAGATGACCGACAAACCGACCGTTACTAAATATACCCATAGGAGTGACCAAGGTGTGCTCTGAAAGCTTACAATAGCTTAGGCTGTCAGAGTAGGGAGAGGTATACTTGATGGTTCCTCTATGCCATGGTTCCCCCCCTCATGGCCCAGAAATGAAAAAGTCCAGGGGGTTTAGTTACGAAGCGTTGGGTTGTAAAACCTGGCACTTCTTTTATGCAAGATATTTAAAAGAGCAATGCTTTTATCAGTAAGACATGGTTACTAAAAGCACTGCCCTTTTAAATATCGATCATAAAAGAGGATCAGAAGTGCCGGAGTTTACACAACACTTCATAAACCAACCCCCAGATACTAAAGCTATCCATGCCTGAGCACAGCTTAATTATTATCTCAGTCAGTTTGATTTATCCACCTGTGCTGAAGCAGGGATAGCCCTAATGTCAGCACTGCGAGTGGGCCATGGGGACTAAGGTTAGGCAAAACTGCTCTATACCTCACACCCAGTGGCATAACAAGGGTATTTGGAGCCCAGGGCAAATTTTAAAATGGAACCCCCACCACCCCCGCCTGTATGCGCGCACCGAAGGCAAAAAAATGGGCGTGATCACAAGGGGTGGGGTCACTTAAAAACGGGGCGTGTCAACAGGACACATATACCCCTTTGTCGTCACTCCTAACATTCCTTTCCATATGCACCTTAACCCCTGTAGTGCTCTTTATACAGTCCACCCTATGCAGTGCCCTCAGTAGTGGTCCCTCTTATGCAGGCCCACAGCAGTGCCCCTTGTACAGTACCCCCAGTATCCAATGTCCCCAGTAGTGGTGGCTCTTATGCAGGCCCCCAGTATTGCCCCTTATACAGTAGCCCCAGTAGTGGTCCCCCTTATACAGTGCCCCTAGTAGTGGTCCCCTTTATGCAGGCTCCAGATTGTGCCCCTTATACAGTTCCCACAGTAGTAATCCCCTTTATGCAGCCCCCCAGTAGTGGTCCCCACTATCCAGTGCCCCTTGTAGTGGTCCTCCCTATTTAGTGCCCCCATTGCAGTGTCCCTTGTGCCTCCAGTAGTAAGCCCCTTATATAGTGCTCCCAGTAGTAGACCCCCTTATGCATTGCCCCTTATATAGTGCCTCCAGTAGCAGTCCCCCCATGCAGTGCCCCCAGTAGTGGTCCCCCTATGCTGTGCCCTTATATAGTGCCCCAAGTAGTAGTCCCCCCTATGCAGTGCCCTTTATATAGTGCCCCCTGAGTAGTCCCCCCCTATGCAGTGCATATTATATAGTGCCCCCAGTAATAGTCTGCCCAGTAGTGGTCCCTGATGGAGTGCCCCCAGTAGTAGTCCCCCCGATTAGTGCCCCCAGTAGAGGTCCCCCCAGTGGTGCCTCCAGTAGTAGTCCCCCAGTGTTACAGCACAGCTAACTGAAAGTGTTTACCTTTCCCACACATCGATGTTCTGTAGATAACAAGGACTGGTATAGGCTATGGGGGGAAGAGGTTAGATTTAGGGTGCGGGGAGGAAGGGATAGTTTAGGGGTTAGGTTAGGCGTCCCATACCCATCCCGATGCAAACCTAGGAGGACATACCAAATACTAGAATATGAACATAAAATATAGTATATATTGACAAACACTATCGAATACAAGTAATTTTATAGAAAATCTCATATTATATTCTGTTACTGAAATTATTTTTTCCAGTACGAGCACCTTATACTATTGTATCCAATATTTTTTTCCTAATTGGAGTACAGTATTGCCATTTATATCTCTAATATAATAACATATAATTTGTATTTTGTTTTTTGAATCATTTAAGGCAATTATTGATTTTAACATTTGTATTTACATTTGTCACCTTTTTGTCATAAATAGGTTTTAATTTCTACATTAAAACATAGTACATCACAATATATATTTATATATACAGTATAGCCATGGCCAAACATTTTGAGAATGACACAAGTATTGGTTTTCACAAAGTTTGCTGCTTCAGTGTTATTAGACCGGTTTTTTAGATGTTACTATGGTATATTGAAGTAAAATTACAAGCATTTCATAAGTGTCAAAGGCTTTTATTGACAATTACATTAAGTTTATGCAAAGAGGATTGACCACAAGTACTCAATGGGATTAAGGTCTGGGGAGTGTCCTGGCCATGGACCCAAAATTTAGATGTTTTGTCCCCTGAGTCACTTAGTTATCACTTTTGCCTTATGGCAAGGTGCTCCATCATGCTGGAAAAGGCATTGTACGTCACCAAACTGTTCTTGGATGATTGGGAGAAGTTGCTCTTGGAGGATGTTTTGGTATCATTCTTTATACAGCCCTCAGACACAGGCCCCACTTGCAGTCTACACAGAATATATTTATTATACAGCCCTCCGATACATGCCCCACTTGCTGGCTACACAGAATATATTTATTATACAGCCCTCAGATACAGGCCCCACTTGCAGGCTACACAGAATATATTTATTATACAGCCCTCCGATACATACCCCACTTGCAGACTACACATAATATATTTTTTATACAGCTCCACAGATACAGGCCCCACTTGCAGGCTACACAGAATATATTTATTATACAGCCCTCCGATACAGGCCCCACTTGCAGGCTACACGGAATATATTTATTACACAGCCCTCAGATACAGGCCCCACTTGCAGGCTACACAGAATATATTTATTATACAGCCCTCCGATACATGCCCCAC
Organism: Taudactylus pleione; assembly: GCA_031769625.1. NCBI lineage: Eukaryota > Metazoa > Chordata > Amphibia > Anura > Myobatrachidae > Taudactylus > Taudactylus pleione. Next base: position 27,268,496 of record JAUIMM010000040.1, on the reverse strand, counting down.
TTGCAGGCTACAAAGAATATATTTATTACACAGCCCTCAGATACAGGCCCTACTCGCTGTCTACACGGAATATATTTTTTAAACAGCCCTCAGATACAGGCCCCACTTGCAGGCTACACAGAATAAAATTTTATACAGCCCTGAGATACAGGCCCCACTTGCTGGCTACATAGAATATATTTATTATATAGCCCTCAGATACTGTCCCCACTTACAGGCTACACAGAATATATTTTCCATACAGCTCCACAGATACAGGCCCCACTTGCAGGCTACACAGAGTATATTTTTTATACAGCCCTCAGATACAGGCCCCACTTGCAGGCTACACAGAATATATTTTTATACAGCCCTCAGATACAGGCCCCACTTGCTGGCTACATAGAATATATTTATTATACAGCCCTCAGATACTGTCCCCACTTACAGGCTACACAGAATATATTTTTATACAGCCCTCCGATACATGACGCACTTGCTAGCTACACAGAATATATTTATTATACAGCCCTCAGATACAGGCCCCACTTGCAGGCTACACATAATATATTTTTTATACAGCTCCACAGATACAGGCCCCACTTGCAGGTTACACAGAATATATTTATTATAAAGCCCTCCGATACATGCCCCACTTGCAGGCTACATAGAATATATTTATTATACAGCCCTCAGATACAGACCCCTCTTGCAGGCTACACAGAATATATTTATTATACATTCCTCCGATACATGTCCCACTTGCTGGCTACATAGAATATATTTATTATATAGCCCTCAGATACAGGCCCCACTTGCAGGCTACACAGAATATATTTATTATACAGCCCTCAGATACAGGCCCCACTTGCAGGCTACACAGAATATATTTTTTTATACAGCCCTCAGATACAGGCCCCACTTGCAGACTACACAGAATATATTTATTATACAGCCCTCAGATACAGGCCCTACTTGCAGGCTACACGGAATATATTTTCTATACAGCTCCACAGATACAGGCCCCACTTGCAGGCTACACAGAATATATTTTTTATACAGCCCTCAGATACAGGCCCCACTTGCAGGCTACACAGAATATATTTTTAGACAGCCCTCAGATACAGGCCCCACTTGCTGGCTACACAGAATATATTTTTAGACAGCCCTCAGATACAGGCCCCACTTGCTGGCTACATAGAATATATTTATTATACAGCCCTCAGATACTGTCCCCACTTACAGGCTACATAGAATATATTTTTATACAGCCCTCCGATACATGACGCACTTGCTAGCTACACAGAATATATTTATTATACAGCCCTCAGATACAGGCCCCACTTTCAGGCTACACAGAATATATTTATTATACAGCCCCCCGATACATGCCCCACTTGCTGGCTACATAGAATATATTTATTATACAGCCCTCAGATACATGCCCCACTTGCAGGCTACACAGAATATATTTTTTATACAGCTCCACAGGTACAGGCCCCACTTGCAGGTTACACAGAATATATTTATTATATAGCCCTCAGATACAGGCCCCACTTGCTGGCTACACAGAATATATTTGTTATATGGCTCCACAGATACAGGCCCCACTTGCTGGCTACACGGAATATATTTTCTATACAGCTCCACAGATACAGGCCCCACTTGAAGGTTACACAGACTATATTTATTATATAGCCCTCAGATACAGGCCCCACTTTCTGGCTACACAGAATATATTTGTTATACAGCTCCACAGATACAGGCCCCACTTGCAGGCTACACAGAATATATTTATTATATAGCCCTCAGATACAGGCCCCACTTGCTGGCTACACAGAATATATTTGTTATACAGCTCCACAGATACAGGCCCCACTTGCAGGCTTTCTTTAATCAGTTCAGGTGACTGTTCCCGCTTGAACAGTGCGTCCATGCTTTTATACAGGAGGAGGGATTTTTGCCCTCCAGCCTGCACTGTGATGGAATATAATTTGTATATATAGTATCTGCCTGAATCATTCAGATCTCTGCACCTGCACTGCCTCCAGCTCTCCGTCCACTAGAGCAGCCATCAGTATTATTATTATTGGCATTTACCCCTACCCAAGCACTTGTGCATGCAGGGGGGTTCTCAGTACACAGAAACCCCCCTGATGGAAAATTCCATCCCCCTACACTGGGCGCAGTGGGGGGCAGGAAGTATGTGGTAAGCTCCAGTCCATATCCCAGCGATTCACAGCATTACATCACAAGGGGTCAGGAGTAATGATGCGATGTTGCCATCCTTATTAGCAACCCAAAACAGCTGCTGCATCAAAATTTCAAGTATGTATACTTTTTAGCATGTACGTGCTAGTGTGTATATACTGTATGTATAAGTGTTATTGTGTGTGTTTGTCAGGGTTCAGCCTAGGATCAGCCACTCTCACCTCCTTGCCGGCTTCCCCTGACTTCCTTGCGGTCAGACGTCTGGTGCAGTGATGGATGTGAGCTGAATATTCTGCCTTAGGTGCTTTTTGCGAGCTTCCATGGTCGGCTGTGTGTGCTGGGGATCGGAGTTCCCATCATGGGCACCGCCATGACAGTTCCTCTCATGTGACAGTACTCCTAACCTATGGTAGCATGATTTCAGTCAGCTGATGCTGTACTACCCCTGGGTATAAATCCGCCTCCAGAACTCCAGGAAGACGCTGTTCAACTTCGTTATTCCAAGTGCCTGTGTTACTCCCACTGTTGCTCTGTGCTAAATCCTTCAGCGTGTTGCTTCAGCCTACTCACAGTTTCCCAGTTTCCTGTATTAGCTTCCATGCTAAACCTTACTCTGAGACTTTAGCTTTCTCACAGTACTTCAGTGTTTCATGTCCCTTCCCTGTGTGTCTTTGTATATGTGCTGCTAATTCTATTGCAGCTTTCCTGTGGCTATTACCCTGTATCACTGAAGTGTCAGATTACCTGCTGGTATTAATTAGCTCACAGCTGGTCCTCCCAGCACATGTCTGTGTCAATCTGCTCTGTGTCTTGTCAGTGCAAATCTGCACTTGCAGTTAGCACTCTCCCAGTGTATGCCTATCTTCTCTATATGTCTTGTCTGTGCAATCTGCACCTGCATATATAATTATTCCCAGTATTTGGCCTTTGTCCAGTACCACATTTATAGCATTCCCAATATATTCCGTGAGTCCACTCTACTCTTGTATGTGCAATCCCTAGTATATGTTTGTGTTTTCCTGCATATTTAGCAAACTCCAGTACCTGCTTGTGTCCACATTTCCCTGAGCTGCTGAGCTGGTCAGCTCCTGGATTTTTTAGTGATTCTTAGTACATTCTCAGTAATCTCATGCAAGCCAGTGATCAGGATTTCTAATTGTGTTCCAGCATATCTCCAGTGTTCTAGCAATAACTTAACGTAATATAGTTTCCGGTCTTCTGCCATTCCCAGGTACCTGTCCAGAGGGCCGCGACCTGCTCACTTGGTGCAGCGGAAAATCAAATCCCAATTGGAGGGGTCACTGGAGAAAACCACCAAGTGAGTTAGACTCCGTGCCTCTGGGCCAGTCTAGCCAAACCTGGGTTCGGCTGCAAATAGGAGACCTAGCCACAGTCACTCCGATAGTCACCTGAACCCCCCGGCTCACCGTTCTCCACAGAGGATCACTTTCACCGGATTGTGACAGTTTGAACAACCTAATATGCAAGCCGCCGGGTTCCAGGTTGAAGCAGGTTTTCAGGATTTACTCTTTCGTGTGTCTGCACAGGAGACAGATTTGCAATCCGTCAGACAGCAGCTGCAAGAACTCTCTAGTCAAATGACGGTTATACATTCAGTTCTAGCTGCTTTGTCCCCAGACACACCACAAGTTCCGCCAGTGAATTCTCCACAGTTTCGTTCCGAAGTTTCAATTACCCCTACAGATGAAAAATTTTCTGTGCAAGCTAGTGAACCTCTCAAGTGTCCTCTGGTTCCCCAATTTCCTGATATTCATGACCCTGAACCTTTCAAGAGTTTCTACTGGCTTCTAGAACAACTACAAAATCTCCGTCCCAAAATTTTTCAAGTTATTTCCAAGCTTTCTAGTGCTACTCCTGACTTGACTAACAGCTTTTCCAAGCAAACTAAAGTAAAGCATCAAAGTTACCTGCGCCCTAAACTTACTGAGGTTGAACGTCAGCGATGCCGGGAACTGCATCTGTGTTTATATTGCGGTTATGACGATCACTTTCTTAAGGACTGTACTCTGCGCCCACTGAGAAGTGGGGACATATGTGTGACTCCTAATGTCTGCGTTTTCAGTTCTCCCCATCATCCATCAGTGATTCCCATTTCTTCAGTTACAGATAAGGAGGTGATGTCCACTAAGCAAAAGAAAGTTCAAGTTTTCGATTGGGGCCCTGCTACAAGATGCTTCAACCCTTGTCTAAGAAAGATTGGGAGGATATTTCAACCTTCAAAAGTCAGGGACACTACTTATTTCACTTCTACTGGTCACAATCCGGATTCCATTTCCATCAGTCCCAGCCCGGATTCTGCCTGTTCCGGTCCCAGTCCGGATTCTGCTTTTCCCAATACGGGACTCCAGTCAGTAGCCCCAGGTGGGGTCTCAACTTCCTTACCCCAGCATGGGGTCTCAAGTCTCGCACCCCAAGAGGGGTCTGAAGTTCCACGCCCCAGAAGGGGGCCTTCATTCAAGTTTCATGCCCCAGGAGGGGGTTTCAAATCTCTCACCCCAGAAGGGGGTTACAAGTGTTGTACCCCAAGAGGGGGCTTTCATTTCAAGTTTCACGCCCCAGGGAGGGGTCTTCATTTCGAGTTTCATGCCCCAGGAGGGGGCCTTCGTTTTGAGTTACACGCCTCAAGAGGAGGCCTTCGTTTCAAGTTTCACGCCCCAGGAGAGGGCCTTCGTTTCAAGTTTCATGCCTCAAGGGGAGGCCTTCGTTTCGAGTGTTATGCCCCAGGAGTGGACTGTAATTTCAAGTGTTACTCCCCAAGAAAGGGTCTCAAGTTCCATACCTCAAGAGGGGGTTCTGAGCCACTCACCCCAGGAGGAAGTCTGTGTTCTTGCATCCCAAAAGGGGGTCTCATATTGTGTACCATGAAAGGAAAAGCCAAGTCAGCTTCCCCAGAAGAGGGTTTTAGGTCCCATACTCCAACAGGGAGTGTCAAGTTCTGTACTCCAGGAGGGGGCCTTGAGTCTCTCACCCCAAAAGAAGGTTTCAAATCTTGTTTCCCAGGAAGGGGCCTCAAATGCTATCCCCCAGGAGGGTGTTTCTAGTGTTATACCCCAAGAAGGGATTTCAAGTGTCACGCCCCAAGAGGAAATCCTCATTTCAAATTCTTTACCCCAGGAGGGGGTTTCAAGCCTCTTACCCAGAGAGAGGGTTCCTAGTGTCTTTCCCCTAGAGGGGACTTCAAGTGTCTCACCCCAGGATGGGGTTCCCAGTGTAATACCCCAGGAGGGGATTTTCAGTGTTACGTTTCAAGAGAAAGTTCTTGTTTCAAGTTCTTCACCCCAGGACAAGGGTCCAAGTATCCTACCCCAGGATGGGGTTTCCAGTGTTATACCCCAGGAGGGGATTTCAAGTGTTACGTTTCAAGAGAAAGTCCTTATTTCAAGTTCCTCATCCCAAGATCAGGTTCCCAGTGTTATACCCCAGGAGGGGAATTCAAGTGTCTTACCCCAGGATGGGGTTCCCAGTGTAATGCCCCAAGATGGGGTTCGTGGTGCTATTCCCCTGGAGGGGACTTCAAGTGTCTCACCCCAGGATGGGATTCCTAGTGCCATCCCCCAGGGGGGGATTTCGAGTATTAAATTTCCAAAGAAGAGTTCAAGTGTCTTACCCCAGGAGGGGGTCTCAAGTCTTGTACCCCAAGAACAAGGGTTTCCAAGTGTTACTCCCCAAGATGGGGGTTCAAGCATCATACCTCCAGCGGAGGTTTCTAGTTATGTACCCTGGCAGGGGGTATCAAGTCTCAAAGTCCAGGGGAAAGTCTCAAGTTTTACATCTCAAAAAGGGATTTCAAAATCTGTATCCCAAGGAAAGATCTCCGGTTCTTTACTCAAGGAAGAATCTTCTAGTGTTGTGTCAAAGTCAAATGCTTTAGTGCCCAATCCGTTAAGAGGTTCACAAGATGATGCTACTGCTACATTTAAAGGTATACCTCAGGATCCATCTGATGTTGCTATGTCCATTTTTTGATGGAGATATAATGCAGTATTATGCTTTGGTGGATCATTTCATCACTATTATGAAATCCTCTCCATGGTCTGAAATCAAGCCTACTAATGTAGTAAAATTTATAATTTCATCTTTCCGAGGTAAAGCCTGGGACTGGGTTGAGCCTATTTATGATTCAAAGGATCCGATGCTGTCAGATTTAGTAGCCTTTACTGTGGCAGTCATTAAAGAATTTGGTCCAACTTATCCTTACAGTTCTCTCGAGGATACTCATCTCAACAAAGTCTCCAGTTCTGGGGTACCACCCTCTGCTATTAAGCTCAGATGCATTTCTTTGAGTCCTTCTCAAAAAGATCCAGTACAAAAACAACCTGTCCAGAAGGATAAGACTCAAGGAGGCATAAGGATGATGAATTATAACACAGATTCTGACTATGATCCTGAGTACGATGAAAAAACAATTTCGGTAGTTCCCATGAAAGACACTTTGCAAATTAAGTCTTCTTCTTCAAGTGGTTCGAAAAAGTCTCGTAAAAAGAAGAAGAATCGATGACTTCCTGGTGACCAACCTTTCTTGGACCAAGTTGACTATTTCTTCCAATTATTAGTCTCAGAATCCATCTGGTATTGGGAACCTTGTACTTCTAAATTTTCCAGTTCTTATTGTATCTTCAATCAAGATTTTCTAGTTTCCTGTGTTTTTCAAATATATTTTTTGTGTCTTTCTGAGGAGTTCCAGTTGAGCATTTATGGGTGTTCGGTGCCCACCCTAAAAAGAGGGGGTACTGTCAGGATTCAGCCTAGGATCGGCCTCTCTCACCTCCTTGCCGGCTTCCCCTGACTTCCTTGCAGTCGGACATCTGGTGCAGTGATGGATGTGGGCTGAGTATTCTGCCTTAGGTGCTTTTTGTGAGCTTCCATGGTTGGCTGTGTGTGCTGTGGATCGGAGTTCCCATCATGGGCGCCGCCATGACAGTTCCTCTCATGTGACAGTACTCCTAACCTATGGTAGCATGATTTCAGTCAGCTGATGCTGTGCTCCAGTAATCGGCTACCCCTGGGTATAAATCCGCCTCCAGAACTCCAGGAAGATGCTGTTCAACTTCGTTATTCCAAGTGCCTGTGTTACTCCCACTGTTGCTCTGTGCTAAATCCTTCATGGTGTTGCTTCAGCCTGCTCACAGTTTCCCAGTTTCCTGTATTAGCTTCCATGCTAAACCTTACTCTGAGACTTTAGCTTTCTCACAGTACTTCAGTGTTTCATGTCCCTTCCCTGTGTGTCTTTGTATATGTGCTGCTAATTCTATTGCAGCTTTCCTGTGGCTATTACCCTGTATCACTGAAGTGTCAGATTACCTGCTGGTATTAATTAGCTCACAGCTGGTCCTACCAGCACACGTCTGTGTCAATCTGCTCTGTGTCTTGTCAGTGCAAATCTGCACTTGCAGTTAGCACTCTCCCAGTGTATGCCTATCTTCTCTATATGTCTTGTCTGTGCAATCTGCACCTGCATATATAATTATTCCCAGTATTTGGCCTTTGTCCAGTACCACATTTCTAGCATTCCCAATATATTCCTTGAGTCCACTGTACTCTTGTATGTGCAATCCCTAGTATATGTTTGTGTTTTCCTGCATATTTAGCAAACTCCCTGAGCTAGTCAGCTCCTGGATTTCTTAGTGATGCTTAGTACATTCTCAGCAATCTCATGCAAGCCGGTGATCAGGATTTCTAATTGTAATCTAATAATTTAACGTAATATAGTTTCTGGTCTTCTGCCATTCCCAGGTACCTGTCCAGAGGGCCGCGACCTGCTCACTTGGTGCAGCGGAAAACCAAATCCCAATTGGAGGGGTCACTGGAGAAAACCACCAAGTGAGTTAGACTCCGCGCCTCTGGGCCGGTCTAGCCAAACCTGGGTTCGGCCGCAAATAGGAGACCTAGCCACAGTCACTCCGATAGTCACCTGAACCCCCCAGCTCACCGTCCTCCACAGAGGATCACTTTCACCGGATTGTGACAGTGTTATATGGTGATCATTCTAGCACCCTGCACTTCTTACAACCCATGCAATTCCTCTCTCCTGCCTGGGGTGGTGCTGTCTGCTCTGGTGCCTCTAGCACAGTCCGCTGATGCAACAAACTGCTAAGATACAGACAAGTATATGCTAAAAGCACCACAGAGCGACACCCCAGGCAGGATAAATAAATATATATATATATATATATATAGCAGCTGACTTTAGACATAGAAGTAGATAAACAGCAGCACTCCGTACTTGAAAAAAGTATACACACCACTTAGGTACTTTATCAACATTTCAGCACTTTATTGCGCTTTTTTCAAACAATACAACAATTTTGTATTACTTCTATGTGTAAAGTCAGCTGCTTGCTGACAGCTTTGGAGGGCACCCGCTTACTTTTATTTGGAAGCATTGAGTGCCGGATATTTCTCTCTCTCTCTATATACATACATATATATCTATAAGCTCCTGTGAGTGAGCAGGACTGTTGGTGATGACAGAAAAATGTTTGTTTTTCTTTCCTGGGTGCACTGCAGTCAGTGTATCATGTGGGCCTATTATCAATGAGAGGCTTGGAGCTGCAGCTCCACCCGCCTCATTGTTAATCCGGCCCTGCCCGGACGGAGAGGGGAGCCTGCCCGCAGTCCATCCTGCTACCCGTCCACAAACTGGCTTTCTGTCTACCTGCTGGCGCCGTGCAAAAAAGTTTTTATTTTTGGAAACTCGCCTCGCATGACATCAGGCCACACAGCTGATAGGAGCCGCGTTGCTGTCGCTTGAGGAGCAACTAGAAGAAGGTAAGTGTGGTGGCTGGCTGGGGCTGGAGACAAGAATTGGACAAAGCAGGGCAGGAGATACAGAAGGAGACTGGTAGGGAACACAGAAGGGGGGCTGGCTGGAGAGACAGAAGGGGGCTGGTCGGAACTGGAGAGACACTACGCTGCTAGAGTTGCAAAAACATGGTGGGGGGCTGTCTATTTTGTCAGTCCAGGGCCCCACATTTTCTGATGGCAGCCATGCCTGCAGCTGGCTGTGGAGAAGTAAGTTTTTTTTTCCCCCTGCAGTTCTTAATCAACTGCTGGGGACCCTTCCCCTGTGCAGTGTAGACAACATGAATAGGGTGCTAGTGGGAGAACCCCATTCAAAACATAGCTGTTTGAAACATCTAACTGCCTACGGACCCCACCCCCTATCCCAAGGGGCAGGGCCAAGCATGAGTACTAAGGAGGATGTATGGTTCAGGCAGTCCGCAGGGTGGGTGGGTGCCATGTTTTAGAGACAGCCCACTTTTCAGCCGAACAGGGACGTGTGTAGGAGAACAAAAACAGAGCAGCTTCCAGCTGGGGAGGTGGTGATAGAGGTGGTCCACTCTTTTTTCAGAACAATAATCAGCTCTAACACTGATTTACAGGACCTATGTCTAAGCACATTCATTCTGTTAAGCTGTCACTGTAATCTGTACTCCATATGTCAAGTTATATATTAATTTATGTGAAATACTGTGCAGGCACACTGAACATAGTGGACTGTGGATGGATATGTTGTATTTCTTATGTATTGTTTCTGATTAAAATTTTGTCTAAATAAATGTCACCCTGAAGTTTCCTTCACCTCTCTTTGTGTAGTTTTAGAATGGCTTTCATGCCCCATCAGCCACTCTCCCCCTTTCCTACTTCCTGACACCCCATCTTCTACATTGTTTCTTCCTGCTCCCTGGTACCCCATCTGCTACATTCCCCCCGCCCTCCTCATAGGCACCCCATCTGCTACACTCCCCCCGCCCTCCTCATAGGCACCCCATCTGCTACACTCCCCCCGCCCTCCTCATAGGCACCCCATCTGCTACACTCCGCCCGCCCTCCTCATAGGCACCCCATCTGCTACACTCCCCCCGCCCTCCTCATAGGTACCCCATCTGCTACACTCCCCCCGCCCTCCTCATAGGCACCCCATCTGCTACACTCCCCCTTGATACTCCTCAGCATAAGTCCCTCATGCTTAAGTCCAAACTGCTGCAGCTGTTATTTTTCACCCTTTTCAGATTTCTCCCATATGCTGGCCACGCCCCTTTCCTAGGCACACATTGGATGGCATAGCATGTTCTTGCTCTGGGCGCCATGGCTCCATGCTATGCCTCTGAAAATTAACCATGTTTCTCAAAAAGTCGAACAGGCCAGTCCACTGTTACCAGCTTCTCAAGTCATTTGAAACACCAGTGGAGGCAGATAAAAAAGTAAATGACTACACACTCACATCCCATAGAAGTACCAGAATGATAAATTAAACATTTGAAGTATAGGATAAATAGCAGCACCAGTATCATTATATATTTGTATCTCAAGGCAAAGAGGTCACTGTCCCATAAGTCATAGGTGCACCCAATAGGAACGTAATGCTGTTGTTCACACAGTATAGCAATTATTTGCAATTGCACATGCGAGAAATGCTCTGAAACACCCTACAACATTTGCTTTGCACAGAGTGTACGCTCAATGATTCTATTGAGATTGGTAGAGACAGTATCAGAAATGGGGCAGCATAAGGATGGCCGTTCCTGGGTGGTGAATGGGAGGTGGCCTGAAGTGAATGCAAAAACATAACGTCTAACGGGTGTGTGATGACAGTCTTACATATCAGTGATAGGGGCTACATTCTCAGATGCACAGCCATAGCCACAGAGGCTATGTTCACACAGAGATACTGCCATAGGGCTGGTGCAAGTAATGGTGCGTCGATGGTCATGTGTCAAGAATTGGCAGCACTGTTACAGTGTGCAGAGACACTGAAAGTGGGTGTATCAGGGCTTGCATATTGGGTGCAGGCTACTACACCAGGGGCAGACTGAAAGTAGCATTTGCATATTATCACAGCCATGACTATAGACGCAAGAACAGACGCAGCAGCAGCATTTCCAGGGAGCCGGGTGCTGCATTGTGACATTATCGTGCAGCACCCGACTCCTGTCACAGGGGAGGAGCCTACTGTGCAGGCACAAGCTTCGAGGGCAGCCCAGCATCTCATAGGAATGTTGGGCACGCCCCCAATGTGATGTGAACAGGGGCTTCCAGCAAAGCCATGCCCCCAGATTAAAGGAGGCACTGCGCTGCCAAGGCCTATTCCTTCAAGGCCATGCCCCTTTTTCGGGGCATCGGATCACCTTTGGCCAGTCATCCGCTATTTGGGGAAGCCTAAACTTACTGTGTCTGAAGATGCAGACCCTGTTCTCAGCATGTGTTTTCCGGGACACACGCAGTCTCTCCCCTGTCCACAACACCCAATGGCGACTGGAGCCACTGCTGCATCGCAACACATGGACTCTCTCCAGGCCCCCTTGTCTCTCTCCAGGACCCCATATGTCTCTCCATCCCCAGGACCCCCTGTGTCTCTCCATCCCCAGGCCTACCTGTGGCTCTTAGCCTCTTTCCCCTAGCCCCAGTGTGTGTCTCTCAGCCCCAGTGTGTGTCTCTCAGCCCCATTCCCCCAGCCCCAGCGTGTGTCTCTCAGCCCCAGCGTGTGTCTCTCAGCTCCATTCACCATCCCCAGTGTGTCTCTCAGCCCCATTCCCCCAGAGCCAGTATGTGTCTCTCAGCCCCATTACCCCAGTGTGCCATCGTATGTCTCTCAGCCCCAGTGTGTGTGTCTCAGCCCCAGTGTGTCTCTCTCAGCCCCATTCACCAGACCCAGTGCATGTCTCTCAGCCCCATTCTCCCAGCCTCAGTGTGTCTCTCAGCCCCATTCCCCCAGACCCAGTGTGTCTCTCAGCCCCATTCCCCCAGACCCAGTGTGTGTCTCACAGCCCTATTGTGTGACTCTCAGCCTCATTCCCCAGCCCAGTGTGTATCTCAGCCTCATACCTCACCCCCAGTGTGTGTCTCAGCCACATACTCCAGCCCCAGTGTGTTTCTCAGCCTCATTCCCTCAGCCCCAGTGTGTCTCAGCGTAATCCCCTAGCCCTTATCACCCCAGCCCTGTGTTGTCAGCAAGGACAATTCCATCTTGCACCTCTTTTCTTTGTATTATGCGTTGTTTGGGGCATTGGTGACTCTTTTTGGATAGACGACAAATATTTTTATAGGTTATTAAACTGCCATCCTGTCTGCCACTGCTGTGTGGCAATGTTTCATAGATGCCCTGTATTCTTTTAAACTGCTGTGCATTTGTGCCGCTGCTCTGTCACTTCGTTTAGCCAGCCAGTCAGCTCGCTGCAGCCCTTGGCTTATATTGGTGAAAAGTGAGAACAATATTGTGAGGTCGTCAGAACTGACTGGAAATGATTTGAAATTAATGTTATTGAGGTTAATAATACTGTAGGAACAAAAAGAGGCCCAAATTGTGATTTTAGCTGTTTTTATCATTTTGTGAAAAAAATAGAGGCCCTGATTCAGAGCCGGACGCTCTAACAGAGCGCTCGCTCTGAATCAGGGCCGGCCTTCATTTTTAGAGCGGCCTCCTGGCCGCTTGCATAGCTGTGGGTGACCACCCACAGCTATAGCGAGCGGCCAGGAAGATGGTCGCGATGGTCAAGACCATCACGACCATCGGGCTTGCGACGAGACCCTTGTGGTAGGCTCTCGTCTGCCGCAAGCCCCTGAGAGATTTCGGCTCTCACAGAGCCGAAATCTCTCCCGCTGATGTCAGTGGGGCCGCCCCCAAACGGAGGCGTTCACATGGGAACGCCTCCGTTTTGGCAGTCACTCCCCCGGCCCGCCCACCAAAGGGGGCGTGCTGTCACTCAACATCGACAGCACGCCCCCTTTGGTGCGAGACCCGGAGCGACGGATTACCCGTCGATATCCGGGTCTCGCGCATGCGCACGACGAAGCCTGCTCCGTCGTGCGCATGCACACTGGGCCACCATCGACCCGCTTGCGAGCGCATAGTGCTTGCAAGCGGGTCTGAATCAGGCCCAGAGATCTAAAACCAAAACACTATGATAAATTATTTAGAACCAAAACTAAAACATGGGGGTCAGCACACATATCTACTTCTAAAACATATTTAATTATGTCATACTTATATACATAATTATTAAAGGCAGTTATGCTGACAAACTTGAATCAATCGCGTCTGCACTTAAAGATACAAATGTAGAAAGTTGTTTCAACTAATTATCACTGGAAGTTTTCACTGCATACATGTCTGCAAACAGCACACAATACCACAATCTGTAATTAAAGCAGTGTGCACTGAACCAGCTGGACATCCTGCAACAAAGACTAGTGCCAGCAGTATAAATGCAACTATAGATTTATTCAACAACTCTCACCACTGATCAACACAAACTACCATAAATCATATTTTTAATTAATTAGTGAGAGTTGCCATGGGCCTCTTCCTGCCTTTTTAACAAGTATCCTTATTGCACAGATGCTCAGTTTTGGAGAGCAGCCTATTCTAGATACATTGACAATCACATACTCCATTTCTTTATGATGGACAACGCCTTGGGGATATGAAAATGCTTTGAAATATTACTTTATCTTTAATTTAATTGGATTTTTTTAATAACCTTTGTTCATATGTGCTTTAAATGTTCATAAACCTCTAGTTTGTAAATACACTAACCCAGTCTGACTTCTCACAGAGCTGTACTTAGTTTTAGGTTAGTTGCAACAGTTTAAGTGTACATAGGTGGAACCACATTAAAAAATGCGATCTCTGAAGGCAACAGAGTATTCCAGTGTTTATATTGGTGCATATTCCTAATATTTGAATATTTCTTCAATTATTATAAAAAAACATATTTAAACTCACTCTGTGTACCATTAGGTGTCAGAGTATTAGGTCTTATTACTAACTCCAGGATTTTGGGTCCTGTAACCAGTTATAATTGTGACACTGACCTCTGCCTGTTAAACATTTACAATTCTGAGCCTTTAACCATTGCTATGTCTGATATTCTTTGCATTGTGTTTCTATACCATGCTTTGTTACTATTCTACCTCACCACCCTGCTAGTCACTTTAAGGGACATTTAGCAGGCAGTGTCCTGTGGTCCTCCATAGCTAAATCCACCTTGCTGGCATTCCTGATTTAGACTAGAAGGCTTGAGTCATTATACTCCATGTTTTGACATACCCAGCACCAACCCCAACTGATAAATCAAATCCATCCAACCGGTCCGGTAGAATAATTCTTCATGAACCATAAGAATACAGAAATTTCAATGGGAAATGCGGATTTCAATTACATAATATTACTTAATCTGAAAAACTGTATGCAGCATTTTACAGCTGACAGAAAAGCATCATTTCCCAACATATTGGATTCTGAATGTTTTTGGGCTCTATTTTAAAATCCCCATGTGCTACCAACCAAACAGTTAAAAGAATATAATTTTATAAGAACGGGCTAATTGCTTTGAGAAAGAAGGAAGAACAATTGAGATATCACAGACTTAAAATCAAAACTCCTATTTGAAAATCCGGAAATCAGAAACAGACATATTCTTTTGAAGCAAGACTTTGATATCAATGAGTAGACTTCAAACAGCTCAAATCTAATAAACGTTACCTTGCTTCTACAATTTGTCATTATCCTGTTTTTCATCACTTTGTATTTACCTAATAGCTCTTTTAAACCAAAGATAGTCTTCTATATAATATATTTTACCAGGTCATTTTGCGTTTAAAATCTAAAAGGCATTTAGAAATGAATAAACTGCTTACATAAATATATTATAGAAAAACAAGTTGTGCATTATGTGGGATGCATATTTTAGAAAATAAATCTGATCTATTTTATTTGATAGAAATTACAATCTTGCAATGTTAATTGCACATGTATTAGCAATAAAAAAATCACCCCACTGTGTCTAATATCATGTTAATGATATTGACCGAGGCTTGAATTGTTCATGATAATAGATGTAAAAAAACGACAATTCTAGAATACTAGAATTATCTATTATTAACAGATTCCAATCAGATCACTACTGTATAATAACATTCTGTAAATAAATGTTTGAAAATTGTAATTAGAAGTATTGGCAATTGAATAAAAAATAACGAATGTGATAAAAGCACTAAATACAGAACTTTGAAACTTCAACAAGAACCATTAGAAAGAAATATACATCTACTGAGTTACAGGTCGGAAAATATTTTTAAACTGATTGAATTATATTATCAGAAATTATGAATAAGGACTTCCGGTGAGCAATGCATCTAAGATGGCTACATTTTGATGTGCCTCCATCTCCATATATGAAATCCACATCCATCCAGGAGTTTCCACTGCCTCACCTTCTGCATCAACGTCAGCCTTGGCTCCGTGGAGGCTTTTTGATCCTGGAGACACCTTCATTTCTGCTGGAGGAGGCTCCTTATCTCTTTCCCCAGAGTCTGGCCCCACCTCAGGCATAGTGCCTACTGCCTGAAAGCCTGCCTGCTAACTATGCACGCAAGTCTGGTGGCTCTAACTCTTCCCCCACCGGGACTTTAGTGAATGCTCTGTTCACTCTCAGCTGGGTCTGCGCTGGAGGTTGCCTGCCCCCAGACTCTACACTACCATCCTCCATCCTCTCACGGGCTGTCTCCTTTTGTTGGTGCTGGTTCTGGCCAACTCGCAGTGTTCCTGCATTGGACCTTGTACATATAGAGGGTCCGTGGCTCCTGGCCTAAGGTGTTGTGGATCCTGCAATTGTGGACCTGGTAGCTGGTCTTTTGTTTGTCTCTTTCCTCCCCATTCTTTCTCCCCCAGTCTCTCTCTCTTTATACACCAATCTTTGTCCAGCTTTTCCTCACACTTTAGACCCCTTCTATTTTCTTTTCTTCATTCCGCCCTTTTTTTCCACTTATCCCCTCACAGGTCTTGCACAGAACATCACTCTCTTCCTGCTGTCGTGGACGTGTACTTTATCCAGGCTGCTCCCATACCTTTAGAGGGGACTTTTTTGTTCTATCATACACACAAGTCTGCCACTGTGGGATTGCTGCTGTTTCTAGTGTATGATGATCTACAACAGGTTCTCTATTGTTGTTGAACTCTCTCCTTGATTATAGTTATTGCACTGCACTGAACTTTTAGCTTATTGTCTTCTCCTTACTTTTCTTTAAAAAGAGAATGTTATCATCGCTGTTTTGATTGTAGAAGTTTTATTATCTACAGGTTGTTACTATGGGGCCTATATATGAAAACATAATTATCACATGTGATAATTATGGTATGAACTCGCTGCGAGCTCAAACAGTTTAGGAGGCATTCAGCATGCCTCCTGCCCTAAACTATCACTTCCGGAAAACTGCTGTTTCTACAAAGCAGTTTTTCGGAAGTTAAAGACTTTTCTTCTGCACTTGGTAATTTTTTTACTTCCTCCCCGCGGGTGTACGTTCCTTCCCCCCTTGCCACCCCTTTCCACCCGCGGGTGGCCGAACCCTCCCCCAGCAGATGTCCGACCCTCCCTCCTTCCTGCTGCCGCATCTCTTTATCCCGGATCACCTGTCTTCTTTCGGTGAGTCTGGGCCACATGTCTGCAGTGCCGCTCGGCAGTGCTGACAGCAAGGTGGGATATGTATAGCTGTGGCTGCCATGTAAATCCTCACAGACTGCTGTGTAAACGGCAGCCTATGAAGAGGGGCAGAACGCCATCTCAGAATGGCGTTAAGTAACACCGCCAAGTTTTGACCCCCCGATATGCCGGCACCCCCCTTACCCGTATAGCGCTGCATGGGTCGTACATCGCATCCCCAGATCAACTTAACATGCAGTAAGATCTGGAGGTGCGATGTACGACCCCACGGGTGCGCGCACTGGCTAATATCATGTCCACACATGGTACGTTATAGCAGCGGTATCGTACCAATCTGTCTGATCGGCTGCTATATCGCACCGTGTAGGGGGGCCTTACGAGACCTCATTAACAAGCCAACATATGTACTATTAGTCTATATTGTATACCTGGGTCTACTTGGGTAGACCCAAATTGAGTTAGTGTTGAAATAGAATGTACTGCAGTGTCTTACATTAGTTGTATGTGCAATTCCATTATACCTTTTCCTTCTTCTGGCAGGCAATGGACTTTGACACCCTTACCCAAGTAAGTAACCACATTAGATGGATATATATATATATATATATATATATATATATATATATAGACCTTACTTGTGTTGTCCGGCACTCAGAGAATTAATTCAACGGTCCGGGTGCCCTTCCTGCCGTAATCCATGTGATACAGGTAAATATAGACAAATAAAGACGGATGGCACTCCGGTATATGGAAATAAATCAGGCCACTAGGTAGTGGTAGTCAACGTTTCAGAGGTATGACCTCTTTTATCAAGACCTTATGAGGTCTTGATAAAAGAGGTCATACCTCTGAAACGTTGACTACCACTACCTAGTGGCCTGATTTATTTCCATATACCGGAGTGCCATCCGTCTTTATTTGTCTATATATATATATATATATATATATATATATATATAATGATACTTTAGTAGAAGTCACAAATTATTACATATAATACTTACCATGGACATACAGCATATGATCAAGTGACAATTTTAAAACAACAATTGATCACCCTAACTGAAAGAAATATATTTAGAAGGGATATATATTTTAATGTGGTTCATTCTTTATAGTGTGATATAAACAGCGATAGGTATTCTTAAATTTCCTTGCCATGGGCGCTGAGAGGGAGGGGAGCGGGTACTAATTACCCTGGCCTGGGCTTGATGGAGGGGGCCAGCGGGGGCCCGGGTCTGACACCGCCCCCCCCCTCCCTCTTATCTGTCAGCAGCCCAGCACATGCTGCTGTGTGCTGGGATGCAGTGATGTTGATCAGCAGCAGCAGTCTCTTCTGCCTGTGGGGAGAACGATCACACTGATCGAGCACCCCCCTGGAGTTGTGTCGGGCAGGGGGGGTCACAGCGCCACTCCTCCCCAGCGTGCAGCAGTGCTGCAAATAGTTCATTTTTATAGATTTCCTGAGGGTGTGTGGCCACGCCTCCCACAACTAGGCCACACACCCTCAATAGAACTGGAGCCTGAGCCGGCTCATTACGGCCCTGGTCCTTGTACATGAAAATGCCTCTTATTAGGTGTTGTCCCTAACTTTTTTTTTACTTTTAGATGACTCCAACTGTTGACTTATTGTCTGTGGGCATAGCCATGGTTTTAAAAATGATCACTTAAGTCAGTGGTTCCCAAACTTTTTTGAATAACAGCAGCCTAGAGTATCGGCATTGCTTTCAAGGCACCCCTAGGCCAAAAATTTGTTAATGGAACATTTAAAAAACATTTAAAAAATAAATAAAAATAATAATAAGTAAATTGTGCTTACCTGTCATCCTTAGGTTCAGTTATGTGGTGGTGGACAGGTTTGTGCTTCTGTTTATCCACATTTTTACATTACATTGACCAGAAATAATTTGATTTGATGTTGGTCCACCAAGCTGGGGCACCCCTGCAAGTGTCCCGAGGCACCCCAGGGTGCCACGGCACACAGTTTGGGAACCACTAACTTAAGTCAATATGCTGCCATACCTTATGCTGGGTACACACTGGCCAATATATCGGTTGTTCACTTGAATGGGCGATATATTGTGGGCACGTCAGTGGGTGTGTACCAGCGATATGTCTGTGAACAATGTCTGCAGATATGTCGGCACATCATGCTGTGTGCACGAGCAGTCAGCTGACCGTCCATGTACTTACGGCATTGGTCGCGGATGACTGACACAACAACTGGGTGGGCACATGTAAATGCCCGCCTAGTTGTTATGTCAGGCCCGACGATTGGTAAGTGCGTATGCACTTACCAATTATCAGATAGGATGGCAAAATGACTTGACGGCCCATCCTTTGTCTTAGTGTGTACCCATCTTAAGTAATACCCGGCCCACAGTCTCTATACAGTGATGTACAACTCCTGGCTTTAAGTTAGCAGAATATGATATGAAGACTTTCACTGAAATTAGTGACTCCAATTCTTATAATCAGCAAGGGAAGAACTATGGTAAAAGATTTGCACTTTACTATTAATCTCAAATAGTTTCTTATCAACTCTGACCGCAGATGTATTGAGTTATGGTGCGTACACACTAGACGATATGCTCCCTGAGCGATATCGTCTAGTGTGTCCCCGGCAGGCTGTGCTCAATGTCGTTCATGACATTGAGCATACCCGCTGAACGATTTCATTAACGATATCGTTCAGCGCCGGGCTCTCTTCCCCCATTCCCGAACATGCAGCAACCTGACGACATCGTCAGGTTGGCTTGCATGTTAACCCGATGAACGATGATGACGAACGACCCGCGGGAACGCGCGTCGTCATCGTTCATCGTTTTTGTGTTAAAAATGGACAATAAAGTGGACGACTGAACGATAACGATATCGTTATCGTTCAGTAGTCCACTTTCATCGCCCAGTGTGTACGCACCATTACACTTTAACTTTTCTCCTTAGCAGAGGAGTTAAGTTACATTTAACTACAATATTGACATTAGCAGTAACTTTGTTTCCAGGCAATTCATACATGTATAGCAGGTGGTACTGAAGGTATAGATGTTATTGTGTAATAAGATATCAAGTTGCCTTTTATTCTGGAATTCAAGTACTGTAACTCTTTAAGCATAAAAAACCCAGATAGAGGCTTGGCTGTAACAGCGGGGTTTATGTATTAAGCAGTGAAAAACGCTGAGAAGTGGACCAGTGGAGAAGTTGCCCAGAGCAACCAATCAGCTCCTACTTATTATTTTATAGACTGTACTTGATAAATGCTACTTCAAAGCTGATTGGTTGCTATGGTCTAATTCTCTACTCTTTTCACTGCTTGATGCATCAACCCCAGAGTCCTATTATCACGGCCTGTCAGTGATACCTCCACTTCCTGAGAGGAGCCTATCACCAGGGCCGGCGTCCTGCTCTCTCACCGTTACCCCATATTTCCTGACCAACTGCTCCTCCCTTCCAACTGTCACTTGCCTGACTCTGGCCATGTGACCTGCTCCTGACCTCTTGAGCAGCTGCAGAAACTGCTGGGAACTGACTACCTGTGTAATGACAGACATGCACTGTGGCACAATGCACCTCAAATAGAGGGGTATTACATTATGTTGTATAATCATATAATAATTAATATTCTCCTTAACTGTAAGACGTTATAATGCGCAATAATATGCTAATATTGGCAGCGCTCGCTTTTACCAAATGTCTAGTAAACTATTATTACGTGTCCTCCCAACATGACCCTCTCCAGGAGGGACACAATGCTCTGGTCCTGCACTTCCCTGGTAAGAGGGGGGGCTGCAGCACAGTTCAAAAGTCAAATAGGGGAGCCACACCAACTGTCATTTCACACGCTGCCAAACATCACTGGCTGGGACTCACTGGCAGTTGGTGTGACTCCCCTATTTGAATTTTGGACTGTGCTGCAGCCCCACCTCTGGAGCCGCCACCATCCATAAGTTACCAGGGAAGTCAAGGACCAGAGCATTGTGTCCCTCCTGGAGAGGGTCATGTTGGGAGGTATGCCCTTATTTCCAGGCCACTAGCTACTGTTTCTCAAAGTGTTCAGACAATTATCTGGTAGCCTCTAATTAGATTACATATATATCCACTTATATAGGTATTACCCCCTCCCACTTCTCCTTGTATCAAGGGGTTTAGGGGAGTACAAGGGGCTAATTGGAAAGTCACTGCTGTATTTATATAAAAAGAAAACCCTTCTTGACAGTGTCTATTCTCCCTGCAGGATGGCAGATACCTTTTAAGAGTATGTCCCACTATCCTCTCTGGCAGGGCTATGTTTGTTCATGATAAATAGTGCTCACCACCTCCTGCAGTTGGACGCTTCTCTGGGCAGACACTGCTTACAGGGAACATTGAGTCACAGTCTCCAGTAGGAGGATGGCCGGCAGCATACCATCCCTTTCAGCCTGCTCTCTTCACCTCCTGTCAGCCTCAGAGCCCATCCACTTCAAGGCTCTGCTTCTGTCCTGCCTCATCTTAGCTGACAGGCACCACCTGGCCTCTCTGCCCAATGACTGACTAGCACTGCTGGATCCTGCTGCTGCCTCTGGTCCTAAAGGTACAGCAACGGTCAGGTACTCCAATAACCACCATTGAGTCCACACTGGCTACACTAACCCTGTTTCCCAGCCGCCACAGTCACTTTACTCTAATGCTGAGCAGTACTGGGAACACGGGTCTGTGTGCTCTAGAGGGGGAACTGCATTCTACCAGGCTGGGGCAACAGCGGTTCTATTCATACTGCTCTAGCCCTGGCCACGTGATCTCTCCCTTCTCACCTAGCTCAAGCCCTCTGCCTTTCTCTAAAGGCCCCCACACACAGTGCGATTTTTTAAAAATGTTGCCGCTTTTGACCATTTGGAATGACAAATCGTGTAAAAACTGCCGTGTGTGGGCACGATAATGATGCCGATGTGCGCCCTTGCCATCGTTGCTGATCAACTGAACCTGCGGAAAGATATCGACCTATCTTTCACGATTTGGCACACATCGCTCCGTGTGTGTGCAGGATCAACGATGTGATGGCCGACAGCATGTAGCAGGGATCAGGGAGATCCGTGCTACATGCATCTGTGTGTCGTTGACACAGAAGAACGGATGGGAACAGTCCCCTGTATTTAAACACAACCAGCAGCAGGCTCTGATCTGGTCCTGGAAATACAGGGGAAAAATATGCGTATTATACAGAACCAGTACCGAACTTTTTCTAGCTGGGGGCTTATGCCACAGCCAGGTGAGCCATTTCACCGGGTCCCCTGACCGAAGCTTTAACCCTGACCGCTAGTCAGCCCAGGCCAGGGATCCCTGGGGAGCTGGGGACCCCCCCAATGAAGGTCTCAGCTAGGTAGCAATCCCATTAGAAAGAGCTAAGGTGTGCAGTCCAGGCCCCCTTCCCCTAAAATATTTAATATATTATATGTGTGTGTATACACACATGAAGGCCGAGACTCCTTCAATCTGGACTAGCAACCTGCCCCTGATGTTTTTAATTAGGAACCCAGCATTTGCTGACTGTGCAGTCTGTATAACAAAGCCACAGGTAAGATCTAGATGCATTTAGAACTATATAGCAAGTCAGTTATGGGGTGGGGCCCCTTGAAATGCTCTGGCTGGACATCTTTGGGGCATCACCACTTAACACTTATTTTCAACACTTTATATCACTCTATGTTTGTTTTTTATTTATGTTACATTTTCACATATTTATTTTTAACTTTTCTAACACTTACAACACTAAGCAGCCACTTTCTCTTACCTAACACTTCAACATTTCACTGCTATTTTTATTTTATTTTGTGTGGTGCCCTGGGGTGGTTTGGCTGGGATGGTTTGGGGGTGCCCCATGCCCCAGACATGAACCCACATAGTATTAGGGACTTACCTGATGAGGTTACCTTGACGTTGGTGGATAAGCTTATAGCTTTGGCCAAATTTATGCCAAAAAACTTGTATATGATGTATAATTATTAATGGTTGCATGGTGCATCTGGTCTCTCTCTTTTTCTATGTTGTAGTATTAAGTCTCAGCTAGGTAGCACATCCCATTAGAAAGAGCTAGGGTGTGCAGTTCAGGCCCCCTTCCCCTAAAGTTTTAAATTATAACATATGAAACGATGTCCGCATCATTGGACTCCCAAAATCAGTAAAATGTTAAATTATAAGGACAAAGCGCTTCATATGGATGCCTACAGGAAGCATTTTAACTTGGTTTATCAAGGGGACAAACTTCTGTTTCAGGACTTCTCATATGCTCTAGCGATGAAACACCAGGAATTTTCTCCTATCTGCAAGGGTCTGTTGGAGACAGGCTCCCGTTTTGCTTTGCTATATCCTGGCTAGGTAAGAGTCACTCACAGAGGAAAGCCCATATGTCTTTGATTCTCAGTCAATGGCTGTAACGACCAGGGTTTCTCGGCATGGCGGTCGGCGGGTGATACCTGTGAGGACGCTATGGCGATGGGCATCTGGCGGTGGTGCTGGTGCCTGACGGGGAGCATTGGCAAGGTCTATCAGATCGTTTAAAGGATGACCTGGTGACTCGTGAATTACCCTCTAGTCTCAGTGATCTCATTTCCCTTTGTAATAAAGTTGATAGACGTTTTAGAGAGTGCAAAGATGAAAAGCACAGAGCTAACCATTTCCCTTCCCCTACCCGTCCCACTCCCTCCCTTTCCGAGGAAGAACCCATGCAGGTAAATCATACCCGTCTCTCTAACAAAGAACGACAGACGCATTAAAGAGAACCTTTGTCTATATTGTGGAGACGCGGGTCACCTGGTGGCTTCCTGTACCCGCAAGCCGGTGAGCGTCCCGTTTCTAGCTAGTTCTGGGTGCACTCGGTTAGGAGCAATTCTTCCGTCCTCTAAACTTATTCACTCTGTCTTGTCCATAGCCTTAGACATTAATTCTAGCCCTGTGTTTGTGTCTGCCCTTTTGGATTCAGGGGCAGCGGGGAATTTCATGTCTCGGTTGGCAGATAAATTTCAAACTCCCTGCAGCACCTTGGATCATACGGTCTCCTGGACCTCTATTGATGGTAAATCTCTTAGTAATGGAACTGTGTCTAAGAAAACTCAACCTGTTTTAGTTCGTGTTGGAGCCCTCCATGTAGAACATATCAGTTTCTTCATCATTCCCAAGACTTCCCATGAAGTTACACTCGGATACCCGTGGCTGTGTAAACACAACCCCAGAATTGATTGGAACACTATGCAGGTTCAGTCATGGAGTGGTGAATGTCAAGTGTCTTGCCTTCCGAAGACTGACGCCTTGTCACGGTCATTATCCCGTTAGTGGTCTAGAAACATTACGGAATACACCCGTGCTTGGGGCAAAAGTTTTGACAGCCATGCAACCACAACTGCCTGTTGGGAAGTCCTTGGTAGCCCCAGGAGGGGTGACTCCAAAGCCTCAACCCCAGAGGATGTCTCTAAGGTCTCAACATCAAGGGAGGTCTCCAGAGCCTCAGCCTCATAGGGGATTTCTGAGTGTCCAGCCCCATGATGGGGTTTTCTGCCCCATACCACGAGAGGATATCTCAAGTCTCGTACCCCATGAGGGGTTTTCGGTTTCCAGTTCCTGCTGGGCCCAAGCTGAGGTTGTCCACGCTTCCAGTCCTGTCAACAAAGTCCACTTGGCTCAACCCGAAAAGCCTAGGTGTCCTGAGGCCACTCATAAAGGGGGGGGTACTGTCACGACCAGGGTTTCTTGGTATGGACGATCGGCGGGTGATAGCGGTGAGGACGCTATGGCGATGGGTACCTGGTGCTGGTGCCTGGAGGGGAGCATTGGCTGTGCGTGGTTCTGTGTTTGCATACTGTCGCTCTGGTCTGGTTAGGCTTGGTGGTACTTCCGTTCCGTTCTGGCATGGGTGCCGCCATCTTGCCTCCGGACATGTGACCTAGTTGCCCTATCCTGGTGTGTCATGTGCTCCTCTCTGACCAGTCACTGCTGAGCACTGGGGATTTAAGGGAGTTCAGAGCTCCCTTGCATTGCCACTGCAACGTGTTTCTCAGCGAGAGCTGAGAGAGTTCCTGTGCTTTCACCTGTCTGTTGGATTCATTACCTAAGCCTGCTTCACCTGACCTGCTCCAACCCTGCTGGATTCCCCTGCCTCCTCCAATTACCTTCCCTATTGCCTGAGCACCTGTGTCAGCTAGACATACCCTGCACCCTCCATTTACCATTTCCCCTGCCTGAGTGCCTGAACCTGCTGTTTCCCTGCACCTTGCCTCCACTTAGACCCAGCTGGACTTCATTACCTCTGCCTGCATTCTGTTACAGCTCACCATACTTGCATACTGGACTGTTCCTGCCTGTCACTATCTGGACATTCTCCCATTTACCCGACTACAGTTATCAAGTGCACTTTAGTGCTATACATGGACTTTTTCGTTTGCCATTCCCATGTCCTCTAAGTCACTTATTAAAGACTCCACTTTTTCATTTAAATCTGCTTCTGTGTCTGCTCTTATCACCACCCCGGGTCCACAGCAAAATCAGAACCTCACAATGGCTAAGACTTTCATGGATCCCTTGCCATCTCCTTCTTCTCGTTTTATGTAAGTTGTAACTCTGGCAAAGCGTTTAACCAGGTTTCGTGGTCACATATTCTTAGAGTCCTTCATATGCAGCACATTGGCCCTGACTTTGTGCATTTGTTCCAAATGCTTTATCGTCATCCAATGACCTGTCTCACAATCAATGGTAAGAATACAAACCCTTTTTCTCTTTATAAAGACACGTGTCCTCTCTCTCCCTTGCTTTTTAATATTGCCCTGTACCCCCTTATTATACACCTTGTTAAAGATTCTATCTGGCAGGGAATCCCTATTGGGGATCATAATATCAAGGTATTAGTATTTGCCGATAATTTGTTATTGCGATTCCTTCACTGCTTGCCACGTTACATGATATTCACTCTACCTCTTGCTTCTTGTTCAGCACAACTAAAACTGAGGCTTTGGCGCTCCATGGAGAAGCAAAGCAGGGCTGGGGTTCATATTTTCACTTTAAATGGGTATCCTCTAAGATAACTTTTTACTTCTCTAGTCCTTAGTATCTCTGCTCATCCATCACAGATGTACCCCCTAAATTTTCCTCCCTGCATCCGTCAAATGCAAATAGACTTCCAAAGATGCAGCCAATTCCCACTATCATACCATGGGCAATTCCATTTACGTAAAATGTTTAATTTCCCCGTCGCTAGTACCCTATCCAAATGTTGCCATTTTTATTATGCTAGGATGATCTTAAACTCCTAAACAAAGCAGTTGGTAAAATTCTATAGTCTAATAAACTCACCCCGTATCTCTCTTAAAACTGCAAAACCTCCAGAACTAAGGGGGTGGGAGGGGGAGGGAATGTAAACCTTCCTTGTATTAAAGATTCTGCTTTATCTGCCAATTACAGATGTGATAAAGATTGATTTGGTGGAGGTGATAATTTTGTGACTTTTGCAGTTGAACAATCCTTTAGCCCAGATGCTCACCTAGTCATCCTACTCCATTCATCCTTCTAGGCTCTCCCCCTCTCTTGCTAAGAACCCATTAGTTGCTACAACATGCTATGCATGGATACTTATTTGGGAACGCTTTGGTTTGAGCACAACACACTATTTTTATCCACAATCCAGAATATCAGAGCGGAAATGCTTCCTCCCTACTTTATTCTTGGCATCACTAGGGTCTGAGTGTTGTCTATCAATTTATAGATGTACTTGTTGGTCTCCTTATACATACTCCCAGCTTTGTACCAAGTAGACAAATATCTCCATTCTCCTTATTCCAAGCTAGTAGACCTCTCATGTGGGAAAAAGGTACTGTGCTGTCAGTCACTGAAACCATAATCTACCTAATTTATTTATATGCATGCTAGCTGTCACATTGACTTAAATGCTCTCTCAAATGGCATGTCTAAATGGCACTCTTCTTTCCCAGAGATGTCTTTGATGGAAATTATAGGGGCATAGGTGTGGTTGAACAAATTATTAATCTCTGCTTCTTATGTGGAGATGAATTGTAGACTCTTGCATAGATCCTACTGACATATCGGGCAGCCTGTACACACTGGACGATCCGGTGCCTGGCCGCATGATATGTTGACCCCTGCTGCATCCAGTTGCATGGGGTCATCGGCCACATCATCTGATTGGACTGCATGTAGGGAAGATCAGACGATGCGACTGACCACCCCACGGGAGCGCGCACTGCTCGTTATAGTGCATACACACAGGACAATTTCAACGATTTGTCGTTCCGATGCATCAGAATCAGGCAAATCATTAAAAGAATATATATATTCTAGCGTGTAGGGGCCTAAACTTTTTTACGTACCGACAACTTGATGTGGACTGTCAAGGCATCCATCAGACAGAGTTAGCTTAACCTCCTGGCATGAAACAATTTTTATGTTTACCCATTTTTATGTGATATATCTATACTATATATGTACTAATTTTTAACCGTACAGAACATGCACTCACAAAGTACAAATTAAAGAAATATTTCAATACAATTCATTTACTATTTGTATCATTAAAAATTAGAGTATAAGTAATAATATATATTCTACCTACCCTCTCTCTAATCCAATTCCCATATTACACCCATTGGATAGAGATGAATGGTATACTCCATTCACATTATTCAAAAGCATATCATCTTTATATTTGCTCTAGCAAGATTACCACCCATTTTACAGTAAATTATTGTATCTTTGGAAAGAGATACAACCCCTTGCCGGCAGCATTATAAAACAACCATTCCCTACTATACACAGTATCAATTAAGGGAGAGCGCAGTTTAATTTCTAATCTTTTCAGAACAATCACAAACTGGCAGGGTATGGGTCCAGAACAACGGATGCCGAGGCAGCCTGCGTAGATGCCTTGTCAGTGAAGTGGACCTTCCATCTGGCGTATCTATTCCCTCCAGTCTCACTTCTTCCTCGAGTCCTTCGGAAGTACAAACAAGACGCAGGCACTGTCCTGCTGGTGGCCCTAGCCTGGCCCAGACAACATTGGTACTCAGATCTTCGAAGTCTCTCCATAGATGCCGGACCTGTTGTCCCAGGGTCCCTGTCTGTCTCTAACTGCGTGGCACTTGAGACATCCCTACCGAGGTCTAAAGGGTTTTCTCACTCTGTCCAGACTATGCTCAGAGCGCATAAGCCGGCCTCTGCCCGGATTTACCATAGGTTGTGGCATACATACTTCCAATGGTGTGATGCCAGAAACTATGACCCTCATGTATTTCGGGTTTCTAGAGTCCTGGCCTTCCTCCAAGCTGGATTGGACCTTGGACTCCGCCTTACCTCGCTGAAGGTACACATTTCTGCTCTGTCCGTTTGGTTCCAGCGTAGAATTGCTTCACTGCCAGATGTCCACACCTTCCTTCAAGGTGTCCTCCGCATACAACCTCCCTTTGTCTCTGTGGGATTTGTCAGTGGTTCTTCAGGCCCTACAGGGCACTCCATTTGAACTTTTGGAATCTGTGGATCTCAAGTGGCTCAGAGCGAAGACTTCTGGCTATGGCATCCGCCCAAGGTGTGTCAGATTTATGGGTTCTCTCATGTAGCTCCCCATTTGTAATCTTCCATCAGGAGAGGGCTTTTTTTCGAACTCGACCTGGGTTCCTTCCCAAAGTGGTTACATATTTCCATATCAATGAGGAAATCGTAGTCCCGGCCTTCCATTCACCAGACCTCTCGGCAGGTGAGGCTTCCTTGGATGTGGTCAGTGCTCTCAGGATCTACGTGAACCGTACCAGTTGAATACTGCTATGGGACATCCCCATGGTATCCCTGTGGATCCCTATAGACCCTGAAGAAAATGAGTTATGGTACTAATTACCTTTTTGTTAACTCTTTCTTCGAAGTCCATAGGGTCCACAGGGCGCCTGCCCTGACGCCCCTGGCTTCTCTGGGTTGGGTTTCCTGGTCACCGGTTTCCCGTATCTTTGATGTGATAGTGTGATTCTTCTGTGTACTAGTCTTCCTTCTCTCCTCTCATTCTCCTGCCTTGGGCTTGTTAACAAACTGATTTGCCTCAGACTCAGTGACGGGGTATAGGGGGGAGGGACTGTTGCATCCTGGCAGTTAAAAGCTTAACTGTTTGGTGTCCGGGTCCTTATCCACCACCTACACCCCATGGTTTAAGGGGCAGACTAGATGGGCCAAATGGTTCTTATCTGCCGACAAATTCTATGTTTCTATGGTTTCCCCTTGGACCCTATGGACTTTGAAGAAAGTTAACAAAGGTAAGTTTTACCATAATTCTCATTTTTTAGACAATCTGTTTATACTTCACCAGTTAATGATAGCTTACATCATGTTTCAACTATCTACAGACAAATTAAAGAAAACAGAGCTTCTAAAAAGTCCAAGACAGCTTACAGTAGGAGCATATATGTCTACACAGTCCTTCTTCGTTTACACATAGACCTCCCCTTTTCCGGATTGCTCACCGACAGGAAGGACTGGGGAACTGCATGAGTGCTAGAGGGAGCAGGGGCACAGATGCACAAGCCAAGAAGAGCACACAGTGAGTGCAGCACTGCAGCCTCTGTATATGGATGTGCATTGACTAATTCTACATGCGGCCCTTACTGCCCTACCCAACCCCTCAGCTATTCCCACATCACTCTATAAATGTTTACTTTAGCGAATACCCTACAAAACACTGGGGGAGAAGGGCAGAAGGCTCCCCTGGTACTATTAATTATGGAGAAGTTGTTGTCAAAAAACAAAGCTGGTTCTAGTTACCATTTAACTGGCTAATACTTATTCCAACGTTTTTTTTTTATGATTGAATTAGGTCACGAACATCTATTTAAAACTTATCCAACACAATTTTACTAACATATATATTATTTTTTGAAACACATAACATTAGTACCATTGATTTTTCTTTTGTTTAAAGCACAGACTGCCCATATGTCGGAATATTACGACTTTACATTTTACCTGCAGTTATTCCTCTCTGCAGTCACCAGGTGCACATAGGATGGCTGAAGGCTGCTTTATTTATCATTTCCTCTGCAGCCCCTGGGTGGGTGTTGCCACTTGGCTGCCTGATCAGCAGTGA
The DNA here is from genome assembly GCA_031769625.1 of Taudactylus pleione. Classification (NCBI taxonomy): domain Eukaryota; kingdom Metazoa; phylum Chordata; class Amphibia; order Anura; family Myobatrachidae; genus Taudactylus; species Taudactylus pleione. The sequence continues at coordinate 27,238,748 of JAUIMM010000040.1, read as the reverse complement.
TTGGTGCAGAGCAGACACTGCGGAGGATATAAGAATGCGGAGGGGCCAGGAGGTCCCTCTGAGTTTGGCAGCTGCCAGCTGCAGTGTGGGTTTTTCGGATTGGTCATAACAGATAATACCTGGTTAGGGAAAGCATAGCCGAAGGAAATAATAGACCAAAACAATATATCATTCATCCCATAACAAGAATCTCAGTATCATATCTGCCCATTCAGTGGATGCTAGAATTCCTACAGACTAAAATAATTTCTATACCCTTCAGTCATGTTGAAACAGTCGTTTGTTCCACTTTCACATCACTCCCTCAGGTATTATGGTTCATGAAAGTGGTATTTACAAATTCAAAGAACCCATTAAAAAAGTAGGCTATTTTTGTTTTGCACAGACTGAGTAGCTTTTGTTGGCATCTCTCTTACATTATGCACTTTATTTACTAGTGACTGCTCTTGATGCATTATGTGCTCTAAGTGGAACTGATAACTTGTAAAAAAAAAAAAAAAAAATCAATATACATCTCAAGGGATATTGTTATTGTTCTATATGTAACATGATGGAAGAATGAGCTTCAGATTTTCTTGTCAAACCATAATATTCATAAGAGCTAAATATATGACATAGTAAATATTTGCTCACACACAGGTCTATAAATTAGGGATGACTGTAAATATGCTTTGCTGGCTAAGTAATTTTAAGGTGCTGTGTTACCAAATTATTTTCTTTAGATAAAAAACCTTGACATGGAACTATAACTGAGGACCTTTTTGTTCTTTTCAGATACAAAAACAACGAGGACAGAAAATGGTGAGAGAAGTATATTTGCAGAGTAGGTAAGAAATGCAAAAATGTAGACTGAACATCACAAATATTGCTTATTTTTAACAATCCAGTTTCATAAGAACCAGTTTTGCCAGAAATTTTTATATACAAATAATATATACATATTTATTACCTAGAAGTTTTTTCATGTTTGTCAACCACATAAACAGAAGTGCTAATCATCTGGTCATAAATGATTCATAAATCTTGTACATAGTTTTGAAGATATCCTTACCTGTAATTGTGCAGGGCCACATAGCAAAAATTAGGGGGCAATTCAATTCAACGTGTATTGAATAGTGGCGGGAGCGAGCTCCCGGAGCTATTCAATTCAGTGCGCTGTGTGGTCAGAAAATGGCGGTTATCGCTCCTTAACAAGGGTGTTAAGGCGCGGTAACCGGTATTCTCTGACCAAAGTGCCAGGCGCGCGGCTTTTAGCCCGCGCTAAGCAGAAAAACAGCTACGCGCCCGGCACTTTGGTCGGATTTCTCCTCGCATCCCCAGGGGAGTGCGAGAAGAAATCCTTAGCCCACCCAAACAACGCGTTGAGTTGAATAGTTGCAGGAGCTCTCTCCCATCGCTATTCAACATCACACTGAATTGAATTCCCCCCATAGTGATGTGTGGGCCACATAGCACACATCTCACCATGTCCCCATCAATCACTCTCATCCCCTTAGTTACCTTGCCGTATCCCCCCATTTATCACTCTCATTCGTTTACCTACCTTGCCATATACCCAATCAATCACTTTCATCCACTCACTTACCTTGCTATATCCCCATCAATCACTCATCTCACTTCCCTTCACAAATGAAAAACAGAGCAATGGAACATCAGAGGTCCGTTCCACTCTGAAAAACATTAATTCTGCAGTCCAAGAATCCGTTTACTACACAGAATATTGGAAACCATGCACAGGTGGTGGTGGTCACACAGATGAGTTTCTTATGCTGTTGTCTACACTGAACTTAGTGTTAGCACCCGCACACACTCTGTACAGTATGACTGGATGAGCCCTGCTGTACATTGCTGTGAAATTCAAAGACGTGGCCTATTTATAAACAATTCTTAAAAAGGCATAGAGTGCAGATAACGGATGAACTATCAGATTTCTGGTTTCAGTAAAAACAAAACTAAAATATAACATCTTATTGTGCATAACTAACATAGTATTACATATGATTCTTAAAAGGAGAGAAAGGAATACTACTGGTTCAATATTTTTTGGTGACAATTGGTAATGCATCATCTGACAATTGAAATCATTGCAGACCTCACTAGTCCTGTGTTAAATTCCTGTCGGGTACCAGATGCATAGTAAGTGTGGGGTTGTGTGCATTAAAATCTGTGACCATATCAAAACCATTGATAAAGTCCTCGGGTCATCTACCATCATTACAGTATGGTAATAAATGGTAAATTAGTTTGAAACTTGTCCCACCCCCCAAGAAACAAACAAACAAAAAATGCTATACTTTGAACTTGTGTTCAGTCAAACTACATTTTATTTAACAAATGGCCATGATTTACTATTTCGAGTGCAAGCTGCCATGGAAATGTGCACTGGCCAAACAGTGACCCTGTGAACACAAAGATTAATATTTTGCATGCAGAATTACCATCAATAGTTAATGTAGCAATCTAAAGGCCACTATTCAAACACCTGAATTTCAGTTGTCAATACATAAAATAAAAGTGGTTGGAAAATTCAATAAAATGTCAAAGTATTTATTAATCATTTTTAGAATATTTTAATAATCACCAATTAATAATTCACAATAGAAATAGGCTAATGAGAATTCAAACTATGTTATTACAAAGACCACTCAACTATTGTTATTATAATAGTCAAAACAGTCTCTGAAATTAAAGTAAATGAAACACAATGGCATGTGCATAAATGTATATGTTTAGCAAAGAATGCAAGTATAAAACACAATAACCAGTGCAGGAAATTCACAATGATCTAATACAAAGATCGGTGCAATATGATATTTTTCGATTACTCCTTAATGTGATCTTTAGGCAGTGATAGTCATAGTTCAAAGTGTTCTGGCATAGAAGGGCAGTTTAGCCATTAGGATGCAGCAAATGGTAAATTAGGCTTTCTCATACATTAAAATAAGAACGAAGATTAAAATAGACTATATATGCTAGTTTTGAAGGACGGATGATAACATAGTATATCTATTCAGAATATACCCAATCATAATTAGCATAAGAGGATTAGTGTGTCTAGATGTTAGCTGTCACTCTATGGATTATTCATCCAAGAAAGATTAACACTTAAATTGTTTTCACACTTTACAATAGTCTAGTTTTATAATTTGAGGGTTTGCTTACATGTTACATAATATTTATTTGGTTGATATAAGTTATTTCTCTCCTGAATTTGGAAAAATTGGGACACAGTACATTATAAAAATAAAATATTAACTGGTATAATTTTTCAGAAAAAAGCAAGAGAACACTGCCCAAATATATACCATTACACTCTGGTTACAACTTTGAAGCAATAGACATTAAAAACTCAACCTAAAGCACAATTAAATTGTGCTACACTATAACCTGGAAAGTCCATGTGAAATGATTCCTGCAAATATTTAATTTACACAAGCAGCGAGGACGGAATTTACAAGGACAAAATTTACAAGGATGCAATGTGCTTCATAGGTGCTCAGAGGTGCAGCACACGCCTTAAAAAAGAAAAAAATACCAATAGGAGTTTTTAAATAAATAATGTATAAAGCTGCACTGAGTAGTTCCAAGGGATCAATAAAAATGTAATTTAAGTCAAGAAAGATCTACAAAATACATATTCTTTTTATCCAGTACAATGCTAAGGAACTTAAAATCTTATTTAAATTAAGTATTTCGGTCCGTTTTTTTCTCCAGTTTAAATTTGAAGAGAAGCAATTACAGTAGCTTCACACTCAGTGATCCCTTTAGAATTTGGCTATGAGAGAAGATGTAATGTGTTCAACGCGACAGACCCCAGTTCTTTGTGTTATTTGCGCCTGAATTTTATGTCTGCGAGAAGCCTTTTGTGGCATACAGCTTGATGATGGTTGCAGGTTTACAGCTTGGAAACGAGCGGAAGGCCATCACACATGCATGATTTTAATTTAACCCAGTCACAAATACACTGGATTGTTGTTCTTTCTTGTTTCAACACTTTGGCGGCTTTTTTCATTTTTTCTTCATTTCGATCTAGATAGTACTGGCCATCTAACTGCAGCTGGAGGAGCTTTTCCTTGCGGTTTTCATCTAGAGGTATGTCTTCACTCATGACCGGGTTGAAACGAAAGTAGGTGTCTGGTGGTAGTAGTGCATCAAGCATTTTGTGAACCTCTATATCAATTCAAAAAAAGTGTAATTAAAAAACATTTCTACATTCATTCTATTTCCATTTTTATAAGTAGTTAAAGCAGCAAGCTAATCTTCAACCAACTAATATCACATTTGAAATTATGTATATATTTTTCAGATCTCAAACAGTCCTTTCAGTGTGTCTATTGATTTATTTATGAACAGTTTCTTATATTGCGTAGCATATTCCGTTGCGCTTTACAATTAAGATTAATCTATAGAACGTAACATCTTAATATGTTATAATTATAGGAAAAAATAGTCGACACTTTTTTTTTGTTTGTTTTCTAACCCCAATCTTCACTTTAACCCTCCCCTTGGTGCCTAACCCTAATCGTCCCTTCTAGTGTCTAACCCTAACCCTCCTGGGTAAGTACCTAACCCTAACCAAACAAACAAAAAAAAATCATGTTTCGAAATTATGACCATGTCAACCATTTTTGTGTCGACCTTATATGTTGACCTTTTGTCCCTACTGACTGTCTACATCTGGTGTGTATCTAGACATTGTCGACCTTTATACTGTAGATCTTTAGAACAGATCCCGTGATCCCGTGATGTTGTTCCCCTCCTCATTCACCTAATTCAGTTCATGATTCAAATGTTCCAATACCTTCAGTTACATTGCTGTCTCTTTGAAACAAACACGCTGAAGGCATTGAGTGATGTGGTGAGATCTGTCCCTATCATCCACAATCCTTACCTACTCCCGTTCACAGTTACAGGACTTTTTTGGACTAACTCTGAGGAAAGTTCTCTTCCGTCCAAGACTTTCTTCTAGCCTGCAAAGCTCCTGCGTTCCCTTAAAATATACTACTTTAGGCAAGCTTATCAAATTCCAGGACCACCTACAAAACCTCCATAGGTTATTCTACCCAATTACCTCATCTGTGCAGTTTACATAAAATTAAATATGTTCTCTTTCTACAATCACACAACTCTCTGACCCCATGCCAATACTGCTGTTTGACTGGATCATACAGCCCACCAAGAACATCTGCAATCTGGCTGGACCATTTGCAATATGCAGCACTTATACTCATGTGTCACGTTCCTATTTCCATATAGATTGTAAGCATGCGAGCAGGGCCCTCTTACCTGTGTCTGTTATTACCAGTCTCACTTTATTACTGTTTAGTTCCCAATTGTAAAAAAAGCATCCAAATTTGCTGGCACTATATACATTAATGTTAAAATGAGTATTATTACTAATAATACTACTACTACTACTACTACTACTAAGACCCTGACAGCTATCAGAGAAGGTTACAAAGCAGAGCATATTAAGTCGTCATTTATGGACAATGCATTAGTCTTTATTTGCTGGACAAACTTACAAAACAAAACACATTTTCTAAAAGGAATGATAAATTATTAAAAGCAAATGTGTTCTGTCCTTAATCAGCCCTGCATTGCGTATCAGAGTAAGGTTTCAGACAAATTAAATATTGTCCATGCTCAGAACTGCAATACACTCAATTTGTGAATATGCTGAGCTAGCAGAGCAGGACAACATCAGCAGATTAAAATAGCCTCAACATCACTCTCATTGTTAGAAAGACACATTGAAACAATCACTGTGGAATCAATTCAAAGAAAGAGCTTATACCTTTACAAAGCTTAAATGGCAGAAGCTTTGCTAAACCAGCTTGGTAATGTTCTAATGTTAGCAGCATTATGTCATCAAAAATATTTCACATTTACACACACAATACCAGATAGATGGTTTATTGCTTTATATGTGCTCATCACTGTGTATACATCCATCAGTCATAACATTAAAACCATTGCCAGGTGAAGTGAATAACATGGATTATCTAATTACAATGGCATCTGTCCAGGTGTGGGATATATTAGGCAGTAATGGACCGTACACACGGTCAGATCAGACAACGATCAGATATCGTTGTCTGATCGACCAGCATGTGCTGGATGATCAGTATCGAACATCCAGCACATGCTCCATTCCCCCAACTACCATAACGACCCTCGATCAACGATCGAGGGTCCCTATAGTAACCAGGCTAACCTGGTCTATATCGACCAGGTTGGCATGCATGCACGGACGATGGTTGATATCGACCATCCGTGCCCGCGCATGGATTGGTCGTTCGAGAGGGTAAAAAAGAGGTAGATTTAAATGGTCAAACGATATCGTTATCGTTTAAATCAACCAAGAAATCTGACCGTGTGTATGCAACATAAGTGAACAGTCAGTTCTTGAAGATGATGTGTTGGAAGCAGGAAAAAATGGGCAATTGTAAGGATCTGAGCAACTATGACAAGGGCCAAATTGTGAGAGCTACATGCCTGGGTCAGAGCATCTCCAAAACAGCAGGTCATGTGGGGTGTTTCCGGTAGGTAAGGGGTTAGTACCTACCAAAAGTGGTCCAAGGAAGGACAACTGGTGAACCGGCGACAGGGTGATGGGCGGCCAAGGCTCACTGATGCAAGTCAGGAGCAAAGACTAGCTCATCTGGTCCAATCCCAGAATAAATTATGTAGCACAAAAAGCTGAAAAAAAGTAAATTCTGGCTACGATAGAAAGGCACAGAAACAGACAAATCTCAGGTGCACAACTCCAAATTATTAATAAGATATATTAGAAATGCAATAAAATTTTGCAATCAATAGAGGATTTTAGCATAATCATGGCCAAGGTTATGGGCCTACCCACCATATCCAGGTAACCTCTTTCGGGTAGGTCCCTAACATACTAGGGTTCAAATCCAGAGCGCAGGACCCCCCAAAACCGGCCCAGCCAAGCCGCCCCAGGGCACCACCATAGTAAGAAAAGTGCAGTGTAAAGAGATAGTTAGGAGCAGCTGCATATAAAGAATGAAAATAAAAAAGTGAAGTACATATATATTAAACACACACACAGTGAAGGGTTAAAATGTGTTATAAAGGAAAATGTGTTATAATGCGGTGCCCTGAGACAGATTAACCAATGTAATCCAGGGGGACCCACACCCCAAAAATGAACCAAAGTTGCACTACAGTATATAACTTGTAGGACTTATCTAGAATTGTGCCTAATACAGTGTGCATATACATTACCATACTCCATGCTTTTAAACCAATAAGGAAGGGTGCTAATCCAGAATTGGGGCGTCTCCTTTCCCTCAGAAGTGCAATAAAGCACATTAAATGGAGCATATGGGAAAGATTTTTGGACTGCACAACCTGACTATATATATGATGGGAGGTGCTACCTCTATTGATTGCAACATTTTATTGCATTTATATATATTATTAATAATTTGGAGTTGTGCACCTGAGATTTGTCTGTTTCTGTGCCTGCAATTAGTCTCATCAGGTAGCACCGCCCATCATATATATAGTCAGGTTGTGCAGTCCAGAAATCTTTCCCATATGCTCCATTTAATGTGCTTTATTGCACTTCTGAGGGAAAGGAGATGCCCTCATTCTGGGTTAGCACCCTTCCTTATTGGTTTAAAAGCATGGAGTATGGTAATGTATATGCACAATTCTAGATAAGTCCTACAAGTTATATATTGTAGTGCAACTTTGGTTCATTTTTGGGGTGTGGGTCCCCCTGGATTGCGTTGGTTAATCTGTCTCAGGGCACCGCATTATAACACATTTTCCTTTATAACACATTTTAACCCTTCACTGTGTGTGTTTAATATATACAGTCAGGTCCATAAATATTGGTACATTGACAGAATTTTCAGATTTTGGCCTCTATTCACCACCACAATGGTTTTGAAATGAAACAAATAATATGTGCTTTAACTGCAGACTTTCAGATTTAATTTGAGGGTAATTACATCCAAATCAGGTGAACGGTGTAGGAATTACAACAGTTTCAATATGTGCCTCCCACTTTTTAAGGGGCCAAAAGTAATGGGACTATCAACTCAAAAGCTATTTCATGGACAGGTGTGGGCTATTCCCTCGTTATTTCATTATCAATTAAGCAGGTAAAAGGTCTGGAGTTGATTCTAGGTGTGAAATTTGCATTTGGAATCAGTTGCTGTCGACTCTCAATATGAGATCCAAAGAACTGTCAATATCAGTGAAGCAAGCCATCATTAGGCTGAAAAATCAAAACAAACCCATCAGAGAGATAGCAAAAACATTAGGTGTGGCCAAATCAACTGTTTGGAACATTCTTAAAAAGAAAGAACGCACCGGAGAGCTCAGCAACACCAAAAGACCCGGAAGACCACGGGAAACAACTGTGGTGGATGACAAAATAATTATTTCCCTGGTGAAGAAAAACCCCTTCACAACAGTTGGCCAAATCAAGAACACTCTCCAGGAGGTAGATGTATATGTGTCAAAGTCAACAATCAAGAGAAGACTTCACAAGAGTGAATATAGAGTGTTCACCACAAGATGCAAACCCCTGGTGAGCCACAAAAACAGGAAGACCAGATTAGAGTTTGCCACTAGAAGCCATTACAGTTCTGGAACAACATCCTATGAACAGATGAGACAAAGATCAACTTGTACCAGAGTGATGGGAAGAGAAGGAAAGGAACTGCTCATGATCCAAAACATACCACCTCATCAATGAAGCATGGTGGTGGTGTCATGGTGTGGGCATGTATGGCTGCCAATGGAACTGGTTCCCTTCTATTTATTGATGATGTGACTGCTGACAAAAGCAGCAGAATGAATTCTGAAGTGTTTCGGGCAATATTATATGCTCATATGCAGTCAAATGCTTCAGAACTCATTGGACGGCGCTTCACAGTGCAGATGGACAATGACCCAAAGCATACTGCAAAAGCAACTAAAGAGTTTTTTAAGGCTAAAAAGTGGAATGTTAGGCAATGGCCAAGTCAATCCCCTGACCGGAATCCGATTGAGCATGCATTTCACTTGATGAAGACAAAACTGAAGGGAAAATGCCCCAAGAACAAGCAGGAACTGAAGACATTTGCAGTAGAGGCCTGGCAGAGCATCACCAGGGATGAAACCCAGTGGGGGTGATGTCTATGCGTTCCAGACTTCAGGCTGTAATTGCCTGCAAAGGATTTGCAACAAAGTATTAAAAAGTGAAAGTTAGATTTAGGATTGTTTAGTTTGTCCCATTACTTTTGGCCCCTTAAAAAGTGGGAGGCACATATAGAAACCATTGTAATTCCTACACCGTTCACCTGATTTGGATGTAATTACCCTCAAATTAAATCTGAAAGTCTGCAGTTAGATCACATCTTGTTTGTTTCATTTCAAAGCCATTGTGGTGGTGAATAGAGGCCAAAATATGAAAATTCTGTCAATGTCCCAATATTTATGGACCTGACTGTATGTAATTCACTTTTTTATTTTCATTCTTTATATGCAGCTGCTCCTAACTATCTCTTTACACTGCACTTTTCTTACTATGGTGGTGCCCTGGGGCGGCTTGGCTGGGCCGGTTTTGGGGGGTCCTGCGCTCTGGATTTGAACCCTAGTATGTTAGGGACCTACCCGAAAGAGGTTACCTGGATATGGTGGGTAGGCCCATAACCTTGGCCATGATTATGCTAAAAACCTCTATTGATTGCAAAATTTTATTGCATTTATAATATATATTATTAATAATTTGGAGTTGTGCACCTGAGATTTGTCTGTTTCTGTGCCTGCAATTAGTCTCATCAGGTAGCACCTCCCATCATATATATAGTCAGGTTGTGCAGTCCAGAAATCTTTCCCATATACGATAGAAAGGCATCAGAACACACAGTGCATTGCTGCTTGCTACGTATTAGACTGTGTAGCCACAGAATGGTAAGAGTGCCTAAAATGGGCATGTGGGCTACAGTACTGGACCATGGCGCAAATGGAAGCAAACAGCCTGGTCTGATTAATCACATTTTCTTTTAAATCATCTGGATGGCTGGCTGCATCTGCATTGTTTATCTGGGGAAGAAATTGTACCAGAATGCACTATGGGAAGAAGGCAAACTGTGGAGGCCGTGTGATGCGCTGTGCAATGGGAAACTTTGGGTCCTGCTATTCATGTGAATGTTACTTGACACGTACCACCTACCTAAACATTGTTGCAGACCAAAAACACCCCTTCATGACAATGGTATTCCCTGATGGAACTGACCTCTTTCAGCAGGATAATGAGCCCTGCCATACTGAAAACATTATTCAGTAATGATTTGAAAAACATGACAAAGAGTTCAAGATGTTTACTTGGCCTCCAAATTCCCCAGATCGCAACCCGATCGAGCATCAATTGAATATGCTGGAAAAACAAGTCTGGGTCATGGAGGTCCCACTTTGCAACTTACAGGACTTAAAGAATCTGCTGCTAATGTCTTGGTGCAAGATACAGGACACCTGCAGAGGTCTTGTGGAGTCCATGCCTCAATGGGTCAGAGATGTTTTGGCAACACCTGCCTAATTTACACAGTATTAGGCAGGTGGTTTTAATGTAAAATCTGATGGGTATTTTATATATTGTGACAAATGCCCTGGGAAATTTGTTGATGAAGGTATATATATGTACAAAATACATAGAAGGTATATATGTCCCAGGTTCTTAACTTCTGTGTGGCAATTATCCAGGTAATGAGCAGTCTAGATTGCCAGACTACATGCGAGAGGCTAAGAAAAGGTGTTCAGTTTCTCTGTGCAGTCTCTCACTACCTGGGGAGCAGACTGGCATACCTGTTGACAGACACTGCTATGGTATGATCTAAGTGACGTATTTAAATGCTGTTTTGTTTTAGTTCCTCCCACCCTTAGAAAGGGAGACTTTTGTTTAGTTAGGGCTGGACATGTTAGGATTTATTTTCATGAATTTGTTTATTTTGCAACACACATGAAACTAGCTGCGAATACTTGTACCAAGGCCCTGGACTGCTCGAACCAGCCAATCAGTATCTCACCAAAGTGCCGCCATTTACCCCAGGAAACTGCATTCCTTAACCTCATCACTTTTACAATATATGTCCTGAATGTCCTGATGCACTGTCCTTTAATAGACTTACAAAGTGGAAGGCTGGTGTGGTTAGAGACACATGTTTCTACTTCTGATAGGCAAGGGATTATACATAGAGTAAGGGGGAATTCAATTAGCAGTGAATTGATCCCCCCGGGGCTATTCAATTAGAAGCATTTATCATGAATTTGTTTTAACCACTGCACAGGCAGTGGAAAAAAAAACCCAGATAACTAGGTGGTTAACGGATGCAGAGACCCTGTTAACGCACGAATCCATGAACTTTTCACAAATCTGTGTGTTAACGTCCATTAACCAGTCAATTTAACGAGAATTAACATGGGTATAGGGTGAAAAGGAAGCCTAATTGAATAGCCTCAAGTGATCAAGACTGCGGTTACCTCCCTTTTTCACCCGTGAAAACTGTTCATGGTTAACGGAATTCACCGCTAAGTTGTACTTTTTATTTTTTTACTGCCTGGACCTTGCCTATTAACATATATAATAACAGCCATGCAAAAGCAAATTTAACCTGCTAATTTGTCACATAAGGGGTCTTAGAGTCTTGTAAGATTATCATGATTTCCAACATTGTTCATTATTAACAGTTTCATTATTTTTACTTAGTTGAGTTAATGTTTACCTTCTGTATCAGTAGCGCTGCTGATCACATTGTTCAGTTTGGCTTTCAGACTTGTGTGTGTTGCTGTACTCTTTTCTACCCCCTCATAGCGTCCAGTACCAAGTGAGATCACACATTGCAGAGGCACATCTGGCCATAAACACTTACATTCATGAATAGCCAATGCACATGGGTTATTAATAAGCAAACCTCCGTCCTGTAACAAAATGATTATAAAATACTTTAGAAACAGAGTTTTGCACATTACAATATTACTTCAATGTTCAAAGGTAAAAAAAAATGATGTTAGACAAAGTAAGAAATAGGATAAATGCTAGCATTAACCAGAGGTGCTTACTTGTACCTTCAACAAGGAGAAAACTCAATAGGGAGGCTACAGAGACTCACGGCAACATTAAGAGAGCTGCAAGAATTGCTGGCAGGAACTGGTCACTACAAGCATTCGACAACTTCATCCCATATTCTATACATGTCTGCGATATGGATTAGGGTAGCAAGGCAGAAGTCATTCACCTCCCAAAAGTAGCTCCCAAGCCAGGCTACAGTTTGTCAAAAAAAAAAAAAAAAAAAAGACATTCAATTACCCCAAACCATGTGGAAAATGCCTTATTGTTTGAGGAGACCAAGCATGGACTTTGTGGCCATAATTCTAAAGTATATTACAACAGGAATCATCACCCAAACACCCCCATACCCGCTGTGTATCATGATGGTAGCAACATCTTGCTTTGGGTCTGCTTCTCTTTAGTTAGACACAGAATTTCTAATCAGGACAAAGGGTATAATGAAAACCTCCAAATATCAAAATATTTTGCATGAAAACTGCTGGCCTAAAGCATAACAGAAAATTCATCTTCCAACATGATAATGACTAAAAACACTTCCAAGTCAAACATGGAATGGCTTCAGATAAGGAGGATCAACGTCTTGGAAAGGCCCACTAACAGCTCACACCTTACTGCCACTGAAAGCCTGTGGAATACATAAAGAGGAGTTGCACAGGAGATCCTCTTCTAATTTGATGGACCTTTGCAGGGAATAGTGGAATGGAATTCCCAAGTCCAAAAGCAAAATTAATAGACACTTATTAAAGAAAAGTCTACTGCTACAATAAAAGTGAAAGGTGGTTCTGTAAAGTATTAGTGTAGGTGTGTGCACATGAATGCAGCCAAGGTATTATAGGTTTGGTATTTCACGTATTTAAAAAAAAAAAGAAAAAAAAAAACCATCCGTCTTCTAAGGTTACATTTAAAGGTGGAAAAAGGTCTGACATGATTTATCTTGATGCCAAATTATTATATTGTTGTGCTAGATGTCAGATGGTGAAGGATATGTGTAATTAAATGATGATATCTAAGAATAGTGTATGTAAATAGTGGGTGCATAATAACGTATTTGATACAACGTGTTTCTTATAACACAAAACTAATCTGTCTCTCCCCATATACTCTATGGTTTGTTTTCATTAAAGTATTAACTTTGCTCCAAACTTTACCCATCCACACTATGGACCTTATTCAGAGGCGGCCGTACAGTCTACGACCACACGGCCGCTTCAATGTTTTGTCAGTGCGCATGCGCACGAGGGAGCTGGCTCCCTCGTGCGCATGCGTGAGACCCGTAACGACCGACAGCGCTGGTCGTAGCGGGTCTCGATCCAAAGGGGGCGAGCTGTCGATGTTGATTGACAGCTCGCCCCGTTTGGAAGGCGGGCCGGGGAGGTGGCAGCCCAAACGGAGGCATTCCCATGGGAACGCCTGCCGTTTGGGGGAGGCCCCACTGACATCACTAGTGATGTCAGTGGAGAGCTTCCGGCTCTGACAGAGCCAGAAGCTCTCCGGGGCTTACGACAAGTGAGACCCTACCCTACCCTCGTCGTAAGCCCCGATGGTCGCGATGATCTCTGACCATCGTGACCATCACCCGAGCGGTCGTTAGAGCTGTGGGTGTTAACCCACAGCCTACCGACCGCAACAGAGGCGGGTGGTCAGGATGCAAGTGGCCGCCCAGTTTCTGAGCGACTGCTTGCATCCTCCGACCGCCTCTGAATGAGGCCCTATATGCTGCTGGTCGTGATGTGAAATAGCAGGTTGGAACGCATAACAGCTCCGCCTAAGAACCATTTGATGGATCTTCAAGACTTTTGCCACCTTATCATATAAATGCACACTATAGTACTGTTCTTTACTATGACACATCATATTAAGTCAGCGTGTTGGAGACAGGAGTATGCCCATCACTCATTATTTTCATCATCTCCTCAGCAGAGGATAGTCAGAAGTCTAAAGCTGGGTACACACCGTAAGACGGTGCGACTCAGCGATCATTGCAACGATACATTATATACGCTGTGAACACTGCATGATCCATCGTACAATGGCACGATTTACCATTACATGCTGCTTGTAATTGCACCATGTCGCTCATTGCATCATCCAAACTGCCGAGCAGGACAGCAAATTGCACGATGCAATGAACTACGCATCTGATGTGTACGATATATCGTTCCAATCCACGACGGAATGATATATCGTACGATACATTGTATATTCTGTACCTAGCTTTAAACTCATCCTGCCATCTCACAGAGCTGAATAAAGTAAATGGATAAAGAGCAAAGCATAGGAAATGGTCTAATATAAATGACCTGTAAAAATGATGGGGGAGGGAAAGGATACAATTATTTTTTAATTGCAGTTACACTTTAGACAAACAAACACAAAGAAAAAAAAAAGTGTTCTGTTGGTCATGGAAGTAGGATGCTTCCATAAAAGCAATGTCCAGTAACAAAAAGTAATTGCCCACTAAGAGACAGATTTGTGACATTTTTGTGTATGGAGACCTCATTCAGAACTTAGTTAATTTTCTGTGAATATGTATAATTTTGAAACAATTTAATAATTAATTTTATAGTGTCATGTGTTTTTTATAAATGATTGTAACAGAGGCAGTGATATGCAATAATAAGGCTTGGGAACATACAAAAGATTACAAGAATAACATTTAAAAAATACATCGCTATTTTGTTTTAAATTAAATACATTTTAAAGTACAAATATATTTAGTTGCACAATATACAATACTAATATCTATAATACATTTCTACTTAACCAGATTGTTTCCCTCTTGTATACTTCATTAAATTATTTAAACTTAACATTGAATTAATGTGGGATATTTTATACTATCTTTAATTCTTCTGTGTCTATGAGAATATTTAATGCTTGAACATGGCCCCATTTCATTTTTAAGCACATTCGCCCCCTCTCAAGTAGACCAGATTTTTTGTTTTGATTTCTTTTGAAGAGAACCTTGAGAGAGACTCATAAATTATTTAGCACTGTTTCACACTGAGCTGGATCTCATTTTACTACTGTTGTGATAGATACACAAGGGATGTTAAATTGGTGAGCAGAAAAAAGAAAGATTCTTAGCAAGTTTCTATAGATACCTGGAAACAAAAAAGACTTACAAAATTAGTTGATTATTAATGATCTAAATATGTGGTAGCCCTACATGTATGTAACAAATCCTATACACTAACTCCATGGCTCCTGTCCCCACTCTACAAAGTGTCAGATGATTCTAATCTCATGTGCTGAAAAAATTTGCAGTAATGGGACAAGCACATTGGACCTCATTCAGAGTCGGTCGAAGCGGCCGCTCGGTCGTACGGGAAAAGGGGCCGTATATGCAAATGATTCCCTCGCAAGTTGCGTCCCTAAGTTCGGATCGGTAGCTGGCCGACCAAGGGGAGGAAGCGGTCGGAAGACAAAAAAATATGCCCCCTTCTCGTACGCATTACACGTCATCTCCGGGCATATAAGGATTAATCGAGACCATCGGAACTGGTCGTAGAGCTTAAGGTTGACCATACCCTCTCTTAAGCTCTATGATCATGTCAGTGTAAAAACCTCCCATGTCACATGTGCCATGACGCTACTTTGTTAATTATGCACTCCCATAAACCGTATGCACTCCCATAAACTGTATGCACTCCCACAAAACGCCGTTCGCATAATTAGGCACGCCTGCGTTCGGATCTCCACTCCCATGTTTTCAAGCACCTTCCCCTGTTACCACCCACAAACGCCTCATTCTGTCACTCAAACTACCGACCTGGCTGTGTTCAAGGAGAGAGAAATTTCTGATCGTAGCGGCTAGTTTGCGCACGCGCATTGCGAACTTTACGCATGCGCAGTATAGCGAACATCGGTGGCGTACGACCGTGCGGCCGCTTCGACCGACTCTGAATGAGGTCCTTTGTGTAGATGAATGTAAGATTAGTCTCAGCAGTAAGTCAGCTTTTTTAGAATTTAAACAAATTTCAGTCAAAACCAACCAGTCAGTGATCATGAAGCCAAAATATGTATCTTTTCTAAAATAAAATTACTACTCAGTATGGACACGTTCATTTTCTCATATGAGAGCAAAGCTTTCAGCATAATGTATACTTACGCTGCTCGCACATAGAATATTTTGACATGGAGAATAATAAAAATCAATAAATGTAGGATAACATGTGGCCGTTTCTTTGTGAGTGTATGAATGCAATGCTTGGTGGTGGTATTAGCAGCAATTTAAGTTAGGGTCGACTATACCTACCTCTAAATCCTGGCCTTTTTGGATTCTGCAAAATAGATTCTATATCGTAAATAGGGATCTTTGGAAGGTATGGAAGACAGAGAGGCATACAGACCATCAAATAAAATGTCTGTCGGTAGCCATTATTTATCAGACAGCCTGAACCCAGCAGATATAGGGCCATACACTAATGCCGGGCATACACTATACACATATCAGGGGCGATCTGCCCGATATCAGTGGATCGCCCCGATAATTGTAGTGTGTGCGTGGGCGACTGAGGGTTAAATATTGATCGGTCGGGCATGTGGGATCGTCCAGCATGCCCGTCCGATGCAATATTCTGTGTGCTAAATGACGGCCACATCGGGCAGTATATGCCCAGCCATGGCCGACAGACAGGCATTTCCCCTGTTCCTTCCCAGGGAAATGTCTCCGCCCCGGGGGTGGGGCGCAGATATCGGGGCCAATACACTGTGAAACATCTCACAGTGTATGCCCGCGAAATCTGCTGTGTCAGGCTCCCAGACAAAATATCTGTTGGTCTGATAGGCATTTTATCTGGCAGTGTATGCCCAGCATAAGAGATTTCATAGTACAGTATATGGCCACACAATATCTGGGTTCCTCCCTTGGAGAGGAAACATTTCCCCGTTCCTCCCCTGTGAAGGAACAGGGAAATGTTGAGCAGGCAGTCGTAGCAGCGCATACACTGCCAGATGCAGCCAATAATAATCGGATCAGTCAGGCATGTGGAAGATTTCCCATGACAACCATCACTGATTGCTAATGGCCATATTCTATGCGATAATCGGCCTAATCAGCGGATCAGGCCGATATTACATAACATATGCCCGGCATTAGTCTAATCATCCATAACAAATTAATCTGAAAGTAATTCATAACTTAAAAACAATGAAAAAGAAGATAATCATAACAATGTTGTAATGTGTGATATCAACCTTATAGTCAAGACAACAGATCTCCTAAATGGGTAAGGTACCATCCTATTTATAAGAGAGTCCTAAACATAATGGGCTTATGTGATACTACATCCGCGTCACGATCCGTCGGGCGTAAGGAGGAAAAAAATCCATGTATTTTGGTCAGGATCAGTGAATCGAGGATTTCCCAGATTCCCTGACGTTGCTGTCGGCAGAACGGTGAATTGCTGTGATAGCGGCTAGATGTATGGGACCCTTTAGTTGCAATTCATGTGGGAGCCTCACCATCATAGAATCATACAGTCATCATGCTAACAATCTGGCAGAGAATTTTCACAACTCTCAAACATTAAATAGATTAAAACTACAGTGAGAGTTGATGCTACAATTAGTGAAACCAAGGTGGTTGCCTAGAATGCCAATGTAACTCATTCAGTGTTTCTGCTGCCCCCACAGAGCCTGCCGCTGGAGTAGAAGCAGCTGACAGCTCATTACCTATGAGACTGTCAGCTGCTGCTCCGCCATGTCTGTGACAGGCCGGGAGTAGGGCGCAGAGGATGCCACCTCCACTTTCAGTCTGTTAAAGTAAGAAGCATAGGGGGTGAAGGTTCAACTCCACAGGTGTTTGCTATTGTGGAGGATACAGAGCTAGCACAAGGATATGCCAAAATAAATAAATGTATAAGAAATGCTATCTTAACCAATGCTTTAAACAATGGAACACAGTAACAAACAGGAAAAGACACAACAAACAGAAGCAACTTATCCTAAACAAAACTGCACCAATATTGTTGTCAGAGAAGTTGACTCTAGTCAAATCCCGTTATTAAGTTTCCCAACACCTAATTACCCATACCCCAACTCTGGTGTGGCGCTCACATCTTCCTCCTTGTGTGCTGTTTAAAAATGGCCACGCAAATGCCAAGTCTGGCTCAGAGGTCTACACATGTATGTTGCTTAGATGTGAAAAATTTGATAAGTTACCAATAAACGAGAACTGCACACATGCCACACAGTAAATTATGTTGTATGGTGATTTGCTATCTCCAACCAACATATGATAATTTCCAATCAGGCAAAAATTAGAATTGGCTGTCTGTTTGAGTAATTATACGCTCTTATATGCAAACAATTATATTTTAAATTGCCAGCATTTATGGCTATCTTAAGTCCTACTTCCCCCCAAAAAACAAACAGATTATACCAAGGCATACATTTTTATGCAAACTTATATCCACAAATACACAACCAATTCGGATTTTGTTTGCATGCATAAACTGATTATTGTGATAAGTTTTTTTTATTAAAATGGGATGAGATTGATTTCTCTATTGTTTACACTTTTAAAGCAAAAATATTTTGGTGAGTTTTCTTTCATACGTTGTACATTTTTTTTTTATCTATACACAAAGTATGATTCTTCGTAATATATCCAGCACATATGACTAGCATTAAAATACAAATGTCAATAAAGTACTATGTGCATTCTAAAATAATGCTCACTGTGGTCCTAAGAAGAAGCCATAAAATATCAATCATTAACTAGTTTTAAATTAATCAACTTGCCATAAATCTAGCAAAATAAGGAAAAAAAAGGTGAATTCATTGTTCACTCTCCAATCTTCCAAACAGTGAGAGTCTTTTAAAATCAAGTGAACTGTAGCCACAAAAGTGGCAATAGTCCAATATTGGAAGAGACCTGATCGATCTCTCCGACTAGGGCCGTATTCAATTAACCGCGAAAAGTCCCGTCCCGGTCTGTGTTTTAGAAACGAGATATGTTTAATTTTTTGCCGTGTATTGTTTAGTATATGTGATACTGCTGTTCTTTCATTTCCCTTTTTCCCCTTCAAGCCCTCCCCGTCACTTCTACATTATTTGCCTTCCCCTCCCTTTCGATGTTCTTCTTTCTCATATTTATTATACAAAAATATTTTAGTTGGTATGTTTTATACAACTTGTACTGCTCTTTTTTAAAAAAAAATTTTTTGGGGGAGGGGGAATTTATTTCTTTACACTCGCGGCTGATGGCGCTGGGCACCCAACAGAGCAATTCAATTGGTGATCTGTTCGGGCATGTACAGCCGCAGGGGGAAAAACACATTTATGCTTGCAGCCCCCCCCGGGCAGGCGAGCAGTAGTGTGCGATAGGTCGGCACTTTGGGTGCCCAAACCAGGACTTTAGAAGGGTCCAGCAATGTTAAGCGGCTAAACCATGTCTATTTGGGTCCAACATGAATGGGCACCCAAAAACAATTGAATATCGCACCTCGTTCATCCGTCACTTTAGACGGTAGATAGGGTGCGATAAAGCAATTGAACTCCCCCCATTGAGTTAAAAAAAAAATCAAGTGCACTGTGAGAAATTTGGCATAAGAGAATAGAGGTGTCCACTCTGTGATCTCCATTTAGAAAACCAATTGAACTAGATGCAGCGTTGGATTATACATCAGTTGAGATTCAGTTAGCCTCCACTGAGATTGAACTAAAGCAGGAAGCACAAGGTCTCCCCTCAACTCAAGCCAATCACAAGTGGGCAGAATATAAAACTGCTTGTATTGTCTAGCCAATATGGGAGTCCCTCGGAAATTCTGCTTTGATCATTTAATGGCAGGCAACTCTGGAAATTTTGTTTGTGTTTATTTTATTATATTTTGGTTTAATGGGCAGGCTCTTAGGTAACTTTGGGCCTGATTCACACCCGCTCGTGAGCGCATAGCACTCGCAAGCGGGTCGATGGTCGGCCAGTGCGCACGCGAGCCCTGGAGTGAGTGAGAACTTCAGTCACACCGGGGCTCGCTGCAAAACGGGGCGGCTGTCGATGTTGATCGACAGCTCGCCCCGTTTTGTAGGCGGGGAGGGGGGGGTGGCTGGACAAACGGAGGCGTTCCGGAAGGAACGCTTGTTGTTTGTGGGCGGCCCTACTGACATCATTCGTGATGTCAGTAGTGAACTTGCTGGTCTATTAGAGTCGGAAGTTCACTAAGTATTGCGGGAACTGAGACCCTACCACAAGGGTCTCGTCGCAAGCCCGATGGTCACGATAATCGCGACCATTGCCTGGCCGCACGCTATGTGAGCAGCCTGGAGGCAAATTTTTTTATTAAAAAATCCGCCCTGATTCAGAGCAAGCGCTCACAAATAGTGAGCGCCTCTGAATCAGGCCCTTGCTTTTAGTTTGCTTAGGGAAAGTGCTTTTAGTGAAGGGCTGGTAGTCTCCAAAATGGATGTCTGGTTGAATTTTGAGGTCTGGGTGGAGAGGTTGCGGGTTCAGCCTTTTTGCTACATGTAAAACTTCACTCAAAACTGCATACCCCCATCCCCCACTCTTCCATAGCAATGGATTTCTCCCAAGATAGAAGTACACAGTTTATAAAATGTTTTTTTCTAGAATGTTTACTGTATAACACAAACCAAACTCATGAACTGGCTGAACTTTCATATCACTAGTTAAAACGTTTCCAAAATTGTTAAAACTTAAATAGTATAATGTGCTATTTGCCTTATTTACTGTTAATTATACAGTAGATAAAACATGTATCAGGGTGCTTGCAAGGGTGCCACAGGTTGGTAGTCCAGTACCAAATAAAATTATTTTTAGTGTGACTGGCAGCCATTGGCACTGGTTTTGCCTATCAAAAAATATGTGGACAAAAAGAAGTGCAGCCCTGTCAGCCAGCATACAACTGAACCTAAGGGTGACAGGTAAGCACAATTTACTTCATTTATATTTTTTGCTGAATTTCCCAATAAGAAACTTTTGGTCAGTGGCAAACGCAGCGTTTCTAGAGGGGGGTTCCAAATGTTTGATTTTAGAGTGGGTGTGGCCAATCCATGAAAAGGGCATAAATAGCACTTATACAGCTTTAATATGCATCTCACAAAGTGTTTTGTGTGTCATAATTCCAGCATATACAGGACCAGCGATCACAGTATGCCATTAACTGCGGCAGTAGGGCCATCCTGCCTGAGCTGAATAGTTTTATTTCAATGTGGGCACCATTCCAGAGCATTGGAGCAAGTCTGAGAGTCTGGGGGAGAAACAGAAGAACCTAGCACTGCCCTGGACATATTTGTACATATTGGTGCATGTTTTCCAGATCTCCTAGTTGGTGCACATGTGTGTTTATTACTGGCTGACATGTTAAAAGATACACAGGTGGTGCTGTGGTCATGGTGTGGGCTGGGGAGAGGGGTTTCCAGGCAACTGGAAACCCTTTCTGCGTTTGCCTATGTTGGCCCAAACATGCCGTAGAAAAAATACTGATACTTTATGGCACCGTGATTCTAAAAGTGTGGGTACCACTGGTCTAGACATATTTGTCATACTTTTTGTTCACTATACAGTACTTGTTAGTTATATGCTTAAACAATTTGTCCCTCTTAAAGTACATTTTGCTATTGCCTATGCAGAACCCAAGAAAGAACAAGACTGTTTATCCACAAACTATAATGATACAATTGAACTGAATAAAATGAGCAGCAAAATGCAGTGTACATTGAGAGATATATGACTTGGCAGAGGCAGCTGTAATATTTGGGAGCACAGTCTCATGACTCCATAGTAACCATTGCACACCAATGCTTGGAAAGACATGCTTTGCATTGCTAGTTACTCTCACAGCTCGGCTTCTTTGTTAATAAGAAAATGTAAGAAACTAAATTCCTGGCAGCACTTACAATTTAACAGTAAGAAGTTTTCTAATGGGGGGCATCCACTAGACGATTTTATCCCTGTCCAACCTCTTAACGATTTTCCCTTGAAGTTTCCCTTGAAATATGATCTTCCACTCTGAACAATTTGCAAAGGATTTGCAAAAGATTTGCAAAGGATTTGCAAAAGATTTGCAAACGATTTGCAAAAGATCTGCAAACGATTTGCAAAAGATCTAACAATAAACTATGTTGTTTTAATCTGTAATTGAGAGCTTTCAGCTATAGTGGGCAGACAGTGGTTCATCGTTTGATCGTTCAGCATGAACGATGTGTAAACGATGTGTAAACGATGTGTAAACGATTTGTAAGCAATCAAGTGAAATTGACCTGCATGTTCAGTCGATGGAGGAGACGATCAAACGACCAGCGGGAGCGCGCATCGTACATCGTTAGAAACAATTACTGCACGATTTGCAAACGATGTTCAAACGATGTTTGAACGATTATCGAACGATTTTGTCATTATCGTTCAATCGTTCAACTTTATCGTCTAGTGGATACCCCCCTTAATGTGTGACAATTTTATTTATTTTGCTTACTGTTCAGGTTAAAATGAACCTTTATTTAAAGGAAAGAGCAAAACTTCCCTTTCATTTTACAGAAGCTACAAAAGAGTGAACGCATTAAGACCTTAAATTAGCTTCATTCAGGGTTTCCCCTAGTCAGAAAAATAAGTCACGGTTTTTAATTAACTAAATATGTTTTCTACTCAACACTGCAGAAAGGCAAAACAACTGTCAGAGTCATATTAATAGGGAATCTGAATAAAATGATGGCTCATAAGTTGCTTTTCTATGTTTTTTTACAGCAAACAGTAATGGAATCATTATTGGATTATGGGAACCTTTACATTTAGTAACAGCTGACATACCCCACAGAATAAATTATTTCAAATCAAACTTTTACTGTACATGTTCGTTAATAATAATCTTTCTACCACATCTCTATTTCTGTTGATTTGATAATAAACCCCATCCCTTAGGATCACTGTCTTGCTTTCATGATTGTCTCAGAACGGCATTTTGTTTCCCACAATCTATATGAAAACTAAGAAACATTTCCATAATATACATGCATATTCGACAAGACACTGCTAAAACTTTAATTCATACCAAATTGACTATTAGAATTCTCTTCTCAATAGTCTTTCCCTAAACAGTCGCTCCGCACTAGAAATCTCTTCTGAATGCAGAGGTGAAACTAATTTCCCTTGCAAAACTTCTTTCTTTCGCTGTTCTACCAGTCCCTACACTAGATGCCGAATCCAATATAAAATACTTCTAACAAAAATTATTAAACTATATACAAATGTTAAAACCACTGATTAAGATGAATTATTGCAGCTAGTAAACCCCCCCCCCCCCCCAATTATTTTGTGATGTGTTACTTCCACAACCAAAAATGCCTTAATTTTGCAACACAACTGTACAATTATAAATGGATTTTTGAAGCAAATAGCGATTTTAAATAATACAGATAACTGCTTTAAAAAGACATCCACATCACACACATACTAAACTGCTCCTTACACGAGGCTGCCAAGACCCTAATCTATTTTCTCACCAATTACATCTAAAATAGTGTTTGATACTTGGCCATAGCCTGAACAGACAAGTGAAGCAATGGGACAATTAAAACAGACAGGCCGAGAAAGGATAATGGAACACCGTTCTGTGACACACAAGGGGACAGGTAAATGAGGGCTCTGTATATAAAACTAAAATAGTGCAATTTACTCTGATACTAGCAGTTGTTGACCAGTGCTGGTTAGATTAAGCTGTTCACATGGATTGAGGTGCACTGAAGAGGAGTAGGCTTTGCTCTATAAAGGGTAATAAGGCTCTTTTTGTTTAGGAATCTGAGCAAAAAATGCTGGAAGGCACAATATTGTGTTCCTCATTAATGCTTTTTATTACAGTTAAGGCTGTCAAAATCCAACGTCTCATTTCAATTCAGATTTCTTTTTAGTTTTATAGGATTAGGTCAATCACAGACTGTAGAGACATAAAGATGTGAAGTCAGGGATGTGTTTGACATGATTATGAAGCAACCTTCAGGCACATTCAGAAAACAGTGTTCAGTAAAGATGTTCTACTGAAGCCTCTATAACATTGGGAGGAGAATATCAGCTTGTATTACAATAAATACTAGAAGCATATAATAAGGTGGATGGGAATGCACACTTACTTGATGCAGGTCATTACCAAGAACATACTCCTGGAAGTACCCAGGTGCTGCAGAGGAAGCTCTAATTGCCTGCCATAGATTATACTGACATCCTCCCAAATAAGGAGATTTCATACCCGGAATGTGGTTATAGTTTCTGAAGACAAATGCTTTTAAAGGTATTCCTCTGTTAACAATGGTGCTCACAGCAGCAACCTGCAAAAACAGAGACAAATAGTATACTAACACAATAATCTAGCAGAAAATGATACAATATTGTAACTATGCAAATGTAGAAATATATCACAGAATAAGAGCTGAATTAATTAAATAATAAATATCTCTGAATAGAAGATGCCTCAGGAATTGTAAATGGACAGTTACACCAACATGTATGAAAAGCCCAGATACGATTTATACATATATTTCTAAGAATAGACATGCTTGCCTATGCCGGGTTATTTTGTTTATGAGGGACATTAAATAGATACCTTTTAGGCGGTTTGTACACAAATGAGAACAAAATAGCCAGCAACATTTTATGTAATGTCAAAAATAATACATCTGTCTAGTCATATGAAAGGCCAGAGAAATGCTTGGATGTGAATCTATATAAATGGATGACCACAATGAAAATAGGCTGTTGGCCTGTATGTGCAATCATCTAATTCCATTTTAGTATTCAAATATTTTTATTGATTTTCATTAGTTTTCTTTTTTTAAAACAAGAAAAACAAAACAAAAATGCAAAAAGAAAATAAATACAAAGCATAAGAGCATAGAATCGCAAAAAAAATTAAGTAAAAATACATTAACAGATCAATCTGAGAGTACATTTAATAGCAAATAAGTAAACAACCTGAAATCAGTCAAGAATATAAATTGTATTATTTAACAATATTGATAGCAGTACAAAAAAACAAGGTGTGCGCGAAACAAAAAAAAAATGCTAAGACATTTAAACTGCCATAGAAACCAGACTTTACCAAACTTTAAAGGGAATTTTTGCTTCTGGTACATAAAACGTTCATTGGAAACAGTTGCATTAACTAGGGCTATCCAGGAAAGAAAAGAGGGGGGAATAATGAGTCATCCATGTTCAGGCAATACAGACCTGGACCAGCGTTTAAGATTGTTCACATATAATCGTAAAGGGACAGTGAGGGATTACTCCAGGTCAGGACAAATGTGGCAAAGACGTGGGGTCAGTAAAGGGATTCAGATACAGGTAACAACCCTAGTCCAAAAGGAAGACACACGAGGAAGGTCCAAAGAAGCTGCCAGAAGTCAGCAGAAGGGGCAGCACATTTAGGGCATGAGTCCGTAGAATACCCCCCAAATTCACATAGCTAAATTGGGGTCCAGTAGACCCTATGCAGAAAATATAGTTGGCTCTCCTGAAATCTGGCATATGCTGTGGCATTTCGAAGAGAACCCAGGAAAATGTACAATCATCATCAGGTAAGAAACCAAAACCTATAACCCAGTGAGATCTAAGCCTGCACAGACCATCTGCCCCACGAGACAAGAGAGAGAAGCATGCCAAAGAAATAGATCTCCGACTAGGAAGGGTATGAACTAATTGTCAAACTGGAGCCTCAGAAAGGTCAGGAGTAGTCCCCCTCCTATGCGCACAGAGAGCATGTCGGAGCTGTAAAGATCTATAACAGAAATGTGCTGGAAGACCATAAGTGGAGGATAAATATGTAAATGAGTGAAGGATCCCATTGTGGTACAGTTGACCAATAGTAGCCACCGCATAAGACAGCCATGATGAGCTACCCTCAAACCCACGGATCTCTGGAAAAGTGTTATTATGCCAAAGTGGAGAACATGAATCAATTAAAAAAAAAGCTTGCTTTTTCCGCAGCCAGCCAGACTCTACTGTTGCAGTAATGGAGGGTAACGGGAAACCAAGGTGTGAGCCAACAAAAACTGCAGAGGGGTCAAATTCAAACTCACCTTCTCAAGGAAAGCCAAAGGAAGGTCCCCCTGATCTAATGGGGTGACCTACTTTCTCAACTGGGTTGGCTAAGCTGTGAGATAATAACGATGCAAATCGGGTAGGGCTAGGGCTAGGTCTCTCTCCATTCGATGCCGACAAACGGTCTTATAGACTATACGAGCTCTCCTATTCCCCCAAACAAAAGAGTTAATACAGCTAGAAACTGTGGTAAACTGGGATAAGGGAACATACACGGGAGAATTTAGCAATATATAAGATTAACACGGCATGTGAATGCAGGCCTGTGAAAGGCAGCTTACTCCA
The DNA here is from genome assembly GCA_031769625.1 of Taudactylus pleione. Classification (NCBI taxonomy): domain Eukaryota; kingdom Metazoa; phylum Chordata; class Amphibia; order Anura; family Myobatrachidae; genus Taudactylus; species Taudactylus pleione. The sequence continues at coordinate 27,212,328 of JAUIMM010000040.1, read as the reverse complement.
CATGTGGGACTTAGGGCCTAATTCAAACCCGCTCGCAAGCGGGTCGATGGTACCCAAGTGCGCATGCGCACGACGAGGTGGCTCCGTCGTGTGCATGCGCAAGACCCGAATAACGACGGCCCAGCCATCGTTATGGTTCTCGCACCAAAGGGGGCGGCGTGCTGTCGATGTTGATTGACAGCACGCCACCTTTGGTGGGCGTGGCTGCCCAGACGGAGGCGTTCCCATGGGAACGCCTACCGTCTGGTTCCGGCCCCACTGACATCACTAGTGATGTCAGTGGGAGTGCTTTTGGCTCTGATAGAGCCAAAAGCACTCCTGGGCTTGCGGCAGCGAGACCCTACCGCAGGGTCTCGTCGCAAGCCCGATGGTCTTGACTATCGCGACCATAATTTTGGCCGCTCGCTATAGCTGTGGGTGGTCACCCACAGCTATGCGAGCGGCCAGCAGGCCTCTCCAAAAAGGAGCAGGGATGGCCCTGATTCAGAGCGAGCGCTCTCTCAGAGCGTCCGGCTCTGAATCAGGGCCTTAGTCTTTAAATATTAAATTTGGTGGTTAAGATTTAAAGAAATACATTCACCCGGGGAATGGGAGATCTGTATACCAAGGTATTTAAATTGGGTACACAACCTGAGGGGGAGATCATATGCAGGAGGTTGAGGAGTGGTAGAGAGTAGGGGGAAACCACAGACTTATCCCAATTAATGTGAATGCCCGAATATAGTCCATAATCCTCCACCAATTCAAGGGCGGCAGGCAAAGCACTCCTCATACGTGTTAAGAACAAAATCATATCATCAGCATATAAAACAATTTTTTCCTCTTTACCCACAATTCTAAAACCTGAGAATTATGGGGAGGCTCTAATCAAACATGCCAATGGTTATATAGCAAGGGCAAACAACAAAGGGGACAATGGGCAACCCTGTCTAGTCCCCCTCTTTAATAGAAAAGTCTCAGTAATAAAACCATTTACGTTAACCCTAGCAGCCAGGCAAGAATATAAGAGTGTATTCCATGATGAAAATTTGGGCCCCATACCAAATCTAGAGAGCATTTCCAAAAGGAAGGACCACTCCACTGAGTCAAACGAGCAGGCTAAATAATCAAAATAATAAATAATAGTCAAAATAATCTTCTAAGGTTTAACTCCTTCCATTTTTACCAACATGTCACTACACTGCCATGTTTAAAGTCACAAATATTTTTTTTCTCAATTTTGCTAAATTGCACGTATCAATACTTGGCAACCAACATTAAAAAGCACTGTCTACAGATTTGTTGAGGGAAGGCGGCAAAGTGTCACAGCAAAATAAACTAAAAAGAGCGATAATGGTCCTCTGAAAAATAGCTTCCTCATTGAGCTGTAAATGGAAGGCTAGTATGTATTATCTATGTCATGCTTCATGCTTCCTGTGCTGTCCAATCCAACAGTACACAGGATTATATACATTCTTACATAAAAAATAAACACATACTAATAATCAATCACAAATATTTAGTACAAAAGTGAAATTTTAGAGCATATATCTATCCAAAGGATTCCTTTTAATTTATATACAATATGATAAAATAAAAATGATAAGCGACAGTGAGAGATGTCTCATGCATTCTAGCTAATTGTTAATTTCAGCTACAATATAATTCAGGATTTCCTGGAATAATGAGTGATGGGGAAGGATTTCACTTCCATTTTAGGAGTCTATGTTTTGGTTGGCACAATGTGGACAGGCTTGAGGGCTGCAAATAGATGTATTCTCACTACTTAAATGGTGTACTTGGCTCTCAACCAGGCGATTATGGCTTGGGAGGGCCTGTGAAAAACTTCAGAGTAAGTTGCATTATAAAGCTCTGCATTGTGCAGTGCACCAAGAAAGGACCTCACCTTGTTAAAGAAGGGTCCAGACTGAAGTTCTTGTAGAGCTAGGCAGACAGCAAGTTGTTTTAATGTATCATCTATTTTTATAGTACCACTGCAACCATTAAATGAAATAAATTTGGACATTTGCTGGTTAGGTTTATGTGCCACTGCTGATATTCACCCTGATAACATCAAAATGGGTTGGGTACAGGATGCTGGCGCTCGGGATCCAGATGGTCAGAATCCGGACGCCGGCATCCCAACAGGTCGGCATCCTACCCCTCCCCTCACTCCCCACTGCTTAAATCTAACCTCCACCTTAGTGCCTAAACCTCCCCCTAACCCCAGAACTTACCATCAGATGCTGTCGGTCGGTTTTCCGGCACCAGCATTCTAAGCGCCGGCATCCCGTCTGTCGGGATTATAACTACATCCCCATCAAAATATGGCTATCCCTCTTTCCTTTCAACATGCATGCAAATGTTCCAATACCTTGGTAGAAATTGAGATGTCAGACATTCTTTTTAGATTTGTTATACAGCTAAGTTTTATATCTATATATATATATATATATATATATATATATATCTCTCTCTATCTATCGCTACTTCACTATATACATATTATGTATGTACATATACACACACAAATATATGTATATGCACATACTGTATATAGGTATATACAGGGTACTATACATAATATTAATGGGCATATTATATTTAAAAAGAATTATAAATTAGCTACATGAGCAGGCTGTCAGCAGCTGCAGCAGCACAGTTTGTCTCACTCACAGACAGTCACTCCTTTAAATAGCGGCGCCACTCTGAAGCCGCTGCCTGCTGTGTCACACGACCCTCCCCCTACCAGTCCCTGCCTGCCGCCCAAATAGAGAGACTGACAAGATGATGTCATCACCTCGCGAGATCAATAGCTCTGCACATTAGGTGGAAGTCGAACAGTGTCAGTGAGTGACACAACTGCACCAATCTAACCTGCCTAAAACTGACAGGATGTTTTTGAACATTGTATATACTGTGATAGTGTTATGAGGGAACCAAACAAAAAACAGTTCCTGACCTCAATACGGGCCCCCAGACAGTCTCTGATAATGGGGTTGAGCAATAGCCACATGCTTCGTCGAGTGCAAGTTTTATCTTTAATGGCTAGTGATTAATGTCTATTCTGAGATATGTAATCTCAAGAATGTCTGCTTATAAAAGCCCCAAAAGGTAAAACAGGGTTAGTGTGATTATTGTGCAAAGGTACATCACAATCACTTTGTTTAAATATCCTCAGTTCTGATAACTTCTCGAAAATTATATATATATATATATATATTTATGAATGTTTAGGTTCAGCGTTCATTTTATACACTCGCTTGTAAGGCACTGTATTGCACACCTATGTTGTACATAAGTTCTATCATGGCATTGTACTGAAGATCCATAGCCTATCTAGCATGTCATCCAAATTGCTGATCGACTGTACAACCAGAGTCATTCAGAATGTTCCACAAAACACCATAGACTGGAACTCACATGACGATCCAGCACTTCCTGTTGGGAAGCTTTCGTCAATATGGGATGTTTTATAACACAGCAGTGACTCATCAGTGATACACAGAGTGGCTGACATTCACAAAAACAGTATGTCTGCTGCCTCCGCTAATCAAATTACTATTTGCTATGCAAGACTTTATAAAGTGGCCTTTGTTTTTTACAGAAACTTAATGGCATTACATCAGCACTTGATACAGCAGAATATAGCAGTGAATAAACTTCCCATCCCACAGTTGTATTATGCTAAATGAATAATTGATCCACTTAAGGGTAAGTGATGATTCTCAAATGCTGGAAAACAACTTTCTCACAAGAAGCCTTTTGTTTTGTAACTGTAATGATGCAGGAACAAAAATCTACCTTTTATTTTATTCTTATATCTACAAGGAGGACAAATCTTAGCCGGAATACTGGATTGACGTGTTCTGGTAACAGATTGGAGTGCTGCTGATAATAATTTCCAATATTTAGAAAAAATGCTACATTTTGGGATCAGCAAATCATGACTATTCAATAAAGAAGTGCTTTTATTCACAACAACTACATGGTGTGCAATGTCCAATACATGAGGACACATTTCCTGGTTATTTACAACTTGTGGTACATTTTTTAGTGTATCAACTAAGAGGAAGGTGAACATTTTGTTGCCATTATTTAAAAGGGGAATACTGTATGTCCTCATTATTTATTATTACCTTACTACTACTACTTGTTCTACTACTAGACAGTATGCCATGACTTTATGGTGTGCAAATGATGGGCAGGATTCTGGCTCGCACACGATATTGTACTCACTTTCATATACTAATGCGGCAAGCGGCCAAACTAAGTGGCAAATCTGTGCGTCTGAAGGTGCAAGCATAGCCCATCCACTTCCTAACAGACGCAGCCGTCATTATTAGCATCGCCACTTGCACCAGGCCCATGATAGGTGCAAGAGATTAGTCAGGAAACCGGAGTCCCTTACCCATACACATGTCACAGAATTGCATGTACAGTACATACATGATCACGATACTCCAATCAGAAATAGTCAATCTCTGCATGTTGGCACATGCGCTCAGTTGCCGCTCAGAAACTCCTATTTCAGGCTGGCCTCCGTTTGCGCAAGAAGAGTCACACAACCTCCATGTTTTGCCATTCAGATGCATACGCAGACGGCTCGAAAACAGGAGATGTGTCCAACTCAAATTCAGGCCCTGTGTGTGTGTGTTTTACTTCTTTTTTACCTTTTCAGAAATAAATATAAAAGTTCTCCACCAGCATCTATCATAAACAGTACTGCACTATCATGGATGTGGAGGTGTGAGGAGCTGAGCCAGTGCGTGGGTGCTTGCAGGACCCAGATGCAGGTCGAATTGCTGTGATAGTGTGATCCTTTTGAAAATTAAGAATTGGGGCCCACGTATCCATCCCCTTGATAAAGTCCAGAAATTTCAGGGTCCGGTGGTCAAGGGACCCCAGTGTTTATACAATTGGTATGAACATTTTTTTCTGTACCCAATTTTGGGGTGTTTTGTGATTGAAGTTTTACCATTTGAAGGATTTTAATTTCCCTTTTACAAGGGTAATATTTATCAGTTGTTCTTTATAAATGTTATGCATTTCTACCTATATGTGCTTATGCCTATGAATTAGGTAATTACATGTATATGTGATGCTGACATTAAGGAAATTTTAATCACATATTAGGGGTTAACGCCCAACGGTAACCCACTATGTTGAAATTTGTTGAGCTGGTCACATTTCAACATCAAAATCAGCAATTATTTATGCAGTACACACACAAATGATATCTTGTTTTTATTCATAAGACGTTGAATATCCAGAAAATAGCATTAGTTTGCTTACAGTATTTCTCTTTAAACAGCAAAGAATCTACCTACAATGGCCAAGTAAGTGCATTTTTTAAATTGAAATTGCAAGAAAGTGAACTAAAAAGCAAACGTGTATTTTTTCTAACCGCCACCAAGAAATACTTTGCAATCTTGCTTCAGCATTAATCCACCTTTAGAAATCTGCAATTCAAATTGATATTGCATGTTTTTGTGTATGTTTAGCCTGTCATTTTGATAAATAAGCCACCTACTACATCAAATGAGAAGAGTTCTGTGTTTCTTGATGCCAGGGTGTGGGAGATCTAGCATTAGAACCCCAATTCCCATCTCTGGACTTCTTAGCACTTTCAGTATGGGGTGTTGTTGTCTCATGACTACTAAAGGGGCAGACTATTTGAAAGAGGGGACTCCTCTCATTCAAAACAAGCGTGCCCCAGAGGCTTGCTAATTTTCTAGCAATTTCTTTGAATTGTGAAGAGTCTGCATTGCTATATATATATATATATATATATATATATATATATATATATATATATATGGATGGGGGAGAACATTTAAGTTACATGTCCTCGCCAATCTACCATCTCTACTATTATTTCCGTAGTGCGGATTGATATTATGGTGATCACCAGACAATAGCCACTAATGGGCCACATTAGTTGAGAGTGGGGACTCTCCTCTTCACATAAGGGTGCCCCTGAGTTTACTAAAGCCAGAATGGAGGAGATATTCCCCCATCCATGGATTTCAAAATGATTTACTGTATGCAGTGCAGAGGTCTTCTCTGGTGATCACACAATCAGAAAGAGTATTAAAAGTGCTTTATTTACTGGCTTATAAAAGTCTCTGCAATGTTTTGTCTGGAGGTTGCAAGGCTTAAAGTCATTGAAGTCACCCTGACCTAATGATGTCATCAAGTCCCACCCTATTCCTTGGTCAGAGCAACAGTATAATATGTGGTTTCTATCAAAATCAAGATCCAAACCTGGGAGACCAAAATTTAAGTCTGAAAAATAGACTGAATTTTGCATGTTAAAGAAGCTTTAGAGAAGTCTGGGATTTGTATATGATCTACTATACCACAGGAACAAGCAATTAAAGATATATTTTATTCTCAGTATGAGGATTATACACCTCATTAACATCTAAAAGGTGGTTTCTATCAAAATCAAGATCCAAACCTAGGAGACCATAATTTAAGTCTGAAAAATAGAACAAACTATATATGTTCCTATAATTAAGGATTTAAAAATACTCAGGAGCTGTCTAACGAATCAACCAGCATTAGCAGTCATTAAAAGGGTGGTCTCTTACACATTTTGAGACAAGCAAGTCAAAGACGCCACAGAACCCCTGATGAAGTCGTGATCGACGAAACGGGTTGGGTGATTGTCGTCACAATTGACAAAGATTTGTTTAATAATCCTGTTCCTTATAATTGGGATAATAACAGGTTATATGTTAATAAGAAAAGTTTATGTATCTTTGAATTTTAATAAAGTGTTTTAGAATGATTAAAGTGGTTTGTGTGTCAACTATCATCTTCCATTGACTCATAATCTTTAGCTATATTTCTATCAATATTGTATCACCAAAGGGGATTGAAATTGTGAATATTAAGCGCTCCTCAGGTTACCATTTAATTTATGTAATTTTCTGACCTCTGGAGACAGAGGTCTAATTTGAGAATTGCTGCTTGGAATACACCAATTTGCTATTGGATAAATTATTATACTATTGTGGCTGTCTTAGGGCATAATTGGTAATTGTTATATATATATATACACACATATATATATATATTTTTTTTTAAATGAAGCAATTTTGAATAAGTTGAAATAGATGTTTTTCACCTAATTCACTCACAAAAATAAATGACAATTTAAGCAGTGTTTAAAAAAAACATTCGTCAGTTAAGTGGTAAAGAAGTTTTAAATTAGAGGATTAGAAAGGAGAATGCATTACAAGGGGCTTAGTATGTCAAAATAACAAAATTTCCTTTTCTTGGTTAGTTTAATACCTATTAAAAACAAAGATAGATATGGTTCACACATTCAATAAAATGAATTATGCCCATCAGGCTATTGTGCAATATCGCTATGTCATATTAATGCATTTCATCCAAAAATAACTCATGCTATAGAAAGTGAAAGGTAATGCATGATTACTCATTTCAGTAAGTATAATAGTCACTAAGAAGAAGAGATTGTACATTAAAGAGATTAAATATTCATGGGCTAATACATTATATTTTAATCATATTCTTTGGAAAAAGAAAATAAATGAACCATTTACTCTCCCTGTTTCAATATGAAACATATTAGAAAAGTGACTACAGTTCTCATCCTGATTAATGCTGCATGTTGGTAAAGCTAGCCTAGATTGTTGAAATTAATGCAACCTGTATAATAACCTGAATCACAGTATACTATATTGATTTCCGATTTTAAAAACCTCTATGGAGAAATGATCTATTTTATTGTGCCTGTTACGGATCTTCTCACCATACAGATATGCAAGTATAGAAATCGACGACTAAAAGAGTTCTGAAACATGAAGCCAGATTCAGCAAGGAACGCACAGATGCACGCACCCGGCCGATGCGTGTATATCCTAATGAATTCATACGCACGGCAATCGTAGCAAAATAAGCATACGCCCAGCACTACATAATACCACCCAATTCCCATTACTTGTGTCCTCGATAACTGGCAAGACTGCGGAAATATAGAGAGCCATTGGACCCATACGCACAATAGTGGTTGACCTGACCCTCCCGCAGACATAGCGTGACTACCTGTGTGCAACTAGACCTCAGGCTGCGTACACCGCCGCAAGGGCTTAATTATGCACGCCCCTGAAACGCCGTCCAAACGCACAGGCACGCTTGCGTTTGCCGACCACTCCCCCATCACCACCCAGAAACGGCACTTCCTGTCAATCACTTGTCCCTGTGGCTGCGGACTCCCTGCGTACGCATACTCTATTGCACTGGCCGGTTCATGCACACGACCTGCAATGCATATGCATGCGCAGAGCAAAACCATTGACCGATTGCGTGCGTCACTTGCTGAATCAGGCCCATAGTCCCTATGATCAACTTAAGTATTATTATTAAAACTAAAGTGAGCATTGTAAAGGAGTTATTCACCATTGGGTTGTTACATAGTTATAGCAGCAAACCAGTGCTGCCGGCTACCTGTGAAACCTCGGTAGTTTTCCATGGGTCTAGATGTAAGCGGTTCACTTAAAGCAGTTTATTAAGTACTCTGGTTTCAAGTGCACACAGTTCTCCTAATTTACTTGCTTTATTATATAGCGTTATGTACTATATTAAAGTATATCTTATATTATAATGTGCAAACACTGTATAGATTAGAGCATTACATTATTAAACAGTTATACTTGCAGGGAAGGTAGGAATAGCAAAATCTGTGAACTTCATCAAATCTGTAGGCATAACAGCTTTCAATCAAGACCAGGAGCAGAACACAACAAGCCACCTCATCAGTCAGGGACCTGCACATTTTTATTTTTACACATCACAACACACTTTCCCTGGGAGCTAATCTACAGAAGCACTTTTCAATGGCCAAGGGTGCTGCCCTTTTCATGGAGACCTGGGCTGTGCTGGCTGCACTAGCGTACTACACTACACTCTTACATTGCTATGACTCACTGTAGCCATTGAGCTGTGAATAGCTGCCACGTCTGTGTCCGAACCTGTCTGCCAACCATATCAGAGATCATCTTCTGGGTAAGCCAGTTCAGGGTGCTGAAGTTCCCCCAGCCTAATCACTGCAGAGACCTTAAGCTGGGTACACATCAGACATTGGGGGAGATGTATGAAGCCCAGAAACGGTATCAGCGCACGTTATGTGCGCTGATACCGCTTCTCCCCGATGTATGATCGGGGGTCTGGGTGGTAAATGACAGGGGCGCTGTGCGCCCCTGTCATTAACGGCGCTGCTATCTATAAGATAGCAGCGCCGACGGCAGGGCCATTTACAAACGGGCATAACGCATGACCGTTCGGCCGGCTGTAGCTGTCGTTATCGACAGCTACAGCCTGGCGTTACCTATCCCCACAGCAGGGACAGCGCTGTCCCTGCTGCGGCAGCTGCCGGCTCCAGGGCTCCACGCGGGGATCTCGCGATACTTGCGAGATCCCGCGCATGCTCAGTGGAGCCGGCCGGGAGAGAAACACAGCGCATCAGCACTAGGCTGATGCGCTGCTATCTCTAGTGGGTAGCGCCGGAGGGGGGAGTTAACGCTCCCCCTCTCCGGCCGATGAGATGTTTATACATCTCATCGGTAGTGCTTCCTGCTTCACCTCGGTAAAGAGGCGAAGCGGGAAGCGTTATAGCAGCACGTTAAGTGCCGCTATAATACATCTACCCCAATGTGTACACAGCACGGCATCGCCAGCGACGGGACCCGGCATGCGGCAAGTGCATACACACTTGCCGATGCCAGGTCCGACGGGAGGAGTGACCTGTCATGCTGCATTCTGCAGCGGGCGATGTTGCTAGTGACCCCCGAGAGCGCGCATATCATGGGTACACATTAGACAAAGTAGCTGATATGTCACTCCGATCTACGGGTTGGACGACATATAGTCTAGTATGTACCCAGCATTAGAGATGTGACACTTTTCACTGACACAGGGTGCCACACGAAGTGGCAGTTGCATGCATGTCCTGTGTGAATTCAAAGAGTCACCTGAACAAATAAGAGGAAAATAAATAAAACAGGAACTATGATCTATGTAGTTTTGGGGGGGATGAGTGTGAGGAGTAGTCAAAAATATATTTTCTCCTGGTCCCCCTACACTCTAAGACACTACAGAAACACATAGTCTACATTGGGTATTATTAAGTACTAGTCTAAGGCACATGCTCAAGTGGGAGAATGCATAAAAATTCTAAGGCGGAGAACCCCTTTAACTACAGTTATATACTATAAGTATATTTTTGCATGTTCATGCACATTTATTTGGAGGCTTAAACAAAAGGTGATATTGCTATGTTTTGGATTTGTAGATTTAAATAAATGCATGGTGGTTACATTTTGCCATATAAAACATTGACTAGGAAATAAAAATATTAATTGTTCATTTAAATACTTACTTTAGGACTCAGAGGATTTCTTGCCGTCTCAATCATCAAGTCTGAACCCATTCTTTCCCTTTTTGATCAAAATAAAAATAAAAATACAGTTAGCCCATATAAAGAATATAAGTGAAATGTGTAACTGGTTCTACAGTATATTACGACTACGGTTAGTGAACCTGGTTCCAAACCCATTAACTTAATAACACATAACTTAATTAGCTTGTACAGTACCTAAAGAACAAGATCATGGATTGTGAGCTCAACAGCATGGAAAATGTCTGAAAGAAATGGGCACAATTGCCCACAAGACCCCGCTCCCTAAATTACCCAGTAAAATGCCCATTGACATCGCAGAGACATTTTTTCAGTCATGTTGCAAACTCTGGGCCTGATTCAGAGGCGCTCGCTCTGAATCAGGGCGGGCGCTGGTTTTTTTAGTTGCGACCACCCACAGCTATTGCGAGCGGCCAGGATGAACATCGCGACCATCGAGCTTGCGACGAGACCCTTGTGGTAGGGTCTTGTGGCCGCAAGCCCCAGAGAGCTTCTGGCTCTAATAGAGCCGGAAGCGCTCTCACTGACATCACTGGTGATGTCAGTGGGGCCGCCCACAAACGGTAGTCGTTCACTTGGGAACGCCTCCGTTTGTGAAGCCACCCCCGGGCACGCCTACAAAACGGGGCGAGCTGTCGATCAACATTGACAGCCGCCCCTTTTATAGTGAGCCACGGAGTACATACACCTTTATAACATATTATTCACTGGTGCAGAGGCCCCTTTTCCTTAATTTTAATAAATATTTTGTTAATGCTTGTTAACACTTGTTTGACTATCTTGTTAATGAGTCAAGAATGACAAGTATTTGTTATCATCGTATAACAATGCTGGCTTTGCCCGTATCACCACCTGAGGACGCCTTCGGTTTATAAAGAATAGCTAGTAATATAACCTTAGCTAGATCAATTTGTGCTTATGCTGGGTCAGATCTGATTAGCAGGAACAGACAATGCAGTGTCCGATTTGGAAGCAAAGCTAAATTGCAAAATACAATAGTAAAAAGGCATATTATATTTATAAACATAAACATGTCTAATATACTAACAGAACACGTTCTGAGACCATTAAAAGTGCTGGGTATTTGTTATCTATGATAATGAGATTATTTTAAATTCACTTTTATAGTCATGTAGTCTATAAAATCGAATTTAGAGTAATCTCATTACAATAGGGGTATTTTCCCTGATGAAAAAGACAAAAAAATAAGAAATATATTCAGGAATATTTAAGTTTTTTATGGTGTATAAAGAAAAAAAATGGACGAATATTAGGTTGTACGTACAACATCTACCCTTTTAAGATAGATTTATATTTTATTTGGTGTCAGCACCCCCTTTGTTATCAAACCTGGTGTACTGATCAGGTGGCCCTAAAGAGACTCCTTACACACCCCCCTGGGCCCAAGTAGTGTTTACCTTACCAATTTTAATACGATTATGATGTCCATCTTATTAGTACAAGAATGCTTATGTTACACAATGCTTGATTAAACATTATTCCAATAATTTAAACTCCCTTCATTTAAGTCTTATCCAAAGACAACTAACGTAGGGTTTTGGTTCACCAGCCCTAAACAATATGCAAATATACTTATATAGGGGTCTCTTATTAACTGCACTATTAGCATTTCACTCAGCATACTTTATCAATTAATGTATCATGTATCCTTATCTAGTCTCCAAACATTTAAAATCATATCACCAAAATATCTTCATCTCTTCCACACGTGACATGTACAGCCTACTGTAAATGGCGGATATGTACACAGCCAAGCATCGCAGCAATGGTAAGGGGGCACATAGCATTGAATGGACCCCAGAAAGTATGAAAAGGACCAGTTAACCACACAAGGCAAACAAACTGACAATACACAAATATTAGGCAAGTAGACAATGCAAAAGAGAAAATATACAATAAACCTACAACTGACTAGGGGGGAGATGTACTAAGCCTTGGAGAGAGATAAAGTGGACGGAGATAAAATATCAACCAATCAGCTGCTATAATTTTTTAAACAGATCCTGTAAAATGACAGTTAGCAGCCGATTGGTTGGTACTTTATCTCCGTCTACTTTATCTCTCTCCAAGGTTTAGTACATCGCCCCCTAGTTCTTGAAAGACTTAAATAACAAGAGGAGTATGAAATAAACCTGAATATGTCATAAATGTAAAATATTAAAAAGATAAAGAATGTAAGCGGTTAATATAATGATTTATTTCCCTCAATAACTATGGTAATGTTTTGCAATGTATCCTATGCCCAGAATGGGCAATAAAAAGGTATTATAGAAAAATAAAATAAAAAAAACTAACACCATACTGCATACTTACTTTAGTATTTTTTCCCACATTTCACTGTCATAATAGGCATGGCTCCAGCCCATTTTCACTGTTCCAACAATAACATTCTGCTTGAAGACATCGCTTCCTAATTTACGATACATTTCTTCACACTCATCAAGTGGGATATGAAATAAGCCCAGCATAAATGCCAATATAGCTCCTAAAAAGCAACAAGTTAAATGTGGATGTTGTAGAAACTGATGTACACAAAGATTAGGAAACAACAGCTCAGGTTATCTGCATCAACATTGCTTATAGGAACAAATGCTACGCTTCACAGTGCCTGCTAAATTTATGGCAAGGTACATTATATTTCAGAGCAGCGCAGTCATTTTTATGCAGTGATTCCATTAACTAGAGCGATCATTATAGAAAAGGGATTAAGGGGCTTCACATGATATTTGCAAATTAAACTCCAAGAAATGGGATTCTGAAAATAATAACACACACAAAACTAGGACTCAATGGCTAGAAGGCACATTACAAATCATTGCTGTATTTTAAAAACACTATAATACTGTATAGAGTAAAATACAAGATGTTGTTTACTGGAAAAGTGCTATCATTTAATGTGTTATCCTTTTTCAGATATTTAATACAGGACCAAATGTTAATAGAAAGAAACAGTGTGTTTCAACATTTTGTAATATTCTCTCTGATTAACTCCAAAGGGCACGTCAGAACCATTGGTCATGGCCTTGTGCAAAATCATTTCATTAGTATTGCATGGAAAGAGAAGATAAGCACAGAATATTAGCATGCTCTTATACTGCCATCTAGTGTGCACAGAGAGCAATAGTTATATGAAACCAAAATGTGTTATAACGATAAACTAAACTATAGGAACATTTATATGCAAAAAGAAAAAAACTTGAAAAATGAAAAGGGGGGTTGGCTATAAAAAGAATTAAAACAAAACCAGTTTATTTGTATATACATTATTTTCCTTTGCACTAGTTTTCTAAAATATTCCTCATAGGGTAGCATGGATAGAGTAATGTTAGCATTACTGCCTAACAGCACTGAGGTCTTGGGTTTGATTCGCATCACTGCCCTAACTGTGTGGAGTTTGTATAGTCTCCCCGTGCTTGTGTGTGTTTCCTCTGTGTACTCCGGTTTCCTCACTCACTCCAAAAATATACTGGTAGGTTAATTGGCTCCCAACAATAATGACCCCTAGTGTGTAAGCATGTGTTTTAGCATGTGGTAGGGAATATAGAGTGTAAGCTCCACTGGGACAGGGACTGATGTAAATGGCCAAATATTTTCTGTAAAGTGCTGCGGAATATGTGTACGTTATATAAATAATAAGATTTACACATCAGTCGTCTATCCACTCATTACTCCAATTGTATAGACATAGGTGTGTCCGCATGGTCACTCAGCTTGCAGAGGATCACGCAGATGATCCGATGCTGCGTCCAAGGACCTGGAGGACCAGACACCAACAGCAAAGCTTTTCAATCCCAGGATTGGGATTCCCCCTATACCCCGCCCACAGCCTGAGGGTACTTCAGTTTTGTTAACAAGCCCAAGGCAGGAGCAGGACAGGAGAGAAGGAAGACTGGTACACTGAAGAATCACACTCTCACAGAAGGAAACAAGTGATCAAGAGAAGAAACCCATAGAAGCTAGGTGCGTCATGGCGGGGCCCAGTGGATGTCCCAAAGCAGTGTTTCAAGGGCGGGAACGCTCCTGCGCTGATAGGAGAACTCTACGCCCGAAGGAAGCATCCTGAGAGGCAAATGTATCAAAGGCATAAAACTTAAGAAAGGTGTGGACAGAAGACCAGGTGGCCGCCTTGCATAGCTGTTCAGCTTAGGTGCCACGCCGGGCTACCCACGAGGGATCCACAGAGCAAGTAGAATGAGCATAGACTGTAGTCAGCACAGTAAGGCCCGTCTGCGTGTAAGCCTGTGAGATAGTCATGTGAATCCATCTGGCCAGAGTCTATTTGTTAGCTGGCCATCCCCTCTTGTGGAATCCATATAGGACAAAGAGGGAGTCCGATTTCCTGATGGAAGTAGTACGGTCCATGTAGATCTTTAGAGTACGGACCACATCCAAAGATCACTCACCTGCCAAGAGGTTTGGTGAAGTAAAGTCCGGAACCACAATTTCTGCATTCAGGTGGAAGCGAGAAACCACCTTGGAAGGAAGCCGGGGCGTGTTCGAAGAACAGCCCTATCCTGATGAAATATCAAAAAAGGGGGTGCGGCATGAAAGCGCCCCTAAATCCGATACGGGCAGATGCTATAGCCAGAACAAACAGTCTTCGCAGTGAGCCATTTAAAATCCACTGATTCCAGAAGTTCAAATGGAGATTCTTGAAGTGCTTTGAGCACCACTGACAAATCCCATGGAGCCACAGGAGGGACAAAGGGAGGTTATATCCGTAGAACAACTTGCATGAAGATGTGGACAACTGGTATAGAAGCAATCTTGTGCTGGAGCCAGATAGACAAAGCAGAAACTTTCACTTTAAGATATGCTAGGCAGAGGCCTAGCTCCAGTCCAGCCTGAAGAAAGGCATAAATTTGAGAAACTTTAAAGACCTGAGGGTCATAGTTTCGTGGAGCACACCATTGGAAATATGAATGCCAAATTCTGTGGTAAATCCTGGCTGAGGCCTGTTTATGTGCTCCGAGCATGGTTTGAGCCACAGAGAACCCCTTAGCCATTAGGAGGGATGTCTCAAGAGCCAAGCCGTTAAAGACAGACAGGCTAGGTCCGGATGGAGACATGGACCTCGAGACAACAGGTCTACTCGTAGAGGAAGTTGAAGAGGAACGTCTATAGAGAGTCTTAGAAGATCCTAGTACCAATGACATCTGGGCCAAGCTGGATCTATTAACAGGACTGTGTCTCTCTCCTGTCTGAATTTCCAAAGCACTTGAGGAAGCAGGGATATTGGAGGAAAGAGATATGCCAACTGGAAGGTCCATGTCACGACAAGGCGTCTATGAAGGCCGCGTCAGGATCCTTTGTTCTTGCTGCATAAACTGGAAGTTTGTTGTTGTGTCTTGAGGCCATGAGATCCACTTCTGGAAGACCCCATTTGTCCTCCAGAAGCGGAAAGATTTCTGGATGTTGAGACCATTCTCCTGCATGCACGTTGTGACAGCTGAGGAAATCTGCTTCCCAATTGAGAATCCCCGGGATGAACAATGCGGAGATAGCTGGGAGATTGCGTTCGGCCCATGTGAGAATGCGGTACACTTCTGTCATTGCTGTTTGACTTCGAGTGCCCCCTTGATGATTGAGGTAGGCCACAGCCTTGGTGTTGTAGGACTGTACTTGTACTGGCCTGTTTTTCAGAATATTCTGAGCCAGAGTGAGAGCTCTGTAGATGGCTCGAAGTTCCAAGGATGTTGATTGGCAACATTTCCTCGACTGGGGATCATCGGCCCTGGAAGGAGTGTTGGCCGGTTACTGCGCCCCACCCTCGGAGGCTTGCGTCTGTGGTGAGGAGGGCCCAGTCCGGGATCCAAAAGGGACAACCCTGGTTCCAATGGGGAGTCTGTAGCCACCAGGCTAGGGACAGGCAAACCTCTGGGGGGAGGCTCATCGTCTAGGATTTGAGCAGATAGGGTAGCCCGTTCCACTTGTAGAAGATCAGGTAGGGGCCTGGAGTGAAACTGGACGAACTCCACCATGTCAAAAGGTGGACACCATTGATCCCAAGGGCTGCATTGCAGAGTCAATCAACACTCTGCGATTGTGAAGTAGTCTGTACTGTAGTGCTGAAATCTTAACTGCCATCAGGAAGATTCTCTGAACTCGAGAGTCCAGTAGGGCTCCCAAATGTACCATACTTTGAGAGGGTGTCAGGGAAGACTTTTTCCAGTTGATAAGCCAACCGTGCATTTATAGAAAGGTAATGGTTACCTGCAGATGGCGTTGAAGAGTCTCTGGAGAGCTTGCCAACAGCAAAAGATCGTCCAAATATGGAAGCAGTCTGATCCCTTGACGACGAATAGAGGCCGCCATAACTGCCATTATCTTGTTAAAGACCCGAGGGGCCATTGAGAGGCCAAGCGACAGAGCCTTAAATTGGTAATGTTGCTGTAGTATAGCAGACCAGAGATATTGTTGATGAGAAGACGCTATAGGTACATGTAGCTAAGTGTCCGGAATGTTCGAGGATACCATAAAATCTCCAGGCTCCATAGCTAGGATAATAGAATGGAGAGTTTCCATACGAAACCTGGGCACCCTGATAAACTTGTTCAGAGATTAGAGATTGAGGATAGGCCGATGAGACCCATTGGGCTTCTGAGCTAAGATAAGGGTTGAATAATAGCCCTTGCCCCATTGTGAGGAGAGTACCCGAATTAGCTGCTTGCTATAACTGCTGGAAGGCTGCTAAGGATGAAGTCACCTTTTGATCCGAGTGAGCACACATGTCCCTCCAGGACAGATGCCCAGGAAGCCTAAACATGGTAGGTTGTAGCTGCTGAAGATACCTTAATATCAGGGTTAGCGCAGAAGTCGCCAACCTGTCCACAACCAGCGCTATGATATGGTAGATTTGACTACTGTGGTGACTCTTTAGAACAGTGACCACCACAACCCATTTATATTAAGTCTAGTGAGGTCACCCCCATCGCCCCTCTCTGTGGCCTGGCCCGCGTAAGGGGCCGACGCCATCTGGTCTTTGGCTGCAAAGACCTAGCAGCCTGTAGTAATTGTTGAACGGCTACTAAAGATGATGCCTGCCTCAACCACTGCCTACAGCACCTGGTATTCCCAGGTGGTCTCCCATCAAAGCACCAACCAGGACCAACACGGCATAGCCTCCAAAGTCAGATGAGACTGGGCATGTCCAGTGTGGTATGGATGTAGGTGAAATGTCCATTCATGATGGAAATAGAGGGCATAACCATAGGAGCTGCTGCTACAGGTCACACATGCCACCAACTCAGGGGCCCCAACCATCTGTTTTACCTTTTCATTGGACATACAAGGTTTATCCAATGTCTAGTATTAATGTGACCATTAAGGCAGCATAATACAGCCAATTCCATAAGTCACATGTAATGCACATGATACATAATTATATATATACACATATATACATATACACACATACATACATACACGCATATTCACTGTTCATATACACTAAGCTCTCTGGCCAACTACCAAACACCAGGTAGGACCTAGAGCTCTGTATGACCTGATCACCGGAGTGGAGGCATATATACATACATGCAACAAAATTTTTAGTCAACTAAAAAAACAGCCGACAAGGCTAAGTAGGACATCAAGCTTTGTATAACCTGGCCATCCACAGAGAGGCACCCACGAAGATGAACCAAATCTCCTGAGAACATTTGCAAGTAACCTACTACAAGCGTCGGCTTACAGAAAACATACGTGTGAAGCACTCTTTAACCCCTAACCACAGTTTAGGGGTTTCAGGAAAATAAAATTTTTAACAGCAGCACATTCATGCCTAACTGACCAGTATTGCAAAATCTACCTGTATATTTGCATCAATCGGTACTGAATCCAAGCAACAAAAGTTGGTAGGATTAATATGTTATGCACTTTCCTGGGAACAAAACATATTCAGGGATAGCCAACTTCCCTCCCCCCCCCCCCCCCCCAATCAGTACTGAACTCAGCTGAGTCTTCCTAATTAGGAGAGAGGGGGGATGGGCAACCCAGCCCTACCAGTATATGTGAATTACAATATAGCCCATATAGCCTACAGCTGGGGCCAATGTAATGTGTTCATCTTCACACATAGTCTTTCAGAAACAAAGGCAGCATACCTCAGCAAAACTTAACGCATTTAAGCAGTACGTTTGCCATAGGCTCTTAATCAAAAAGCACAGCAGCTTAATAGGATATTTGAGCCTGTTCAACCTGCCCTAAGCAAGGTATTTTGGTCCATAATCTGGGAAAAGGAAACCCAAGGGAGTTCCTATCCAGAAGCTGGGAGGTTTGTCTACTTAACACAGTAACCACATAATTCAGATTGTATGAAATCCTGTGGGGAAACCCCCCCCAGCACAGGGACCTTAGCCGCCTGTCCTTCAGACTCTGAGACATAATAATGACAAGTTCTGAGTACACACGTGATTTTGTTTCACCCTAATTACCCACACACCCGTAGGAAAGGGTTAAGGGAAAAGACAGTGATAATTTACAGGAGTCACAGTTCTTTTACATAAGAAACAGTATCCATAAAACAACAATCACATGTCACACATAAACACTCTGCGAGTCATATGCATATAAGCTCTCACTACCACAATCAGCCTGAGCTTAGGTAGGATAGAGCCCTGTGAAAACCTGAACCAGCAGTAGGAAAGGTATACAGGGAGACTGCCCAGCGTCCTGAAGGAGCAGCATTAAGAGAGCAACTGACATACAGGGGTATTCAATATGGGTGCAATAACATCGTTTTTGCGTTAATATCAGAGGTATTATCGCAGGTTTTAGTTTTACACCGTATTCAATTTCAAAGACTTATCGCAGTTTTGAAAAGTCTTTGATAAAAAACGGGGATAAGTTTTCACCATTGAATAGGTGTCGAAAAAAAGTGCAGAATTGGGGTTTAGTGGTGCAGGCTTAAAAAAAATAGCCTGCACCCCTGGGACTGACATTTAAAAAAGAACTGTGTCAAAAAAAGTTTTAAAAAAAAATAGGGACACCCCAAAAAATGAATTTAAAAATTGGGGTGAAAAAAAAAAAAAATGGGAAAAAATTGTTTAACAATAGGGAAATAGGTTCAGGGCTATTCTGCAAGTATGCGGCAGATGTTTTCTAGAATAGAATTATAGCGGCAGGTGCACAAATGCAGAATTTTTAAAGACTTACTTTAGGGACATAAAAATATGCTAGTACCCATTTTCATGTACCTCAAATTTGATGGGACCACTTAAAAAAACGAAAAAAATAACCTAAGTGCTCTTCTGCATCACTTCTTCAATATCGGAAAAAAACACCTGCTGCGGCTATTTAAATCCCCGACTATCAATTAAAGGCTAAAACATGTTTTTACAACTTTAGGGGGTCTTACAATTATTTTAAGGTTAAAATTCATAACTTTACGCAAATCCAACTTCGGAGTTTCCCATTTTCATTAATTTGATATTGAATACGGGTATAAGCGGGAGCGCGCCCGATACTTTAACGCAGGTAAAAACTCCGATATGAAACGTTAACTTCGACAGTGAAGTTAACGTTTCATATTGAATACCCCTCATAGACTCTGGATGCTCTATGGAGGCTGGGAGTGGCAACTCACCATCACTGCGCCAGAGGACTGAACTAGTGTGTGGAATGGGGAAGGGGCCGCCGGGGAAGCGCACCTCCCCTATGCTGCTTGGACCCCTTATCCCAGCGGTCTAATGTAGGAAACAAGCTGTATGCCTCCCGACTGCAGCTTAACCTGTAGAAAAAAGGTTAAGGGGAAAGACAGTGATAGTTTACAGGAGTCACAATTCTTTTTACATAAGAAACAGTATCCACAAAAACAACAATCACATGTCATGCATAAACACTCTGCGAGTCATATGCATATAAGCTCTCACTACCATAATCAGCCTAGGCTTAGGTAGGATAGAGCCCTGTAAAAACCTAGACCAGCAGTAGGCAAGGTATACAGGGAGACTGCCCAACGTCCTCTCTTGTAGGAGCAGCGTTCAGAGAGCAACTGACATACACTCTGGCTGCCCTGTATGGAGGCTGGGAAGCGCAATCCACAATCAACTGTGCCAGAGGACTGAACTAGTGTGTGGATTGGGGGAGGGGCCACCGGGGAAGCGTACATCCCCTATGCTGCTTGGACCTGCCCGGTAAACTGAGCTGGCCGCCGCCGCAAGCCTCGGCTGGTCAGGAACATCAAAACCCGGCGGTCTAGGCTAGGAGAACAAGCCGTATGCCTCCTGACTGCAGCGCGCCTCCGGCCAGTCTCACCGCCGTAGGCCAGACCGCCACGTGGTCCCGGCGTCAGCGGCCGCCGCGACCACCTGCTTACCTGCCATCCCCTTGATCCGGTTGTGGTCAAGGGCCAGAAAGCCCCTGCCGAATCCCCTGCCAAGGACCTGCCGAGGCAGCGGTGCGTCGCCGGAGGAGGTAGTTGCAGCGCGTGGCCGGTGTGCCTCCAATCAGGCGTGAGGCTGCTTCCCGGACAGTTCAGACCACCCACTGAGATAGAGAGTAAAACTCTCTCTTTTTCTTTTTTTGTTACTCGTCTGCAGGACTGCTCCAGCAGTCCCACTGTCTATGTGGTGAACACACCAAACAGGAAGAACTGGCTACCTGAAGCAGGGGGTGGGGTATATGAGGAGGAACCCCGATGCATCCTGGGAGCAGAGAGCTCGTTTGTGTTAACTGTTTGGTGACCAGGATTCATATCCCAACGTAATGGCTGTGGACCCCATGGACCCCGAAGAAGAAATACCTTTTGTCGTTTAAGAAGTGCATTCTTTTTCTTAGGAGCGGGTTTATCCTCTTCTGTTTGCAAAATGGATTTTACAGCTCTAACAAGAGCAGGTATATCTAGCTTAGAGGGTGGTTCCTCTTCTATGGAGACAAGAGTTAGAGGTCTGCGTCTTCTGCCTCCCCAGATGATATGTCAGAATCAGATAACTGAGTGGACTGGGAGGATAACACAGCACGTTTAGAGGGTTTAGTAGGTAAAGGTTTTTCCCTTTGTAGCATTTGCTGCAAAGCTGTACAGGTAGTAGCCAAACTCTGTACTGAGGTAGACAGCATGTCTACCCATGGGGGAGGCAAAGGATTTGCAGGGAGTACCTGCTCTGGCCATCCCACGGGGAGTCACTATGGGGACTGCTCTCTGTCCCGTAATTTTTGCCACCATCTGTGAAAAGGCCACCCAGGGTGGGTCCATGTAACAATTAGTGCAAAGCCCATCCTGAATGAAGTCCTCTGGGGCTAAGCCCGCTGAGAGGAGTTACAGGACAACAGAATAGAGGCAGGATCCTGAGGCTGTTTGTTATTCTTTCCTCTGCCAGTCATAGTAATGATACAGTGCAGTGAACACCCTGCAGTATTTGAAATATGGCACAATGTAGTGTGCAGTCGCGCTATATATGACCCAATATAATATGCAACAACTCTATATATGGCACCATGTAGTATGCAACAGTGCTATATAATGGCATCATGTAGTATGCAACAGATCTATGTATGGCACAAGGTAATGTGCAACAGCGCAATATATAGCACAATACAGTGTGCAACTGCGCTACTGGTGGCCCCCTGGAGCGACAGCGCTATATATGGCACAAGGTAGTGTGCAACAGCGCTACATATGACACCAGGGAGCGTGCAACCGTGTTAGATATGGCACAATGTAGTGTGCAATGCGGTACGAAGTATGTGATAGCCCTCACAAGTGTGAGTTACAATGACCCTCTATACCTTAGCATGACAGGGTACAGCAGAAGAAAGGGATAGTTATAACTGACAGTATAGAAAAACAGAGATTAGCGCTAGCACAAGTCACATAAAAATCAGAAAAGAATATTACATGTCTGCAACGGGCACTATTATCAACTACACAGACCGCAGTGGCTGGTAGGATATAGCACTGTATAACCTGGCCCGTGGGAGAGGTATACAGGGAGACTGGACTCAACGAATCTCGGAGACTGCTTGCCTAAAATGGTTGCCACGCGTCTGAGGGGTCGGAGTGTGAGGGAGGAGCAGCCAAGGGAACATCAGAACGCAGTAGAATGGTGCCCTGAGCTGGGGAGAGGGGTTGCAGGGAGAGCACCTTATACCCTGGCTGACGTTAACCACCAGGTGCCCTGGGCCTAATAATATGCATCTGTGCCAGTATGTTAATGCCCCGATGGTCTAGTGGGCGAGCCAGTGTCCACATCAGTGCCCCCGGTCTGTCTCCTGAGACAAGACTGCACTAATACGCTGGTCCCCGCGAAGGGGGTTCCGCCTTACCTGTCCCTTGGATTCTGAGCTGCAGTCTGGGGGTCCATGGAGCTAGTCCCACTCGGATCCCTGCCGGGAGTACCTAGTGCAGACTTGGTGTCATGGAGCTGCGGAGGGGTGATCGGGTAGGCAGCACAGACATCCGGAGGATAGTCTGGTGCTGTTCACCCTTCTGGTAGAAATAAAACATAAAACCTGTTATAATGGTGGTCCAGCTCCTTGCCGGACACCAATGAAATTGAACTGCCCTCAGGCTGTGAGCAGGGTATAGGGGGAAGGACGGAACATCCTAGTATTTGAAAAGCTTTGCTGTTGGTGTCCGGTCCTCCAGGTCCCACCTACACCAAAAAGTCTCCCTGTGGACCCTATGGACCCTGAAGAAGAAATTAAGCTATGTTGTTTTACTATATACATAGTTGTGCTTTTTAAATATATATAAAAAAACAAAGATATGAATAATGCATACAAAAGTTATATTATACTACAAGTGAATGCCAATAATCTAACTTCAACTACTTCTAAGCATGGGGAAAAATGTCTTGAGTGCTAGGTGCACTTGAAAAGGTGAAATGGGTAATGATGCTGCAAAGAGAAACACCATGAATAATACAATAATGGTATAACTAGGAGCAGCAGACAGCAGAGAGATCACAGCCTTCACTTTCATTTCTGCCATTGTTGCAGACAGACTGAAAAAAAGGGGCACATCACCTTCAACAACTGAATCTTCTCATCTCAAGTAATATTCTGTGTAGGTTAAACTTTGGATAAATAAAGTGATTTTATAATATATATCTATCTCTCTATCATGCAAAAACAGCTGAATAAGAAAGACTCACGACAATATATGTCTGTTCAACGTTTCAGTCAGGACGACTTTTAAAAGTCGTCCTGACTGAAACGTCGAACAGAGACATATTGGAGTCGTGAGTCTTTCTTATTCAGCCCTGTGAGTGCCGCTGTTTTTGCATGTTGTATATTGGTTCCCAGACCATCTGAGGGCATCCAGGCAAGTAGGTTGCATACAGTGGAGTGCCGGCGTGACTTTTGTGTACACACACACACACACACACACACAGGTTCTGCATGATGTACCGCTGGCCGGCAGCGGCAGCCCGACACAGGAGGAAATCCTGAACGTCGGAAGAGAAGTATAAACTACCCTATTCTTCCCCGTAACCCTCCTTTAGGGGTGCCCACCCCAAGTGCCTAACCCTAATCCCTCCTCTAAGTGCTTAAACCTAACCCCCCTTCCCCGCCGCCTAAACCTAAGTCCCCCGGGGGAGGGGGGGGGGTGCCTAACCCTAACCTCCACCTGGGGGTGCCTAACCATAATCCCCCCTTCCCCTAGCCTGCCTAACTCTAAGTCCCCCCCAAGAGCCCTAAACCTAACTACCCCTCTCCCCACGCGGCTGTCCGCACCCGGCATCCCTCCGATCAGGATGCTGGGCGCCGATTTCCCGGTGTAGGTAAAATGATAGGCGTCGAGATTGAGACGCCTGTCATTTAACCCTTGCCGGGATTTAGCAGTCAGGAGGCCGGCGTTCGGCATTGCGTCCGCCGGCTTCCCGACTGTTTCCCATACATACATATACACACACACACACACACACACACACACACACACACACACACACGCACACACACACGTCTCACCTTCTGAGTTGATCTAGGGAGAAATACTATAAAAGAAGAAACTATTTGGCTGATTCAGTATTGCATGTATGTGCAATGCTGAACGCAGATTCTCGATTATCGGGAACCTGCAGGTGCGCAGGACTCGTTCTGTGAGTGATCGCACGCAGCCCCTACTATGGCTCCGCCTGATTGACAGGCTTTTTAGGGGCAGGCATGGCCAGTGTTCCCGGAAACGGGGGCGTGTCCACCCAGTTTTCCAGGAGTGGCAAGGCCAGGGGCTGCGTCCACGGATGCAGTTTCCTGGCCTCGAAAGCCGGCCAGCCTGAGTAAGCTGAGGCTTACTCAGCTGGCCAGCGCCGTCCACTAATGCAACAGATGGTCGCAATGGTAATCCCAGTCTGTGAGCTCGGACGCAGTGCTGGGATCGCAAATGCATCATGGGGTGTCACACACCTCCAGCTGCATTTGCATATTAGCAAGGACGGAATTGCAAACTTTGCAATTCCGTCCCAACCTTTGCAATTCCGTCCCATGGGAACGCCTACCGTTTGGGGGAGGCCTCACTGACATCACTAGTGATGTCAGTGGAGAGCTTCCGGCTCAGACAGAGCCAGAAGCTCTCCGGGGCTTACGACAAGGGAGACCCTACCCTAGGGTCTCGTCGTAAGTCGCGATGGTCTGTGACCATCGCGACCATCACCGGAGCGGTCGTTAGAGCTGTGGGTGTGAACCCACAGCCTAACGACAGCAACAGGGGCGGGCGGTCAGGATGCAAGCGGCCGCCCAGTTTCTGAGCGACCGCTTGCATCCTCCGACCGCCTCTGAATGAGGCCCATAATCCTTTACATCTTAACAGGCTTTGTCCATGTACATAATTATCTTATATGTAATTGTGGGAAGAGAGAGAACTACAAGTTTGCTGTAAACATGGCTGGCAGATTATATCTATCTATAAGAAGAAGGGCGGCACTCATGTATAACAAGACACATAAGAACAGGTCTTTAGTTCAAAAATGTCAATATATTTGCATCATAAGGGAATTATGTAAATACGAAGCAAATCTATCAAAATGTCGCTTCTAAGGACCTGTTGTACCTTAGTGTTGTCCTCCTTACCTACATATTCATGCTTCTATATTTAGAATCCAAAATATTAGATACAGTAATTTTCTAACGTTCTTGTTAAATAATTGAGACATTCAAAGATTATAAATAAATTCTCCTTATTTATCTACAGAGAAAGTAGTGCTAACTTGCTTGGTCACCTACTGAGAAAATGTTTTCTAATTTTTTTTCCAAAAATATGAGAAAGAACAAAAACAATATCACAAAATAAAGGAGTTATTTTAGGCAAGCTATGATGGGGCTATTTGGTGTCAGGGACCTGTAGTTTTATCAGTCACTCTTTAGGATGGCAGCAAGTGATCAAAGTCGTCATTATTTTAGCAGTGCTGCACATCTACTGACTTCACACAAACATTTTATCTTGCTTTATATGAATTATTAGTGACACACTCACTGGTTTGTTCAAATGTATGCAATGCTTTAATCCAGTGGTTCCTAAAGTGTGCGCCCCGGCACCCTGGGGTGCCTCGAGACACTTGCAGGGGTGCTTCAGGTTGGTGGTCCAGCACCAAATCAAATTATTTATGTTCAATGTAATGTAAATATGTGGACAAATAGAATCTCTCAATAACAAAATCTTTGGCTTAGGGGTGCTGTGAAAACAATTCTGATGCACTAGGGCGCCGCGATTCAAAAAAGTTTGGGAACCAATGCCTTAATCTATCCTCACTTTGTGACAATTATTTCATTTCACATGAAAATGACTGAAATTCAAATACAAAATGTGTACTTCACAAATGAAAGCAGTCATTAAAAATGCCATTCACTTCCTAAAAGGAGATTTAATGTGTTTAGAAATATGGGGCCTGATTCAGACCCACTCGCGAGCGGCTGTCCGCTCGCAAGTGGGTCGATGTTATGCACTGAGCATGCGCACGACGGAGGGAGCTCCGTCGTGCGCATGCGCCAGACGCGACGAGCGAAGGAAAGTCCTTCGCTCGTTGTGTCCGATCAAAGGGGGCGTGCTGTCAATGTTGATTGACAGCACGCCCCCTTTGGTGGGCATGCCAGGGGCGTGCCTCCCTGACGGGGGCGTTCCCACGGGAACGGCTCCCGTCAGAAGCCGGCCCACTGACATCACTAGTGATGTCAGTGGGAGTGATTTTGGCTCTGATAGAGCCAAAATCACTCCGGAGCTTGCGGTTGAAAACCTCAACCGCAGGCTCCGGCTCGCAATTTCGATGGTCGCGATGGTCTCGACCATCGCGGCCATCACAAAGCACGCTCGTATAGCCTGTGGGTGGTGACCCACAGCTATACGAGCGTCCAGGAGGACGCTCCATGAAAATGGAGCCCGGCCCTCATTCAGAGCGTGCGCTCTGCTCAGAGCGTACGGCTCTGAATGAGGGCCATGGTTCTATAGTTTATTCAGTGGAAGTATCGAAGGTTTAGTATACAGTAGCTGCAAGTGTCACAAGATTTGATTGTACCTGTACTAACACCACAAATGTAATCGAAGAGCTGGTGAATTTTTTTTCCGGTCAGTTCCTCGAGTTTACGTAGAGTCTGTAGAGCTACTATTCCTCTGCAGAAAACAAATGGGGAAAAAAGAAGACAATTGTAATGCTCCCTTGATTATAGAAGGTAATCTTCATATATTAAGTTAACTATGCTGTGGTTTAGGATGGTGTTACATGGGCACTTTTAATAGTATTGATTTTCTAGCTCTCACAGCTAATAAGTGCGTAAAATAATCTGGACCTGATATAGAATTGGACACATATTTGTCATATATTACGTTCCAAAAACGCCCATATGTTGAGGTGTATGCACCAAAAATGCATACAAACAGCACTGGTTTGCACAAGACATATGTCCCATTCACTTACTGTACCCCCATATTTTTTACTAGATTGTAATTTTTATTTAGATTGTAAAAAAACAAGCAATTGTATCTAACTTTACCTTGCATCAGTGCACCCTAACATCTGTTATTCAGATCACACCTAGATAATGAAAACCGCCACAGACTACCCTCCCCTATTGGCAAGTAAACTTTTTATAACACTGCACGTTGTTACCGTCACTAAGCCACAGAGGGACGTACTGACCTATAATAGATTGCCCTAGTCTGCTTGTTACTGAAGGGACTGAGCGTTCAGAAATTGAAGGTAATTAATACTGTCCGCTATACATGTAATAGAGTCACACCAGAGGGATGTGTTGCCTTAGAACAACTGTTTTTCATTATATACTCCCTTTTCCTGGAAATTTTATTTGGTCTAAACAACTACAGAAAGAGACTACTCATACCAGTTTTTCGGTTTTAAATGTGCTACAGTGAAATATGCCAGTTTAAAAATAGACTTAACTGAACAAGGACTATACATAAATGTTTATTTTAATGTGTTTTCTTATAATATGTAAATAATTTATTTAGCAATTAAGCAAGTGTAACACAAACACATTTAAACCAAATTGGAAACGTAATAAGTACAGATGCAGTATAATTTTTACCTAGTTCCTCCACCATCAATAGTGAGTACTCGAAGTCCTCTGCCCTTAACAGGATCATTATAACCGATCAAGGCTAAAGTTTCTCTTACAGCAGCTTTGAGAGTTTCATCGTGTGCCTGTCGTAATCGCAATAAATAAGGAATGGCTTTCTCCTGCAATGAAAAAAATATATTTTTTTATTTTAAAACAACTGGTTCAATATTAGGTATTCTAGTCTACCAGAAGCTTAGAACGACTGCCATTAAAAAATGCACACATTTTACAGAACAAACACTGATTTTTGAAAAACATAATTGGAACATAAATATGTATTACTGTATATAAATGAGACCACTAACATTCAGTTAAAGCTATATTTATGTGCCCATATTTAGACGGAGACAGAGATACAGAGATATTTGGTCTGCACATAATTCTAAATGCAAATGGATTGAGCAATTTTATTTGATTTTTTTTTATCAAACTCAACTGCATACGCATTGTGAGTACTTAGTGTTCACTGTAGCACCCTGTACGCAGGGCCGGATTAAGGTCTGGAGGGCCCCTATTAAATGTGACGAACTGGGGGTATGCGTAATGGGGACTCCAGTAGTGTCAGTGGCCACGGTGGTAGTGCCCCGTATGCAGAGCCCACAGTAGTGGTGCCCTTTAAGTGATGCACCCAGTAGTAGTGCCCCCAGGAGTGGTTCCCCCTATGCAATACTCCCATTAGTAGTGCCCCCAGTAGTCATGCCCCCCTGTGGTTGTGCCCCCAACAGTAATGCCCCCCATTGTCATGCCCCCTGTGTGTGCCCAATAGTAATGTCCCCTGTATAAATGCCCTCAGTAGTAATACCCCTGTAGTCGTGCCCCCAGTAGTAATGCCCCCGTAGTAATGCCCCGCCTTCAAGTAGTAGAGCCCCCAAGAGTAAAGCCCCCTGAGTAATGCCCCTAGTAGTAATGCTCCCCCGAGTAATGTGCCCAGTAGTAATACCCCCCCCCCCGAGTAATGCCCCCAGTCTCCGGCTGCCACTGCGGGGAGGGAGCTGGGCACCCACTGGTTACAATCTCAGCGGGCGCCTGGCAAATGGTGCCTCCCTGCGGCGCCGGGGTTAGGTCGGCCGTCTCCTCCGGTTCACGTTAACCCCGACGATCGCCCCCCTGTTAATCCGGCCCTGCCCGTACCTGTCACAACCCATGCAGTTCCCCTCTCCCGCTTGGTTTGTTGCTCTCTGCAGTGGTGCTTCTAGCACATTCTGGTCTGTATCTCAGCAGTTTGTTGCCTCAGCTAAGTGTGCTAGAGTCACCAGAGCAGAGAGCGGCACCCCAGGCAGGAAAGAGGAACTGACAGGTGCAGGGTACTAGAATGAACACTAAGTACTTATGAGCAGTGGCGTCCCTCCCCGCGGTGTCACCTGGTGCGGGGAGGGATGCTTAGCAGCGCCGAAAAAGGGGCGTGACCTCACAAACAAGGGGCGTGGTCACGCGGTGAGGGGCATGGCCTCGCGGCTCGAACCCCATAGTTCTGATTCCTGTGCTTTTTACTGGGGGGAGGGGGGGAGCGGGGTGCAGGCCGGCTTCCTCACAATGTCAGGAGACGAGTGCAGCACCCGGCTCCTGTCACTGAGGGGGGCTCCTGTCACCCGGGGGCAACCTCAGCGGCCCACACCCTCTTGTGACGCCACTGCTTATGAGGGATTCTGAGGTGTGTATATCTCGGTCGCTTCTCACTTGCACCTGACTAGATGTTACTGGTTGGCAATAAGATGTTCGCACGTAGAGTGGGTTTGCCACAAGCGCCTACACAGAGTTGCATTCTTTTCAGAGTTGAGCATATCCAGACATACGTCATATTTCCTTCACCAAGACTGGGGCTGGTGCAAAAGCCAATAGTGATGACAAGCGGTAGGCTGGGCGTGGTGCGATTACATAAATGTGCCAGACTCTGAACACTGGAGGATGTGCATGTGCAACTTCCAATAGCAGGAAGCATCCAAATTGCGACCATATTATGTCCGGCTCAGAATCAAGACCTCTGTATGTATACTAATGGCAGAAATCAATGCACTCTATTGTTCTGTTAGCTGCCAACTGATTTAGTAGGCTAGTGTAAAACTGGGATGTCTGAATTCCATGCTTTTACAGCCATAAATACATTTAATTCGGTTTTCAAAAGCTAGTTTAGTGACATTCAGCTTTTATAGGAAACACTGCTCTCCTGACACGTGAGTGATGCTGCATTTTGGCAGCTGAAGTGCTCTGCAGTTCCCATGTGAGACAGACACTTTCACTGAAAGTAATGTGTCATTAAACTAACTGGAGACAGCTTTTGGATGCTGCATATTATGCTTAAAACAAGCAGTAATGTGACAAAAGCCTAAGGCGACATATCCACTAGTTGGAGTTCTATGTTTAAGATGAATTTCCAATGCAAATGAAGCACATGTAAACGGATGTGAAAATAAAATTCATTGTACCAAATGAGATCATGCATATTGGTAATATTAACTATGTTTAAGTTGCTTTGTACACACACACACACACACACACACACACACACACACACACACACACACACACACACACACACACACACACACACACATATTATAAATACAGTATAAATATTTCATTTAGGTATACTTTTTTTATTTATTCCAAAGATGTACACATAAGGCTGGGTACACACCTGGGGGACCCAGGGATCCACAGACTGAGCAGCCCACTGGAAAGACAATACACACTTACCAATCTGCTGTTTAATATGTCTGGGCTGACGTCACAACTGGACAGGCAATTTAAATGCCCGCCCAGTTGAGATGTCAGTGTTGGCGGGCCCTGCAATAAGTGGACAGGTGGTCGCGGGTTGACCGACGAGTACAATATTGTCATCGGCTGTGCTGCAGGGCCGAGGTGATATATCTGTGAACGACGTAGTTCACAGACATACAGAAGTGTCCTCATACATCTAGCCTCAATACGCCTTGAAGCGCTATATGCTAACGTGAGTGAGCCGCCAGGTCCCATGCTACTCTGCTAGCATCTGGCTTCTTTATAGCCGTAAAAGCGTCTAAGTCGCAATATAATGCAACTAGGACACACCAGCAGACTGTGCTGATTCATTTGATACGCGACACTTGTATATCTGTGTGCATCTGAGTCTGTATGTGAAGCACAATGGAATTTGGATTGAAAAAAGCGGCGGACGCCACATTGTAGCACTTCGTATACAAATGCTGAGACTCAGGTGCACACAGATATACAAGTGTCACATATTGAATTAATCAGCACAGTCTGCTGGTGCGTCCTAATTGCATTGTATTGAGACTTAAACACATCTTCTGCAAAAAAAAAAGACAAAAAAAGATGCCCGGGCGCTAGCAGAGTCTCATGGGACCTGGCATGCCGAGAGGGGCTTTTTAGCGCGACTGCAGCAAAGATGTGCAAGGACACGTGTATCTTCTGTACACACATACAGATGCACTATGCATCGGCTGGTTGAACAACTTATCACATAGTGTATACCCAGCAAAAGAATAAACACATACAAACATACAACAGGAACACACATAACATGCCAAAACAGTTTCAAAAGTGCGGTAATAATCATGTTCTTATTAGGAAGATTGCATAGAACATCTGAGAACAAACGATAACAATCATCTGCTGGTGATCATGCAGTGAAAGCAGGGATATAAAAACAATGAAAGAAATATTGGGCACAAATAACATTACATCATAACAGAGCCGGGTCACTCTCCAGGGTCACCACAGTAACATCTAAAGACGCCTTCCATATCTAGATTGATAGACGCCTTCCATATCTAGATTGATAGACGCCTTCCATATCTAGATTGATACCAATGCGACCAGATCTTATGATTTGTGTGGCACTTTGCCACTAATGTACTGAAAATGGAATCATTCACAAGCACCTTCCACGTCACCAATTAGTAGAAGTTGGTGTACCTGCACACCAAGTAAGATGGTGACTAGTTGTATGTGACAAGCTGCTGCACTGAGATAGCTGACCCTATCAATAGAGAACGTAGTATAGAAGAGAATTGTGCTGCGCTCAGCCTGGTCTGTATGTACAGTAAAGAAGAGAATTATTTTGTGCTCAGCCTGGCATATGTATATAGTAATTGATACTCTTCTTAGTGATGTTTATTTGTTGTTCGTTGATTTCTGAAAAGTGACAATATTGCATTCATTTGTATTTAGTATTAACAAGTAATGTATATTTTACACACACACTGCGGTCTATTTCCATTATTCTACCATAACGTTCAAAAAGCATATGGTGACATAAAGACACAAAGGATACAAATAAACATCACTAAGAGTATCAATTACTATATACATATACCACACTGAGCACAACATAATTCTCTTCTTTACTGTACATACAGACCAGGCTGAGCGCAGCACAATTCTCTTCTATTCCACGTCACCAACCCAGGGGGCTCTACTGCGAGCCATGTTCCGGCATTCAGAAACTTACCTAGTGTTGTCAGAATAAAAGCATATTTAAAACACAAAAGGTACAGTAAAGCTCATCCAGTGAAATGCCAATGAGGACACCGTGTGCTCACCAAGGAAGCCCACTAGGGCCTCTCTGATGGAGGGCCCCACACCTATGATACTAAATAAGACAAATGCGCTAACAAGTAGTGCATTCTAATGTTAGGAAGGGCCAAGCCATCCAAAACCTTAGATCTGATAAGCATACTGCATTGCATTGCATTATTTGAAGCCTTATCGTTCCATTTAATGCAGGACAGCAGTTGAAAATGTACGAACACAACAATGGGATCTGTTTGTTTACCTAATGAGATGCGGTTAAGGAGCATTTACATGTGCCTTTCTACATGGGTTTAGTTTGAGCAAATGAAAAACTTCCTATTTTGTCAGACATTTAAGAAAATGCTAATTGAAAACACTTACAAACACTCTTAACAATATCAAACATGTACGGAAACGCAATGAAGTATATACGCATTTTTATGGCCATGCTATTATGGGTTAAAAATGCATTTAAAAAAACCATATGGTATGTAGCCTAAATGGGGGTGACTGCTCTGAATGTACAGAGTATGTCATGTAAAAGAAAAATAATACACTCAGGATCACAGTTTTATCTTCATAATGAATATGATAAGCGGAAATGTATTTGTGAATGTTAGTAAGAACTCTTAGGACAGTGGGGGCTTGGGGAAGAGAGAGAGAGACAGGTACAGCGTTTTGGGCTCGTGGAAAAGAGTGCACAGTGTTTCATAATGACCGGTTTAAAATACTAGTTTAGCTATAAAAGGGTGATGCAGTTCACTTCCCAAACATTCAACCTGATTTACCTCAACAGATGAGCAAACACAATAAATTAGAAGCACTTCACCCATAGTTAGAATATTTATATAATTGTAAACAATATCTCCCTGACCTCCCATACTCCATTCTGACTGGTCATGAGCAAAGAGAGGCTAATTGATGATAATACCACTCCAGGATTCGTCTTCCATCTAAATCACTGCATATGTGATGTAATGGCCTAATGAATGTGTAATACAAAATCCATTCACAGTTGCTTTAACATGGTTTATTCACAACTGTCGAAACAAATAATAAGACATTATATAAACAAATAAAAGTTACTGCACTTTTCATCATCACAATGTGTGTAAAAGTAGCTTACTTTGTGCCTCAGTTTTTAAGTGCAAGGTTAAAGCAAAAAGTAGGACAATTATTACTCTGCTTTATAGCTTTTTGTGAAGTCACTTACACTTTCCATTTTATATTTAGCAATACTGTAAAATGAATTATAAATCACAGGTGAGCTTGGCATTCGTATCATACCTTAACTGCGACGCCTCTGGTTTCTGGAAACTCTAGAAGGTGACAGCT
The DNA here is from genome assembly GCA_031769625.1 of Taudactylus pleione. Lineage (NCBI taxonomy): Eukaryota > Metazoa > Chordata > Amphibia > Anura > Myobatrachidae > Taudactylus > Taudactylus pleione. Next base: position 27,178,523 of record JAUIMM010000040.1, on the reverse strand, counting down.
CAGCTCTTCAATGCGATTGATGCATAATCTCCGATCAGAGGTTCTTTTCAGTGACTGAACTAAGGATCTTGTTCTGTTATCCACGCTTACCCGAGCAATAATCTGAGTTTAAAAGATAATATACTTAAATGCATAAGTAAAACTAACTGAATGAAACCAACCGTCAAAGAGCCTAATAAAATACAGTCTAATGTTTGTTTGCACTTAAACAGCAAGATTAACAAAAAGACCGTGCTCTTTAGCTTCTTATTCATTGTTTTGTTGAAATAGAAGTTTTCTAGATTAAAAGGTACCACTTGTTTTACCTCCCTAAAGTACCAGGGTCAACGTTTGCTTTTCCTAATGCACTAAAACAGTAGTATGCAGTACAAGTTTAGGAGGAAATCATGGGCCACACTTCTGAAAAATGATTTCTGTGCCCGGCATTTACGGACATGCCGGGCTGACCCAAGCGCTGCTATCAGTGTGAATGGATGCTGGGAGCATGCACCCACATCCATTCACGGACGGTGACCGCTACACCAGTTTTCCCCAGCCGCGGGACACTGCGACCCGCGGGTGGGTATGGCACCCACAGGCTGTTTCAGCAGGGAGCCGCACCGGAGGGCAGGGTTCTAGAAATAAAGCAGGGCACTTTGTAGGGGGTTTACAGAAATTTTCGCCAATGCACAGTTACTACAGATCGCTCAACTACATGAGCATCGGCATAGACAGCAATGCAGAATCAGGCCTCTAATCTCCTGAGTGCATAACTGGTGTATCTTCTAGTCCAAAGGGGTTAATTGTATTGAAGGAAAATGATGTGCTAATAGAGCTTTATTGGTAGTTTTATTTCCAATATAAAGCCGCAAATATTTGCTTTGCTGCCAAGTAGGGTAGACAAATGAGGGGCTTTCCATTAGGGTTATATGGAAACATTATGAGGCTTTATCAGGTCCAGCACAAAGGCATTATGAGCTGGTATTAGAACGTTTATGAGTGATGACTGTGTGACGAAGATAAAAATATGTTCCAGAAACTACCAGCTGTGACTCTTTATTGACCAATAAAAGACTATCCAGGCAGAAATGTGATTTCTCTTCCTGTGTGTAGCCTCACTAACTGATCACCAAGTTCATGGTAGCAGTTTAGTGTACGTCCTTCATTACCGAATGGCATCTAACATTCCTAACACACATTACAGTGAACTGCATGATAAAATGATCAGGAACAGATGATCTAAAAAATAAAATCTAATAATTAAGTTATTGGCAAATCAAGGGAGAATGGTTTAAATCACAGTCAGTGAGATGGTACTTAGAAAAAAAACAAAATATCATATTGGAAAAAGTATTACATTTATTTTAAGTATAAATTTAATTATCAAAATCAAGACACCCTCTTTTAGTAGAGTTGGAACTTCTATAAATGGCTCACTCACCTTTTCCCTCTGTAGAAACAATCGCTTGGCTCTTTCATCTGCACTTTTGTCTTTATTTATCTCTTGTTCGCTTGTCTTCACGATCTCATTAGAGTCAAGTTCTTTTCCCTTGTCATCTAACGCATTCTTCTGCTCAGGTTTCCGTTTGGGCACGAGACCACCAAGGTAACTTCCCACAAAAGCATGCACATTATTAGACTGATTTGATAGGAAGTTTGAAATACTACTTTTGGGAGAAACCACATTATCCTCTGTTGCAGATGACAAATCCTTTTCCTGGTCACTGCTTATTTCTATGCTGTGGCTTTTACCTTCCTCTGAAATTTTATTTCTTTCCATACTTGTACTGCTAGCAAAATATGAGTTTATATGATTGGCCAAGAAATTGTAGGTCTCCCCAAAGTTAGTAGTAAGATAGCTTGCATGGAATAGACCTGTCCTGGAATCAGTGCTTTCATGTAGAGAATCCACAGATCTGGCTTGTGAGAGGTGGGAGTTAGGTTCTGCTGCACAATCTAATACATTAGACTGATCTGGGAGTGGTTCTTTCCTTATTTCCTCAACCTCTGTAGAGTCCGGCTGGGTACCACTAACTTCACTTATTCGGGCATTTTCTTCTTTACCACCATTGGTAGTAGTTGGTTTTGAACGTACAATGCGTGAAATTAATTCACTATGAGTGCTTGAGACAGCTTTTGAAACAGAATCGATAGTATTCTTAATTCGTGACATAGACGTCTTTGCTATTGTTATTCCCTTTGAAGAAGTAGTACTGAGTTTAGAACTTACCGAGTAACTACCTACTTGGAGTTTAGTATTAAGAAGTCGCCTTCCTGCAGCTTTTCTGCACAGCTGCTTCCGTTTCTGAATTTGTGATACAAAACTACTACTGGGGTAAATATGAAAATATCTGCAGCAGGAGTATATGGGCCTTAGATCAGGTTTTCTCCAAATACTCCTTCTAGAAGTCCATAAATAAAGATATGTATCCAACAGCAGCTGTATGGACATTACTCAGATGTATTTATTTTCATACAAACGATTTGCAATTATCTGAAGGAAAAGAAAAAAAAAAAAAAAAAGTCACAGCCAAATCTTTCAAACCATTAGGCACTTCTAAAGCTGGCCGCACATCTAAAGATCTGTCCAACCAGCCAACTGGTTGGAATGAAAATCTGGTAACATATAGGAGTAACTGAAGATCAGCAATTTGCTCCTAAATGCCAGAAAACAGATGAAAATGGTCGTTCAGACAAGTTTGTTAAATGTTTGATCTAAACAATTTGTTCAAACAACAGTTTTTGTCCATTTTCTGGCGTTTGGGAGCAAATTGCTGATTGTCATTTGCTTTCATACTTTACCAGATTTTCATTCCAACTAATTGGTTGGTTGAATGTAAGTTGGTTAGTATGTGGCCAGCTTAGGACCCAAACCTGGTACTCAAACCACCAGCATCACTGTATTAATGACAATGGACACGATTCCAGAAGACACCAAAATCTTTCATAGCATGAACCTTTTTAAGGTCTAAATTCTGAAGAATAAAACACACTAACTTTATTGGAGTTTGCTTAGATTAGTTGCTCCCTAAAACAAGGGGCATACAGGGTTAAGAATCATGCTGTGTAGTTCAGGAAAAGTTTCACACACACAGCTGCCTCACTAACTGATAGATGCTTAATGGAGATCCAGAGATTCTGTCTAAATTCACTGAGTAGGGTAACCAAATTTTTCCCTCTGGGCAGACCCTGATTTTTATACTGTCACTGATGATTGCTGTTATCATTTGGAGTTCATATACTACCATATTATACATTTTGAATACACAGGACTGCTGGCTGTTAAGTTATATTATTGGATTATTGTAAACGATTTTATTTTGTATTGCAAAGTATGATGTTTACCGTTTGATTTGTGACGCTTCAATAAAATAATAAAAAACCAACAAGAAAATCAAATGAGATCTTGTTTTTCATTAAATTAGAAAAATCAATTAAGACACCTAAAACACATTAGTGTCGGTCTGAAAATAGTGTAACTAAGCAGTTTCTAATCAATTCAATAATGCACTGAACAGATTATTATTATTATTAACAGTTTTTTATATAGCGCAGCATATTCCGTTACGCTTTACAATTGTAAACATAAATAGAACAAAACTGGGTAATAACAGACAGATATATAGGTAGGAAGGCCCTGCTCGCAAGCTTACTATCTATAGGGAAATAGGCATTGATACACAAGGATAGGTGCTATATATTGCAATTTGGTCCAGCAAGAATGCAGAGTTTCAAGGTGGGCTGTATGATCCAGTCACACAGGAATGTCAGCCAAATATCAGGAGGATGTGAAAGAAAGACAATGTGTGAGATGTGTGGACTGTGAAAGGGGATGTAATTAGATATGGAAGCAATAAGGGTTATGTGGGCGGTTCTAAAATCTGATAAGCTTGCCTGAAGAGGTGAGTTTTCAGGGAACGCTTGAAGGATTGGAGACTAGAGGAAAGTCTTATTGTGCGCGGTAAGGCATTCCATAGAGTGGGTGCAGCCCGAAGAAAGTCCTGTAACCGTGAATGGGAGCAAGTAACGCGTGGGGATGAGTGACGCAGATCTTGTGCTGAGCGGATAGGTCGAGTTGGGACATATTTTGAGATGAGCGAAGAGATGTATGTTGGTGTGGTTTGGTTAATAGCCTTATGTGTAAGTAAAAGTAATTTATATTGAATACGGTAAAAAAACGGCAACCAATGGAGGGACTGACAGAGCAGGGCAGCAGACGATGAACGTTTGGCAAGGAAGAAGTTTCGCAGCCGCATTCATAATGGATTGTAATGGTGATAGCCTGTTTTTTGGAAGACCAGTAAGGAGACTATTGCAAATAGTCAATGCGGCAAATAATGAGAGTATGGATTAGAGTTTTTGCAGTGTCTTGTGTGAGATATGGTCGAATTTTGGATATGTTTTTTAGATGTATGTAACATGATTTTCAGACAGATTGAATATGGGAAACAAAGGACAGTTCAGAGTCAAGGATGACACCTAGGCAGCGAGTTTGTGGAGCAGGGTGGATTGTCAAGTGATCGAGAGATCAGGTTGGTAACGGTTATTGGCCAGTGGAAATATAATTAATTCTGTTTTAGAAATATTAAGTTTCAGGTGGCGAGATGACATCCAAGATGAAATGGCAGAAAGACATTCAGTGACACGGACCAATACAGATGGTGATAAATCTGGGGAGGATAGGTAGATTTGAGTATCATCCGCATACAGATGGTACTGAAATCCAAAAAAGTGGATTTGTTTGCCAAGAGGGGTGATATAGATTGAGAATAGCAGAGGACCTAAGCGAAGAGGAGGCAGAATCAGAAAAACAAACAGTAAAAGAGCGATCAGATAGGTAGGAAGAGAACCAAGAAAGAGCTTTGTCCTGAAGACCTAGGGATTGTAGTGTTTGTATGAGAATAGAGTGGTCAACAGTGTCAAAAGCAGCAGAGAGATCTAGAAGAATTAGGAGTGAGTAATGGCCTTTAGCCTTGGCAGTGACCAGATCATTTACAACCTTAGTCAGTGCTGTCTCTGTGGAGTGTTGGGAACGAAAGCCGGACTGAAGTGGGTCCAATAAATTGTGTGAGTTAAGAAAGTGTGGGTGTAAACAAGTCTCTCAAGTAGCTTGGAGAGGCATGGGAGCTGGGAGATAGGATGGTAATTTGAGAGTGTTAGGGTCAGAATTTTGTTTTTTCAGAATGGGAGTAATCATTGCATGTTTGAACAGTGATGCCAGTAGAGAGATTACAGATTTTAATTAGGGTTGGGATGAGCACTTGAGACAGAGCTTCACTGATTTGTGAGGGTATAGGATCTAGAGGAGAGGTAATAGAGTAGGAGGATGAGAAGAGTGTAGATACTTCATCTTCATTTGTGGGGTCAAATAAAGAGAATGTGTCAGAGGGTTCAGGTAGGGAACTGAGCAGATCATTAGCTGAGGAAGAGAGTGGTCATTTCGGATTTCATTTCGGATCTTATCAATCTTGTCCTTGAAATAGGAAGCAAGATCTTGTGCACAGATAGTAGCAGGTGGCTTGGGTTAGGAAGGGGTAAGAAGCAGCTTAAATGTATTAAAAAGTTGCTTGGGGTTAGAGGCTTGAGCAGAGATTATAGATTGGAAATATGTTTGTTTGGCAGCGTCCAGAGCAGTACGATAATAGTTGTAGATAGTCTTATATGTGAGGAAGTCACTTGGAGTATGAGACTTTCGCCACCGACGTTCTACTTTACGTGAGAGTTTTGTAGATGCCTTGGTAAGTTAGAATGCCACAGTTGACGTCTAAGTCTGCGTGGTGTATGATGAGTAGCTGGAGCGACTTCATCGAGGGCAATCTGGTTTAGGTGTGATGCAGCAGTCTCAGGAGAAGTGAATGTAGAAATTGGTGAGAGTCGTTGTTGTAGAGAGGTAGATAGTTGTTGAAAGTTAATAGCATTAATATTTCTGCGGGTTTTAGGAGGTTTAGTTGATTTCAATGACATTGAGGTTGATGTTATGGAGGAGAGTGTGCAGGTGATAAGGTAGTGATCTTAGAGAGGGAAAGGAGCATTAGTGAAATCATAAACTGAGGATAGTTCGGTGAATACAAGATCAAGGCAGTGGGCATCCTGATGAGTAGAGGAGTCAGTCCATTGAGAGAGGCCAAGAGAGGAGGTTAAAGAAAGTAGTTTGGTGCATGAGGAGATTGTGGACTGTCAATGGGGATATTGAAATCACCCATAATTAGCGTTCCAGCTAGGCTGTTTTAGCGGGGCATGATGCCCTGCCCTCCTTCTGGAGGGCAAATAGCGCCCTGCCCTCACAGCCTGCGGGTGCCGTCTTAACCCGCGGGTCGCAGTGTTGCGCGGGTGGGGAAATGTGCGGTGACCCGGTCATCTATTCTCCCTGCCCTGCCTGCCGCCGGAGCTAGAGTGAACACTACATAATGATGGTGGAGATAGAATTAGAGGGTTCAAGTGCTGCGCACAACCTATATCTATTTGAAAACTGGGAGGGCTAAAGATATAATAAATGTATACCTAGCCAAAAGCTATACCTAACCTTTATAATACTCATACACAATGTGTAGATGATTTAGGAAGTGATGCTAGACACAATAAATCTAGACATGATGTTTTACTTAAACTCTGAAAATACATGCAACAATGTGCAACAGTATATATATAAAATTGTCAATAGCAACTGTAAATCAGTACAATATGGTAGGTGCACCATCCACCGTGTACCTGATTGTACACCCTGTGGTGGTCTGTGCAGTCCCAATATGAGAGATCACCAGTTGATCTTATGATACAGTAGGAATTGAAGGGGTTACTCTCATGTGCCAACCTGATACCTGTAGCACACCTCTAAGTATGTAGATGTATTAGCGTCTATGGAATATGAGGATGAGAAGCAGCGGCGTCCCGCTATTCTCAATAGGAGATACCTCAATAGAGCGTCCAAACGTCCTGTGTGTTGATAGTGTGCGTTGCCCGGGGTGATGCTGTGATGGTGCGGCGGTGGCTGGCTTCGGCTGGCAGCGGGGATCACTCTGTGCTGCGGTGCTCTGGACCATGCAACCACGGACACTATCCCTGTTTCCAGAGTTAGGTCCATGCGCGTGTCTGAGTGTGCCGGCAAGCAGTGAGAGGAAGTGAACAGCGGTCCTAGCTCTGGAGAGCCGGGGGTCGCGGACACTCCTCTCAACAGAGGATACTTACCCAGAGATGCTCTCAGCTCTCTGCCTTGTTGATCTTCCTGTCAACAAGGCAGAGAGCTTAGAGCATCTCTGGGTAAGTATTCCGCGGCCCCTGGCTCTCCAGAGCTAGGACCGCTGTTCACTTCCTCTCACTGCTTGCCGGCACACTCAGACACACGCACGGACCTAACTCTGGAAACAGGGATAGTGTCCGTGTTCGCATGGTCCCGAGCACCGCAGCACAGAGTGATCCCCGCTGTCAGCCGAAGCCAGCCACTGCCGCACCATCACAGCATCACCCCGGGCAACGCACACTATCAACACACAGGACGTTTGGACGCTCTATTGAGGTATCTCCTATTGAGAATAGCGGGACGCCGCTGCTTCTCATCCTCATATTCCATAGACGCTATTACATCTACATACTTAGAGGTGTGCTACAGGTATCAGGTTGGCACATGGGAGTAACCCCTTCAATTCCTACTGTATCATAAGATCAACTGGTGATCTCTCATATTGGGACTGCACAGACCACCACAGGGTGTACAGTCAGGTACACAGTGGATGGTGCACCTACCATATTGTGCTGATTTACAGTTGCTATTGATAATTTTAGATATATATATACTGTTGCACATTGTTGCATGTATTTTCAGAGTTTAAGTAAAACATCATATCTATATTGTGTCTAGCATCACTTCCTAAATCATCTACACATTGTGTATGAGTGTTATAAAGGTTAGGTATACATTTATTATATCTTTAGCCCTCCCAGTTTTTCAAATAGATATAGGTTGTGCGCAGCACTTGAACCCTCTAATTCTGTACCCACAACAGATGAAGTCAGACATCCATAAGTGCAGCAGCACACAATTATTAGCCCCTACCATTTACACTGAGTGCGCAGGTCCACTGCAAAACTATTATATGATGGTGGAGATGTCTGAGGATAGGAACTGAGGGAGCCAGGCAGAAAAATGTTCCAGAAATTGTTGAAGTAGCCCAGGTGGGCAATAGATAGCAGCAAATCGCAGAGAGAAAGTGGTGAAAGTCCTGATAGAATGTACTTCAAATTATGTAAATGTGAGTGAAGGTACCTGTGGGAGAAGTGTGTATGTGAAAGATTGGGACAGTAATATTCCTACCCCACCTCCTTTACAATTACCAGGCCTGGAGGTGTGTGAGAAGTGTAGGTCACCATGTGAGAGTGCTGCAGTGGAGACAGTGTCTGATTGTGTGAGCCATGTTTCTGTTATCGCCAGAAGATTGAGGTTAGTTGAAATAAAGAGGTCATGGATGGATGTTAGCTTATTGCAGACAGAGCGTGCATTCCATAAGGCACATTTTAGTGACTTGGATGGTGAAGGGAGGCACGCAATGTTTATGAGGTTAGCTGGATTTATAGTTCGTTGTGGGTGTGGCATGTGGGTCAGGCCTGGATTTGGTGATATGTCACCAGCTAATAGAGGCAGTAGGAGAGAGATATGATATATATGGCGACAGGTTGTGGATGTTATTGTCAGTGTGTGTGTATATATATATATATATATATATATATATGTGTGTGTGTGTAAAGAACACGTAGCATCAACTAGCCGAAAACATTATTTTATTTAATATCCTATTATTAAAGCTATAAATGGTTCTGCAGTTTTTTACTCGACAAATTTCCTGGTTGAGTTCAGACACAAAAATATTGGACACACAGGTTTAACAATTGCTTTGCTTTCCCATGGAGATTTGTACAACCCATGGCATGTGAGAAATGTCCCTTTCTTCTTAATATCAGGACAATCAGGAGACACTGCAGAACACAACTATAGTAAAATATTGTAAATACAGTTGTACAAAATTAAGAGCTAACAATAAGTTTGGCTTCTGATTAAAGACTTTAATGTGCAAAACAATGAATACTCTGAAACAATCATTGCATTAAAATTAGAGATGAGCAGTTCAGTTTTACTCAGTTATGTCCAAATCTCAAAATCAGCATCTTATTGGCTATCCGGCTCTCATGTGTTTTTGATAATTTTGCGAAAAGAACCAAGTCAAAACTAAACCGCTCATTTCTAAATAAAATATCTAAATGACATGCTCTCACAAGCAGGGCCCTTTCTACCCTCGGGTCTGCACTTGTTCCATTTTTATGTAAGATTTGTATGTTTGTACCTCTGATAAAGCAGTGGGCGGAGCCACAAAGAAATATGTTAGATGCCTTCACTTCCTTTTGCATGCTATGATGACTGCACCTATTTTATCATCAACTGCTTAATATGCTTACCACCGCTCCCCAGCTTCAGTACAGGACACAGCAATTCACAATGATTCCAGGATACCTATACAACAGTGCAAAGGATCACCTTTTAAATTGGGAATCCCCCTTACCAAGCCTGATAATATCCCTTCAATTCATATGCTGGACTTTGCTTTATGCGGTGTACGATCAGCCCCATTAACATTCAGAAGAGTTACCAGGCTCCATTATTGACTGGTGGACTGCTTCATGAGAACTTAAACGGATACATACGATATAGTTCATTCTTTCTCAAACTTGCATTTTTTATATTGTTGTGCTTTTTAATCATCATTTCTTAGCAGAATAAATAGCTTATATACAATTTTTATATCCTAGCCGCAAGTCCTTTATTAGCAATTCTTCATTATTTATTTACATGTAACAATTAATTTTATCTATTAGTGCTGTTTCCCCTCTTAATTTGTTGTTTGTTTTTTGTATGACAAGTGACACCAGCTGCCTGACTGAGGTCTGTAGTACCTTACAATTAAATGATGATGAAAATCATGACAGACAAAAAAAAAAATCAATAGTAGAAAACATCACAGATTTTAGGATAGATGTATCTTAATCAATTCTCCACACTATGGTAAAATACAATACCACTATAAATGCAAGGGAAAAAATTTGTGATGTTGGTGATTGCAAATTGCCTTAAGTCAGATGGTACTTTGTATCTATCGCCTGCAATTCATTTCCCTCTTAACAAAGAGGTTAGATAGAGCTGGAACTATCGATATCTAACCACTAGCATAGACATAACATGCACATTTTAGGCACCATGATTATTTTAATGAGTTCAGTATATTAGGTCGACATTCACAATGTTGACATGAGAATATCAACATGGTCGTTATGCCAATATTGAACATGTTCATACCTTCGTCATTCAGTATACTTTAATGGTAATGCTAACATTTTGAAACTGTCAACATGTCATGCCGATATTTTCCAGGAGTTGACATTTATGGTGTCAAGATTTTAACCATGTCAACATCATTATGAATTCCTAGGGCCTGGACCAAGTTCCCGGGAGTTATTCAATTAATCCCCGCAGCCAGCTACAAGGCTGCATTTATCAGGGATTTTTGCGCCCACCTCAATCCTGCAATAAGTAGGGCTGGGTACGCCATGACTGCATCGACTCCAGCACTTAGCACAGGAGACGCTGCTTTGTGCATTCTCGTGCAAGATAGTGGCCATCACAGTAGTTACATACTCTAGCTTTCATGCACTTAGCCCAGGTTCTAAACACACAAATAAGAATTAAATCACTCTGACTTCATACCATTTTAACCAAGACTGCAGAGGAAATAGAAATATAGAATATTTTCCTCAATGTATTATACTGCAGACACAGCAGGCTTTAATTTAGCAGCCACTTGTACAATGTTATATTTATGTCTGGTCAGGTTTCATGACACTGAAGAGACACACCTATCACTGCTCTACCAATCACAACTCAGTACAAAGTGCACACCTCTGTACTGTCACAGAAAGCCTGATACTGTCAGCAGACTGGATAGACAGGTGTTCTGAGCTGGGTATAAAAAGCTTTTTAACATGTTCAAACTCAATTTTTCAATCTAGTACACAAAAGGCTCACATAAATAATAATAATACATAGCTACTAAAGAAAATATAACAAGTAAGAGCTCTTACACATTACTTTGGCATTAGTAGAGATCTGAAATCCGGACCCCATGGACCTATAAAAGATTGGAAAAGACGTAAAAATAAAATATTTGGACATGTACTAACAGTGCAGGTTGACAAACAGTGCTGCCAAAGTAAGACCCCTTCATGATATACATATTATAGCATTTACCATTAATACATATAGGCATTAATCACATATTAAACATAATTTCAGCAATAGCACAAGGAAAAACTATACAGGCATTTCCCAAAATGTTTGTATGAAGTTTAAAAGATGAAACATTGTTGCAGCAGCTGTGGTAAAGCTGCTATATCTTTACTAATGGTGCTTTGTGTCTGTTTCCTTGCTTACAATAATGCAGCGAAGAACCAATCTTGTATTCTTATTTCTGGGAGAATAATACAATGAGAAGCCAATAAAAAAGCAGTTTATGGCTGCTATAAGTACTGAGGAAAATGGACGACTGACATTTTTATTGCACATGATGTCAGAAGACAACAAATAAGAAAATAATACCTTTCAGAGCCTGTTAAAATCATAATTAACCAGTGACTGAGATTATAGATAGCTGGATTAAATATGTAAAGTTGCATTTCACTGTGCAGACTCCTCACACCAATGAATCGTAGGTGAGATTGGTAAAAAGTAGGGATGTGCAGGCTCGGATAGGTTCGAGTTTGCACGTGGAGTTCGGATTTTTCCCTCCAAAAAAACGGAACTCAGAACGAGGCAAAACGTCATCTTACATGGACGAACATCATCATTCCTGGACTTTTGTCCAGGAATGATGATGTTCGTCCATGTAAGATGACGTTTTGCCTCGTTCTGAGTTCCGTTTTTTTGGAGGGAAAAATCCGAACTCCACGTGCAAATTCGAACCTATCCGAGCCTGCACATCCCTAGTAAAAAGACCAGGATAATGTAACTTCTAAGATTTGAGAGATACAACAAGTGATAAGATGTTCTGCAATACAGTAGTGTGTTTTTGGTTGGAGTGGAAAAAGGTAATTAACCCATCTATATTATAGTAATTCAGAATCTGCTTACTACATCTTGCCATATTTCTGCAAAAAGCCTATCCCAAATCAACTACAGTGACTTGCGTAAAAGGTAAAAAAGTTATGCTTAATTAATGGCCACCCAACAGAGGAAATACTGGTAACCCTACCCATATCCTTCTACTCATTGTATCTGCCAGTGATGCAGTACAATGTGATTAGTCAGGGAGTAAGTAAAGGTAGGAGAATGCAGGATCCTCCCTCAGGAAGAATCATAACAGTGTAAGGTGCACATTCAATAAATCACCATCATCACGATGATTTCTCAAACATACTGGATTATCTCTATACGGACTTTGTCATTATAGCTGTACATACTGTACAGGAATGAATCATGTCAGTTTATGCGGGGTTGCCGGTCACTGTAATGTTATATTAGTGTGTACACACGCTGTGCATCTGTCATGTGTGTACACAAGCCTTGCCCCTGTATGTATGTCATGTGTGTAGACAAGCCTTGCCCCTGTATGTATGTCATGTGTGTACACAAGCTGTGCCCCGTATACATGTAGCGTTCCCGCTAGGCTGTTTTAGCAGGGTGCGGCACCCTGCCCTCCTTCTGGAGGGCAAAAAGCACCCTGACCTCCAGAAGGAGGGCAAAAAGCACCCTGCCCTCACAGGCTGCGGGTGCAGACTTCACCCGCGGGACGCAGTGTCCTGCGGGTGGAGAAATGTGCGGTGACACGGTCACCGCCGGAGAATAGACACTGCCGCCGGAGCTAGAGTGAACACTATACATGTCATGTGTGTACACACGCCATGCCCCTGTATACATGTCATGTGTGTACACACGCCGTGCCTCTGTATACATGTCATGTGTGTACACACGCCGTGCCCCTGTATATGTCATGTGTGTACACACTCAGTGCCCCTGTATATATATGTCATGTGTACACACCCAGTGCCCCTTATATGTCATGTGTGTACACAAGCCATTCCCCTGTATATATGCCATGTGTGTACACATGCCGTGCCCCTGTATATGTCATGTGTGTACACTCAGTGCCCCTGTATATATGTCATGTGTGTACACACTCAGAGCCCCTGTATGTCATGTGTGTACACACCCCATGCCCCTGTATATGTCATGTGTGTACACACGCCATGCCCCTGTATATGTCATGTGTGTACACACGCAGTGCCCCTGTATATGTCATGTGTGTACACACGCAGTGCCCCTGTATACATGTCATGTGTGTACACACGCCGTGCCCCTGTATACATGTCATGTGTGTACACACGCCGTGCCCCTGTATACATGTCATGTGTGTACACAAGCCATTCCCCAGTATATATGTCTTGTTGTACACAAGCCATTCCCCTGTATGTCATGTGTGTACACACTCAGAGCCCCTGTGTCATCTGTGTAAACAGGCTATTCCCCTGTATATGTCATGTGTGTACACACGCCGTGCCCCTGTATACATGTCATGTGTGTACACACGCCGTGCCCCTGTATATGTCATGTGTGTACACACTCAGTGCCCCTGTATATATATGTCATGTGTACACACCCAGTGCCCCTTATATGTCATGTGTGTACACAAGCCATTCCCCTGTATATATGCCATGTGTGTACACATGCCGTGCCCCTGTATATGTCATGTGTGTACACTCAGTGCCCCTGTATATATGTCATGTGTGTACACACTCAGAGCCCCTGTATGTCATGTGTGTACACACGCCATGCCCCTGTATATGTCATGTGTGTACACACGCAGTGCCCCTGTATATGTCATGTGTGTACACACGCAGTGCCCCTGTATACATGTCATGTGTGTACACACGCCGTGCCCCTGTATACATGTCATGTGTGTACACACGCCGTGCCCCTGTATACATGTCATGTGTGTACACAAGCCATTCCCCAGTATATATGTCTTGTTGTACACAAGCCATTCCCCTGTATGTCATGTGTGTACACACTCAGAGCCCCTGTGTCATCTGTGTAAACAGGCTATTCCCCTGTATATGTCATGTGTGTACACACGCCGTGCCCTGTATACATTTCATGTGTGTACACACTCAGAGCCCCTGTATATATGTCATGGGTGTACACTCAGAGCCCCTGTATAGGCTGTGCCTCTGTATACACAAATGACAGAAGGATGGTAAGATACAGGGACATATATAGCAGCAGCAGAGTTTCTATGCTTAGAAAGTGGGAATCTGGGATGTGTAGAAATAGAGCAGCGGGAAGGGGACAGGACAGTCACTCACAGGCAGCCAGGGGAACGGTGCTGTCACTCCGGCAGGGTTATGATGATGATGACAGTATATAAGCTGTGGTGGCCTGATCATCGCCTGTTTCCCCTTCGCATCATGTGACCTGATGAAGTAGTAAGGCAAGCCAGCAGGGATAAAAATAACCAAACCGCGTTTACTTTGTTCCTAGGTAACGCACGTTACGAGGAGGTAGCCGACGTCATGTACAGTAACGTGCTTTTGGGAACAGCCTCCTATTAACTGATGTCTGTTTTTTTATACGGTCGGCGTAGGACATGCTGGAACCGCCAGTTGTTACTCAAGGGCTCCTATTCTCAGTGAGACAGCGGCAGACTGCTGCTTACCCAGCCAAACACTGTGCCTTATTCTGTATGTGACATGCAGCTCTCACTATGCTATTTATTATACGATTTTCCGCATAGGTCCCAACATTTGTAACTGTAGATGCGGGACTTCCGCACGCCTAAGGCGCGCGCGTCCGAAAAGGGGGCGTGGCCTGCTAGTAAAGGGAGGTTTACATTACTAAGGGGCGTGCCCAGCATCTCTGGGTTGCCCCCGGGCTTCCCCCCGTGCTGTGGATAGATGCTGTCATCTATTCTCGCTCTGCATACCCGGGACACTGCGGACCGAGGATGGGACAGCGGGACAGATATACAAAAAGAGATGTACAGAATTGAAATGCGCAGCCCAAAAGCAGCTAGTGGGATAGTGTCAAAAAAAGAGGTATCCTTCACCCTCCACCAAAGAACACAAAAAAAACCGGAGTGACACCACACTGCCAGCGCTAATACATATATATATATACTTAAAACCAATGGTAGGTAACTCCAAAGTCCTCCAACTTTCATAAATAGTGGATGGTCAGATGATTCTTAGACACAACATGGTCCGTTGAAAATGGCATATGTCCCCATATAAAAAAGAGGATGTGGCATATAGTGAAGTACAGTTTTAATACATAAAAACATATAACAAAAGCACAATAGACAAAGAAATAGTTTCTTATAAATCCGCAGAAATTACTGGCAGTAGCACATAATGACGGGCAGTAGGTTATTTTAGAATGGAATCCCCCACCAGCCAAAATGAAAACAATTACCAGCTGAATGAGAAAAACTTGCAGCAGTCAGGTCTTTGTAAGCGGGTGAGAATGCCGCGGTCCAGCGTCTGTCCGGAAAATGCACTGGATACTAGCCGGCGTTCGTCACACGTTCCCTGCAGTATCGCAAGTCCTGGAAACAACCAACGCGTTTCAACCCCTTACCCGGGGTCTTTTTCAAGGTTCACAGTCAGAATAAATCCAAAGGAAAGTGAATCCATTAAATACATCGTGTGTCCTATCCGAGCGGTCCGGACACAGCTGATCTCTATACATAAAACAACTACAAGTCCCATGATCACTTGCTGTGTCCAGCCAATCACTTCCATCAGCACAAAGCACGTGATTCCTCTTCTTCCGCTCTACAGCCAGGGTGCGTATTATCTTCCACTCATAGTAGCGCTACGTCATTTCCTTGACTGTAACTATAGTAACAGGACGCTTCTTGAGAGCAATACTTAGTTCTCTATTCAGTTCTGCATAGCGTATCTGTTAAATCTATAGATTTTTTCTCATAGAAATAGCGGATTGAGGTAATTCGATTATCAAGTGCTCTGTGCCTATTAGTATAAAACAACAATAATACCATAATTAGTAAACACAATAAAAAACACATTTAAAAATATTATAAAAACCATTTGACCTCAAAATCAAGGTTCAGCCCTCCTGGTTTGAGAGTACCTAATTCATAGATTTTTTTCATCTCAGCTTTAGCTAGCTGTTTAGGTAAATCCCTCTGCCCCCAATGTCCCTTGATACAAGATAGTCCTATAAATCTTTTTATAGTCATTGGGCTACAATTATGACACTGCTTAAAGTGATTTGACAAGGCATGCGTCTCAAGGCCCTTTCTTATGTTACGTAAATGCTCTCCTATTCGTACCTTTAAAGGTCTTCAGGTGCGTCCAACATAGAAAAGGCCACATTGACATTCTACAGCATATATCACATTACTAGTATTACATGTTATAAATTCCCGAATGGGATGTATCTTTCCATTTATCTCAATTGTTGTTATCTTTGCTGTTCCAATATGTTTAATATGACAACAGGCTATGCACATACCGCACCTATAAAACCCTTTTGATTTAATAGTTGTCATATTTTTAATTTTCGGTAATGCACTTTTTACTAGAACAGTTTTTAATGAAGGGGCCTTCCTATAAATACATTTAGGTTTTGTCGGGATTAAAGTGCCTATAACCGGATCCTTCTGTAAGATACTCCAATGTTTTTAAAGCTGAGATGAAAAAAATCTATGAATTAGGTACTCTCAAACCAGGAGGGCTGAACCTTGATTTTGAGGTCAAATGGTTTTCATAATATTTTTAAATGTGTTTTTTATTGTGTTTACTAATTATGGTATTATTGTTGTTTTATACTAATAGGCACAGAGCACTTTATAATCGAATTACCTCAATCCGCTATTTCTATGAGAAAAAATCTATAGATTTAACAGATACGCTATACAGAACTGAATAGAGAACTAAGTATTGCTCTCAAGAAGCGTCCTGTTACTATAGTTACAGTCAAGGAAATGACGTAGCGCTACTATGAGTGGAAGATAATACGCACCCTGGCTGTAGAGCGGAAGAAGATGAATCACGTGCTTTGTGCTGATGGAAGTGATTGGCCGGACACAGCAAGTGATCATGGGACTTGTAGTTGTTTTATGTATAGAGATCAGCTGTGTCCGGACCGCTCGGATAGGACACACGATGTATTTAATGGATTCACTTTCCTTTGGATTTATTCTGACTGTGAACCTTGAAAAAGACCCCGGGTAAGGGGTTGAAACGCGTTGGTTGTTTCCAGGACTTGCGATACTGCAGGGAACGTGTGACGAACGCCGGCTAGTATCCAGTGCATTTTCCGGACAGACGCTGGACCGCGGCATTCTCACCCGCTTACAAAGACCTGACTGCTGCAAGTTTTTCTCATTCAGCTGGTAATTGTTTTCATTTTGGCTGGTGGGGGATTCCATTCTAAAATAACCTACTGCCCGTCATTATGTGCTACTGCCAGTAATTTCTGCGGATTTATAAGAAACTATTTCTTTGTCTATTGTGCTTTTGTTATATGTTTTTATGTATTAAATTTAAAACTGTACTTCACTATATGCCACATCCTCTTTTTTATATGGGGACATATGCCATTTTCAACGGACCATGTTGTGTCTAAGAATCATCTGACCATCCACTATTTATGAAAGTTGGAGGACTTTGGAGTTACCTACCATTGGTTTTAAGTATATATATATATGTATTAGCGCTGGCAGTGTGGTGTCACTCCGGTTTTTTTGGGACAGCGGGACAGTCCCAGAAAAACGGGACTGTCCTGCTGAATGCGGGACAGTTGGGAGGTATGTTTTCCGTTTCATAACGACATATCGCTTGCATCGATCGCTCTGTATGCATGAATGCGCCCTCCCGCAGACGCTAGCGACAGACGCCAGGTTTGATGTGTTGCACATCAAACCTAGTGATATTGCTAGCGACCAGTGCATTGTTAATGAATGATAGAATGGTGAATGTTCCATCGTTCATTAAAGTCGTCCAGTGTGGATGCTCAATCACTTCTCACTGGCATACAGTACGTCGGCACAAATGCCCATCGCTCCAGTGTGTACTAAGCTTTAGAATTCCCTTTTGCGAAATCAAACCTGTCCATTTTTTCTTGTTAAAACAGTGCAGTAGATGCTTCTAAAGCTAAATTTAATCTCAAAATGTACAAAACAAAAAAATAAATCCCTGTGTGATAATATTTGTTTTTGCAGACTGCTTTACGTACAGCCAAAGTCCAACAACTCCATTATCCTACCCTTTGTATCAACTGATACAATTGAAAATGCATATTTTTAAAATAACATAGAGTAAGTTAGTAAATTGTTTATACAATTCTGTTGCCAGTTTACTGTTTAATTGCTTGAAAAATCTAATTGCATAACGTTACTATAAAATGATGGCAACCACTGCCAGTATTTAGCTGCCCAAAGCCCCACACCTGCTTCCAATCGGAATTGGTATGGTTCGATTCCCGTCAGCGGCAGCCCGACAGGAGCAGAGTGCGACGCAGCGGAAGCCCGACAGCGCTGGAAATCCCGATCGTGGATAGGTAAGTATCCACTAACCTAACCCCCCTAACCCTCCTTAGGGGTGCCTAACCCTAACTTCCCCCCCAAGTGCCTAACCCTAATCCCCCCTCTAAGTGCCTAACCCTAACCACCCCCTTCCCCGCTGCCTAAACCTAAGTCCCCCGGGGGTGTGCCTAAAGCTAAGTTCCCCCCGGGGGTGCCTAACCTTAACCCTCCCTCCCCCTAGCCTAACCCTCCCGGGGGGGTGCCTAACCCTAAGTCCCCCCCGGGAGCCCTAAACCTAACCCTCCCCCCCCGCGGCTGTCCGCTACGATCGTGATGCCGGGCGCCGGTCTCCCGGCTGTCGGGGAAATGCGGGCGTCTACATCTAGACGCCCGACATTTCACCCTTGCCGGGATAAGACAGTCGGGAAGCCGACTGCCGGTATTTAGGCAGTTGGCTTCCCGATTGCCTCCCTTCCAATCCTTTACCAAAAACAATTTATATTTTTTAATTGCTAGAGTCATTGACACACACATAAAAAAACATAATATGACAGTGTAAAACTGGTAGGTAATCACTGGTCAATAACATGGTTCACACAGCATCAGCAAGCCCTCTGCCACACACACGCAAACCCCACCAATAATGCCTATTATTGCTTACTTATACCCCTTTTACACTAAATGCCGGTCTGACCCGGTATTTGGAACGGTTCCAAACTGGGTGATACCCGGGACATACCCTCTAAAGACCGCGGCGCAGACCACGGTGCAGTGGAACTGGTCTGCCGGCACTTGGAGATTACGTTATCAGCGCTGGATAATCCGGAACTCTCCATGCTTAAACGAGATCCGCGTCGGACGGCCAGGGTTACTCGTTTATACTGGAAGGTTATTTGGGTCATTCCCGTGTTAAACCCTGCAAGCTACATGGGTTGGATTGCCCGGTCACTTGACCTGGGGATACAACCCTGGACCCTTTTACACCTAGCAACAACCCGGGTTAACCCTGCAATAACCTGGGTTTTAGCTGCAAGCCTGAAATAAGTATTAAGTGTTGTAAGCTGCTTGCCACCACAAGTCCAGTCCCCCCACCCCTATGACAAAGCGCTTGCATCCCTCAGTCTCTAATTGGCGCTGGTTGGAGGTGCAGGTTGAGCTTTATATAGATGTCACTCAGGTGGTGCCTGTCTGGCAGTCAGTCAGCTTTGCAGTCTTGCATGCACAAGTTCAGACCAGACCACCACAGCCAGTCAGCGATCTTATATTTTCCTGGTGGTCCACGAAAGAGGTTATTTATCCCAGATTTCGGGAAAAAACGATATGTGGAGACTGCCTCCTTGTGTTATTGAGAAGCAGGATGGTTACTTGTTCTACTGCACGGCCCCTACCTTACCCTGTGTAGTGACAAACTCATTTGTCCCCCTCCTCTGCATGGCGGTCTCTCCCCCTATCTGCTGCATGGCGGCCTATCCCCATACCCCCTTCTTCTTTTCTTCTGTACAGCGTGCTGCAGCTGAATAAATATTACCAGATTGTTGTCCCTTCCTGATGGGACGTGACAGTGATGTGTGGGGAGAAATAACAGTACAGTACATGTTTACAAAAAAAAAAAAAAAAGCAAGGAAATGAGGTGTGGAGTGTATTGTGGAATTAATATCATTGAGAGAAGTTAGTGTTAAGGGAGTTATGATTATGAGGGTGAGATGGTTATTCTTTTTAATAGAGGTAATTATGAAAGGGTTCTTATGATGAAAATTTGGCTGGTAATGATTAAGACGGGTTAATTAATAGAATGTTATTTTTCTCGCACAGTTGTGAAAGACCTCTAGAGCCAAGGAGAGCATCTTCCACCAATAACAGCCAGCCGTTGTTCCCTTAGTGATTTATACTCACACTGGTACTTAGGTGGCCGTCTGGATTTAAGCCTCCAGCAGTAGAGGCTTTCACAACCGATGAGAGACCACAGGACTGGTGACTAGAAACAAGGCCGATTAGAGTAGTAGCAGTCCTTCCACGACTGGAACTAGCTGGAGTGAGGCTGCAGGCAGATGGTTACTTGTGAAGGACAAGGTTCACTAGCAGCGGCAGATGATGAAGGTCTCAAGTATATCTTGGGACTATGGTGCAGCTAGGATGGAGCGGCTAGACACTGAATATAAGCTGCGGAGCAGGAGAGACCTGTGATGCTGCAGGATAACAGACAAGGCTATACAGATAAGATACCAGACAGCCACAATAAGGTTGCAACCACAGGCACTCCCACTATTGTAGCATTGCCCACCTCCCTGTCTGGGGTGTCCGTTTCAGGCGTCATCACCCTCGTGACAGAGAAGGCTGGCCCAGACCTTTGGGAAATCCGGAAGTGACACTGTACACCCTCTGAAGTCACTCAAAGGGTGTACTTGGCCACATGGGCGTCCAGGACCAATGAAATTAAAGCATAATAAAAAAGCATAAATATGTTTCGAAAACAGTTGGAATAAATCTGTAAGATGATATATTGCGCTTTATCCCTTTACATGACTCCACATAGAGAGGATATATCATAGTATATAACTACATTTGATTTTTGATGATTGACTTATAACAAACATATTTTTACAACACCACATTTAACTCCATCGCTTCATTCAACCCTTTAGGGTACACCGTATCTAATTTGAACATCCAGTAAATTTCTTGTTTACAGAGCAATTTAAAGAGATCACCCCCACTTATGGTCGCTGGGATTTGTTTTATAACCAGTACCTTTAGAGATTTTTGATCTCCATTGTGAACATCATGAAAATGTTTAGAACCACTATGTATCTGTACATGATTAAGAACATTTCTATGGTGTTCCATAAATCTTAGTTTAAGGGTTCTCGTTGTTCTCCCTATAGTGTAAATCACAGCTGCAGGTCAGAAGATAGATAAAGGTTGAATTGCAATTAATAAAGCTATTTATTTCATATGGAATGTCACCATTAACTCCAGGGACGTGTGTGATTTTTCTGTCCATATGGCTACATGTGGTACATCTTGTACCCCCACATTTGTAAATACCTTTGGGTTTGGGTTGCAACCATATTAGTGCTTTTCTCTGGGATACTTTTGATTATGTCGTTTTTAAGTGGCTTGGGGCCAGTATGGTTTTTAAGGATTTGTTCTTTCTTAAAATAAACCTGGGTTTCGAAGGTATTTGTGTATTAAGAACATTATCTTGGTTGAGGATATCATATTTTTTCTTAATAATTTGTCCAAGCATTGGTTATTATTATACGTTGAAATAAAAGCTAGGTGTTGATCTGTACTCTATTTTTGTTTTTTAGTTTCTCTAGTCATATCTAGAAGGCTATCCCTTTCAAGGAATCTAACTTCCATTCCAATTTACAAAAAAATGTCTATATGAATACATAAAATAGCAATGCAATTGCTAATAGAAGGCAAACCTGTTCTTTATCCCAATTATATATGTAAAAATTATAAATTTAAAACAAGATTGTTTTACCTTATGGCACTAATCAGCCATCCAGTTTCATGATTAGAGTGATGTATTGTGTCTATCTCTATTGGTGGGGGGAGGTAAACTTCCCTCAGTTACATCACTAGTCATGTGACAGTTGTTAATGTTTGCTGAATACCCAGCAAAGCGCGCCATGAATCATGTGATCGCGCTTGCTGAGGTTCAGCATGAAGGGACTATGCACCTTGGTGGGTGTATCCTAGATGGTATCCCACAAGTCCCGGCAGTGCGCATCATCGGTCACATGATGCGCCCGTTGTACCTGATTCAGATGGCACAAGGGGATAGCTTCCCGCAAGTTTAGATATACGGTACAGACTGGATCATACTTGCTGACATTTATTATCTGCTCCCCAGGAGATGCCCGGAGAGCAGACACAGCAGGCCACTTGGGGGGAGGGGCCGGGTTTCTATGACATTAGGTCCGCCCCGGCAAACTGCTGCGAATCGCAGGAGCAAGGGGAGGGGGTGGGGCTAAATTATGAGGTTTTATGTAATTTAGACCCGCCCCCTCCATACGGAGCTGCGTTTCACGGCAATTATGCTGTGATTCCGGGCAATCATCTCCCTATCCTGTCCACTTCACTATGAAGTCGGTGGGACGCGGAGATCCAGATACTCTTCCTAGGGTGCGGGGGGCTCACCACAACTTCTGGGAGAGTAGGTAAGTATGGCATACATGCCTACCCTCCCGGTTTTCGTGGGAGGCTCCCGATTTTTTGGGTAACCCCCCGCACCCCGGGAAGGGTAGGCATTTCTCCGGCATTCTGCCCACTTCCTAGTGAAGTGGGCAGAATGAGAATACCCGCGGCGATCGCGGGTCTCCGTGAAGGGGGCGGGGGCTTAACATGTGATTCTGCATGAATCACAGCATTTGGCCCCGCGGCAGTTTTGCCGTGAGGGGGCGGGGCGTAATGACGCAAATTGTTAGGCCCCGCCCCCATCGGCCCCCTGCTGCTTCTCTTACCCGGGCTTCTCCCAGGAAGAGATGATAAAAGGTAGGTAAGTATGAAGTATGGACTGGATACAAGTAAAGACAAAAAGCTGCAGAGTAGATGAGATAGACTCACAGACAGCAATGGAGTTGCAGTTTGCCAAAGTCTAGAAGACAGGAACGCAGGTTCAGGAATACAATCCATAGAAAACATTAAATGACCAGCAAGGTGCATGGTGAAGGGCAGGAATAAATATTCTGTGAGGGAGGTGCAGGTGATTAACTGCAGGCCAGATATAAAATAAAGGACAGAATCCTAACATAGGTCATGATTGAAGATGAGGGGGTTAATTATGATTACAGTTATTATTATTATGAGGGGGTTAATTATGAATAGGATTATTATTACAGAGTCCCAAAATAGGTCATGATTGAAGATTAGGTGACCTGATTTACATTATTATGAGCATTTATTTATAAGGTGCAACAAAGTTTCTGCAGCACCAAAACAAGGTAAATTGTGTAAAAGGGTAACAAACATACATAGTAACAAATGTGGGTATAATACGGACACATAATACTGGCACATACCACATGGCTGAGATAGTGGACCAAGAGGAGGGAAGAAACACTAGGAGGCTTGACCCTGCTAATGAGAGCTTACATTCTAAAAGGGAAAAGGAAGAAGTGGGGGACTGGGGAGATACAAGAGTGAGATATGTGGGAGGGAAGAACAGATTAGGCAGAAATCTGATACAAGGATGAATAGGTGGGTTTTAAAAGAGCACTTGAAGCCGTGGATGTTTAAGGAGAGTCTAATAAAATAAAGGAGAGCATTTCATAGGATGGGGCAACGTAGGAGAAGTCCTGGAGGCGTAAGTGAGAGGTAGTAAGCAGTGAGGAGTATAGGTAGTGGTCACCAGCAGGGCGGGGAGGCAAAAGAGGTTAGAGATGTGCTATTAGTATCCTATATTTTTAAAGTTCCTGCAGCTCCATACAGGGTACATACATAGTAACATTAAAACATGACAGATAAATGGTACAGTAAATGTCAAATGACATATCATTGGGCAATACAGGTGAATAAAACTGAAAAAATAGATAGGATGAGGAATAGAGAACGAGGGTTGAGGACGCACTAAGTGTAAGAAGGAGAGAATAGTGAGAGTGCTTTGAAGTTAGGGAGGGAAGTTTAAACTGGATTCTGTAGGGGATAGGGAGCCAGTGAGGGGATTGGCAGAGAGGGGAGGCAAAGACAGAACAGCGTCAAATAAAGATTAGTCTACCTGCAGAGTTAAGGAGAGATTGGTGAGAGAGGTGGTTGAGGGGAAGACCAGAGAGAAGAATAATGCAATAGTTGAGACAAGAAATATTAAGGGATAAGTGTTTTGGTGGCGTCGAGGGAGAGCAAGACGCAGATTCTGGCAATATTCCAGAGGTGGAACGACACAAGTGTGTCAGTGACTGTGAGGAGTGAATGAGAGCGGAATCAATGGCGATACCAAAACAACAGACTTGATGAACTGAGAAGTTGGTGGTATTTTCGATTGTGAAGGTGAGATGGGGAGGAGTGGAGGCACACAAAGAATGGAAGACAATGAGCTGAGTCTTGTATTAAGCTTGAAAAAGCATTGTGACAAGAGGAGATAGTGGATGGACAGATTGTATGTGTAAGAGGAGGGAAGGGAGAGGTACAGGGAAGACAGGTAGAGATGGGTGTTGTCAGCATAAAGATGGTACTGAAGATCGAATGAGCTGATCATTTTACCAAGTGAGGATGTGTAGAGTGAATTGAGTAGGGGCCTAAGACTGAACCTTGTGGTACACTTGCAGGGAAGTAGTGAGGAGGAGGTTGTGAATGTATAGGAGCAGTTCGAGGGATAGGAGAAAAACCAAGAGAGGACCATCTCAGCGAGACTGAGTAAATGACGAAAGATAAGGTACTTTAAATAGAATGAGTTAATCAAGCCAAACAAACAAATATCTCAGTTGAAAAAATATTGTCATGATCCGGAACAAGGAATTCCTCTGTGGAGGACAGGGAGCCAGGGGGTTAGGATGGCTAAGAGACAGCTATAGGAGTGACAGTACTAGTGTCCTCAATAAAGGTCAAACCCAGGTGTTGGCTAAACCTAACCAGAGGAGCGGAGTCTTCACCAGTGACCCTTCCTATTGGGATTTGGGTTTTGCCGCTCCAAGTGAGCAGGTCGCAGCCCTCTGGTTAGGTACCTGGGAGTTACAAGGAGACTAGTGAATGACACTAGTGCATAACGGTGGGTTTCATTCTGATCGAAATGAAATAGTTACAAACGTGACCATTTGAGTGAGTACAAATTAACACACTTTATTTACAAGAAACAAACAATTAACATACAACATACAAAGTATACAGTATACTCAACTTTTGCCTAGGTATTCGGATAACACCGGTGATTACCTTCAACATAAGATGTAGTTCATCTTCATCTTCTTTGGAGAGCCCTCGTTTAATCAACGCCCAGGTCTTTCAATTTACATTGCAGGCACCTTACTGCAGTCTCAGGTCCATGCACAAGCTGAAAAGCCTGTGTCTAGGTCTTGATTTATATACCATAGTCTGGGTGTTGGCTTTCCGGATATTAAGCCCATATTCGTTTCATACTGGGTATCGAGCACTGATTGGTACAACATACCATGGACCATTCTTATCTCTTGCACATGCTCTGTAAGCACTAATATATACTCAGACTTAGAAATACAGTTATGACGTATCCACTGTTTCAAAGCCCCTTTGTGTAGAATATGGACATCACTATCACTAACCCATAGTGCTTAGCATCTCTACACATCTTACAATGGTCATTCTATTGGAATGTGGCTAACTGTTTATAACTAACACCATATAAGGTATGAATGGCTCATTATACATTTCTGCTAGTGACAGGTACAAGTTGGCCCCTCAATTTATGTCTTGTCTGACCCCAAAGGTGAATCTGACCAGTCTATGAATAGACTACATGAATACAATCTCTTTTCAAACCTCAATGGGGCCTAGCACAGGTCGCGTGTTACAACTTTTATGCCTATGTAGAAATTAATTATTTAACCCACTGGTTACACACTAGTTCAATTAATGGAATTACACACTGGTATGCTCTATGAAAAATTGCAGGATTCAGAGGCAGGATACATCAGGAAGAGACACAGGAGATCCAGGTACAGACTAGTTGGGAGTGACATGGAATAATGGAAAGTCAGGTACTGGATGCTTTGGATAACTCGGAAGATTTGGACGCAGAGTAGTGTAAAGGACACTCTGTAGATTCAGTCATGGAATGGAGATAACTGTACAGGTAACTCAGAGGCAGGTTAGTGAATAGGCACTCTATAGATCCAGTCATGGAATACAAGTAACTGTGCAGGGAACTCAGACGCAGGTTAGTGAACTTGATACACTGTAGATTCAGTCACGGAATACAAGTAATTGTGCAGGGAACTCAGACGCAGGTTAGTGAACTTGATACACTGTAGATCTGGTCACAGAATACAAGTACCTGTGCAAGGAATTCATATAGAGGGAAAGCTACTGAAACTAGTGTTTGGGAATGGTTCAGGAGGAGACACGGGAAACTTGTAAATGAGCCAGAGCTGGGTAAACACAAGAGGATAAACTAAAGCAAAACTTGAGGTTAAACAAAAGTAAGTCACTAGCAATCCAGACACAGATATGCTCAGGATGGCACAGGTGATGGAGATGTGAGCTGGCTCCAATAGTACTAAAGAGCCAGACGCAGGCTAGCTGTGGGATACACTATGAGAGTAACCTAGAGCCTGGAAAAAATACTGGCATCATAGTCACTGGGAAAGCAAAGTTGAACAGCAACTTCCTGTTCCTGGAGTCAGACTAAATACCCTTAGGTAGTTGGTCATTGGATCAGAGGATCAGCTGAATGACCGTAGGACTACCATTGGGAGAGACTAGTCAGGTGATATGGACCAACATGGATGTGCCCATGCCCGCCACCATGGGAACCAGGACGCATACACGGAAGCCCTAGCAGACCCCGGTGAGAATACTCAGTCACCACTCACCTCCACTCCTGGCGACTGAACACCTAAACCCAAGGACACCGGTGTGGAGATGAGTAGCAGCCAATCCCCGGCCGCATCCTGACAGATATTTATTACAAAGAAAAAAAAAGTATATAATAATGTTGCAAAAAGATAAATTTTTGGTCCGCATGCGCAGGATACGTAATTGGTATAAACATGTAACTTGCCCGTTTGTTGACTTGGTTGTAATGTTACTCATGTGTGAAAGGTGACAATCCTTTGAACCTAGAGTGAAGAGAGGTTAGGAAGTTCTGCGTTCCTGCTTCAGTTATAAGTGTGCCAACGTGTATATTTCACATTAGATCGATGACCCTGGAAGTTACCAGCCATTTCACCAGGCTCTGATAAAATAAGTTGTTAATGTCTGTGATTTCCTCACTTGAAGCAGGGATCAAAGAGTGGAGTTTGGTTATAACCCCACAGGGGGTCAGGCTTACAGGCCAAGGAGAGACAGACCGACCAGCCAGGTGTCAAATCTTTCCCCTAGCCATCTGTAAGAAGTGTCCAGTTCTGTGGACACAGGCCTAATCTCCGAGCTACAAACAGGATGGAGTGAACAATGATTAATTAAATGAACTAACCCTTGCTCAAGTGACCAAGAAAGCCTGTGTTTCAGTCACCTAAGCAATGGAAGGGTTAAACTACCCCAAGGGAGGGGAGTGACCCACAGCTGCTTGGAGAAACAGGCATAAAACTGAAACCAACTTCTGGGTCAGTGTGCATTTTGTGTGGTACAGATTGAATCGAAGTTTGTCACTAGGGGCTGCCCTGTCCCCCAAATCACTTAAGACAACAATGTGGTTTGTTTCTTCCCTTTTATTTTATTTCTGAAATTGTAAGTAACTTGTGTGCAACCTTTTATTATTATTATAATCTTGTAACTTTTTGTAACTAAGCTTTGAAGGTATTCTTGGATTAAAACATTAATTCTAGTTCTGGAAACGTGTTTTTATGACCCAAGGCCTAAACTTGGCCCACGTTACCTATTTCTCTAAGTGTCTTTGCAGGTGAGAGCAAAAGCTCACCTTATGCTGAAGAATTAAAGTTACTTTTGCTGGTGGCAGCTTTCAGGTATTTAACCACGCGTGCTGAGTTAACTTGTAAAAGTCATGGGCGGCGATTCTCATATTGGGGTATCTGGAGAGATCGGCCGGAGGTTTGTGACAATTGGTTTGCAGCGGTGGGATAATAAGTGTTTTATTTTTATAAAAACTTAACTGAAGGAGGGAGTACTCTTAGAGAGGAACCCAAGTTCACCAGTTACCAGAACTCACAGCTTATATTAGTAAAAGGTCACAACTATGAAAGCAATTTCTGTTCCCCTACCCTGTTATTTTTATTTTGGCGAACAATGGCCGCAGAGTACAAAAAGCTGAAGAGGGAAGAGCTGGTAGAGGCAGGAGCTGTTGGCTGTCCAGCAGTTGCTGCTGCGCTGACCCGGGATTACTCAGCGGAGCAGCACAGAAGCTACTGGGCAGCCTAGCCTGTCCCCTGCCCATTGATTGCTGAGGATGGGTCATGCCCCCACGAGTGTTAACCATGAGTGGGCGTGGCTTCCTGGGGCAAAGCCACACCCCCTCCCACCCGTGTGCGCGCCTCCTGCGCGCAAGAACGTAGATCCCGGACCGACCACCGCAACGTGTGCAAGTAAGGTAAGTGACGCCACTGGGGGCGAGTCTTATACCTACATTTACCAGCAGGATCAGAAGCATTGACAGCGTAAGAAATACCCGGGTGCCATCCATCTACTTATCTTGTATATGCTGATCCACTTCCATCTTCTGGTACGGAGGTTATCCTCCTTGTTTTTATTTATTTATTTTTCACTGTTGTTATGATTAAATTTACTTATTGGAGATACTGCATCATGAGAGATTTTCTTCTTTATATACCTGAGTTCCCATTGGTTTGGAACATAGACAGGAAGTGAAAGAAACCTTTATGTGCCTGTACCAGTTTTCTCCATGTAAGCTACAACGTGAGCATCCATTTTATGTATGTTTCATGCATGATATATCCTTACTCACTGGTGTACAGTCAAAGATACCTTTATATTAGGGATGTGCAGGCTCGGATAGATTCGAGTTTGCACGCCGAGTTCGGATTTTTCCCTCCAAAAAAACGGAACTCAGAAAGAGGCAAAACGTCATCTTGCATGGACAAACATCATCATTCCTGGACAAAGTCCAAGAATGATGATGTTTGTCCATGCAAGATGACATTTTGCCTCTTTCTGAGTTCCGTTTTTTTGGAGGGAAAAATCCGAACTCGGTGTACAAATATGCAGAAGACTCTTTGGCTTCTATGGTTCCAATTAAGATGACTCTTGTGGTGTTTTCATGCTTCTGAATACCTTGGGATTTTTGACTGGTTGTTCTTTAGATCACATCTGGTGTCAACTAGGTTATTAACATTACCATTGGTACACATATATTTTGTTTTTATTTACATATCATCTACATTGAGACAACTCTGCGATGTGAAGTGGAATACTGTTAAGTTTTATGGACTTGCATATGCTGAGTTTTTATTTCTGGAACAAGATTGGCACATGGACTGTATACTTTATATATTACATGGGAAAATATTATGGCTGCCAATTTCCCGGTGATTTGCACATGTGGGTCTATGTTGATACATTTTTGCTCTACAATATTCTGTACTAATTCACTATCTGCAATAAGGTCAGCTTTGATCAAAAGTACAGATCAGAAAGTGTTAGGAGCCAACCGCAGCGGCTCACAGGTCCGCCGGGTCCCAGTTGTTGCTAAGAGACTGGGACACCGTGTCACGCCAGCCGCAATGGCCGATGGTCCTGACAGTTGCTAGGCAACCGGGACTCTCTGCGGTAGCACTGCCTGTTAGTCTTGGCTGTTACTACAGCCAGTATGCCTTCTTTGTACGAGTTGTAGTTTATATCCTGGCTGTCGGGATGCCAACACTCAAAATACCGGTCCCGGAATCCCGACACCAGTCAGAATCCCAGTGCCAGCATCCTGACTGCCGGCATCCAAACGGTAAGTATTGGGGTTAGGCACTAGGGGGAGGTTTAGGATTAGGCTGCGGGGTGGGGAGGGTCAGGGTTAGGCTGCGGGAGGAAAGGTTAGGTTTAGGCTGCGGGGGGGAGTTAGGGTTAGGTTAAAGCGCCAGAGAGAGAGGGTTAGGTTTATGGGTAGGGTTAGGATACTTACCGACAGGCAGTGGCGGCTCCAGAGGTGGGGCTGCAGCACAGTCCAAAATTCAATTCAATTCAAATAGGGGAGCCACACCAACTATCACCCCAAATGTTGCCAAACATTTACAGCCGTGACTCACTGGCAGTTGATGTGGCTCCCCTATTTGAATTTTGGACTGCGCTGAAGCCCTACCTCTGGAGTCGCCACTGCCGCCAGGTGTCAGTAATCCTGTCGGGATGCCGGCATTGGAATTCTGACCACTGATCTCAGGTGCTGGCATCCTGTACCCAACTCTTTTGTATCTGCAGCTACTTAGCTGCAGTATAATTGATTGTAAGTGGCCTGTCTCTGTATGTGCAGCTATCCTGCTGCAGTGTAATGAATTGCATGGGGCCTGTCTCTTTTCTGGGGCTCTGATTTGCTCCCTGTAGAGGAGAGGAAAAGGGTGAATAAAGAATGGCACAACACTCTGACAGACCCATCACCCACTGTCAAGTCGGTTTGGCTGAAGGTGAAGCAAACCATAACTAATAACTAGAATGATGATACTATTAACCACTTGCCTGGCATGGTCGCATGGGATGTAACCACATGAAGGTGGGTTTTCCCTGACATGTTTGCATCCTATGTGACTGCCGGCTCTCCTCCTCACCCAGCACTTGCGACAGACTCAAAGAGAAGGTAATAAATTCCCTTCCCTCGAAGGCCTGTGACATCAGTGCTCTGCAATAGCCAATTTCACATGTCCTTAGTGGACCTCAATGCTTTGCAGTCACCATTCTGAAACTGCAAATACAAAACTTTAAAAGTGCTTGGAGTGAAAGCAAGTGGAGTGATATATGGCCACAAGCTACAGCATTGAGAAAACAAGCGATTCATCACAGACTGGTGCGGTTAGTTCATGGATTGATCTAAAATACACTTTTCTAGCAGGGAATGTTGTGAATCCTAGTATATTCAAACCCTAAATCAGGCCCCTTGTGAAGTTTATTTAAAATAAGACAATGCACCAAATGTCCTGAACTCTTCCTACCTGCTAGTAGGTAGTGACACTTTTGAATTAGTAATTACAGCTAGCAGGTCATCTGCAAAAAGAACCTATTTAAATTCCCTGCCCCCAATGCGGAATCCAGAAACAGCCTGCGCCTGCTGCCCACATAGCCTTCATAGCTTCGGGGGTCAGAGGATAAACTACAATAGTTAAAAAGAACAGAAGGGGCAGAGGCAGGGGCGTTTCTAGAGAGGAGGGGGCCCATGTGCAGTCTCCGACACAGGCCCCCTCCTCTCTGTCCAGCTGTGCACTGAGCGGTGCCACTTATAGACTCTGCCCAGAGTCTATAGCGCATGCACAGGTCACCAGAAAAATGGAAACGGCGGCTATTTTCCCTGTACTGCGCATGCGCAAATGACGGGAAAATGGCAGCAGCGGCCATTTTCCAGCTGTTTTTTACAGGCGCAGACACCGGAGCCTACATGGTACTCCGGAGAGGGAAGTTTTATGGGTGCAGGGTGTGCGGTGCGGCCGCCCCACACACCCTGCACCCATTATAAATACGCCCCTGGGCAGAGGGTATTTGCTATGTAAAGAACCTATTGTTATGATCCGCGGAAGCAGATCATCTTGACTACAGGTCCCAGCCCATACTTGCCGATATTCAGCTCCCTCCTTCCGGGAGGGAGCTGAATGTCTGCGCACAGCAGGGGGCGTGGCCGGGTAATGATGCCGCATTGGGGGCGGGGCCACACAATTGGTCCCGCCCCTTTTTCACAATGCTGCATATAATTACATTGTGAAGCAGGGGGCGGGGCCACAATAACGCAATTCTGCGCGAATGGTATCACCGCCCCCCTCACTGCGGGGGTTTCTATTAGTAGTCGGTGGGGGTGGCAGGCGGCAGCCGGGAGGCTTGCCTGCCTTTCCGGGGGGCCGGGAGCGGCACCTGATATTCAGGAGGCTCCCGGCCAAATCGGTAGGGTTGGCAAGCCGCAATCCATTCACTAGTCAAGGAGGCTCTCTGCAGGGCTTGCTCTCATTAGTTCCTGCTTCTGTTAAGTTACAGCCAGCCCTACACTTCCTTCCGGTGATATTGCCTGACTTCCAGAGTATGCGTGTTTCATTGTACTCAGAAGCTCGAGTTTTAGCTGGTCTCACCTTGTTCTGCAGTTCCTGCATTCAAAGTAGTTGTTACTAGTTTCCTGAACCTGCCTTGCTGATCAGAAATCACCTTGGTTTCATCTGCTGTTATTCTACCTGCTCACGTCCTCACTGCTGGTACCATCCGGAGCAGTGACTTCTGCAGCCGCGGCCTACCTGTCCTCCACTCGTGGCATTTCTACACCACAGCCTAAGTCTAAGTCGCGTCAGTTCAGTGATCAGCCGCTTCAAGTCAGCAGTGCTCTCCATGTTGCTGCCTGCAACCTGCACTCTAAGCCACACCTATGATCATCTGTCTGTCATACCCCAGCCGGTGGCTTGTCGCACCTCAGACCTTAGTTTGCTATTTCAGCCAGTGGCCCAGCCACACTATTGTTCCACAGTCTGCGGCATTGCCCACATCACTGTCTACGGACTAGTCACTCCAGCTGTGACCTAGCTGCATCATAGCCCTCGCTCCTGTCACTCTGCAGCCAGGTCACTCCAGCTGTCGATCCAGCTGCTCCTCAGCCCACGGCTCAGACGCACTGGAATTCATAGCCAGCCATTCCATAGCCTGAGACCTTGCTGTACCAAAATCCCAGTCGCTTCTGCTCCATAGCTACCGACTATTCGCCCGGTGTTTAGCCATTTCATGCCTGGCGACCCAGTCCCACCATAGTCCCTAGACGCACCTGAGACTATCACCACTTGTCGCTGCCTGTGTACTGTTACCATCATTCCAATACAAGTTACATTCTGCCTGTAGCTTCACTTCAGCTAGTTCTTGCAGTGGTAGGACTGCCACTTTATAGCATAACCTTGTCTCCTGCCAGCAGTCCTGCAGCCTTTCGCCAGTTGTGTAAGCCTCTACTGCTGGAGGCTTAAGTCCAGGCGGCCACCTAAGTACCGGTGTGAACATCTATCACTAAAGGAACAGCAGGTGGCTGTGCGGAATTCCGTATCACCTATTTGGCATGTAGATAACCACTAAGAGTGTGTGCTTTAGGTACAATAAGTTCATCATAGCTTTAAACTGTTGTGTCACGTATGGGGATGTCACTCTTCAGTGTGTCATGGCAGAAAAAAGTTAGAGACAAACTGAGAAGAGATGGATGCAGAAAAAAAACAAACACTGAAGAAGTTTGAAAAGTAGAATGAGAACCAGGTTATGTTTCCTAAGTAACGTAACATTTGTATGAGGAGTCAGCAGTACCAAATGCAGCAGTATGTTCCGAGTGAAATTAGAAGCGAATATTGGTGTTCGTGCAGTCTATGTGGAATGTTGGGTACAAAATCGTGACTGACAATGTTCCAGTAGGTTGTGTGAGATGAGTGTAGACAAGCTTCTCAAGAAACTTGAAGGGGGCAAGGCATGAGAATTGATAGATTAGATGGTAATCTGAGAGAGTTTGGGTCAGGATTAGTTTTCTTTTATAACAGGAGTAACAACCACATGCTTGCAGAATGATGGAAATATAGCAGTGGAGGGAGAGTAGGGCTGGAATGAGCACAAGAAGCAGCGATATACTGATTTGTGAGGATATAGGGTCAAATAGACAGGTAACATAGTGGTAGAAAAGTAGATACTTCGGGATAAATTTACTAAGCAGTGGGTTCTAAATCCCAATGGTTTTGCAACCCACTAATTTACTAAGGCCAAAACCACCACAAAACAGCAGAGAAAGCACATTTTAATATAGAATTAAATAACAAAGCACCATGAATGTTTTGGACCATGGAAATAATAGAACAGAAACTCTGGATTTACAGAGCAGCGGTTTTGAAAACGGCTGGCAAACCTGCCCAAAAGAAATTAGGCTCAGACAGGTGTGATTGCTGCAACAGCAGGTAAATTAATTGATTTGGACAGGCAAAATTGGTTGACAGGAATATCATCCAATTGGGATATGGAGGATTATGATGTTTCTCACCAGACATGATTGGACTTTAATAGAAATACACAA
Organism: Taudactylus pleione; assembly: GCA_031769625.1. Classification (NCBI taxonomy): domain Eukaryota; kingdom Metazoa; phylum Chordata; class Amphibia; order Anura; family Myobatrachidae; genus Taudactylus; species Taudactylus pleione. The sequence continues at coordinate 27,144,155 of JAUIMM010000040.1, read as the reverse complement.
ACAAAAATATAAAACATAAAATATCCTTTATTTATCATCCTTTATTTATATGGCGCCACAAGTGTTCTGCAGCGCCTCACAAAGTACATAAACAAATATCCACAAACACAAAATCAAACCACATTCACAAAAAAACACACACACGGGAATTATTCAGATGTGTATGTAATGCCGATATTTACGCAGTTGAGCAATTATCAGCTGGCTGTGCATGCATTACGGTAGCACTGCATACGCGCCAAGGTACCTTAGCAATGCTGACTGCAGTGAGGATTTCTTTGCAAAGTGATTGACAGTCAAAGACAGTTTGGGGGCGGTTACGGGGAATGGTGTCAAAAACGCAGGTGTATTGCAATAGTTTTTGGGGTGTCCCCAACTGTGAACCCGTATGCAGATAAAGTGGTTCTGACATCGCGGTTCAGGCGGCCATTCTACGCAACCATAGGGATACTCAGATGGTCGATTATCAAAGGATCTGCCATGGCGGCTGCATGTATGTACACTGTTGCTTATATTTGCGATGGCCCGTTGGGCATCTCAATATAAATTCTGGTGTCTGCAACATTTGCATATGTTCGCACGTCTATTGTGTGGGGTTGCAACTGCGATTGCATTAGCATACATATCTTAATCAGGCCCACAGGAAAAAAAACCCAGTAGACTACAGTATGTGGAAAGCACACCTTAAATAGAAAATACAGATGTATGCATATACATCTATCCTCCGTGCACTACAAGTCACGTTACACATTACATGAGTTGCATGCGTTTCGGTAGCGATGAGTGTCTTTTTGTGCAATTTATTCCCTCAAAATTAGTCTTATTCGCAATGCAAATATGATGCACAAGCAGCTTCTGCTGATTAAAATGATATGCATCATGCCTATATTCTGTGTGCGTCTGTGACAGTATCTGCATGCGAAATGCAGCGACTGTGACACTGTAATGTAGCATTTAGCATGTAAATACACCCTCTTTTGCACACAGAATATAGGCATGATACATATCATTTTAATCAGAAGCTGCTTGTGCATCCCATTTGCATTGCTTTGTGAATAAGACGCGTTTTAATTAAAATATTGCACTAAAATACGTTCTGCGCTACCGTGTCGTGCCATGGCATGACTAGAAGGGCTGTTTAACGTGCAAGGAGGCTAGATGTATGTGGACACATCTGTATAGGGAACAAGAAACAAGTGCCTTGGTCTTGATTCAGATATGTATGTAAACCCGACGGTTTACGTACATATCTGATGTTTTTGGGTCTGCGCATATGCAGAACGAGCCCTGAGTATTAGCACCCAGTGCCCCAAGCCGCATCATGATTGACATGCTGCGGCTGTTTGGGGGTGGGGAGGGTGCAGCGCCGGGCTGCATTCCTGGAAATGGGGGCACATCGCCCCCGTTTCCTGGGAGTGGCAATGCCAGTATCTGCATCGTAGAAGCAGATTTCCTGATCTCACAAGTGGACAGGCTGAGTAAGCTTTGGCTTACAAAGCCTGGCCAAAGCAGGTCGCGATGGTGATCTGAAGCAACCGTCTACGTGCGCTGATATCACATTACAGATGCATGCAGATGTACATTTCCTACAGACACCTCCTGCTGCATTTGCATTGTAGTTGGATTTATTACACAGTTGCTTTCTTGCGGCTCTGCAATACCGTCCACATCTGAGGCCCTATAACAGTACACTAGCTGTAATGCCTGGCCATTGTTTTATTTTTTTCTTAGTCTGCACCACCCCCTCTCGTTACCTCCATCTCTCTCTTTCTCTAATCCCGCCTTTTCTCTCTTGCCCACCCCAATACTCCCCCCCCCCCATTCCCCCACTGTCTCCCCTGCTATCACCGCATAGGGAAGATAATATCTAACACGAGACTATCACCTGCCCCTGTCCCCCCCCCTCCTTTTTAAACTAGTGCCGCATATCGTACATCAGGGGATTCTGGAACATGCGAGCCACTGTGATAAAATAAACTGCTATCTGACCTGATTTACACTAATCCAAGCTGTTCCACATAACAAAGAAATGGGATGAACAAGTGGGCTCAGGGCCTGATTCAGATCCAATCGCTAAGATGCATACTCTCGCTGCTGCCGATGGTATGCAGTGTATATACATTGTGCGCATGTGTATGTACCGCAGTGCGCATGTGCATACCTTAGCGAAAGTTCACAATGCATTCGCTCGCTGCACATAGCCAGCCCAGCAGAGTAAGTGACAGGGGAAGCCCTTGTCGAAGCTAGATTATTGGCTAAGACAAGATCAGTTTAAAATTGAATCGCAGCGACGCCATCTTGCGACTGGCCGCAAGATGCCATCTTGGAAATGAGATCGCAAGACACCATTTTGCGATTGGCCGCCCAAGCGCCATTTTAGATAAATTCACATTTAAGTACATATGGCGATATTACTATTAGCACCATGCGATTGCATCTTTCACCATTCCTCATATACACAATAATACGCACAATTGAGCTGTTAACTAGTCGCATATTAGCAAATGCCCAAGATCCTAGCTATATGCGCACGCATCTGCTCCAAGTTAAATAGCGTCTTTATACCAAACCCCGCATACTCACACATTACATATCCACATACAAGGTTCCATAAGCTTTAAGGTATAAGATTTAAGTTTGTTCATTTAGTATAAATGCTGTGAAATAAAGATTATTTGGTAACTAAGGTTTTATACATGCTAAGTAAGCCGTGTTTGGTTTTGTACTGATGAGTACTCTTTCCACAGTATTCCGGTATCATCGGCGTGGAGATCGCATCATGCATTCCCAACTTATAGACCACAGAGACTTCAAGCAACAAAATGTATATTATATGAACAACTGTTAGGATGTTGCATGAGGCGGGAATCCAGAGACCCCCAGTTGTTAGAGGCTGGGTTGGGTCTATTTGAATCAGCCTGTTAAATTCTCTGTAACAGAGGCATCCCCCTTGGTCTTCAATGGCATCAGCAACAAACTTCTCTATTGTGTTGTCTATTTCTGGGGGGTATAAATATGTGTGCTCCAACACTGGGTCTTTAGTCTTCGTGCTGCATGCTGATTGACGAGGGGTTTCGTGCTGATGCCTAACATCTGGTCCGGAAGCGCTGCATATGTATATTGTACTTGGGTCTGTATAATTCCTTTGCACCTAATTGTGTATGGATCAATAGCGTGTAACTGATTGTACTTTTACTTGAATAATACTTGTGCTTTGGAACCACAGATTCCAGGTCTGAAGTCTTTATTTACTGCATGAATGCGTACGCAAATTAGCGTCATCCTTAGAAGGTATAGGCAGGATATTAGAAGGTATAGGAAGGAGTGTATAGAGGTTCTAAGGCAGTATCGTTAGTTGGGGGCTTGTAGTGAAGTCACTTACCTACTCACACGGCACATACGATTATCGATATTTCAGCAAAGGGTGGAGTGGCCACATGCAGGGTTTACCTGCAACCGCTTTGTGCTGAAAGATCGCTATCCGTTTTCATGTGAGCCAAGGAAGCTGACTAGAATCCAGGGACAAGAGAGGAAAAAGTTTGTTTTCCTTTGTTGATAGAACCTAACGTTTAAAGGGGTGCCGCAGTATTGAGTACGCGGCTGAGTCGCAGTTTTGCGCACAGCAAAGATGCACTTTTGCGTACGCAGCTAAAAAGTTGTCATACGTTTGTGTGGTAGTCGCATTATTGTGTATGCGACTGGTCGCACAATAGCGTATACGTACTTCCGGTTGTGCTGCCACGTGTTTAAACAAAGCCGTTGAGGTTTACATTTTTCAATTGTTATCAATATCTGGGTTAACGTGTATTTTTCTGCGCAGGATAAAGTGTGTAACAGTGAGTATTTGTTGGTAGGGGTAACTTGTTCCCTACAGTTAGAGTTACCGTATGACCTTTAAGGGCTAAGTGGTAGTCGCTCGGTAAGCAGCTTTACCGTTCTATACACAGTAGCACGTGTACATGTTGTCTTTGTTGTAGAGAGGTGCGTGGAAGTAGCCGACATAAACTTCCATAGGTGTGGAAGTTGCCTTACTAAATCTTATCCGTGTGTGGAAGTTGCCTTTTTCAAATCTTATCCAGGTGTGTGGGTGCGGACGATTTAAATCGTCCACAGGTAAGTGAAAATATCTTGATTGTCTTTCACCAGTTTAAATCTTTATTGAAAAGCGTAGGATTTGTCTCAGAATGGGAGCCGCGCAAACAGTAGAGATGTTAGACAATGATGTGCTGCTAATGGAAGCGTCGATTGGATCGGCCCGTTGTATTATGCATACTAAGTACGGTACTTATGCGATAAGGTATTGTGATGTATGGTTTAAAATGACGATGAAGAGTGTTAGACCGTTTCCCAGAATTGGTAGTTTTGATAAAAGTGTACTAGATAATGTCCGGGATCAGATCAGTCTGATGCGCTCCCGAGAGAAAAAGGTCAAATATTATGAATGTTTAAAGCTGTGGCAGCATGAAAGGGATGCGTGGCTTAAAAATGCGCAAGCGACGCAAACTAGCGTTGTGAGCGCATTGCCAGAGAATACATCCGTGACGCTAAATTGCAATGCAGGCGGGACGCAAAATGGCGCGCACGTGCAGCAAGGTAGCGTTGTGGATAGTATTGCCAGCAGTTCACGCTCACCTCCCCCACCTTATGTGGATGGAGGTGCAAGTACAGTTACCGAAAAAAACCCATAAAAATGTAACAAGCAATTTGTACCCTCTCTTAAGCAATCATAAAGAAAATGTTTATAATGTGGATGATGAGCCTATTTTAATGTCTGCCATTTCCCATGCTGTGCAAATGATATATGCTGCATCACCACAATCACGAGTAGTGCCGCCATCTCCATCGGTAACAGCAAGGGAAGTGTTAACACCCTCTGCACCCGTAGAGGAAGTTGTTAATACCATACGTAGCAGCAACAGATTAAACCCCCAGCCAGGTAACAAGGTCAAAGGTAGCAGCGCTACCGGTCTGCATCCCATTCGGACGATAACTGTTCCAAATGGAAATGCAGATGCGAACGGTGTAGTGCCCACGAGGGAAGTGGTAATGCATTGTCCTTGGACAAGAGCAGAACTAAATTCCATCATAAATGATTTCCCTGATCCCAAAAAGGAACTAGCCAAATGTCAAAGATTTTTGAGAAATTTGGGTAGTTCACATGAGCCAACTAATAAAGATTGGCATATGGTGTTAAGAGCCTGTCTACCACGCAATACCGACGTGACAAAATTTATCACGGATTGTGTATTGGATGGTGACGTTCCCTTAACAGACCAAGTAAACCAAGGTAACATTTCCCGCATTGTAACTCAATTGGGTATATATTTTCCAGTAGTAGTTAACTGGAACAAAATTTTCACTATTAAGCAAAAGGAGAGTGAATCTGCAGAAGATTATTGCGACCGGGCTCTGCAGGCTATCACCCAGTACACTGGGATAGAAGATATTAAAGATAGCACTCACCACAGGGGAATGATAGTCACAGTACTCATGGATGGTCTGAAAGAGTATTTAAAGACTCGGGTTCAGACCTCACAACCTGGCTGGAGGGGACTCACAATAGATACCCTCATAGAATCTGCCATAGAACATCATAAAAATATCTCAAAGAAGAGAGAGGCCCAGAGCAAAAAACTAATGGCTGTCAGTATCCAAGCTCTGGAGGGAATGACGGTAACATCACAGCCAACAGACACACTCGCACCTGCACACACACTTACATCTGAACAGTTATATGCTCTCACTAACCCCACGCAACAACAAACACAGCTCTATTCCACTAATCCAATACAACCACAGGATCCATACTACTCACAAACTTCATATCCCCCACAATACCCTTACCCTTCCTATCCTTACCCATACCCACCACCTTTACCCTCTGCTCAAACCTCACAACACATGTCTTCACCCGATCCACGAACATGTTTTAATTGTAAACAGACAGGACTTCCCCAAATCAGGGAAGACCTGGATATCCCCATAAGGGATATGCACAGAGACCAGCAAATGTCCAGCAGGCACCAGCTTCAATTGTGGCCGTAAATGCTTTATTGGAGAATGGTAGCCAACGCTAGGGGTCAGGTCATACCTGTAGTCTACAGATAGTCAGGTTAACGGGAAGTACTAGGGAAGAACCGGTCATGATGGTTGATGTAGCTGGTACTGAATATCCTTTTCTTGGAGACACAGGGGCGACCAGGACAGTGATAAAATCTCCCATTAATTTACAGGTGACCAACGAGACAATACCAACATGTAACAGGTAAAGTGGAACATTATCCTTTAACAAAGTCCACAGAAGTTACTATTGGGCCGTTGCATACCAGGCATTCTTTCCTTCTGGCTGCTGCGACTCCTACTAACCTGCTGGGTAGAGACATGGGATGTGTTATACATTGCACCCCTGATGGTGTATTTTTAGATATCCCAGAGAGAGTTGCACACGAGGTGCGGGATATGTTGGACACTCCCCGAAGGATAATGTATCACTCTACAAGTTTAAACAAAAATCCATCTCAGAGAGATGAAATGTCCCAAATTCCAGATTCTCTTTGGACTAAGGATGGACAGGACACTGGATTAATGGCAAACGTAAGCCCTGTAATGGTAAATTTAAAAAGCGGTAGGCAAGCTCCAAAAATTCCCCAGTACCCACTAAAACAGGAGGTAGAGTTAGAGGTTTTTCCAATAACTGAGCGATTATTGCAACAGGGAATATTACTTCGTGCAGCTAGTGTAGCCAACAGTCCCATCTTTCCAGTGAAGAAGAGTGGTGGGAGGGGTTATAGGCTGGTACAAGACCTTAGAGGTGTTAATAAGGTGGTACAGAGCCAATTTCCTGTAGTGCCAAATCCAGCTGTCATTCTGATGCAGATCCCACCAAATGCAACCAATTTCACTGTCATTGACCTCTGTTCTGCTTTCTTCTCTGTGCCTCTCCACCCTGACTGTCAGTATCTATTCACATTTACATACAGAGGTGTACAATATACATGGACACGGTTACCCCAAGGTTTCATAGACAGCCCAAGTATCTTCTCCCAGGCATTGCACGACTGTTTACAATCTTTTCAACCTGCCAATGGATCTGTTCTAATTCAATATGTGGACAATTTATTGCTATGTTCTGACTCATTTATGTCATGTTTGAATGATACTAAACTTTTGTTACTTCATCTCTCGCATACAGGACACAAGGTGGCTAAGGACAAACTACAGCCGTGCCAATCCAGAGTAAAATATTTGGGACACTGCCTAACCCAGGGGTTACGACATTTTACAAATGATAGAATCCAGGCCATACAAAACATGACACTGCCGCAGAATCAACAGCAAATTTGTACCTTCTTGGGAATGTGTGGATACTGTAGAATGTGGATCCCTGGTTTTTCTATTTTGGCCTTGCCTTTACAGGAATTAGTCTCTTCCTCAAAGCCCGATCGTGTCATACACACAGAGGAATCAGAGCAGGCTTTCCTTAATCTTAATCTGACAAAAGCTCCTGCATTGGGAATACCTGATTCTGAAAAACCTTTTGATTTGTATTGTTCGGAAGCCGATGGTTGTGCTGCAGGTGTCCTTACACAAAAACATGGTGTTGTCAGTAGGCCCGTAGCATACTACAGTGTCCAATTGGACACTGTAGCAAGATCACACCCCACTTGTTTGAGAAGTGTAGCAGCTACCGCTCTATTGGTGAGTAAAAGTGAGGACGTAGTACTGGGTCACGATATGATTGTCTACACTCCCCATGCTGTATCTGCTCTGTTGAACTCAGCTCAAACCAAACACGTCTCTTCGGCTAGGTTTACCAAATACCAAATAATCGCACCCGCAAACATCACTGTTAAACATTGCACCACGCTGAATCCAGCAACGTATTTACCATATGTACAACATGATGTAAAAGGGTGGAAGGAGGCGAGTTGCTGGCGGGAGGTGAGAATGACACAGACATCATAGTAGCTAAATCTCTTGGTCCTCCTCACTCAGCCCAGGTGGCAGAGTTAGTAGCACTAACTAGAGCGTGTGAACTGGCAGCATGCAAATCTGCTAACATTTACACTGACTCGAGGTACGCGTTCGGGGTGGTGCACGATTTTGGGGCTCTATGGCGTCTGAGAAATTTTATGACAGCAGCAGGCACACCAGTTGCACATTCCCGACACATAAAACATCTTTTAGAAGCAATCCAACTGCCCAAAGCGGTGGCAGTAATTAAATGTAAAGCCCATACATGTGAGGATGATCCGGTGTCACTGGGCAACAACAGAGCCGATGAAGCTGCAAAATGGGCAGCAGGGTTAAAAATGTTTTCTCCAACTGAAAAAATTATGTCTTTCCAAACAATTGATATGCTGAAATTAATTGAGATGCAAAATTTGTGTTCAATTCAGGAAAAATCCATTTGGAAGTCCAAGGGATGTGGGCAAGAGTCCTCCGGGCTCTGGAGGGACTGACAAGGTAAACCAGTAGCCCCAAGGCATATTACCCCAGCCTGGCTGAGGCAGCACACGGTCTGACTCATCTGGAAAAACAAGGTATGTGCAAGTTGGTGAGAGCATACTGGTGTGCACCAGGTTTTTCTTCACAAGCAGAAAAGATAGCAATGTCCTGTCTGACCTGCTTGAGGAAGAACATAGGGAAAGCGATCCCTACCGAACTGTCCCACATTCCACCGACCGATGGACCTTTCCAGATGATACAAATGGATTTCATCCAATTACCACCCTGCAGGAATCTTAAGTAAGTATTAGTGTGCACTGATGTATTTTCTAATTGGGTTGAGGCCTACCCAGCGGCCACAAATACTGCTGCATTTACTGCCAAGAAAATAGTTCAGGAATTTGTATGCAGGTATGGTATCCCTAAAATCATCGAGAGTGACAGGGGTACTCATTTCACAGGTGATGTTTTTCAAAATATGTGTAAGCTGATGGGTATTAATAGCCGACTTCACACCCCCTACCGACCGCAAGCCAGTGCCAAGGTAGAGAGGATGAATGGGACTATTAAAAATAAGTTAAGTAAAATCATGGCAGAGACTGGACTAGGATGGCCAGCAGCGTTACCTTTGGTCCTACATAGCATAAGAACCACTCCTAGACCCCCTCTAAATCTGTCCCCATTTGAAATACTGTTCGGTAGACAACCTCATTTGATTATAAGTCCACAGGAAGACTTGAAGGGTAACAACGAGGTAACTGTAAAGTATCTTATATCAATGAGTAAGCAGCTAAAGCAACAGCAGCAGAAACTGATGTTGTTGTCCCATGATATGCCTGAAACTAACGGTCATGATGTTGAACCAGGAGAATATGTTATGATCAGAAATTTCTTGCGTTCAGGTTGTTTGACTGACCGGTGGGAAGGTCCGTACCAGGTGCTGCTGACAAGTACTACATCTTTGAAGGTGGCTGAGAGATACCTGGGTCCATTCCACTCACTGCAAAAAGGTCAATCAACCGGTGGAGAAACAAGTCGGAGACAAGGCTGATAGCGTGGACCTGTCGCTCGCGAGCTTGTTCCGGGAGGATTGAAAAGGTCGTAGTGAGATACCTGAACTAAGAGAAATTTGCAGGTCTTGTTGTGACAATGGACGGGCCTGCTGTGTTCATTTTCATATTCTCTTTTAGAGTGGTCACCATCCTGGTCGGTTCGGGAATATCCAGTTTCTGTGATGGGAGACCGATTGAGTAAATGGGAGCTGATGGCAGTGCTGATGGAGTGGAGTCAGGAGGAGTGCAATGCCAATCAGGGGAGTGTCTGACCAATCTTAGTACTGTTATTGTTAAGAGAGCTGTCATTCCAGATACTCGGGGACGGTGTGGAGGTTTATCGTCTGAAGATTCCTGTATTTGTGAGCTTTGTGGGTCCCTAGTTGATGAGAACTGTATCCAACGGTGCCAACCTAAATATAACCCGTACTGGGGTGGGTATCCTTTAGAGGATTATCATAGCATGGTAGGCAAAGTGTTAAATCAAACTGTTCACATGTGCCACAGGGACAGCATAATGTAGGGTTGGTGCCATTTCTGCTGAATATCACGGAAATGTTAGAATTACAAAAAGGGAAAACATTGGATGGAAAATTCCTCTCATCCAAACCACCTCATTTCAAACTCTATCAAATCCAAGTAGATAGATCACTTTTGTGTTTAAACATAACCAACCCCAATAAACCCGGGAGTTGGGAAGTGACGGGGAATAATCATACGATGACCTTCTCACAAAGAGCTGATAATGAGTCCATAAACCATGATCTGTTATGCTCAATTAAATCTGGTGGGAAACATTTTAGGTATCGGTATACATTAAGTTCCACCAAAGAAATTATTGGTAAGGTGCCAGATGGTTTTTGTGCTAAAATAATACAGCCAGAGACTTGCATGAACCAGATGGAATACCCAGAAATAGGATTGTTTGCAAGAGAAATGTGCTTAATGATAATGATGAATACCATCCTTTATGTTCTCCCTGATAATGTATATTGTATATGTGGAAGAAAAGCATATAAGTGGCTCTCCCCGAGTTCCGAAGGTTTGTGTTACCTGGGAAGAGTAGTTCCAGAAGTTATGACCCTCACACATGTTGAAATGCTTGGTATACATAAAAACACACCGTCACCATATCCTCACACACAATATGAACACAGAGGAAAAAGAAATATGATACCTGGTGACGTGCATAAAGCCACTCAGTTAATTAGTGAGACAACTGGCTTTCAAGTTTTAGTCGCACTGGATCCCACCAGGATTGCTCGGGGTACATTCAATTTTAGATATATTCAGGAACGTGCTAAATTGATAGATAATATCACCGAGATGTACGATGACACATTCAGGTAAACAGGGAGAGAATTGCAAGCATACAAGAAAGAACTGGTGCAACACAGGCTAGTGTTGAATTATTTAACTGCTGTTACTGGAGGGTATTGCGTAACATTAGCCACCCAATTTGGAGTAAAATGTTGCACCTATGTCACCAATGATACCAGCGACCACAAGGAGGTGATAGACCGGAAGATGGATGAAATTCTGCAGCTAAAATGGGAGTTTCGTAAGAACCATAACGCTTCAGTGGCTGAAGTAGGGGAAAAGATAGAAGGATGGGTTTCATGGCTGAACCCAGTGAAATGGTTCTCAGGTCTAGGGGAATGGGTTCAGGAAGTGATCGCCAGCATAGGCAAATTCTTGATCCTTATATTGATTGTCATAATAATAATTGGCATATGTGTCCGGTGTGTTCCTATTGTGTTGAAGTGTGGAAAATGTAAAAATAGAGTAAAATGCAAGAACGAAACTATGATGGTGGTCAGTAATGACAATATAAATACCGAGGTAAATATAGAACTGCATTACAACCCTGAACTAGGAAATACCATCATTTAATGTATTATATTTAGACGTGCAAAGAATGTATTATTGAAATGTTATTTTTAAAACACCTCAGATAATGTAAAGTCTCAATTCCCCTTCAAGACCGCTTTTATAAGACTGGTGCATTCCCACGCCTTTCACATGATCTTCCAAGATCCGCGGTGTGCGTATAATAGTAGTTTTATGTCCCCACCCAGAGACACATTATTGATGGCTTAAGAACCACCTTGTGCCATCCCATAATAACACTAAATAGTATATAAATGTAAGCCTAAATTATATTTTAAAATCAGATTGTGATAGCATGTTGTTCGCTATCAAAGGGTGGACTGTCGAAGCTGGATTATTGGCTAAGACAAGATCAGTTTAAAATTGAATCGCAGCGATGCCATCTTGCAACTGGCCGCAAGACGCCATCTTGGAAATGAGATCGCAAGACGCCATTTTGCGAATGGCCGCCCATGCGCCATTTTAGATAAATTCACATTTAAGTACATATGGCGATATTACTATTAGCACCATGCGATTGCATGTTTCACCATTCCTCATATACACATTAATACGCACAATTGCGCTGTTAACTAGTCGCATATTTTCGAATGCATAAGATCCTAGCTATATGCGCACACATCTGCTCCAAGTTAACTAGCGTCTTTATACCAAACCCCGCATACTCACACATTACATATCCACATACAAGGTTCCATAAGCTTTAAAGGTATAAGATTTAAGTTTGTTCATTTAGTATAAATGCTGTGAAATAAAGATTATTTGGTAACTAAAGTTTTATACATGCTAAGTAAGCAGTGTTTGGTTTTGTACTGATGCGTACTCTTTCTACAGTATTCCGATATCATCTGCGTGGAGATCGCATCATGCATTCTCAACTTATGGACCGCAGAGACTTCAAGCAACAAAATGTATATTATATGAACAACTGTTAGGATGTTGCATAAGGCGGGAATCCAGAGACCCCCAGTTGTTAGAGGCTGGGTTGGGTCTATTTGAATCAGCCTGTTAAATGCTCTGCAACAGATGCATCCCTCTTGGGAACCAATGGCATCAGCAACAAACTTCTCTATTGTGTTGTCTATTTCTGGGGGGTATAAATATGTGTGCTCCAACACTGGGTCTTTAGTCTTCGTGCTGATTGATGAGGGGTTTCTTGCTGATGCCTAACATCTGGTCCGGAAGCGCTGCGTATGTATACTGTACTTGGGTCTGTATTATTCCTTTGCGCCTAATTGTGTATGGATCAATAGCGTGTAACTGATTGTACTTTTACTTGAATAATACTTGTGCTTTGGAACCACAGATTCCAGGTATGAAGTCTTTATTTACTGTATGACTGCGTACGCAAATTAGCGTCATCCTTAGAAGGTATAGGCAGGATATTAGAAGGTATAGGAAGGAGTGTATAGATGTTCTAAGGCAGTATCGTTACCCTTTGTAGGTGGTAACGGGGGGAGTGGAGGTGCAAATGCAGGTGTGCCTGAGCATCTCAACAGTGTTTTAGAGGCATGCATAATTATAAGACAGCATCATAGTACACGTCACCTGGCTTGTTTTTACACTGAAGTGCTCGCAGAGCTTGTGGCAGGGTATGGTTAACCTCAAGCGCTGCGATAGCATCCGATGTACTGATGGTTGCATACACTTCCTGGACATGACGTGCACAAGTGGGCGTCTTAAAACAGGCTGGTGGGTGTCTGCATACACTATGTGATCGCTCTCTAAGAAATAGTGGGTGTGCTAATGCATTGCTGTGCGATTGCAGTGCCTACGAAATTTGCATACACATCGTGCTAGCGATCGCATCTAGCGAGCGGCTCTGAATCAGGCCCTAAGTACCATACTTTAAGATAGTATCTTTAGATGAGGTTGAACTTCTACAGAGGTCCCATGCAATGTATTTTGAAAAGGGCACGTTATTAAACTTGTCTGACTTAGGCTGGGTACACACCCATACAATGGTCGCGCCATTCTTTAGATTTCGACCCGTTCTTTCTATATCTAAAAAGTATGTGCGCATCTTTGATCATGTTTTGTCGGATGGAGACTGATTGAATTGAAGGATCACATCTAGGGCCTGATTCAGAGCCGGACGCTATTTGCGGACGGTCGTTCCAAAAAAGGGGCCGGCTATTTAAATTGAGCACTCGCTCTTTGCAGTTTGTTGACGCCTCTATGTTTGAGCGAGCGAAAAATGCGCTTGCTATTTTGTAAAGATGACCCTTTGCCATTCGCATCACACATCATCTCCGGTATTTATTAATCAGGTAAATCGAAAGGCATCTGAACTGCTCGCAGTGCTTGTGGTAGGTTTTTCTTACCGCTATCACTGCGAGCAGTTCAGGCTAAAAGACAACCAAGTGACGTGGTCGATGACGCTCCTTTACTAATTATGCACTCCCACTAAACGCCCTTTTGACCGTTTGGCACGCCTGTGTTCGGATCTCCACCCCCCGTTTTCAAGCACCTTCCCGTTACCACCCACAAACGGTACATTCTGTCAATCAAATTAGTAGCCCCTCGCTGTTTTGCGAGCGCACGATTTCCGACCACAATAACTGGTTTGCGCATGCGCATTACGACCCATACGCATGCGCAGTTGTACGAACATCGCTCAGAGCGAACGAGCGACTGCTTACGAGCGGTTCTGAATCAGGCCCCTAATGTGCAGTTTAATATTCATCCGATTCGACTGGGCCAGATCGGACCAAAACTGCATTGTGTACGTTCAACCGCTCTTGTGATTCTACACCAGCTGCAGCGCCGCCTCTGTTGGAGGTACAATCATTTTCTTTCAATATTTTAGCAGTCAGAGATCGAAGGTTGCAAGTATGCTTATATAAGTGTGTACATGCGAATCGGCACTATGCTCAGGAGTGAAGTCGACCGAAACATCGCTTCAAAAGAGTGATCTCAAGGTGTGTACCCAGCTTTATTCTCTACAAGAAATCTATCTTACTTCTACAGGATCTCGCGGGAATACATGTAAAAAATATGATATCGGACAGAGCGGGCACCCGTGGGGTCGTACTTCGCACCCTCAGATCTTACTGAAGGTTCAGTCGATCTGGGGATGCGATGTGTGATCCCATGCTGTGCTATGCGGGTGGGGAAGGGGGGAACTGGCAAATCAGGCGGTCGGCCACATGTAGGACGTCGGATCCCCATCACGTATGGCCAGCTTAACTTAAAAGCTTTCAAGAAAAGCAAAATATGTCAAGGTAGGTGATACAGGGGTCATTCAGACCCGCTCGCGAGCGCAGCACGCTCGCAAGCGGGTCAATGTTTCCCCACTGCGCATGCGCACGACGGAGGGAGCTCCGTCGTGCGCATGCGCGAGACCTGGCTAGCGACGGCCTCTCCGTCGCTCTGGGTCTCGCACCAAAGGGGACGTGCTGTCGATGTTAATTGACAGCAAGCCCCCTTTGGTGGGCGTGCCGGGGGCGTGGCTGCCAGACGGAGGCGTTCCCATGGGAACGCCTACCGTCTGAAGCCGGCCCCACTGACATCAGTAGTGATGTCAGTGGGAGTGATTTTGGCTCTGATAGAGCGAAAATGACTCCAGGGCTTGCGGCAGCGAGACCCTACCGCAGGGTCTCCGTCGCAAGCCCAATGATCGCAATGGTCTTGACCATCGCGACCATCATCATGGACGCTCGCTATAGCTGTGGGTGGTAACCCACAGCTATGCGAGCGTCCATAAGGCCGCTCCATTTTCATGTAGGAGGGCCCAGATTCAGAGCGTCCGGCTCTGAATCAGGCCCACAGTGCATTCGGAAAGTATTCACAACGCTTCACTTTTTCCATATTTTGTTATGTTACAGCCTTATTCCAAAATGGAATAAGTAAATTTTTGTCCTCAAAATTCTACACACAATACCCCATAATGACGTGTAAAAAGTTTTTTTGAGATTTTTGCAAATTTAATTATAAAAACCAACTAAGAATTACACGTACATAACTATTCACAACCTTTGCTCAATAATTTGTTGATGCACCTTTGGCAGCAATTACAGCCTCAAGTATTTTTGAATATGACACAAACTTGGCACACCTATCTTTGGGCAGTTTCGCCCATTCTTCTTTGCAGCACCTCTCAAGCTCCATCAGGTTGGATGGGAAGCATCGGTGCACAGCCATTTTCAGATCTCTCCAGAGATGTTCAATTGGATTCAAGTCTGGGCTCTGGCTGGGCCACTCAAGGACATTCACAGAGTTGTCCTGAAGCCAATCCTTTGATATCTTGGCTGTGCGCTTAGGGTCGTTGTCCTGCTGAAAGATGAACCGTCACCTCAGTCTGAGGTCACAAGCGCTCTGGAGCAGGTTTTTTCCAGGATGTCTCTGTACATTGCTGCAGTCATTTTTCCCTCTATCTTGACTACTCTCCCAGTTCCTGCCA
Organism: Taudactylus pleione; assembly: GCA_031769625.1. Taxonomy (NCBI): domain Eukaryota; kingdom Metazoa; phylum Chordata; class Amphibia; order Anura; family Myobatrachidae; genus Taudactylus; species Taudactylus pleione. The sequence goes on along the minus strand of JAUIMM010000040.1, from coordinate 27,128,363 downwards.
CTGAAAAACAACCCCACAGTATGATGCTGCCACCACCATGCTTCATTGTAGGGATGGTATTGGCCTGGTGATGAGCGGTGCCTGGTTTGCTCCAAACATAACTCCTGGCATTCACGCCAAAGAGTTCAATCTTTGTCTCATCAGACCAGAGTCCTTCAGGTGCATTTTGGCAAACTCCAGGGGGGCTGCCATGTGCTTTTTGCTAAGGAGTGGCTTCCGTCTGGCCACTCTAATATACAGGCCTGATTGGTGGATTGCTGAAGAGATGGTTGTCCTTCTGGAAGGTTCTCCTCTCTTCACAGAGGAATGTTGTATTGGGTTCTTGGTCACTTCCCTGACTAGGGTTCTTCTCCCCCAATCGCTCAGTTTAGATGGCCGGCCAACTCTAGGAAGAGTTCTGGTGGTTCCTAACTTCTTCCATTTACGTATGATTAGCGTTCCCGCTAGGCTGTTTTGGCGGGGCGCAGCGCCCTGCCCTTCTTCTGGAGGGTAAAACGTACCCTGCCCTCCAGAAGGAGGGCAAAAAGCACCCTGCCCTCACAGCCTGCGGGTGCCGTCTTCACCCGCGGGTCGCAGTGTCCCGCGGGTGGGGAAATGTGTGTTGACCCTGTCACCGCCGGGCGCTTGCGCCCGGCATCTATTCTCCCTGTCGGCAGCGCTTGGGGGCTGACCGGCGTGTCCTTAAGTGCCGGACATGCTCCCAAGGAGTGACGAAAAGGGGATGCGTCTTAGACACACCCCCTTTTCAATGGACATGCCCCCTTTTCGGGCACGCGCACGGAAGTGCCCTCTCTAGCTCCTGCGCCCTGCCTGCCACCGGAGCTAGAGTGAACACAAGATGGAGGCCACTGTGCTCATTGGTACCTTCAAAGCAGCAAATATTTTTCTGTACCCTTCCCTGAATTTGTGCCTCAAGACAATCCTGTCTCGGAGGTCTACAGATACTTCCGTGGACTTTATGCTTGTTTTGTGCTCTGACATGCACTGTCAAGTGTGATACCTCATATAGACAGGTGTATGCCTTTCAAAATCATGTCCAATCAACTGAATTTACCACAGGTGGACTCCAATTAAGCTGTAGGAACATCTCAAGGATGATCAGTGGAAACAGGATGCACCTGAGCTCAATTTTGAGCTTTATGGCAAAGGCCGTGAATACTCATGTATATGTGATTTCTTTGTGGGTTTTTTTTTTATTAAATTTGCAAAAATCTCAAAAAAACTTTTTACACGTTGTCATTATGGGGCATTGTGTGTAGAATTTTGAGGACAAAAAATAATTTATTCCATTTTGGAATAAAGCTGTAACATAACAAAATGTGGTAAAAAGTGAAGCTTTGTGAATGCTTTCCGGATGCATTGTACAATTGATCTGGAGGAGCATGTGTTTACCAGATACAAAACATTTTGTTTTGCAAGTTCATCTTCCCCAGAGATGCAGCTGTATGCTAGAATCTGAGGCAACAATTGCATGTGCCAGTTTTAAAAGGATATTCATAAAAATAAAACCAAACAGTTTCAGGTTTGCTCTACTGATGCAATAATTATTTCAAAGCTTTAAATAAGAATCAGCAGAAATGTACCCTTGTCTTTACCTGTAGTATAATATCTTCCATGGAGTGCCCAATAGGAACAACTCTGCAATCTGGGTTGTAAAATGCTTGTACACTACTATACTGCATGTTAGTGTACCAAAGTAACAAACAATTGCTTTTCCTCCTCTAAATATTTTGGCAGAACATACAATGCTGTGTATCAGTATTTTTATTTTAGTAAAATTGCTATTAAAATATATCTAAAAGTGTCTGGATCCTTGCATTTTACCCAAGATAATTGGTAGGGTACTAGTTACCTCTTATTAGCATCTTTTATTGCAACCATGCCACTAGAGTTGTAGGGATTAAGTATTATATTTTACACAAGCCTAGCTATACGAGCTTGTAGCTACATACATACTACACTTTCAGAGTAAACAAACCGAATAACTAGATGGTTAAAGACATATTCAATAATGAAAATACATATTACATTTTGTTGTGTAGGGGGGCTAAGAGCATTAAGTACTTCAAACTCAATTTTCTCATTAGTGTGGCACTAATGCAGTGGGACCAGCATTATGTAAAGGCCAAACTGTGATGTAGATGGAGAAAAACTCTGGATACACGTAGTGACCACACATTGGGCTATAGCCAGACCTCTCTTCCTTGTGTGCTATTGCCCACTGAAAAATAGTGGTGGTCTTTTTGCATCATATAGACCAGCACAGAAACTTTCACCTAAAACTGCTATGGCCGACAATAAATATAATGAGATTGATAAAACCAGAGATTTAATAAAAGAAATGCATTGAAATTTTAATTTAAAAGACTCTGACTTTACAGTCAAATGATGGGAATTGTCTTGATTTTGCTGGCTGTCCAGTCAAAAGAGAGATGTTGAAAATTCTAGCCCATCCCTCGACCTGATACTTGGTACACTAAAGGTGCCCACACACATAGCGATATTTTACACGATCTGGCCGATTCCGACACATTGGAACGACAGATCGTGTAAAATATGGCCAAATCGTGAGTCCCCACTCACGATGCGCACCCCCGCTGGTCGTACATCGCATCTTCAGATCTGCCAATCTGGGATACAAATGCACTGGAAAAAGTCTGAATGCACGATAGATCGTTTAAAATTGGACACTGCAAACACCAAATCGTGTGCAGAGCTGCCGAGGAGAGTTTTCAAGGGAAATCATGCACGATGTCGGATCGTGAGCACATCGCTATGTGTGTGGGCACCTTAATACTTTGAGAAACATGTAATTACCTGTGAGGTTAAGGAATCGGCGCGATTCTGCCCAGTTTTTTTAAAGCGGCAATAATTTAAATGGCAAAACCAACCTGGTTTTGCCTTTTGTGTTATCGTCACTTTAAATTTTAGGCAGACTTGCCAGAATTGCGCCAATGTCTGCATATTGCAGGCTATTACATTGTATTCTCTTATCCCCCATATTGCCAGTTCTGTGGCATGATGGTTGGTTACTGAGACAAGAGAAATAGAGGCCTATAATAACTAATGGAGATCATCACCCCTTCACACCTTACTTAAACACTCCCCAATTTTCAGTGTTACTATGGGAGACCTGTTAAATTGTTTTCCGTAAAGATAAAGTTAGATTTGAAATGTATTCAACATACTGTTTAAAATGAATGAAACTACAACATACAAGGTTCAGCCTGCATGCAGTATGGCACATTACTCACATGTCTGAATATACCATGAGTATTTATCTTTCTCTTAGCTCTTTACACTACATTGTAAAAAATATGGCATATTTGGCTTGTTCCCTCTGCTACCATGATCCTCCAAAGTCACAACCGGGAGACGTTGAAATCGTTCTTTGAAGGGTTGATATTATAGCTGTAAGCTGATTGTCCAATCATGTTCCAGCCGATACCTTCGAATAGAACACTGCAATTTGAATGTTTATAGAGTTTTCCTTTAATTAGAACAAGTCAGAACAGTGTAGTCAGCCTGTTTAATCCACATTTATTAAAAAATGGCAGAGACCAGCAACAGATTGCATTCAGATGCACAACACAAATAAATAAGGTCTGCAAAGGAAAGGCAATTCTAGCGTTTACCTTTGTATATGTTTTTTCTCCTTGATATCAGGCTACTTGTAATTTAGGTTTGTGGTTCTTTAGCTCAGGTACTGTACACATTGTTGTTTCTACAATGAAAACTCAAATGCCAGTGACACAAACATGTTTTACAGTACATGTGGTGGTTAATGAGTGTTTGTATCTGCATCTAGGGTGTCTTCCAGTGACCTCAATGCATCTGACTTATGCTGAACGCAAAAAAGGTACACCACTCCCAAAAACAAGTCTGTAAGGTGACACAGGATAGCATTGGTTCAAAGGTCAACATCATTAACGTGTATTGTACTAGTGTTACAAACACTCATGTAATAGAGAAGAGCGTTTAGCAGATAAATAATTTGTCAAAGTCCAGTGTGCAAAATGACAGCCCCATGACAAGATGATTGATTTATGTGTAGGAGTGGAAGAGTAGCCTAATTATGTACTAATGATCAAGAAAACTACATAACCCAATATCAGTCTGTAAAACCTTATTAGTAAAGAGGTATGCAATAAAATATTTATTGCACCATAGCAAAACCAAAGTTGTTCTAACAACTATCATAACTATCAATAATTTGTAATTTTTCATCTGACAGCAAATTTTCCTGTTTTAATTTTCTTATAAGAGTTTCCAGTGATCTCAGGCGTAAGAGAGTTACATTTTCTTGCACTTCCAGAAGTGCTACTTTGGACTGGAGTTTAGCAATGGTTTCCAATAAATAATTCCTGTCAACATCAGGTTTGCAGTAAGAATGCTCATCAGTCTTTTCTGATTCATTGGAAAATAGGTTTTCTACATCAGGATTTTCATCATCAGTGAACTGATCATGCAAGATGACCTGACTTGTCAAAACAGGCTGTTTTTCTGAAATTCCATCTGGCACAATAATCGTTATAACAGGTTCTTCAGGCAAATCCATTTGTTCCATTGTTTGCTTAATTACAGTAAAAGCTACTGATTTGTCAGATGCTCCTGGATTGCTGCTGAAATGATCTGCATAAAATCTATGTAGATTCTCTGTGACAATGTCACCCTGCTCTGCTAATGGAACTTTAAAAGACATCTTGAAGTCTGATGATCTGTTAATACATATATTTTCCAGGGAAGACAGATGCAACTCAAAAGTCATAGTTTGGCAGGTTGGCATTTCAAGTTTGGCTTTGTTCGTCCAAAGAATAGCTATCTGCAATTTGGAAAAACAAATATAAGAAAATAATCATGAATATAAACGCAAAACCACAATCTCATACTCCAATATTCTAACTTATTTGCAAATTTCAATTTCTTTGGGTATTCAGCTGAATATTTATTTTACAGCCAAACTTGAAAAGTAATAAGTTGCTCCATACATAGTTTATAATGATCAAGATAACATTTTTTGAAAACAACAAAATGGAAAGTAGAGTAAAACATAACTTAACAAGTGTAATGGTCAATACACACTAGAAGATATGTCGCCGGATTGGCCAGTGTGTACGCAGGGCAGTTTTTCGTACCTGTTGCTCAATATGTCAATTTGATGAACGACAACATGCTTCTGGGTGCGGGTGGTGAATGACATATCATGCGGTAGTTCACCAGATCGTGCGTTGTAAAACTACCACGATATGTCATTCCTCGCATCAATCGTCAGCCGGCTACACACATCGTGTAATGTGTACCCGGCTTAAGAGAGCAAACTCCTGCACTTCTCTCAGATTGCCCAACTCTGGTGTAGAGACACAGCTTTTCCATATGGCGGACACAAGTCTCCCATCACACCTTAATGAAGGACCAATTAGGAGGGAGCTTGTGCTTACAAAAGTCTAACTGTTTCTTAAGATGGGTACACACCATACAATATATCGTCAGCTATATCGACACAAATGGATCAGACCAATAGTGTGTACACCAAATCTGTCGTTCCTGGCCGGCGTTCAAGGAATCGTCCCATTAGATTTGCTGCACGTCCAATGGGACGAATCAATAAACTGTTATATGCAGCATACAGTATAATGAAACATCCCGCTGTCGTACGGCGTATCGTGCAGTGTGTGCCATTACATCGCTGGTCTCACCGTTGTAAGGTGTGTACCCAGCTTTAGTCTGAAAACCGCACCACCATAGAGGTAATGCCAAGGGGCTCAAAAGGGGGGAGGAGTTATAGTGGGGAAATCTGAAGAAAAGATAGTGACAGAAAGAAGCAGAAGGGGACAAAATCTGGATGCCAGAAACAAAAAATAGAACATGGGTCATGTAGAGTAAGGAGCAAATTAGGAGTGACAAAGAACTTAGAAGAGAGTTTGAGTACACAGAGGGAGAGGAAAGAGAGTTTATAAATTAGAAAGTAAAGAGTCAGGCTGTAACATCGAGTAGCCAGCTAACAAAGAAAAGCGAGAAGACTGTCGGGAAGAAAGAAAAGTACAGAAAATGCCTGTAGGCTAATGCAATGGGACCGAAACTACATTGAATAAGTTAAATAAAAAAAAAAACACAGGACAGCAAGACAGAAGTTTAGAATTTACAGAGATTAGAGAAAAGAGGAAAGGAAGCAATAAAGCACAGAAACAAAAATACAGATAAGAGATTTACACACAGAGATAGTTTAGTCGCAGGACAAAGGGAAATGGTCACAGAGACATGTGAAAGGGAGGGCTAAATACAACATAGTAACTGAAGCTGGGTACACATTAAACGATTTGCAAATGATCAGATATCGTTAACGATTTTTCTTGAACTCCCCGTAACTCCTGGACTAACGATATAGTGCATACACACTGTGAAATTTACCATCGATCAAACGATATATTGTTCGCCGTTAACAAGTTCCAACTCATATCATTAACGATATATCGTTTGATGTCCCAAAGACCTGACGACCCTCTTTAAGATTTCATAAAAAATAATGGGCTGCATCAGTGAGATCCGTGCATGCATCTGTGTAAAAAGTGTAAAATGAAAAAAAAAATGACGTGCGTTCCCCCACTAAAAGCAGTTACTAAAGGTTACCTAGCGGTTCTCACCATTGAAGTCAATGGTGGGAACCGTTCATTGGCTGAGAAAGGCATTTCTTTATGTAAATCACCTCTCTCAGCCAATGAACGCTCAACACCGAGATGAAATGCCACGACTGAGCTGTCATTCGGGGAGTACCGTCCTCTAAGTTCTTGTGTCGGGACTTTTTTTTTTAAGAAGTCGTGGATGCCTACTTGGAAAAGACGACCTGTCCAGGGATTGAAGGTGAGTGTGTGTAATAAAACTTTTACTTTCATGGTGTGTGTCTTTATTTTAACATTACTTATGCAGATGAACTAGAGGTACCAGCGGGACCTTAATACCGGTCAGGTGTCATGCTGTGGCCGGGGGACCCGGTGAAAGGGTTCTCTTGGCTGTGGCATTACACCACCTGCTAGAAAGAGTCCGGTGCTGGTTATGGAAAATACAGGGGACCCCTACTCATTTTGTCCCGTCTCTCCAAAACCATGACCGGCTCACTGAGTCCAGTGCTGGTTGTGCTAAATGCAGGAGACCCCTACGTCTTTTGTCCCCTGTATTTTCACAACCAGGACTGGCTCTGAAAAGTCTGGGCATCATGACCAAGTGTACACGATCTGTCGTTCCGATGCTTCTGAATTGGACAAAACTTTCACGATATCATCTAGTGTGTAGGGGCCTTTAGAGTAAGAGAAATAAAAAGAAAATAATTTACCTATATAATAAAAAAATAAAAGAACTATCATATAGGAAATTATCACAATTAAGGTAATTAGGAAAAAAAATGAGTGTTATGGTAAAACTTACCTATGTTAATTCTCTTTCTTTGGAAGTCCATAGGATCCACAGGGAGCCTTTGGGGTGTAGGTGGTGGTTGAGGACCGGGCACCACACAGTTAAAGCTTTCAGCTCCCAGGATGCACTGGTCCAACCCCCTATATACCCTGCCCCCGAGCCAGAGGCACCTCAGTTTGTGACAAGCCAAAGGCCGGAGGAGGAGAAAAGAGAAGGAAGACTGGTACACACAAGAATCACACTCTCATGGAGGAGATGGGGAAACCGGTGACCAGAAACCTAGCCCATATGAAGCCAGGTGCGTCAGGGTGGGTGCCCTGTGGACCCTATGGACTTCGAAGAAAGAGTTAACAAAGGTAAGTTTTACCATAACTCTCATTTCTTCTTCAGGGTCCATAGGGCTCCACAGGGAGACCTTGGGGATGTCCCAAAGCAATAATTTAAGGGTGGGGATGCTCCTGAGCTGAGAGTAGAATCTGGCGTCCAAATCAAGCATCCTGAGAGGCAAATGTATCAAAGGTATAAAACCTCAGAAATCTATGGAAAGAGGACCACGTGGCCGCCTTACAAAGCTGTTCAGCTGAGGCACCATGGCGAGTTGCCCACAAAGGACCCACAGAGCGAGTAGAGTGAGCAGTAACAGTAGCCGGTACAGGAAGACCTGCCTGCGTGTAAGCCTGTGAGATAGTCATGCAAAGCCATCTAGCCAATGTCTGTTTGTTGGCTGGCCATCCCTTCTTGTGAAATCCATAGAACACAAATAAGGAGTCTGATCTCCGAAGGGAACTGCTACGGTCCACGTATATCCTGAGGGCACAGACCACATCCAAGGAGGGCTCACCTGTAGATAGGTATGGTGATTGAAAGGCCGGTACTACAATTTCCTCATTAATGTGGAAACTAGTAACTACTTTAGGAAGTAAACCAGGGCGAGTCCGAAGCACAGCCCTGTCCTGATGGAATATCAAAAATGGGGAGCGACAGGAGAGCTCCACTAAATCAGACACCCTTCTGAAGGACGCCATAGCCAGAAGAAAAAGAGTCTTCGTTGTGAGCCACTTGAGTTCCACAGAATCCAGGGGTTCAAACTGAGGACCCTGGAGGGCACGAAGCACTACTGTCAAATCCCAATGAGCCAATGGTGGGACAAATGGAGGATGTATGTGAAGGACAACCTGGAGGAAGGTGTGGAAATCCGGAAGTGGAGCAAGTCTACGCTGGAACCAAATGGATAGAGCAGAGACATGTACTTTCAGTGAGGCTAGGTGGAGTCCAAGGTCCAATCCAGCTTGAAAGAAGGCCAGGACTCTGGAAATCCTAAACACTTGGGGGTTGTAGCTTCTGGTACGACACCATTGGAAATATGTATGCCACACTCTGTGGCAGATCCGAGCAGAGGCTGGCTTACGTGCCCTGAGCATAGTTTGACTACAGGGCTAGAGAATCCTTTGGACCTCAGGAAGGATATCTCAAGAGCCATCCCGTCAAAGACAGACGACCCAGGCCCGGGTAAAGACAAGGACCCTAAAGACAACAGGTCCGTTCGTTGAGGCAGCAGGAATGGAGTGTCGATGGAGAGACTCCAAAGATCTGAGTACCATTGACGTTTGGGCCAAGCTGGAGCCACCAACAGAACAGTGCCTCCGTCTTGTTTGAACTTTCGAAGAACTCGAGGAAGAAGGGAGACTGGAGGGAATAGGTACGCAAACTGAAAAGTTGCCTCGGCATCTCTTGTTCTGGACCCGTACACTGGCAGCTTGTGATTGTGTCGGGAGGCCATGAGGTCTACCTCTGGGAGGCACCATCTGCTCACTAGGAGTTGAAAAACCTCTTGGCGAAGAGACCATTCCCTGGGATGCACGTCGTGACGGCTGAAAAAGTCTGCTTCCCAATTGAGAGTTCCCGGAATAAACACTGCAGAGATGGCCGGGAAGTGACGCTCAGCCCATGTCAGAATGCATGACACTTCTGTCATCACTGTCCAACTCCGAGTGCCTCCTTCATGGTTGATGTAAGCCACTGTTGTGGCACTGTCGGACTGTACCTGTACAGCTTTTCCGTGAACTACCGTATATACTCGAGTATAAGCCGACCCGAATATAAGCCGAGGTACCTACTTTTACCCCAAAAAACTGGGAAAACTTATTGAGTTGAGTATAAGCCTAGTGTGGGAAATGGCAGCAGCTGGTAGTGCCCCCAGTAGTAATTCCCCCTAGTTGTGCCCCCAGTAGTAATCCCTCCTGGTAGTGCCCCCAGTGGTAATCCCCCCTTTCAGTGCCTCCAGGAGTAATCCCCCCCCTGGTAGTACCCCCAGTGGTAATCCCCCCTTTTAGTGCCCCCTGTAGTAATCCCCCACTGGTAGTGCCCCTGTAGTAATACTCCCCTGGTAGTTCCCCCAGTGGTAATCCCCCCTTTTAGTGCCCCCTGTAGTAATCCCCCCCTGGTAGTTCCCCCTCCTCCGGCCGCTTTGCATGGGAGAGACGTCGTCATGACGACGTGTCTCCCATCACCCACTGTGGGAGCCGGAAGATGGCTCCCGCAGTGGGAGCAGCAGCAGCCAGAGAGTCTGACAGACTCTCAGCGGCTGCTGATTACAGCAAACACACAGCTGCCGGCTCCGGCGGCTGTGTGTTTGGCAGTGTGTAGCGCTGACCGAACTCCGTCCGGTCAGCGCTACACTTCACTCGAGTATAAGCCGAGGGGGTACTTTTTCAGCACATTTTTTGTGCTGAAAAACTCGGCTTATACTCGAGTATATACGGTATGTTCTGGGCCAGTATGAGAGCCCTGTAGACATCTCGAAGTTCCAATATGTTGATTGGCAGGGTTGATTCGACCGATGCCCAGCGACCCTGAAAGGAGTGTGGACCGGTTACTGTGCTCCGGCCCCAGAGACTGGCGTCCGTTGTTAGGAGTACCCAGTCCGGGATCCAAAAGGGGCGATCCTTGGTTAAATGAGCTGACTGTAGCCACCAAGGGGACAGATGTACCTCCGGAGAGAGTACCATTGTCTGAGCTTTGATCCAATGGGGTAACCCGTTCCACCGGGAGAGGCCTTTGCGAAGGCCTGGAGTGGAACTGAGCATACTCCACAATGTCAAAGGTGGACACAATGGATCCCAGAACCTGCATTACTGAGTGGATCGACACCCGGCGACTGTGGAGACCTCGGTGCACTCGTAGTTGAAGTGTGGAGATCTTGTTTGATGTCAGAAAGATTCTCTGATCCTGAGAATCCAGCAGGGCTCCCAAATGAATCATTCTCTGTGAGGGATTCATGGAGGACTTCTTCTAGTTGATTAACCATCCGTGCTAGTGAAGGAAAGCAATGGTTAGCCGCAGCTGGCAGTGAAGCACTTCTGGGGATCCTGCTAAGAGCAGGAGGTCGTCCAGATATGACAACAGTTGGACACCCTGAGGACTTGGACCCCGAGTTTGTTAAGGCAGATTGCTGGTACTGGAAGGATGCAGGCTTCAGAGGGGTATTATTCATGAGTGGCCCACTGGCAGGTGGTGATCCAGACAGAAGTATACCCGATAGGTATGCAAGGTACAGGCGACTGGTAACCGAATGGCTGGGGAGAAGCACAGACTGTTTGGATATCAGCAGAAGTACACCTAGGGGTGGTAGCCTGGAGTAGTACTGCTGACAGACAGAGGTCTGACGAGGGTGACTGGAGTCTGGAGCGAGCAGGGTCTGAGGATAACTGCTAGGAACAGCAAGCGAGCACAGAGAACTAGTACCCAGCTTGCACTGAGATAAACGTTACTGTCACGGGTGAAAGAGGACTTGGATCCAGAGTGGAACCAGGAGAGGTTTTCAGGGCAGATTGCTGGTACTGGAAGGATGCAGGTTTCAGAGGGGTATTATTCAAGAGTGGCCCACTGGCAGGTGGTGATCCAGACGGAAGTATACCTGATAGGTATGCAGGGTACAGGCGACTGGTAACCGGATGGCTGGGGAGAAGCACAGACTGTTCGGATATCAGCAGAAGTCCCCCTAGGGGTGGTAGCCTGGAGTAGCACTGCTGTCACACAGAGGTCTGGAGAGGGTGACTGGAGCCTGAAGCGAGCAGGGTCTGAGGATAACAGCTAGGAACAGGAAAAAGCAAGGGAGCACAGAGAACTAGTACCCAGCTTGCACTGGTATAAATGTTGCACTGGCAAAGAAAGGACTGCTCAGCAGCCCTTAAATACCAAAGGAGGTGCATGGTCGCTAGGATTCCTGATAATGCTCTGGCTGGATGGGCTGAAATGAGTCACCTGATGAAATCCAAGATGGCGGCACCCATGTCGAGCTGCAGCTGTCTAAACCTGACACCTGCATTCAGGACTCTGTGCCTGCGTGACCCTGAGGTATGCAGCGCTGACCTCCAGATGCCTGCGCCCCCGCCAGAGGGACTCCGCCACAGCGTCCGAACAGGTAAGGCTCGCTGGCCCCGGACACACAGCCCTGGTCGTGACAGTACCCCTCCTTTACGGATGACCTCCGGGCACCTATTGGGCTTTTCAGGATTTTCAGAATGGAACTTGCGAAGAAGACGGGGAGCATTGACGTCCTCTTCTTTTACCCAACACCTTTCTTCAGGACCGTACCCCCTCCAGTCCAACAAATATTGGAGTTGTCAATAGCAGTATCAGCAATCCAGGATTTGTTTAATCTCAAACTCCACTCCTCTCTCGGTATGGATCTTGGGAGATGGAGGCAGAGTTGGAAAAAAAATCGATTTAAAACTAATGGTTTGAGAAGAGAGATGTGGAAGGAGTTTGGAATTTTAAGATATGTAGGAAGTAGTAGTCTGTAGGCCACGGGATTGATCACCTCTGTAATAGTAAACGGGCCGATGAAGCGAGGAGCAAACTTCATAGAAGCCACTCGGAGTCGTAGGCTATGGGTGGAAAGCCATACCTGGTCCCCCACTTTCATACTAGGAACAAACCTCCTTTTCCTGTCAGCCCCTAATTTGTAACGATGGGATGTTTTCAGTAGAGAGGCATGAATCTGAGCCCTAATTCGGGAGAAATCTTGCAGAGAGGTGGATACAGCTGGAACATCGAAGGCTGGAAGACTTTGGAACTCAGGGATGATGACCATAAACCACGAGAAAAGGAGTCTGCCCGGAAGAATGATATGAGTAGTTGTGTGTACATGCTTAAGAATGTTTCTAGATCCTGATTCACTCTTTGTGCTCCCGTTGGTTTGGGGGTGATAGGGTGTGGAGAATTTCAACCTGACTTGTAGAGCAGAACATAAGGCTCTCCAAAATTATGCCATGAACTGAACTCCTCGGTCATAAGGGGTGATAAGCCCAAATTGCGTACAACTTTGCATAGCCAAATTTGCATACATTCATTTTATGTTTCTGCAATGCATAATCATTCAACATATGGCATTTGCATTGTGTACTTTCAACTTGCAAATTCGCAATCAGCCCCTATACGTCTCTAATTTGGCTTATATTTACTGCGACGACTAAGGGTCACTGTCACGGGTGAAAGAGGACTTTCCCGGAGTGGAAACAGGTTTTCAGGGCAGATTGCTGGTACTGGAAGGATGCAGGCTTCAGAGGGGTATTATTCATGAGTGGCCCACTGGCAGGTGGTGATCCAGATGGAAGTATACCCAATAGGTATGCAGGGTACAGGCGACTGGTAACCAGATGGCTGGAGAGAAGCACAGACTGTTTAGATATCAGCAGAAGTCCCCCTAGGGATGGTAGCCTAGAGTAGCACTGCTGTCACACAGAGATCTGACGAGGGTGACTGGAGTATGGAGCGAGCAGGGTCTGAGGATAACAGCAAGGGAGCAGAGAGAACTAGTACCAAGCTTGCACAGCCCTGGTCGTGACACCCAGAGAGGGAATTACGGCCTGCTGTGGTAATCCCATTGGGGAAATTACAGTTGGAACCGCTAGGCGGTCTGCAATACTAGCCAGTACCTGAGAAAAGGAAGCCCAAGGGGACTCTTGTGCAGGAGGTGGGGGGTCTGATAGGCCTGGTGGAGTATAACACTTAACACATATTGTATCAAATCCTCCTCATTTAAGCATGCAGCACATAATTAGCAGTCTTACTGGGTAGGGGCTTTTTACCTTGCAACATATTTTTAAAGGCTGTAGAGGTAGCCGCCAGACTTTGTACTGAGTTAGAGAGCATGTCTACCAAGGGAGGGGGCATAGGAGGTACCTGTATTGCTTGTACATGTTGTGGCAACCCCATAGGGGGAATTATAGCCGGGACTGCTAGGCGATCCGCAATAGCACCTGAGAAAAGGAAGCCTTAGGGGGCTCCTGAGCCGGGGCTGGGGGGTCTGATGGGCCTGGTAGGGTATAACTTAGCACATAGCCCATCCTGTATTAAAACCTAATATAAGCGTGCATCACATAGTTTGCATGAGAGCAGTATGGGTGCAGCTGCTTGCTTGCTACTCTTTCCTTTGCTAGACATAGCTGTAGAGTAATATAGCACACAATATGGTATGGGGTATAATGCAACCACTGGGTATGTAGGATACAAGTATGAATGCAATATACTGCCTGTCTTAGGCAAGCTGCAGGAGCACACAGCACAAATATGGCACTGTGCAGTAACCTACTGTATGTGACAACCCTCACCAATACATTTATTGTAGATATGTGCGGTACTGGGAAAAGCCCTTAATACACCTGTATGTTAGCGAGAAAGATATATACTGACAGTATAAAGAAATAGACAGACAGGCAGCGCCAGCATAAGTCACATACAATGCAGAAATACAATATTACTGCAAAATGGCACTAAAATCAAGTACACAGATTCTGTGGTCAGTGACTCAGCATCTGGTAGGCTATAGCACTACATAACCTGACTCTAGGGAGAAGTATGTAGGGGGACCGGACCTTGTTTCTCCCTGAGAGAGCTGTGGCTGAGCCTGGAGAAAATAAATAGTAAATAGAAAAAATACTTACTTGTCGGGATCTTCATTGTCGGGTTTCGCTGTCGGGATTTGAAACGCCGGCCATACTGTTTCCATAAGCAACATATATAGAGTTTTCACTAGAACCATGCACTGCAGCACTGCTTCTGGAGATAGCAGATGACTTCTACGTCTCACATCAGTTTAGACCACGCCCAACCGGTTTAATTGACGAAACCGGTTGGGCGTGGTCTAAACTGATGTGAGACGTTGAAGTCATCTGCTATCTCCAGAAGCAGAGCTGACCCAGAGGCTCCTATAGCAGTGGCGACTAAGAGATCTGCCAGCTGAGAAGAGCTGATTACTGGGCTATGTACAAAGTTCTTAACTTTGATGTATGTGAGCATTATTACAAGTAAAATTATACTTTTTATACCATTCTCACGAGTGCGCTATTCCTACTATCTGCATATATATTATATATATATATATATATATATATATATATATATATACACACACACACACACACACACACACACACAGTCGAATCACATTATTATAACCACCAGCTAATAGACAAAGTAACCACTGTGTGCAGCACGGACAGCAGTTAAACGGGCTGGGAGTGACTCAATAAGGTGCTGATAGGTTGGCACAGGTAACTGGAGACATGCTGACTGCAGTGCATCCCACAGCTGCTGGAGGGTGCATGGTGGAGTATCCATAGAGCGAACGTTAAAAGTGGTCAATTGGGTTCAAGTCCAGGGAATTAGGGGGCCAGGGAAGAACTTGGAAGTCTTGGTCGAGCTCGTCCAACCACTGTCGGACATTTCTAGCCGTGTGACATGTCACATTGTCTTGCTGGAAGATCCCATCTGCCTCAGGGAAGACAATCAGCATGTATGGGTGTACATGCTCTGCAAGGATGGATTCATAACCAAATCGGTTGAGGGTGCCTTCCACATGGATGAGTGGGCCCAGAGAATGCCATGAAAACATTCCCCAGACCAGCTTATATTTTTCCAGCAATAGTTGCTGGGTGTTTGTTCTCCGACGTTTCTCGCCTGACACGCCAACGTCCATCCATTTGATGAAGCAGAAAACGTGACACATTGGAGAAGGCAACCCTTCGCCAATCAGCAAAGGTCCAATTCTGATACAGGTATGAAAATTGAAGCCTTTTCCGCTGATGTATCGTCGTTAGCATAGGTGCAGTGACCATCGGTTTGCTTCGGAGCCCCATACTCACCAGAGTTCGCTGAACTATCGTTTTAGACACACGTCGGGTGGCCCCCAGGTTCATTTTGATGGTGAGCTGCTCCACTGTAGCGTGTCAGTCGGTCCTCACACACATTCGTAGCAGACGTTCACCCCTCACATCTATGGCACGTGGTGCTCTACAGTTTCCACGTGGTTATTCGCAATGGTGCCATTTGTCCAGTCACGATACACCTTCACCACAGCAGCCCACGAACAGTTCACAAACTGCGCTGTTTCAGAAATACTGCCACCCTTGGCCCGAAAGCCAATAATCATCCCTTTTTGCAACTCGGATAAATAGCCCCTTTTACCCAGCAATGAGTAATATGTGTGCAGACGGCCTATCGCACACCTTATATACCCACCAAGCCAGCGTATGGCACGTGACGTCGAATCGGTTCAAATACCGTCGCTGGAAGGCGAATTGTGAGAATCCTGACAGGCGCAGCTAAGGACCCTAACCCTCCCCTCCCCCCCTACCATCCCTTAGTGGTGCTTAACCCTAACCCCCCCTTCCCGCACCCTAAACCTAACCCTCCCATGAGGGTGTCTAACCCTAACTTCCCCCAAGTGGTGCCTAACCCCCCCTCCCTTCAGCCTAATCCTAACCCTCCCCTGGGGGTGCCTAATCCCAACCCTCCCCTGGGGGTGCCTAATCCCAACCCCTCCATCCCTGGCTACCTGCTCATACTTACAGTGGTCTGGACGTTTGGGATGCCGACGCCGGTACCCTGACGTCCTTCGGGGTATCGACATCGGCATTATGGCGTCGTTATTTCGACTGCCGGCACCCCATCCGCTGGCATATAGACTACATCCCCATGATGTACTTCATGGGCTACGCGTTGCCGACGTCAAATGTAGGAGGTAGTCATAATAATGTGACTTGACTGTGTGTGTGTGTTTGTGACTCTACAGTCAAATTCATTCCATAGCATGAAGAGGATAAATTACACTTACTACGTGCCCACTCACCCCCATAATGACACCGGCAACTATGTGGGCACCCATATTTGAAGGAGGGGAGTCCGCTCTTTCAAATTGTGCGGCCCACTAGTAGATATTGTCTGGTGATCACAGATGGGGGATCTAAAGCCCATATCGCCCCATCTTGTGTCAAATAAAAAAAGTTGTCCCTCATTTAAAGGCTACCATATGGTCCCTACACATAAGAAACATTTATATTGAGACAGTGAAAAAAAATAAAAAAAATTTAATTTGCATTTCAAATGTAGATTTTTGTTGTCAAACTTACATAGATATAATCTGCTTTTTCTATTTTGGAAAAGTGGATTATTGGCGAAACAAGAACCAAAGTATTTATTTGCGCTGCTCATAACATAGAAAAAAAAAAAAATCACCTTTGCTTTTAGTTCCCTTAAAATTTCAATAAAAAATTACCTCAGCACAAGGGTGTGAAACCCAACAGCAAAGGAGTTAACATATTATAAAGTGAATGTAAAAGAGTCATTTGTTTAACCATGGAAACAGTGGTTTATTCCACTTCTATGGAACCTTTATTAATTGTTTCAATAATTTTGATCAGTACCTCCTGAGTGTGAATGGGAACAACAAACTGATGTTTATGGATGATAAGTCACTAAAAACTGCAGGGGAATCCTGATGAAAAAGTTGTAAACAGCAATCCACACAGTGGAAATTAAAAGCTGCTGTACTGATGAAAACAGTCCCAATTACTCCCTAAATGGCAGGGGCGTATTAAGAGAGGAGGGGGCACGTGTGCAGTTTCCGTCCGGGGTCCCCTCCTCTTTTTCCGGCAGCGCACTGAGCGTAGTAGTAGACACTAATCAGTGCCCAGAGTCTACTACGCATTTGCAGGTCACTGGGGAAGTGGCGGGGCAGCCATTTTCCCTGCAATTTCCCTACTGCTCATGCGCAAAACAACGGGAAATTGGCCGCAGCGGCCAGTTTCAAGGTGATTTGTACAGCGCTGATACCGCTGACGTGGTAAAGGAAAGTATTAAAAATATGGGTGCAGGATGTGCGGTGTGGGCCCCGTGGACCCAGGGGCCCTGCACTAATTATAGATACGCCCCTGCTAAATGGGGAGATATAGTGATCTCTGGACTTTCAGAAAGCCTCTCTTCTGCTTCCATCGATATCGCAATGCTGTTAAATATCACCACTTCCTATTCTCTGAACTACCAACTCTTATTCTAGGGGATTTCAATATCCCCGTTGACAGAACTACCGCCACCTTTAAACTCCTTACACTTACTGTATCCTGTGGTATCTCCCCAGGGGTTATCATGTTCCACCCATTGGGATGGACTCTCATCTCTCATATCCAGTTTCTGAGACTCTGCCTTTCTGCTTTTATTACAACTTCCCTTCCTCCTCCATACACAAAAAAATCGGGATGCAGTTAGCAGACCCGCGAACGGGATGCCGCCGGTCTAAATCCTGACGGTACAAGCCTGACACGGGACTTAAGATAGGCGTAGTAATACCGATGCCTATCTTAATCCCAACGACGGAATCTAGACAGACGCCATCCTGAATGAGGTAAGCAGTGGCATCTTAGCTGTTAGCCGTGAGGGGGGGGAGTTATGGTGTTAGGTTTAGGCAGCATAGCGGGGTTAGGTTTTGGGAGGGGGGGGTTAGGTACCTCTAGAGGGGGGGGTTAGGGTAAGGCACCACTGAGGGGTGGGGTTAGGCACTATGAGGGGAGATTTAGGAACTGACAGGGAGTGTTAGGGTGCGGGGTGGGGAGGGTTAGGTTACAAGAAGGGAGGGTTAGGGTGAGAAGGGGGGAGGGATAGTATACTTACTCGACCATCGGGATGCCGCTGTCGGTATTTTGACAGGAGGTATCCCGAAAGCCAGTATTACATACCCATTCCAAAAAAATCTCCACCTCACTTCAAACACCCCACTCTTATTTCTACATTGTCCTGCTCTAATGCTATTGTCTCATTGCACAATACAAAACTCACCACGGCCCAAGACGAGACAGCTCCAGCCACCACACATCGTTTAGACAATCCAAACCTCAATGATGGCACTTCACACATGCCCTAGCACAGCCTGTGTAAAAATGTACACAATCTTGCTACAACACCAACTTCCTACATTACAAATATATCCTCACATATTATATGTCTATCTTTCTTGGCAGGTAATCCTACTATAGATCCCTACTTCCCACCTCTCTGCCCACCCCCTCTTCCTTTTACCATCACCAGCTCCTCCACTTCATATATGTATGACCTTGTCAGGACACAATCCAACTCTGCGTTCTGGTTCAGATCTACACCTCTCCTCCTCTTGTAATCACCTCTTTCTTTATCCGACAAGGCTTGTTCCAGGTTGTTCCGGTCTTATGGAACTCACTATCTCACCTGAACGGACTATTCCTCCATTCTTCAATCTTCATGCTGTCAAAACCCAGCTCTTCAGTTTGGTCTACCTTACCCCCACTTCATACTACTCCATTTGAATGTACTACCTCCTCCAATCCCATGTGGACTTTAGGTCCCCCTGCTCCTATTGTCTCAACATGGAATGGGTATGATATACCGCCGGCCGCCTAACCCTAATCCCCCCTCTAAGTGCCTAACCCTAACCACCCCCTTCCCCGCTGCCTAAACCTAAGTCCCCCGGGGGGTGCCTAACCCTAAGTCCCCCCCAGGGGTGCCTAACCCTCCCTCTCTCCCCCTAGCCTAACCCTCCCGGGGGGGGGGGGTGCCTAACCCCAAGTCCCCCTCGGGAGCCCTAAACCTAACCCTCCCCCCCCGCGGCTGTCCGCTCGCGGCGCCCGGCATCACTACGATCGTGATGCCGGGCGCCGGTCTCCCGGCGTCGGAGAAATGCGGGCGTCTACATCTAGACGCCCGGCATTTCACCCATGCCGGGATAAGACAGTCGGGAAGCTGGCTGCCGGTATTTAGGCAGTCGGCTTCCCGATTGCTTCCCCTCAACATTACCCTCTCCTCAGACTCCTGAGTAGGACCTTCTCTATCCTTAGTCTCACATATGTACTTGCTTCATCAACCTAGTCTGTATTTGTACTGTTTTTATGTGACATTGCATTTTGCTTGATTTTTTTACTTAGACTATTTATTGCTGCCGTTTTGTGGCTCCTTACAGATAAACACTAATGACATGGCATTAATGATCTATTCAACTATCTTAATAAAAGAGCCACAAAGTGTCATATTTCTTAAATTTCAAATGTTCTTTTAGATCCACTGGAAGCAAAGTTGAAAGATAACAACACTCACTGGTGGGGCACATTTTAGAAGGTATATCCGTTATTAAAAACATAACTCTAATGATAGTAGTAAACACAAATTTTGCCATGATAATATAAAAATCATAAAATGGTCTTGTGTAAACACTCAAGATATGCTTAAACATTGACATTGGCACTGTGTTGAAGAGAATGGTAGTCATTATCACAATAGTTGTAACCATAAAAGGATTGCTATGAATCCTTTGATATATACATAAGCTGTAAATATCTACAATAGGTTACTGGTGTGACCCTTTTGATGGTTACAACTATTGTGATAATGACTACCATTCTCTTCAAGACAGTGCCAAATTCAATAATTAGGCATATCTTGAATGTTGGAATTGATACTAATATGTAAATCCTGGATAAAAGTATATTATGTGTCAACACTAGGTTTGGTAGTAACCTACCTGATGAAGTTCACCTTGATGTGGTAGCTGGACATATAAATTGTTAGGAGCCAATCCAATTAGGTGCGAGTTGGCTTGTGCGAGCAGTTCTCATGGGAACTCGCACTGCAAATTAC
Organism: Taudactylus pleione; assembly: GCA_031769625.1. Classification (NCBI taxonomy): domain Eukaryota; kingdom Metazoa; phylum Chordata; class Amphibia; order Anura; family Myobatrachidae; genus Taudactylus; species Taudactylus pleione. Next base: position 27,108,014 of record JAUIMM010000040.1, on the reverse strand, counting down.
AGTTGCAATCCAATTCCAAACACATTTTTTTTCAGAGGAAAATCGAGATTTTTGTGCGCACAACCCTGAGGGTGTAAAAAGTTAGGAAAATTTTTATTTTAAGGTAAAAATGTCAGACACAGGGCCTGATTCGATGTTCACGTAACTGAGCTATTGTCGGCCAACTGTACATGTGCTGCGATTGCACTGCACACACGTCAACTTACCTTTGCAATGTCGCTTGCAGTGAGGATGTAATCGCAAAGTGATTGACAGAAAAAATAAGAGTTATGGTATAACATACCTTAGTTAACTCTTTTTCTTCGAGGTCCATAGGGTCCACAGAATCTACCTTGAGGTATACAGTTGGAGAGATCCATTGCACCAAACAGCTACAGCTTTAAAGCTCCCAGCATGCACTGGTGCCCCTCCCTATAGACCACGCCTCCAACCACAGGCATTCAGTTTGTAACCAAGCCTAACGGCAAGAGACAGAAATTGGAGAAAGAAGTACAATGTACCCAAGAAACACTCAAAATACGAAGAGGGAATCAGTGATACAAAAAAACAAAGAACAGATCCCAACTGAGACCAGGTACATCAGGGTGGGTGCTCTGTAGCCCCTATGGATTTCGAAGAAAAAGAGTTAACTAAGGTATGTTATACCATAACTCTTATTTTCTTCTTCAGGGTCCATAGGGTCCACAAAATCTACCTTGGGGATGTCCTAAAACAGTTCTTTTAAGGGTGGGGACGCTCCTGAGCAGAGAGGAGAATCTGCCGCCCAAAGGAAGCATCCTGGAGGCAAAAGTATCAAATGCATAGAATTTGATAAAGGTATGGACGGAAGACCAAGTGGCTGCCTTGCACAGCTGTTCAATCGAGACGCCATGTCTAACCGCCCACGACTGTCTGACAGACCGAGTAGGATGTGCTGTCTCCTTGTTAGGAACAGGGAGATCAACCTGTATATAGACCTGAGCAATAGTCATATGCAGCCAGCGAGCCAAAGTCTGTTTGTTAGCTGGCCGCCTCGTTTGTGAAACCCATATAACACAAAGAGCGAATCTGATTTCCTGATGGAGCTGGTACGATCCATGTAGATACGAAGGGCTCGAACCACATCCAGGGAAGCTTCACCTGTAGACATGTTTGAAGACTGAAAAGCCGGGACTACAATTTCCTCATTCATATGGAAACGGGATACTGCGTACGAAAGACAGCTCTATTTTGATGAAAAATCAAATATGGAGAGCGACATGACAGTGCTGCCAAGTCAGAAACTCTACGAGCTGAGGAGATAGCGAGGAGAAAAAGTGTCTTCACTGTCCACCATCTTAAGTCCACCTTATCCAAGGGTTCAAAGGGGGGAGCTTCCAGCGCCCTGAGAACCACGGATAAATCCCATGGTGCTACCACAGGGACAAACGGAGAACCCCCTGCAAAAATGTTCTTACATCTCCCAGGGGTGCAATTCTGTGCTGGAACAAACCTGACAAAGCAGAAACCTAAACCCTCAAGGTAGCCAGGTGCATACCGAAGTCTAACCCAGCCTGCAGAAAAGCAAGTACTCTTGAAACCTTGAAAACCTTAGGGTCATATTTTGTTTGGGAACACCAACGAAAATATAAATGCGGCCCGAAGCAGGCTTCCTTGCCCTCAGCATCGTCTGGATCACAGATATAGAGAAACCTTTGGTCTTTAAAACGGAAAACTCAAGAGCCATGCCGTCAAAGCCAGCCGAGGTAAATCCAGATATAGGCAGGGACACTGCACTAGTAAATTCGGTCGTAGAGGCAGTGGAAGTGGACTATGAATAGACATGTCAGATCGGTGAACCAATGTCTACTGGGCCAGGCAGGAGCTATTAGCATTATCCTGTCGCCCTCCTGCTTGAACTTTCTGACGACCCTTAGGAGGGATATTGGAGGAAACAGGTATGCCAACCTGAAGTTCCATCTCACCGCCAGAGTGTCCACAAAGGTGGCTGAGGGATCCCTTGTTCTGGACCCAAACCTGGGGACCTTGTGGTTGTGATGAGATGCCATGAAGTCTACGTCTGGTAGTCCCCACCTGTCCACCAGGAGTTGGAAGACGTCTGGATGAATAGCCCATTCTCCGGCGTGTATCGCATTGTCAGACGGAATCTGGACAGGCCTGCCCTGAAGTAGATCTGTGGCAGAATGAGCGCTCTGTGCACTGCACGAAGCTCCAAAACATTTATCTGTAGGTGACTTTCCTGATCCATTCACCTTGACCTGTCACTGCTCCCCATCCTCGCAGACTTGCATCCATGGTGAGTACCACCCATTCTGGGACCCATAATGGGCGACCCTTGTCTAAATGAGTCGTCTGCAGCAACCAAGCAAGGGAGAGCCGAACCTCTGGCGAGATGCGTATCATCTGAGACTTTATCCAATGATACTGACCCAATGAGATAGAATCCATTGCTGCAGGGACCTGGAGTGGAACTGGGCATACGCCACCATGTTGAATGTGGACACCATGGAGCCCAGCACCTGCATTGCCAAATGAACTGATACTTCCTGCTTGCAAAGTAGACTGTGCACCCGAGATTGAAGTGCTGCAATCTTCTCCTCTGGCAGAAGAATCCTCTGTCCCAGGGAATCCAGCAGCTCCCCTAAGTGCACCATTTGCCGAGTTGGAGAAAGGGAAGACTTTTTCCAATTGATTATCCACCAGTGCTCTTGTAGACCATAGTCATCTGGAAATGACATTGTAACATCTCCTGAGATTGTGCCAATATCAGGAGGTCATCCAAATATGGCAGTATCCTGACTCCTTGTCATCTGAGATGAGCCTGAAATTGGTAATGTTGCTGATCTACTGCCATTCTCAGAAATCCTTGGTGAGATCGTGCAATAGGAACATGCAGTTAAGTATCCTGTATGAAATCTCCAGGCTCCATTGCCAGCATAATTGACCGCAGGGTTTCCATATGGAATTTGGGCACATGGTTGAATCTGAGAGATAGGGCGATGTGACCCATTTGGCTTCTGAATCAAAAATAAATTTATGACTCCCGACCTCAGAAAGGCCCCAATAGCCTCCCAGAAGGCTAAAGATCTGACCGGGACTACCGGAAGGGTTGTACCAACAAACCTCTGAGGAGGATGCCTCAGGAACGTGATGGTGTAACCATGAGACCACCTCTCGAACCCAAACATCCGTAGTTGTCTGATGCCAGGCATGAGAAAACTGTAGATGTCGGCCTCCCACCCTGAGATCTTCCAGGGGAAGGCTCGCCCCATCAGGCAGTGGGCTTATCATTCGGCTTGGAAGCAGGACGTCTGGTTGACCAGGATTTCCTGGTCTGCAGCTTCTTGTGGGAATTATCCCGTCTAGAGGAAGACCCCAAGAAAAGGAAAAGACTCCAGGGCCGCCTTGGACCCTCTATCCGCCTTCCAGGTTTTTAGCCGCAACCAAAGCTGCCAATACCCTAGAAGCCAAAATACCTGCATCAATGACCGCTTCCTCCATATACATAGCTGCTTCTTGCATACCCTGAGATGAGACAGCTGTTCTCTGGTAGCATTCGGCATGCTATCCTCCAGAGCCTTCGTCCATTCTTCCATAGCTTTGGCTACCAGGCTACAGCCATAGCTGGTCTGGTAATAGCTCCAGATAATGAAAACACTGATTTTAAATAGCTATCAATGTTTCTATCTTAAACCTCTTTCAATGAGGATGCTGCAGGAATGGGTAATGTAGAGCTCTTGATCAATCTAGATATATGAGCATCTACTGTAGTGGGAACTTCCCATTTGTTACACTCACCAAGTGCAAATGGGTATCGAGAGGTTAAATTCCTTGTAACATGAAAATGCTTATTTGGAGTACGCCATGCTGCAGACATGAGATTCGTCAGTTGTTCAGACTGAGGAAAATATTCTTTAGCCACCTTCTGACACCTAAATACCGGAGTCTTAGATTTCGGCGGAACCTCCTCTTCCTCTATACTGAGGACAGATCTAACCGCTCTCATGAAAGAGGTGACATCCACAGAGGATTGATAGTCTTCTTTCCCTGAGTAAGACCCAGAACTATGAGTATCAGAGTGTGATGAGGAGGTTGAGCCAGAATTCTGAGGCAATGTCTGAAGAGAGCCTCTCTTATGTCCCTGCTTCTTTACCGCCACTGGTCTATTCGCCTGTACTGCTGAGGGGCTATAGACGGCAGCATACTCTGACTAGAGTGAGCAGAAGAATCACCTAACAGGGATTCATAGGGGACATGTACATTGAAGGATGCAACTGCTGTGGGTATCCCACAGTAGGAGGCAATATAGTGGTAGGAGCAGGCAACGCTGAGACCTTGTCCACCATATGCGACAAAACCTGCGAACAAGACGCCACCCAAGATGGTTCTTGTGTAGATGCAGGTGTACCAGATAGGAAAGGTGGCTGTTTACAACAGGCACTACACAATCCATCTTGCACAAAATCATGACTTGAGCACCGGAGGCACACCCTTCTCACCTTTACCCTCAGACATGACAAATGTGTGATCGGTATAAGGTGTACAGTATAAATGCAATGTGACCCACTTCATATATGAAGAATCCCACACACCTCTTTTTCAGGGGGATGAGGAGAAACACAGTGATAGGTATAACTGACAGTTTGAAAACAAAAGGCAGTATATATACACAGCAGCTAGCATGAAAGTCATATACAATGCATACATACACACACTGCTATTGCAAATTGACTCTGAATCAACTGACCTGCCCCGCCGGGGTATTGGCAGGATATAGAGCGCTATATACCAGACCCAGAGGAGAGGTATACAGGGAGACAGACCAGAACTCTAAGACAACCATCCTGCAGCAGTACACACAAATGCGAACTGCGAGCATCTCACACATGAGGTGGTCAGAAGTAGCAACCCAGAGGCAGGAATCTGTAACTGGTAGTTGCGTCTGGGTCGGGGGAGGAACAGCTGGGGAGCGCCTATCTCCCCTAAGCTGCAATTTTGACGGCACGGCTATGCTGGCCTCACAGTAGTAGATGCTAACTAATGCGCTCTAGTGCGTCTACTACCCAGCCCAGGCGACAGACGACATGGCCCCGGCCGCCTTAGTGAGTACACGTTAAACGAGGCCTTCATCCGTAGCCGCCTCTGGTGCGTCTACTACACCGGAGGACTGGACTGCGTTGCACACGATCCCCTCATGAGGAAACGCTTATCTGCCATCTCCGTGAATCCGATCACAGTCCGGACCCCAGTGCCGCCGCTAGTTAAGCCTCGCTGAGGCCCACCGAAATCCCCAGGGCATATAGCGGTACTTGCATTTCGGCATCGGCGGAGGTAGATGGAGTCGCAGTACCTACGTCCTATTCGGAGCTTAGTATCGCTCATCTCAGAAGTTCTAAAAACTAAGGTAAATCATAAAAGAAAAAACCTGGGACTGCCTAGGCAGTCCCGCTGTTAAACAGGTTCGCGCACCAAACAAAAAAACAATGCCTATGGCTGGAGGTGGGGTATATAGGGAGGAGAACCAGTGCATGCTGGGAGCTTTAAAGCTGTAGCTGTTAAGTGCAATGGATCTGTCCAACTACATACCCCAAGGTAGATTCTGTGGACCCTATGAAGAAAGACCGTTTGGAGGTATGAATGGAGAGTGGTTAGAAAAAAGCTGGTGTGTCATGGCTGCGTTCGTGTACGATGTGAAACATGGCACCTAGATCACTACTGACGCAGCCTGTCTATGTATCCACAGGGCTACCCTAGCAGTCAATGGGCCTGATTCAGACCCACTCGCGAGCGGCTGTACGCTCGCAAGTGGGTCGATGGTCTGCACTGAGCATGCGCACGACGGAGGGAGCTCCGTCGTGCGCATGCGCCAGACACGACGAGCGAAGGACTTTCCTTCGCTCGTTGTGTCCGATCAAAGGGGGCGTGCTGTCAATGTTGATTGACAGCACGCCCCCTTTGGTGGGCGTGCCGGGGGCGTGCCTCCCTGACGGGGGCGTTCCCACGGGAACGCCTCCCGTCAGAAGCCGGCCCACTGACATCACTAGTGATGTCAGTGGGAGTGATTTTGGCTCTGATAGAGCCAAAATCACTCCGGAGCTTGCGGTTGAAAACCTCAACCGCAGGCTCCGGCTCGCAATTTCGATGGTCGCGATGGTCACGACCATCGCGGCCATCAAAATGCACGCTCGTATAGCCTGTGGGTGGTGACCCACAGCTATACGAGCATCCAGGAGGACGCTCCATGAAAAAGGAGCCCGGCCCTCATGCAGAGCGTGCGCTCTGCTCAGAGCGTACGGCTCTGAATGAGGTCCAATGTTCCTTGTCCTTGTGTATAGTCTGCGTATATCCACGCAGTTGCAAACGAATTTGCGATGGCTCTGGTGGGCGTTTATCTTCTTTTTTTGGCCGGCAACTTAACTTGCTAAGATCAGCAGTACCGAAGCCTTAAAAAAAATTTAATCACCCCCTAAGAATACTGATCATCAAAACAGAGTCCTATTGGAGAAAGAGTGCTTTATAAAATAATTATAACAAACTCTAAGGGGGCAATCCAATTAGGTGTAAGTGTGCAAATGCGAGTTTGATTTATGAAACTTGCAAACATTGCACAAATGTGAACTCCAGAGAAACGTGAGATCCAAGTAGAAATGCTTATTCACACTACACGCAGCGAGGGTATGCAAATTTTCTAAACCATGCGACATTTGTGGTGCCTGTACTAACGAAAAAGTTGATTTTGTGGTAATGTGAGGCCATTTATCTTTTTAACACCTGCAAATGATGTAATTATTGGGCCAATTAAGCTCATTGAAAATTTCCAAATGCCTAAATAGTCATTAGGAGAGGTGTCCAAGGGGTTCTGCACTATGGGCCTGATTCATGTTTGTACGCAGTTGCATTCACAATCTCTATTTTATTTGCCACCTTACTTAACGGGTGCCCTCTGGAGCAATTTAATTGTTGCTCTGTTTGGGTACCTGTACCACATGTGCGCGCCCAACTGCACTGGGTTTAGGTGCGCAAAGCTGCTAAACCCGTCTAAAGTACTGCTTTGAAACTCCTGTTTGTGTGCCCAAACTGCCGATTACATTTCTGTTTGCCACCTCAGGAGGTGGCGAGCAGAAATGTGTCTAGCCGCGGCATGTTCGCCCGAAAGGAGCACGAATTGAATTGCTCCATTGGGCACCCATTAGTTAAAGTGCCTGATAAAAGAACGTAATCGCCCCCTTAGTGCTTAGAGTGTGCACCTGCATTCCCTTAACCATTAATTAGTGTTGTAACCAGGAATGAGATCTACAACTCAGTATCTAAAATACTTATATACACTGTGTCGTACTGACATATTACAGTATAAGACAAGTAAGAAAGGGCTCTATACTAGGGTGTTCAAAGTATCGGCAGTTAGTCATGTGTTATGAACTGAATGACTAATGAGAGTGCTCCCATACAGTCCAAAATTGAGAAAGGTCACGTGTATGTTATCTGTTAACCTGATGGATTCCCTGGGATGTGGAAAATTAACCACACATGCCTAAGGAAAGTATACTAAAGAGAAATAGGGATATATGCCCAGTGTAACAACTCAAATACTAGATGTAGTGATCAGAAATCTGAACAGAGTTGGGGTACATAAAAAGAGAAAGAATAGTGAGCCAAAGTAGGGAAAAGATCCATAATATGTTTGTAGCATTGGACACTGATTGTGTACCAAGGCAGCAAATGACCCATTGTAATTAATCAGGTGCAAACTAATGGATATAAAAGGTAGCCATCAGCTTAGAGCTTGCTTGGGCAAAAGGTGCCCAAATTAGTGTTAATCCACAATGAGCAGGTCAATAGATTGTGGAAATAAGAGAAAACTATAAAGGGATACCTTTAGAAGATACTTCCTGTAGGTGCTTGGTTGGAGTGGGACACTGCTGTGCGCACAACAGGTGCCCCTGGACGGACAGATATGCGTTTCGCCATGACTGGCTTGCTCGCAGAGTCAGTGAACCCATACTGTGGCACTTACATGTTTTAACTGAATAATTAAAACTTATCAACATTATAATAATACATAATATATGTGATGATGTTTTCTTATTAGTCATCAGCCCCCAACCTTCCTCTGCGTTCTGCATCACAAAGCCATGTGTTTTGACCCAGGGCTGTTAAACAACAATACTGAGAACTACAACTGATAGATTTGCTCTTGTGGTTCCGTGGATGGGGAGAGCCAGCTAGCTTTTGGTGGCTTATGTGCTTTAACCAAATGGCATTGAAAAAATAAGTGGTGTCTGATAAGTGCATATTGAATTTAAAATATGGACACATTTTTATTGCCTATAAAGTTACAACTGCTCCAATTATCAACTAACATTCTTTAAGGTGATGAATATTAAACATAAGAAAAAAATTAAAAATAAAAGTCCTTTTTCATTTAAATACATACCTATTCCAAAATGTAGCTCTGATTGAGACTGCAACCAGTTGGAGAATGAATCCAGCGCACTATTGCAAAAATAAACAAATAAATAAGAAATTTGTATTATTATTATTGTCTTTTATTTGCAAGACCTCACCATAAAGTGGGGAAAATCGGAGCATAGCTAAAACAAATACAAACAAGGCAGACAAAGTAACTGCAGATGTGAAAATAAAGGGTAGAGAGGGTCCTGTTGATAAGAGAACATACAATCTAAAGTGGGGCATCCACTACACGATTTTAGCAGGCGATTGAACGATAACGACGTCGTTATCGTTCAATCGTTTAAAAATCGTTTATAAATCGTGCAGTTTGGTCGTTAACGATTAACGATGCGCGCTCCCGCTGGTCGTTTGATCGTCTCGTCAGTCGACTGAACATGCAGGTCAATTTCACTTGATCTATTAAAGATAGTTTGCAAATCGTTCAGACTGAAAGATAAAATTTCAAGGGAAAAAATCAAGGGAAAATCGTTTAAAGATTGGACAGGGAGTAGATCATCTAGTGGATGTGCCCCTTAGTTGATCTACTCCCTGTCCAATCGATTTTTAAACGATTGAACGATTACGACGTCGTTATCGTTCAATCGCCTGCTAAAATCGTGTAGTGGATGCCCCCTTAAGGGAAAAAGGGCTAAGCTAATAAAGATGGGCAAGTGTGGCTCAGAGTGGAGATTGGAACCTTGGTACAAAGTATAAACATCTTAGCTGTGTAATTTGCACAAAGTGGTTCCCAAACTTTTTTGAATCACAGCGCCCTAGTGCAACAGCATTGTTTTCACGGCACCCCTAAGTCAAAAGTTTGTTATTCAGAAAAATGTAGTGAAGTAAATTGTGCTTACGTGTCATCCTTAGGTTTGGTTATATAGGGCCATAATCAATTTGGAGCAAAATGTCGGAATCGGCGATAATTTTTCAGTTATCCCCATATTCAGTTTCAAAGACTTTTCGCAGGTTCGAGAAGTCTTTGAAACAAAAAACAGGGATAACCTTTCACCACTGAAATAGGTGACGAAAAAAAGTGCAGAATTGGGGTTTAGGGGTGCAGGCTTTAAAAAATTAGCCTGCACCCCTGGGAGTATCATTTTAAAAAAAAACTGTGTCAAAAAAAGTTTTAAAAAAAAATCGGGACACCCAAAAAAATTAACTTTAAATTTGGGGGTGAAAAAAAAATAAATTGGGGAATAAAATGCCAAACTAACTAAATTAATTCTGGTGGGGTCCCCAAGTATGCGGCAGGTGTTTTCTTCTTCATTGGGCAGAGTAGCGGCAGGTGCATTTTTGCAGAATTTTAAAATTAACTTTAGGGACTTAAAAATATGCTTACCCCCATTTTCATGTACCCCAAATTTGATAGGACTACTTTAAAAAAAAATGTAAGTGCTATTCTTCACCACTTCGTTTTCGCTCCTTTTAAACTGAATACGGGGATAAGCGGGCACGCGCCCGATACTTTATCCCCACTCTAACCTCCGATGTGGAACGAAAAGTCCAGCACGGACTTTTCGCTCCCGTATTGAATATGGCCCATCATGGTGGACAGGTTTGTGCTTCTGTTTGTACATATATTTACATTGACCATAAAGAATTTGTTTTGGTGCTGGACCACCAATCTGAGGCACCCCAGGGTACCACGGCGCACAGTTTGGGAACCACTGATATATGCAGTAAATACCAATGTCTATGATAAATTAGTCTAGTGTTCATTCTAGCACCATGCACTTGTCACAACTTGTACAGTTCCTCTTTCCTGCCTGGGGCATCGCTCTCTGTTCTGGTGCTTCTAGTACACTCAGCTCAGATACTTACCAGATTGTGCTAGAAGCACCAGAGCAGAGAGTGGCACTCCAGGCAGGAAAGATAAACCTTGTGGGTTGTGACAGGTGCAGGGTGCTAGAATGAACATTATAGTCATACTGTGTAATAGGGCTATATCTGCAACTATCCATATACTTTTTTTTACTAAACCTTTGGTGAAACGAAGTCCCGGAGGTGGTTTATGCTTCTATGACCCAACCCTTGGTTTAGCGCTGCATCAGTTTCTCAGGGACTTCTTAGCCTACGCAAGTGCTATGTTAGTTGTTCAGCACAAAGATTATTTTTGCTTATATGCTGAATTAGATAATGTTGCTTCCAGTTTTTGGCCCTTGAACTCTTTCTCTAGGGGTCATGAACTTCCGTATGTGCATGCGCACCCTCTGCTCCCTAGCAAGCTCACAAAACACGAGCCAGGAGTAGCTGTTGACCCTAGAAGCTAGGTAGGGCTGCCCTAATAGCAGGGGAGTGGCTTCTCATTGGAAGCGCCCTCCGGTAGTCCCAAGGGGGATGTAGTTAGGAGACCGGCGACTGTGATGCCGTCGGTCTCAATACTGACAGCTGAATCCCGACAAGGGTCTTAAAATAAGTGTCGAAATACCGACGCCTATCTTAATCCAGACGCCGGAACGCCAGCCCGAACGAGATAAGTCCGGGGCGCCCTTAGTGTTAGCCACGGGGGTGAGGGGTGTAGGTTTAGGGAGGTTAGGCACCGCTAGGGGGGAGGGTTAGGCATTAAGGGGGGGAGGATTAGGTTTAGTCACGTTAGGGTGCGGGGTGGGTTAGGGTACAAAAATTGAGGGTTAGGGGGAGGATAGGTATACTTACCCGATCCCTGTCGTGATACCAACCATCGTGATGCCGCTGTTGGTATTCTGACAGCTGGCATTACATTCCCATTCCGTCCCAAGGGTAGAACACACTTCCCCTTGAGACTACCTGCCCTGCATATGATTAACAGAAAACGCTTCCAACGGGAAGTCACTGCCACTGTTAGTCACATCCAGGGGGCCAGTGCTCACTTTGAATACTGGTGAATTTTCCTGGAGAGGGCTGCAGCCCTTAGGCAAAATCTGCCACTGATTACTTCACATACATTGGTTGAGGGGGGATGAAAATTTTAAAAACATCAGTCTAGATTTTTCCCATGGTTGCCTGTTCCTACATAGGGGGTCTATTTACTAAGCCTTGGATGGAGATAAAGTGGAAGGAGATAAAATGCCAACCAACCAGCTCCTGTCATTTTTCAACCACAGCCTGACATGACAGTTAGAAGCTGATTGGCTGGGACTTTATCTCCGTTCACAGCTTAGTAAATAGACCCCTCAGACCTTTCCCAGAGAAATGTATTTTATTTTTCCAAGTAAAGGGAACAAAGTGGGTACTTTAGTGAAGGTCTTAAGAAGTTTTGATTATTTTAACAATTTTTAGGATTTATTAGTCTCACCTAATGCTGCGTACACACGGTACGATAAGCGGTCAGATTTTAACGATAACGATCATATCGCTAAAATCTGATAAGTCTCTGGCCCCTGTAAACGACCATACGATGCGCGGCCACGTATGGTCATTATCGACCAACTACCGTCATCTGTGCAAGTAGGCAGACCTGGTCGATATCGACAAGGTTAGCCTGCTTACTATACGTTCGCAGGTCGTTATAGTCGTTAAGGGGTTACTGCATGTGCTGGATGTACATCCAACACATGCAGGACGATCAGACAACGATCATCTGATCGCTGCCAGCATACCGTGGGTAGGCAGCGTGAATCTTATCTATTATGAAAAAAATCAAAGGTCATAGATAAGTCAATTATCTCATGCAAGACATCGCAGGTGACAAATTATACAAACAATCTGGGGTTGTGGAAATTAGGTTAGAACAGTGAAAAAGTACACGTCTTCAACCTGATCTCAATTCAATATAAAACAGCCAATAAAATAAAATATCATTCTTGCCAGGTGCTCGCACTGTAGGCATTTCTATCGGGTAGACTGGGGTCTATTTATGAGTTTTAATTCATAAATTCTGTGAGAATGGCTGTTTTTCTCAGGATGGCTACTGGGATGCAGGCGTTGCGTCCACTAAAGCTTCCATCACTTACTACCCTCAGAAGTATCGAGATGGCGATATGAGGTCATTTATGAAGCGCAAAAAAGCCTAGCAGCATTTCTTGTCTCCTATAGCGATCGCCATCTGCGTACGCACCAGGATGCGGAGCGTGGCGGGAACGGGCACGGAGGAGGGAGGACGGGCTGCAGCGGGCAGCGGCACCTGGTACAGCAGGTCTTCCGCATCCGGACACCTGTGACCTGACACATTCTGATTGCTGGTGAGAGCAGCGCATACGGGTCGTCTCCCGCCCCGCGGCCGCCTCTGTACAGCTTATTAGCGCGGCATCGAGCATTGTATTAACTTTATTTTATGAACGAGTGCTAATATATTCAGACTAGTAATATATTGCTAATGCTACTGAATAGATGATATATGCCTGCGCTCCGCCCACTGCCTGGCATCCGGGATCCTCTCACAGGCCCCGCCTCCTGGCGAACGGTGACGCGGCGCACAGGCTATGGCGATCCCTGCTTGTCTCTGACACCCGCACCGCCCAGCGGAAGTGATGTGAGTGCCTTATGCAATTGCAAGTTAACAACAGCCTTCCACGTGCGCCTAAAATCACATGACCGGTGGTGGCCAATAGCGGAGCGTGACGTGTAGCTAAGCGGCTAGTGGAGGGGGCGGGGTCGTGGTGTCAGCTCAGAAAAGTCCTAGCTGCGGGCGAGAGGCTGCTGCACAGCGGGAAGCGGGTGAGTGATGCGCTGCTACTGTCGCCGGCCCTGGTGAGACTGTGATTTGTTCTTGTGCTTTTACCTCCCAATGGTTTCTCCTCGTATGTATGTGTATATATAGCGGTGCTACTTCGCGCAGAGCTGCTGCTGGGGTCCTATGGTAGAATGAGCACTGCACATACTGGGCCCACAGAAGGTGGGGAAGGTGTATAACATATAAGCGGCAAATGCACTCTGGCAAAGTTTGTTTAAGAAATATACATAAATAGGGTAGTTGTAAAAAAACATCCAGTGAGATATGTATCTCCAGTTGTTACTGATATTTGCTTGTTAAACTAGAAGCATGGTGACTTGTCTAAATGTGGAGTTGGTTCATTTTGCTGTTCCTAGTATAGTGGGGCAGATGTATGAAGCCCTGGAAAGTGCTAAAGTGCAGAGTGATAAACGACCAACTAATCAGCTCCTAACTGTCATCTTACAGACTGTTTAAAAAATGACAGTTGGGAGCTTGTATACCTGTATACTTGAGACTAAACAGAACTTGGTGTGGAAAAAATCTGTGTCGTAGCACTTGGCATGCTGATTCAGAGACTCGGTCCACATATATACAAGTGTCACATGTCAAATTAATCAGCACAGTCTCCTGGTGTGTCCTAGTCACATCACATGGCGACTTAGATGCAATTTCAGCAAAAAAGAGGCCCGGTGCTAGAAGATTCTCACATGAACTTGCTCCTGAGAGGGACTGTTTGGCGTGACTCCATCAAAGACAAATAAGGACACGTTTGTGTTTTAGATAAGTGTTCACGTTTGCTTGTTCCATATCTGGACTGCTCCTCCCGTCATACGGTAGCTTTAGTACTACTCACTAGACCAGGGCTCGACAAATCCCGGTTGCCATGGCAACTAAGATTTTACTCCTGGCGACCAAGTTTTCCAAGTAAAGCACCACCCCCACCACCGCAGGGAAGCTCCAATTGCCAGGCGCCCGATCCCCGCAGCCGGAGCTCTCACCTGAGATACGGCGTCTGGCTCCCCCCATGGGCACTATAGGAGAGATGTCATGACGTCTCTCCCATAGTAACGAGGAGCGACAGATGCAGGAGCTCACTCCTGAGCTCCAGCGTGTGGTCCCCCCACGGGCACTATGGGGGGGGATGACGTCTCTCCCATAGTTCTGAGCAGCGGCGGATGGCAGCAGACGCAGGATCGTGGGCTTAAGTAAGCTGTATTTTTTTTGTGTGCTCTGCACTATTACAGGGGGCTTGCTACTGGGGGCACTATTACAGGGGGCTTGCTACTGGGGGCACTATTACAGGGGGCTTGCTACTGGGGGCACTATTACAGGGGGCTTGCTACTGGGGGCACTATTACAGGGGGCTTGCTACTGGGGGCACTATTACAGGGGGCTTGCTACTGGGGGCACTATTACAGGGGGCTTGCTACTGGGGGCGCTATTACAGGGGGCTTGCTACTGGGGGCGCTATTACAGGGGGCTTGCTACTGGGGGCGCTATTACAGGGGGCTTGCTCCTGGGGGTGCTGTTACAAGGGGCTTGCTCCTGGGGGCGCTGTTACAGGGGGCTTACAACTAGGTTGAGGAGCACTGAAAGAGCATGTGTGGTGGTCAATACAAGCTTTCATATATATTGGTAGTGGACGATGGTCTGGCTCCTAAACTTTTAAGATGGCTCCTAGATTTACAAAAATTTGTCGAGCCCTGCACTAGACCGGTTCATATTAATGAGTCCTAAAGGAGTAATTCAGTAGTTTTGTGGGCCCATAGAGCGTGAGTGCCTGCCCAGAGCACCGGCTCACGACTAAACCAGTCTAAAGTACTGCTTTGGGAACCCAATGTGCTGACTTATCGCACATTTCTGCTCGCCACCTCCGGATGTGGCAAGCAGAAATGTTGGCGCCAACTGCTTTTCATTACAGACCTGAGCAACAATTGAATTGCTGTCAGGTGCCCACTACTAACAGCTGCTGGAGAAAACAATTGAATCACCTCAAAGCATGTTTAGGCTTCTTAAACACAGATTTTTAAAACCACTGATGCAGTAAGTGCTGGTCTCTCATTGATTTGTTTGTCCTTTAATACCGTCTTTTATTATTACCATGTTTGTTACCAAAAGTGCTGCATTGTTTGCTGGCACTCTTAATATTTCTAAGACTTTTATTTATAAGGTTTTTTTTTTAACATTTTTCGTGTTTTTTCTCTAAGACCAATTATTGAATAGGTCTTAAGTTGTGCCACAGTGTTGTGTGCAATGTACTTTTCATGGTATGTGCCTTGAAACTTATTCTAAATATAAGTGCCTTAATTCTTAAATGTTGCAAGCATTGCTGAAATTGACAGTGCAAAGCTACTACTTCTCACTGTGCGTATGGGTTGATTTTCTTAAATGCGGCTATTGAAGTGAAGAATAGCACTTGGGTGTCTTTTTTTTTTTTTTCTTTGGAAGATTAATGTGTTCCATCAAATTTGGGGTACATGAAAATGGGTGTAAGCATATTTTAAAGTCCCTAAAATGATTTTTAAAAATTCTTAAAAAATTAACCTGTCGCTATTCCAGCAATGGAGAAAACACCTGCCACATATAAGGGAACCTCTCTGGATTTAATTTGGCTTTTTTATAAGTATATTCTGTATTTTTTATTTTTTTTTTTCACCCCAAATTTAAAGGTAATTTTTTTGGGTTGTCCCGAATTTTTTTTTTTTTTTTTCCGACACAACTTTTTTAGGGGACATTCCCTGGGGTGCAGGCTGCGCCTTTTTTTTTTTTTTTAAGCTTGCATCCCTAAACCTCAATTCTACACTTTTTTTTTTTTTTACGCCAGCAAAAGGCTGGTGAACACTTATCCCCGTTTTTTTACATTGACTTTTTGCACCTGCAAAAAGTAATTTAATACGGGGACAATTGAAATAGGCGAAAATTCCGACATTTCGCCTCAAATTGAATACGGCCCTACATAACCAATGCACAGGAGTTTATAGCACTGTTTAAAGGTTTCAGTATCACATCTCTTAGATCAGGGGAGGGAAATAAGATCACCACCTCGAAAATTACAGCGTCTGTGTCTGTCCACGACTAGACTAGTCAGCCAGTGGGTGAGAGCTTCTTTGCTCCGCCGTAACATTTAGGGGTCAATCCTATTGGGTGTGAATTGCGAGGTGTCAGGTGAGAGTTGCAATTTTCACTTTGAATTCGCACAGCGAATTCATTTTGCAATCCAAATAGCAACACTCACTGATCAGTGAGACTGAATTAGCAACTTTCCACTCGCACCTCCCTGAGGGTGAGAGATGGAAAGGAAAATCTTTATTTTAAGGTTAAAATGTGGGGGACTCTGTGCTGAACACCTTGGACCCCCCCCCCCCCATGACCAATTAGGCAATTGGAAGTTTCTAATTAGCTTTTTTAGTCCAATAATTACATGTTATTTTTTTGAAAATTAGAAAAATTTCCTCAAATTACCCCAAAATCAACTTTTTCGTTAATTTAGGCACCCCAAATTTAATTACAATTTTTTAATTGAAAAATAATTTTTTATAATTTTTTCTCCAATTTTTCAAGGTGTCCTCAAAGTACCCCAAAATCACCCTTTTTTCCTACTTTTTTTTTTTTTGTTTAAGGTTAAACGAAAAAGGTTTTTTTTGTTTTTTTTAATTATTTTCTTGCATTTAAAAAAAAAAAAGCACAAATCAGCCATTTGACAGCATTTCAATACTTACAGTACCTTCCTAATGCCCACAAACAGCTGTCTATGCAGTCCTGCTAACGAAATTATCCATTTTGGGGCGTCCAGGATGGTCTCCCCACATTTTCATGCATTTCCTGCAAATCTCAGTTGGAAGTCAATTCACACCCCTCCGCTGCGAGTAGTGCGAAAAGGCATTCTTAATTGGATTAGAGAATTGTCGGGAGTGCGCTTCGCAGAGAAGTGTGCGAGTTTAAAGAAAAAAAAATCGCTACTTGCAATTCGCACCTAATTGGATCAAGCCCTAAGTATCAATGTCTTGGAAAGTAGACCAACATTAACTCCCAAAGTCAGACTTTGAAATACAATACATTTTAAAGGTGGGCGAGTACCCACGCTCTTGTAAATTAAAAATAAAATATGTTCCATCATTATGCGACACCCTGTACAAGCCATAGCTGTGTGTGTGGTGTTTCAATTGTAATATAAACAGCTTCAACACTTGTGTAGATTTCTGCAAGTATTACACCAGACTTTGTTATGCTTGGAGGCTAAAAGCAGTTTTCTGATGCAACATATCTTGCACTTTGTAACAAATAATTGCTTTGTCTTACAGAACCCTAGAGATGGCTTCAGCTCAGTCTGTGCTCACATTTGCAGTTTGTATATTATTGATAACTGAGATTATATTGGCAAAAAAGAGCTATTATGACATTTTAGGGGTTCCAAAAAATGCCTCTGAACGACAGATCAAAAAAGCATTTCACAAACTTGCAATGAAATATCACCCTGATAAGAATAAAAGTCCTGATGCTGAAGCAAAGTTTCGAGAAATAGCTGAAGGTAAGGAAACCTAATGATGTGATTGTGGGTTTTTTTTGTTTTGTTTGTTGAGAATACTGTTTTTTTTCCTACTTTCGCTTAGTGTGACCCATAAAATAGCTGGTTAATCTAATAAAATAGACTATTATGTTTTATTGGATTTAATGTTGATGATTTGTCTTCAATGACCACTATTGTTCAATTAGCATCACTGGGGCACTTTGCATCACTAGAAAAGATGCAGTTGCCTATATATGCGAAGCTGTAACAATTGCAAAAAATGTGCAGGTTGGCACCAGTAGTATGTATAGTAATACATAGTCACTATTAGGCATCAATTACATTTCATATACTTAAAAAAAACCTCTTTAATCTTGCATGTGTAATGAAATGGGGAAAAAAAATATATAAAAATTCTTAAATATGCACAGAAGCATAAAATCAGCTTGATGAACAATGAAAACACCAGTCATCTTCAGCATCAAACAGCTAATTACAAGCATTTCATTAGTTCTGTCGACCATAATCTTCTATTTGCATTTGCAAATAATTCAGCTTTCTCAGATGTATATATTGGTCTTTCCCTGTCTACATGCGTGCACAATTGAATGAGCACAGCTTTACTGTTCTTGGTTTATGGTAGAATGGTCTTCCCCCTTTTTTTATTTCCCCCCCCCCCCCCCCCCCCCCTTTCGCACCACTCGAGGAGCATACCAGCCATAAGTGTCAGAGTTGTGCAAATATTCTGGACATCTGTATGTCATATAAGATGGTTTAACTAACTGATGTAGTAGACACTTTGCAATTCTGTTCACTCTGTTTGCATATTGTAGATGCTTGTCTTCCTTTGCACCAATAGGATTATTCTGCCTTAAATGTCACATTTCAGTATAATTTGCAGTCTTGGGATGGGCAAGTAGATTAAAGCATATCTTGTGTGGTTGTTTTTTTTTTTTTTTTTTCTTTAATATGCTAACTTTTTCTTATTTCTCCATTTTAGCATATGAGACCCTTTCAGATGAACATAAACGGAAAGAGTATGATCAATTTGGCCATGATGCTTTCACAAATGGTGAAAGAGGAAGCACTGAGAATTTCCACCAATCTTTCAATTTCAATTTCGATGATCTGTTTAAAGATTTTGACTTATTTGGAGAGCATCAAAACCCTCGTTCGAAGAGACCTTTTGAAAACCAGCATTTTAGGGGCCACCAGGATCCTTCAAGTAGGCACAGACGTCACTTTGATGACTTTGCATTTGGCGGAAGTTTATTTAATGACATGTTTGAAGACATGGAAAAAATGTTTACATTTGGTAGTTTTGATAATACTCAGAGGCACAATAGAAGAACAGAAAATAGATTTCATGGATCCAGCAAGCACTGTAGGACTGTCACTCAGCGAAGAGGCAATATGGTTACTACCTATACAGATTGTTCAGGCCAGTGAGCAGTGCTCTTGGCACAAAACGCTAAACTTCAGCAAAGTGGAGAACCTATGAACTGTACCCAACAAAGCTTTATTTTAGAATATAGAAATACAATAAAGCAGATCAAATGGCAGGAAAATGGCTAACTCATGCACAGTGACCAGTAGAAGACCATGTATTGTAACATAATAGTAGGGTGCTATATAATTACATTGCCATACTAATAATTTATTTTAGGGTTTTGAAAACATGTGTAATAATAGAACCCTAACCAGTTGTACATTATTTCCTGCAAATTTAAGAACAGTTCAGTTTTTGTTTATGCATGATTCCAGTAGCTTTCTTTAGGCATGGCATACACTGTATAATTTCTACATTGAATGGTTTTATTTTGGCTTTAAAACCAGATATTTCAAAATGCTCTAAGATAAATTCTGTGTTCTTCCCATTCTTTGTTGCACTTTTCCAATTTCAAATGAAAGAAATTGTGTGTGTATGTATGTATGTATGTATGTATATATATATATATATATATATATATATATATATATATATATATATATATATATATATGTCACTTTAAGCAGGAGGAAACCAAATTTAGTAATTTGCTGGCTCTTTCTAACACCTTGGGCATTACTCAATTGTTGGTGCCGGCAGCTGTCCCCCCTTCGCACCCGATGGATCTATTCAATTGTTGCTCTTGTCGGGCACAAACAGTTGCAGACGCCGGCATTTCAGATCGCTACTCCTGGGGGTGGCGAGCTGAAATGCGCGAAAAGTGACCCATTTTGGCACTTTTCGCGATCGCGCCCAGCACTTTGGTCGGGTTTAGCAGTTTTATGCAACTAAACCCAACCTCTATGGTCGCAATAATCAATTAATTGAAAGTTGTCCTGCATTTCCCGTCACTTTAGACTGGAGATCGGGCACGATAAAACAATTGAATACTGCCCATTGTTTGACATGCACTATTTGAGTGTGTGTTCAAAACATAAGTGGATTATAGCTTGTTATATGCTCTAGTTCAAGTGGTCATAAAAGCCTAACTGAGCGACCATATGAAGTTTTCGGTTTGCTAGTTTTTTTTTCTGTTTACTAATTTGACTAAATGCATTCTCCCATATTGCTTTATTTTGATAAGGTGTTGAAAATACCAGTGAATTGCAACTCCCAAAATTCTTTGAGGGATTTTAGGGTGCCATGTCAATGTACCAGTCTTCCAGCTTATGGCTTGCCTCTACAATAACCCTCTCTGGACTTCTTAAAAAAATATACTTTACCCACAACATATTTTAATTCCCTAGAACATTAAAGGGGTTACATTGACTTCCATTGTAATGCAAGCAATACATTATTGGCCTAGCCAGCTAGAGCTGTGGAACACTTGCAATGTGCAATATTTTTATAGTGCCTGATGGTGCTTTGTGATCAGATGTTTTTATTTTTGTGTAATATTACTGCACTTTTCCTGGCATGCTCCATATGACTATTCATCTTATGGATAGTATAAATGCCACCTGTTTTACCTCATGTGTTGAGTGAAAATAAACGATACAGTAACTTCAAGTGGGTTTTTGTTTATGTAAATTTGTCTGGTTATTCTACAAAATCAATCGCCTGCATAAAGAATACAGGCTGATATTACAAATGGCTCACTGTACAAAAGTAATCTGAATTGGCCATGTTTTGTTTTTGCTGGTGAGTGTTCTCATAATTTCTCTGTAGCGATTCCACAAGGAGTAGAAGTCATCCTTTTTGGAATTATCTGTACTCAAAAGCTGAGTAACAGAATCTGATATTTTTATCCATTTACCAGCATGTGTGTATGTATAAATAGGTACTATACTCTGCATTTCAGAATCTAGCAATACTTCTCCTAATTTGGTCATTTAACACCACAGTATTCTTATAATGGATACAAGCAACCACAATTCCTGTGAAGCCTGACATGCAAACCAGTTCTTGTAGGGTTTTAAAAATTAAGTTTGGATCTGCAATTTGATGCTTGCTAATATTAAGAACTAATTGACTCTCAACTCCAGGTGGTATGCTTGTTACTCCATTCAGACAGTTTACGTGGAAAATGTAAAGATCCCCATTTCCTCTCAAATTTTCTCAAAGTGAGCCCTTTCAGTTGGGCTTTTTTTTAAAGTGACTTTACTAGCTTAGAATACATAACCTATATTTTGCTCTGCAGGAGAAAACCATAAACTAAACAAGTGTCTTTATTGTGGTCAATAAATAGTAATATCAGCATTGAGTTTAATATCGCTGATGTTGGGCAATGGGCAGGAGAAATGTTTGCTATGATGTATAGTGGTGCTCGAAAGTTTGTGAACCCATCAGAATTTTCAATATTTCTGCAGAAATTTGGCCTAAAGCTACCTCCCAGAGTTTCACACAAGTCCTAAAAAGTAGATAGAGAACCAAATGAGATAGATATAGATATATATATATATATATATATATATATATATAATTTTTATTAGGGAAAATTATCCAATATCGCATATCTGAGTGGCAGAAGTATGTGAAGCTTTGCTTTCAGTAACTGGTATGACCACCCCCTTGTGCAGCAATAACTGCTTCTTAAACGTTTCCGGTAATTGATTAGTCCTCAAAATCGGCTTGGAGGAATTTCACCCCATTTCTCTGTATAAAACCGCTTCAACTCTGTTATGTTGGTGAGTTTCCTCCCATGAACTACTTGCTTCATGTCCTTCCAAAACATTTAGATTGTATTAAGGTCAGGACTTTGACTTGGCCATTCCTAAACTTTAAATTTATTATTCTTTAACCATTCCTTGGTCGAATGACTTGTATATTTTGGGTCGTTGTATTGCTGCATGACCCACATTCTCTTGAGATGAAGGTCATGGACTGATGTCCTGACATTTTCCTTTAGAATATTCTGGTATAATTCAGAATTCATTATCTCATCAATGATGGCAAGTCTTCCTGGGCCACATGCAGCAAAACAGGCCCAAACCATGATACCACCACCACCACAGTGTTTCACAGATGGCATGAGGTTTTTATGCTGGAATGCAGTGTTCCCCTTTCTCCAAACAATGATTCTCATTTAAACTAATAAGCTCTATTTTGGAATCTTCTTTTCACAAGAGATTATTCAAATAGTCTTCTGGCTTGTCCAGCTGATCTTTAGCAGACTGACAGCAATGTTCTTTTTGGAGAGCAGCTTCTTTCTCCTTGCAATCCTGCAATGCCCACCATTGTTCAGTGTCCTCCTGATAGTGGACACATTAACATTACCTAATGTGAGGCCTTCAGTTGCTTAGAGGTTACCTTGGGTTCCTTTTGTGACCTTGCGAATTATTAGACTCCTTGCTCTTGATGTGATCTTTGTTTTTCGACTACTTCTGGGAAGGGTAGTAATGGTCTGGATTTTCCTCCATTCGTACACAATTTGTTTGATTTGTGTAGTCTAAACTCTTTAGAGATGTTTGTGTAACCTTTTCCAACCTGATGAGCATCAACAACTCTTGATGATGTCCTCAGAAATGTCCCTTGTTCGTGGCATGATACACTTACAAAAACGTGTTGTGAACATCAGATTTTGATAAATCCCTGTTCTTTTAAAGACAGGTTGTCATCTCGTAGACTGAAAATATCTGACTCGAATTTCATCTTCAAAATATCTGCTCAGTTTAAAGGTTCACATACCTTTGCCACTCACAGATGTGGTATTTGGGTCATTTTCCTCAATATATTAAGCATGTCTAATTTTTTGTTCTCATTTGTTTGATTTGGTTCTCTTTTATCTACTTTAGTGAAAATCTGAGGTAGGTTTAGGCCAAATTTCAGCAGAAATATAGAAAATTGTTAAGGGTTCACAAACTTTCAAGCACCACTGTACAGACATGCCCAAAAGTTTTGAGAATGACACAAGTATTTGTTTTCACAAAGTTTGCTGCTTCAGTGTTTAGACATTTTTGTCAGATGTTACTTTGGTATTCTGAAGTAAAATTACAAGCATTTCATAAGTGTCAAATGCTTTTATTGACAATAACATTAAGCTTATGCAAGAGTCAAAGGGGGAGATGTAAGAAGCTGTATTGGCGCATGTTATGTGCGCTGATACCACTTCTACCCGATGTATGATCAGGAGATTGGGCAGTAAATGATAGAGGCGCTTTGTGCCACTGTCATTATCGGCGCTGCTATCTACAAGATGGCTTCGCCAATAGACTGGGCCATGTATGAACGGTCAGATCGCCTGACTGTTCGGCCCGCTATAGCTATCAACAGCTACAGTGTGGCGATGCCCTATCCCCACAGCAGGGACAGCGCTGTCCCTGCACGTGGGGATCTCGCGATGCTTGCGAGAACCCGCACATGCTTGGTGGATGGGCTGGGACTGAGACACAACGCATCAGCACTAGGCTGATGCTTTGCGGTCTCTAGCGGGTAGTGCCAGAGAAGGGAAGTTATCGTTCCTCCGGCTGATGAGATATATAAACATCTCATCGGTAGTGCTTCCTGCTTCGCCTTGGTAAAGAGGCGAAGCAGGAAGCAATATAGCGGCATGTTAAGTGCCGCTATAATACATCTACCCCAATATTTGCAGTGTTGACCCATCTTTTTCAAGACCTCTGCAATTCGCCCTGGCATGCTGTCAATCAACTTCCGGGCCACATACTGACTGGTCGCCCATTCTTGCCTAATCAATGCTTTTGAGTTTTGTGGGTTTTTGTTTGTCCACCTGCCTCTTGAGGATTGATCACAAATTCTCAATGGGATTAAAGTCTGGGGAGTTTCCTTGCCATGGACACAAAATTTCAATGTTTTGTTCCCCGAGCCACTTAGTTGTCACTTTTGACTTATGATAAGGTGTTCCATCATGGTGGAAAAGGCATTGTTCATCACCAAGCTGTTCTTGGATGGTTGGGAGAAGTTGCTATTGGAGGATGTTTTGATACCATTCTTTATTCATGGCTGTGTTCTTAGGCAAAATTGTGAGTGATCCCACTCCCTTGACTGAGAAGCAACCCCACACATTAATGTTCTCAGAATGCTTTACTGTTGGCATGATACAGGACTGATGGAAGCGCTCACCTTTCCTTCTCTGGACAAGCATTTTTCCAGATGCCCCAAACAATCTGAAAGGGGATTCATCAGAGAAAATGGCTTTACCCCAGTCCTCAGCAGTCCAATGCCTGTACCTTTTGTAGAATATCAGTCTGTCCCTGATGTTTTTCCTGGAAATAAGTGGCTTCTTTGCTGCCATTCTTGACACCAGGCCACCCTCCAAAAGTCTTCGCCCTTTGTACGGACACACTATTGTCCGTTTATCACTTACAGTTGTAGCAAAGTCCCGCATGTATAGTCAGACCTGTAGAACAGTAAAGCATCCTGAGACCATTCATGTGTGGGGTTGCTTCTCAGCCAAGGAAGTGGGATCACGCACAATTTTGCCTAAGAACTCAGCCATGAATAAAGAATGGTACCAAAACATCCTCCAAGAGCAACTTCTCCCAACCATCCAAGAATAGCTTGGTGATTAACAATGCCTCTTCCAGCATGATGGAGCACCTTGCCATAAGGCAAAAGTGATAACGAAGTGGCTCGGAGAACAAAACATTGAAATTTTGGGTCCATGGCCAGGAAACTCCCCAGACCTTAATCCCATTGAGAACTTGTGGTCAATCCTCCAGAAGTGGGTGGACAAAGAAAAACCCACAAATTCTGACAAACTCAAAGCATTGATTAGGCAAGAATGGGCAGCCATCAGTCAGTATGTGGCCCAGAAGGTGATTGACAGCATGCCAGGGCGAATTGCAGAGATCTTGAAAAAGAAGGATCAACACTGCAAATATTGACTGTTTACATAAACTTAAAGGCGCTTATTGACAATTACATTGACACTTATGAAATGCTTGTAATTTTACTTCAGTATACAGTGCATCCGGAAAGTATTCGCAACGCTTCACTTTTTCCACATTTTATGTTACAGCCTTATTACAGTATGGGGAAAAAAAATTTTTGTCCTCCAAATTTTACACACAATACCCCATAATGACGACGTGTAAAGTTTGTGTTTTTTTGAGATTTTTGCAAATTGAATAAAAAAATAAAACTAAAATCACATGTACATAAGTATTCACGGCCTTTGCCATGAAGCTCAAAATTCTGCTCAGGTGCATCCTGTTTCCACTGATCATCCTTGAGATGTCCCTACAGCTTAATTGGAGTCCACCTGTGGTAAAAATCAGTTGTTTGAACAGGATTTTGAAAGGCTTACATCTGTCTATATAAGGTCCCACACTTGAGAGTGCATGTCGGAGCACAAACCAATCATGAAGTCCAAGGAATTTTCTGTAGACCTCTGAGACAGGATTGTCTCGATGCACAAATCTTGGGAAGGGTACAGAAAAATATCTTCTGCTTTTGAAGGTCCCAATGAGCACAGTGGCCTCAGTCATCCCTAAATGGAAGAAGTTCGGAACCACCAGGACTCTTCCTAGACTTGGCCGGCCATCTAAACTGAGCGATCGGGGGAGAAGGGCCCTAGTCAGGGAGGTGACCAAGAACCCGATGGTCACTCTGTCAGAGCTACAGCATTCCTCTGTGGAGAGAAGAGAACCTTCCAGAAGGACAACCATCTCTGCAGCAATCCACCAATGAGGCCTGTATGGTAGAGTGGCCAGATGGAAGCCACTCCTTAGTAAAAAGCACATGGCAGCCTGCCTGGAGTTTGCCAAAATGCACCTGAAGGACTCTCAGACCATGAGAAACAAAGACTGAACTCTTTGGCGTGAATGCTAGGCGTTCTGTTTGGAGGAAACCAAACACCGCTCATCAACCAGGCCAATACCATCCCTACAGTGAAGCATGGTGGTGGCGGCATCATGCTTTGGGGATGTTTTTCAGTGGCTGGAACTGGGAGACTAGTCCAGGATGGAGGGAAAGATGAATGCAGCAATGTACAGACACATCCTGGGTGAAAACCTGCTACAGAGCGCTCTTGACCTCAGACTGGGGTGACTGTTCATCTTTCAGCAGGAAAACGACCCTAAGCACGCAGCCAAGATATCAAAGGAGTGGCTTTAGGACAACTCAGTGAGTGTCCTTGAGTGGCTCAGACTTTAATCCAATTGAACATCTCTGGAGAGATCTGAAAATGGCTGCACCGATTCTTCCCATCCAACCTGATGGAGCTTGAGAAGTGCTGCAAAATGGAATGGGCGAAACTGCTCAAAGATAGGTGTGCCAAGCTTGTGGCATCATATTTAAAAAGACTTGAGGCTGTAATCGCTGCCAAAGGTGCATCAACAAAGTATTGAGCAAAGGTTGTGAAGACTTACTGTATGTACATGCGATTTCTTTAGTTTTTTTTTTTTTTTTCTATTTAGATTTGCAAAAATCGCAAAAAACTTTTTACACGTTGTCGTTATGTGGTATGGTGTGTAGAATTTTGAGGACAAAATTGAATTTATTCCATTTTTTAATAAGGCTGTAACATAACAAAATGTGGAAAAATTGAAGCGTTGTGCATACTTTCCGGATGCACTGTACCATTGTAACATCTGACAAAAAGGTCTAAACACTGAAGCAGCAACCTTTGTGAAAACCAATACTGGTGTAATTCTCAGAACTTTTGGCCATGGCTGTATGTGTTCAGCCTCCTGCTTTCAGCCCCAATGCTACATTGTATTGCACAGGTGACTATCTGGGTATGCCTAACCATATGCACCCACCCACTATTCTATAGGATGTAGTTTAACACTGTCCCTGTTGTCACTGTCAACAGCTTATGTCGAACACTGCATATGGTAGTGTTGCGATTTAAAGCTGTGTAACAGTGTCTGATAATTGAACTTTAAACAATGCCTTACCTTAATTTTTTTTTTTTCCCCCAAAGCCTTCACTGTAACAATCTCATTACTACCCTGTCTACAAGCAGTGTTGGACATATTGCTGTCCACTGTTTCATTTATCTATATTCTGAATGCCTATAAGACACAACTATGGCAGTTCCACAGCCTCCCTATGGTTTGTAGAATAAAAAGTAACCCTTCTAGGCCTGGATGGGCCTTATTCTGCAGTGACCTGGAGCTGTGTGGTGCTAGGGGAAAAATGTCCTGCATGTTCCCCCTTAAGCGTGGGCATTTATTTTTATTTTTTTACCTCCTAACATGAGGTTTCATCATGGTTCCAGACCTTGCGCTGTCTGTTTTCCTGTGGTGGCATGGGGTATAGTCGGGGAAAAAAACCCCACAAGACTTACATTTTGTTAAGACACATTCTACAATAGGACACCAAAGTATGTAACCGTCATCCTTCTGTGGATGATTAATCAAAGCTATTGTCCTCCTACTTCATCTTTATCCCAGTTGTAGCATTATGATAACTTAGCTAGTCCCTCACTAGACCAATTATGGTGAAGTAGGTGCTGCAGCTTTCTTATATAGTGTTATGGTTTTAGTGAGAGTGTGCTCTGGTGTCCCAGCAATAAACCTTTGCTGGTCACCTCTGCTTTGTAAATGTGGAGGGTTTGTGAAAATGTTCAATGATAACTACTCAGAATCCTAAATGAACAAAACAAATACATAAACTGTCACCATCAGAAATATTTTTATCACCCACCAGACCAATTTAATTGAAATCAAAGATATGAGCATGCATAATACATTGTTTAGTTCACTCCACAAGAAGCATTGTTAGTGGTTTGAAAAGAAAACTGCTCTGTAAAAATGTGCTCATAAACCTGATCCCAGTGACTCCTTGAACGATGGTGCACAATGTGGCTGTCTGGTATGTGTAGTTTATAATGGTGGGGACTTGGGAGGCAATTGTTTTTACTTGCCTACTGATATGACTCACTAGCACAATGTTAATCTGAGCATGTCACTGCATACGTGAATTGTAATCAGGAGTGAACAAAATACTGTAGAAGTCAGACAAGTATATGATTTCAATAAATAGTCAAAAAAAGTTATTCACAAGCAGGAGATATTTTGTTGCATTGTGTTTCCTGGGATTTGTCCAGTCCTCAAGAGCATTTGGAACATTTCATTAGGATTTTGAGTGCTACTTATTGAGCTGTAATTTCTTACTCTCTTGGTTTATGCAGTAGCTGCCAGACTTTATTAAGACATAGGTATTAGTAGTACGTGTGTAGTGTTTTATAATTGTCATTCTATGCCATTTGGAGATGCAGGAATTGGAAGATGTCTTAGATCCGGAACATTGTCATATTAACATTGTAGCCTACAGCAGTAATATCTGCTTTGCTCAACCCCACTCATTCCACATTTCTACTTACCATGCACTGTGCAAAATGCGTTATAGGAGAATATGGCATGAAAGAGAATTGCTGATCATTACAAGGTGGGACATCACATTTTTAACATTGGGGGGAATATGTGATAAATCTTTGCAAAAATAATTGTTTCTACTTCAGGGTCCATAGGGTATCCACAGGATACCTTGGGGTATAGGTGTGACGTCAGTCGCAGGGCACCAAAGAGTTAAGCTTTCAGCCTCCCAGGATGCACTAGGTCCCCCTCCTATACCCCGCCCCCGAGCCAAGGCACCTCAGTTTAGTTTGGTGCCCGGCCGGAGTCGGGTGCACCTGTTGGAGTGGGGGCTAGAAGAGCCCCTGAAGCTTATTCTTCATGCAGCTGTGGCTGCACAACTGGATGAACAGCATGGACAGTCAGTCCTGACGTCCATGCTGTCTTCCCTACACCCCGCCGGTACCAGAACGCCGGTACTGATCCGGGGATGCTGGTGGGCGTCTGGGGTCACAGCTAGCGGTGACCCCAGATGCTCCGGACCATGGCCGGATTCAAGGGGGACAGGGGTAAGCAGCGGGGTCCCGCGGTGGGTCCCCGCTGATCACATGGTCCTAAGTCCCCAGGCAGGGGGCTCCCTGGGGACTGGCTGCAGCGTGGAGCCAGGCGACCAACCTGCGCTTCCACTACCCCCTGGGACAGCGGACCGCAGCAGAGCGGTAGCGCTGCGGCGTCCCAGGGGTTAAATGCATGCCAGGGGAGCGCGCCTTCCCTGTCTCACAGCCGGCGCCTCCCCCGCTGCACACAGCCCTCTCTGCATGCTGCCGACTGGTCCTGTGGCAGCGTTCCTCCCACAGGCCAGCCTCCTCTCTGCTCCTCGGCGGCCATCTTCTCCAGAACGCATGGTGAACGCTGCTGGAAGCGCTGGAAGGAAGCATCGTGGTCTGGGTCCCCCCGCATACCTCTCCTCCGCTGTGGTCAGGTCTGTGTATGCAGCGCTGTGTCCTACCAGGCCCTGTGTCTGTGTAGTTGAGTGATCAGCGCTGTTAGTGCAGGAATTGTTATTTTTCTGCATTGTATGTGACTGTGCTAGCGCTGCTGCCTGTAATCTTTTCTTCTCTAAACTGTCAGCTTTATTACTGTCCCTGTTCTTTCTGCTAAAGCCCTTGCGGTGCGGTGCTGCAGGGTGGTCTCTCGCCTATTTAATACTTAATTGGTGAGAGAGGTCACATACGTGGTGCCATCATGTCTGAAAGTGATTTTCCCCTCCGGCTACAGTGTACCACGTGCAAAGTACCGTTAGCGGAGGGGGAGGGTAGCGCGGAGGGCCTTTGCCGGCAGTGTTTGTCCTTGGCGCGGCCTATTACGGTTACAGCACCGGTACAGGAGCCGCCCTGGGCTTGTTTCGCTCAGGCGTTAACAGCTTTAGTGGGCCAGTTAGCTCCGCAGCCCGCGCTTACTCCGATGGGTTTGTCCCAGCAGTCTGTGGTGTCGTCACCCATGCAGGGGTTCCCACGACAATTGGTGGTACCCCACAGTCTCCCTATTTCCCCGCTCCCGGGTTCTCAGGAGCCAGCGTGGGTTAACTCCCTGACGAGTTCTGTACAGCACTTGTCGGATGTGTTGCAAGGGGAGTCTGTGATGTGGTCTCATAAAAGGCCGGTGGCGTCTCTGTCCGCTCCTTATGAGGATGACGAAGGGACGTCTGATGATGGGGAGATTCTAGATCCTTACGATCAGGAACCTCTCCATACTAAGGACGCTGATGCTAAGTCCAAAGTATATATTCCTGGACTTATTCGGGCGGTCCGCACAGCCTTGGTGATTGAGGACGAAGTTCCCCCAGCGGCTAAATCTAAGTATGCCTTTTTCAAAGATGTGAAGGGCGATGCCACAGTCTTTCCTCTTTCGGGTCAGTTGGTGGACCATTTAGAGGAGGCGTGGAAACAACCTGGCAAAAGATACCAGCCGAAGAGACGCCTGGCGGTGGCTTATCCGTTCGCGGATAATTATTTTGCGAAGTGGGAATCCCCTCCACAGGTGGATTCTCACGTGACCCGTCTTGTCCGTAGTGCCACATTGCCGATGCCATCCATGTCCTCCCTTAAGGATGCTACGGACCGCAAGGTAGAAATCTGCCTGAAGTCCGCTTATTCCCTTGCAGGGGGGGCAGCACGGCCGGCTATGGCCATTTGCTGGGTTGCCAGAGCGATGGAGCGCTGGGCGGATTCATTAGAGGCATCTTTTGAATCCGACTGTCCGGCCGATCAGGCGGAGTTGATTGGCAATCTCCGTGATTCGGCCACCTACATCAACGAGGCGGCTCTAGACATTAGTACTCTGGTGTCTAGAATTTCTTCAGCAGCGGTAGCTGCTCGTCGCACCTTGTGGCTGCGATCCTGGAAGGCGGACGCAGATTCCAAGAAAGGTCTGGAAGCGTTGCCGTTTGCCGGAGAAGTTCTCTTCGGTCCGGATCTGGATAAGATTGTGGCCACGCTGGCGGCAGCCAAATCTGCCTGTCTCCCGTCGGCCGCTGCTCCTTCTGGTTCGGGACCATCGTCCTTTCGGTCATCTAGGGCCCAGGGCAGGCCCAAACCACAGTCGTTTCCTCGACAGGCTGGCCCTAAGAAATCGGTCAAGCCCCGGAAGCAGGCATGGAGTACCAGACGTCCGGCCCCCAAGCCAGATGACAAGCCTGCGGCCTGACGGTCCGGGCCTCCCTTTGGGGGATCCCAGGGTGGGAGGCCGCCTGCTACAGTTCGCCCAGTGTTGGTCGACCACTACGACAGACACTTGGGTTCTGGAGGTGGTTTCCCACGGATACGCCCTCTCCTTCCGGCACAGACCCCCGGCTCGCTTCTTTACCACGGGTCTCCCATCAGACCGGAACAAGGCTACGGAGCTGCGGAAGGTATTGCACACTATGCTCCAGGCTGGAGTTATAGTGGCGGTTCCATTCTCCCAGAGGGGCCAGGGTTTCTATTCAAATCTATTTTTGGTACAGAAACCCAATGGGTCATATCGTCCGATTCTCAACCTCAAAGCACTCAACAAGTCTTTGAGGGTCCCGAAGTTTCGGATGGAGACCCTACGGTCCATCATTCTGGCGCTGGAACCTGGGGACTACTTGGTGTCATTGGACATACAGGACGCTTACCTGCATGTCCCTATTCTTTGGCGCCATCAACAGTTCCTCAGGTTTGCAATCAGCAGCGACCACTTCCAGTTTCGGGCGTTACCTTTTGGCCTGGCAACAGCACCACGTGTTTTCACCAAGGTGATGGCGGTCATGGCGGCTTCTCTGCGGCTGCAGGGAGTCCGCATGTTGCCGTATTTGGACGACCTGTTATTGGTGGCAGGATCTCCAGAGCTCCTGTTACGCCACTTGGACCTGACCATTGCACTGCTGCAACGGCACGGCTGGCTAATCAACTGGCAGAAGTCCACTCTAATCCCGTCTCGGAGGATTCTGCATCTTGGAGCCTTATTGGACTCGGGACAGCAAAGGATCTTCGTGACGGAGGACAAGATCTCTGCTTTACAGTCAAGGGTGCGCAGTTGTCTGCACAGCCGCCGGGTGTCCTTACACTCGGCGATGAGGTTACTGGGCTCCATGGTGTCGGTGTTCGACATTGTGGAATATGCCCAGTTTCACTCCAGACCTCTGCAGCACCTGATCCTGTCCAAGTGGAACGGGCTGACTCAGTCTCTGAAGTCCCAGACGATTGTGCTCACCCAGGAGGTTCGCCTGTCCCTTACGTGGTGGTTACAGACGACCCACCTCAACAAGGGACGTCCGTTCTGGGTTCCAAATTGGGTCCTGTTGACAACGGACGCCAGTCTTCGGGGCTGGGGAGCAGTTTCGGGTCCACACTTGTTCCAGGGCAGGTGGACGCCGACAGAAGCGGAGCTTCCAATAAATATCTTGGAACTCCGTGCGGTCTTCAATGCTCTCCAGCAGGCACAGCGGTTTCTCCAGGGTCGCCCGGTGCAGGTCCAGTCGGACAACGCTACCACCGTGGCCTACATAAACAGGCAAGGAGGAACTCGCAGTCGGGCGGCTCTCGTAGAGGTCTCTCGGATCCTGGTTTGGGCGGAGCGCAATCTTCCGGCCATATCAGCGGTCTTCATCCCGGGAGTGCTCAATTGGGAGGCGGACTTTCTAAGTCGCCAGGACGTTCATCCGGGGGAATGGTCCCTGCACCCGGACGTTTTTCAACTACTGGTGGACAGGTGGGGTCTTCCAGAAATCGACCTCATGGCGTCCCGGCACAACAACAAGTTGCCGGTGTACGGGTCTCGCACAAGAGACGAAGGGGCGTCTCTGGTGGATGCTCTGTCCGTCCGGTGGACGTTCCGGTTCGCATACCTGTTCCCTCCGGTCTCCCTTCTTCCACGGGTAATCCGGAAATTCAAACAGGAAGGAGGGACGCTCCTGTTGATAGCTCCCGCGTGGCCCAGACGGCACTGGTTCTCAGACCTTCAGGGTCTGTCCGTGGACATTCCTCTGCGGTTGCCGCTACGACCGGACCTTCTGTCTCAGGGTCCTTGCCTTCACCCGGACCTGACTCGGCTGTCTTTGACGGCGTGGCTGTTGAGACGGCCATGCTGAGGTCCCGGGGGTTTTCCAGCTCTGTGGTGCGGACCATGTTGCGAGCTCGGAAACCGTCTTCCGCGAGGATATACCATCGCGTGTGGCATACGTTCTTCCAGTGGTGTCGACCGAGAGGTTATGCACCGCGGGAGTTTCGTCTGTCTCGGATTCTCGCCTTCCTGCAAGCGGGACTAGATCATGGGCTTCGCCTTGCTTCTTTGAAGGTACAGGTTTCGGCCCTATCTGTCTGGTTTCACCGTAGGATTGCTACAATCCCGGATGTGCGCACCTTTATGCAGGGTGTTCTCCGCATTCAGCCGCCCTTTGTTCCACCTGTGGCGCCTTGGGATTTGGCTGTGGTCCTGAGGGCTCTCCAAGGACCGCCGTTTGAACCACTGGGCTCAGTGGATCTTAAATGGCTAACAGCTAAGACTGTTTTCCTTCTGGCCATTGCTTCGGCCAGACGTGTTTCTGAGTTAGGGGCTCTTTCTTGTAGACCCCCTTTCTTGGTTTTTTATGGGAACAGGGCAGTGCTCCGCACTCGGCCCGAGTTTCTTCCCAAAGTTGTTTCCCAGTTTCATATTAACGAGGAAATAGTTGTTCCGGCCTTTAACTCACCGGGTCTTTCCGTGGGTGAGGCCTCTTTGGATGTTGTGCGGGCCTTAAGGACTTATGTTGACCGCACTTCTTCATTTAGGAAGTCGGACGCTTTGTTTGTCCTCTTTGGCTTCCGTAAAAAGGGTTGGCCTGCTTCAAAGCAAACTTTGGCAGCCTGGATCCGTATGGCTATTTCTGAAGCTTATCTTCATGAAGGCCTACCGGTCCCTCCTTCTCTGAAGGCTCATTCCACTAGGTCTGTGGGTCCTTCGTGGGCAGCTCGACGTGGTGCCTCGGCAGTTCAGATCTGCAAGGCTGCTACGTGGTCTTCTGTCCATACCTTCGTGAGGTATTACAGGTTTGACACCTTCGCCTCTCAGGATGCTTCCTTCGGGCGGCGGATTCTCCTTTCTGCACAGGAGCGTCCCCACCCTTAAAGGATACTGCTTTGGGACATCCCCAAGGTATCCTGTGGATACCCTATGGACCCTGAAGTAGAAAATATGAGATATGGTAAGAACTTACCCTTGTTATCTCTATTTCTACGAAGTCCATAGGGTTCCACAGGACTCCCGCCCTGTCGCACCTGTGCTGCAGATGGGCTTTGCTCTGGTCACCGGTTTTCCGTCTCCCTCTGGTGAGAATGTGATTCTTGTATGTGTCCAGATCTTTGTTCTCTCTCTTCCTTCTCCTCCTCCGGCCTATGGCTTGGTAACTAACTGAGGTGCCTTGGCTCGGGGGCGGGGTATAGGAGGGGGACCTAGTGCATCCTGGGAGGCTGAAAGCTTAACTCTTTGGTGCCCTGCGACTGACGTCACACCTATACCCCAAGGTATCCTGTGGAACCCTATGGACTTCGTAGAAATAGAGATAACAAGGGTAAGTTCTTACCATATCTCATATTTTTTTTATTTTTATTATTTAAATTTCATTTTGTTTACCTGTGAATGCTGTTCTCTCTGTTCTTCTGAGATTAATGATACATTAAGTCTCACAGCTGTACTATGTATATTTGCATGTAGATATATGCTGGTGGACCAATTATAAGCATTAGGCGATGCACTGGTTTTATGCTGCATTACACTGCTGAAAGCCAATAAATTGTTCTAAGATATCGTCAACAAATTATGTGTTTAAAATAAACTGGCTAAGCATCTGGATTCTACCGTTAATTCATAGTTACTACATTTCATCACAGACCATTTTATGCCAGCAATGCTGCAGGTGTATTTTATTTATGCCTAAATGGTTTATTGCCTGTGGCTGACAGCCAGTATCTAGTTGTAAACCATTATAAAATAACATCTGCCAAACAGAGAATGATTAATCTTCAGGAGCTAGAATACAAATTAGTTTATTGATTTAAATATTCACATATACATGCCTTCATTTTTTTTTATGCCTTTACAGCCCTGAGCCTGTGCATAGCCAAATGTAGATAAGCTGTGATTTGCAGTTTGCAGTTTGTAGAATGGATAGTTACTTATACCCCTTTTACACCAGAGCTAAAACCCAGGTTATTGCAGGGTTAACCCGGGTCGCTCCTTGGTGTAAAAGGGGGAAAGGGCTGGATTTCCAGGTAGAGTGATCCGGCAATCCAACCCAGGTCACTAGCAGGGTTTAACACGGGAATAACCCTTGAAACTCTGCAGTGTAAATGGCGCAATCTGGGTCACGGTGACCTGGATCGTGCCGCATGCCTGCCGATTGGCCGGCCTCAGTGGCGCTTGGAGATGACGTCATCTCCAAGCGTCCACTTCAACTCAGGAAAAGCCGGGTCTGTGCAGACCCAGCTCCGGTGTGAACGGCGCCGGCTATATTCTGGGTCTGATCCGGATTAGAACCCTGTTCCAACCTCCGTGTCAGAGCCGGAAGTTAAGTGTAAAAGCGATATTAGTCAAAGACTAATGCAGACAAAAAAACCTATTAACCTACGAGAGTGTAACAGCTGTAATAAATGTTAGCATACCAAATGTTTGCCCAGGAAAATAGCACCCAAAGTACTTGTATTGGAGCCAGGTGTTACGTTCTACGGGAGGGGAAAGGTAGAAAATGGAAGTTGTCTATTTACAATTAGAAGTGTTAAAAAAAAGTGTTCCCCAGTTTTCAACAAGGAAGTCTTGCATGGGGCAATTGTTGAAAAGGGACCAATGGAACAAGTGTCTTAATAACTTGTGTTACCAGTTTAAAAAGAAACACAAATTTTAGCTGCATGCCTATTGTTTGTCTCACTCATTTCTACATCTGTATATATTCAGCTATCTATACATATTCCATGTGACATGTCAACGTTCTCAGAATGCTGACAGGAGATGCGGGGAGGGTTATGGGAATAATACCATAATCGCCGCTCGTCAGATGCCTGCACCGGAACTGCTGCACACGTGAACACCAGGTCGTAATAAGTTGCTGATGCTGCTGGGACCAGGTAAGTGGTCAGGGCCATTTGGTTTACATTCTATCATGTCACAGGACATTTTGACAATGTTGACATTCTCATATGAACCTAATACATGTCGACATGATGAATGTTGAACTAACATACCACACCCATATGCATCTTTATGACCTATATACTATGCCAATGCTTGCAAGCCCCCACCCTTCTGTTACACCTTTATAAGCACAAATAACATACATATGGATACGTAACAATTTGTGTGTGTCTATGTCCGGTACAAGTAAATTCTTACACCGAATTCTACATCACACTTTTATCTTCAACAGTTATGCTTATTGCAATAGGTTACTAATGGCTGCTATGCAATTGTGCTTATCTTCATGGTAATCTTTCCACAATTCCATATTGTTGTGTATTTGCTTGCAATATATAATCTATCATAATAAGCACTAAATCCTATTTTCTACTTCAGGGTCCATAGGGGTCCACAGGGTGACCTTTGGTTATAGCTGGATCCTCGGGCACCACGGAGTTAAGCTTTCAGCTGCTCCCAGGATGCACTTGGGTCCAACCTCCCCTATACCCCGCCCCCGAGCCACAGGCTCCTCAGTTTTAGATGGTGCCCGGCCGGAGTCGGGTCACCCTGCGGGGTGGGCTGCAGGAGCAGCCCCCTAAAGCTTTTAATTTTTTATTTAACTTAGTTAAATTTATTTATTTATTTTTTACTTCAGTTTTTCTCCAGAGCGGCAGCGCTGGGCTGTCTGTACAGATGCCCACGCTGCCGCTCCTTCTCCCTGCTGGCGCTGCGACACCAGCACTGAACTGGGGATCGCGGCGGGGGAAGCCAGAGTCTGTACCAGCCGGACTCTGGTTTCCCCCTGGACTGCTGCCGGAAGACGCCGGGGAGATCAGGTAAGCCGTGCACCGCTGATTAGCGGCGGTGCGCGGGTTCCTTTCAAATGCAGTCCCATGCCCCCGGTTCTAGGGGACAGACCGGGGGCGCTAGCGGTGACGACGGGCCCCCCCTCCAGCGGAGGCATACCCCGCCAGACCACTAGACCACCAGGGTAAATTAAGCGGCAAGCGGGATGCTGGCAACCCGTGGGTTAATATGCTAGCCAGGGGAGGAAGCCTTCCCTGTCTAGCGGCTCCTCCCCTCAGCTCAGCGTGCCTTTCAGCACGGAGTCTGGCGTCGCTGAGCTGCAGCTACTCGGGCCACTCCTCCTCTGAGGTCTCCAGCAGCCATTTTCTCTGTGGCAGCGTGGATACTCTCAGGGAGCACGCGGACCGGTCCCCCTGTGTACCTCTCCCCCGACAAGGACAGTGTACACAGCACTATAGCCCTCCCAGACACTGAATCTGGGAGGTTGATTGTAGTGGAAAGGTGCAGTGAGTATATCTTCCTGCATGGTATGTAACTTTTGCTAGTGCTGCCTGTCTGTCTTTTTTCTACTTACTGTCAGCCTATACCTATCCCTTTCCTTCTCCTACAAGCCCTACAGGTGTGCGGGGGAAGGGTGTTTCTACTGAGCTCACTTATATAAATCACGTATTTGTGAGGTCCGTCACATACAGTTGTGTGCTACACGGTGCCATATTGTGGGCTGTTGTCCAGCACACGGGTGAGTGCGCACGTTTTCTTCCAACGTCATGTCCGAGGAGGAGATTGAGCACTCCGGGGCTCCGGTATTGTTCTCCTGCAGGCGCTGTTCTGCAGGAGTGGATAGGGAGGATTTGTCACAGGACGGCCTGTGCGGACGGTGCCAGGCGCTCCCTGGTATGTCTAAACCTTCCATGTCGCAGGAGCCACCGTGGGCGATGTTTTCCCAGGTGCTGGTGTCCATCGCGGACCGTCTGTCGGTCCCGACTGCCGCCCCTACTAGGGCGTTGCCCCAGCCTGCCATCCCCCATTCCCCGGGTGTCCCACAATTATTGCAGACTCCCCCGGGGTCTCAGCCTGTTGGTCTCTATGCGGGGTTGCCAATGTATATTCAGTCCACCCCTGTGGCACAGCAGGCTGTGGTGCAGTTTCAGGCTCCTGTGGCAACTCCTTCACCCTGGGTGGATGCGCTTTCCCACACTGTCCAAGATTTGGCGGCAACATCTTCGGCCTTTCAGTCGATGTTGCGCAGTGACGTGCCCTCCAGGGTGTCTAAACGCTCAGTCATGGCGCAGGCTGCGCATCTTCCGGATTCTGAGGGGTCCTCGGACGATGGTGAGGTGCAGGATGACTCAGCCTCAGATGCCTCAGTCCAGGTGGTAGACACTAAGTCTTCCATCAATGTGCGGGCTCTGGTTAAGGCGGTGCGGGCCATTCTTCTGATTGAGGATGAGGCACCCGCTCCCAAGTCGAGGTATCCTAGTTTTAAAAGAGCTAAGGTTACTTCTGCAGCGTTCCCCTTGTCTGATCAGTTGACTGATCACATGGTGGTGGCCTGGCAGACACCCAGTAAGCGTTTCCTGCCACAGAAACGCTTGGCGTCCAATTATCCATTCCCGGAGGCGTATTGTAAGAAATGGGAAACTCCGCCTGCAGTCGATTCCCATGTAACACGCCTCATCAGGAGTGCTACTTTGCCATTGCCGTCTATATCCTCGCTGAAGGATCCTACGGACAGGAAGGTGGAGACTTGTCTAAAGTCTATATATTCTCTCTCAGGGGCGGTAGCCCGGCCGTCCATGGCCATCTCCTGGGTGGCCAAGGCCATTGAGGGGTCGGCCAACGCCTTGGAGGACGCGTTTACGGATGAAGCTCCAGACGTCCAGAGGGCGTTGTTAGGACAGATGAGATGCCGCCTCCTACACTGGAGAAGCATCTTTGGATGCTAGCCTGTTGACCTCTAGGGTTTCGGCGGCAGCAGTGTCTGCTCGTAGATCCTTGTGGTTGCGGTCTTGGAGAGCAGACGCGGATTCAAAGAAAGGCTTGGAGGCCTTACCTTTTAATGGAGAATTACTATTTGGTCCGGACCTGGCCAAAATAGTAGATACCCTGGCGAAATCCAAGTCAGCCTTCCTCCCTTCAGCTACTACACCTGCTAAGGTCCGGAGCTCGGCCTTTCGTTCCTTTCGGGTTCAGGGCAAGGCAAAGGGTCAGTCCTTCCCGAGGCAGTCCGCACCCAAGACCGCCTCAAAGCCAAAGAAGCAAGCCTGGAGTGCTAGGCGCCCTTCTTCCAAGCCAGAGGATAAGCCTTCTGCGTGATGGGACGGGCCTCCCTCTGGGGGACCCCAGAGTGGGAGGCCGACTTCTTCAATTCGCCCAGTGCTGGCACAATACCACCACGGATGCCTGGGTGCGAGAAGTGGTCTCCCAGGGGTACGCCATGTCTTTTCGGCACAGGCCGCCTTGCCAGTTTTTTTGCACAAGTCCTTCTCAGGACAAAACCAAGGCCTTACAGGTTCAGGAAGCCATAGAGGCCTTGCTGACGGCGGGGGTCATTATACCCGTACCACAGTCTCAACGTGGGATGGGGTATTACTCTACGCTGTTTCTGGTGCAGAAACCCAATGGCTCTCATCGCCCCATCCTCAATTTGAAGTCCCTGAACAGGTTTCTCAGGGTTCCCAAATTCAGGATGGAAACTTTGCGTTCCATCATTCTGGCGATGGAACCGGGGGATTATATGGTCTCCCTGGATATCCAGGACGCCTACCTCCATGTGCCTATAGCAACATCGCACCAACAGTTTCTGCGGTTTGCTATTCTCCACAACCACTACCAATTCAGGGCTCTACCCTTTGGTCTCTCCACAGCTGGTTGATCAACTGGAAGAAGTCCTCCCTCATCCCATCACAGCGGATGGTTCATTTGGGGGCCCTGCTGGACTCTCGTCAGCAACGGATTTTTCTGACTCCAGAGAAGGTCTCCTCCTTACAGCTGCGGATTCACGGCTGTCTGAGCAGTGGCAGAGTGTCGGTGCACTCAGCGATGAGAGTTTTGGGGTCCATGGTGTCGGCATTCGACATGGTGGAGTTTGCCCAGTTCCATTCCAGCTGATTCTTTCGGAATGGAACGGATTGCCACACAGGATCCGCTCTCAGATGCTGGTGTTGTCCTCGGAGGTGCGTCTGTCCCTAGCCTGGTGGCTGTAGACAGCTCATCTCCTAGAGGGGCGCCCCTTTTGGATCCCGGAATGGGTTCTGCTCATGACAGATGCCAGTCTCCGGGGTTGGGGGGCGGTGACAGGCTCCTTGTCACTTCAGGGTCTTTGGTCGGCGGAGGAAGCGATTCTTCCCATCAACATCCTGGAACTGAGGGCAGTATACAGAGCCCTGCAGTGGTCCGCCACCGCTCTTCACGGAAGGGCCGTTCAGGTGCAGTCAGACAACGCCACCATGGTGGCGTACATCAATCACCAGGGAGGTACTCGCAGTCGAGCTGCGATGTCGGAGGTGTCCCGCGTCCTGGCTTGGGCGGAGCGCTATCTTCCAGCTCTCTCGGCAGTTTTTATCCCAGAAGTCCTCAATTGGGAGGCAGACTTCCTCAGCCGTTATGACGTGCATCCCGGGGAATGGTCGCTTCATCCAGAGGTATTCCAACTACTCGTGGACAAGTG
The DNA here is from genome assembly GCA_031769625.1 of Taudactylus pleione. Lineage (NCBI taxonomy): Eukaryota > Metazoa > Chordata > Amphibia > Anura > Myobatrachidae > Taudactylus > Taudactylus pleione. Next base: position 27,067,607 of record JAUIMM010000040.1, on the reverse strand, counting down.
GGGGCTGCCAGAGCTGGACCTGATGGCGTCCCATCACAATCACAAGCTGCCCGTGTACGGGTCAAGGACAAGGGACGCAGGCGCAAGTCTGATAGACGCGCTGTCGGTAAGATGGCTGTTTCAACTGGCTTACTTGTTCCTTCCGATATCTCTGCTGCCTCGGGTCCTGCGCAAGTTCAAACAGGACGGAGGCACACTGGTCCTGGTGGCCCCAGCGTGGCCCAGAAGGCCGTGGTACTCCGATCTGCGGAGCTTGTCCATCGACGCTCCGTTCCTCCTACCTCAACGGCGGGACCTGTTGTCTCAGGGGCCCTGTCTTCACCCGGATCTGGGTCGACTATCTTTGACGGCGTGGCTCTTGAGACAGCCGTCCTGAGGTCTCGGGGCTTTTCTAGCTCCGTTATTACCACCATGCTGAGGGCGCGCAAGCCTGCTTCCGCGAGGATCTATCACAGAGTGTGGCACACTTACTTTCAGTGGTGCGAGGCCAGAAAATATGATCCCCAGGTGTTCCGGGTTTCGCGTACTTTGGCTTTCCTTCAGTCGGGTTTCGACTTAGGATTACGTCTTTCCTCACTGAAGGTGCACGTGTCTGCTCTGTCGGTGTGGTTCCAGCGCAGGATCGCTGCTATGCCGGACGTACACACCTTTTTCCAGGGAGTTTTAAGAATCCAGCCTCCCTTTGTGCCACCTGTGGCCCCGTGGGATTTGGCGGTGGTTCTTCGGGCCTTACAGGGTCCGCCTTTTGAGCCCTTGGAGTCAGTGGAGCTCAAGTGGCTAACTTTTAAGACTGTTTTCTTCTTGGCAATTGCTTCTGTCAGGAGGGTTTCAGATTTGGGGGCGCTTTCTTGTCGTCCCCCTTTTCTGATTTTTCATCAGGACAGAGCGGTGCTTCGCACTCGTCCTGATTTCCTGCCTAAGGTGGTTTCCAGGTTCCACATTAATCAGGAAATTGTTGTACCAGCCTTTCATTCGCCTGATCTTTCGGCTGGGGAGACTTCCTTAGACGTTGTCCGTGCACTCCAGGTTTATGTGGACCGGACTAGTTCTGTGAGGAAGTCGGATTCTTTGTTTATCCTCTTTGTTGGCAGGCCAACCCCTCTTGTGAAAACCAGACAGACTCTAGCCCGTTGGCTTCGTTCTGTTATTATTGAGGCTTATATGCAGGAGGGTTTACCTGTTCCAGCCTCTGTTAAGGCTCATTCCACTCGGTCTGTGGGTCCCTCTTGGGCTGCTAGACGTGGCGCCTCTGCTGTTCAGCTCTGTAAGGCGACCACCTGGTCTTCCATTCAGACCTTTTTGAGGTTCTATGCGTTTGACACCTTTGCCTCTCAGGAGAACCCGGCGCCCAAAGGATGCATCCTATCAGCACAGGAGCGTCCCCGCCCTTAGTTGGACTGCTTTGGGACATCCCCCAAGGTCACCCTGTGGACCCCTATGGACCCTGAAGTAGAAAACAAGAGATATGGTAAGAACTTACCTTTATCTCTGTTTCTACGAAGTCCATAGGGTCCACAGGGCACCCGCCCTGACGCACCTGGCTTCATATGGGCTGTGTGACTGGTCACCGGTTTTCCGTCTCCTATTTCTGTGAGTATGGTTCTTGTGTTCCAGTCTTCCTTCTCTCTGTTTCGTCTCCTCCTCCGGCCTGGGCTGCTTACCAACTGAGGTGCCTGTGGCTCGGGGGCGGGGTATAGGGGAGGTTGGACCCAAGTGCATCCTGGGAGCAGCTGAAAGCTTTAACTCCGTGGTGCCCGAGGATCCAGGATCCAGCTATACCCCAAGGTCACCCTGTGGACCCTATGGACTTCGTAGAAGCAGAGATAACAAAGGTAATTTCTTACCATATCTCTTGTTATCTCGATGCGTTCTTATTTTTTTTATCTGCGGAATTTCTGTTCTTCCAGTGTGTGTCCTTTGAGTTGGGCAGAGGTTCCCCCAAGCAAACCCTGATATATATCATTAGTAACTATAATCTGGCACATTAGTGTAGTAGCAATATATTATCTCTAAATAGAGAGTGATGTTAAAGAAGTGTATATTCTGTATAAAGTTTATTTGCGGGCAGGTAAAATGCTACCTGCGAAATAAAAGGTGTCAGACTTTCCCCACATGCTACAGTATGCTACATATTCACCAGAACTCAGTCATTTGTCAGAAACCACCCAGTGCACTAAAGCTGTGCTTATTTATCACAGTGATCTAAGCTGATGGCTTTACTCATGGTTATTATTTAGGAAGAGAGCAAACGGGCAGCATCTAGCCACATGCCCATATGGCAAATTTCTTAGTGAATATATTTTCCACAGCTTGACATCTGAGACTGAATGCTGCTAAAAGCTGCATATATTTTCTGATTTTATGAGATTGCCAGAGAACTAAATGCTAGCTCAACTAGAGCGAAATATATTAATTGGTAGAAGAGAAGTAAATAAATTAGGCAAGCTTCACACAGGGAGATAATCTTATTCTATGTAATTTTGAATAACTAAATGTGACTTTCTATGATATGTACAAGTATCACAGTGAAAACAATCCAAGGCATTAAAATTGTATTTATTGTATTTTTCTTTCCTCTTCAGGGTCCATAGGGCTCCATAGGGAAACCTTGGGGTGTAGGTGGTGGTTGAGGATTGGGCGCCGAACAGTTAAAGCCTTGCTCCCAGGATGCAACGGTACTTCCCATATACCCCGCCCCTGAGCCAGAGGCACCTCAGTTTCGTCTGTGCCTGGCTGTAGTCGGGTCAGCATTATAACAGTGGGCTGTTTCAGCAGCCCAAAAGCTTTTCATTTTATGATTTTCTTTATTATACATTTATTCTTCTGAGCGGGCAGCAGCAGACTGTCTGCGGGACGTCTGTGCTGCCGCTCCACCTCTCTGGGTGCCGCAACACCAGCTCCGCCTGGTGCTCTTGTTGGGCTTTCCAGGGACCTTGCTAGTTGGCCCCATGGACAGACCCAGACTGCAGCCTGGTTTCTATGAGGACAGGTAAGGCGTGTCACTGCTTGCGGTGGCCTGCAGATGGGCAGTCTTACCTCCGGTCTCAGGGGACAGACCGGAGGTGCTGAGGGTGAACACTGGCTCCGACCATGTGATCCACTAGACCACCGGGGTATATATGGATTGGGAATCCAGCGTCCCGGTGGTTAACAATCGGCATGGGTTGGTCAGCTTTCCCTATTACAGCGGCCCCTCAGCTCAGGGCACCATTCCTTTTGAGGTCTAGCTTCTCTGAGCTGCTCTCCGACATACGCACCCTCAGAGGTATCCGGCGGCCATCTTCTACAGGCTCAGCCACAGCTCTCTCAGGAAAATGCAAGGTCCGGTCCTCCTACATACTTCTCCCTGGAGACAGGTTATGTAGCACTATAGCCTACCAGCCTTCAAGGACTGAGTAGTTGCTGGTAGTGCCAGTTTACAGTTATGTATTTCTGCATTGTATGTGACTTATGCTAGCGCTGTCTGTCTGTATATTCTCTCTATACTGTCTGCATATACAGTATATTTCCCTTTTTTCTCATCTTTGCCCTAACATACAGATGTATTCAGGGTTTTCTGCGCCTTACACTTCTTGTTTTTGTGAAGGTTGTCACAGTTAGTTACTGCACTGTGCCATATTTTGTGCTGTGCGCTCCTGCAGCTTCCCCAAGCATAAGACAGGATTAGAATATTGCATTCCCACTTCTATAATCACATACCTAGTGGTTGCATATTACTCAGTGCCATATTGTGTGCTATACTACTCTGCAGCTATGTCTAGCAAAGGCAAGTGTAGCAAGCAAGCAGCTGCACCCATACTGCTCTCATGCAAACTATGTGATGCACGCTTATATTAGGTTTTAATACAGGATGGGCTATGTGCTAAGTTATACCCTACCAGGCCCATCAGACCCCCCAACCCCGGCTCAGGAGCCCCCTAAGGCTTCCTTTTCTCAGGTGCTATTGCGGATCGCCTAGCAGTCCCGGCTATAATTCCCCCTATGGGGTTGCCACAACATGTACAAGCAATACAGGTACCTCCTATGCCCCCTCCCTTGGTAGACATGCTCTCTAACTCAGTACAAAGTCTGGCGGCTACCTCTACAGCCTTTAAAAATATGTTGCAAGGTAAAAAGCCCCTACCCAGTAAGACTGCTAAGCGTCCTGTGTTATCTTCACAGTCTACGCAGCTCTCAGATTCTGAGGTGTCATCTGAGGAGGCAGAAGATGCTGATCTTTCGAATACTGAGTCCCCTTCGGGGGAAGAAGCAGAGATTCTGTCTAAAATTAATATACCTGCTTTGGTGCGAGCGTTTAGATCTATCTTACAAATAGAAGATTATGAGCCCGCCCCCAAATCAAAGCACCCACTATTAAACAAAAAGTGGCTTCAGCAGAGTTTCACCTCTCAGATCAACTAGTTGAGCACATGGCAGCGGCTTGGCAGCTGCCTAGTAAGAGGTTTTAGCCCTAAAAACGCCTGACCTCTTGTTATCCTTTTCCTGCAGCTCATTGTGCAAGATGGGAGATTCCCCCAGCCGTGGATTCCCATGTTACGCGTTTGAGTAAAAGCGCTACATTACCTATCCCTACAGTTTCCTCACTAAAGGACCCTACGGATAGAAAGGACTCTATGGATAGAAATATAGAAACTGGCCTTAAATCTGTCTTTTTCAGGCGCCATTGCTCCCCCGACCATGGCTGTTGCATGGATGGCTAAAGCAACTGAGAGCTGGGCAGATGCCCTTGAAGAATCTTTTCCCTCAGACGCCTCTCGGGATCAGATGTCTTTATGTAGCTCACATAAGAGATGCAGCTTCTTATATTGGAGAAGCGTCCTTGGATTCCAGTCTCCTAGGTTCTAGAGCTTTGGCCACGGCAGTGTTTGCTCGCTTCATTCTGTGTCTGCGGTCATGGAAGGCGGATACAGATTCTAAGAAAGCCTTAGAAGCATTACCTTACAATGGGGAGATCTTGTTTGGCCCAGACTTAGACAAGTTTGTAGCCACATTCGCAGCATCAAAAACTGCCTTCAGCAGCTACCGCAAAACCTAGGACAACATCCTTTAGGTCCTTTCGTCCCCAAGGAAAGCCTAAGGGTCAGTCCTTTCCTAGGCAATCGGCTTCAGCTAGGGCCGCTAAGCCCAGGACCAAGCAGACGTGGACCACCAGACATCCTGCTTCAAAATCTGAGGACAAGCCTTCAGCCTGACATAGGATGGGCCTCCCCTTGGTTGACCCCAGAGTAGGAGCCAGACTACTTCAGTTTGCCCAGTGCTGGCATCAAACCACCACAAACGCTTGGGTAAGAGAAATGGTCTCCCATGGGTACGCCCTCTCATTTCTGAGAAGGCCACCCCACCAATTTTTCTACACAGGCCCTCCATCAATCCCGTACAGGGCCCTGCTCATCCAGAAAGCCATTCAGTCCTTGCTGCAAGCAGGAGTTATAGTTCCAGTCCCGCTATCACAGCGAGGGAACAGTTATTATTCTACTCTTTCTTTTTGAGAAACCAAATGGGTCTCATAAGCCTATCCTCAACCTCAAATCGCTGAACAAGTTCATCAGGGTGCCCAGATTCAGGATGGAAGCCCTACGCTCTATTATCCTAGCTATGGAGCCTGGGGACTTTATGGTATCTCTGGATATTCAGGACGCTTACCTACATGTACCTATAGTGTCTTCTCATCACCAATATCTCCGGTTTGCTATACTACAGCTCCACGGGTGTTTACCAAGATTATGGCTATCATGGCGGCTCACCTGCTTGGTCAGAGGGTCTGGCTGCTACCAGGTTATTGATTAACCTGCACGGCTGGTTAATCAACTGGAAGAAATCCTCGCTGAATCCTTCACAAAGGATGGTTCATCTGGGAGCTCTTTTGAATTCTCAAGATCAGAGAATCTTCCTGACAGCAGACAAGATCTCTGCACTGCAAATACGTGTGTGTAGATTCCTACACAGTCGCCGAGTGTCAGTCCACTCAGTAATGCAAGTTTTAGGATCCATGGTATAGTACTTCGACATGGTGGAGTACGCTCAGTTCCACTCCAAGCCGTGGTCCAGACTATGCGCAGAGAACGTAAGCAGGCATCTGCCAGGATTTACCATAGAGTGTGGCATGCCTACTCCAATAGTGTGATGCCAGAAGCTATTGCCCTCATGTGTTTCGGGTCTCTTTCTAGAGCTCCAATATTTTAATTATGTATTGGCAAAGGGTCCCCCGGTAATGCCCATCCTTTGCCTCTCCAGCGAGTGCATTGCACCATTTCATGTAATTTCCGCAAATCAAAAAATGGATCTCTCGCAAACCACTGGATTCCAAACAATTACCACCTTAACATGTTGTAAGTAAATCACAGCTCAGTATTTTGTGTCTTGTATGACATTATATTTACTAATCGTGATTACTGAAACACCCTACTCCTGACCTCACCAGACTTCCTCACTTGTCACCCCTTGACCAAACCACCTTTATCATTCAGCTAACTATCTGCTTACCCACCTCAACCTTGCCTGCTTTTATTCACGGGGTGAATGATGCCCCTTTCAGACTTAAGATTTGGAAAATAGCTGGGTCTATCAACCAGGCATATTCCTGGGTCTCAGCCCGACCCAAGTAAAGAGTAGGATTAAGGACCTGGGACGGTTGTTTGCATTCACACGTAACAAAAAACCCGGGTCACTGCACGTTCATATGCAAAAACCCGGGTCGCTGCTCTGTGTGTGTATTATTTGTGCTATCACATTTATTTTTCTTATCCAGCACATATTGGCCCTCATTCAGAGGCGCTTGCAAGAAGCGAGCATTCGTTCTGAATGAGGGCGGCCGCTTGTATATTTAAGTGCGGCCTCCTGGTCGCTAGCTAAGCTGTGGGTTACCACCCACAGCTTAGCTAGCGAGATGCTTATTAATACAAAGCAGAGGATTATTACTCTAAAGTATCTCTATATATTGATCTTCAGGTGCTAACATCCTTTTATGGACTACTACACCAGAAATATTTTTTTTTTACCATAGTTATATCCTATAATTTCAACCAGAAAATGTAACAAAATGTAATAGGTGTTTCCTCCAGAGATAGGAATACCAGATATGTGTACTTAACCACGGGTCCTGACATACAGTAGTCAGTAGTAGAGCATAGTTACAGACTGATTAGCACACGGTCCGTGGATCACGAGAGGACTACAGGCTATAAAACTCTAAGTCATCTGGTTTGACATGATGAATTAATGCAAGTGAGAAGTTGAAAATATGATATCACATCCTTTATTAGGCTGTCTATGTTCCCGACAATACTTGTCACACATTACACAGAAAGCTGGAGAGAGCCCATATGTTGGTATCTGCTTCTTCACCATTTTCTTTTTTACATTTTTTTTTTTTTTTTTTTTAGCTCAGTAAACACTAATATATCCTTCATTAAACGAATGTACCATCTCTTAAATATGATAATAGCAGAGACCGGTTGTAGAGGAAGACCATTTTGCTGTGATTGCAGTTAAACCATGTTTGATTGATGCATGTTGTGATGATCTTATCTAACAAGCAAGGGTACACTGTGAAACAGTTTCTGATCAATAATGAACAACTGGAGGTACAGTAGATTTACTAAAGTTTCTAAAACAGACAAGTAGTGGTGTTCCCCATAGCAACCAATTAGATGGTGTCTATCATTTTCTAGAATGCAATAGAGAAATGATTGATATAATTTGATTGGTTGCTGTGGGTAATATCACCACTTGTCTGTTTTAGAAGGTTTTGTAAAACTACCCTACTGGCATGTTTTAATTATCCAATACTATCATGTGGATCAGCAAAGCACTTTTCTGCAGAATAAAGTGAATCTTGGCCATGGCAAGAGCAACGTAGCAATTACAGATTGTCTCACATTGACAGCCTTGACTATTGTGGTTCTGTCACATCACTGATTTTTACGGAACTTGTGAATGGAGCCTCTGTCACTGTCAGTGCTCTAGTGGTTGATAGTGGAGTAGTAATATAAGGAGTTGACTGGCAAAGTTTAGCCCAGTGGTATTGTCCAGTTTGTGCCATCACTAGAGGAAGAATTACAAAGCTACACATGTCTATTAATTCCACATTCATATGCTAAAAAACATGTTCTGCATTTTCCTGGAAGCCAGGCTATGATAACTTTTTATATGTTGGCTCTAAAACATTATTTTAATATTATTTATTTATTTTTTTTTGCATGTGGATTGAACATACGGCATCCACGTTGCCGAACCCAGCATTTCCCATTAGAAGACTCTGTAGTGTGTGCAATAGCAGATGGTGTAATTTCCATATGTAAGCTTTGTGTGTCACGCAAAATCAAGTGCATTAGTTTAATAAGGTTACATGATAATAAAAAAATCTAGATGTGCAGACTCTGATTTGTACGGATTTTCCGGCCAAAAATCGGGTCTCTTAAAGAGGCAAAATTTCATCTTTCATGGACAAAGTCCATGAAAGATGACGTTTTGCATCGTTCTGAGACCTGATATTTGGCCGGAAAAAAACAGAATTTGGCGGGAAAATGAGAACTAATCCGAGTCTGCACATCTCTACAAAAAATTATAATTTGCAATGTAGGCCTACAATTTTGGGATTACAAAAATGATGTTTACGACTCCAGTTAGTAACACACTGTCAGTAGTGGATAGTATGTGGGTTGTTCTTTCCTTTGTATAGCTGGGTCCAAGTTAATGGCCAACAAATAATACTAGTCGTGTAGTGGAAAGGGGAGGAAATAGTTTCTTATCACTATTCAAGCTGAGCTAGTAGCTTTCTCTGCTCTTCGGTGCATTTGGCTCCTGATTCAAGAGCAGAGCAGAATGTACCTCCGGACAGTCCCCGCAAATCAGCATTGGGACAGTTGTCAGATAGTGTTGCTCTTCTACCTGATCTTTCAACTTTGATTACTTCTTTCTGCTGGTAACTTAAGCTCAGTTGCTGCTTTTATTTAACATTAAATTAAAGCATTTGTGCATAATAAATATATAAAAAAGATAAAAGCATTTGGGGTAGACTTAGTGTTGCTCAAATTGCTTTCATTTATAACTAAATGCAGATATTCACCCTTATGCAGGGTTGTGGTGACCACACCACCTCTAACCTCTATCAGCACATACAGTATAGACCATGGGTTGGTTAGGGGATGCTGGAGCTCGGGATCCAGTCAGAAGCCCTAGGGATGGCCGGTCCTTACCTGCAGTGATGGATGAGTACTTCACAAAAGATTTATTGAAGTTGGCTCTATGATGGCTTTTTTTTTTACACATTGTTTTTCAGATGCTATATTAAAGATGTTTGGTTAAAATTACTGGATTTGGTGGTGTGCTGGTTCCTCAGGTTTTACCATTCTGGGAAATCTGGAGTATTGCCTATATATATATATATATATATATATATATATATATATATATATATATATATATATATATATATATATAATCACACTGAAGCTTAATATATATTTTGGGTGCTTGATCATATGTAGATATATAGCACCATCATTCCAGTAGTGCCAGAAAAGGCCAGCACACTGTTTTGCATATATAGTTTATAAAATAATATATCAATCCACATAATAAAGTGTCATAAATACCATCAGTTCACAAAAATTGGCATATACGTGCAAAGCAGACTCAGATATGGTTGGGTATGCGATTCCGGTGTACACAATGCCGGCGGTCAGAATCCTGGCACCACTCTTTATGACAAACATGCTTGATTTTTAGATTATTTATTTCTGTATTTTGTGCATTGTTAAGTGCATTTGAGTGTGGACTGAACACATTCAATCTACATCTCTATGTTCTCTGTTTTGAAGCCTATGAGGATAGAAAATCCTGCAGCTCAACATATAGCTAACATCATCAGTGCATATTACAGAAGATGAGTCTGCTAGCCATGTGGTGACATCTCCCACTCGTGATGTGTTAAAATGTTGGGAGGCAGGGGCATATATTTTGAGAGGAGGGGGCCTGTCTTCATTCCCATCTGGGGCACCCTCCTCTCTCCCCAGCAGTCGGCAGCAGATTGATGCGTTTGACCGCCAACCACAGCATCAGTAGACTCTGGGCACTTTAGTGTGCCCAGAGTCTACTGCACATGCGCAGGTCACCAGGGAAATGGCACTGCTGCCATTTTCCCTGCGATTTCATCACTGCGCATGTGCAAAACACAGATAAAAATGGCTGCAGTGGCCATTTTCCTGCGTTTTGTGCTGGGCTGAGACACCTGACACCTGACACCTGACACGGGACCTCGGAGAGGTAAGTATTAGATGATGTGGGTGCAGAGTGTGTGGTGCGGGCCACCCCTGCAACCATTATAGATACACCACTGTTGGTAGGGAAAGGAAGACATGCAGAAAGCTACAGACGAGATAAGGCCAGGTGCAAAGAGTAGTTACTTAGCTTCATGTAAAGATGATGTGGGCAAATGTGCTAATAAATGCAACTATATATGAAACTTCAAATTTTGGCTTTTGTTATAAGTTATGCAAATATAAGAGAAATGCACTGCTATATCTAAGAGGCATGTAATAAAATTCAAATGTAAACGTGCCCAAAAGCAATTCGTATGATCTATTTGTTTATGAAAACTAGAGATAAGCGGGTCTGGTTCTCTGAGAACCGGACCCACCCGAACTTAGATCTGAAAACAAGCCAAAACGTGTCATCCTCCCACTGTCAGATTCTCGTGGGTTTTGGATTATATAAAGGTCCCCGCAATTGGCGTCATTTTCACTCCGGCTGTAGAGAGAGGAGCTAGCAGACGTAGTCAGTCACTGTCCATCACTCAGTGTGTGTCTCCAGTCGGGGTCTTGGACTGAAGGCTTTTGCTGTGTTGTCCATAAAGGGACTTAGGCTGCAGTATAGGGGGGATTCCTTCAGTGGGTGCTGCAGCTGCTGTGTCACTTGTCCTGTCAATTAACACTGGCTGCAGTTGTGTTTTCTGTCCTGTCCATCTGCTAGGGCTGCAGTCCATAAAGGGGTGCTGTGTTGTCCAGGGAGAGTGCTCTATCAATTAGGGGTGCGCTTCCCCAGTGTAAAAAAAATAAAAGTGAGTGTTAGCAACTTAGCTGCGCTATTATTGTATGGGGACACTGCCGCAGTTTATCGTCCACTTATTTGTGACTCTGCAGGTGGACTGTCTGCACTCAGCAGAGGTGCTTTGTTGTCCATACAAAATGGGTGCTGTCTCGATAGCCCGAAAGATTTAGTGTAAAAGATTGCAGCACCAGCAAGTACTGTTGATTTTGCCCTGCCATCAGCTGAAGCAAGAGGTAGTAACTAGGTGGAGTTCTACCCTCTATATGCTTCAGCGGATGGAGGAGCAGCAAAAGGCCTTCCAAGGCTATACAATGGCCTATGACATAGGGAAAGGAGCGGGAATGCACCTTAGTTCAAATGCAGTGGAGAATAATTTCTGTGTTGTGCAAGGTTCTCAAACCCTTTGAACTTGCCACATGTGAAGTTAGTTCAGACACTGCCAGCTTGAGTCAGGTCATTCCCCTAATCAAACTTTTGCGAAAGCAGCTGGAGAAACTGAAGGAGCAGCTGAAATGGAGTGATTCCGCTAAGTATGCCGGACTTGTAGATCAATCCTTCATTTGGTTTGCCAAGACCCAAGGGTCAGCAATCTCTTGAAATCAGATCACTATATTTTGGCGACCATACTTGATCCTAGGTTTAAGTCATACCTTGTGTCTTTCTTTCCGACGGACATAAATCTGAAAAGATGCAAAGGGCTGTTGGTGAAAAAATTGTCAGCTCAAGCAGCACATGACACGGCAGCATCTCCTCCTTCAGTTTCTGTGGCTGCCAGGAAAAAACTAAATTTTCCTACGAGACCCACTGCTGATGATGCAGATCAGTCAGCAAAATCTAATGACATCTGGTTGGGTCTGAAAGAACTGCCTACAATTAGTGACATGTCTATGTGACTTTGTCTGATATGGTCACAGAGAATGGTGAATGATTATTTTGGGGATAACATCCAAATAGGCATGTCAGACAGTCTGTTTCACTACTGGCAGGAAAAAGAGGCAATTTGGAGTCCCTTACACAAACTGCCTTTGCTTTACTTAAGTTGCCCACCCTCCAGTGTGTACTCTGAAAGAGTTTTCAGCGCAGCTGAGAACCTTGTCAGTGATCGGCGTAGGAGGTTACTTCCCCAAAATGTGGAAAAGATGATGTTCATCAAAATGAATTACAAATTCCATGAGGAAGAACTTTACCAGCAATTAAGTAAAAAAAAAATACAGAGGCACCTGTAATGGTGGATTCCAGAGGGGACGAAGTAATATTGTGTGAAGAAAAGGATGTACACACTGATGATGATGATGATGATGACGACATCTGATCTTACCTATGTTGTAAAGCCAGTTTGTGTATGGGGATCATTGTCACCAATGTCCACTGCACATTGGCAGTTTGTTTTGTGGAGGTCCAAACAAACCAATAATTTCAGCCACCAGTGGCAGTCCCTGTCACTAAAGTGATTAAACTGTGAATGTCCTGTTTCATATATACAACATAAGAGTGGGTGGGAGGGCCCAAGGACAATTCCATTTTACACCTCTTTTCTTTGCATTGTGTGCTGTTTGGGGCATTGCTGCCTGACATTTTTAATTTTAGAGTTTATGAATGTCCAGAAATTGTAATGGCCACAGACAGCGTCTCCTGTATGCCCCTTTCATTTAAAAAAAAATAAAAAATTCTTAACAACCAAGTTTTTGGGATGGGTAAATATGAGCAGCAGAACAGAGCATCTTCCTGCCTGGATGTGTGCAATAAAGTGTTGTTTATATTGGTCACATACATACATATTTACATGGTACATACCGTGTTTCCCCGATAATAAGACACTGTCTTATTTTTTTTTTTTGTTAACAAAAATACCTTAGGGCTTATTTTCGGGGTAGGTCTTATATTAATTTTGACAGCAGTGCCCTTATGCAGGCACCCCCTTGCAGAAGTGTCCCATATGCAGGCCACCCCCTTGCAGGCCCCCTTGCAGAAGTGCCCCTTATGCAGGCCCCCCTTGCAGAAGTGCCCCTTATGCAGGCCACCCTTGCAGAAGTGCCCCTTATGCATGCCCCCCCCCTTGTGGAAGTGCCGCTTATGCATGCCTCCCCCTTGCAGGCCCCCTTGTGGAAGTGCCGCTTATGCAGGTCCCCCCCTGTAGCAGTGTCCCTTATTGCAGTGCACTTACCTGACTCGCAACCGTCCGGGATGTCGCTCTCACCTGCGCGCTGACTGGATCTAACATGATCCAGCAGGCTCGGCTGCACAGGATCCTCAGCGCGCGGGTGACGTCATGATGTCACCCGCGCACTGCATGACTGGGAACGCTGGTCTCTGCAGCGTTCCCAGCTGAAAATGAGTTCAGGTAGGTCTTATTTTCGGGGTAGGGCTTAATTTGGACCGGGTTTCAAAATTAAGGGTAGGTCTTATTTTCGGGGTAGGTCTTATTATCGGGGAAACACGGTACAAAGCTTAAAGCAGGCTGAGGTAACCTGAAGCACTCCACCTGTTGTTGACAAATTACTTCCAGTAGGCCCAGCAAACATCACAAATGCTGGGCGTTCTAGTTCAGCTGGAGAACTATAGGCTGCTTTCCTCTGATGTAAACATCAAGTCTTGGTGCAATTATCCCTAACATCCTCCCTGAGTACAAAGAAAACGTGCAGATCAAAAATGTCTTTTAGGAACTGAAAAGTTGATGCTAGATTGATCTTCCCTCGTAATTTTTTTTAAGAATCAAAACATTAAAATAAATTAATTAAAAATTAATCAATCCGTCCTTTCCCTGTCTTCAGTCCATAAACATATTCCGACTCCTTCGGGCCTCTAACCTAGTTAAAGAAAACATCTTGGTTTTTAAAATTCCTAGGTGTCGTATAGTTTATTAAACTGCTATCCTGTCTACCACTGCAATGCCACTCTGAGCCATGTTGGAAGCTGCACTGCCAAATGTTAGTGCTGTCGATTGCTGTCACTTAGCTTAGTCAGCCAGCTAGCTGGATGCAACCTTTTGGCCCTAAACTAGATGAAAAAAAAATCAATATTGTGAGGTGGTCAAAATTGACTGGACATAAAAGTTATTGAGGTTACTAATACTGTAGGAACAGAAACAGGCCCGAATGATGTGAGTTTAGCTGTTTTTATGATTTTTTAATAAAAAAATACAGATCCAAAACCAAAACACGCAAGGGGTGGGTTTGGCAAAAACAAATCCAGATTCAAAACAAAAGGAGATACAGATCCAAAACCGAAACACGGGGGTCGGCGCACATCCTTAATGAAAACACACTGATGTGCCTTATTACCAATGCAAGGAAATGATATCAATGATCCCAGTTGAATGTATATATATGTTTTCTTTTATATAACCGCTTCATAAAGGGGGAAGGTGCAATTGGGGAGATTGCAAGGGGTAAATTTACTAAGATTCGAGTTTGGTCGAGATGACAATCTCGGGTAAGTTTAAGCATGTTTTTCATCTTGCATATTTATTTACTAAAGACAAACTCTGGGGAGTTTGGGAGTGATTTCTTTAATCTCAATCCTAAAACTCGGGTGAGATCGCAAACTCGAAACAACTCACCATCGGGCAAACTTGGAAGTACTTTTCATGTAAGAAATACAACTCGCAAATTTACCTAGAATCGAGATTACAATCTCGGGTGAGATTGTAGCAAACTCGCAGAGAAATTGAAGTTTAAAACACTCCACCTCCTGAGCTGTGAGTTTGCCAGAAATATACACAGATCAGTGTGATATGTGTATGTTTCTGCATGTGTACTTAATTTAAAGTGTTTATATTTTAAAAAATTATGTAGGGTCCCCCCCCAAAAGCATAACTAGCCCCGGACTGCTCAGCAAGTCTTGGTTCCAAAAATTATGGGGAACAAAACGAATAGGGTTCCACTGTACTTTAGGAACCAACACCTGGCTGCAGGGGCTGTGCTGGTTTTAAATATAGGGGAAAAAAATGTTTTGACGTCCTCCTATATTTAAAACCAGCACTGGATTCAAACCGACCGGGGTATAATGTCACAGCCAGGAGACCCTATTACTGGGTCTCCATGGCCAAAACATTTGCACCCCAAGCCGGGGATCTCAGGGGAGGTGAGGACATGAAGGGGTCCCCCCTCTCCCGAAACCCCAGGCTTGGTCTGAAGCTCGGGGCTCTTCCCCGCACCCCTGGGCTGTGGGCACGGGAGTAATAAAGTGTTAAATAGTTATAAACTATTGTATTTTACAGTGGAACTACAGGTGCCAGCATGCCTGTTCTTTTGCAGTTGTGGAACTACAAGTGCCAGCACCCATACCTCCACTGTAAAATAAATCGTTAAAAAAAGACATAACACACACACCGTTTAAAGTAAAACTTTATTACACACCTACCTACCTCACTCACACATACTTACCTGTTGCCAGCTGGTCTGTCCCCTTGTCTCATGTAGAATCCATTTGGATGTACCTGGAATAAAGATGTGACACTCGCCTCCATCCTCGCGCTGCTCTCCGTTGCATCCAGGGGTCTTGGCAATATAACAAACAGAGTAACGAAACCCATACGGGCAAGTATTGGTATGTGTTGTCACAAACACCAATACTTTAATACTTTGCGAATGACAGCTGACGGGCCTCCTTGGGAAATCCCATGGCCCACCAGCCAATCAGAGGCCGCTTTACATATAGCAGCCACTCATTGGCTGGTTATACGTGGGTTCCAGGACCAGATGAGCAGTCTGGGGCTGGTTATGCTTTTAACCCTTCTTTGACATGTATAACACACAAGCAGCCTTCACATATCTCACTGATATGTGCAGGTTACTGGCTTGGGAGAGTTTTGTAGAGAGAAAGACTGCCATCTCAGGTGAGTAATCTCATCTAAACTTGCTACTCGGAGAAGAAATCTCTATCTGCTTCACCATCGGATAACTCACTTTCAGGTAAACTTCTTAGCAAATTTGCGAGTTTAAAAACGGGAAAATCACCCGAGTTTCGGTGATGCAAATCGAGTTTAAAAAGAAACAAACTCGATCAGACTCAAATCTTAGTAAATTTACCCCCTAGACTCTACAAGGAGACAGGGAGATTGCTGCTATTTCAGGGTGTCTCCCTGACAATGAGGGAGAGTTGGCAAGTGTGATCTAGTTTAAGTGAACAATTAACAATATAATTGTTTACCTGTATGCAGGGTTCCTTTATTTGGTGAGCCAGGTGCACATCCATGAGACGGGCAGAGTTAAGGTGCCCATACACTGTGCGATAAAGCAGATGATCCGACGGATTGGTAAGATTTGGCTGCTATATCATACCATGTATGGGCATGGTACATAGCGTGCATCCCTGGGGGTTGCACATCACACCCCCATATCTTACTGCTGGTTCAGTCGATCTGGGGATGTGGTGTGCGATCCCATGCAGCGCTTTTCGGGCAGTCCCCAGACCGTGTGTGGGGACCGCCCGATATGTCTGACGTTGGATCCCCCATCGTGTCACAATGTACATATCGCACCGTGTATGGCCAGCTTTAAGCTGCATACACACAGTACGGTCTGTACCACCAACGACTTCAAAGATATCTTTCAGTGAAGTCATCCTGCCACATCTCTGAACAGGCAAAGTGGACAATATCGTGCAAGTTGGCCTGCATGTACAGACGATCATATTTATCGTTATCGTTCATGGCAGAATGTTAGCTACATGCCCCCCTGTGACCTAAATGTCTGTGACATGCCCCACTTTGTGCCCTAAAATAACCACAGCATCTGCTCCCCACTTGCCCCCTGTGCCACATATACCCCCAGCATCTTTGACATGCTCACTCCACAGCAGGTTTTTCCCCAAATGCCCCGTGTGCCAAACTCCCCCAGCAGCATCTTCCCCACAATCCCCCCTCTGCCCAAAATGCACCCAGCTGTCCCCCAACTGCATGCTCCACATATACCCCTGTGCTCCAAATGCCCCAGCACCTTTTTCCCTATCACCTGTGCCCCAAAAGTCTATGGTATGCCCCCTACACATCAGTGTGTTCATCACATGCCCCACTTTGTGCCACACGTCCCCAGTGTTTGTGACCAGCCCCCTACAGCAGCATGTTCCCCAAATACCTAGAGTCTCCCTGACATGACCTTTTGTGTGCCCTATATGCTACAAGCATTTGCCCCCCATCTGCGTTTCCTCAACATATCTCCCTGTGCCATGCACCCTCCACATCAGTGGGCTCTCCACATGTCCCACATCCCTGTCTGCTTCTTACCTTACTCATCTGTCTTGATGAACTTGACAGTAGACCGCGAAAGCTATGCTGCTGCAGCTGCAGGACCCGGAGACACTGTATGTAACCTATGACTGAGATCGGTCACAGGGACTGATCACATGATCGGATAACACCCTTAACCCGGAGCTTGTCTGCCGCCCCATCGCATTTCCTCACTGTCAGCGCTGCTGCATGGCCTCCTCACTATGGCATTCCATGTGGCCGCGTATGCGGCGCTATGGACGGGCCGGCCCTCACCGTGACCAGTCACCTGACAGGCTGCGCTGCCCGATTGGAGCTGAGCTCCGATCGCGGCAGTCAGGGGGTGGGGGAGCTGCTTAGCCGAATGCCCCTAGGCATTCAAGTCACCCTAAGCATTTGCTTAGAATGCCTATGCCTAGGGCCGGCTCTGCTCCCTGTCTTCCTTCAGTAACTGACATCAATGCATAATGCTGAGCCAGCCGAGAGACAAGAGATCGGACGTATCAAGCCTTTGAGAGAGACTAAGTGGAGTAGTTGTCCAAAGCAACCAATCAGCTCCAAACTGTCATTTTCAAAGATTGTGCTAGATAAAGGACAGAAGATGAATGGTTGCTTTGGGCAACTTCTCCACTTCATCTCGTTCAAAGGCTTGATGCATCTCCCCCTTAGTAATATATTAAAGGAAACCACCACCAGGACTGATATAGCTAACACCGGCACAGACACAGCAGAATATGACAATTAACATATATCAAACTTTATGCGCTTGATTCTACTAATGTATTGCATTATTGCTGGTCGTTCAAAATGAAGAATTATATTTAAATAAACCACCACTGGCTGAGTGGCATTATGTCACTCATTCAGTGTTAGCAGCCCCAACCATTGGCATAATAGGCACTGAAAGGGGGGCAGGTACTAATTACCTGGGCCCGGGCTTTTTGGAGGGACCCGAGTCCACCACGGCCCCCCTCACTCTTACCTGTCAGCAGCCTGTGTCTACACCCCAGCACATGCTGCTGTGTGCTGGGCTGCAGTAGGGTCAGGGAGGCTGCTGCCACTGAGTAGCAGCAGCAGTCTCCTCTGCCTGTGCAGAGGGGGTGGTGAGCAATCACACTTATCATGCCCTACCTCTTCCCCCCTATATCTCGCAGTGCCCCCTCCTCAGTGCAGTGCTGCAAAGAATTTTTTTTACTTTGGTTTTCTAAGTGGGTCATGCCCATACCTCCTGCAATTAGGCCATGCCCCCCGAGAGTATTTGGGCCCAGGATGGCCCTCTATGGTGCTAATAGCAGCTTTGGTCTTATATTGGTTGGGTGGATCAGGGTTAGGGTGCAGATTGTTATATTTACTGTATGCTATTCACATACAGTATGGTTGCACAGTCGTTAGCATTGCTGCCTCACAGTGCAGCGATCTTGGATTTGGTTCATACCAAAAGACCTATCTAAGTAGATTTGTTTTTGTTCACCCCAGGTTTCTAGGTCTAGGGGTTTGGGCTGGGTATTGAAGAGTCAGTAAGTCAGTCAGTCAGGACATTTGAGATAGCAACTATCACAAGGGCTCTACTCCAACCCTCTTCTTTGTCAAGTGCCACAACATCACATTAGAATGGCATCTGACTGCACCCTCAGCAATAATGTAAGATACTATTAGTTCTATCAGGCAGGGTCGGCCCTAGCCAATTTGTTGCCCTAGGCAAGATTTTGGCTTGTGCCCCCTAGCACCGCCACTAGTTCCGCCTCTAACCCAGCACCCCACTCCCAGCAGCACAGATCACAGCAGCAGCCAGCAACACCCATCACATTCACCCGTAGCAATCCTCACCCAGCACAGCGGCCCTCACCCAGCAGCACAGATCACAGCTGCAGCACCCATCACCCCTCACCTGGCCAGCACACAGCACCTCTCACAGCAGTCAGCTCAGCACCCCTCACTCATGCTTAGCTGACTTAGTAAAAAACTCACTCTTAAGAGCTGCCAGACTACCTCTGAAGCCATGCGTACGCCCTCAACTGCAGTTGTTTCCCCAGCTCCTAGTCATTCCTGTGCATGGTGGCTGGCACATACATTGCACCCAAAGGAAAATAAACACATTGCCCCAAACAGAGAATAATTCAAACATATTGTCCGTCTTGCATTATCCACTGACAGAGGCCCCCATTAAACAATGAAGCATAACCTCTTTAGCACTCGCTGAAGGGGTTATGCCTCCCTTTCTTGATTTAACAAACAACAGTAACATAAGATTACCGCTGTTTGTCAAGCAGCACTCTCACCATCTTTTAGATGACGAGAGCGATGCGTTCCCCATTGCTGGCAATGGAAACCCCGCGGTGCCTTTCCGGCTTCTGCGAAGCCTTCCAGGTACTGCTGGATCCCCGTGTCATGCGCAGGCAAACCATTGGAGAACCCCGCCGATGAGGAGGACTTTATGGGATCTCGTCGGAGAGGTAAGTATTGATAAATACCAGTGGCATTTTCGTTTGTATCACAGTGATACTAAATGAAAATTGCCGCTGGTATTTTCATTTGTTTACAAATGTGGCTCAGTGCTGTTATATTTGGTAGGAGAGCCAGACAAAAGAGGATTGTGAAAAAAAAATAAAATATATATATATTATATACACAAACACATATACTGTGTGTATGTATATATATATATATATATATATATATATATATACATACATACACACACACACACATGTACTGTAAATATATACACACACACATATACTGTAAATATATATACACACATATACTGTATATACAGTCAGGTGCATAAATATTGGGACATTGACAGATTTTTCATATTCTGGCCTCTATTCACCATCACAATGGCTTTGAAATGAAACAAACAAGTTGTGCTTTAACTGCAGACTTTCAGATTTAATTTGAGGGTAATTACATCCAAATCAGGTGAACGGTGAAGGAATTACAACGGTTTCTATATGTGCCTCCCACTTTTTAAGGGGCCAAAAGTAATGGGACTATCAACTCAAAAGCTATTTCATGGACAGGTGTGGGCTATTCCCTCATTATTTCATTATCAATTAAGCAGGTAAAAGGTCTGGAGTTGATTCTAGGTGTGACATTTGCATTTGGAATCAGTTGCTGTCGACTCTCAATATGAGATCCGAAGAGCTGTCACTATCAGTGAAGCAAGCCATCATTAGGCTGAAAAATCAAAACATACCCATCAGAGAGATAGCAAAAACATTAGGTGTGGCCAAATCAACTGTTTGGAACATGCTTAAAAAGAAAGAACGCACCAGAGAGCTCAGCAACACCAAAAGACCCGGAAGACTAAAGAAAACAACTGTGGTGAAAGACAGAAGAATTATTTCCCTGGTGAAGAAAAACCCCTTCACAACAGTTGGCCAAATCAAGAACACTCTCCAGGAGGTAGGTGTATATGTGTCAAAGTCAACAATCAAGAGAAGACCACAAGAGTGAATATAGAGAGTGAGCCACAAAAACAGGAAGACCAGATTAGAGTTTGCCAAACAACATCTAAAAAAGCCATTACAGTTCTGAAACAACATCCTATGGACAGATGAGACAAAGATCAACTTGTACCAGAGTGATGGGTAGAGAAGAGTATGGAGAAGGAAAGGAACTGCTCATGATCCAAAACATACCACCTCATCAGTGAAGCATGGTGGTGGTAGTGTCATGGCATGGGCATGTATGGCTGCCAATGGAACTGGTTCCCTTGTATTTATTGATGATGTGACTGCTGACAAAAGCAGCAGAATGAATTCTGAAGTGTTTCGGGCAATATTATATGCTCATATTCAGTCAAATGCTTCAGAACTCATTGGACGGCGCTTCACAGTGCAGATGGACAATGACCCGACGCATACTGCAAAAGCAACCAAAGAGTTTTTTAAGGCTAAAAAGTGGAATGTTATGCAATGGCCAAGTCAATCCCCTGACCTGAATCCGATTGAGCATGCATTTCACTTGATGAAGACAAAACTGAAGGGAAAATGCTCCAAGAACAATCAGGAACTGAAGACATTTGCAGTAGAGGCCTGGCAGACCATCACCAGGGATATTAAACCCAGCATCTGGTGATGTCTATGCGTTCCAGACTTCAGGCTGTAATTGCCTGCAAAGGATTTGCAACAAAGTATTAAAAAGTGAAAGTTAGATTTAGGATTGTTTAGTTTGTCCCATTACTTTTGGCCCCTTAAAAAGTGGGAGGCACATATAGAAACCGTTGTAATTCCTACACCGTTCACCTGATTTGGATGTAATTACCCATAAATTAAATCTGAAAGTCTGCAGTTAAAGCAGATCTTGTTTGTTTCATTTCAAAGCCATAGTGGTGGTGAATAGAGGCCAAAATATGAAAATTCAGTCAATGTCCCAATATTTATGCACCTGACTGTGATAGATAGATAGATAGATAGATAGATAGATAGATAGATAGATAGATAGATAGATAGATAGCTCTATCTATCTATCTATCTATCTATCTATCTATCTATCTATCTATCTATCTATCTATCTATCTATCTATCTATCTATCTATCTATCTATCTATCTATCTGTTTATATATACTACATGGAAGGAAATGGCACTCCACGACTAATGAAAAAACTGCAGACAAAACGGTGTCTTAATAGTCAACGTTTCACACGTGTGTGTGTATATATATATATATATATATATAGATCTCTCAAGATAGCTATATACATGCTGTATATGCTCACACACAAATGTAATATACTGTACTGTAAATGTATAATGTACCAGGAGCAGGGCAGGCAATCAGGTCACAGGGCTGGTTTGGCTCAGGCTGTGTGTGCTGGGCTTTTCTTTTTTAGCGCCGGGGACTGTCACAAAACGTCAGAGCCCCGGCGGCAACTGCAGGAGCAGAACAGACACCCGCGCTGGGGGAGAGATGACCAGAGGTGAGTGGACACAGAGAGACCTCCTCCTCCCGGCCCGACTTCTTTTCCGCTTCAGTACGGCCCGCGCGGCAGCGCCGCAACTGCCAGTGCCGGCGTACTATGAGTCAGTCTGATTCACAGTTTGTACCTGACTGGGGGCGGCTGCAGGCCCCTTCATAGTGGCGGCTCGACCGTGGTGCCAGGTACCGGCCGCCGCTAGTTCCATCAGACCAGCGTCCATTTCAGTTGCTGTCCCTGCCAAAAATCTCCTCCGGCCCTAGGCTTGGAGTGCCCCAAGGCATTTGCCTATGTTGCCTATGCCTAGGGCCGGCTCTGCTATCAGGAGTATGGCCACCCCATGCACTGTGTCCCGAGGACTGGGAGACACTGCTGCCCAATTGCGAGGGGTATGAGCGCCCATACACGGGGGACTAGATCCGGCAATTGACCTGGCAAGTCCCTATTTCAGGAGCTGATACAGACCTGATTAATAACTACATCGATGTACAGGCTTCTCCAGATGAATTCACTGGGACCGGGCAAGTAACTCCGTGCATGGAGCTATATCTATTTTTGGTATATTTTTTCTTGGGTCAAACTCGTGGAGGCTGTGTATTTATTAACATCTAATACAAATGTAACTATCAAACAGCAGCTCCATGACCATATGAACAATTGAGTGTGGTAATATCAGCAGTACAGGTATCACAGATTTTTTCTGATTACAAGCTACATCAGCTGATTACATATACCAGAATTTCTAGTGGTGAGTGCACTCCCAAATCCACCTGCATTATGATATAAGTACTTTAATTTTCTATATCAGGAACCTGTGCTGTCATATTTATTGAACACCGAGAGCAGCCTGCTGTTCCTCAAATGACATACTGTAGCACAAGTTGATATTGCTACATTCAGTTTTACCAGATACAGATAAGGCGCATATCCACTACACAATAAAAATGAACGATTATGACATCATTATCGTTCAATCATTCATTAATCATGCAGTGAATATGCCGGCAAAGACCAGCGATGTGTGCTCCCGCTGGTCATTCTCGGCATCTGTCATTGTCTGCACATGCAGGGCAACCTGCTGATATCAACAGGTTGTGCATGTTCGGGGATGAGGGAGGGTGTCTGCACTGAACGACATATCGTTCAGTGTGGGCACATTATCCACTGCACAGTATGATGAACGATTGCGTTGTAATCGTACAGTCGTTCTACACTTGTGTAGTGGATATGCACCTTTACAATCTTAGAGAAGTTGTTACAATAGTAACATTTATTTGAACAAAGTGTTATTATTCATCTTTGTGTCTAAACCAGTTATGTTATTTATTCATATCAACTGTTTTTATTCATAACTTTGGAATAAATGTTTCTATGGTAATTTTTCAATCTATTAGCGCTCTCTCCTTACTTTGTTTTTTTCTTTATTATAAGGCTTTTCCTTATTTCAAGTTAGCAGCAATAAGATTGTCTAGGTGCTAAGGGCGTATAGGCACCTTCACCCACTCTATTCCCCCCCAAAAAACCTAATGCTAACCCCACTACGCTGCTTAAACCTAACCCTCCCCCCGCAGCTAACACTAAGGGCGCCCCGGACTTTCCTTGTTCGGGCTGTTGTCCCTCTGTTTTCCGGTGTCGGGATTAAGATAGGCAAAGGTATTTCGATGCCTATCTTAAGTGCCTTTTCGGGTTTCCTCTGGCAGGATTGAGAATGGCAGCATCGCGACCGCCAGTCTCATAAATACATTCCGTCCCAACCAACACGCCTTTGTACAAATGCGTTTGTTGTTTTTTTATGTCAATGAAAATTGTTTGCAGAAACAAAAAACAACAACTTAATTTACTTAATTCTTGATGCTAGCACACTCTTTTACACCAGAGGCATAAAATAAACTAAGCATATAAGTTAACCACTTAACTGTCTGATTTTTTTCCCAAAAACTGCACGGAAATTTGTCATTTTTTTATGATTGAATGAGGTCAAGACAACTGTACCATCGATAGCCGAAGGGTTCAACCGCAGCCGCCGATGTTTCCTTAACATCTGTTGGGGGGCTGCCATCGTTGGTGAAGCAATGGTGCCCTTCAGCGATGGCAAAACCACTTGTCACAGACTATCGGTTTGTAAACCATCGATGGTCAGTGACCATCCCATGTATACTGTATAGGGGTGAGCGGGTTCGGATTTTTGAAATCCGAAACCCCCGAGCCACCCCGATCCGAGGCCGTTCCGAGTCAGGCTCGACTTTTCCCGTCTGACTCGGATCTGAAATCGAGGCAAAACGTCATCATCCCGCCTTCCGGGTCTCGCGGGTTTTGGATTCTATATAAGGTACCTGCGTCGGCCCCATTTTCTCACTCGGCTGTGGACAGTGAAGAGGGAGGGTGGGAGTTAGGGCTGGCTGGGCTGTGTAGTGTAGTGTAGTGTAGTGTTGTGCTGTGCTGCTGTTGTCCATAGGGGCTGTGTCCACTCCTCCAAAGTCCATAGGGGCTGGCTGTACTGTGTTGTGCAGTCAGTTGTCCATAGGGGCTGTGTCCACTCCAAAGTCCTGTGCAGTGTCCCAGTCCTAAAGGGGTGCTCTGTCCATGAGGGGTGCTCCCCCAGAGTGCAAAAAAAATAAATATTTTTACTGTGTTTGTGAATTGTATGCGCAGTAGCCGCAAGTGCATCAACAAAGTAGCGCCAAGCGTGCGCCTGTGTCATAAGTAAAGGGGCGGCTGGCTTGTCCATTAAAGGGTGCTGTAACCCCAAAAGTGCACTCCAAAAAAAATAAAAAAATATATTTTTTTGTGAATTGTGTGCGCAGTAGCCGCACGTGCACCTGTGTCATAGGTAAAGGGCCGGCTGGCTTGACCGTTAAAGGGTGCTGTAACCCCCAAAGTGCACTCCAAACCAAATAAAAAAATATTTTCTGTGTTTGTGAATTGTGTGCACTGTGGCTGCACGTGCATCAACAAAGGAGCAGCGCCAAGCGTGCGCCTGTGTCCCATAAGTAAAGGGCTGGCTGGCTTGTCCGTTAAAGGGTGGTGTAACCCTCAAAGTGCGCTTCACAAAAAATAAAAAATTCTCCTTTTTTTTTTCTGTCTTTGCGAATTGTGTGGGCTGTAGCTGCACCTGCATCCTCAAAGCAGCAGCGCCAAGCGTGTGTCTGTCTGTTAAAGGGTGGTGTACACCCCAAAGTGCACTCCAACAAAAATAAAACATTTTCTTCTGTGTTTGTGAATTGTCTGCACTGTACGTGCATCCTCAAAGCAGCAGCGCCAAGCATGCATCTGTCTGTTAAAGGGTGGTGTAACCCCCAAAGTGCACTCCAACAAAAATAAAACATTTTCTTCTGTGTTTGTGAATTGTCTGCACTGTACGTGGATCCTCAAAGCAGCAGCACCAAGCATGCATCTGTCTGTTAAAGGGTGGTGTAACCGTCAAAGTGCGCTCCACAAAGAATGAAAATTTCTTTTTTTTTCTGTCTTGTGAATTGTGTGGGCTGCAGCTGCACGTGCATCAACAAAGGAGCAGCGCCAAGCGTGCGCCTGTGTCCCATAAGTAAAGAGCCGGCTGGCTAATTTCTTAAAGGGTGGTGTAACCCACAAAGTGCACTAGTCTCCAACAAAAATAAAAAATTATTTTCTGTGTTTGTGTGCGCCTTAGCTGCACGTATATATCAATATAACATAAATGCAGGACCAAACTTTCTCCGATAAAAATAAAATAGGGAAAGATCAAGAACCACTTCCTCCTAGTGCTGAAGCTGCTGCCACTAGTCATGACATAGACGATAACATGCCATCAACGTCATCTGCCAAGGTCGATGCCCTATGTCATAGTAGAGGGCACATACAATCCCAAATGACAAAGTTCAGGAAAATGACCTTAAAAAAACATTTAAATCATCTGAGGAGAAACGTAAACTTTCCACCATTTGCACGCCCTCTGCAAGTGCTGAAAGGAGCACCCACAGTCCACTTGCTGATATGCAAATTGAAGATGTCACTGTTGAAGTACAACAGGATGAGGATACTGGTGTAGCTGGCGCTGAGGAGGAAGTTGGCGAGGAGGATTCTGATGGTGATGTGGTTTGTTTAAATCAGGCTCCGGGGGAGACAGTTGTTGTCCGTGGGATGAAAAAGCCCATCACGGTCATGCCTGGGCAGAAGACCAAATATTCCACCTCTTTGGTCTGGCAATATTTCTATCCAAATCCGGACAACAACTGTCTTGCCATATGTACCATATGTAAAGGTGAAATAAGTAGGGGTAGGGACATTAACCACCTAGGAACATCCTCCCTTATACGGCACCTGCAGCGCGTTCATAAAAAGTTACTGTCAAGTTCAGAAACTTTGGCTAAGACCATAAGCAGTCAAGGGACGCCTAAATCCCGTTGTCCTGTTGTAGCCAAGTGCCTGCAAACCACACCGACAACTCCCTCCTCATCAATTTCCTCCTTAGTCAGGATCGGAAGTAGTCCTACAGGCCATGTCACTGGAATGACTGACTCTCCTATCCGGGATTCCTCCGGAGGATCCTGCATTGCTACGCCTCCTGCTGCTGCTGCTGCTGTTGCTGCTGGGAGTCGTTCATCATCCCAGAGAGGAAGTAGGTACACCACTACTTTTACTAAACAATTGACCCTCCAACAGTCCTTAGCGAGAAGGATGAAGTACGACAGCAGTCATCCTGAAGCAAAACGTATAACTGAGGCCTTGACTGCTATGTTGGTGTTAGACGTGCGTCCGGTATCCGCCATTAGTGCAGTGGGATTTAGACAATTGATGGAGGTAGTGTGTCCCCGATTCCAAATCCCGTCTAGATTCCACTTCACTAGGCAGGCGATACCGAGACTGTACAGAAATGTCAGAAAAAGTGTCCCCAGTGTCCTAAAAAATGTGGTTGTACCCAATGTCCACTTAACCACGGACATGTGGACAAGTGGAACAGGGCAGACTAAGGACTATATGACTGTGACAGCCCACTGGGTAGATGTATCACCTTATGCAGCAATAACAGCAGCGTCACCAGTAGCAGCATCTCAGAAGCGCCAGCTCTTTCCAAGGCAGGCTACGCTGTGTATCACCGGTTTCAGTAAGAGGCACACCGCCAACAACCTCTTAGAGAAACTGAGGGAAATCATCACCCAGTGGCTTACCCCACTTAGACTCTCCTGGGGATTTGTGATATCTGACAATGCCACCAATATTGTGCGGGCATTACATCTGTGCAAATTCCAGCATGTCCCACGTTTTGCTCACACAATAAACTTGGTGGTGCAGAATTTTTTGAAAAGCGACAGGGGCGTGCAGGAGACGCTTTGGGTGGCCTGAAAAAATTCTGGCCACTTTCGCCATTCAGCAACTGCGTGCCGAAGACTGGAGCGCCAGCAAACACTCTTGAACCTGCCCCGCCATCACCTAAAGCAAGAGGTTGTGACGCGGTGGAACTCAACCCTCTATATGCTTCAGAGGATGGAGGAGCAGCAAAAGGCCATTCAAGCCTATACATCCACCTATGACATAGGCAAAGGAGGGGGTATGCACCTGACTCAAGCGCAGTGGAGAATGATTTCCGTGTTGTGCAAGGTTCTCCAGCCCTTCGAACTTGCCACACGTGAAGTCAGTTCAGACACTGCCAGCTTGAGTCAGGTCATTCCCCTCATCAGGCTTTTGCAGAAGCAGCAGGAGAAAAGTGCAGGAGGAGCTAAGACGGAGCGATTCCGCTCGGCATGTGGGACTTGTGGATGAAGCCCATTCGCTTTGCCAGGATTCCAGGGTGGTCAATCTGTTGAAATCAGACCACTACATTTTGGCCACTGTGCTCAATCCTAGGTCTCTCTTTCCGGCCGACACAAGCCTGCAGAGGTGCAAAGACCTGCTGATGAAAACACTGTCAGCTGAAGCGGAACGTGACATGTCAACAGTTCCTTCATTTTCTCTCACAACTGGGGCTGCCAGGAAAAAACTTAGGTATCCTAAGTATCCACTGGCGGTGATGCAGGGCAGGCAGGACCAAGTTTGGACATCTGGTCCGGACTGAAGGACCTGGCAACAATTTCTGACATGTCTGCTGTCACTGCATATGATACTGTCACCATTGACAGAATGGTGGAGGATTACATCGGTGACAGCATCCAAGTAGGCATGTCAGACAGTCCATACCTGTACTGGCAGGAAAAAGAGGCAATTTGGAGGCCCCTGAACAAACTGGCTATATTTTACCTGAGTTGCCCCCCCTCCAGTGTGTACTCCGAAAGAGTGTTTAGTGCAGCCGGGAACCTTGTCAGCGAAAGGCGTAGGAGGTTGCTTCCACAAAATGTGGAGAAGATGATGTCCATAAAAATGAATTATCAACTCTTCCAGGGAGACCAGCCTCCAGAACGTACAGAGGGACCTGTGGTGGTGGATTCCAGCGGGGACAAATTAATACTCTCTGAGGATGAGGATGTACACAACACTGAAGAGGGTGAGGAATTGGTAGATGAGGAGGATGGGGATGACATCTTGCCTCCGTAGAGCCAGTTTGTGCAGGGACAGATTAATTGCCAGCTTGTTTTGTGGGGGCCCAAACGAACCAATCATTTCAGCCACAGTCGTGTGGCAGACTCAGGCGCTGAAATGATTGGTTTGTTAAAGTGTGCATGTCCTGTTTATACAACATAAGGGTGGGTGGGAGGGCCCAAGGACAATTCCATGTTGCACCTCTTTTTTTTCTTTGCATTATGTACTGTTTGGGGCCTAGTTTTCCAAACTGCCATCCTGTCTGCCACTGCAGTGTCACTCCTAGATGGGCCACATATTTGTGCTGCCCACTCGTGTCGCTTAGCATAGTCATCCAGCTACCTCGGTGCAACCTTTTGGACATAAAAACACTATTGTGAGGTGTTCAGAATAGACTGGAAATGAGTGGAAATTAAGGTTTTGGAGGTTAATAATAGCATAGGAGCAGAAAAACCCACAAATTCTGTGATTTTAGCTGTTTTTATGCTTTTAAAAAAAAAAAAATACAGATCCAAAACACAAAACCCAGAACCCAAAACACGGACGGGTGGTTTTGGCATAACCAATCCAGATCCAAAACACGAAGAAAGATCCAGATCCAAAACCAAAACACGAAAAGTGGCCGGTGCACACCCCTAATACTGAATAGTATGCCATCCTTAATCGGAGGCACTGTATTGCGTCTTCATGAATACAGGACCACCATAATATATATATATATATATATTTTTTTTTTTTGCATGGACAAGAAACATTACGGTTTCACATGTCCCATTAAGGCTTCTTGGACATGATCTAAAATTTCACAAAACCTGCTGAATGTCAGGACTGCGACTATTTCAGTTCATAAAGATAGATTACTTTTTCCAGAGTTCCTTTGTGGTCGTTGGAGGAGCTATCCTGCTTGCTGGCGTTCTTTAAAGTGATCATCTGTTTCCAAGGTGTTGTCAGGTTGTGGGATTCCTAGATTGCTCTTTATTTCAAACCTGATTCCATTTGGGTCACATTTCTGAACTTCCTATGGATCACAGACCTCTAGTATAAAGCCTGTTACTAACTGTGTCTCAGTGTCTGTGCAACATTACTTTCAGGTCTTTCTTGGACTCCTGCCAGATCCCTGCTGAGCCTGTGGGTTGCTGTGGACTTTGCTATATCTCCACTCATGTTCCAGCTAATCTTCTGATGCCAGTTACCAGCCGCACTACAGAGCCCATTGCCTAAGTATTGCTTTCTGCTCCACTGCCGTGGTTTCACCTTTAGCTGCACTATTTACTTTACCTATTGCCTCTCAATCCTGTGGACATCGAATCCATCTTCGTTACAGTTATCAACTGTGCCATTACAGTTATCATCACCACATCACGGGGCTCAGCCTCGTTCTGGTTTCTAGCCACACTGCAGGACTCATCCCCATTCCGGAACCACACCGCTTCACAGGGCTCAACCCTGCTTCAACCTTCATTGCATCATGGGGCTCAACCCCACTCCGGATTCTAGTTACACCGCAGGGCTCAACCCTGTTCCAGAACCACACCGCTTCGCAGGGCTCAACCCTGCTTCAACCTCATCGCATCACAGGGCTCAGCCCTGCTCTGATCTCACCGCATCACAGGGCTCAACCCTGCTCCGACCTCACCGCTTCACAGGGCTCAACCCTGCTCCGACCTCATCGCATCACAGGGCTCAACCCTGCTCCGACCTCATTGTATCACAGGGCTCAACCCTGTTCTGACCTCACCGCATCACAGGGCTAAACCCTGCTTCAACCTCACAGCATCACAGGGCTCAACCCTGCTCCATCTTTCACCGCATCACAGGGCTCACTCTGCTCCGGATCTCCACCACTACCGGGTTCCACCCAGGTGAAGCTCCTCTATACCATCCTGAGGTGTTAGCCTCATACTGGACTCGAGGTTCACTACCATATTAACTTTTCTGTATTAAAGACTATATGGGGGGTTTTCTCCTACACTAATTATTGCTTATGTGAACCTCAGTGTTGTTGAGACTTTATGTGAGACATTGCTATTATTTTTCTCCTGTGAATAAATTCTATTTACTTTTACTCCGTACTATCGAGATTTCATGAAAAGGTCATTCCTAAAGCCACCCCAGTTTATTGTGCCTAGAAGGCCTGCCTCCTCCCAGGAGTCTCAAGTGTGGGCAGCCGTGACAGTTTGCACAGACCTAAAAATGAATCCGGATCTGGAACAGGCTACTGGGGTACAGGTGCTTCAGGGTTTGACTGCTCATTTGGAAGTACAGGAAAACACTCAAGTTCAAGTTTTGCAATGTCTACAGGATCTTTCCACAAGTCTTGATAAACTTGAGATTCCTGTTGCAAGTACATTAGGGGTTTCTGCTTCTCATTTAGGTTTACCGACTCCTACCTCTTATGATGGTAATCCAAAAAATTTCTCAACCAATGTGAGATTCCTTTTTAATTGTTACCTCAAAGTTTTACCACCTCTCGTGTTAAAGTGGCTTATATTATGTCATTATTGTCTGGTGCTGCTCTTGAGTGGGCCTCTCCTTTTTGGGAGAGAATTGATGCCTTAATGTCTAATTACCAAGCTTTTGTTTCTACTTTCAAAAGGATATTTGACGAACCTGGAAGATCAGTGGCCGCGTCTGTGGATATTTTGCGATTAAAGCAAGGAACAGCTCCAGTTGGTCAGTATGTGGTTCGTTTTCAAACTATAGCCGCAGAACTTAAGTGGAATAATGAGGCATTAAGAGCAGCATATTGGAATGGTCTCTCTGAGAGACTTAAAGATGAGTTGGTGACTCGGGATCTTCCTGAGAATTTGGATGAGTTAATTTCATTGACTATTAAAATTGATCTACGTATGTGAGAATGAGGGGTTCAGAGGAGTTGCTCTGAGTGTTCTAAAAATTCTCTTCCCCAGTCTCGCTCTTTTCATAGTACATCTGATGAGCCTATGCAAGTTAATAAAGCTAAATTGTCTGAAGTTGAGAAGCAATGTCAGAGGCGTTCTAATTTGTGCTTGTATTGGGCATCCTCAGAACATTTCTTGGCTAAATGTCCAATAAGGCCGGGAAAATGATCCTCCCTAGTTGATGGAGGGGAAGTCAAACTAGGGGTACTTTCTAAGGTTACCCCCAAAAAGGATTGTTTAATTTTTGTAAACATTCCTGATTTTGGTTCTTCGTGTCAAGAGTTTTCTGCATTGCTAGATTCTGGAGCAGCTGGCAATTTTATTTCATTGTCTTTGGTTCACAAATTAAAAATTCCTGTTATCAAATTAACCCGTTCTTTTTCCCTTTCTGCAGTTAATGGGACTAGAATTTCTAATGGATATGTTACACATCAACCAAAGTCTATGAAGTTGAGGGTAGGAGCTTTTCATGAAGAAAGTTTAGAGTTTTTGGTATTACCCATTTCTATGTATGATATAGTTCTTGCTTTACCATGGTTAACTCTTCATAACCCTTATATTGATTGGACTTGTTCTCAAATTCTTTCTTGAAGTCCCAAATGCAAATTAAATTGTTTGATTCCTGTGGTACGATTGGCTGAAGTGAAAGTAGGTGTTCCACCTTCTCTCCCACAGCCTTATCATGAATTTGCTGATGTCTTTTCTGAGCAGGCGGCAGACGAACTTCCACCGCATTGACCCTGGGATTGTCCTATTGAACTTATTCCTGGTAAAATGCCACCCAAAGGTCGAGTATACCCTCTCTCTGTTGCTGAGACTCAAGCCATGTCGAAATATGTGCAAGATAACCTATGAAAGGGGTTTATTAGGCCTTCTTCATCTCCCGCTGGAGCGGGCTTCTTTTTTGTAAAGGAAAAAGATGGTGGTCTTCATCCATGTATCGACTTTAGAGGTCTAAATGAGATCACGGTAAAAAATAAATATCCTTTGCCTCTCATTACAGAATTGTTTGACAGAGTTAAGGGGTCTCAACTGTTTACTATACTTGATCTAAAGGGAGCTTACAACTTAATCAGAGTTAAAGAGGGTGATGAGTGGAAAACTGCGTTTAATATGCGAGATGGCCAATATGAGAACCTCGTCATGCCTTTTGGTTTATGTAATGCTCCTGCGGTGTTCCAGGACTTTCTGAATGAAATTTTCCGAGATATATTTTATCAGATGTTATTGTTTATCTTGATGATATTTTGATTTTTTCCAGGAATCTTTCTGATCATCGTACCCATGTTAAAGAGGTATTAAGTCGTCTTTGTGCTAATAAGCTTTATGGTAAGATCTCCAAGTGTGTTTTTGAAGTCCCAGTGGTACCCTTTTTGGGGTATATCATTTCCGGTTACGAACTTCAGATGGACCCTGAGAAGTTAAAGGCTATTCAAGATTGGGTTTTGCCCACTTCATTAAAGTCTATTCAGAGATTTTTAGGCTTTGCCAATTATTACAGAAAGTTTATCAAAGCGTTTTCAATGATTGTAGCTCCAATTACTGCTATGACAGAAAAAGGGGCTAATCCCAAAGTGTGGTCCCCAGAGACATTGGATGCCTTTCAGACTCTCAAAGATGCATTTTCCGCGACCCCCATTCTAGTTCAACCGGATGTTGAGAAACCATTTATGCTAGTAGTGGATGCCTCCACTTATGGAGTTGGGGCTATTTTGTCTCAAGTGGCTGCAGATGGGAGAACAGTGTCTTGTGGATTCTTTTCACGAAAGTTTTCTAGTGCTGAGAGTAATTACTCCATTGGGGACCAAAAGTTGTTAGCTATTAAGTTAGCTTTAGAAGAATGGAGATATTTATTAGAAGGCGCAAAGCACCCTGTTACTATTTTTACAGACCATAAATATTTGTTGTATTTGAAAACTGCCAATTGTCTGAACCCACGTCAAACTCGTTAGGCACTCTTTTTTTCTCGTTTTGATTTTGTCCTCAGGTATCGTCCAGGTTCATTGAATAAAAAGGCAGATGCACTTTCACGCTCAATGTTGGAAGAGAAAGAACAAAATGAGGATCAAAGGTACCCTATAATAAACCCTCTGGCTTTTTCCTCTTCCTGGGAAGATATTTGTGGCACCAGAGTTATGAGGTAAACTTCTTTCCTGGGCTCATAATTTTCATTTCTCTGGACATCCAGGGGTTCGTAAAATGTACTAATTTTTGCAAAGTTCCTATTGGTGGTCTTCCATGAAAAAATATGTCCAAGAGTTTATACATTCTTGTTCAAGTGTGTACAACATAAGTCCTCCCGGCAGTCTCCAGTTGGTCCTCTCCATCCACTACTCATTCCCACCCAACCATGGACCCATCTTTCCATGGATTTTATTATAGATCTTCCTGAGTCTAGAGGGTGTACAGTTATTTGGGTAGTGATGGACATTTTTGTCCTTTGGCTCGAATTCCATCAGCCCCCAAATTGGCACAAATATTTATCAAAGAGATATTTCGTCTTCATGGACTTCCTTCTGAGATAGTGTCTGATCAGGGTGTCCAGTTTGTTGCTCGGTTTTGGAGGGCTTTGTGTTCATCATTGCAAATTAAATTACAATTTTCTTCTGCATATCACCCTCAGTCAAATGGACAAACCGAAGGAGTGAACCAGGAGTTGGAGACCTCCTTGAGAATGTATATTTCTTCTTCTCAAGATGATTGGATGGATTTCTTGCCTTGGGCTGAGTTTGCTCATAACCTTCATTATTCATCTGCTACAGGTGTAAGTCCTTTTTTCGCCAATTCTGGTCGGCATCCTTGAGTTCCTGAGCTTCAATCAATTCCTACAGTGGATGTTCAGGTACATAAGTGTCTTATGAGAGCCTCTCATAATTATAAGGTCTTTGCTGATAGAAAACGTTTGGCTGTTCCTAAATATTCTGTTGGGGATCGTGTCTGGTTGTCTACTAGAAATCTTTGACTTAAAGTACCTACTATGAAGTGTGCTTCCCGGAATATTGGTCCTTTTTTTTCGAATTATAAAAATTATCAACCCAGTGGCCTATGCTTTGTTGCTTAATTGGGTGTTATGGCCACCTATGTATCAATGTATACTATCCATGTCCTTGTCCTTCATTGCATTGTATTTTACTGTAAGTCACTTTTTGATTATGTACCTTGTAAGGCATTGTGGAACACGTGGCGCCATATAAATAAATGATAATAATAATAATAATGTAAGTTACAGTTACCTCCAACTATGCGTGTACCTAACTGCTTTCATGTCTCCTTGTTTAGACCATTGATTCTTAATTGATTTCATGACAGCTTGCCTAAAGTACCTCCCTTAACAACTGCTCGAGGTGTGGAGTTTGTGACCGATAAGATTCTGGATTCATGTAAGCATCAAAATCAATTACAATACCTTGTAGACTGGAAGGGTTATGGCTCGGAGGAGAGATCTTGGGTTAAAGACTCTGATATCCATGCTCCTAAGTTGATATGTAATTTTCATGCTAAATTCCCTTTAAAACCTGGTGGGTGTTTGGAGACCACCCAAAAAGGGGGGGTACTGTCAGGACTGTGACTATTTCAGTACATAAAGATAGATTACTTTTTCCAAAGTTCCTTTGTGGTCGTTGGAGGAGCTATCCTGCTTGCTGGCGTTCTTCACATACAGGGAATAGAGAGTTAAAGTGATCATCTGTTTCCAAGGTGTTGTCAGGTTGTGGGATTTCTAGATTGCTCATTACTTCAAACCTGATTTCATTTGGGTCACATGTTCTGAACTTCCTATGGATCACAGACCTCTAGTATAAAGCCTGTTACTAACTGTGTCTCAGTGTCTGTGCAACGTTACTTTCAGGTCTTTCTTGGACTCCTGCCAGATCCCTGCTGAGCCTGTGGGTTGCTGTGGACTTTGCTATATCTCCGCTGATGTTCCAGCTAAACTTCTGATGCCAATTACCAGCCGCACTACAGAGCTCAGCATTGCCATTGCCTAAGTATTGCTTTCTGCTCCACTGATGTGATTTCACCTTTTGCTGTACTATTTACTTTACCTATTGCCTCTCACTCCTGTAGACATCGAATCCATCTTCATTACAGTTGTCAACTGCACCGTTACAGTTATCATCACCACATCGCGGGGCTCAGCACCGTTCCGGATTCTAGTCACACTGCAGGTCTCAACCCTGTTCCAGAACCACACTGCTTCACAGGGCTCAACACTGTTTCAACCTTCATTGCATCGCGGGGCTCAACCCAGCTCCGGATTCTAGTTACACCACAGGGCTCAACCCTGTTCTGGAACCTCACCGCTTTGCAGGGCTCAACCCTGCTTCAATCTCATCACGTCACAGGGCTCAACCCTGCTCTGATCTCACTGCATCACAGGGCTCAACCCTGCTCCGATCTCACCCCATCACAGGGCTCAACCCTGCTCCGACCTCACCGCTTTCACAGGGCTCAACCCTGCTCCGACTTCATCGCATCACAGGGCTCAACCCTGCTCCGACCTCATTGTATCACAGGGCTCAACCCTGCTCCGACCTCACCGCATCACAGGGCTCACCCTGCTCCGGCCTCACAGCATCACAGGGCTCAACCCTGCTTCTTCTTTCATCCCATCACAGAGCTCACTCTGCTCTGGATCTCCATCACTACCGGGTTCCACCCAGGTGAAGCTTCTCTATATCATCCTGAGCTGTTAGCCTCATACTGGACTCGCGGTTCCCTACCATATTAACTTTTCTGTGTTAAAGACTAAATGGGGGTTTTCTCCTACACTCATTATTGCTTATGTGAACCTCAGTGTTGTTGAGACTTTATGTGAGACATTGCTATTATTTTTCTCCTGTGAATAAATTCTATTTACTTTTATTCCGTACTATTGAGATTTCATGAAAAGGTAATTCCTACAGCCACCCCAGTTTATTGTGCCTAGTAGGCCTGCCTCCTAACAGGAGTCTCAAGTGTCGGCAGCCATGACACTGAATTGGTGACACTCAAACCTCAAAAAGCAATGAAATTCCGATCATTAAGGCTGATGCCTTAATGGACGTGTTCCTTGTGCAATACAGATATGGTATGCCATCACACCCTGTGTTTAACTGCAGATTCAGCAGTCTCACAGAGTGTGAGTGCTGTCACTCACAAAATGGTGGAGCTGCTAATTCACAGAATTGTGTTCTCATTGGACTAGACACATGCAGTCTATGCAACTGAGGTCTGTGCAGTTATGTGGCTCCTACATTCCACTAAGTGCCCACAATCTTCCCATTGGATCATCACAACAATCTCACTGGGTTCTAATATCTTTCTCACTCCATACATCCATCTTATTCAAAATACACATACAGCTCCCTAATTGCTAAAGCTATCATACTCTGGGCCATATTCAATTAGTTTCACCTTAGCGCAGGTAGAGGAAAGCCAGCACACAGGAGGTGTTTTGGGGGTGCACAGCGAGAGACGGCTGCGGGGGTGGGATGAAGGAGTGTGGGGCAGTGGCAGCAGTGGGAATGCGGAGCAACGGGGTAGTGCACGGTCATCTGCGGGTGACAGAGGGGCTCACTAGTGCTGGGCATGCACCTGAGAAAATGAAATCAATAATAAATAGATGCATGTATTTATCATTGAGATCTATCTATGCATCTATGTTAAATATTGAATATGTGTCAAATAAAAAAAAGGACATGCCCCCCCCTCCCACCAAGAGCACAAGCAACCCCAGGCTTTCCACTGCCAGTCCTGGTTGTGAAAATACAGGGAAAAAAAAGCATAGGGTTACCCTGCATTTAGCATAATCAGCACCAGGAATTTTAGAGCCAGTCCTGGTTGTCAAAATATAGGGGACAAAAAGCGTAGGGGTCCCCTGTATTTAGCATAACCAGCACTGGGCTCTGAGATGGTCCTGGTTCTGAAAATGCAGGGGGAAAAAAGGTGTAGGGTCCCCCTGTTTTATCTATAACCAGCACTGAACTCTTTCTAGTGGGGGGATAATGCCTCAGCCAGGGGAACCCTTCCACTGGGCCTAGTAAGCCCAGGCCGGGGATCCATGGGGAGCTGGGGACCACCTAATAAAGGGGTCCCCTCTCTCCAAGGCACCCCAGGCCTGGGCTGATCGCCCCCGGGGCTATCACCGGCACCCCATGGCGGTGGATGCCAGGTTGATTGTGTAAAGTGGCCCCCTCCCCCTAAAGTACAACCAGTCCTGGGCTCTTCACTGCCAGTACGGTTGTGAAAATACAGAAGAAAAATGACATAGGGGTACTCTGTATGTAACACAACCAGCACTGGGCTCTGACAAACAACGTAGGGGTCCTCCGTATTCTGCACAACTAGTATTGGGCTCTGAGCCGGTTCTGGAAATGCAGGGGGAAAAAAATCCGTAGAGTCCACCTGTATTGTCCAGAACCAGCACTGGACTTTTTCTAGTGGGGGGCTAATGCCACAGCCAAGGGAGCCCTTTCACTGGGCCCCCCAGCCAAAGCATTAACCCTGGCCGCTAGTCAGCCCAGGCTGGGTATCCATGGGGAGCTGGGGACCCCGGCAGTAAAGGTATCCCCCTCTCCGTGGCACCCCAGGCCTGGGCTGATAGCCCGGGGCTATCCCCAGGAACCCTGGGTGGTGGGTGCCGGGTTGATAGTGTAATGTGGTGCATTTTAAAGTATATTGTCTTTTGCAGGTAAGCTATAGGTCCCAACAAGCCTCCCCTGCATGGTGGTGATTAGAGAACCACAAGTACCAGCAAGATGGTCATTGAGGGCCCACTGGTACCTGTAGTACACCTGTAAAAAAAAATATTAATATGAACAGATTACACAGATTTTTTAAATATAATTTATTTAGTCTGCACCTTCACCTGGGGGTGGTAGCCTTTAAGCACTTTTTCTTGGCCATAGCCTTCCCAGGACTTTGTCGTCTTCGCCTGGTGGGCAATAACCCAGCAGGGCTTTAGGATCTTCATCTAGTGGGCGGCAGCCTGTGTCAGCTCTTTTGCATGGCTGCTGCCCACTAGGACTTCTGGCATCTTTGTCTGTCAGGTGCCAACCCGCCTGGGCTTTGGCATCTTCCCCTGGTGGGCGCCAATCTGCCATGGCATCAGCGTCTTCACCTAATGGGCAGCAGCCTGTGTCAGCTCTTTTTCAGGGCCTCTGCCCACTAGGACTTCTGGAGACTTCCAGCAGGATTTCGGCGACTATGCCTGGTGGGTGGCAACCTGCCAAGGCTTTGACATCTTCACCTGGTGGGCTCCAACCTTCCAGCGCTTTGGCTTTTTCACCTAGTGGGCGTCAGCCTGTGTCAGCTCTTTTGCATGGCCGCCGCCCACTAGGACTTCTGGCGTTTTCGCCTGGTGGGTGCCAACCTGCCAGGGCTTTGGCGTCCTCACCTGGCGGGTTGGCAGCCATCGATGTCTTCAATTAGTGGGTGGCAGCTGTGTCAGCTCTTTTGCATGGCAGCCGCCCTCTAGGACTTCTGGCACCAGGGCTTTGGCATCTTCATCTGGCGGGCACCAACCCACCAGGGCTTTGGTGTCACCTAGTGGGCGGCAACAGCCTGTGTCAACTCCTTTGCATGGCCACCGCTAACTAGGAGCTCCAGCATCTTCATTCTTTGGGAGATCTTGACATCTTCTCCTCCATTGGACTGCCATGCCGCCGCCTCATGCTGGCTTATATAAGCCAGCCGAGGGGCAGGGCAATGACGTTGCGAGCTGTGATTGGCTCGTGGTGGCCATCCATTTTTAAAATGGACTCTCCTGCCGAACCTGGCAGAATGGCTGGCAGGGATTTGATCCTCTCGATCCAAGCCCGCCACCAACACCCACACAGATGCCTGGTCCCGCAGCTGCCACCACCGGGTCCCACAGCCCACACCCCCACCGCAGCCGCTGTAGCCCACACTGATGCCGCCCACTCCACCACCACCACTGATGCCCGCTAGACCGCCGCCCGTTAGACCGCCGCCTTGTCCTAGCTTCCGCCTTCTGCCATTGCCGGGTTACTCTACTGCTAACGCCCGCAAAGGCAGCCATCTTGGTGCACCCAAGTGAAGCCCAGTGAGTACACCTGCTGGAGGCTACTACTGAGGCGGCGCAACAAATTGAAGCTTTCTATCTTTATAATAGTGCAATTGTGAGGTAATAGTGTAAAAGCTGTAACTTTCTCAATTACCTGAACCCCAAATGGCCCTACCATGAAACAATAGCTACCTTATAAAACAAACCCTGCCTTCCCAAAAATCCTCCATAGAGAATAGCAGAAAAGTGGTCCTAACTGACAGTGGAATTACTCGCAAATCATATTTTTTTTTTTGCCTTGAAATTTGGCTTGCAGCAGCGAGCAACAGTTCTATCTGTCCATGACAAATTTCAGCTTGGTATTTCTTATAGCTTTTGAGGTGTAGCCCCTTAAACACCATCCCCCCCCCCTCCAGAATTCTCTATGTAGAATACTGTTTTTTTTAATTCAGCCTTAATATAAGAGCACGACCGTGCCCTTATAATATAGCACAAATAGAATCGCACACAGTACATAGTCCATATACTGTATAGTTAGTATACACGGTTAGTATAAATTCATATAGCAAAGTCTAACTTTAGTAAGGACTAGAACCAGCACACCATTTGGAAAATAGCCATATATTTAATAATCAAGCATAATCAGGGTAAAACATCTTACAGATCACTTGAACATGATACTTAGCACATAACATCCAGTGCGAGTAACATTCAATAGGGAAGAACCTGGGGAGCCATGCTCAAAGACCCAGCAAGTCCCAAGTTGGGATAGATATAAATATCTATCTCTTACACAATCCACCACCCGATCACTGTGTCCAGCAGCTGCCGCCACGGTTGGAGAAGGGGGTGGACCAAGAACACAGCAGCAGGCAGCCTCGCCAGGAGAAGATGATGCGGTGCCGGCTGCCCGGGGGGAACAGCAGGAGCGGCTCCTGCTTACAACTACTATGGAGGAGGGTCGCGCAGACTGCCCGATCACTGCTGGCCACAGTGATCGGGATATACTGGAGCCTGCAGCTGCGCCTGGATCATGTCTGGGAAAGCCCAGTCTGGTGTGGTCGCATCTGATGCAACCGTGCCAGGCAACTGAATCCAAATGCAAATGTCACACCTAGAATCAACTCCAGACCTTTTACCTGCTTAATTGATAATGAAATAATGAGGGAATAGCCCACACCTGTCCATGAAATAGCTTTTGAGTTGAGAGCCCCATTACTTTTGGCCCCTTAAAAAGTGGGAGGCACATATAGAAACAGTTGTAATTCCTACACCGTTCACCTGATTTGGATGTAATTACCCTCAAATTAAATCTGAAAGTCTGCAGTTAAAGCACATCTTGTTTGTTTCATTTCAAAGCCATTGTGGTGGTGAATAGAGGCCAAAATATGACAATTCTGTCAATGTCCCAATATTTATGCACCTGACTGTAGCTCTTCTGTTTTGATTCCACCTGTGCAATCCTACTCTTACCTTTGATGGTATCATATTAATATTCAGTAAATGTTTTTTTTTTATAACAATAAAAGATAACATTAAATAATGCAATTATTTCCATACTCTGACACATCAAATGTTTCATGTTTAGCAGGAAAATAAAGCAGGTAATTTATTGGTTGTGGGCTTTATTTATTACTATTATGACAATGAGTTGTTTCTATGGAAAGCTGAAACTTGTCCACAAGAACTATTGTAATTCTGGCTGAGAAATGAGAGCTCTACCTTTGGGATGCCGTTCAAGTCTGAAAGAGAATGGATCATTGGGATAAGATTTAGTTTTTGTTTATTGGCAGGAAGCCTGGAGATTTGAAACTGTTGCCAAGATAATTTTTTTAATGAGAAATTCACTGATAAATACATGGAACAAGTACAAGTATAAATAGAAACATGGTGATATTATACAAATTTTAAAAACAAAACAAAAAGCAGAAGGAGAACATATGGAGCATAATAATAAACAGTGAAATGCTGCCATTCTGAAAACAACATTGATACACATAAACACTGGCACGATTTTGCATACAATAGGAAATTAAGGCAATTAGTCTCCTTCAAATAAACAACCTGGTTAATTAACATTACTCTTAAGCTGGGTACACACTTTTTCGATTGCAGGCTGATCGGGTAAAACTGTCCTGATCAGCAGTGCAGTCTGTCCCCATTGTGACCCCCGGCGAGCTGCCTGTGAGCTGCATACACACTGTGCAAACATAGGCCCTCATTCAGAGCCGTACGCTCTGAGCAGAGCGCACGCTCTGAATGAGGGCCGCCCTCCATAAAAATGGAGCGTCCTCCTGGACGCTTGTATAGCTGTGGGTCACCACCCACAGCTCATACGAGCGTGCAGGATGATGGTCGCGATGGTCGTGACCATCGCGACCATCGAAACTGCGAGCCGGAGCCTGCGGTTGAGGTTTTCAACCGCAAGCCCCGGAGTGATTTTGGCTCTATCAGAGCCAAAATCACTCCCACTGACATCACTAGTGATGTCAGTGGGCCGGCTTCTGACGGGAGGCGTTCCCATGGGAACGCCTCCGTCAGGGAGGCACGCCCCCGGCACGCCCACCAAAGGGGGCGTGCTGTCAATCAACATCGACAGCACGCCCCCTTTGATCAGACACAACGAGCGAAGGACTTTCCTTCGCTCGTCGCATCTGGCGTGCCCTCCGTCGTGCGCATGCTCAGTGCAGACCATCAACCCACTTGCGAGCGGACAGCCGCTTGCGAGTGGGTCTGAATCAGGGCCATAATACAGTGTGTACGGGCTTCTACGGGATCGGTTTGTCGAACCGATAAATATTGAACAGTACATAAGATGCGACCTCCCGATCCCGACCGGTGCAGGAGCACTGGTGTTTATTGGCTAATGCTCCTGCTTCGGGTAAGCACAGGGGCGCCGAGAGGGGGGGAGCGGGTACAATTTACCCGGGCCCGGGCTTCCAGAGGGGCCCGGCGGGGGCCCGGGTCTGGCGCCGCCCCCCTCCCTCCTCACTATCTCCCAGCACACAGCGTGTGCTGAGATGCAGTGGGAGATTGGTGTGGCTGCTGCTTAGCAGCCGCGAGCAATCTCCTATGCCTGAGGGGGGGAGCGATCACACTGATCGTGCCCCCCCCTGGCTTTGCGCCGGGCTGAGGGGCTACGTGGCGCTGCAAATGTACACTTTTTAAAACTTTTTTTATTCGAGGGGGCGTGGCCACGCCTCCAGCGATTAGGCCACGCCCCCTCTTTACAGGGGCCCCGCAGCGCTCTTAACGGCCCTGGGTAAACATACACACCTATTCAATCCAATGGCCGTTCTCTCGATATTGGATGAATGGCCCGATGATTGTATAGGTGTGTACCCAGCTTAAGTCATGTAGTTGGTTTTGATGAATTCATCTGTGGCAATCATTAATTTCACTAGAACACCACTATAAGGAATACTGGTGAATATTCAGTAATGTACAGGAAGCAAAATGGTATGGTATTTTAAAAGTATGATTTTAATATGATAAATTTCCCAACATCGAATTCTAAATTAAAGTTTGAAGTCAGTCTCTATTAGTTTCAGTCTTATGACGTGGAGCACAGCAAAGAAATATAAATGGAGGACATAATTTTTATCAGACTTTAGGAGAGTTAATGGCTTCATTATTCATTGATGTGTGATGAACAATAAAAATATTCAAAGCAGATGCTCCTTTTCTTTATATATTTTTGCAGTATGCGACAACAAGACTTCATGCATTCCTAAGGAGGAGACTTAAACAGCCAGATTGACACAGCGTTTATGGAAATGTGAACGTGATATATTGTGAAGGACAATAATGCGGTCTGTCTGTAGTGATTGTTATGACAGAGAACAGAAGAAATATACATCAATTTATTAGACTTTGTTTTATGATTTAATAGCTTACTTATTATGTTGATGGTTGATGGACCACAAAAAGTTACATCAATATGTTTTTCTCAGTACTGCGATGGTAATTGTTGATTGGTAAATGGCAAACAGGGCTGTAGAGACAATAAGTGCTTTATATAATATAATTTTTGCCTTATAGTGGCGGCAAACTCACCTGTTTTTGTCAGTGTAGAGTAGACATCCTCTTGTGAATTGTACAAGTATTATCGCTCTACCTTTTCTGATTAAAATAATTTAATCACTTTAAAACTACTTTATGTCTTTATTATTGTATAAAATGATTTAATAATTTAACTTTGTTTAAATTAATTTAATCTATTATTATACTTTTTTTTAATTACTATTTATTTTCTTCCCATTTGGTAGAAAATACAACCCAAATCTGTCATCTGACCAGGACCTCTTGTTTTTAACATACATAAAAATCACCCAGCTCCCTGGTCATTTTGATAATACTAGTTTAAGTAAACAAGCACTATCAAAAACACAAATAACTATCTGCAGGGAACTCGTGTCTAGTTCTTCTCTGGACGGTAGACTAGGGCTGCATTTATTTCTCTGATACTGTAATGCCATGAGAATCATCCATATATTGAGTGGCACTCCAAACTTCTACTAAATGATGTTTTGAGCTAGGAAACAACCTACAGGACAGATGCGCTCTCTCATATATTTCTTGGTCGCACATCAAACATAGACCCGGCAAGCAATTTTAATAATTCACTTCCTTGCATAATAAACCGCTCTGTCCCCTGGCTAATGTCCTAAATGGAGCGCATGTAGAGTTCGGTGAGCATCACTTGCTTTTGACACATCATGTACGAACTTGCCCTATGCACATTTGCAGACATTCTTGAAAAGCTTCACACCTTACACACCATTTTCTACCAATATTTAAAAATCTGCTACACTTCACTCCCATCCACCCTTCCCCTGGCCACATGCCCCTAAAGGAATACTGCATTTAACATCCTAATGACAAAGGCTATATATCCTTCTTGTATCACACTGCACTGGACCCAGAACTCTCCCGCCCAAATACACACATGAATTGGCTTCCCTAGCCGAGTTCGGTTTCCTCATGGGAACTGACACCTGTTATATTATTTGCTCCAGCT
Source organism: Taudactylus pleione (assembly GCA_031769625.1). NCBI lineage: Eukaryota > Metazoa > Chordata > Amphibia > Anura > Myobatrachidae > Taudactylus > Taudactylus pleione. The sequence goes on along the minus strand of JAUIMM010000040.1, from coordinate 27,023,013 downwards.
TCTCCAACTGTTCCATAGACATAGCCATCAAAGAAAACTTCTTCCAAATCCTCACCAGATGGTACCTAGTATCTGATTACTCCATATAATCCACCTTACTGCCTCCAATTTATGTTACAGAAACTGTGGCCAGATCTGCACTTTTTTCCACATATGATAAATGTGCCCGAGAGTTGCCCCATTTGGGTCGACGGTTAATGCAATAATAACATCTGTTACTGTCCTCTCCGCCACTCTCAATATGGTATTGTGTGTCAAGGCTTTATCTAGGGGTGTGCAACCGGTGCAGCCGCAGCGAGAGTGCAGGGCTCTGTGGGCGAAACTGTTGCCACACCATGGCTCTTGGTTCTGAAAAGCAGGGTGCCTGGAATGGCACCCTGCAGCCAGGATCGCTTCTGCAGTACTGCCAGAGCACCCTTTAGATGCTCCAAACAGGTACCCTGCAATCTGTACAGCAGATCAGAACATACTCAGGACACTCTGGTCAGCGCTGCACTTACCGGTGCAGCTGGCCCAGCCCCCTCTGCGCAACATAATGATGTCACGCGTGCAACATCATTATGCCACACACTCAGGGAGTGGGGCCGCACGCTTGTACTGCAAAATACCATTGGCCCTCAATGACACTCACCAGGAGCTTGCGAATCGTATATGGAATATTTCTAAGATGGAGTATATTATTGCCTGCAAAAACAACACTGTAGATAAATTTCACATTGTTTTAGAACCATGCATCTCCCACCATGCTCTTCCTGATATAGCCAAAACCAGCCAAGGCTTCAGGCACTGTTTGAAGATTTGGGATAGGGTGACAACAGTGCTTGTTGGTGCTCAATGGTACGCAGTATAGGTGCTTTTTTCTGATATGATTTAAAATTCTTATAAATAATTCTGTACACAGTAAGAAGTCGGTGAAATAATTTCAGAAATCGATGAAATAAGCTACTGAAGCTTCTCCATAGTATGGAAGCTTCTATAAATCTTTTATCATATTGGCTGCAATTCAATTCAATGCCCCAGCAGGGAGCTCCCGAAGGTATTCAATTCAATGCAGTGTTTGGTCGGATTCAGTATGATTTACCGCTGACCACATGGCCGGCGGTTCAAATCCCAACAGCAGCATCCCAGCAGCAGTGAAAATCCTGATCGTCGAAAGGTAAGTATTGACCCTCCCCTCCCTTAGGGGTGCCTAACCCTAACCTCCCCCCAAGTGCCTAACCCTAATCCCCCATCTAAGTGCCCAAACCTAACCCCCCTCTTCCCCGCCTCCTAAACCTAAGTCCCCCGGGGGTGCCTATCTCTAACCCTCCATTTCCCTAGCCTAAACCTAACCTCCTGGAGGGGGTGCCTAACCCTAAGTCCCCCCCGGGAACCCTAAACCTAATCCTGCCCCCCCCGTGGCTGTCCGTGCCTGGCGCCTGGCTTACCTTCGATCAGTAAGCCGGGTGTCGGGCTCACAGCATAGGAAAAATGACAGGCATCGGGATGTCGATGCCTGTCATTTAACCCTTGCCGGGATTAGACAGTCAGAAACCTGACGGTCGGGATTCCGTCCATCGGTTTCCCGACTGCTTCCCGTTTGGTCGTGTTAAAGGATTTCTTCTCATGCCCTCCTGGGATGTGAGAGAAATCCTACAAAAGTGCTGGCAGTGTTTTCCGGCTTAGTGCGGTGTTAACAGCCACGCAGCTGGCACTTTAGCCGGAGAATGCCGGTTCTTGCAACCAAACACCCAGGTTTAGTCATGAGAATTAGTCGTGCGAGTCCAGTGAGCACTCACACCAGTCTTTATATATGAAATATGCATAATCACCCATTGATTGAGCACTCACTGGACTAACTAACTGAGGGCCTCATTTAGTAATGAGTTTTATCACCAAAACGAGTGATAAATGTCACTGTGTATGATAAATGGTGCTCCAGCCAATCAGCTCCCAACTGTAATTTTTCTAACAGTTAACAGTTAGGAGCTGATTGGCTGGAGCACCATTTACTCGTTACTAAATGGGGCCCTGAGTGTTTATGTTATTATTAGTTTGTAGAGGTTAGTGGTGACCTCACCAGCAAGCTGCTCCCATTTTTTTCACTAGACTGTTAATTGAGCGCACCTGTCCCCTCTTCTTTAAAGTCGCGAGAACCGGCATTCTCCAACTTAAAAGCTCGCTGAAATGAATAGCTCCGGGAGCTTCCTCCCGAGGCTATTCAACATCGCATTGAATTGAATCGCAGCCATTGTAACTTTAGGTGAATTCTGACACCATTGTACTGATACCTTTTTTAATAGGAAAAAAGCACTGGGTGATTTTTTTCACTATTAACCACATTGCATATGGGAAGTGTTTTATTCAAAGCATCCAATCAGCTGGTGCAGAATTCAAGGAATTTTGGGGAGAGAGAATTGCCTGCTGGGTCTGCCTGTGCCCAGATCTGCTGCGAGATGTCATTGGCTAGCTTGTGGTGGCCCTTTTGAAATGGGAGGCTTGGCTTAGTCGACCTTGAATTCTTCTGGATTCAAGCTAGCTGACATCCTGTTGGGACGGTGTTACCCGCCATCTGCTACAGGTCTATAAAACAAAGTGATTGCGTACTTTAGTGAGAATGCCATTACGCATGCTCTCTGACTGGGCAAATGTCTACTTCACTGCAAATGCAGCTATTTTGTCCTCAGTGAAAACATAGGCATGTTTATGCAAAGTGGCCTTTATGCCCTTTTGTAAATGATGTCCTATGTGTCACTATATGTGCCCTATCTCATATTGATGCACAAAATGGAAGTTCCTCAATCAATCAAGTGGCGCAGGTGGTGGAAACGGAGGAGGAGCAGCTTCATTCTAATTTTCAGTGTAAAAACAAAAGCTGTCCAGATCTTGCTAGCTGCAGTACATGCTCGAAACAGTATTTTCTCTGCATGCAAAATAGGAAAAAAAGGAAAAAGAAAATGAATGCATTTTCATCCCTTGCTTTCCAACATGGCTTGTTCCAGGAGCAAAATGCTTCTTGTTTGTTCCTTTTTTGATTTGTTCTTAACTCTGAATCAGGCCCAAAATGTACAAGTCGTAGTTACACACATTTGCAGTGTGAGGTAAGCCACAAAGCAGTGCGCTTTTTCTAAGAGTGACCCTAACTCTAAACAATGAGTCCATATGTTGGGCCATATCGTAAAGTATTTTTAAATTGGGGACTAACTTGTCAGGAAGTACCCCAAGAGCAATCATAATAACACCAGTCCTCTCTACTGACCTCATACAGGGTGTTTCACTCGCTACTGGCCCCAAAGTTTTTCTTATAACTTTTAAAGTAATTGACGTCTTTTAGTGAAATGTGACACAGACATCCCTTGGTCTATGAAAAACATGAGGAAGTCATAGCAAGTGCTGAAAGTGTTCGCTATTAGCATCCAATTCAACTGTTCACCACCCAAGTCAACAGAGTAGTCCAAAATTCAAATAGGGGAGCCACGCCAACTGCCAGTGAGGATGTCAGTGAGGATGGCAGTTGGTGTGGTTCCCCTATTTGAATTTTGGACTGTGATGCAGCCCCACCTCTGGAGCCGCTGCTAGTCAGTAGGTATTCTTGCTTCTGACAGTGGTGTTGTGTACATTTATAAATTACTAAACACATAAATACATTAAGCTAGAATAGCTTTAAACAATTTACGTGTATGAAGCTTTTTATTACATTGCTCAGAGTGCACCTGGAAATCATAGTTTTAATGGGACTTGTCTGATGCAGAAGAGCACTTGCTGGTGCATTCGCCTGCAAATGCTTTTAAATAATAAATTGGTCTATAATCATTAGTAATTAAATAGACAGATATTCTGAAATACATATTTATCTATCCATCTATTAGTTTGCTTGCATAATATGTGAATATTAATATCAAAAGTAAAAAAGTTCATAAGTGAAATTTTAAAAGCATACAGAACTAAAAGATGTGAAAACAGTAAATAGTAGAAAAAAAAACAATAAACATACAAATAAAACAGAAAATATCTAAAATGTAAAACAATAAGTAAATATAAAACAAAATCAAATCAAAATAAATTATAACAATATTAAATGATGGGTATTAAAACATTTATTTGTAATCTAAACCATATATCTTTAAAGGACACTAATAATATTAGCTACAGACATTAAAAATATTCAAGAATGATAACTAATATAAAAATGTAAAAATATAATTTTTAAACACTTTTTTTGAATTTTTGAAAAGGGACTAAATAAAACATCTTAAAACAGAAAATGTTTACAAACACTAAGGGACTAATTTAGAAGTGAATGCGTTTGGTCCCCACAAGTACATTCGAAAATACATAAATAGGAACAAGCACATTTATGTGAATATATTCTGTTGGAGTGAACGTCATGATGTATCCAGCTGTAAAACATTACCACTTGTACCAGGCATATGTCAGACATAAAAGTGTATATACATATTACCCATAATTGTGTAGAGATAATGCCAAACTTACATTACTCTATGTTATACACACATTATATTAATTTAATGACGTGTCATATGCACAAGAGATGATAGTGTCAGTTATTATTAAATATCAAAATCTAATTTTCTGTGTAAAATATAATTGCATACAAACACAAATGCAATATTCAGATATACTGTAAAGTAAATCTGAAAACATCTGTTTTCTCCTTTCAAAATTGAATGAGAATTTTTTTTGCTGCTGTAGTCCAAATAGAAATGTCAATTAAGTAATGTGTATATAGGCAGCCTCCATGGTAATGATTTAAGTGGGATTAAGTGGGATTTAAGTGGAATCCCGACAAGGGATTTAACATAGCTGTCGAAAAACTGACGCCTATGTTAATCCCGATGCCGGAACGCCGAGGACGCCAGCCCGAACAAAGGCAGGACGCCTGGGCGCCCTTAGCATTAGCAGCAGTGGGGGAGGGTTAGGATTAGGGAGTCTAGCGGTGTAAGGGTTAGATTGGGGGGTTATGTATAGGCACCCCTAGGGGGGAGGGTTAGGCACCCCCAGGGAGAGATTAGGGTTAGGCACCCCCCGGGAGGGTTAGGCTTAGGGAGTGGTAAGAGGGGCTATGGTTAGGCACCCCCGGGGGGAGGTTAGAGTTAGGCACTAAAGGGGAGGTTAAGGTTAGGCACCTCTAAGGGAGGGTTAGGGGGGACAGGGGAGGGTTAAGGTACTTACCTGCCCCAGTCTGGATCTTCATCTGCTCTCAGACTAAACAGCCACTGGTATTTCATTCCCTTTCCAATTTAAGTACTACATGCTAGAGGGGTCAAAATAAAATCATTCAATCAGAAGTGGTAATCATCATCGTCATCATCATTATTGTCATCATCGCATATCTTTGCAACTACTCTCCAGTACTTCAAGAAATATTCCACCTAATGCATGCCATACTAATTGTGTCGCAATTCCACTCTGCCTTTCCAGAGATGCAAGATAAAGATACGCAAGAATGTATTATATATGGAAATATGACCCAGGACTATTGGAGCCTATTTCACAGGTGGACGCATTGCCGATGTTTGCGCAGTTAAGCAATTATTTGCTGCTGTGCGAAAAGCCCTACTAACCTCAAAAGACATGGGTTCCCATGAGTGTACAAGGAGTCCACTGTTGCAGGAAAGGTCATTGAGAAAGTGGTGGCAATGCAACTGGAAACCCATCTGTCTACCCATGATATTTATGATCCATTCCAGTCAGGATTCAGGAGAAGACATAGCACTGAAACAGCCCTGGTATGTGTGCTTAATGATCTTCTGATGGCAAGAGACAGAGGTGATTGTTTAATCTTAATCCTTCTGGATCTCTCAGCAGCATTTGATACTGTGGACCATGGGATTCTAATTGAGCACTTTAAAAATTTCTGTGGACTGGGTGGCACAGTCCTTAGATGGTTCAAATCATTTCTCACTGGCAGGTCACAGAGAGTTTCTTCTGGAGTAAACTCTTCATCACCAGTGTCACTTCCATGCGGTGTCCCACAGGGTTCTATACTATCTCCCATGCTTTTTGCAGTATACATGCTACCATTGGGTGAAATAATCAGACGTCATGGCCTGGTCTACCACTGCTATGCAGATGATACACAACTGTACTTGTCCTTTGCTCCAGGTACAAAGGACCCAATAACAACCCTAAATGGCTGCCTAGCTGAGCTTCAGGAGTGGATGAGTGCCAGTTGGCTGCGACTGAACCCTGATAAAACAGAGGTTCTTATGATAGATCACAGGACAGGGCTACAGCATAGCCAACCAACAGGACTTACGCTTAGGGGTTCAGAATTACAAAACACTAACCATGTGCGGAATCTTGGTGTTGTCCTGGATAGTGGCTTGACACTTTAATATCAGGTATCAGCCACAATCAAATCCTCCTTCTTTCATCTGAGGAACATAGCCAGAATCAAGCACTTAATTCCCTCAGAAGATCTGCCTAAAGTCATACATGCATTTATATCATCACGCCTAGACTATTGCAACGCCCTCTACCTCGGTCTCCCAGCAAAAGAATAAGACCGCTTGCAGATGGTACAAAATGCAGCTGCCAGGCTATTAACCAACCAGCCCCGTTCCAGCCACATAACACCCATTCTCTACTCCCTTCACTGGCTGCCTGTCAGATGGCGAATTGCTTTCAAGATTGGATTAATAACTTACAAAGCCCTACATGACCATGGCCCAGGGTACGTGAAGCAGCTTCTGATTCTTTACTATCCCACTCAATTACAGCGATCCGCTGATGAAGGACTATTAACAGTACCTAGAATCTCACGTAATTCGTCTGGGGGTCGAGCTTTCAGTTTTGTGGCTCCAACCTTTTGGAACTCACTTCCCCGCACAATTCGAGAGGCCTCCACTCTAGAATCCTTCAAAAATGGACTCAAGACTCACCTATTCACCCAAGCATTTCACTAATGTCCCTTGTTTAAGCTTATTTTGTATTATGTACTGTAAATGACCTTTGAGTCCTTTAGGAGAAAAAGCGCTATATAAATAAAATTATTATTATTATTATTATTATTATTATTTGCATAGGCAGGAGCTAGCATTAGAATTAGTAAGGTATAACCATTGGCGTTCCTGGTCGGTGTCTGGGAGGTGGCCTTGCGTCTGATTCAGAGGTGAACGCAATGCCGAAGTTTGTGCAGTTCAGCGATTTTTGCTACTGCAAATGTGCAAGAAGCCCTGTAAACCCGATGGTGCATGCATTCCCATGAGTGTATGCAGAGTCCACTGTTGCGTAGTGAGGAGCTGGCATTAGAATCAGCAAAGCAAAGCCATGGGCGTTCCTGGGCGCTGTCTTGGAGTGGCATGAAGTGAATACAAAAAATTGCTGTCTCATGGGGGTGTTATATGAGTGTCACAGTCATGTTAGTGAACATGGCTGCTACTAGTAGGGAGTCAGTGCCAGTAGGGATTGAGATGTTATGAACTTATAATGTCTCATCCATGAAAATATGACCCAAGTGCTGCAAGGTGTAGCGATGTGCCAGTCAGCTTGAGCCTAGCCCTAGACAGAGGAGAAAAATAGGGTCAAGACAGAAGGACAGTGGTAGAATAGAAGAGAAGAGGCAGATACTGTAGGAAGAAGGAAAGCAGATGAACCAGAGGAGCATGTAAGAAAAAAAGATAAAGAAGAGGGAGGGGTGAGGGTAATATGTGAACAATGAAGAATTGTTAGCTTATATAGCTTAGCCCAGTGGTAGCCAACCCTGGTCCTCAAGAGCTACCAACAGTGCATGTTTTGCAGGTCTCCCCACAGAATCACAAGTGATATAATTAGCTCCACCTGTGGATCTTTTCAAATGTGTTAGTTAGTAATGAATACACCTGTGCACCTGCTAGGTGGTCTGGAAAAAACTGTAGCTCACGAGGACCGAGGTTGGCTATCTCTGGCTTAGCCTATATAGCTTATAGACTGAGTAAAGCATGATGCACTTAACCTGCAAATAGACAAACTCACATAAATGACAAAAAGCTGATATATAAAACACAAAATAGGTGGGGTGAGAGGGGAAGGGAGTGGGGATGAATAACAAAATCTATGCAAAGAAGTTAACTTTTTCTGGGTTCCATCAGAATTTACCTCTAAACAAATGCCCTTAAATGCCCCACAGACATTTCCACAGGACTCTTTTATGTCATCAAACCCCTCCACCTGACCCTTATATGCCATAAGACCCCTCCACAGGCCCATTATCTGTTGCAAGACTCCTCAACATGGTCCTTAAGTGCCATCAGACACCTCCACATTGTTAGGGTTTGTACTGCATGGTAGCTGCTGGTGACTGCTATAGAACCTATGGTGCAAAATATTCTTCACTAATATCAGTGCCTTTCCCAGATCTACAGTGTTCACTAGTACTCAGTTGCCCCCTGGACTTGATCCCAGTAGTATACTGTAGCATAGCTAACCGCACCAATACAGACAGTAGCAGGATACGGAGCATAAATGGAAACACACAGACCAACGGGTCAGAACAAAATACAATGAGAATAGTCACCTGAAGTTAAAAGTAAATTAGATTGGATGATGGTCAAACGTCAGGCACAGGTCTGGGTAGGCTGAAGACTGTTACAGTGGTCAAAAATACAGGCAAGGTTAATCCAAAAAAGCAAGCAGAGGTCATACACAGATAAATACCAAACTACAGGCACAAGCACAAGGCTGGTAAGGTAGAACCTAACGCCAGCAAGGTGAGAACGGCACTGAAGGTATTTATGTGAGTCGTGGGTACTCAGCTCCTGGGTGTGAATCATATGAGCAACACATGACTGCAAGTGCGATGACCAGGGGAGAAATGCTTTAAACCATGGAGAGAGATAAAGTGAAGAGAGATAAAGTACCCAACCAATCAGGTTCTAAATGCCATTTTACAGGCTGTGTTTAAAAAATGACAGAAACTGATTGGTTAATGTCTCTCCACATTATCTATCTCCAAGGTTTGATACATCTTCCCCCAGCTGTGACAAATGAGCAGTAATGAACCTAGCAAGACTAATGAATCAGCTGCAGAAGAATTCCTGTCAGCTTCTGGAAGGCAAAGTTAATGTGGTCGCCTAGCAACCTCAGCACACAAAAGCAAAACTACATGCTGCTGATAACCAAAACAGAACATAATGCACATGGGCCTTATGTGTCATTAGATCTCTCCACATGCACCTTATGTGCCATCAGACCCCTCCACATGCCCCATATATGTGCAATGAGCCCTTTTCACATGCCCCTTTGTGTGCCATCAATCCCCTCCACATGTCCATTTATAAGCAGCATCCATTGAATAATAATCCCTGGTTTGTAATATTGTCCTAGTGTGGGTGATAATCTGAGCATTAGCATAGATTATAAATATGCACCCATACTGAAGTTCACTTTGGAAGAAGAAAACACTCTACGCAATCTGTCCTAGTGCACAGTGGACAGACCACTCATTTATTTGTCAGTCCATCACAGAGAGGAAGGTAAGTCAGAAGGCTAAAGGGGCATACACACTAGACGATTCGCTCCATGAGCGACATCGGTTAGTGTGTCCCCGGCAGGGTGTGCTCAATGTCGTTAACTACATTCAGCACACACACTGAATGATATAATTCACAATATCGTTCAGTGCGGGAGCGTGCATCGTTGGTCGTTATCATTCATCGTCTTTGCGTACAAACTGGCCGATATAGTGAACGACTGAACGATATCGTTATCGATCAGTCGTCCAAAATATCGGCAAGTGTGTACGCACCTTGAAACTCTCATATACATAATATTTTAGGGCACCTGTGCTCTCTCTCGCCCAGGGTGCTAAAATGTCTACTTAGTCTAGCTCTGGTGTTGGACTAAACTGTTATCTGTTTTATGTTTGTAGAAATACAGTCACAACATAAGACACACAATTATCTGTTACTTCATTTACTTAGTTATAAACATTTGACGGAGCTGATAATTTCCTCTGTCTCTCTCCCTTAATGAACAAACCATGGTTACAAACAATGCATATTATTTGTTTCTGGCCATAGACCATCATCCATTTGCAATGAATATTCATGTACATTGTTTGGCCATTCCCTCCTTTTGACATATTGGGTGGATGCAAGGTACCCAGGACCTAAGCCTGCCTAGGGGTTGATCTGGGGTTATTACAATTCCACTGAAGAAGCAGATGACAGGGTTCCCTGCAATGGATGGTTAGACCACTGAATCTATTGCCTTCAGAAGTGCAGCTAGCTACCATTTTATTTAACGTGTGGTATTTATTCCATCCGATATAAAAATGTAGCCTTAGTTTAGTTTAATTACATTAATTAACTATACTTTAATACTTACATTTTATTCATATTTTTTTATGCTAGTTTAAAAAAAGGGCATTTGACCAAATAAAAGTTGATAGGTACCAGGGACAAAAGTTAAACCACATAGGGGTCAATGTATCAAATTGCCTCTTTTCACAGCAGCTTAGCTCAACAATACAGAATGTCTTAAAGCAGATATCCACTACACGATAAATTGGACAACTTGAACGATAACAATATCGTTATCGTTCATCGTCCAATTTATCGTGTAGTGGATATGCCGTCAACGACCAGCGATACTCGCTCCCGCTGGTCATTGACAACATCTATCAGCGCCCATACTTGTAGGACAACCTGACGACATCATAGGCAAACGCAGTGGGAGTTTCCAGTTGTCTGGAAACCCCCCTCCCCAGCTCACACCATGACAACAATAGAGATAGAAATATAATAGAATTTACTAGCGCTGCATGTTCTTCTCAGTACTGCAAATGAAATAATTAGCACCACCTGTGGATCTTTTAACACTTGTCAGCCAGTAATAAATACACCTGTGCACCAACTAGGAGATCTTGAAAACATGCGCATATCCACTACACATGCACATGCAAATTGTGTAGTGGATATGTCCCTTAAGTGCTGGTAGGTCTTACAAATAGAGTAGCTGGAGAGCTATTACAATAGCACACCCCTTCGGCGACCTCGGTCCTACCTTGTGCTGATGCAATAGGAACGATCCCAGGGTATGTACAAGATCCCACAAAACCACAAGATCTCATTACAGTGCACGTGCGAGGACCGGCGATAGCGTTAGGACTATTGGGTAACACATACTGTAGCACCATACTCAGATAGTGCTATGTGTTAGTGGGTAAGTGATGAAAATCTCAACTTTTTGTAGCTTAGCAAGGGCCCATAAAGCCGGCAGCCTTATTAAGAGAAGCCGAAGATGCCACTGGAGAAATATCTGATTTTACCACGGTCTTTTTTTCTTTTTTTTTTAGAGAAGTGAGAATAACCCCTTTTTTTTCATTTGTCACTGCTTCATACATACCCCCAAATGTGCACTCGACTATGAAGAATTATATTGAGAATCTATTTGTTAGTGGAACCCGGTTTAAAGTTCATTTTATTATAGTATTTCTAGATCAATCAGCTTAATGAAAATGCAACTATGGAATATATTTATATTGTGAACATATTAATTGCAGGTTTTTTTAAAGACTACATTTTATGCCCATTAACTAAAATATATAAAGCTACAGACAGTATTGACATCTTCTACTTTTCATAGTCATTTAAGAAAATCTGAATGCAAAAAAAGGTTAAAAAAAAACAACAACATTAAGGTATTAAAAAAAAGTGTCACTAGATGGAGCAATTGCTTCACAAACATTTTAGATAAATCTTTGCAAACACGCAGACAACTTTTAGATGAGACTATTATTTCCATCATTTGCAATGCTCAATGTACACTAGATTGTGCAACTAAGCCTGTGTGTGTTCCCCTAGGCAAATGATTAGACTCTAAATGAAGCAAAACAATAAACTGGTCATTGATTTTGAGTTCATGTCTGTTAAGGTGATGCCACTGAGAGCACTTTCCCTTACAAGTTATATATTACTGAAATATACAAGTTAAACTTTTGTTTAAAATAACTCAATTGAGAACAACAAACATAAAACATATGTATGCAAATATAAACCAATTTTACTATAAATATTTTGTCTATGAAAGCAATCAATTTACCGTTATAGAAAGCTACCTGCAATATAGCAGCAATATTTCAAATTGAAAGAATACATTATGACACATACATTATAGATAATAACTCTGTTTTAGTCATTCTCCTGTTGCAATTTAAATCCCCAAATCATCACTCTATAACTAAACTTCCAATAATAACACATGCATATCTAAGTTCAGTGTGACTACATGAAGATGATTAGCAATAATCACAACATGGTGTCTGATTATTGCCTTAAACTATCTACTTTACAAAACAGCATGAAGCATATAATAAACAGTTTCAGAATACAGATGAACTAGTCCCAATAGGACACATTTGCATCACAATAATATAATTCCTCATTTAGCACAGTATATCATGCGTTGCAGCTACAGATCTACATGTGTAAATGTGTAGCTGCTGCAAATTTGGAAAAATATTAGCAGAATAATATTTTATCTATATGATCATTATTAATATATGAAAAAGTAAGATGTTTAATAAGAGTTAGGTAAAACTGCCAGCACTACATTATTGGCTTTATCATTCTATCTGATTTCTGTCAGAACTCTTAAGGCAGTCTTACTGTGAGTGTAGGATGCCCCCTCCTCCCCAAACTCTCACTGAAATGTCTTTCCTTTTGAGTTTGAATCAATAAGTACATTGATTATACATTTTGTAAAAGAATTATTGAGTTGGCACTATGCAGTTATCCATACATACACATAAAGAACAGGCACTGTAAATTACAACTTAATTGTACAGTCAGATTGCCAGCTACATGGCACAGATCACAATGCATTAATACAATTACATTTATTTTCTTTTACTTTAGCCACATCCTGCACATTCATTCATTTTTCAGTGTGGTTTTGTTTCCTCTCTCAAAACTGCCTTTTCTGTGACAGGGGCTCCTATTACTGTGCCTACTCTTAAGGTGCCTACAAACTTAGTGATATTTTACACGATTTGCCCGATTCCGACGCATCGTGACGAGAAATCATGTAAAATATGCCCAAATCGTGAGTGTCCACTCACGATCATGATACCGATGCGCGTCTCCTCAGGTCGTACATCGCATCTTCAAATCTGCCGTGCTGTAGGGCACATCTGGCAATCTCAGGGATCTATTTACTAAGCAGTGTTAGGAGACAGAGTGAAAAGCGATAAGAAAATGATAAGGTGCCAGCCAATCAGCTCCCAACTGTCATTTTTCAAACACAGCCTGTGAGATGACAGTTGGGAGCTGATTGGCTGGCACCTTATCACTTTCTTATCACTTTTCACTCTGTCTCCTTACACTGCTTAGTAAATAGACCCCTCAGTCACGATGCACTGGAATAGTTAGGAGGCACGATAGATCGTTTGTCACATTGGACAGTTTTTAACACCATATCGTGCCAACGACTGCCGGGGAGCTGCTGGGGAGAGTTCTAGGGGAAATCGGACACAATGTCGGATCGTGAGCACATCGCCAAGTGTGTAGGCACCTTTAGCTTCACTTTAATCCAGTGGATAAAGTGGTCCGGAATTGGGGTTTTGTCAGTTCCTTCAGCCCTCCTTACTCGGCCACAATACTCCGAGACTGCAGTGCTGATGTCTACATTCAGTGATGTGGGCCGTGGCTGCCTGATTATGAAAGAGAGGACTCGGAAAAAGAAGTTGCCTAGCTACCGCACTGTCCGCTGTCACGCCGTCCATATCAATAGATGCAGCGAGTGAGCTACACTACAGAGAGTCAGTCACTTGGCCAGGCCTGTCTCCCCTAGTGAGTTCTCCTCCTGCGGCGCTTATGGCGGCAGGAATGAAATTACGTAGTGTCGTCTTTGGGCTTCTGTCCAACCTGCTGTGTGAAGAGGAGCTGCCCTGAGGACCCACACCACACGGACGCTGATCGTTTTTTCTTTGAAAACTACATTTTTTTATTAAGGTCCTGTCATTGTGCTAGTTTTTTTATAAAAAAACAAACAAACAAAAACTTTGCCAGACAGGCAAGAAGGGGAGGGACTAGGGACGTGGCACCCCCAGGTGAGAGGATAGAGTGGGTGGGAGGGGTCCCCACTGCTTTAATCCGTTAGTAATATTATCCATTAGGTTACACTGAATGTGCTCTCGTCATACTTAAGTACCATTTAGGAAGGGACCATCTACCACCCACTGATATACTGTAATATATGGCAGCTTTTCCTTTTGAAAATCTGCTGACTCACTATATACATGTCATGCAAGATGACTTGTAGACGTAGATGGTGCATGTTATCGATGCTTTAATTTAATTAGATGATAATGTTGGTGTAGAGGATGATTCAATGTAGTTCTGACGATAAAGACTGTGCTGGAGAGGATGACATGGACTGAATTCCATACTTGGCAACAAGCACATTCCTCACCCTTATTCAGGGCCAATATAGTGCCAGTCTGCACCTGAGCTCTTAGCTGCCAGCAAATATTTCAAATCATTTACATGTCCTTCCATCCCCCCTTTTAAAAACATACAAAGAAACATGAATACAGATATCAGCAGCTCAGAGGGTGGAATTCATCTTCTCTAGTCACAGCCACTTTCTTCTCATTATTTTACCTGTATGTTACGATGTCTAGTGTGATCGACATCTTCAGTGACGAGACCCGGCATTGGCAAGTGCATACACACTTGCCTATGCCGGCAGCGACGGAGCGTCAGTGGGGGCCGTGCTGCATTTGGCAGCATGGCCCTCGCTAATGACATCCCCTGTTGGACCTGCATGTAGTTACGACGGAGGATGTCACTGACGACGCGCGTGAGTGCACATCATCAGCGACATAGCAGGTACCCATTAGCCCAGGGGTGGGGAACCATTTTTCTGCTGAGAGCCATTTTGATATATATAATATTATTTGCGGGCCCGATGCAAGCCACGCCCCCTGCATGTGATATCACACATGACGCGGCCACAATTACCGGTGATTACAGTAATGCCCGGAGCATCTTGAGCTGTAAGGGTAGCAGTGTGAAACATTCTTCTCCTCTCCACCTGGTTAACCCCGGGTGAAATACTCGCACCCCTCCACCTGGCATCGGGCCTGTGTAGCATTCTTCCACTCCTCCACCTGGTACCCCCTGGTATAATATTCTTCCATGCCTCCAACTGGTATCCCGTGTGTATCATACTTCCACCATTAACCTGGTATCCCCCCTGTGTAACATTGTTCCAGTCAACCCTGTCCATAATTCCCTCCTCTAGTATTATTACATGCTCTCTCTAATCCTATCTCAAACAGTATTCTACATTTTTGTCTTCTTTGCAATACCGTAATGTTTGTACCACAAACTTCAAGAAACCACTTCTGCCTCCCCTGTATACAGAGAGCAGTGGAGCAGCACACTGAAATTAGAGGGAACAGAACCATAAGCCATCGTTGATCGGGAAGTAGTGAAAGTAGGTTGGGGCTGAGCTTGTTACTTGCTGATAATCAGACACCAGCTCCCACTGAGTGCTCATCATAGTGTAGTGGATACAGTGACATAGTACTCTAGTTCCACTCTCAGCTATATTTATTTGTGTACAAAAATGCTTATTACAAGACATTGTGCATATAAGGGAGGATTACTTGGGAGAAGCAACCACTAGAGGTCCATAGACAGCTGCTTAAGGCTGCTGAGTAGTAGAGCCAGCCCTGCTCTTAAGTGGAATAATATAAACATAGTATCACTAAGCTTCCCAAATATACAACTTGTGTGTAATAAATAGGCACAATGAAATTAGTATGTGAAAGTTCATTAACATTTGAAAATAATGTAGGCATCCACTGCACCACCTGCATGATATATCCATGTATTGAAATCACAGCAACATACACAAAACTAAAACATTAAGGGGGAGATGTACTAAGCCTTAGTGATAGATAAAGTGGAGAGAGATAAAGTACCATCCAATCATCTCCTGTCACTTTACAAGCTGTGGTTGAAAAATGGCAGCTAGGAGCTGATTGATTGGTACTTTATCGCTCTCCATTTTATCATTCTCCAATGCTTAGTACATCTCCCCCTGAGTGAGTGGCTGCTCTGTGGGTGAAAAAGACTTTTTTAAGAGACGTGAAAGAATGGCCCAGACTGGTTGAAGCTGATAGGAAGGTGACAGTGAATTAAATAACCGTGGTATGCAACTTGTGTTTTAGATTTAATAGTTCTTTAAGCAAACATATTTTAACATTTTGCAATATACCGTATTCTATGGGTTACACATAAAATGATTGGGCATGCACAGTACTGTAATAAACAAACCTCCTTAGATCGTGAGATAGATCTTGTGACTATTTTAATATGCCCTAGCTTCCCTTCCCCCAATGGTGGCGACCCCTCCCTACCAGCAGACTGTCAATCACTGAACACGCAGGACCCGTACTGCACATGCCCAGTACAGGTCAGACGCCTGCGTAGATTCCTGACCATCGGGAATCTGCGTTCAGCAGTGCACTGTTGAATCAGCCCCCAAGTACTCTCAAGTTGTGTATGAATTTGTAGAGGCTCAGTAGGGAACACCCAGAAAATGTCCCGGCCCGCCTGCGTTTTTGTAGTCATTCCTCATTACCTCCCCCATCCACTGCATCCGCCACTGCTAATCCATCGCAGCGCATGCACAGTGCGGCTTTGACTCATGCATTCACATATGAATCAGGTTCACTGATTGCTGCTTTGTTGATATCTTGGGCTTAGATTATGCTTTTATTATCATTTTTTTTATATTTGTGTATATGAGAAGGAGTTGTTTCTGCTATATTGGAGATCTTTTTGTAGTTTAATTGATGCTTAACAGCGAATGCATTTGCTGCACATAAAATAAATTGTTTTCAACATGGGGTAAGTGAGGTGTAAGTGTTTATGACTTCTTACAAAACACACACACTAAAGGCGCTAAGTATAACAAATATCCCTCATATACAATACAGTGAGATAACCGTGGATCTTAAATGCGGACTGCAGCTACCTGGTGTGAGGTGCTATCCCTCAACAAATCAGATAAACTATCAAAGGAAACATAGGAGCGCTGATGACATATAATAGCCACAGTTTCATTATTCACGTTAGTATAAAAAATAATAAACATATCACACCACATCTAAAATTACATACTGTATGCCTATAATAAAAAGAACATCATGAAAAAATAATTAAAAACAGAAAAAAAATATTATATAAATATTGGAACCAGCTGTATGCAATACAAGATCAGATACTTAGTAATCACAATGCATGTGCACAGGCTAATTGTTGGTAAATCTCGATAAACACAAAATGAAATGCACCCACTCATGGGGTTCTATAGCTGTGTCCTTTAGCCACTTAGGAATATTCTCAACAGTCATTTTGTTTAAAGTGTCTTGGTTAGTAGATGTTAATAGAAATGTCCCAACATCAATACAAAACTGATTTTAATCAGAAGAAACTGTCGCTGTTACAAATGGAAATAATAGTATCCTTGCTCAATCTGAGTAATAGATAGTAATAAGAATTTAGAAATAACGGTTACCAGCACTGCACACTAATAAAAATGAAGGTGGATGGTTTTAATAAATTGTTCAAATATTTATTAACACAATAAAATCACCAATAATGAATACATATGTATCTAATATCAAGCTAAAACATAGTAAATATATACACTCTAGGACCTAAAGCTCAAGGTTCATTAAAGTCCTTTAGCAATCTTGGACTTTATAATTGTAAATGGACTATATATTCCCTTAATGGCAACAGATTGATTACCGGATGCAGGTGTCAAGGATGTCACAGAGTCCCTGGGCAGCACAATTTGCACAGGATGGGTTAATGTGTATTCCACCTTATCACATATGATACAGTCCCTTAGCAGCGTTCTAGTTGCACATGAATAGGGTTCTTGTAAAGCCTCTGGATGTCAATTGTTTCTGCCAATGTGCCTGGGGAAAAAAATCCAAAGTCCACAGTGTAACTGTCCACAGATGATTTCAGAGCTAGGTCAACAAAGGGCAAGTACCGCTCAGTAATAAGAATTTTCCTGTTTCCCAAGTACCGTATCCCTACCCCTCTCCACCCATAACCATAACCCTTCCTTAGTGGTTCCTAACCCTAACCTCCCCCTAGTGCCTAACGTTAACCTCCCCCGGGGGTGCCTAACCCTAACCCCCCCTTACTGCACCCTAAACCTAACCCTCCTGGAGGGTGCCTAACCCTAACCTTCCCCCTTCATACCCGTTCCTCTATGACATGATGGAGAAACTGTAGCTATGGGAAACATTGCTGGACATCCCTGAGGAGGGCCTCCTTTTCGGTTAAGGTACAAAATTTGCTTAACTCCATTGTAGGCTGTCCCATCCCCAAAGATCCTGGATCTTCTTTATTTTCTATTCACCTCAAAATGTATATAATATCAACCTAAATATTCTGATCCCCTCTCCAGTCTAATATAATTCATTAGCCCTCATGATTCCTTTTACACAGGTACCTAAGACTGGTCCCCATTTGCTACTTTTTTTGTGGCAGACACTTCTTATATCAAAGTATCATATGTATGCTACTGATGAGTAGTCCTCTCTCAGCCCAGTTAGTTATTCTATATGTACAAAACCTCTATTAGGGTTATGTTATGCAATATGTAACCTGTTTTTGTCTAGCTTTATCTGTGCACAAGACAAATTCAAAGTAAAAAACAAAACAAAACAAACCCAGTTAAATGTATAACATAAAATTAAAAGTTCTCCTTTTGGGTTTGTATGTAGTTTAAAGGAGTGACTAGAAGAATATAAGTTAAGAGTATATGAATAAGTCATCTTTGCAACTGAACTGCCAGGAAGAGATACACTGCACAGCTAGCTGCCCAAGTAATAACATTTCATCACAAACATTGTACAACTCCGAAACAGCAAAACTTTTTGTGGCTGCTGTTCTATAGCTTTGTTGAACTTCACAAATGAGCTTTCTAATCTTCAATAATATTAAATATTTATTATTATTGTTTAGTCATATAATATCTCAATATTACAGTATGCAGTGATATACAAAAAAATATGCAAATAACTACAATTATTCATAATGTCACTGTCTAGAAATACTGTCGACGAATACTCAAGAGTATTATGATTATTTATTTTATATAGTGCCACCACAATACACAGCATTGTAAGGCAAATTTTTGATTGTTTCCTGCCCCATTGAAGCTTATACTTTAGGGGAGAGGATGGGGGCAGGGGATGTTCTAGAAGTGGATACATTATGCACCAAGGTCTCTATCGCACAAACAAGGCAGGGTCCATTTGTGTCAGCAACCGACTAACCTTGCAACCAATGCCAAATTAAGGTCCATAAATAGGGCCTATTGTGTTCCATGGGGCAAGACTAGTGATGTGGTTTGCCAAGTGTGCGTGACCTGTGCCAAGGCGTGTGACTAGCACAATGGAAGGCATTATATATATATATTTCAATAAAAGAAGTGTTAATAGTTTATTTTTATCAATTAAATGCAAACAGAAGAGAAATCTAAATAAATTAATATTTGGTTTGCACAAAGTCAGGGATTTTGTAGCATTATAGTCAGGTGTATGATTAACCAATCATACCAAACAGTTGATAATGATCATCATTTTCATATGTAGGTTGAAACACAGTTATTAACTGAAACAGAAACAGCTGTGTAGGAGGCTTAAAATTGGGTGAGGAACAGCCAAACTCTGCTACAAAGGTGAAGTTGTGGAAGACAGTTTCCTGTCACAGGTCATACACTATGGCAAGACTGAGCACAGAAAAAAGAAACAAGGTAGATATATTGCATCAGCAAGGTCTCTCCCAGGCAAAGGTTTCAAAGAAGACTGGATTTTCAAGATGTGCTGTTCAAGCTGTTTTGAAGAAGCACAAAGAAACAGTCAACGTTGAGGACCATAGATGCAGTGGTCAGCCAAGGAAACTTAGTACTTGCCTTCTAAATCGGAAGATATCCAGCAGTGCCATCAGCTCAGAACTGGCAGAAACCAGTGGGACCCAGGTACACCCATCTACTGTTCGGAGAAGTCTGGCCAGAAGTGGTCTTCATGGAAGAATTACGGCCAATGGATGTAGAAACAAAGCCAAGCGACTCAACTCTGCACGAAAACATAGGAACTGTGGTGCAGAAAAATGGCAGCAGGTGCTGTGTACTGATGAGTCAAAAATGTAAATATTTGGCTGTAACAGAAGGCAGTTTGTACGCCGAAGGGCTGGAGAGCGGTACAATAACGAGTGACTGCAGGCAGCAGTGAAGTTAGGTGGAGATTCCTTGAAAGTTTGGGGCTGCATTTCAGCAAATGGAGTTGGGGATTTGATCAGTATTAATGGTGTCCTCAATGCTGAGAAATACTGGCAGGTACTTATCCATCATGCAATACCATCATGGAGGCATCTGATTGACTCCAAATTTATTCGTATCAGGGCAACAACCCCAAACATACAGCCAATGTCATTAAGAACTATTGTCAGCGTAAAGAAGAACAAGGAGTCCTGGTAGAGATGATATGGCCACCACAGAGCCCTGATCTTAACATCATCGAGTCTGTCTGGGATTACATGAAGAGACAGAAGGATTTGAGCAAACCTACATTCACAGAAGATCTGTGGTTAGTTCTACAAGATGTCTGGAACAACCTCCCTGCCGAGTTCTTCAAAAACTGTGTGCAAGTGTACCTAGAAAAATTGATGCTGTTTTGAAAGCAAAATGTGATCACACCAAATATTGATTTGATTTAGATTTCTTTTCTGTTCATTCACTTTGCATTTTGTTAATTGATAAAAATAGACTATTAACACTTCTATTTTTGAAAGCATTCTTACTTTGCAGTATTGTTTTCACACCTGTCGAAAACTTTTGCACAGTACTGTATATATATCAGTAGTGGTTTTACCGCTATGCAGCACAGGCGGCTGCTTAGGGCCAGCAGGTCCTAGGGAGCCAGCCGACAGGGCTGCATAATGGAGGCTTGTATTATAAAGTACCAGCCCCAGCAGCCTGCCAGCACATTGGACAGCTGCCGATGCCGCTCTGGCTCACTCTGTCCTCTCCCCTGCACTGTGTGCTGCATGTGACGTCTCACACACAGAGAGAGAGGAGCTGAGAAGAAGCTATATATATATATATATATATATATATATATTATATATATATATGAAACAGCAACAGGCTTGGCACTCATCCACCAGCAGTAAACAATGGGTGCCCTCCGCTATATGGAACACACAATCAGGGACGGCGGCACTCTCATAGTAAAGAATAGTACAGTCCGGTTAAGAATAACCTGTAGCGTTTACTTCAATGTTTCAATCCTTAAGATTTTTGTCAGGAAGCATAAATGACATGTAAAAGCACTTACCTATATAACAAACAAGTACACCTCTCGTGCAGCCTGCTCCGTCCTACAGGGCATGCATCTGACATCAGCGCGTCGCACTGCATAGCGGGTGTGACATCCGACATTTCCTCACTATAGCAACGGAGCTAAGCAATAAATGTATCAACAACACCTCCACCAACAACATGAATACATCAACATACGACAAAAAACAATAACAAGATCTATTACAGTGGGAAAACTGCGACCTCACACTGAGTATGAAAAACCATAGTAACCAGAGCGTTAGTCAGTAAATGCAGCTGGTAAGCCAAAAGATAAAAGGGTAAATGGGACATGCTAACTAAGCAATATTAATGAAGAGGGCAAAAAATAGTCATACATTAATCGAAACAGAACAGGGGTAATGGCTCATTCAAGCCATACGGCTGGAGTGTATTCAAACGGTGGATCCAGCGTGACTCCATCTGTAATAATTGCCGTGCCCTATCTCCACCCCTATGGCTCTCTTTCACCTTATCAATCATCTTATACCGCAAAGCAGACAAATTGTGTCAACATGCTTTGAAATGCCGAGCTATGGGCTTATCATTGTCCTTGCCTGACAAGGCCAACCATATGGCAGATCGATGGATTGCCATCCACTCGCGAAATTGCCTCGTGGTCTTGCCTATGTATAATAACCCACAGGGGCAATGAATATAATAAACAACAAACTGGCTTGTGCAGGTGAGTACGTGGTTGATTTTATAACGATGACCCGAATGTGGATGGGAAAACGTGTCACCCACCTCCAAGAACCCGCAGGTGGTACAGCCAAGGCAATTATAATTACCTGGCTTCTTGGTGAGAAAATGTGTCGGGGCAACGTTACCAACTCCACTGATATCGTTGTGCACTAAGCAGCCGCGGATATTCTTACCTCGTTTATAGCAAGGAAGTAGAGTAGACTTTTTAAGAGATTTGAGGCTACTGTCTGTGCTCACTATCGGGCAAAATCATTTAGCTGTACTGACAATGGCACTACTAGCTGAGCTATAGCTATTTACCCATACAAGCTGGTCATTAGATTTCTTTTTCTGACTATTGGCTACCGAATTCGAATCGCTTCTAGGCGTAGCCACCGCTTTGGCTCTAGCTACCTTGAGTAACCTAGGTGAATACCCTCTCTGGATGAAATTATTCATCACGGTATCAAGTTGTATCAACTCATCAGTGGGATCACTACAGATCCTATGTATCCTAAGAAACTGTGAGTAGGGTAAACCCCTAATCAAGCTTCTAGGATGGAAACTCGAGGCCTGCAATAAGTTGTTGTGATCTGTGGGTTTTCTATACACAGAAGTATTCAACTTGCCATCTACCTTAGTAATGTCAAGAAAATGTAGATGGTCCGAACTGATCTCATAAGTGAATTTGATGTTGGTATCAAGTGTATTCACCTCCATCATCATCTGTATGAATTCATCTCGAGTGCCAAGCCAAATCATAAAAATGTCATCTATGTACCACGTGTAGAACCCAATCCTCACAGAAAAAGTACTCCTGCTGAGAAAGAGGTCCCTCTCCACATGTTACATCAACGCATTGGCGTAGGCTGGGGCAGCGCATGAGCCCATGGCGCATCCGAGGGTCTGGAGATAGAAACACCCATCAAAAATAAAATAAATCCTAATCAATGTAAGCCGTAACAACTGCAGAAAAAAGATTAAATCAGGACCCTGATAATATGAATTGTTAGTGAGTAGTTGTTCAACAGCACTCAGTCCCCTCTGATTGGGGATGCTAGTATATTTCTATTGTACATAAAAAGTAATTAGCAGGTAAAGTGTTCAGCGCTTGTAATTTCTGCAAAAAAGAGGAAGTGTCCTTGAGATAGGTTGCCTCAGCTTGGATGGCCGGCTGTAGAAAAAATCAATGTATCGCGATATCTCAAAATACAGAGAATCCCTGGCAGCAATGATTGGTCTGCCAGGGGGGTTAGCGGGGTCCTTGTGCATTTTGGGCAGGGTATAGAAAACTGGCACTTTAGGTGAAGTAGGAAGTAGAACATCCATGGTGTGTCTGGAAATAAGTTGTTCATCAACAGCAGACTGTAATGTTGTAGTCAATTCTTTCAAATATACACGGGTCGGATCCTCTTCAAGCCTTTGGTAAATGGCAGTGTCAGACAACTGCCTCAAAGTCTCATTCTGATATGCCGAAATGTCCTGCATATCACGATACCGCCCCCTTTATCAGCAGGGCGGATCGTGATACTGGAATCGCTGCCCATTTGTATAAGCGCTAGTCTTTCCTTCTTAGAAAGGTTGTGATGTATTATTCTTACACTCATTTATGCAAGATTCAATGATGTTAGTATATCCCTTAATAGCCGCATTGGTGGAAACTGGTGAAGGCGAAGTTGTCGATTTAATGAGACATTACCCATGTCCTGTTTCGATTAATGTTTGACTATTTTTTGCCCTCTTCATTAATATTGCTTAGTTAGCATGTCCCGTTTACCTGTTATCTTTTGGCTCACCAGCTGCATTTACTGACTAACGCTCTGGTTACTATGTTTTTCATACTTAGTGTGAGGTCGCAGTTTGCCCACTGAGATAGATCTTGTTATTGTTTTTTGTAGTATGTTGATGTATTCATGTTGTTGGTGGAGGTGTTGCTGATACACTTATTGTTTATCTCCGTTGCTATAGTGAGGGAATGTCGGATGTCACGCCCGCTATGCAGTGCGACGCGCTGATGTCAGACGCATGCCCTGTAGGACGGAGCAGGCTGCACGAGAGATGTACTTGTTTGTTATATAGGTAAGTGCTTTTACATGTCATTTATGCTTCCTGACGAAAATCTTAAAGGATCGAAACGTTGAAGTAAACGCTACAGATTATTCTTAACTGGACTATACTATTCTTCACTACGAGAGTGCCACCGTCCCCGTTTGCTGATTTTATATATATATATATATATATAGATCGCAGGACAGGCGGCACTCAATGAGACTTCACATCAATCAAAAGAAGAACTCAGCAGTACTTTGCTTCTTAGTCAATATATATATATAGTATATTTATATATATATATATATATATAGATATATAAAACAATGCCTTCCATGGTGCTAGCCACACACAACACCTAAAAGTCTAGTGCATTTCAAAATTTGTGAAATTAATTAACACTCCTCTTCTGCTAAGTGAGTGGCAGCTCTCAACCAGTAGAATGTCTTTTGTTCAATCACAAAAAGAGATTAAAGAGTTAATAGATTAAGAGTTAATAGATTTGAGAGTGCCTAATAGTGTGTTTTTATTAGAATACCCAGTGTATAGTGAAATAGTATATAGCACATACACAAAAATCAAATAAAGAGAGTGCTTATCTGTCCATGGAGAAAGTCCTGGTACAATATCTGTGCCCACGTGTTATGTCTTATGAAGAAGACTACATCATGGGGATATCACTGCTGGAATAAACCCTTAGACTGATGTTTTTTTTTTGGAGAGGTGTAATAAAACTAAGACTAAAGAAACTGGTGACTAAAGATGGGAATTTTTTTTATTATTTGTTACCCTATTTATAGGCCATCCTCAATGGGGTTTTTGCCTATTGATTTGCTGTTTGGTAGACTCCCAGGGGGATTGCTGGATATTAGAAAATATACATGGGAGGGGCAACCCAGTTCTTTTAAGATGTTTAATGAACATGTTTTGCAGATGCAGGAAAGACTAGCTGCAGTGGTGCAGATAGTGAGAGAGCACTTGGAACAGACACAACAGATGGTGTACAATCATAATGCCCAGTTATGCACTTTTGGTCCTGAGTGTTTATTTTGGTTCCCATGGTAGAAAGTACAGGTTTGGCCAAGTGGCAAAGACCATTTAAATTCATAGAAAAAGGGGAAGGATAACTCTGTTTGTCACCCTGATCCCTTGGGTAATCACAATACATTTGGTTCCCGTAGTGACAATAGCCAAAACCCTAAACTATTCAACAGCAAGAGACTAAATAATTTCTCATAAGAGACAAAAAAATATTTTCTGACATACCTGGTAAAACAAGTAATTAAACATGACATAATTACTGAACCAGGGGTTAAGGTTAACCTAAGGACCTAAATACTATAAAAAATGTAATGAGAATCAGTGTCTATAGAAATTTAAAAAATGTTGGAGTTAGATATAATTGAAGAGTCACATAGTGAATGGTCATTTCCCATTGAACTCATTCTGAAAGCCGACATAAACTTACACTTCTGCAATGAATTTTGTTTATTGAATAGTGTGTCTAAATTTGATGCCTACCCAATGCCATGTGTGGATGAACTTATTGAAATGCTGGGAATGGTAAATACTTAACCACTCCAGACTTAACTAAAGGATACTGGCAAGTGCTGTTGACAGACAAGGAAAAAGAAAAGACAGTTTTTTTTGCATTAGAGGGTCTGGTCTGCTTTTATATACAATATTGTAATTTGGGTCACATGGGGCACCTGCCACCTTTAGAGGATGATGGATATATTTCAATGTCCCCATAGACAGTATGCTGCTCTTTAATTCAATGATGTAGTCATCTATAGTCTTGATTGCCAATCTCACTTACCAAGGGTACAAGCTGTGTTGGACTCCTTCTGTGAGGCAGAATTGATAGTCAACCCAAAAAGTGTTGCTTAGGAATGTTAGAGGTGAATTATCTAGGAAACAGTATAGGCAGATGCTTGATAAAGCCCCAACTTAATAAAATTGAGGCAATACAAAATTGGCCACAACACATAAATAAGAATCATAGGGTATTATAGAAGTTTAATACTCAATTTTGCCACTATTCCTGTTGATTGACCTTACCAAGGGCAAACAGCCATTTATGGTTAAATGGAATACAGAGGCAAAAAAAGGCTTTTCAGGCATTGAAGGTAGCATTGTTATACCTTGATGACGCCTGACTTTGAATGCAAATTTGTGGTGCAAATAATATCAGAGGTAGAAAGTTCTGCCTCAAAAAACACATAATGAAGAATATCCTTTTATTTAATAGACAATTAAATGTACATGAGAGAAACTAAGCCATTTTTGAAAAAGAAGCATTGGCAATTAAGTGGGCATTAGGAACACTAGATGCTACCTTCTGGTGTGAAAATTCAGTTTGATTACTGATCATGCCACTTTGAAATTTTATTTCTCAGTAGAACATAGGACAGGAAGTCAACTGGCCAAAGCAGATGCTTTGTCCTGCATAATTTGTTTAGAAATCACAGCTGTTCTGCCCCACAGGTTGAAACAGGAGGGAGGATATGTGATAAAAGCACAAGAACAGTTGTAAATGGGAACTATGTGTGCCCTATATTCCTACTTACTGCCTGGTAGACAGAAGCTAATTGGAAATATTGATTGTCAGAGCACCTGTGAGATGCTGATATAAGGTGTGTCAGATGTTAGTCTCAGTTTCTCCAGTTTCTCACAGCTGTTCTACTCCACAGGTTGAAACAGGAGGGAGGATATTTGATAAAAGCACAAGAACAGGTGTAAATGAGAACTATGGGCCTGATTCAGACCCGCTTGCGAGAGCAGAGTGCTCGCAAGCGGGTCGATGGTCCCCCACTGTGCATGCGCATACCGGAGCCAGCCTGCATGAGACCCGGCCAGCGACAGGCGCTCCTTCGCTACGGGTCTCACACCAAAATGGAGCGGCTGTCGATTTTGATTGACAGCTCGCCCCGTTTTGGTGGCGGGCAGGGGGGGGGGTGGCTGGCCAAACTGAGGCATTCCCGAAGGAACACCTGCCATTTGGGGGTGGCCTCAGTAGTGAGCTTCCAGCTCTATTAGAGCCGGAAGCTCACTGGGGCTTGCGATGGATGAGACCCTACCACAAGGGTCTTGTCACAAGCCCGATGGTCGCGATGGTCGCGACCATCGCGACCATCACCTGGCCGCTCGCAAAAGCTGTGGGTGGTCACCCACAGCTTAACAAGCGGCCAGGAGGCTGACACTAAAAAAAAATAATGCCGCCCTGATTCAGAGCGAGCGCTCTGAAAGAGCGTCCGGCTCTGAATCAGGGCCTATGTGTGCCCTAGATTCCTGCTTACTGCCTGATAGACAGAAGCTAATTGGAAATATTGATTGTAAGAGCACCTGTGAGATGCTGATATAAGGTGTGTCAGATGCTAGTCTCAGTTTCTCCAGTTTCTCACTACTTGGGGAACAAGCAGCAGGCCTGATGAGAGACAATGATTACTGGCTGTAAATACTGTGTTAATACTAATCCTAATACTTACCCTGATCTTGCCACTATATATATACTATATATTAATTTTTCTAAATGAAAAATTAGATATAAATTGTTGCCTTTGTGAATTGTTCCATTTGTTAGTTTAATCAATTTAAATTGATCATTTAATTGAATGGAGTGAAGATAACTACCTGGTTCTGAACTAAAAAACAAAAACAAAAAACAAAGAGATAATTTTTAAAGAATAGTGATGCATAACTTGCTACCCTTATCTATAACAAAATAGCTAGAGAGGGTACTGCATTTCAAATTGTTAGGTGTCACCATATCTAAGGACATGTCATGGACCAGAAATATTGTCACTATGGTTAAAAAAGCACAACAACGTCTATATTTCCTTAGGAAATTCTGGTCTGTAAACCTTTCGGTAACTGGTGAGTTTGTATTTCTGTGTTATTGAAAATATGTTGATCTATTGCATATCAGTTTGGTACGGGAACAGCTCTAAAGCAGGCCGTAAGCTTTTGGAGAGGGTTGTGAGGTTGGCTGAATATGTGATTGGTACTAATCTGCCATCCACTGAAGAAATTTATGTTAAAAGTTGTTTAAGGAAAGAGCATTGATAAATATTGTAGTCATCCAAATGTGTTCTCCTTACTACCTTCAAAAATACAGTTCAGTTGTATTAAATCACAAACAGTGAGGATTAAACACAGTTTCTATTTCCATCCATTATTGTTAAACTGAACTTAGAAAATTGTATATAGGTGAAATATAAGGTTAGTATTCTGCTGTACTTGGGCTGTGGGAGTTAAGGAAATGTATTTTGTTGTCAAGACGTTGTTTCTGTACAATGACAAAAAAGACATTCATTCATTAACTAATTCAACTATGGAAACATCAGAAAAGGTTACAGACAGGATACACATATATGAGTGTCCAGAATTACATTAGAAACTTTTCAGAGGTAAGTTGAGAGTTGGTGACATTGGCATGATTTGATTTTTTTAATACTACAAAAAGAAATCAAGTTATATCATACAAAAGAAACATACTGCATCAGGAATTTCTCATTTCTTTCACTGTGCTTTTACTAAGACTTGGTATTAATAATTCATGATTTATATATTGTTGGTGTGATCAGTTTGATTTTAAATAAGACCATTTTAAAATGCAGAGACATGCTTATATGCAAAACCAACAGGTCTTCATCTATTTAATTACCAAAGAAACAGTAGCAATCCGGGATACACACCAGCTATCACATATTAATCACAAGTTGGATACATTGACATTGGCAGCTCCTGCATAGCAAGGAAGGAGGCAGCTGTGTCACACCATCTGACACTTCACTAGAAGACTGGCTAAGGTCAAAGATAAGTGTCTTGAGTAAGTGAACTATTGGTTAGCAGTTGTTTTTGTTATAGCAGTTCACTTTTTTTTTTAAATAAGGCCCATTTATTATTCATTTAGTATAGTTAATATTCTAAAATTTAGACAGCAGGGTTGGCATAGGGGACAGTAAATTACTGTTTCACAGCACTGAGGTCATGAATATTGTGGTTTGAAATGCCACCCATGAAGGTCCCTTCTCTAACAACACTTTGGCCAAACAGGTCTTGAGGTCAGGTTCATGTGATCTACTGTCTCTGCTGAAATGGGATGATTTCTATCATGGAATTGCTGCTTTATATTCAGTAGTATGCAAAGCATTTTATGACCTTGCTTGTAAAATGTGTTGACAGATCAGACTCACTGGTCCTGGAGACTCTGAGTGGGATGAAATCTGCTCCTATAAACTGTAGCCCAATTACCCCATCACGAGTCATATAATTTAAATGACCTATGCTGGGGCAGTTAAGTGCTTCACTATTGGAATAACTTTTACACAATGACAACTAGCTATGCACACAACACTAATGGCTATTTGTTGGCAGTTTTCCTATGACATTTACCTGAAAGGCATCCCATGGCTCCTTTACAGAAGACACTAAGCTTCCACAAATCCGGCTTTAGATATACACATTTTATATGTGATATATCTTGTAAATTACATTGGAATGTAATGTTCATCAACCTCCATCTCGTGTATGTTTTCACTTTTAAAGTAACCATCTGAATACAGCATACACCAAATATATAGAATGCATAGAACCAGGATTAAGAACTCAAGAATAAACTTTGTCAGTACATAAAATATGTTTGAAAACCACTTTTCTAATCCTGAAAATCAAAAACTAGAATCTAATCATGACCATCATAATTCATTTTCGGAGTCTTTATCATAATGTACTCATTCAAATTCTTCTTTCATATCATGAGCCTCATTTACGTAATTAGCAATTTTGGCTTTTTGATCTGTAGTATCATTGGTCAAATAATTTCAACAGTGAATTCCAAGATTTGTATAAAAAAGTTAGACAATATTCTCCAGTCTGTACAATTAATTTATCAATTATGGGCGGTGCTGTAGTAACAGTTCATTCCAGAATGTTTTTAATTCATGGCCAACATATATTAATGTCTTATTATAAAGTTCAGTCTCAGTGTCAATAAATTTTCCAGTTCAATAATTTAATGTTGATTATCCAAATATTCCCAATGATCATATGTAAGCATGTTAGCAAAGGTGGTACAAACACAATGTTTCACTGAAGTATCAAAGGAATGTATTTTTTATTCACTGGAACAATGTCTCTTTTAGAACATCTGGCATCCTGCAAAAGAACTTTTCACAAATTATCATGTGTTATAACATATAATTGTTGTATCAGTTTGCCTAAAGAGCAAATATATTCTGAATTAATTAGTAATAATTTGTAAGTAAAATTTTCACATATATAATAAAGATTATTTGGTAACAAAAAAAGAACATAAAACCCTAATACAATGGTAGTAACTATCACTCCAAATTGACATGTCTGAACTATATGATCTGTCTCACTATTTGTTTCACTATTGGGAACAGTCCCAGGTAGTATATAATCAAATGCATCATTGTAGAAGTCTACTATACATAGTAAGCATTCAGTTCTTTTAAAATCTTCCTCACATTGTTCAGTACAGTGAGGAACTTAAGGTTTGTACACAGTAATGCTCTTACTACAACATTCTGACTCAACATTCCGTACTTGTATGGGGTGTTCTAGCATATGAATAGTAAATATTCCTGCAGTCGTCCAAATCTGAGTTGTAGGCTGAATCATTTAATAAACTAACTTATTAAAACAAAATGGAATATGTTCACTTACATGTGGAGCTAGCACAATTACTAGTTGTTTTGTCAAGTTATAGTTATCAGTAACCCCTTTTTCTTTACAACTTTTAATTGCACAATTCTCACATGTTTCTATAGTAATTATCTTAATCATTTCAGTATATTTCAACTCAACAATAGTTCTGGCACAAATTCAACAATTAGAAACACTTAATACTTTACCCATCAATTAATAATTTTGTAGAATTGGATATTCTTTTGCGTAATATCCATACACCATAGTATGCACCTTTCTTCTCTTAGTTTAGTACAGTAATCACAAATTCACTTTTCAATAGCTTCCTGACACCAATCGTTTTCCCTTTTGTTTTCCCTGCTTAGAAAAGAGGAAGGAAAGGATTTATTAGAATAAACTCCATCATCCACACTACTGGATGTGTACTCATACCATAAACCTTTGCTCGCCCTCTCTCCAAAGAAAATAAGTCTCAATGTTGCAATAAACATGATTGTTTCCATCAAGAAGCTAAGGAAATTAAAAGTTTTCTTTGTCATCAATCTATATGTATATAGTCTATTGTAAGCTATCGTCTCCATCTTGATTGAAGAGTTCTCATAGTCAGTCTTTATATCTCAGTACTTTATATCAGCACTTCAGTCTGAGTCTTTTAGTCCCCTTTAAGCTCGGATCTCTCTGACCTTTTCCAATGCGAGCATTGGATCCAGGTGTCCTTCTCAGCAACCTTTATAGCTGTATCTGTTGTCAGCATTACTTTGCCATGCCAAGGACCATCCCATTGATCTGTAAGGGAACCAGAATGTAACAAAAAACTTATCATCATACCATAGTCTCTAGGCTGTATTTCATCTGTTGGATCAAATGCTGGTGTTGGTGTAATATCTCATTGAGCTTTCCGAAGATCTTCTTGTAGGTGCTTAGACAATTGTATAATATATCAAACAGTCAAATTATGTTGGAATTTCAAATCAGTCTTTGGTTTAGTAACACATCTTGATTGTAGTCACTATAACAGTTAATAAGGAGAGAGATTGAGATGAGGCTTAGTTGGGATTCTCATACTATGAAGCACCAAAGATAGGCCTTCAGACAATGCCATTCCTGTCTCCTTTGTAAGTTTAACTAGCCTATTTTTTATAACACCATTAAGTGTAATATGACTTGTGTAACTTTGATTCTATTCCCGTCATTTCAAACATTTTTTGAAACACTTCCCCTGTAAAATGAGTTACTTTCAATAACACTTAGGTAAACTATACTTTACATACAAATTCCTGCAAAATCTCTTTCTAAGCAAAAACTCAGCATTATCTAAAAACATGTCGACAATATATTTTAAAACATCCTGAAAACATGGCAAGAACATACTTTAATCCTTTTTTTAATTTTTTTTTGGTAACTGATTAAAATCAATTTACAGTATCTGTAGCATTTGGCAAATGTTTTAGTAGGTACCATTTTCTACACATTGTTTCTCAACCAAACTACACAACTTTCACATTTAGAAATGGCTTGAGCATACCAGTAAGATTGTACAATGCAATTCATATTGCCTGCTCTTAAATGAACTAACCCATGAACACCTTCTGCAAGGGCTGGTAATAATATTTTTAATTCCACTCAAATACCCAATACCATCTTCTTTTTTCTTTTTTTTTTTTTTTTAAATGCTTTAATTTCCAAACATTGACCTCATTGTGAGATGTATTTTCCTGATATTGTCTCAATTGGTCAAATGTGATATCCTTAAACAAGATCAAATGAGTGTCTATATCTGGCTTATCTCTTGTACTACCCTGACAGCTAATCTGTTCCCCATGGAAATATTGTCAGTTTGTTTGGTATGTGCCTAACACTTAAATACTGCAACTTATTTTTGGTAACTATATTGTCTCTATCAGTTCTTTACCTGTTTGTGCATGTGAAATGAGAGTACCCTAAGCTATGCGGTAACCCCTATGCTTCCAATTGCTCCAATCAATGCTGTACACTCAGCTACCCATGCCGAGTATGGTAGTTACTGCATACCTTGTCACCAAAAAACATTATTTAAAGAGATCTAAGTCAGGTTTATCTAACTGAACTTCAGCAATGTCTGTACTAACAGAAAAGTTTTAACTCATGCATTTCATTTTTACTAAATATTTTTATATTTCATTGTTGCAAACATGTTAATTGTCTTCCTTTTTCCTCACCATCAACGATATTCAACCATATTCCCCCCTGTTGAGATAAAGAAGATCAATGTAGCACGATTCAAAATATGACATCTGAGATCTCCCATTGAGAAAATCTGGCTGTAGGAACATGTTTAAATTGAGCATTATTAAATATCTGAATAACAGTACATAACACAAATAGATGCAATTCAACTTAACAATTAATGCCACCCTTTAAGGATATAAATGTCTTCAACCTGGTGGTAAACAACGTCCTGTAGATTTACTTATCAGTATACAGTTGGATTTTATCCCATTAAACTTTGTAACCTGCTTCTGCAAAAAAACACCAATTATTTAGTATCTCTTACTGAAGTCTGAAATAACTTAGAGTATAACAGCAGATCACTGTTAGATAAGGACTGAGTCATCTGTAAGAAAATTGCAGATTATTCAACAAATATTGTAATGAGTTTGTGACATTTTTAGAATATCATCCCTGTCTTTTTAAAACACTATGTAGATACTGCGTATCTAATAAAAAGAGTATGTCTCATAACCTACTTTTATCAGTAGCCTTGGCTCAGGTACAAAAGAAACCTATGATGGAACAATACAGCAGAATCTCAAGCATTTTATCCCCTTGAAACAAAACTTTTTTTTTTTGTTTTCAGTGAAGCTCTCAGATGTGGGAGGGGTATACAAAGAGACTGGTGACGTACTGAGGGCCTGATTCAGAGCCGGACGCTATTTGCGCTCGCTCATTCAGAAAAAGGGGCCGGCTATTTAAATTGAGCGCTCGCTCTTTGCGATCTGTTGACGCCTCTATGTCTGAGCGAGTGAACGAAACATGCGCTTGCTATTTTGTAAAGACGCCCCCTGGCTGCTCGCATCATATGTCATCTCCGCTATTTATTAGATTAATCGAGTACATCTAAAGGCGTCTGAACTGCTCGCAGTGCTTGTGGTTGGATTTTCCTACCGCAATCATGCGAACAGTTCAGGCTAAGAAACAACCAACTGACGTGGTCGAGGACGCTGCTTTGTTAATTATGCACACCCTTAAAACGCCCGTTTTGACCGTTTGGCACACCTGCGTTCGGATCTCCACTCCCTGTTTTCAAGCACCTTCCCCTGTTACCACCCACAAACGCCTCATCCTGTCACTCAAATTAGAAGGCTCTAGCAATTTTGCGAACACACGTTTTCCGACCGCACTGACTGGTTGGCGCATGCGCATTACGACCCATACGCATGCGCAGATGTGCGAACATTGCTCGGAGCGAACGAGCGACCGCTTACGAGCGGCTCTGAATCAGGCCCTGAGTAAACAGACGGACAGTTTTCTCACTCTGAGAATATTCAAACAAGCAAAACAATAACCATTACATTTACATTTCTCTGGATAAAAGTTTACAATCCTGCTCTGTATATAGGAAGTATATAGGATCACATTTCTGTCCTTAATCTATTTTTAGTTCACTTTCAAATTAATTGTTTTCTAAACTCTTTATCTGAAGCTTCATAGTTTTTTTCTTCTCTGCAAGATGTCTCTCCTATGCCGTTTTAAAATTAACAATTATGTTAAAGGATTGTTCTTCCCGCTCTAGATATTGAATTGTTACTGTATTACGTATTGGATCATTCTACCTATCCATAAAAGGTCCCTTATTCGTATAAGCAACCTATTTAATCTTTAGGATTTTCCAAAAATCTCTTATGATTATCAGCTACTGTTTCAACCATTTCTTATTTAGTCCAGTATAATGTAGCATTAAACATTTGGTCTATGGTCAGTAATAATCTGAACACTATATGCCTCATAAATCACATTACTATAAATTAGCTGTTTCCAAACTTTCTCTATAGGTTCATTTAACAATGACAATGTAAATGACAATGTAACAAATCTCTAAAGGTGCGTACACACTAGGCGATCAGGAAAGACAGTACGATTACGACATCGTAATCGTACCGTCGTTCCTGATCCCCTGTAGTGTCTGCACTGAACGATCAATAGTTCAGTGCAGGCACTGTCCATCATTTCTGAACATGCCAATCTGTCG
The DNA here is from genome assembly GCA_031769625.1 of Taudactylus pleione. NCBI lineage: Eukaryota > Metazoa > Chordata > Amphibia > Anura > Myobatrachidae > Taudactylus > Taudactylus pleione. The sequence continues at coordinate 26,987,996 of JAUIMM010000040.1, read as the reverse complement.
TTATCGTCAGATTGTGCTGCATGTTCAGGCGATGGACAATGTCGGAAACGACCAGCGGGAGTGCACATCGCTGGTCGTTTCCGACATAAAAGTGCACGATTTGTGTGCAATTACTGAGCGATTGCACGATTACGATGTCGTAATCGTGCAGTCGCTCATCAATATCGCCCAGTGTGTACTCACCATAGGTGTCCACAGCTCTATTTTTAAATTCGTCTTTGGTCTGGGAACATTCTGAACTTCTAAGCACTTCTTTTTTCTCTTGGCAACAATACTGTAACTTCAGCCTGAATTTTTTTCCCTCTCTTTTCTTGACTCATAATTTATTTAACCATGTAAGCTTTAGTTTATACTGACGCAGATACTGTGACAGTGTCTGTTTGCACAGGTTCTACGTATTTTATCTGTCTGATCACTAGAAATCTGTAACTCTATTTCAAATCATATATAACACTTTTTTTTTTCAAATTACAGGAACAAACATAGGAATAGCAGCAGCTGCAGCCTGCTGTAGTTTGTCCCAGCAGCATGTATCATGTATTTGTTTAAGAAAGTGTAGGGTTTAAGGACATGATTTACACTATGCATACGCACGGGCTGATCTCTGCATTCAATTTAGATTACTCCTACCCAGGGCCGGACTGGGACTAAATATAGGCCCTGGCATTTAAAGAGCACACAGGCCCACCTCGCGTCAGCATCTGGCTCCTGGCATAGACCCCTCTCCTTACAATTCCTGACCCCTCCCACTTCTTAGTCTATGCTCTTACAAATATAATTAATATTAGAACAACATACAAGTGTACATCATTCTCTGTATTAAAATACATACAACAGATCACATCCTGCAGGGAAGTCAAACATGTGCCATAGTCAAACATTTGGTATTGTGTTGGTTCTGTTAAGCTGTGTACACACCTATAGATATATCTGTCCAATCCGTATGGTGGGACGGAAAATCTGGTAATGAATGGGGGCAAATAACAATAGAAATTTGCTCCCAGATGCTGGAAAATGGACCAGATTTTCTTTCCCTGTAGACAGATATCTATAGGTGTGTACACAGCCTTAGGTAAAGATGGCACTTCACTAGTGTTAGTCACATACAAAGAAAGGGGAAGGCATTTTCCCAACTGACCAAGCCCTAGCTTCGAAGTTGTAGAAGATTAGATAGTATTCGCTGTAGAAATTTTTTAGGGCAGGGGTGCTGAACGCAGAGGACACATCTATGCACACCAAAGCAGAGCTGTAACGCCACATTTGGACAAAAGAGCGGTTGTGCCGCTATCCAAGTGAAGTGAAAATCCAGGTGTGGTCTTGCTGGGAAGGGGCGTAACCACATAATAATAACCCCAATTCAAATTATACCACAAAGTAGTACCTCTTAGTGACATTATTATCATCCTCTCTTTATAAGGTGCCACAAGTGTTCCGCAGTGCCTTACAAAGTAACCAGTGACTTACAATTCAAAACAATACAGGACAAGAATACGCTGCATTAGCGATCATAATGCTCAAAATAAGAAGCAGGGAGTCAGCAATCAAGTGTTAGATGCCCTTATGAGGAGTAAGGAGTAGAAGAAACTATTAGGAGAAGCACATGAGGAAAGACGGCCCTGCTCATGAGAGCTTACAATCTAAAGAAATTACACCGTACAGTAGTGCTCCTTCATCACATTATGTCGCACAGTAGTTTCACGTTACGTCACACAGTAGGGTCCCTTTTTCACATTATGTAACACAGTGGGGTCCCTTCATCACATTAGGTCACACGGTAGTGTCCCTTCATCACATTACATAACACGACAGTGTCCCTTCATCACATTACATCACACAGTAGTGTCCCTTAATCACATTACATAACACGGTAGTGTCCCTTCATCACATTACGTCACACGGTAGTATCCCTTCATCACATTACGTCACACAGTAGTGTCCCTTCATCACATTTCATAACACGGTAGTGTCCCTTCATCACATTACATCACACAGTAGTGTCCCTTCATCACATTAGGTCCGACAGTAGTGCCCCTTCATCACATTACATCACACAGTAGTGTCCCTTCATCACATTACATCACGCAGTAGTGTCCTTTCATCACATTACGTCCATCACACAGTAGTGCCCCTTCATCACATTACATCACACGGTAGTGTCCCTTCATCACACTACACTGCACTGTAATATCCCTTATTCACATTACACCACACAGTAGAGCCCATTCACGTTATGCCACCCAGCACCCATTCACTTTAAGTCACACAGTAGCAGTGCCCTTTATACATTATGCTATACAGTAATGCCCCTTACACATTATGACACACGCAATAATGCCCCTTACACATTATGCCACACACAGTAATACCCTGGCGTCTGTAGATGGCGTCTGTCAGTAGATCATGAGGTGTCCGAATATGGCATCCAGTCAGCTTCCTGCCCACCCCTGTCGCGCTTTTCATCCCTGGGCCAGCTGCATCATGACATCACCGCAGCCGAACGTGACACTCCAGAGACTCCACCCTGTCCTCAGCGCGGTGCTGACAGGCAGTCCTGCAGGCAACTCACAAGAGCTGTCAAAATGCCATCCAGCCATTGCTCCCAGATTACTCCCGGGCCCCACCGCCACCGCTCATCTCATACCCGACCGTGTCATGACATCATTATGCGGCTGCGTAATGACATCACTACATAACGATGTGGCCCGCACACAGTGCCAGCCGGAGCCTAATTTTTTTGGTAAGCGAATATCGATTTTGGTGCCCCTTAGTGGAATAAACATTGTACACAGATAACGATAAATGAGGCCTATTTATTAGGATGCTTTTTTATAAAGTTATGTACAAACTATAGTTTCTGCATAATTTTATCTATCACGGCTATATACATTACTAACAGCCTAATGTAGGAAATTTCACAGAAATCTCCTGCAAAATGCTAACTAAAACTGCAACCGCAGTCCTCTCAATGTCAATGGGGACAGCAATCTAACACCTGGCCTATGTATCAAATTTGAAAAAAGTAGCTTTTCGGAGTTTGGCAGGGAGAACAGTTAGTGCTACCGCTGTAACTGCAAATTACATTTAGTACATAGCGTGGAAAACCATGTAAAAAATTATCCCCGCTGTGATATCCTCCTCAATCGAGATAAACACTATATAGTGCTCAATCACCCAAATACAGTAGATTGTATAAAAATAAATAAAACATTATGAATATTTGTACACAAATATTTTAAAATAGAAATATTATAAATATATTGTATACAACTAATATTAATACTACAGGTTTGAAATAGCAATATACTAAAAGGAATAGAGGGAGACAGGAAAGAGAGAAGGAAAGTGGGGAGCCTGGAAAAAAAGAGAGGAGGAATTCAGGGAGCTGGGGGAAAGAGAAGGAAAGAGGGGATCCAACATAGGAGAATTAGGGAGAGCCAGGAGAGAGAGAAGGAATAGGGGGAACTGGGGCAGAGAGAGAGAATATGGAGAGCCAGGAGAGACATAGGAGAAATATGGGAAGTGGGGAGAGAGAGAGAAGGAATAGGTTGAGCCAAGAAAGAGAGAAGGAATAGGGAGAGCCGGGAGAGAGAGAAGGAATAGGGAGAGCCGAGATAGACATAGGAGAAATATGGGGAGTGGGAAGAGAGAGAGAATATGGAGAGCCAAGAGAGACATAGGAGAAATATGAGTAGGGAGAGAGAGAGAAGGAATAGGTTGAGCCAGGAGAGAGAGAAGGAATAGGGAGAGCCGGGAGAGAGAGAAGGAATAGGGAGAGCCGGGACAGAGAAGGAATAGGGAGAGCCGGGAGAGAGAGAGAGAGAGAGAGAAGGAATAGGGAGAGCCGGGAGAGAGAAGGATAGGGAGAGCCAGGAGAGAGAGAGAGAAGGAATATGTTGAACTGGGAGCGAGAAGAAATAGGGAGATCCACTAAAGAGTGAAGGAACAGGTTGAGCCGAGAGAGAGTGAAGGAATTGGGGAAGCTGGGAGAGACATAGGAGAAAGAGGGGAAGCCAGGAGAGACATAGGAGAAAGAGGGGAAGCCGGGAGAGACATAGGAGAAAGAGGGGAAGCCGGGAGAGACATAGGAGAAAGAGGGGAGGCCGGGAGAGACATAGGAGAAAGAGGGGAAGCCAGGAGAGAGAGAAGGAATAGGGGGAGATGAAAGAGAGAGGAGGAATAGGGGAAGCTTGGAGAGACATAGCAGAAAGAGAGGAAGCTAGGAGAGTGAGAGAAGGAATAGAGAAAGCTGGGACAGACATAGGAGAAAGGGGGAGCTGGGAGATAGGAGGAATAGGGGTGATGGGAGATAAAGGGTAGGAATAGGCGGAGACGTGAGACAGGAAGAATTAGGGCAGACAGCAGAGTTTAGGAATAGGGGGAGATGAGAGGGGAAGAGGGGGAAACAGGAAAGAGAGAAAGAGAAGAAATCAGGGGAGATGGAAGAGAGAGTGAGGAGGAGGAATAAGGTGAGATGAGAGAGAGACAAAAGGAAATTAATGGGGGAGATGGCAGAGAGATACCTCATGTAGTTTTGGAGTGTGCAGAGAAGGTTTAATGCAGTCCCTTGTGAAGATGCGTCCTGCTGTACTCACTGTAGCTGATGACCGGGTTTTGATAATGACACCAGAACCCGGACGTGCGGCTCCTCTGATGTGCCTTTGCCTCAACTCCTCGTTCGGCTCTGTATCCAAGTCAGCTCATGCTTCCGGGAGGCAGAGCAGTCAGTTCCAAGCCTCTGCATAGCTTCCGCCCATCCAGACTCTCAATGCCCCCCAATGCCATGGTGACCGGCCGCCGGCTATGTCATGACGCGACTGCGTCATTATGTAATTCTGCGGCCGTGCATTTGTAAAAAAAAATAAACCTTGCTTAGCATGGCGCCGCCAGGGAGGTTTGTGCTGCAGGTTAAGCCTGCGCTCAGCCAAACCAGCCCATATGGCCATCGGCTCTTCTGGCATTTGCCAGAAGTGCCCGATGGCCAGTCTGGCCCTGCTCATACCATTTATGCAAACATTACAAATTCACACTTTACACTGCGCTTTTAAAAGAAATGCAATTTTCTATTATTTATTTATTTTATTATTATTTATTCTACCCAAGATAAACTATTATTACTACACGTTCCATACACTGGAAAACATATTTTATAATCTCTTGTCATTTAACACCACTCATCATAGAACGTGGTGCATGTAATCAGGATAATCTGTTCTATGATCGCCTTTTTTGTCCAAGCAAATATCAGCACTCATCCTGATTTAGAGTCTGTATTTCCACTTGGGACACGTCTGTCTTACGAAACACAGGTATCCACTCCGCAATAACTTCCGCACATGAGTCATATATTCTTCACTACACAAATATTAAAATACATAGCCTCTAAATTAATTATTCTTCTCATCTGAGCTGTGGGTGATCAGTCCACAGTCTAAAATTATTACAGTATCTCAATACACTTAACTCAATTTTTAGCAATATTACTTAAATACAACAATAATCAATGTAAAATCATCTCTGAGTTCAACTTTAGCTACACCAAACGTCATCTTCCCTCAATATTTCGGAGCACAGAAACATATATTATGCACATGTATAATTCTGATACTCACCGAGAAGTTTGCAGCTGCTGCAGACAGCTACTCCCTCCTTTTCGATAGAGTGAGGAAGACATCGGTTTAGCGGTAAAGATAGCAGTGCCTCCAGCTGTTGAATTCTAAATTTTACCAGGTGTTCCATTGTTGCATAAAGTAATAGACTCCAATCCAGTACACTTAAGAATTTGTCATTTATTAATTAATTAAATAAATAGATCTAGCCCTTAACTGGGAGCACATATCCCCCAGGGTTATAATGCAGAAATAACAACGATTGATTTCAGTACAGAGTTTTTATATCTTCCTATTACAATCTTAAGTTAATACGCCCACTTACATCATACTTTTAGAACATTCTATATTATTCCACATTATGCAAGCATGTAACGACATTTGGCATATTCAATTATAACATTCATCAAGTTGAGCAAGGTTTATTCTTATGGTCTCTCTCTTTGGCAATCAAATAGAAATAGATTACTTCATGAGATGCTCATAGTGCTCTATATCACTATATTTCGTTCGTATCTTTCTCTAGCCCAGAATTATACGTAAAGGGTCAAGTTCTTGTCAAGTTCAACAGGGAGTGGCCTTAAAGAGATCTCAACTCATTACTTAGATATAACTAAGAATTACTATGCAAAATGACTGTGCAAAGGCCATATTGAATTGCATGAGCTGTATTCACTATAAAGCATATGTAACTATGGAATTATGTAAAATATAATGTTTCATATAAACTAAGCTTCCACAGTTCTCAGCTGACTCTCTCCTCCAATGGACAGGTACCTGGAGGTATAAGCAGGACTCCAGGTAACAGGAAGTTGCCTGATCAATTTCACTATTTTCTTGACGGTTGCTGTTGCTTCATTCCAGGTTTCACGTGCAATCTTCCAGTGATTCTTCCCAGTGTTATTCCCCAGTGTGTACTCAGTACCTCACTTGAGAACTGAATCCTAGTGTCTCATTCCAATGTTCATCCTGCGCTTTGATCTCCAGTCTGTTCTCAGAACATCATCCTGTACAGATTTCCGGAGCACTACTCCGATGCTTGCCCTGCGTCAAGATCCCCAGTGTGTACTCAGTATATCACCTGAGTACTGAGGACCTCATTCAGAGTTGGTCGTTGCGGCTGCATGGTCGTACGCCACCGATGTTCGCTAAACTGCGCATTCGTAAAGTTTGCAATGCGCGTGCGCTAACTAGCTGCTATGATCAGAAATTTCTCTCTCCTTGAACACAGCCAGGTCGGTAGTTTGAGTGACAGAATGAGGCGTTTGTGGGTGGTAACAGGGGATGGTGCTTGAAAACGGGGAGGGGAGATCCGAATGCAGGCGTGCCTAATTATGCAAACAGCGTTTTATGGGAGTGCATAATTAACAAAGTAGTGTCATGGCACACGTGACATGGGTGGTTTGTACACTGACCTGATCGTAGTGCTTAAGAGAGGGTATGGTCAACCTTAAGTTTTACGACCAGTTCCGATGGTTACCGATGGTCTCGATTAATCCTTATATGGCCGGAGATGACGTGTAATGCGTACGAGAAGGGGGCGTATTTTTTGTCTTACGGCCGCATCCTCCCCTTGGTCGCCCAGCTAACTATCCGATCTTAAGGACGCAACTTGCGAGTGCATCATTTGCATATCCGGCCCCTTTTCCCTTACGACCGTGCGGCCGCAACGACCGATTCTGAATGAGGTCCTGAATCCCAGTGTCTCATTTCAGTGTTTGCCCTGCGCTTTGATCTCCAGTCTGTTTTCGGAATGTCATACAGTTCGGATTTTTGGAGCACTACTCCGGTGCTCGCCCTGCGTAAGGATCCCCAGTGGATACTCAGTACATCACCTGAGTACTGAATCCTAGTGTCTCCTTTCAGTGTTCGCCCTGCGCTTGGATCTCCAGTCTGTTCTCGGAATGTAATACAGTTCGGATTTCTGGAGCACTACCCCGGTGCTTGTGCTGTATTAGAATCATTATAGTGTACTCAGTACAACATCCGAGTACACCATAAGTGTCGCTCTCCTGTGCCAGCGGTGCATCTGGGTTCTCAGCCCGTCTACTCAGTACAACATCCGAGTATAGCACAAATGTCGCTCTCCTGTGAAAGTGGTGCATCTGGGTTCTCAGACCGTGTACTCAGTAGAACATCCGAGTACAACACAAGTATCGCTCTCCTGTGCCAGTGGTGCATCTGGATCCTCAGCATGTGTACTCAGTACACCAATCAAGTACTACCCAGAGTTACACTCTCCTGTGCCAGTGGTGCGTCTAGGTCCACAGTGGGCCTCATCCATTTCTCTACAGTATATAATTCCTAGAAGTTATTCTACTCTGCCAATACAGTACCAGCGGGGTACAGAGTACTCTAGTGCTTCACCCTGAAGTACATTCTCCTGGGCCTCCTCGGAGTTACGTGTCTCCATTTCCCACTTGTATCAGATACCTGACCAAAGGGCCATGACCTGCTTGCTGGGTGCAGCTTAAACTTATATCCCACTTAGAGGGGTCACTGATGAACACCTTTCAGCAAGTTAGACTTCGCGCCTTTGGTCAGGTCTCATCAACATCCGGTACTTGTGGACGAGGAGGACATACATCCAGGCCCTTTGCCTCTGATTCCTTCCTCAACCCGGGACCTCAGCTTTCAGCTCCTCAGTAGGAGATCCTCCTGAGCAGATCATGACACTGCCTACACACATGCACCCATAAGCCAGAGCATTATCCTATACGAGGTGAATTAAGTTGACCAGCTTGTAATAACACTGCATATATAGGCATATATAGGCTGGTGTGAAGACCTGAGTGACTTTGATAATGACCAAATCCTTGTGGCTGGATGACTCAGTCAGAGCATTTGCAAAATAGCAACGCTTGTGGTGTGCTCAAGGTCAGCCGTGGTGAGTATCTGCCAACAGTAGTCTGAGGTAAAAACTTAGAATATCAAACAGGGTGTTGTGCATCCAAGATTCATCTATGCGAGAGGGCAACAAAGGCTCTCCCACGTGGCATGAAGCAACAGAAGGGCTACTGTGGAACAAATTGTATACACTTTTAATGATGGTGAGTCACAACACACAGTGCATCAAACCCTGAGTATGGGACTGCACAGTCACGGGCCAGCCAGAATACTTATGCTAACTCCTGTCCACTATCTAAAGTACTTGCAATGGGCACAATGAGTGCTAGAGCTGTACCTTGGATAAATGGAAGAAGGTTGGATATTTCAAAGAAATCCATTCTCTGATGAATTGTGTGGATTGCCGTGTACATATACATCTTTTACGTAGGAGAGAGATGTCACCAGCATCCATTGTGGGAAGAAAACAAGTTGGTGGAGGTGCTGTACATACTTCCAATGCAATTTTACATTGGGCTATAGATTAAATTCTGCCAAAAAGAAATTATTTTAGTGTATAAATTGTGAGAGCAGTGCCACCTGCTGGAAGCCTCAATATATGTATTACATTTTACAGTCCAATATCTCATTTTTACAGTACATAAAAGCAGACTATTACTATCACTCAATAAAGAATTATTCCTAAAATCACCACCCACACAAAAGAGCCGTAATAGATTCCCTTTAAAACTAAAGTTATATTTCAAAGCAATGGTGACAGCTTTGTGTGCAGTCAGCTGTAGTAAAATTGTTACAACAAAAGCTGCACATTCACTGGCTGACAGGCTTTTGTTAGATTTCCTTACATTTCATACTGGTTGCACAATGCCTTTTCCAACCCTGCCAGTATACTGAAACTTTAACACCTTAAACTTTAATCCATACTGTTCGTTAATGCAACTAATGATATTTTAGTGTTGTAATGGTCTGTCTTTAAAGTTGTTATTGTTTTTAAGTCAATAACTACCCCTTGTACACATATACAAAATGCAAACAACTATATTAATAAAAATGATAGTATTACTACTACTACTACTACTAATAATATTATTAAAAATCATTATTATTATTACAACAGAAAATGTAATAACAATATTGGCATCAAGGAGGAGTCTATCCATGACTATAATAGTTTTGCAAAAAAAATTACATGAATAGAATTTTAATACATCTCATCCCACAGTATTTAAAATTAATCTCCTTGTACCATAGTTCATGGTAGGGACATTGGGGGTCATTCAGACCTGGTCGCAAGCGCTGAGCCGGCTCCGACGTGCGCATGCGCAAGACCCGGCTAGCGACGGGCGCTCCGTCGCCATGGGTCTCGCACCAAAGGGGACGAGCTGTCGATGGTGAGTGACAGCTCGTCGCGTTTGGTAGGCGGGCAGGGGGCGTGGCCGGCCAAACGGAGGCGTTCCCGTCAGAACGCTTGCCGTTTGGGGGCGGCCCCACTGACATCAGCAATGATGTCAGCGGGGAGCTTCCTGCTCTATCAGAGCAGGAAGCTCCCTGGGGCTTGCGGTTGACGAGACCCAACCTTAGGGTTTCGTCGCAAGCCCCGATGGTCACGATGGTCTTGACCATCGCGACCATCTCCCTGGTTGATTGCAAGAGCTGTGGGTGGTAACCCACAGCCTAGCGATTGACCAGGTGGTGGCACTTAAAAAAGTAAGCGGCCACCCTCATTCAGAGTGATCGCTTGCAGCAAGCGATCGACTCTGAATGAGGTCCATTGTTTTTGGCATGATGTATTGTACAGTGTTAGGTTTACATGGTAGGGACATTGTTTTTGGCATGATGTATTGTACAGTGTTAGGTTTACACCAAAGAGGGCATCTAGCATTGAAGCATTGAGGCAAAAATTAGATCTGGATGTTTTAACACTTGCTGTGCAGACCTCACCAAACCTTCTTTGTTCACTAAGATTTCAATATTTGTTTCTCATCGCTCAGTTGGAGTACCACAAGGCTCAGTCCTAGGTACCCTGCTTTTCTTAATCTATACCACATCTCTTGGCAAACTTATCAGCTTTTTCGGATATCAGTATTATCTGTATGTGGATGATATTCAAATCTACCTATCCTCTCCTGATTAGTCACCATCTATATTGGTCCGCGTGACTGAATGTCTTTAAGCAATTTCATCTTGGATGTCATTTCGCCTCCTCAGACTGAATCTTTCCAAAATGGAATTAATAATATTTCCACTGGCTAATAGTACTCACCATCCTGATATCTCTATCACTATTGATAACTCGATAATCAACCCTACTGCACAAACTCGTTGCCTAGGTGTTATCCTTGACTGAATTGCCATTTTTCCCCCACATTCAATATGTTTTCGAATCCTGTTACATACATCTAAAAAACATATCCAGAATACGCCCATATTTTACACAAGACAGTGCTAAAACTCTAATTCATGCACTCAATATTATTGCAATAGTCTCCTTACTGGTTCTCCCCAAATTAAATTTTCACCACTACAATCCATTTTTAATGCAGTTGTGAGGCTGATCTTTCTCGCTAAATGTTCATCATCTTCCCTCCATTGGTTACCTGTATTCTACCAAATTAAATATAAAATATATTTACTTACACATAAGGCTATTAACCAAACAACACCAACATATATCTCTTCATTTATCTCAAAATATTTCTCAGCTTGACCGAACAGCACAAGATCTGTGTCTTTCATCCACACTCATTACCTGCTCCCATTCAGGACTTTTTTTTGGGCTGCATCCATTCTGTAGAGTGCCCTCCCATGCACAACAAAACTTTCCTCTAGTCTCCAAACCTTCAAGGATTCCCTGAAAACTCAACTCTTCAAGCAAACTTATCAAATCCCAGGACCACCCGCATAACCTCCATAAGCTATTTTACCCAACTGCATCCCCTCTATACAGTCCACACATAATTTACAGTAGATTTTTTCTCTTTCTTCACTTTCACATCATGCCAATCATAGGCCAACAGTCTTGTGTGACTGGATCACACAGCCCACCAAGAATTTCTGCAATCTGGCTGAACCAATATGCAATATGTAACATGTGCCAATGCCTATTTCCCTATAGATTGTAAGATTGGAAGCACAGCTCTCTCACCTCTTTGCCTGTCTGCTATTACCCAGTCTTGTTTTATCACTATTGTATTCCCAATTATAAAGCACAATGGAATACACTGGCCCTATATAAGTAAATAAATAAATAAATAAATAAATAAATACGCTTTCTGGCAAACTGAAGATGAGGTTTCATATACTTTATATATAAATAGCTGTGTGGAGCTCCCTAGGACTGCAGGAAGATGAGAGTAGACACTGCTTGCATAGCTGGGGGCGGGACCTCACCACGGGCAGAGTGCTGCACAGATGCAGGTAGGAGAATCAATGGACACTGAAGCTTAGTATAGTGAGGGGGGGAGTTACAGTGAGTAGGGGGTGAGCCAGGCTCCCAGCATCCATCTCCATGTGTGCTTCCCCAGCCATTGACATCACCGCATGTCACTGACTATATATATATATATATATATATACATAACAAAATCAATATCAGACGGCACTTAGACAATTAGTAGAAAAAAATGACACAGAGACCCCTTGGTCTAAGTCTAAGTCAACGTTTCAATTCAAATACAGAATTTTCATCAGGACAAATAAACATACATAAACCACTTCCCTATATAGACCCATCACCAAATACACCCAAAGTGTAGCTCCGTGCCTCTGTACAGCCTCCGTCAGCGTGCATGCAGCTCCCCATCGCTCCCGCTTGACGTCAGCTGCTAGAACCCGGTTGCTAAGAGACAAGGGTACACAAAGCATTATTCCAACACATGAAAAACTATGTAAGTAAAAGAACAACAATAGAAATGGAAATCCAATTGGTAGCACATCATGAAGAAGGCATAATCTCAAAGGAAAATAGTATATAACAGTGATTATAAAAAAGAAAGCATGTTAGGCAAAAAAGGACTTAACCTGGTAAATCCAGAAAACATGGTCGATGGGTACTCCCATTAATTCAGGAGTTATGATACATATACAAACATGGTATCAAACAATAAATGACCTGATTATGTTATAAAATGCAAACATGGACATGCCGATAGCTGTAAAGTATCAGGGAGAAAAAAGTAATTGCTCATTTAATCCCTTAGGGCACAGGGTATCCAGTTTATGAATCCAGTGGTCCTCTTTCTGTAATAGGAGCTTGGAACGATCTCTTCCCCGCAGGTTCTCTTGTACTGAATCGATCATATTGTACCATAATGAAGATACATTGTGTTTTGTGTCATGAAAATGTTTTGCAACTGGTTGGTCTGTTGGTCTACCTTCTAGGGCCAGGCGGGTGGCACTCCTATGCAGTGCCATACATTCTTTAAATTGGCGCAAAGTTTTTCCTATGTAAAGGAGACCACAGGGGCAGCAGATGAAATAAAACAAAAAAATTTGTAGAGCAAGTAAATACATGATGAATTTTTATCTTCTTGCCTGTATGAGGATGTGGGAATGTATCCCCAACTTTCAGAAAGCTGCATGTAGTGCAACCTAAACAGTGATAATTACCAGGTTTTTTTGTTACATTTTTTGAAATATGAGTTTTGAGTTATATTTTTACACTTCCAGTAGTTACACAACAACTTCTTATTAAATGTTTCTCTTCCTCCTTGTGAAACCTCCTGCATATGTTGGATAATGATTCCCCAGTGGCTCAATAGTGGAATCCCACACGGTGCATCCTTCACATATATTACTTATACTACTAATATTTTCATCTTTTTGATATTCACATTTTGTATCTTATATACCCTGATATCCTGTTAAACCAAATTGATGATGTTTGCTATTTTGTATCCACAAATCTACTTTTGATTTACTGTCGGATTGAATTTTTGTATTTTATGTCTCTGATTCAATAAAAAGAATTAAAAAAAAAAAAAAAAAATGCTGGTTGGGTACTTTTTTTATCCCATCCTGAGATATCGGTTTTCACTACCCAATCTCTGATGTTTCTACAGCGCTTATAGCAGGGTATTAGGGTTGCATCTTTGAGTAAAGGTAGATTAGGTTCATTATTTAATAGCGGCCAATAATTCCTTGCGGCTTTGGTGATAGTTGCGCTTGCCGTGGAGTATTGATTGATCCAAATCATTGGGTTCTTTTTGGTCATTTTATTGGTCTTCCTTAATAGATTTTCTCTTGGAATGTTCATTGCCTTTTTTTCTCGCAGCTAATAAAGTTGATATAGAGTATCCTATCTGAAGGAACCGGTTCTGCATCACGTCACAGAGATCATAGCCACGAGCTTCAAATTTTGTCATCATCTCCAATAGATCTAAATGGACACGTTCATGGTTACTTGTAATTTATTCATCTTTTTACACGTATTATTTTTCTTTAGTTATCAATTATTTTTTCTTTTCATAATGTGTTGTTTTGTCATCATTATTATTATGATTATGTCTTACAGCGGCTCTTTTGAATTGGAGCAGGACATTTTGTTGCTGCCGTATTCTTTGATGAATATGATCGTCTTTTTGTTGCATAGTTTCATTTCATTCATGCTGATTGTCTCTATATGACGTGTACTGTTTATGTTTATACTGTTGCCTAGTTACAATATTATTGTACATGTTCGCAGGCATTGGTGGTTCTTGATCACATGCTGTGACCTCCGTGATGCTGCGCTATTTGATGACGACATCACGCTTGTTGTGGATGCGCCGACGGCCCATCGCCACGTACAGTCCGGGAGGGGAGTCTATTTGGGTAAGTGTTGTCTTTCTCTTCTTTGCACCCTGACAAAAATGCTACTGGCATTGAAACGTTGGTTTCCTTAATCACTGCTGCAAGTGTGTTTTTTTCTGCGCCGAGTGCCGCCGTTCATTGGTTTTTATATATATATATATATATATACATACACAGTATATATAGTAAAAAAGGAGCCAGCACATCCATTTAAATGCAAATACAAAAAAGTGTATTGATGGAATTAGTAGCAGCAATATACATGGTTATGTTCGCCACGATAACACGTAGTGGAAATGACGGTCAGGTACCATACTAAAATAAGCCAGGGTGGTCAGACACACTTGCCAAAGCCGTCATAATGCGTGGAAACTTGTGGTCTGTTGTCCGTCCGACAGCTGTTTTGGAGCAACAAGTGCCTTCATCAAGGACACCATAACTGACATACCATGGCATCATATATACCCAACAAGGTGAGTGAGATTGTCAGTTATGTTGTTGGGTATATATGCTGCCATGGTATGTCCTTTTTTGCTATTGCTACTAACATTTATGTGCCAAGCACTCTGGTTTATGGACTGTGTTTGCGGAGTGCGACCAAGGTGAGTCGGATGGCACTTGTAGAAACTTCGCAATAGCAAAATGAATCACAGCAAAGCTTTGCTAGTTGTCAACGTTTCAGTGACATACACTTTTATCAAGACATGAAAAAACGACCACATTACATACCTTAAATAGTCTTCACCCTGTGCACCTTCACCACGATGTTCTGTCCTGAGTGGAATCCGATGACGTCACTGGTAGCACCAAAGCGCGCGGCGCCATCGTCATCACGGGGGGGCGTGTTCACCATTGTGTTACCCGTCACCTAGGTAACATTTAAAAACAAATCAGACAACATGTTGTAAATACTGGAGAACATAGGATGTTAAAGAGGGGAAAAGACAGCGCTAGTGGCATCATAGGGCACCAGTGACTGAGCCGCTGTAATCAAATCATGTCAGTGAACTACAACTATATGAATGTCAGTGTGTCATGACAGGGACATGTTCTATTATAAAAAACAAGCATATGAATTAATTTCATTGAGGCCCCCGGGTTGGAACATTTGGAGGTTATGTATCCAACGTGACTCATGTTGGAGAAGGGGAATCCAATCAATCATTTTGCATCATAGTGTAGATAATCCATGTTTGCAATCCCTGAAATGTTTGGCAACAGGCTGATCAACAGCTTTTCCTTCCAGAGCAGCTCTGATACTTGAACGATGGAGAGCCATACATTCTTTCAGTTGGCGAGTGGTCTTGCCGATGTATAGGAGACCACATGGATACCTAATGTAGTAAATGACGTACCGACTGGTGCACATTAAGGCATATTTGATGTACAAGTTACGGCCGGAATGGGGATGTACAAAAGTATTACCGGTTTCCAGGTGACTACATGTAATGCAACCTGTGCATTTGTAATTGCCCAGTTTTTTGGTAAGAAAATGTGCAGGGACTTGTGGTTTATGCTGAGAGATGTCATTTTGTACAATCTGATCTTTTATATTACAGCCTCTTTTGAAAGCCGATGTAATGTCAGTATCCTGAAGCATCTTCAATGATGGATCTGTTGTCAGGATAGGCCATAAAGAACTTGCTGTTTGTAATGTCTCGTGATGTATTGGAGAACTCTTGTACCCACAATAATTTAGTGTGTCTGGAAGTTTTTTTGCTGGATTGAGAGCTGCCGTTCTGGGTAAATCCAAGGATTTATTTTTAGCTGTTTTGAGTAATTTTGGGTTGTAACCTCTGGTCAAAAATTTCAACAGCATGTTGTTTATTTGTTGCCTTGCATCTTGTGGGTCACTGCAGATGCGTATGATGCGGAGAAACTGAAAAAAGGGTAATCCCTTTTTGAGGGCTGGTGGATGGAAACTGTCCGCTTGTAGAAAGGTGTTCCTATCTGATGATTACAGCGGCTCAGTCACTGGTGCCCTATGATGCCGTTAGCGCTGTATTTTCCCCTCTTTAACATCCTATGTCTTCCAGTATTTACAACTTGTTGTCTGATTTGTTTTTAAACGTTACCTAGGTGACGGGTAACACTATGGTGAACATGCCCCCCGTGATGACGATGGCGCCGGCGCTTTGGCGCTACCAGTGACATCATCGGATTCCACTCAGGACAGAACAGCGTGGTGAAGGTGCACAGGGTGAAGACTATTTAAGGTATGTAATGTGGTTGTTTTTTCATGTCTTGATAAAAGTGTATGTCACTGAAACATTGACAACTAGCGAAGCTTTGCTGTGATTCATTTTGATATTATGAAGTGTCTACGAGTGCCATCTGCCTCACCTTGGATATACATGCTATTACATGGGAAACGCACTGGAGCCATATTCAATTAGCTTGAGTGCAGGGTACATTGGACTTATATATATATATATTGCCTCCCCTCTATGATACACTGGTTGGGTAAGCTCTTGGGCTGTTGTCCCATGTTGATAATTTCCCTTCTCTGCCATGGAAGACTGTAAATCTTTCATAGTTACCATAGACCTTTTTGTGGCCTCACACAGATGCTCAACTTTGGAGGATGACCTGTTATATAATATATCCTTTCTGTTTCTTTATTATGACTTTATAGCATTCCAGGGATTTACTAAAAGTCTTTGAAATTTTCCTATAGTCCTCCCCTGGACTAAACTAAGTAATAAACTTTTATATTTTTTTGGAAATGCCTTGACCAACTGTGGGACATATAACAGATGTTGTATGTGTATTTATTTGTAAATCATCTTAAGTGCTATTCATACTACATAAGAGGACTCTAACCAAAAAATGATGTGACCTCAGAAAACATATAATGGCTCCAAGATTTATTTGAATGCTAGTGTAAGGAGTGAAAACTGATGTAAATATTTTTTGGATGGCTATTAATTTGTAATTTGTTGAGAAAAAGCTTTATAATTGTTTTATTGGCATTAGTATTTTGTGTTGGTATGTGGTAACAATTCTCAAATAAATTAATTGTGCAAGAAAATAAAAAGTAACTAATGCTACTAAATTAAGATACAACAGATAATTTAACAGTACATACATCCATTCTTGCTCCAAAATTAGAGAAAAGCACTTACAATGCTGCAAGATTATTGTAATCATTTTCGAAAACTGAGCAGTATTATAAATGAATACAGTAAAAATAAGACAGATAATCAAGATTAATTAGCTATTTAATGGAAAGTTGGTGACACATTTTCAAAATGAATAGTAAATTAATTATGCGTGCTAGCTGACATACAAAACATCTAATCTCAGAGCATTGTACACTTCTTTTCTCTATTTTTTTTTCATTTATTTGGGTAATGCAATGTACAAAATAAGAAGACTATTTTCTCTAATTAAGAAAAAAAAACCATTTCCATTGGGCTTCAAAGAGAGGGATAGTTAACATTGCTGTAATTTTTGTTGATAAAATATGGATAACCAAGTTGAGGAGGATGCTTATACATTCTGTAAATCAATAATCTCCATGAAAAGTGTGTTGTGCTGTTTGATTTAAATTTAGAAGTGTAAGAGGATTTAGCATTTTAGCATACAAGCTTCTCATGTATTCCTTCAGGATGTT
Source organism: Taudactylus pleione (assembly GCA_031769625.1). Classification (NCBI taxonomy): domain Eukaryota; kingdom Metazoa; phylum Chordata; class Amphibia; order Anura; family Myobatrachidae; genus Taudactylus; species Taudactylus pleione. The sequence continues at coordinate 26,970,137 of JAUIMM010000040.1, read as the reverse complement.
AAGGATAAAAGGAAAACTACAGCAGCACCAGATTGCTTATTCATAAAGCAAATTATTAAAAATATTTAACATAGTTTAGAAATCTACAACCCAATATAATCTGTTGCTGGGTTAAACATAAGAAAAACAACATAATTCTTACAAAGCATATAAAGTAAACAAAATGTGCAAACCTATTGAATATGATGTTCATATTACAAAAATAACCCAGCAGTTTTACATAGCTCCATAGATTGAAAGGTCGAAAAAAGTCAGTCAGTGAAAAATCATATAGATTTGACATTAGACATTTTTATTCAAACTACTTAGATCACTTCTAAGATACCTCTCCTCCAAAGTTAGCAAACCTAGCTTTTTAACCCTTTCTTTATAATTTGATCCTCCCATTACCTACTCTAGTCTGATACACTCACGACTCCATATTTTGTAAGGGGATGCAGTCAATAAACCAGCACATGGAATGCTGACATGCTGACAAGGGGGGGGTTAGGGTTAGGCATTAGGCTGGGAGGGTTAGGGGTAGGCACTAGGGGGAAGGTTAGGTTCAGGGTGCAGAGAGGTAGGTTTAGGGGTAGGAGGAGGGTTAGGATACCTACATACAGGTGTCGGTATCCTAACCCTGTCGTGATGGGTGTTGGTATCTTAACCCTGTCATGATGCCGGCATTGGGATTTTCTCCCCTGGGATCCCGAGCACTGGCATCCCATACCCACCCCACTGTAAGAAGTGCAAGAGAGAAGGGAAGGGGCAGTGAAGCATTTGCAATAGACAGTACGGGTGTATCTACATAATAGTAACTAAGGACAATTGATTCGCCAAAAGATTCTAAAAATCTAAATCAGGCGTAACAATATTAAAAATTAACTGAAGATTTATCCTATTTAGCAGCTCCCAAGAGTATTTCTGGAGATACTCAGTATTGAACAAAACTAAAAAAACAATAAAGGCACATAGGGAGCACTTAAAACTAATTATTTAATACATTTAGTTCAACATTTGTATTCTAAATAACACATAAAATTTATACAAGCAAATACATACATATATAGAAATATTTCATGCTTAAAAACTTTTAGTATATCGGCAATCAGAAATTCCAATGACAAAATATTATTCTGCTTACTTAGCCCTGCTAAAGAGGATCACACTGTGATGATTATTGAAGAGAAATCCAAAAGTAGTAGTCACTTGAAAGCAACAATAAATGTGGAAACAGGCATAAATCTCAACGTCCTCCGTTAGGAAATCAGCTCACCACTAGCGCAGATGACAGCCCCCGGACACAGTCACAGAGTGGCAGCGGTAGGTGAGATCCTCAGTGCTTTAGGATCTCCGTATGCTAGAATAATTTATCCAACAAGACAATGCTGGAACAGCATTTCAGCTAGACGCTGTTCCAGCATTATCTTGTTTAATAAATTATTCTAGCATACGGAAATCCTAAAGCACTGAGGATTTCACCTGAGGATTTCACCTGAGGATATATGTACGAAGAGGAGAAAGGGGGAAAAATGAGAAAGTCAGAGAAATCCCAGTACATATCGCTTCTTCATATGTACCAAAGGGGTTTCTCTGTCTTTCAAATGCTAATAGCCTGCTAGATTATTGGTACCACCATAGGCACCGATAAGGTGTTACTAAGATACTAAGATGAAAGTCACTTACTGTCGGGTGTCTTCTCCAGCGCAGATTTGGTCACCTTTAGCTGCCGATATACCTGCTTCACACGAGGAGAGATAAGCAGAAAGTGAATTTAGCCAGTTTGTCTTTTTCTCTCTAAAGATTGTAAAACAAATAAATAAATTGCCATACAGCAGCAGCTGCACTGGAGACTAGAGATGTGCGCAGACCCCCGTGTTTTGGTTTTTGTTCTAATTCATCACTGTGTTTTGATTTTGGCGAAACCACCCTGAAGTGTTTTGTTTCAGATTAGGTTTTGGTTCGGTTGTGGATTCCTTAAAAATAAAAATAAAAAATCATTAAAAACAACTAAAAACATGTCATTTGGACCTGCTTACATGCAATTCAAAATGTGAGTTTGCTTTTTTAAATCTGAGTTCCGAACTGACAGCAGAACCGAGCCGGGACTCGGTTCCAATCGGAACCCAAAAGTAAATTTGAACTGTGACTCAATTTCGCTCAGAACCTTTAAGTTCGGATGTGTTCGTATTTTAGGAAAACCAAACCACACATCTCTACTGGAGACATCAGGGGAGTATGCTGTAGCTTCAAATACAGTGCATGTGTAGATCTCTTTCAAGATGACCTGTGCATAACTGCTGAAATTGCAGAGGGGGTCACTTTTAGTCCACCTTCTTTGACTCGCCTCTACTTAGTACACATCATGTTAACCACTTTCTGTTTTGCCACATAATAGGCAAAGCAAGAGCAATATTTTCTTCATAATAAGTGGAGTCTTAGTAGCCATTAGACACATACACACAATGCCGGGGCTAGGGTGTTTGGCCCCCCTGCAAACTATAAATTTGCGCCCTCCTCACCTCCTTCATGGGTCATGGACAGGCAGCCGCTAGCTGTCCCTCTCTCTCGCAATCACTGTTTGGCAGGTCGTTCTCCTGACATTACAGTGCACCTGTGAGGCAGCTCATTCATTGCTCTACTTCTTCACAGCACACCACACACAGAGGAAGCAGGTGTGTGCGAGCAGTGTAATATCATCGTGTACATCATGCGTGTAAACTGCCAGTCTTCATGCTATTGCTGGCAGTGGCACTGCTTATAACAACTTAACAAGGCAGGGGAAGGAACTAGTAAATATAATACTTCCGTTTTAACTGAGTTGAGGGTAGGAGAGAACAGAAAGTTCTAACAGCTCAGAATGATTTCTCAGTATTGACCATGTGTACCGATCCGCTAGAAGGAAACTCCAGGAATTGGGATTTCCCATTGCCATGAGGACCATAATCTAGAGCAAAGATGTTTATCAATAGGAGGAAGAAGGTCAGAATACAAATAATGAATTATCCTGTTTAATCAGGTGGTAATATACAGTAGTTGTAATTATTAGAAGTTGTGCTAGTTGCAGTATAATAAGCTGCAGACACCTGGGTGCGTCTGTGGCCATGCACCCTCTAAAGAAGGTGAGCTACCCAATTAAGGATAGCTACTTATCTTATATGCAAACACAATATACAGTCAGGTGCATAAATATTGGGACATTGACAGAATTTTCATATTTTGGCCTCTATTCACCACCACAATGGCTTTGAAATGAAACAAACAAGATGTGCTTTAACTGCAGACTTTCAGATTTAATTTGAGGGTAGTTACATCCAAATCAGGTGAACGGTGTAGGAATTACAACGGTTTCTATATGTGACTCCCACTTTTTAAGGGGCCAAAAGTAATGGGACAAACTAAACAATCCTAAATCTAACTTTCACTTTTTAATACTTTGTTGTAAATCCTTTACAGGAAATTACAGCCTGAAGTCTGGAATGGATAGACATCACCAGACGCTGGGTTTCATCCCTGGTGATGCTCTGCCAGGCCTCTACTGCAAATGTCTTCAGTTCCTGCTTGTTCTTGGGGCATTTTCCCTTCAGTTTTGTCTTCATCAAGTGAAATGCATGCTCAATCGGATTCAGGTCAGGGGATTGACTTGGCCATTGCATAACATTCCACTTTTTAGCCTTAAAAAACTCTTTGGTTGCTTTTGCAGTATGCTTTGGGTCATTGTCCATCTGCACTGTGAAGCACCGTCCAATGAGTTCTGAAGCATTTGACTGAATATGAGCATATAATATTGCCCAAAACACTTCAGAATTCATTCTGCTGCTTTTGTCAGCAGTCACATCATCAATAAATACAAGGGAACCAGTTCCATTGGCAGCCATACATGCCCACGCCATGACACTACCACCACCATGCTTCACTGATGAGGTGGTATGTTTTGGATCATGAGTAGTTCCTTTACTTCTCCATACTCTTCTCTTCCCATCACTCTGGTACAAGTTGATCTTTGCCTCATCTGTCCATAGGATGTTGTTCCAGAACTGTGATGGCTTTTTAGATGTTGTTTGGCAAACTCTAATCTGGTCTTCCTGTTTTTGAGGCTCACCAATGGTTTACATCTTGTTGTGAACCCTCCATATTCACTCTTGTGAAGTCTTCTCTTGATTGTTGACTTTGACACATATACACCTACTTCCTGGAGAGTGTTCTTGATTTGGCCAACTGTTGTGAAGGGGTTTTTCTTCACCAGGAAAATAATTCTGCTATCATCCACCACAGTTGTTTCCGTGGTCTTCCGGGTCTTTTGGTGTTGCTGAGCTCTCCGGTGCATTCTTTCTTTTTAAGAAGGTTCCAAACAGTTGATTTGGCCACACCTAATGTTTTTGCTATCTCTCTGATGGGTTTGTTTTTATTTTTCAGCCTAATGATGGCATGCTTCACTGATAGTGACAGCTCTTTGGATCTCATATTGAGAGTCGACAGCAACTGAATACAAATGCAAATGTCACACCTAGAATCAACTCCAAACCTTTTACCTGCTTAATTGATAATGAAATAATGAGGGAATAGCCCACACCTGTCCATGAAATAGCTTTTGAGTTGATAGTCCCATTACTTTTGGTCCCTTAAAAAATGGGAGGCACATATAGAAACCGTTGTAATTCCTATACCGTTCACCTGATTTGAATGTAATTACCCTCAAATTAAATCTGAAAGTCTGCAGTTAAAGCACATCTTGTTTGTTTCATTTCCAAGCCATTTTGGTGGTGAATAGAGGACAAAATATGAAAATTCTTTCAATGTCCCAATATTTATGCACCTGACTGTATATGGTTGGTACTGCACTAATATTCTAGACAGTACACTAAGGCTGAATATACATAAAATACACTGGAATCAATTAAATATGACAAAAATATTTATTACTATATGTATCTAAAAGAAACTTTTTGAAGCAAACGATTGCAATAATAATTGATAAATAAAACAATATCATACAAATGTAAATATATAAGATCAAATGTAAAAAACAGCCATTAATATGAATTCCAAATTGCAGTTCTCAGCTATGGCCACATGTGACTTTAGATATATTGAGAGATGTTATATCCAATAAAATTTGTTCAGATTTCTGAGCTCATAATTGTAAAACCATATGAGAAGCAAAATATTAAGTCACATATATTTAAATGTCTTGTTCTCCTTAGAAGCAATATCTGGAAACCAGAATAATTAGTGGGGACACAATGTAGTGATACTTATATGGCTTCAATGTATCCTTTATCGACTATGTCACAGTCTGATGTGAAGAGGTGTTTTATCTCTGCAAACGGTATATATGTTTTGTTCACTGGATCTCTATGCAGAATGTCTCACAGTTTGTCACTGTAAATGCTTACCACAAGCTGCTTCTTAAGGTAAGGTTCCCATGTCGGAGTTAATCCTATCTGCAGTTGTACCTCCTGCAGATGCGGTTGGAGTGGCTTTAGGTAAGCCGGCTTGGATGGAGGCTGTGTGGAGCACGCTGAGAGCTGCTTCTCGTGACTGCAAATCCCTCCATCCTGCTGTAATTGAGGAAGTCACCTGCAGCTTCAATCAGGCTATCGCTTCTATGTAGATCCCAGTGACCTCCTGAAAGCCAAGACTGCAGCAGGTCCTTATCCTCTAACGCCTTTCGCTCTATCAGGAGTTTTTATTTATTAAAAAGCTCCTAATAGAGCCATATGAGTATCACTACATTGTGTCTCCACTAATTAGTCTGGTCTCCAGATATTGCTTCTAAGGAAGAGAATACAGTTAAATATATGTGACTTAATATTTTGCTTCTCATATGGATTTACAATTATGAGCTCATAAATCTGAACAAACTTTATTGGATATAACATCTCTCAATATATCTAAAGTCACATGTGGCCATAGCTGAGAACTGCAATTTGGAATTCATATGAACGGCTATTTTTTACATTTGATCTTATATATTTAAATTTTTTATGATATTGTTTTATTTCTCAGTTATTGAAATCGATTGCTTGAAAAAGATTCTTTTAGATTCATATAGTAATAAATATTATTGTTATATTTACTTGATTCCAGTGTATTTTATGTATATTCAGCCTTAGTGTACTGTCTAGAATATTAGCGCAGTACAAACCATACGTATTGTGTCAGAATACAAATAATGAATTCATAATTGGGTTGAATGGGAGAGTAATGATAGGGACTCTAGACTGTCAGCCTATGGTAGGACACTAGAGTGAGAATATGGTTTATTGCTGAAGGCATAATGACGCACCTGCAGGTACATATAGAAATGGGAATTAGCGAGTCTATCATGGAGTTACTGAAAACTATGGCCCTCATTCAGACCCACTCGCAAGCGGGCGCACGTACGTTAGGCGTACGTACAAAAATATTTAAATTCAATGGCTCGCTCGTATTTTCGTTCGCATCTAAAATTCCTCCCTGAACTCTGACGACCCCTCCTCTAACTAACGAGCGTACGAAATAGCGAGCGTACATCCCCGAAATGGCTTGAAAGGAACGCACGCACAAGTATAAACAGGAAGTGGCCTTGTCAGATGTCGATTACCTGCTCCTTTATTCGGCCTACCTCCATCAATCGTATCATGCCAATCAATGTATCAATTAGCTTAATTGTTTGTTTTTTTTCAACACAATGCAAGAAACTTTACTCTTGTCCGTGTTTGTGTTTACCCGCAGAATACGTACGGATGAAACATTCGCTTTTATTGTTCAAAAAACATGTGAACCACAATTAAACAATTGTACTATTGCTGTGGATCCCCGCATATTTCCCTGGGTTCATTTCTTTATTTAAATTTGCTTACGCATGTCACTGCATCAAGCCTATCCTAACTCTCCAGAGATTTCTGGCCCTGTCGAACACATGACTCATACACTAACCAATAAAATTGCTCCTGTTAATTTCCAAAATACATTAGCCAATCAGAAAATTTTTACACACTTTATCAAAAATGATTTTTAAGAAAAACACCATTGCCATCATGAGAGCCTCCGCATTCACCAGGCGTGAGCTGCTGGTGCTTACGGAGGTCATGGATCGCCGGATCACCAGCCAGCCTCAACCCATGACCAACCGGCAGAAGCGCTCCGCGTATGCGGAGGTACGGTCCCGCCTGCGGTCCTTCGGCTCACGCCGCAACATCGGGCAGCTGGAGCGCAGGTGGTCCGACCTGCAACGGCGAACGCCCCGCTTGCTGGCATGCTTTCGCATGCAGATCCTGGCAAGTAAGTGTTATGTATTGTAGTTTTAATGTTTGTGTTTGTGGGGCAAACTGCGTGTGCATGTTTTCCTGTCTGTTCTATTTATTATTTGTACTCATATCTGCGTGTGCATGTTTTCCTGTCTGTTCTATTTATTATTTGTACTCATATCTGCGTCTGCATGTTTTCCTGTCTGTTCTATTTATTATTTGTACTCATATCTGCGTCTGCATGTTTTCCTGTCTGTTCTATTTATTATTTGTACTCATATCTGCGTCTGCATGTTTTCCTGTCTGTTCTATTTATTATTTGTACTCATATCTGCGTGTGCATGTTTTCCTGTCTGTTCTATTTATTATTGGTACTCATATCTGCGTGTGCATGTTTTCCTGTCTGTTCTATTTATTATTGGTACTCATATCTGCGTCTGCATGTTTCCCCTCTTTTTCTGAATTTTTAATTCTACTGCTATTTTTTTTGGTTTTATTTTTTATAAATTTTTTTTTTTTGTTTGTTTGCCCGGATTTGTCCATAAACTAAACGCAATTTATTTGACATATTTTAGGGGGACAGCCAAGACTCCGCCGTCAACGTCGGCGTTCCCGCTCACTCTCCCCAACCCCCAGCCAACACTCCACCCCAAATCTTTCCCCTATTCCCCACTCCTCCCCATCCTTCCCAGACCCTCTCCCGGAAATGTCGGGCCTCCTTCCCCTCCGTCCCACTTCCCCCTCTCCTCCACCCACCCCTCTTCCAATTACCCCCTCCCCGGAGTCCTGCATAACTCCGCCCCATTCTTTGGGGAATGACGGATCCTCCGAGGAGGATCATGGAGGTTTGGCCGGAGCTCCCGATTTGTTTCCCGGTATGTTTTTTTTTTTTTTTTTTTAAAGCACAAACTGTTTGTATGTAATCATGTGTCGTGCCTTTCTTCGTGTTTTTGTGGCTTGACTTTTGTTGATTGTGAAGGTTTGCCTTTACCTCTTCCTGGTGATTTAAGCATACACATATCATACCTGTGGGAATTTGTACCTAGGCCTTGTATTTTTGCCAGCCCACCCTTTTTATTTCTGTTTTTGGGTTTAGGAGTGATTTGGTATTTTTTTTATGTTTTTCTGTGGAGTCCCTATTGTTGTATTAACCCACACACTTTTCTCACCCACAGAGGAACAGAGGCGTCGGCAAGAGGTGGCGGATGTTGTGGGGCAGATGCGCCACCATGTAATCGGCCTTCTGGTGGCCCTCGACCGGCTGTCTGGCCTCCTTCGGCATTAGATTTTTTTTTTTTGTTCTATTTTCCAATTAAATTTATTAAGACAAATATACGTTGTGGCTCATTTTTAAAAACCAAAACCAAGATAGTTTAGCCTGACATAAGTTCCTGCAAGGATTTCCCTTTTTTAAAAGTTAGATTGTGTTTTGTCTTTGTATGTCAAACAGACACCAGAAACACATAACAGTAACAATGTCATTTCCCTTTTTGGGTGTAGTGTCAATTTCAGATTTCTACATTTTCCAGGTTCCTACTTGGTGCGCAAGCTGCTTAGGCCAATCTTACAAATCCCAAGGTTGGGCCAGGCTTCCTTTTGGTGTGGATTGGGAAGCTGAAAACATATTTCAGTTTTGCTCAACTGGCGTCAGTACTGGTTTACCCCTTAGTCAAATGTAACTTGTGTTAACCTGGTTACACTTGCTGTTAACGTACCAAAAAAGGAAGACCATTTCACTCTTCAAACATTTATTGACAACATAACAGAGAAAACAAAGTGGTCACTCCCAAAAAAAATACACAGTGATAAATTCAAATACAACACATACCAAGAAATAATTAAATAAAAACACAAAATCAAGAACTGGTTGACGAAGGACCATGCCAACATGATTCCACAAACATGGCGTTGCGATATGGGTTCAAGAATATATGCCCAAAAGGACCAGATCCAGGTTTGGTAAGAGTAGCAGGAAGTAGTGAGCGTTGGAGTGCCAAAGATTATGTGAACAAACAGAAGATGGTGAGAAAATTATAAATAAATTAGATGTTCGCCAAAAAACACAAACACATTAGGTATAAACACTGGAGTTTTGTTCAAACTTACCTAAAAAATCTGGCCACCACATCATCGCGTATGGCCCCCCCACATACTGACCTTCGACCAACCTCGGGGGGGCCATCCTCAGGTAAGGCATCCTCTGGCTGCATTGGGACACCACTCCTTATGGCAATGTTGTGAAATATCCCACACAGGACCACAATTTTCGACACCATATCCGGCACATACATGAGCTCGCCACCAGAGCGGTGGAGGCATCTGAATCGGCCTTTTAAAAGGCCGATACAGCGCTCCACCACTTGCCTGGTGGCTGTAAGTGCGGAATTATATGCACTTTGTGGCCCTGGTGTGGGAGCCAAATAAGGAGTGAGCAGCCAGGACATGCAAGGGTATCCACTGTCTCCTGTGAACAAAAATAGACCACATCAGGAACACTGTGTATCAAGCTTAACATTGTTATGTACTAAAGGTCTCCACTTACCCAGAAGCCACGCATCACCAGCTTGTAGGTTGGTTAATTTCTGCCATATCCCTGATTGCCGGATGACGAAGGAGTCATGAGCACTTCCGGGTAATTTAGCATTCAGGGACAGGATCTGGAGGGAGGCATCACATACCACCATTACATTCAGGGAGTGATAGTGTTTCCTGTTTCTAAATATTGCCTCCAGCCGTGCTGGAGGCTGAAGTGGTATGTGAGTACCATCCACAACCCCTATGATGTGTGGGAAGCCAGCTATTTGGTAAAAATTGGCCTTGGCCACACTAAGGGCACCCATATCCAAAGGCATTTTAATAAAATGATGGAGGTGCTTGAAAAGTGCCTCCATCACTGCCCTCAGGATCCGGGAAAAGGAGGATTGGGAGATGCCCGCCACTATTCCCACCGTTGTTTGAAACGATCCTGAGGCACAGAAATGTAACACCACCATAAATTGCGTCAGTGGTGGTATTGCTGTTGGACTGTCAATTTGCCGCTCAAGATCACTTTCTATTAATGAGAGAGTGTCTATGATGATTTTGGGAGGTAGACGGTAGCGTCTTAAAACCTCATCATCGGGCATTCCAAAAAGGGTGACACGTGTTCGAAATATCTGGGGCCTTGCATGCCTACGATGCCTACGCCTGGGACGAGTTTGAGGTTGGTCGTCTTCCGGGAGCAGGGCCAGAACAATTCGCCCCAGATCTACCTGAAATTCAAAGTTTACAATGTAAGGCTTTTGACCCACCCCAAAAGTAAGAAAAAACAACTTAGCTTTCTGATACCATCCATAGCTGCTTACATGCCGGGGTATTGTCATGATACGTATAAACTGTAAAAAAGGCAACAATGAGACTTCAAAAATTTAGAGGGTGTTTTTTTTGTTTAAAAATTGTTGCAAGCCAACACAGAAAATAGCGGAAAAACACATTTGGCCATCGATGAAAACTACATTGCACACCGTACGTCAAATAGGGTTCAAATGGACCCAAAAAATGGAAAAGGGAAAAGCAAAACTGGATTATATGATGAATAAGCCGTCAAAAATGCGGTAATTAATTCGCAAATGCAAGTCACTACACCAACAGTCAAAAATGCGGTAATTAATTCGCAAATGCAAGTCACTACACCAACAGTCAAAAATGCGGTAATTAATTCGCAAATGCAAGTCACTACACCAACAGTCAAAAATGCGGTAATTAATTCGCAAATGCAAGTCACTACACCAACAGTCAAAAATGCGGTAATTAATTCGCAAATGCAAGTCACTACACCAACAGTCAAAAATGCGGTAATTAATTCGCAAATGCAAGTCACTACACCAACAGTCAAAAATGCGGTAATTAATTCGCAAATGCAAGACAAAAAATGGACTTACCCAACTCGAATATATAAGATTTCCACAAAAAACTTCTTTGGGTCCGAAAACAAAAAAAAACTAAAAAAGATGAAATGAGTGTTAAACAAATTAACGAACCACAAAACAGAAGAATACACCAATTGGCCACAAATTTGAATGCACAAAACTTACCAAATCAGGAAAGGATGTTGAAAAAATGAAAAAAATGCGAACGGAAAAACCAAAGAAATGTAGCAAAAACAAACAAACAAACAACTCTGCAAAATCCTCCAAACGCAACCAACCAAATCCAAACCACTTAACCGACAACACTCCAACAGCCCCACCTCGAATCCACACACACCAAGCCATAAATAGTGTTTATTTTCCCGCACAAATTAAGGATGAATCATAGGGATGCACAATCAATGATGCGGACGCAAACTAAGGACGCATGTATAAATACGTCACGAAATCACATAGAATTTCTGGATGATTTCATGCTGGAAGCAGAGACATGGCTTCAAACCAGGGAAACAATGGTCAAAATTGCGGCGGTAAGGCCTTCATGCATTTTGTCTCAATGATTCTTTTAAAACATAATATTGTGCAAGTTGTGAAGTGGCTAAATCTGCATATTTACCCAAATAGGTGAGGAGGATGACATGGAAGAGACTGCTGGCCCCAGTCAACCCGCCAAAGCTGCCAAAAAAAAAAGGCAGCCACATTTCACAAGCAAGGAGATGGAGGTTTTGATCCAGAAGTGCGTTGACATCCTGCCCCAGGCAGCCAGGAATATGAGCCAAAGCCAGAAGTGGAGAATGTGGGAGGAGGTCGCCGTTGCTGTCAATAGGGTGGGTGATTATGTCCGTCTAGCCCGGGATGTCAAACGGCGGTAAGTAAACACTTTCCCATCCTATAAACAAACCCCATTGTAAAAAAAAGGATAATGGTTCCAAATTCATTCCACAGATGGGCAGACTTCAAATATCGTCTCAAACAAAAACTTGCCGACAGGGCTAGGCATGCAAGGGGGACAGGTGGGGGTCCCACCCCTGTGTCATTGGAGTTGACAGACTTAGAAGAGATGGCACAGGGGTGTGTGCAGGCTGTGGAGGTGTTTGGCGTGTCCAACATGGATACGGACATGCCAGACTTTGCGGCTCCTCATGTTGGCCAAGGTAAGTCTTGTGATGTCACCAACTCAGAAATGCTATTGTGCCAATATGTAGATTCTAATGTGAGTCTTTTCTCCAATTTCCTAACAGAGACAGAGGCGGATGAGTCTGCTCCAGAGGGGAGCCTTGGCCGCAGAATTTCTGCTGACTCTGCAGGGGAGGAACCAGTACATCCGGCTGAGGACCCTGCAGAAGCCAGTCCAGGGCGTGCCCCCTCGCAGGCAGTGGGCCTCCTCACAGAACTCAATTTTAAATCGGATTGCCATACGGAGATTCTGCAGAGGATGGACGCCAGTCTGATACGGGTGGCTGAGGCCCTGGAGCAAAATGCTGCGGCCAACGTGAACATTGGTCAGGCCCTGGCGGAAAATACCAGGGCCAACATCCGCATCGCCGATGCCCTGGAGCAGCTCGTTCGCCAGCACATGGTGGAGCTGACCTCCCTTCCTGCCGGAACATCCGGATCCTCCACCTCTGCCACAACATCAGGCAATCCTCCAAATGTGCCTAGCCCTGTGCCTAGTCCAGAGGCCACAACATCTGCCTCTGGACAGGCCAGCCCGGTCTGGCGCCCACTCTCACCCAGCCAAACGGGCGAGAAAACGGTGACAGCAATGGCGACTTTTCCCACACTCCTTCTGTGCTTGGCTCATATTCCTTTCTGGTCAAAACTTCACTCTCCTTTCTTGTGAAATGTTTTTAAATTTTGTATTTACGCTTATGTTAGTAGTTATGTTATATTTTTTTTGGATCAAATATCTTGGCCACAAAAAAAGGCAATACAATATTAGTCCAATTTGTTTGTGTGTAAACAATAAATTAAAAACAAAACACTGACATTGTATTGTGACATTATTGTACAAATGGGTTACATTTAATCATGGCCTTAAACGCAAAAACTGACCCTCTTTAAAAAAAAAAAAGGCCTCTTTAAGGAACGTTTAAAAAATCACATAGCGATGCAAAATCCACAGTAAACCAAAAAAAAGGGGAGCTAATTAAAAGATGATGACATTATTGTTACAATAGGCCATAACCACCAAATTGTGGCCAAAATAAAACCCCAAAAATGTACGCTAATTGATTGTGTAATCATGACATTAGCAGCTCTGATTTCCACCTGCGTACGCTTTTGTGCTATCCCAATAAACTGCTTTCCAAACACATACCAAGCCGGATTTCAATCCAACACTAATTACTTTACTGACCAGCCGCGATTAATCGCTGCACCATCGTGGAGTCCCGGGACGGAGGAGAAGGCCATCGCCAATGTGGTCGAGTAATCCTGACCCTAAGCTGTGCGAGCATTTTGAAGGGAAAGCGGATGTTCCAGTGACGTATGAGACGGTCCGAACACATTTGACGTTCGCATCTGCTAATGTATGTACGCCCAAAAAACGCCTCGCCACGCCTGCGTTTTTTCATCTCCACCCCCGTCAACACCCAAAAACGCCCTGTTCTGTCAATCACATTTGGCATGTCACTTCCTGTACGCTATTTTAGGAACGAGAGAAAAAAAGCTCGCAATCTGCCGTACGCACATGCGCAGTGTAACACCGACGCATGCGCGGTTAGTCAACATCGGAACACAACGAGCGTACTGTTGTTAACGTGCGGCTCTGAATGAGGGCCTATGTGTGGTGCCTCCCAAGTCAAAGTAATGCTTTTCGCTATAATGCCCTGAGATGTCCTAAAAGCAAAAACTGCATTAGTGAGAGCTGGTATGAAGTCAGGGTTGATCCAGAATCCTAGAAATCTCTTTCTATGTTGCATGTGTCAAGTAAGAAAATATGATCATGGAATCATGGAGGGATTTTGATAGGTGGGGAAGAACTGCAGGTGAGTAGGTGTAGAACAGAACTTCTACTACCTGTCTATTAGTGAATTGAACAATTAAAAAAACCCAAATTGAAATATACTGAAATAGAGGAGCTTTGGAAAAAGCCTGAGTGTTGGCAGGCTCAGAGCCAGTTCATTAAGTCTTTTCTCTTTGCTAGTGGTGCCTGGAGTCCTAGATACAGTACTAGGAATGACTTCTCCATGGAAGAATGCCTCTAAATGGTGTGCAACATGGACACTATTAAGGGTATAACCTATATGTTGTTGTAAAATCAGCAAAAGTCAATCATTTACAGGGTGTGTGTGTATGTGAGGCCACTTTTAGCCAATCAGCGTCTGTTGCCATGGAAACCCTTGATGCTCTCAGCCAATAAATGTTTCTCCATTGAAGTGAATGGAGTGACTGTGAATGACCCATCTTCATGGCACTGTCCAGTGCATGTCCATGGGTACTTGTCCATTTTTTTTTTACAAAGACCTTAGGAGTACTACCTGGAGAAGGGGACCAACCTACTCCAATGAGTAGGTAAGTATGTAGTGTGTGTGCGGGTGAGTGAGAGAATGAAAGGAATACAATATTTGGTGTGTGTGTACTGTTTAATATTATCTTCACAGTGGAGGTATAGGTGCCACCGGCCTGCTGGCACTTGTGGTTCTACAAGTGCCCCACAGGTAGGCTTGCTGGTACCTGTCATTCCACAGTAAAGAACAATATTATTCAATTTAATCCATTACCCCTGCACCCAAAGCCACCAGGGGTGCAGATTAGAGCAGTTGAAGCTCGGGAGGCATGACCCCATTTTTTTCTTGGTGTCCCCACTTTCTGAGGATTGCCAGCCCTCGGCTGACCAGTTTGGTGTTGAATTAAAGTATTGGCAGGTAATTGTGTGTCCTCCTGCTGTGGCATTACCACCCTGGCTGGTTCAGCCTGGAGCTGGTTAAAGGAAAATACGGGGAAACCCATGCTGTTTTGTCCCCAATTTGCCATGATCAGACCAAGCTAAAAGGTCTAGTGCTGGTTATGGGTTTAGGGGGGGGGACCCCGTACTATTTCTTTTATTTGTAACTATTTTGCTTCTTTTAACCGTAAGAAGCAAGCACAGATCATAGTCTGTGATCTGTGCATGCTTCTACCAAACATGACAGCCAGGTCTATGGTGTGGGTGGTTTCAAAGTCGGTTTTGTAGTAATTTTTTTATTCGATTTACCCTCCGACTGTGAATAAATAAGGGGATCCTGTATTAGTCTATGTACTGAAGTTTGGTTCGATGGTTGGTTTTTGACAGAATTTAGTTTAATAGTTGATTTTATAGTCGATTTTGACTTTAGTAAATCTTCAAAATGCAAAATCGAATGAAAATCGACTACAAATACACCAAAAACACAAAACTGACCTTTAGTAAATATACCCCTAGATGTATTGTGAACTATATATTTTTTTACCTTGCAACTTTAGATGTCCTTTTTTAGGGAATGTCTGTTGACACTTCAGGTCTGCTCTCACTTTCCACATTTACTGAAGATATCAACTTTAATAGTTCAAATGATCTATCAGATGTATTTGTGAGCCTGCAATTAAAGTAGTAGTTACTATACTTAATTCTAAGTGACAAGAAATTGGAGAAATTAAATGAAAAGAGGGAAAATTCTGTTTACCACTTAACGCTAAAACTACAAAGTGGAAAAGGTTGTAAGGGAGCCTCCATAAATCCCCACTGCACACTGCAAAAAGGCTGACAGAAGTTTGTCATTTATTTGGAGCGACACATTATCCTCATTATATGGTAAAGGCCCAGTAATGGCTCCTGTCACTGCATTTTCATGTTAAGAGGAGAACATGAAAGAAAGTATATAATTTTGTATCAGACTGTAAATGGAAAAAAAAATGTGTGTGCATTTATGTGCTGCCTCTCAGATATCTGTTAAGTGTGTTTGTGACAGTTTCACTTAAAAATAAATTATTTTTTAGGAGGGCAGTTCTACTTTATTTTGGTATAAACAGTCAAGAAACATATTGAATAGCAATATAATCTATCACATATTACTTGGAAATTGAGATGCTGTAAAAAAGGAGAGATTGAAGTTACCATGTTAACTGTCTAAATGAAAAAAGCAGATTTTTTTAGACATGATTTTGACAGGAGAAACAGCATATGGCTGTCTGGCCTGTCAGAACAGAAAGAGGAATAAGGTAACTATCTATTAGAGCTATAGCATTGACTTATAAATTATGGAGGTAATAAATATTATTTTAATAATAATAATAAATCTATTATTTTTTTAATGGGCACATTACTTTACTATTTTATGATGAGGGCAAAATGAATTTATTATTATTTAATATGGGAATATAAAAGCTTTGTTTATGAAAGGGGCAGTATAAATGTATTATTTGATTACTGGAGCAATAAGAATTTGTTTATGTTGGGGATAATAACAACTTGTTTATGCTGATGGCAACATTTATTATTTCAAGATGAGGGGTACCATTTATAATGCACACGTGTGACAGTACAGATGCCAGCATGCACTTGCACCTATGTACATGCTGGTACTTGTAGTACTAGAAGTTTTGCCCCACCATGAATAAATTCTTATTGTTCCCATTATAAAATAATAAAGTAAATTGGCCGCCATTATAAAATAGTACAGTAATATTGGCTGCTTAATAAATAAATTATTATTGCTCCCATATTTATTAGTCAGTGTTGACTGTCCAATACATATTTACCTTATTAATTGTACTGTTCTGTTAGTCCAGATACCTCAAACAGCATGCAGATTTAGCAATCTTGCCTGTCAATACAACCAGGGCAGTTATATGAAATAATGTCATTGGTTATGAAGCCTTTAGTAAATTACATTGTTTTCAAACTGCACTGTTTTGTCAATAAGTACTTTAGTACATCTCCCCCATGGACTCATTTATTAACATTGCATTGTGGGTGCAAACCCTCACAGCCGATCAGACACCTAATTTTATTGTCTAATTTGCACAGGATTGATTTGAGCGAATTGACTACTTATTGTCGAATGCATATTTTAAAACTAAATATAATGCTAGTAAAATAGTTCTTGTGTTACATACAGTGACTGATTACTTTAAATTCCATTTTTCTTTAAATGTAACAGTAACTACTGAAAAACAGCTGATTTAGAGATGTGTCATTAACTTTAATCACCTTAAAAACAGTACTAGAAATGCTGAGGCTTCAATTCTGTACTACTAAATGACCGTCTCTCTCTTAGTATATGCATAGCTGAGGTTGTCCTAGAATTCCTGTGCCACGCATTATTTAACCTACTGCCAAGATACTAGAAACTCATCAACTATTGTAGACTTCCCCCTCCACCAAAGACTATAATGAGTCTCATGCATCATTTTAATTCAACTGTTGCATAATAAGATCACTTTTTTTGCAAGCCATTATTTAAAACTGCAGTACCATCGGGAATGTAATTAATATAGCTGTCCTCATGATCTGCTATCTATACACTTCCTCATTACTTGGGCTCCACCGGAGTTTGAAAAAAGCTGTCACATTTGATTCTTGATATTCCTCATGCTGAATACAGGTTTCGTTATGTTCCTTTTGGGAAAACAGAACATGGAATCAGCACAGTTTCTTAGTAACAATTAAGCTGAAAAGTTTTAGTTACAGTGAACAATCTCTTGGCAGTATAATTGACACATCACATTAAAATAAGCATATCCCATCTGTTCCTTCATCTGATTATAAATGCAAAAAAGAACATTTTATAATTATACCATTTAAATGTAAGAAAGGTATTATTTAAATAACTTTTTTTCTTTTCATGTATGTGTCACTCTTTTAGCTGAGTATCAAAAATATACTTATTAAATGTTCATAATGTCATAGGAAAAGTTGTTATTCGGTTATTTACTTTTACCTTCCATTAGGAGAGTCTACTGTAACACAAATTCCTCGTGGGTGGTATCAGGGTAATAGTGTAGTGGTGCACAGCTGGGCTCTGTACTGCGTGACAGTTTGATAAGATGCATCTACTGTACCTAGTTAGGTCACTATTGGCTAGATCTGCCTCTCAGATCTAGCCAATGGTTACCACTGTTTTGTGTGGGTGACAATTTGGAGAAGGGGGTCCTTGCACATGCAAGTTTGAAATATGTGAAAGTGAGGATATCATCAGCACAGCAACACAATTCACAATACACTAGTACAAATGTGAGTGTCAGCTCATGCTTTATTAATAACCACACTTTATGCACATCTCCTGTACACATCTGCTGCAATAAAATACTCATAATATACTGTTGTTATTCCCCAGGGGGATGGGTAAGGGATGTCGATGCTCGGGATCCTGCTGGTTGGCATCCCGATGCCGGCATCCCAACCAGGTCACAATGCCAAGGCCTAACAGTAAGTACTCCTAACCTAACCCTACCCCTGACCCTAACCCTCCCTCCCCGCAGCCTAAACCTAACCTACCACGCTAGTGCAGGGACGGATCTAGACTCTTGCTTTAGGGGAGTTGGTGTGTGTGTGTGTGTGTATGTTCAGTGGTGGCCAGAATGTGCTTGCCACCACGTCGGCGATCCGTCTATCATCATGGATCCCAATGGGGGCCCTGGGAGTGAGGTGCGTGTAGCCTGGGTCCTCAGACTTCTCATTAATCCGGTTTTAGTCACCTGTAGGAGGGGTACCTTGTGTGTCATATCAGGGATGGTTTTAGACCAATTAGAGCCCAGGGCAAAAAATCCTTTTGGTGCCCCACTTAAAAGGACAAAAAAAAATCTATACTGTTTTTTTGTGTACTGAATAAAAATTCACCTTACCTATATGGTGGTTTCCCGGCAATGTGGAACCTCTGAAGAAATTGATCCTCTGTGGGCAGACAGTGTCCTCAATCAGTAGTCACTATTCACATTGAAGATCACACGGTCCGGAAGATGCCTGTTTGTGTAGGAATAAAACCAAAGTCATCATCATACAACAGAAGTTCAACCAGAAATGTGCCCCCTGTGTCCCTTCCAGCCTCCTGCCCCCTGTGTCCCCTCCAGCCCCCTGTCATTCCAGCTTCCAGCCCTTTGTGTCCCCTCCAGCCCCATCATTTCAGCCTACAGTCCTCGGTGTACCCTCCAGTCCCCCATAATTCCAGCCTCCAACCCCTTGTCACTCCAGCCTTCAGCCCCCTGTGTCCCCTCCAGCCCCTCATCATTATTCAGCCTTCAGCCCTCTGTGTCCCCTCCAACCCTGTCATTTCAGCCTCCAGTCCTCTGTTTACCCTCCAGCCACCCATCATTCCAGCCTCCAACCCCTTGTCATTCCAGCCTTCAGTCCTGTGTCCCTTCCAGTCCCTCATCAGTCCAGCTTCCAGCTCTGTGTCCCCTCCAAACCCTTCAATTCAGCCTCCAGTCCTTTGTGTACCCTCCAGCCCCCCATCATTCCAGCCTCCAACCCCTTCCAGCCTTCAGTCTCATGTCCCTTCCAGCCCCTCATCATCCCAGCTTCCAGCCCTCTGTGTCCCCTCCAGCCCCATCATTTCAGCCTCCAGTCCTCTGTGTACCCTCCAGCCCCCCATCATTCCAGCTTCCAACCCCATGTCATTCCAGCCTTTAGCCCCCTGTGTCCCTTCCAGCCCATCATCATTCTCCAGCCTTCAGCCCTCTGTGTCCCCTCCAGCCACCTGTCATTCCAGCCTCCTGTCCCCTCCAGCCCCTCATCATTCCAGCCTTCAGCTCTGTCATAATAGCTTCCACCTCTCTGTGTCCCCTCCAGTCCCCTGTCATTCCAGCCTCAAGTCCTCTGTGCACCCTGCAGCCCCCCATCATTCCAGCCTCCAACCCTTTGTCATTCCAGCCTTCAGCCCTCTGTGTCCCCACCAGCCACCTGTCATTCCAGCCTCCTGTCCCCTCCTGTTCCTCATCATTCCAGCCTTCAGCCCTCTGTATCCCCTCCAGCCACCTGTCATTCCAGCCACCTGTCATTCCAGCCTTCAGCCCTCTGTGTCCCCTCCAGCCACCTGTCATTCCAGCCACCTGTCATTCCAGCCTTCAGCCTCTGTGTCCCCTCCAGCCACCTGTTATTCCAGCCTCCTGTCCCCTACAGTCCCTCATCATTCCAGCAGTCAGCCCTCTGTGTCCCCTCCAGCCAACTGTCATTCCAGCCTCCTGTCCCCTCCAGCCACCTGTCATTCCAGCCACCTGTCATTCCAGCCTTCAGCCTCTGTTCCCATCCAGCCACATGTTATTCCAGCCTCCTGTCCCCTACAGTCCCTTATCATTGCAGCAGTCAGCCCTCTGTGCCCCCTCCAGCCACCTGTCATTCCAGCTTTCTGTCCCCTCCAGCCCCTCATCATTCCAGCCTTCAGACCTCTGTGTCCCCTCCAGCCCCCTGTCATTTCAGCTTTCAGCCCCCTGTGTCCCTTCCAGGCCCCTGTCATTTCAGGTGTCAGCCCCCTGTGTCGTCTCCAGCCACCTGTCATTCCAGCCTCCAGCCCTGTGTCCCCTCCAGCCCCCTGTCATTCCAGCCTCCAGCCCCTGAGTAACCTCAACAACCAACCCACTACCCAGCCCCCTCCAACTTACCTTTATTTCTGCAGCCGGACTGCTCCTATTACTTTAGTTTGGTGTCCTGCAACTCCAGCCATGGCAGCCAGTTTATTGTGCTCTGCCTGCTCCTCAGGCTCTTCCTCTTCCTGTACAATTGACACGTAGCACATGTCCCTGTAGAGAGTTGGCTGGGTCTAGGGGGCATGGCCTAATTGTGGGATGGGTGGACATGCCCCCTTATGGAGAATTTATTTATTTTGCAGTTGTGTGTTATGGGGGGAGATTGCCCTGATCACCCCCCATGGATCCACCACTGCCCTAGTGCCTAAACCTAAGCCTCCCTTTACCTAACCATCCCCCCTGCAGCCTAAACCTAACCCTGTTGTGCCATTGATCCCGGCATCGACAAGTGTGTATGCACTTGAAGTATACATCGTCTAGTGTGTACCGGCTTTTACACTTTTGTCTCATACTTCTCTGCTACTTCTCTCAAACCCTGTGTGAGAATTCTTGTAGCCCCCTTTCTAACTACTGTATGCTAATGCTAATACTATCAAACAAAGAAAATATGCCCGATAGGACAAAAAAAGACACACATTGACCCCCCCACAGGAAAACCAAAAAAACAGACAATGGCCCCTACCGAAAAAAAGATTGGCCCCCCCACTGGAAAAGATTGAACCACAATAAAAAAACACAAACATTGGCCCTTCACAGGGAAAAAATTATATATTTGCCCCCACAGGAAAAAAAACACACATTGGCTCCACAGAAGATTTAGGGGTCTATGGGCCTGATTCATGAATGTGCAATAAATGGGTCCTGTGTGATCACATGATCGCAGACTCTTCTATACCTCTGCCTGATTGACAGGTAGAGGCATTTAAAAAGTGGCCCCATTTTCCGGGAGTGGCAAAGCTAGGGGCTGCATCCATGGAGGCAGTTTCCTGGCCCCGCAAGCATGGCGCAGTCCATGATCAGTCAAAGTGCTGGGATCGCAAAAGCGGCAGGGGGTATAATACACCTCCTGCTACATTTGCATATTAGCAAGAACCTAATTACAAAGCTGCCTGTGTGCAGCTTTGCAATTCTGTCCAAAGCTGAATCACCCCCTATTTACTAAGCTTTGGAGAGAGAGAAAAAGTGAACAGAGTACAAACCAGCTTCTAACTGTCACTTTACAGGCTGTGGGGTTTATGTATCAAGCAGTGAAAAGTGTGGAGAAGTGGACCTAAAGAGAAGTTGCTCATAGCATCCAATCAGCTCCCATCTATTATTTAATATGTACTTGATAAATGCTACTTCAAAGTAGGGATGTGCGTCGGCCACCGTGTTTTGGTTTTGGATCTGTATCTCCTCGTGGTTTGGATCTGGATTTGGTTTTGCCAAAACTGCCCCTTGCATGTTTTGGTTTTGGATCTGTATTTTTTCTAAAAAAATCATAAAAGAGCTAAAATCACATAATTTGGGCCTGTTTTTGTTCCTACAGTATTATTAATCTCAATAACATTTATTTCCAGTCATTTCCAGTCAATTTTGACTACCTCACAGCTCACAATATTGATTTCATCTAGTTTAGGGCCAAAAGGTTGCATCCAGCTAGCTGGCTGACTAAACTAAGCGACAGCAGTGGGTGGCAGTAGCATGTGGCAGTTCAGCTTCCAACATGGCACAGAGTGGCATTGCAGTGGTAGACAGGATGGCAGTTTAATAAACTATACGACCCCTAGGAAGTTTAAAAACCAAGAATGTTTTCCTTAACTAGGTCAGAGGCCCGACGGAGTTGGAATATGTTCATGGAATGAAGACAGGGAAAGGATGGATGGATTGATTAGTTTTTAATTTATTTATTTTAATGTTTTGATTCTTAAAAAAATGTATGAGGGAAGATCAATCTAGGATCAAGTTCTTCAGTTCTTAAAAGACATCTTTGATCTGGAGGAGGTTTTTCTCAATTTTATACATCTATTAGAAATGAGGTGGCCTTGCTTGTGGAGGTGCTGATAGAACATACTGTGAACAGACATTTACTTTGTACTCAGGGTGGTTGTTAGGGATAATGGGACCAAGACTTGCTTTTTACATTAGAGGAAAGCAGCCTGCAGTTCTCTGGCTAAACTAGAACTCTCAGCATCTGTGATGTTTGCTGGGCCTACTGGAAGTTATTTGTCAACAACAGGTGGTGTGCTTCAGGTTACCTCAGCCTGCTTTACGCACTGTATATACCATATAAATATGTATGTGCATGAACAATATACACAACTAATTTTTGTATTAAATGTATTTGCACTGTATTGCTCACATCCTGGCAGGAAGATGCTCTGTGCTGCTGCTCATATTTGCCCACCCCACTCAATCAACTTGGTGGTTCAGAAATGTTTTTAAAAAAATGAAAGGGGCATGCAGGAGATGCTTTCTGTGGCCACTACAATTTCTGGACATTCATAAACTATAAAATTAAAAATGTCAGGCAGCAATGCCCCAAACAGCACATAACGCAAAGAAAAGAGGTGCAAGATGGAATTGTCCTTGGGCCCTCCCACCCACTCTAATGTTGTATATATGAAACAGGACATTCACAGTTTAACAAACCAATCACTTCAGTGACAGGGACTGCCACTCGTGGCTGAAATTATTGGTTTGTTTGGGCTCCCACAAAACAAGCTGCCAATGCGCAGTGGACATTGGTGGCAATGATCCCATACACAGACTGGCTTTACAACATAGGTAAGATCAGATGTCGTCATCGTCATCATCATCCCCATCAGTGTGTACATCCTCTTCTTCACACAATATTAATTAGTCCCCGCTGGAATCCACCATTACCTCTGTATTTTTCTTTTACTTAATTGATGGTAAAGGTCTTCCTCGTGGAATTTATATTAATTTTGATGAACATCACCTTTTCCACATTTTGGGGAACAAACCTCCTATGCCGATCACTTATAAGGTTCCCGGCTGCGCTGAAAACTCTTTCAGAGTACACACTGGAGGGCGGGCAACTTAATTATAGCAAAGCCAGTACCATGGGCAACAGCTGTTGCCTGATTTACACAAACAACATCCTCGGCATGAACAGCCTCATCATCCTTGTTAGCATCAACTATAGAAATATCTTCTCATTCTCCTGGTGCAATTCCACAGAAGCATCCTCGATTTCTACATCAGCATGTTGACTTGTGCTGCTCATCCCCACATTTGCAGAGGGAACAAATGGTGGAACGAGAATCCTCTTTAAGTACAGTATTAGAAAGGTCAGGCTCACACATGGCAACCGTGGATACACTTGGACTCTCCTCGGGGTTCTGTGACTTGGAAATGTAATTTTTTTTGACAATTCTACAGGGAGAAGGGCTTACATCATCATAAGATGCAGAACCACCAGTCATAAATAAAGGCCAAGGCCTTATCCTTTCCTTGTCACTTTATGTAGTAAATGGCATATTGCCAAATTTTTGTTTTTCTGCAGCTAACTTAGCTTTTATTTTTTTTTCTTTAACACTGTAAAACATTGTTTGATTTTGACTTAAGCCCTTGGACATCGGCCTTCGTAGATGATGTTGACGGCCTTGCATCGTCATCATGACTGCTGGAAGTAGCTGCAAGACTGGTATGTGGTTCCAGGTCTTCTCTCATATGATCGTCCTCCATATCAACAAACTTACACTGCGGTCTGACCGGCAGTGTCACCAAACAATATTTTTTTTAACAGTGTGGAAGAGCACCCCTGAATGAGGCAGCAACCCCTTGATGAACAACACAGACAGCACCACTTCTTTATGGACAACAAAGCAACCCTGTCAAGTGCGGACAGACCACCTGCAGAGTCACAAATACATGGACGATAAACTGCGGTCTGGCCGGCAGTGTCACCAAACAATAATAGCGCAGCTAAGCTGCTAACAAACACACACAAAAAAAAAGAAAGAAAAAGAGCACTTTTATTTTTTTTTTACATTGGGGAAGAGCACCCCTAAATGACAGTGCACCCCCCTGGACAACAAAGCACCGCTTTACGGACTGCAGCCCTAGCCTGATGGACAGGACAACAACACAGTAGCAGCCACAGGTATTTGACAGGACAAGTGACACAGCAGCTGCAGCAGCCACTGAAGGAAACCCCCCTTTATATACTGCAGCCTAAGCCCCTTTATGGACAATACAGCAGCAGCCTTCAGCCCAAGACCCTGACTGGACACACACACTGAGTGACTGACAGTGACTACACGTCTGCTAGCTTCTCTCTCCACAGCCGGAGTGAAAATGGCGCCGATCGCGGGGACCTTTATATAATCCAAAACCTGCAAGAGCGGGAGGATGACATTTTGCCTTGTTTTGAGATCAGAGTCACGCAGGAAACCCCGAGCCGGTCTTGAATAGGACTCTGAATTGCAATGTTCAGGTGGGTCCGGTTCTCTGAGAACTGGACCCGCTTATCTCTAATAGAAAACCTCATATCATCTGTGAAATACGGTGGTGGTGGTTTAATGTTTTGCCATCATTGATGGGACAATTAATTCTGAATTATAGCAGAATATACTAAAGGAAAATGTTAGCCATCTGTCCATGAGGTGCATCTCAAGAGAACATGGGTCATGCAGCAAGACAACGACCCAAAGCACACAATTCATTCGACCAAAGAATGGTTAAAGAAGAATACATTTAAAGTTTTGGAATGGCCAAGTCAAAGTCCTGACCTTAATCCAATTGAAATGTTGTGGAAGGACCTGAAGCGAGTAGTTCATGGGAAGAAACCAACCAACATAACAGAGTTGAAGCTGTTTTGCAAGGAGCAATGGGGTAAAATTCCTTCAAGCTGATGTTCTGGACTAATCAAAAATTACCGGAAGTGTTTAGAAGCAGTTATTGTTGCACAAGGGATTCATGCCAGATACTGAAAGCAAAGGTTCACATTCTTTTGCCACTCACAGATATGTGATATTGGATCATTTTTTTTCAAATAAAAAAAATAGCATGTCTAATTTGTTTGTCTCATTTGTTTGATTTGGTTCTCTTTATCTACTTTTAGCACTTGAAAATCTGAGGTCGTTTTAGGCCAAATTTCAGTAGTAATATAGAATATTCTGAAGGGTTCACAAACTTTCAAGCACCACTGTAGGGGTCAGATCATAGTCCCCATTGAAAATAATGGGGACTTGCGACCTGCATTGCTAGTTAGCACTTTACAAGAGATTTCTGTGAATCTCCTGCATTGTTGTGCTATTAGTACATAGCGACATTACATAAAATTAGACAGAAACTGCAGTTTCTATATAAGTTTATGAAAAAAATGTCTTGATATATAGGCCATCATTCAGAGCCGTACGCTCTGAGCAGAGCGCACGCTCTGAATCAGGGCCGGGCTCCATTTTCATGGAGCGTCCTCCTGGACGCTCGTATAGCTGTGGGTCACCACCCACAGGCTATACGAGCGTGCATTGTGATGGTCGCGATGGTCGAGACCATCGCGACCATCGAATTTGCGAGCCGGAGCCTGCGGTTGAGGTTTTCAACCGCAAGCTCCGGAGTGATTTTGGCTCTATCAGAGCCAAAATCACTCCCACTGACATCACTAGTGATGTCAGTGGGCCGGCTTCTGACGGGAGGCGTTCCCGTGGGAACGCCCCCGTCAGGGAGGCACGCCCCCGACATGCCCACCAAAGGGGGCGTGCTGTCAATCAACATTGACAGCACGCCCCCTTTGATCGGACACAACGAGCGAAGGACTTTCCTTCGCTCGTCGCGTCTGGCGCATGCGCACGACGGAGCTCCCTCCGTCGTGCGCATGCTCAGTCCATAACATCGACCCACTTGCGAGCGGACAGCCGCTCGCGAGTGGGTCTGAATCAGGCCCATAGGCCCTTAAAGCTGCTAGATAATACCTTTCCAGCCTTTTCATTATGAAAAACAGGGTTACAGCAAGTGCATGCAAAGTAGATATGAATTTACCATAATTTACATCTGCCAATGGGAAGAGTTGGGAGGGTACTTGGTAAGGGTGTAATAGGTGGGACAGAAATATTTAAATGAGAAAAATAGACATAATAAATGTATATTCCCTGCTTTATGTTAGCCTTTTCCTACCCACAAACTTCAATTCAATCCCACCCCTGAGGTCATAGAAATCAGGTCTTGTACTTATGCTTATCCAGCTGCCCTTTTGTGGGAAAGCGCATTTCTTGGTGGACTTTGACCAATGTAATTTGCAGTGAAATGTGCAGTATATTCTCGTTGAACTTTGATGTGATGTTTATACTGTTTGGCAATTTTTTTTTACAATGGTGTTTCCAAGGACAGTATAGTTGATGGGGCTTATGTAATAGGCTGCGAGCTGGCGCTGCTGCGGGAACTCATGCGAGTGTTCCTGTGTTTTAAAAACGTCAATAATTTTAGCTTGGTTTTGCCTTTAAAATGATTGCCGCTTTAAAAATACGGCAACACTCGCATGAATTCCCGCAGTCAGCACTAGCTCGCACACTATTACATAAGCCTCGGTGTGTTGGTAGAGTTTCTTCATTTGTAAATTTACCCATATTGTTTTTGTCTTCTATTCTGAAATAAATGGAATTTTTGTAGTGCCCTATAAATGTGTTATGTTAAAATCATTTGTACTTTAGGTTATTCTTCTAATTGATTTAGCAGCTAGGATTTTCAGTGTATTCATTTCCTGCAGTTTCCATGCCTTGTTTACTTTGTCTTTCAAATTCTAGATTTAATAATGTGCTTTGTGAAATACTAATAAACTAATACAATGAATACAAGATCAGAATGTGTAGAACAATGTCTGTATTCAATCATGTTCAAAAGAACAATGTGATTTATTGTCCTTGAAGCTATAAGATGACCTTGACTGCCTTTTGCCAATATTTGCTTCTCATTAATCAATCTTCTCTTCAACAATATTTAAAAAGTGATCAAACAAGATTAACTGATTCAGAGTTATGTGGCATTTAGAAACACTAAAGGTGCGTATCCACTAGCAGACTATGAAACGACTGCAGGATTACGACATTGTAATTGTGCAGTCATTTCACAGTCTGTGCTGTGCCTACAATGAATGATCAGTCGTTCAGTGTAGGTACCCACCCTCATCCCCAAACATGGCAAATCTATCGTTATCGGCAGATTGACCAGCATGTTCAGGCGATGATAGATGTCAAAAACGACCAGTGGGAGCGTGCATCGCTGGTTATTTTTGACAATAAGCTGCCCGATTTGTGCCCGATTAACAAGCGATTGAACGATAACGATATTGTGATCGTTCAATCGCTCTATTTAATTAGGTAGTGGATACCCGCCTTAAGGGCTTTATTTACTAACATTATTTTTCCTAAAATAAAGTGAAAAAGGTTGTTTTCACATCTTTTTCACATTATTTTAGTTTCACATAAATTTACTAAAGGGCAATTGCAGTAGATTTCGTAAAGTTCTACTCCAAACCCTAATTATCAAATTTTTTTAGTAATCAGATCGCATTTCCCATAATTGCAATAGGAAATATGACCTGCCCAAATTTACTAAAAATAAAATGTGAAAAAATACTGGGGGAAGCCCTGTAATAACAATGCCACCTGGAGATGGCATTATCCAGGGTTTCCCCCGTTTCCCTGACTCCGGCTCTGCTCTAACAGGCAGAGCAGAGCCGGGCCCAAGTGATCAGCTGTGTGGTCTGAATACAAACAAATAGTTAACAAAGAAAATTTTTTACCTGATCCAGGGACCGGTGATCGGTACTCCGATGATGTCCTCTGGGTCTCCGGTCAGCTGGTCTCCTGACTCCTGCGCTGTGACCCCGGTCAGCTGCTGCATAGAACAGCTGACAGTGGTCATAGTGCAGGAGATGGGAGAATAGCTGAACGGAGCCCCAGAGGACATCTCCAGAGCACCGATCACCGGAGGTAAGTGTGACTGAAAGGGGGGAGTCGCTGTATCCGGTGGCGGGCGCATGCGCAGACACAGTTTTTTCTGAAATATACAGGGAGAAGTGTGCGGAGGGGATTTGCAGGGACAGAGCTTTATTGCAAGATCTGTCCCTGCAAGGGATTTTTGGAAATATCACACTACAACCGCATTTTAATTTTAGTAAATAGAGCCTGAAGTCAGATTAAAGTAGAGATGTGCGCTGACCCCTGTGTTTTGGTTTTGGATCTGGATTCATCTTCGTGTTTTGGTTTTGGTTGTGCAAAACCACCCTAACGTGTTTTTGGTGGTTTTGGATCTGGATTTAAAAAACAAAACACATATCGATAAAAACAGCTAAAATCATATAATTTGGGTCTGTTTTTGTTCATACAATATTATTAACCTCAATAACATAATTTATAGTCATTGATTGTCAATTATGACCACCTCACAGTTCACAATATTGTTCACCATATTGGTCAAAGACTGGCTGGCTAAACTAAGCACAGAGCAGTGGCACAAAAATATGGCAGTTTTTGCCAAGACTATAGGGACTGATTCAGCAGCGTACACAGTGGTGATTACACATGCAGATCAAGCGATTGTTTGCCATACATTTAAGCCACACTACGTGTGCACAGCGATCGCATTGCGATTACGGATGCACAGAGGGATCCGTCTCAAAGTGAACGACATGCTGTCAATGTTTGGGGTGGTGATGGGGAGGGCGTTCATAAAAATGCAGTCATGTCTGTCCGTTTGAACGCTGTTTCATGGGCCTGTATAAATTAGCCACTGCGATTGCATACGCAGCATGAGAGCCCCCTGCGTGCAGGCAGACATGAAGTGTCTGCGGCTGGTCAGACTTGTTGTAAATGTTGCACAACTGACCGATGTGCGTTGATGGTACCGATGTTTATGGAAAAGAGTGACATTAGATGGATATGAAAAAGCAGCAGTGAGCGTCTTTATGCTGACTGAGCTTTGGCAGGCATTAGCATATTTTCACAGCTGCATTCTGTGTGAATTTGCAGCTGCGATCGCATTAGCGTCCGCTGCTGAATCAGGTCCATAGCACACATTACGACACAGCAGTGGCAGGCAGGATGGCAGTTTCATAAACTATAAGACCGCATAGAAAGAATGTTTTCATTAATCAACAACTAGATGAGAGTGACAAAGGCCGAAGGCAGTACAGGGAAATGGAGGTGGAGTATGTAATGGGAGGCAGATAAAGCATTGATTGATTGATTAAGTATGTAAATTTGAGCCGTGGACTTGAGAGAGCTGTTTTGCAGCAACTGAGAAGAGAAAAGACTATAAACTAATACAATGTTAATAGTCAATGACTCCTGAAAAGGGTTGCAAGAGAAGCTGGCCATACTACCCCCCTCCTCCCTCTTTTCTTTCTTTTTGGATAACACAGCCCTGTAGTACATTTATGAGGTGCACCAGATAGTCTGAGTATGAGAGGAACTAGCTCAGAGCTCCGAGGGCAGTACAGATGAAACAGAGGTGGAGTATGTAGTTGAAGGCAAGTAAAAAAGAATGATCGATTGATTCATCAAAAAAAAAAAAACTGAGACATGGCCTTGTATCTTATTGTTCATATTATAATAATATATATTATTGTGGCATTATCAGCTTAGAGGGCGATAGTGAGCCATAGATTCACAAAGGGAGGAAAAAGGAGATGTAAGCACAGGGCTGTCAAGTGGGGTCAGTCCAAGGAGGACTGAGGAAGACCATCCAGGTTTCCTGTGGAGACAGTCTAGGTGGGAATGTGGCATCCAAAGAGCCCACTGTGCATGAAAGCCAGTGGGGGCAAGGAGGCTGTGTCCAGACCTGCAGTCAGGCAAGGAGGTCCACAAACCTCTGATTGTGTATGTGAACTTGTAGCAGCCAAGCTGTAAAGGCAAGGAGGCCAGTGTCTAGACTTGCATGCAGGCAGGGAGGACCAAAAGAGACTTTGTGGAAGTCAAGCCAGGGCAGGAAGCCGTGCCTATACCTGTGAGACACAGAACTAAAAAGACTGAGACTGTATTATCTTTGCAGACTAGCTGCCCATTATAGTTAGGGTTAAAGCAGTGAGGTAGTGCCCTGAATGCAGCTAGGCTTTTGTTATTCAGTGCTCCTAATCATTTTTTTTGTATAAAGTGCCCCTATAATACCCACACAGTCTCCCTCCGGTATCCAGTGTGTAAGGACGCCTGATCATTCTACTACAACTCTGCTTTAAGAGTAATATATTATTTCCCACATCATTACCTACAGCTAAACTGCCTCCCACACTATTAGGACAGGCTCCTAATGTGAGCTGATAAATGTCACGGCTGCCGACACTTGAGACTCCTGGAGGGAGGCAGGCCTACTAGGCACAATAAACTGGGATGGTCTTAGGAATGACCTTTCAATGAAACTCAGTAGCACAGGATAAAAGTAAAATAGAATTTATTCACATAAGGATCATAAACAGCAAGGTCTCAAATAAAGTCTCAAACAGCACAGAGGTTCACATATGCAATAATATGTATAGGAGAGAATCCCCATATATATATATATATATATATATATATATATATATATATAATATATATATAAGCAGTCTTTAGCATATAAGAACTGACGTGGTAGGGAGCCCTGAGTCCAGAATGAAGCTAACACCTCAGGATGACATTAAGGACCTTTGCCAGGGTAGAACCCTGTAGTAATGGAAATCCAGAGCAGAGCAGGCTCTGCAGAATAATATAGTTCCGGGAAAGGACCGAGCCCTGCGGTGCAGTGAGAAATGAAGCAAACTTGAGCCTTGTGGAGTAGTGAAGTTGGAGCAGGGTTAAGCCCTGTAAGACGTTGAGATTCCAAGACAGGGTTGAGCCCTGCGGCGTGGCTAGAGTTCGGAGCAGGGTTGAGCCCCATGATGCAGAGAAGACTGTAGAGGGGTTGAGCCCCAGGATGCGGAGAAGATTGTAGCGGGGTTGAGCCCCGTGATGCAGAGAAGATTGTAGCGGGGTTGAGCCCTGGGATGCGGAGAAGATTGTAGCGGGGTTGAGCCCTGGGATGCGGAGAAGATTGTAGCGGGGTTGAGCCTTGGGATGCGGAGAAGATTGTAACGGGGTTGAGCCCCGTGATGCAGAGAAGATTGTAGCGGGGTTGAGCCCCAGGATGCAGAGAAGATTGTAGCAGGGTTGGGCCCTGTTGTGTGGCTAGGGTTCGGAGCGGTGTTGAGCGCCGTGATGCAGAGATGACACTGTAACGATGCAGTTGACAACTGTAACAAGGATGAGTTCAATATCCACAGGAACGGAAAGACAACAGGCAAAGTAAATAGTGCAGCAAAATGGAGAAACTGCAGTGATGGAGCAATCAGCAATACTTAGGCAATAGGAATGCTGGGCCCTGTAGTACAGCAGGTGACTAACATCAGAAGTTCATCTGGAATACAACAAAGTCTACAGCAATCCACAGGCACAGCGGGGATCTGGCAGGAGTCCAAGAAAGGACCTGAAAGCAACGTTGCACAGACACTGAGACAGTTAGTAACAGGCTTTATACTAGAGGTTTGTGATGCATAGGAAGTTTCAGAACATGTGACCCAAATGAAATCAGGTTTGAAATAATGAGCAATCTAGGAATCCCACAACCTGACGACACCTGGGAAACAAATAATCACTTTAACACTCTATCCCCTGAATGAGAAGCATGCCAGCAAGCAGGATAGCTCCTCCAACGACCACAATGGAACTTTGGCAAAAGTAGTCTATCTTTATGTACTGAAATAGTCGCAGTCCTGACAATAAATACCAAAAGATAAGATGCAGTAATTTGAGCTACTGTGACATCACTGCCCCTGTGTATACATCACCAATGCAGAGTGTACTGCTGCACAGCAAGTTTGCAGTCTTTGGGCCTGATTCAGAGCCGTTCGTTAGAGGCAGTACGCTCGTTGCGTTCCGATGTTGAGTAACCGCGCATGCGTCGGTGTTACACTGCACATGTGCGTACGGCAGATTGCGAGTTTTTTTTGTCTTGTTCGTCAAATAGCGTACAGGAAGTGACATGTCAAATGTGATTGACAGAACAGGCCGTTTTTGGGCGTTGACGGGGGTGGAGATGGAAAAACGCAGGCGTGGCGAGGCGTTTTTGGTGCGTACATACATTAACAAATGCGAACGTCAAATGTGTTCGTACAAACTCATACGTCACTGGATGATCCTCTTTCCCTTCAAAATGCTCGCACAGCTTAGGGGCTGGATAACTCGACCACAGTGGCGATGGCCTTCTCCTCCGTCCCGACACTCCACGATGTTGCATCGATTAATCACGGCTTATCAGAAACTCAATTAGTGTTGGATTGAAAACCGGCTTGGTATGTGTTTTGAAAGCAGTTTTTTTGGATAG
Source organism: Taudactylus pleione (assembly GCA_031769625.1). Classification (NCBI taxonomy): domain Eukaryota; kingdom Metazoa; phylum Chordata; class Amphibia; order Anura; family Myobatrachidae; genus Taudactylus; species Taudactylus pleione. Next base: position 26,937,196 of record JAUIMM010000040.1, on the reverse strand, counting down.
CACAAAACCGAACGCAGGTGGAAATCATAGCTGCTAATGTCAGGATTACACAATCAATTAGCGTACATTTGTGGTGGTGTATTTTGGCCGCAATGTGTTCGTTTTTGGACTATTGTAACAATAATGTCATCATGTTTAGGTTTGGTCTCTCATTTTGTGTTTGCAAGGTGTTTTTTACTCCTTAGGTAATGTTTTAAACGTTCCTTAACGAGCACTTTTTTTACAATGTGTAATTTTTTATTTTGAACGTTGTTGGCTTGTGGGCCCGGATTAAAAGTAACCCATTTTGTCAATAATGTCAAAATACAAAGTCGTACATTTCTTGTAAATTTATTTGTATCCACCCATAAAAAAAAACACATATTGAACTCCAACATTTTGGGCAGTGTTCCACAATATTTATTAATTGTGCAAACAATAATTTTTGGATAAACGTAAATGTAAAAATTAAAAACAATTCACAAGAAAGGAGAGGGAAGTTTTGGCCAGAAAGGAATATGAGGCAAGCACAGAAGGAGTGTGGGAAAAGTAGCCAATGGTGTCACCGTTTTTTCGCTCGTTTGGCTGGGGGAGGGAGGGCGCCAGACCGGGTCCGGGATGTCATCGGGCTGGCCTGTTCAGAGGCAGATGTTGTGGCCTCTGGACTAGGCACAGGGCTAGGCACATTTGGAGGATTGGCTGATGTTGTGCCAGAGGTGGAGGATCCTGATGTTCCGGCAGGAAGGGAGGTCGGCTCCACCATGTGCTGGCGAACGAGCTGTTCCAGGGCAGTGGCGATGCGGATGTTGGCCCTGGTATTTTCCGCCAGGGCCTGACCAATGGTCACGTTGGCCGCAGCATTTTGCTCCAGGGCCTCAGCCACCCGTACCAGACTGGCGTCCATCCTCTGCAGAATCTCCGTATGGAAATCCGATTTTAAATTGAGTTCTGTGAGGAGGGACACTGCCTGCGAGGGGGATTGCCCTGGACTGGCTTCTGCAGGGTCCTCAGCCGGATGTACTGGTTCCTCCCCTGCAGAGCCAGCAGAAATTCTGCGGCCAAGGCTCCCCTCTGGAGCAGACTCATCCGCCTGTGTCTCTGTTGGAAAAATGAGAAAAGACTCACATTAGAATCGACATATTGGCACAATAACATTTCACAGTTGGTGACATCACAACATTTACCTGGGACAACATGAGGAGCCGCAAAGTCTGGCATGTCCGTATCCATGTTGGACACGCCAAACACCTCCACAGGCTGCACACACCCCTGTGCCAGCTCTTCTAAATCAGTAAACTCCAATGACACAGGGGTGGGACCTCCACCTGTCCCCCTTGCATGCCTAGCCCTGTGAGCCATTTTTTGTTTCAGGCGATATTTGAAGTCTTGCCATCTGTGGGTTAAATTGGAACCATTACTTTTTATTTGATTTGGTTTTTGGTTTTAGGGTGGTCAAGTGTTTACTTACTGCCGTTTGACATCCCGGGCTAGACGGACATAATCACCCACCCTATTGACATCCACGGCTACCTCTTCCCACATTCTCCACTTCTGGCTTGCACTCATATTCCTGTCTGCCTGTGGCAGGATGTCCACACACTTCTGAATCAAAACCTCCATCTCCTTTCTTGTGAATTGTGGCTGCCTTTTCTTTTTGGCAGCTTTGCCCGGAATACTGGGCCCAGCAGCCTCTTCCATGTCATCCTCCTCACCTATTTGGGGAAATTTGCAGAAATCTCAACTTCCCAACTTGCACAATAATATGTTTCTAATTAATCATTGAGTCAAAATGCATGAAATACTTACCGCGTGACTGTTGTCCATTGTTTTCCTGGTCTGTATCCATGTGTGTTGTTCAAACTAGAAATACACCAGAATTGTGTTTTTGTCTCGTGACGTATTTATACATGCGTCCTTATTTTGCGGCCGCATCATTGATTGTGCGTTCCTCTGATCCTTCCTTAATTTGGGCGGGAAACGAAACACTATTTATGGGTTGGGGCGTCTCGACTCGAGGTGGCGTTTATTGAATGTTGGAGGTTACGTTGGTTGGAGTTGATTGTTGGCTGGTTTAGGAGATTGCGTTTATTGTGTTTTTTTTTTTGGTTTGCGGTTTTTCTTGGTTTTCCTTTTTTTTCACTTTTGTTTTTTTGGCTCGTTTCCAGTTTTGGTAAGTTTGGGGAAGTATAACTTTGGGTCAATTTGTCTCTCATTGTGCTGTCGATTTTTATAATAAGTTTTTTCCGTCATTTCATCTCTCTTAGGTTTTTTTTTGGCTCTGCCCCAAAGACATTTTGGTCCGGTTTCTTATATATTAGCTCTTGGTAAGTTCATGTGTTAAATTGTTTAGGAAATGTTCTTGTTTGTCTGTACGCAACTTTGGTTGACCTTCCACATGTAACGTTGTTTTTTGCCAAATCGAACTCTGTGTTTTTTGATCATTTTTTTAGCGGCGTTATTGTGCCCTGTATTTGCGAACTAATTCGCGCATTTTTCCTACTTCCTATTGTGCCCTGTATTTGCGAACGAATTAGCGCATTTTTACTACTTCCTATTGTGCCCTGTATTTGCGAACGAATTAGCGCATTTTTCCTACTTCCTATTGTGCCCTGTATTTGCGAACGAATTAGCGCATTTTTCCTACTTCCTATTGTGCCCTGTATTTGCAAACTAATTTGCGCATTTTTACTACTTCCTATTGTGCTCTGTATTTGCGAACGAATTAGCGCATTTTTCCTACTTCCTATTGTGCCCTGTCTTTGCGAACGAATTAGCGCATTTTTCCTACTTCCTATTGTGCCCTGTATTTGCGAACGAATTAGCGCATTTTTCCTACTTCCTATTGTGCCCTGTATTTGCGAACAAATTAGCACATTTTTCCTACTTCCTATTGTGCCCTGTATTTGCGAACGAATTAGCGCATTTTTCCTACTTCCTATTGTGCCCTGTATTTGCGAACTAATTAGCGCATTTTTCCTACTTCCTATTGTGCCCTGTATTTGCGAACGAATTAGCGCATTTTTCCTACTTCCTATTGTGCCCTGTATTTGCGAACTAATTAGCGAATTTTTCCTACTTCCTATTGTGCCCTGTATTTGCGAACGAATTAGCGCATTTTTCCTACTTCCTATTGTGCCCTGTATTTGTGAACGAATTAGCGCATTTTTACTACTTCCTATTGTGCCCTGTATTTGCGAATGAATTAGCGCATTTTTCCTACTTCCTATTGTGCCCTGTATTTGCAAACTAATTAGCGCATTTTTCCTACTTCCTATTGTGCCCTGTATTTGCGAACAAATTAGCGCATTTTTCCTACTTCCTATTGTGCCCTGTATTTGCGAACTAATTAGCGCATTTTTACTACTTCCTATTGTGCCCTGTATTTGCGAACTAATTAGCGCATTTTTCCTACTTCCTATTGTGCCCTGTATTTGCGAACTAATTAGCGCTTTGTGAAATGTGTATTCATCCCTTAAAAATGTTTTTTTTCGCCTGGAGCATTGGTTGCTTACATTTGGCCTCTATTTGACGTAGTGTGCGTAACGTCGTTTTGCTCTTTGGCCAAATGTGTGTGTGTCCCCTTTTATGTTTTGTGTTGCTTAAATTTGTGATAATGACATGGCCAGCATAAAATGATGTATATTTTTGATGTTATTATTTGCATATTACAACATATCATGACAATACCCTGGCATGTAAGCATCAATGGATGGTATTTGAAAGCAAAGTTACATGTATTTTTATTGGGTGGGGTAAAAAGGCTGACCTTCCAATGTTGTCATTTCAGGTTGATACCGTCTTCCTCCAAAAATCATCATAGACACTCTCTCATTAATAGAGAGTGATTTTGAGCGGCAAATTGACAGTCCTACAGCAATTCCACCACTTACGCAATTAATGGCGGTGTTACATTTCTGTGCCTCAGGATCGTTCCAAACAATGGTGGGAATAGTGGCGGGCATCTCACAATCTACCTTTTCCCGGATCCTGAGGGCAGTGATGGAGGCACTTTTCAAGCACCTCCATCATATGGGTGCCCTTAGTGTGGCCAAGGCCAATTTTTACCAAATAGCTGGCTTTCCACACATCATAGGGGTTGTGGATGGTACTCACATACCACTTCAGCCTCCAGCACGGCTGGAGGCAATATTTAGAAACCGTAAACACTATCACTCCCTCAATGTAATGGTGGTATGTGATGCCTCCCTCCAGATCCTGTCCCTGAATGCAAAATTACCAGGAAGTGCACATGACTCCTTCGTCATCCGGCAATCAGGGATATGGCACAAATTAACCAACCTACAAGCTGGTGATGCGTGGCTTCTGGGTAAGTGGAGACCTTTAGTACATAACAATGTTAAGCTTCATACAGAGTGAGCCTGATGTTGTCTTTTCGTTTTCACAGGAGACAGTGGCTACCCTTGCACGCCCTGGCTGCTCACTCCTTATTTGGCTCCCACACCAGGGCCACAAAGTGAGTATAATTCTGCACTTACAGCCACCAGGCAAGTGGTGGAGCGCTGTATCGGCCTTTTAAAAGGCCGATTCAGATGCCTCCACCTCTCTGGTGGCGAACTCATGTATTTGCCGGATATGGTTTCGAAAATTGTGGTCCTGTGTGGGATATTTCACAACATCGCCATAAGGAGTGGTGTCCCAATGCAGCCAGAGGATGCCTTACCTGAGGATGGCCCCCCCGAGGTTGGTCGGAGGTCAGTATGTGGGGGGGCCATACGCGATGATGTGGTGGCCAGATTTTTTAGGTAATTATTTGCAAAAAACCAGTGTTGATACCTAATGTGGTTGGGTTTGTATGAGAGCATCTAATTTTTGGCTAATTTTTTTCTCTCTCTTCTGTTTTTTGACATAATCTTTGGCACTCCAACGATGACTACTTCCTGCTACCCTTACAAAACCTGTATGTGGATATTTTGTGGCTATATTCTGGAACACTTATTGCCACGCCATATATGTGGAATCATGTTGGCATGGTCCTTCGTCAACCAGTTCTTGATTGTTTTTTTTTTATGTTGGTTTTTTGGTATGTGTTGTATTTGAGATTATCACTGTGTGTTTTGTTTGTGAGTGACCACTTTGAATTTTCAGTTATGTTGGTAATAAATGTTTTTAGAGTGAAATGTTGTCCCTTTTTTGGAACGTTATCACCAAGTGTAACCAGGCTCACACACGTTACATTTGACTAAGGGTTAATCCAGTACTGACGCCATTTGAGCAAAAATGATTCCTTTATTCAGGGTCCAAACCAACACCAAAAGGAAGCCTGTACAATCCTTTTGCTTCGTAATATTGCCCTAAGCTGCTTGCACACCAACTAGGAACCTGTAAAATGTAGAAATATCTAATTGTGACTACACCAAAAAAGGGAAATCAGATTTGTACTGTTAGGTGTTTCTTGTGGCTGTTTGACCAAAAAATACAACACACACTCTTATTGGCCCAAATTTGAAATCCTTGCAGGAACACTCTACTTATGTCAGGGTAAACAATATGTGGTTGGGACAAAACGAATGAGCCAGAACGTAACTTCAAACAAAACAATTTATTTACAGAATGGGGAAAAAAAACCAACTACTCCCTAAGGAGGACCGACATACGGTCAAGGACCACCAGCACCCCGATGATATTGCTGTGCATCTGGGCCACACAGCCGGCTAAATTTGCCCGAAGCCTCTGTTCCTCTGTGGGTGAGAAAAATTTGGGGATTAATACAACAATAGTGAAACCACATTAAAAAACACACAAAAAAACAAAAAAACATTTTAACAAAACTGCATTAAAACTCATCACACTAAAATGGTGTAGGGCAAAAATACAAGGCCTATGTCCAAATTCCGACAGGTGTGCTATGTGTATGTTGAAAACAGCAGTAACAGGTTACGGCAATCGGCCAAAACCACTTAATTTTTGAAAAACAAAACAAAAAAAACAACAAAAAAAAAACATACAAACAGTTTGTGACGATAAAAAACAGCAAAAAAAAACATACCGGAAGACCCAACGCCAGCTACAGAAGGCCCTCCATCGTCCTCCTCGGAGGTGGGTCCATTCCCCAAAGATCGGGGCGGTGTAATGACCGACTCCGGGGAGGGGGGTCATTTGAAGAGGGGTGGTTGGAGGAGAGGGGGAATTGGGACGGAGGGGAAGGAGTCCAGAAAAATCTGGCTGAGGGTGTAGGAAGGCTGGGGAGGAGGGGGGAATAGGGGAAGGAGTGGAGTTGGAGTGTTGGCTGGGGGTGGGGGAGAGTGGCCGTGCTCGCCGTCTGGCGGGACGCTGACGGCGTAGTCTTCGCTGGGCCCCTAAAAGATGGGAAACAAATTGGGGTTAGTTCCAACACAAATCCGCGAACAAAATCAATTTCAAATGCACCCCCAAAAAAAAAAAAAAATGAGGAGAATGAATAAATATGAAAGACAGGGAAAACATGGCCATGCAGATATGAGGAGAATGAATAAATCTGAAAGACAGGGAAAACATGGCCATGCAGATATGAGGAGAATGAATAAATCTGAAAGACACGGAAAACATGGCCATGCAGATATGAGGAGAATGAATAAATCTGAAAGACACGGAAAACATGGCCATGCAGATATGAGGAGAATGAATAAATATGAAAGACAGGGAAAACATGGCCATGCAGATAGGAGGAGAATGAATAAATATGAAAGACAGGGAAAACATGGCCATGCAGATAGGAGGAGAATGAATAAATATGAAAGACAGGGAAAACATGGCCATGCAGATATGAGGAGAATGAATAAATATGAAAGACAGGGAAAACATGGCCATGCAGATATGAGGAGAATGAATAAATATGAAAGACAGGGAAAACATGGCCATGCAGATATGAGGAGAATGAATAAATATGAAAGACAGGGAAAACATGGCCATGCAGATAGGAGGAAAATGAATAAATATGAAAGACAGGGAAAACATGGCCATGCAGATAGGAGGAGAATGAATAAATATGAAAGACAGGGAAAACATGGCCATGCAGATAGGAGGAGAATGAATAAATATGAAGACACGGAAAACATGGCCATGCAGATATGAGGAGAATGAATAAATATGAAAGACAGGGAAAACATGGCCATGCAGATATGAGGAGAATGAATAAATATGAAAGACAGGGAAAACATGGCCATGCAGATATGAGGAGAATGAATAAATATGAAAGACAGGGAAAACATGGCCATGCAGATAGGAGGAGAATGAATAAATCTGAAAGACACGGAAAACATGGCCATGCAGATATGAGGAGAATGAATAAATATGAAAGACAGGGAAAACATGGCCATGCAGATAGGAGGAGAATGAATAAATATGAAAGACAGGGAAAACATGGCCATGCAGTTAGGGCCACAAAGACAAACATGAAAACCACAATCCATTAAACTTACTCGCAGCGATCTGCATGCGAAAGCATGCCAGCAAGCGGGGCGTCCGCCGTTGCAGGTCCGACCACCTGCGCTCCAGCTGCCCGATATGGCGGCGTGAGCCGAAGGAGCTCAGGCGGGCCCAAACCTCCGCATATGCGGATCGCTTCTCGCGGTTGGTGATGGGTGGAGGCTGGCTGGTGATCCGCCTATCCATCACCTCCGTAAGCACCAGCAGCTCGCGCCTGGTGAATGCGGAGGCTCTCATGATGGCAATGGAGTTTTTCATAAAAATCATTTTTGATAAAGTGCTCAAAAATTTTATGATTGGCTAATGTATTTAGGAAATTAACATGAGCAATTCTATTGGTTAGTGTATGAGTCATGTGTTCGACAGGGCCAGAAATCTGTGGAGACTTATGATAGGCTTAATGCAGTGACATGCGTAAGCAAATTTACATAAAGAAATGAACTCCAGGAAATATGCGGGTCTAAAAACAAATAGACCAATTATTTAATAGGGGCTAACATGTATTTTGACAAATAAAAGCGAATGTTTAAGCCGTACGTATTCTGCGGGTAAACACAAACACGGACATAAATAAAGTTTATTGCATTGTGTAAAAACAAAAAACAAAACAATTAAGCTAATTGATATATTGATTGGCATGTTACGATTGAGGGAGGTAGGCAGAATAAACGAGCAGTTAATCGAAATGTCTCAGTCCAACTTCCGGGTAGTACTAGTGCGTGCGTTCCCTTCAAACCACTTCGGGGATGTACGCTCGCTATTTGGCTCGCTCGTTAGTTAGAGGAGGGGTCGCCTGAGTTTGGGGAGGATGTTTTGATGCGAACGAAAAAACGAGCGTGTGCCTGAATTTAAATATTTTTTTACGTTCGCCCAACGTACGAACGGCCACTTGCGTCCGGGTCTGAATGAGGGCCATTGTTTGCTCTTTCAGAGAAGCAGTAAGAGGGTCTATTGCACAGGAACTTTAATATTTAACAAATTTACAAATAGAGACCCCTAACTTATAACCATGTTTAATGTAAATATTCATATATAATAGGGGGTGCTACCACAGATTATACAATACAAGTGGAACTAAAGAGGAAAGGATCTGTATATGGTGCACAACTTAAACAATAAAATTTAACTTTTATTCAAATGCAATTTAAAATATGTCCCTATTTGGTGAAAAATAGTGTAATACAATAGATAGTTTAATAGATAGTAATAGTAGAAAGTGTTTGTAGATATGAAATGTGCAATAAAATTTGATGTATATTTCACTAATGCCTATTTATTGCGTCTTCTTCTATTTTATATAGTATTCACTACATGCCTGGTCTCTGAAATGAAAGTGTTTGTCTGTCTTTAAATATATCCCGCTAATGTCTATATAATATTATGCTGATTACGACTGACTGTAGCTGACTGCAGCAGTCAAACTGCATTGGGATCGATGTGCAGTCTCACTGGCAGACACTAATATTTGATAATGCCGTATGAAACTCTGAGTTCACTCTCATGAACAAGCAAGTTTAGATGGTGTAATGACACAACATATGTACTATAATTGATAAGTGCTGATGACTGATAAAGTGACTTAAATCAATAAAGAAGTATCATTATTGAGCTCATTCTGAGTATTTTAGAGCAGACAGCTTAGAACGCAATAAAAAGAGATGGAGTGCTACGTTATAAATGATTGTAACATTTGTTGCAATGGAATGTTTGATTAGGAACGTTTGTTTAGACTTGTGATCACTGCTAGGAACATTAGGTCTCTTTCTGTGACTTTAGAGACATTATTTGCACGAATAATCCAGGCTAAACTATTAAGATTTAACTGGAAACATAAGGAAGATAAGAAAATTACCTTTAATACATATATACTATTCTATGCACTCCAAGACACAGGAGGCAAGCATAGGTGGCTTTGTAATAATAAATGAACAAGATTATTTTAACCTAAAAGACACTTGTGTTATCCGTATGCTTATAGTAATGTGCAATATAAATATATATTCCTATACATGATCCCTAGCAGAATTATAGTATCAAATTACTACTCCTTTTAATAGGAATAAATTCTCATAACAACAACTCTCCTTTTAGATAATTTATCTTACATAAATAAAGACGGCATACACACTATATAAAATAGAAGAAAACGCAATAAACAGGCATTAGTGAAATATACATAAAATTTTATTGCACATTTCATATCTACAAACACTTTCTACTATTACTATCTATTAAACTATTGTATTTCGCTATTTTTAACCAAATAGGGACATATTTTAAATTGCATTTGAATAAACGTTACTTTTTATTGTTTAAGTTGTGCGCCATATACAGGTCCTTTCCTCTTTAGTTCATCATTCAGAGAAGTACCTCTCTTATAACTTAGCCACTTGCTGCAGAGAGGTGATGTGCACTTGAATTATATGTCAAAAATTTGGTGCTTTGTTCACTTCTATGGAAACTACTGTACATAAAAATTAGCCCTCCTGACAATTAAAGTAGGTAGACACTCTTGTCCTGTTCTTTATAAAGGGGCCCTGTGTTTTGCTGGCTGATTATATCCTATCTTCTGACACTCTCAATTTGGACCACTTTTCTGCTGTTCTCTATGGGGGATTTTTGGGAAGGCATAGGTCAGGTTAGGGGGTGAACTTAGACTTGGGGTTTGTTTTATTAGGTAGCTATTGTTCCATGGTAGGTGCTTTTGGGGTTCAGGTAAATTAGAAAGTTAACATTTTTAGCCTCATGAATGCACCATCATACAGATAGGAAGCTCCAACTTGTTGTGCAGCCTTAGTTGGTGCCTTCAGCAGGTGTACTCACTGTGGCTTCACTTGGGTGCACCAAGATGGCTGGCCAGTGCAGGTGGTAGCGGCGGTGGGCTTGGGGGAAGGAAGCAGTCATTAGCTGCGGCCAGGACCCAGAGAATGCAGCGGATGTTAACGGCAGTGGTGCTGGTGGCAGAGGCAGTGCAGGTTGTGGTGGTGCAGGCAACAGGACCCAGGGGATGTAGCAGCAGACAGATGCATTCTCGTAACAGGAAGATCTGTGATACCAGCATCTGTGTATAAATAAACAAACACAGAAGCATGGACAGGATCAGACTGTGCTTCTGTGTTTGAAAAAAAAAAAGAAAACCTGTGGTAAAAAAAAAAAATGGCATGCCCCCCCCCCAAAAAAACAATCAGCACCGGGCTTTGGAGACCCAGTACTGGTTGTGCAAAATACAGGGGACAAACGACGTAGGGGTCCCTGTATTAAGCACAACTAGCATCTGGCTTTTCAGAACCAGTCCTGGTTGCCAAAATACGGGGGACAAATGACGTACAGGTCCCTCGTATTCAATGCAACAAGCACTGGGCTGTGAGCCAGTCCTCATTCTGGAAATACAAGGGAAAAAATGAATAGGGTTCCCCCATATTTATGAGAACCAGCACTTGGCCCCTTCAAGCAGGGGGGGGGTAATGCTGCAGCCAGGGTAGCCCTTTCCCCGGGCCCCCAGGCTGAAGCATCACCCCTGACCACTAGTCACCACAAGCTGGGGATCCCTCTCTCCAGGGCACCCCAGGCCCAGGCTGATAGCCCGGGGCTATCCCTGGCACCCCTGGCCAGTGGGTGCTGGGTTGATAATTATTATGTAAAGTGTGGTGCAAGTAAAGAGATAAAAATATTGTCTATTTGCTGTGGAACTACAGATCCCAGCAAGCCTCCCCCGTATGCTGGTGCTTGGAGAACCACAAGTACCAGCATGCGGAGCATTACGGGCCCACTGGGGTGCCGCAGTTGGGTGGGGGGGGCAGAGTGGTGCAGATGGAGGAAGAAAGATTGGCACAGATGAGGGGAAGACAGAGTGGTGTGACTGGGGGGAAGGTGGTGGTGCAGATGGAAGAAAACAGAGTGGCACGGATGCAGGAAGACAGGGCAATGCGGAAGGGGAAAGACAAATTGGTGTGGATGAGGGAATACAGAACTAGCACAGTTAGAAGACCACACAGCTGGAGGGATTGGGGACATTATAGCAGCATGGAGGCAAAGATAGTGTACAAGTATAGACAGAGTATGATAGTTTTAGAAATTAGGGAGCTGAATGTGTATTCTGAATGAGATGGATGTGTGGAGTGAGAAGGATGTTCTAACCCAGTGGGATTATTGTAGTGAGCGAATGGGAAGATTGTGGGCACTGAGTGGGATGTGTGTGCCACATAACTGCTCAAACCTCAGTTGCATAGACTGCATGTGAGAACACAATTTTGTGAATTAGCAGCTCCACCATTTTGTGAGTGACAGCAATCTCACTCTGTGAGAGTTCTGAATCTGCAGTTAACCACATGGAGTGATGGTATACCATATCTGTGTTGCGTAAGGAACATATCCACCAATGATCAGAATTACATTGCTTTTTTAGTTTTAGTGGCACAAATTTAGTAGGTTTTGTGAACTTTCAGATCATGTCTGAGAAGCCTTAATGGGACAAGTAAAACCGTAAGGTTTTTTGTCTATGGAATATATATATATATATATATATATACAGTATATATATTAAAAATAGGGGGGAACTTAACAAGTAGCAGTTTTCCAAGTGGGTTTGTAATGGCTGCATATTGCTGCCCATACAAACCGCCAGTTTTATTACCTGCATTGGATCAAGATAAGAAGGAAGGTAAGTATTAACCACTAAAAAGAGGCACATATATTCATTATTAATTGAAAGGGCCAGATATTATTTATTTGATAGGGGCCATATATATTATTTCTAATTTGACAGAGGGCCTGATTCAGCTCAGATTGCAACTACGATCACAGCTGCATAATCGCATGCAATGAAGCTGTGAAAATATGCTGCCTGCCACCGCCCAGCCAGTGTAGAGACAACCACTAATGCCTTCTTACATCCGTAATATATCGCAGTTTTGCGTATACATTTGTAACATAGGAGAACATTGGCCCCTCATGCACAATTACAACAGGTCAGATCTGTCTCAGAATTTGCAAGTCTCATCGTATGCAGTGAGTACTCAAGCTACATAGGCAATGACAGTGGCTAATTTATGCATGCCCATGCAACGGCATTCAAATGGACAGGCACGCCTGCATTTCTGAAACCACTCCCCCGTCACCACCCCAAAACGCTCACAGCCTGTCACTCACTGGTGCACATGCGCAGTGCAGTTCATGCACATGCACAGTATGCAACAATCGGCCAATCTGTGTACCCAGTTTGCAATCCATGCTGATACAGGCCCAGAGCCACATATATTATTTACTGATGTTTGCCCACAGCTTTGCTAGCAACGATGTTTGTTAGTGCCCAGTGGAACTAATTTTACAAAGACAGTAGTGGCATCTAATATTGTGATGTATATTTGATATTTAGTACTTGTCTATGTGCGCCATCTACTGGATTGACATGTATACTGCAACTTCATGAGTCAAGATAAGATGCCTGATTAGTGTTTAATATATAGTTAGATTTTCCTACAAAATAGATCTTGAGACACACACACACACACTCACAGACACACATATATATATATATATTTATATATATATACTCCAGAGCTCAGAGCAATCACAGAGACATCAGCGTAGGTGACAACATTTCAGTGCCTTTATTGATATGGCACTTTGATCAGGTCTAATAAGTACAACAATATCTTAATTTATATAAGCACCATGTGGATACCATCTGCCGGACATGGGACCTGTGTGAATGATGTCATCACGATGGGACCAAGCTAGTCTGATCGGAGCGTCAACTATGTGCTCCCCATCACCATAACAACACTTAGAAACAAGAATAATATTGTATTCCTATACATATTATTGTGATATGCTATATATTACCATAATCAAAATTGAGCTGTAATTTAAACAACTAAAGAACAATATACATTCAATGAGAATAATTACATACCACATCAGATACTAAAGCTAGATTGCAACCCTGCAATATACAGTTGTCAAGGGACCTTGGCTAACCAAAAGCACAGGAATGTAATAGAAATGGAATAAAAAGTAAAGAGTAAAGACTAAAGAATACCAATGATATACAACTAGGGCTGAATACATTTATAGAAAACTATTTAATCCCAGGTGTTCTTTAAGTCCCCTAGGGGCTAATGTTCCCAATCTATGTATCCACTCTGTTTCACGCTGAATCAATTTTAATGGTCTATTTCCTCCTCTAATAGAGCTGGGTATATGGTCTGTCATGCGGTAACGCAATGATGCTAGGGGATGTCAATTTTGGCAAAAATGCCTAGCTACCGGCTGGTCACTATTGTCATTGCTTAGGCCGATGCGCAGCCATCCTCTCCTTGAACACACGCTCAGTCTTGCCGATGTAATATAAGTCACACGGGCATATCATTTGGTAGATTACGTATTTGATATTACATGTGAGGCGATGTCTTATTTTATAAGCTTTGCCTGTAAGGGGGTGATAAAATGTATTTCCTGATAGTAAATATCTGCAGGTCATGCATGCACACTTAATGCATCCCTTTTTCATGCTTAAAAAGCTAGTACTACTATCGCCTCTTTTAGTAATATCGGTTTTCACCAATATATCCCTTAGGTTACGATTGCGGGTCTAACATGGCATCAATCTTGAATCCTGAAGGTTTAACTCCTTATCAGTCTGTATGATTGGCCATCATTTTTTGTTGTGTTATTAATTTGGCTACTCGCCGGGCTATACTCATTTATCCATGGGATCATTGGTTTCTTATTTATCTGTATCTTCCTACCAAAAAGACTTATCTAAGCTCATAACTTTAGCTTTTACCTGACGTAATAGGCTCAATTTATATCCTCGTATCAAAAATGTATCGATAAGTTCATTGATTTGTTGTTCAACTATAATGGGGTTAGATGTAATGTGTTTTATACGAAGCATTTGGGAATAAGGTAATCCCCTTTTAAGTGATGTTGGGTGGAAGCTAGTCATATGTAGTAAATTATTACGGTCTGTTGGTTTCGCTGCTTTTAATGACCATCATGTGTTACTAATGGACACCCAAATGAGACAGATGATACAAATGAACATGCATTTTTATAACCATAACAGCAGCCTCTTGGTCATTAATGCAAGCATCATGTAGCTTACTGACAATGGAGCTAATTCGGCATTGTACACAAGCACAATGCTGAATGCAGATTCCAGATTATCGTGCAGAACGGGCCCTGTGTGATCGCACGCAGCCCCTTCTATGCCTCTGCCTGATTGACAGGCAGAGGCATTTAAGGGGCGGTGCTGGGCGGCAGGCATTCCCAGAATCGGGGGTGTGTCTGCCCTATTTTCTGGGACTGGTAAAGCCAGGGGCTACATCCACGGATGCAGTTTCCTGGCCTCGCAAGCCAGGCTTACTCAGCTAGCCGGCGGTCGCGATGGTTATCCCAGCCTGCATCGCAGTGCTGAGATCGCAAATACAGCAGGGGGTGTCATACACATCCTGCTGCATTTGCATATTTACAAGGACAGAATTGAAAAGTTGTTTGCATGCAGCTTTTCAATTCCATCCCAAGCTGAATCACCCCCAATGTCTATACCATAAATTATAATATTAATTCAAATTTAGAAAATGTGTCTAGAATCCAGGAATCAAACCACCCTATGCTTGAGATACAAACTAATGCTAACATTAATTTTCAGGAAAGTTTCTTAAGTATATTCCTAAATCAAACCAATTCCTTTAGGGATATTAACCTCAACATTACCTCATTGAGTAACTAAATTATTAGCCATTTACCTGAGCCACCAAGTAGCATCAGCACCAGTTTAAACTCCTCACCTGCACCAATGCCACCCAGGCGTGGGGCCTGCACCAGAGGTGGTGCTGCACATCCAAGCCGCTTTAGTTTTCACCCTCCTCTACTCAGCCTCCTAAAAGGAAATATTAAACATTCAATTGTGTGGCTAAAACTGTTTGTTAGTTTGTCACAAACATTAACCCTTTTGTTTACCTGAATGTTTGTGCCTTATTTAAGGCATTTATTGATGACTGCATCAGCACTATACAACTCCTGCCACAAAACACATTATAAGATGTCGTTGAAAGAATAAAAATAAAAAGGTTTTTATTTGCCTTTAAGGTACACTTTATAAACCTGATTGCATCCAATTACTTATATGATTAGATAAGGGACATAAAAATTAGGGTTAATTAATTAATTCACTGAAAGTGATTCCCAACACTGACATATTGGTCAAAGAGTGTATGGTCAAAACACAATCACATAGTTATTAAATCCTAGAACACATATGTTGAATATCTCGGGAAATGACAAAAAAATATAATATGCAGCACACAGAGAGGCTAGCTAAAATTCTGATAGTTTACCATGTTTGAAACACAAAAATTCTAGGCTGATGTGTTTGGTCTTTTTCTAAATACATAGCCAACAAAAGTAGATTTGAAAAAGGTCAATTGACCTTACTTGACAAATGTTTGGTGTTAACTAGTTTAAATGATTCTGATTTGTAATGCTCTTTCACACCTCCCAACAGGACACATTCCAGGAGGGCAAATGTTCTGCATCTGGACTTCCATCTTCACTTTTGCTGGACATCACCTGTGGTGAAAGATCTTGGTTAAGTTGTTCACCACAGGTGATGTGAAACATTATTTTAGATTGAAGGCCAAAAACAGATCATTTTCTCCATACTGGAATGGGAGAGGTTTGGAGGCTTTATATTTCAGAATGCTCAGTAACTTTTAACACATAAGAAGACATTTTTACTAAAGGTTAAAGTACCAATGTTGTGTAATATACTTACAGGTGAAATAGATCTGAAATCACTGATTCTGTAACCTGCCTCGCACTTTTCGCAGTCTCTGAGTCGCCAAATGTAACAAATAGCCCTGCCTGCTCACTGTCTATTGCATAATCTGGTGGGGGAGGTTGTTGCCAACACAGATTATGCAATAGACATCAACTGAGCACAATGTCAGAGATTTTATCAAGACAGCAAAACCTAGATTTTAAATGGCCAAATGTACATTCTATTATAGATCTAGTGGTCTTTTGTGCATTATTATACTTGTGTTCAGCAGGACTATCAGGAAGCGACAATGGAGTCAGTAGCCAGGAGAAACAGCCATACCCCGAATCAACTCTAAGGCAAATGCAAAAATACAGTTGAAGGTTAACATGACAAAATTTAGAGGTGTATAACCAGAGGAATGTGTTCTTACCTAGCAGCAATCCTTCTTTAATTTGTCCTGGCTCAAATTTAGCATAGAGGAACGACTGTGTGAGGATAAAGGCAACATGACATGAGCCAGTATAGCCCACCACAAAACTCATGATTCTTCATTTTGCATCACAAACCACTTGCACATTGGTAGAATGGCCATGTTGTCTGTTCAGGTAAATGTGGGCCCTAGCCATAGGTGGTCTCAGTCAAATGTGTGTGCAGTCTATAGCCCATTGGCATGCCTGAGATGATATTAAAAGCTAACCTGACATCATACCACTGTAACTCCTGCCTAGAGAAGCAGATATAGGTGTAGCAGAGGGTCAAGAGTGTGACTAGGACTTGGCCAAGGTAGTGGGAAAAGGTGACTTGCAATATGCCTACCACCCTCCCCATCACTGACTGAATGTTTTCAGTAGCAAGGAAAACAGCCAGCAGTTTTATGTACTTGTGGAATACCACCTTTTATTTTGTTCAGCCCAAAATTCCCTAACATACCCTAACACCACACAATAGGCTGATTTGCCCATTGTTGCTCTTCTCTATATATAAATTATAAATTGAGCAAAATGGGATTGTACAACTTCAGTGCAAAATGACTATTTCTTGAAGATTTACTAGAAGTTCTCTCCTCTGCGAAATGGTCTGTTCCATCATGGCAATCAATTTGCTTATACTATTGCTCCAGTTTTGCTCATCTCTATAGTTGTTTTATTTATTTCCCCACTCCAGCAATATATATATTTTTTAGATCACATTTTTCAGCACACATTTTTAGCATTCAGAATTATGTAGCAGGCTAGTATGGGTTTATTGGAAATATAAAAAAATAAATTAAATAAAAACTTGACCCAATCTAAGACCATCAAGTAAACATAGAATCAACAGATTACAAATATCTTTATCACATTTTGTGATTTCAGCCTAGAGAATGTGGTCAACTGGTATGAATTTCTCATTATGGTGATATGCTAAGCCTATAGTTAGACAATCAATAAATTCATTAAAAAAGAAATCAATTAAGCAATTGTGACACATGTTTGTTTTCAGAACACCCCTATTTTACAGGAATTTTATAGAGAAAATACATGGACAGTAAGTAACATGCACTACATGGTCAAAAGTATGTGAACGCCTATGCATTTCACCCATATGTGCTTGTTGGACATCTCATTCCAAAACTATGGGCATTAATGTGGAGTTAGTCCTTTGCTGATATAACTGCCTCCACTGTTCTGGAAAGACTTTCCAATAGATTTTGGAACATGACTGTGGGAATCCCAATCCATTCAGCCACAAGACCATTAGTGAGATTTTGCATTGATATTAGGTGATAAGCCCTGACTCACAGTTGGTGTTCCTGTTCATCACAATGGTGTCCA
Organism: Taudactylus pleione; assembly: GCA_031769625.1. Classification (NCBI taxonomy): domain Eukaryota; kingdom Metazoa; phylum Chordata; class Amphibia; order Anura; family Myobatrachidae; genus Taudactylus; species Taudactylus pleione. The sequence continues at coordinate 26,919,211 of JAUIMM010000040.1, read as the reverse complement.
ATAGGGTTGAGGTCAGGAATATGTTCAGGCCAGTTATTCCACACCAAAATCAACAAACCATTTTTTGATAGACCTAACTTTGAAAACAGGGCCACTATTATGTCAGCAAAACTGACATAACAGTTCAGTAACTGTAAGTTACCAAAAATTTAAGTAGAGTAAAGTGTATACACCAATGTACTAAGTATGATGCAGACAAAGGTTTGATTAATTCTCTGTATCTTGATGGCAAGTGTAGGTAAGACAATGGGAGGGGAAGACAGTTCAGCATACAGTGTAGGTTGAGCACACAGAATCATTGAAAAAACTAAGGGAGACAGAAGAGTAGGAGGAAAATACAGAGAAAACTCAAAGCAAGGATAGTGATATGGATGAAACATGAGGAAGAAGGGCTCTACCTGTGATCTAAAAGGAGGGGTGAACAGATGGAGGGTGAACTAGAGAACAGTTTAGAACTGGATAAATTGTGGTTCTATTCTGTGAGCTCATGTGCCCAACCACATCACAGATGAATTGTTGTTACTCTATGATGTTTCCACTTCAAAATTACAGCACTTACTATTGATTTGATTAGTTTCAGCAGTGCAGAAATCTAATGAACTGCCTTGGAAAGTTGGCATCCTATGACAGTGCCAAGTTGAAAGTGACTGATCTCTTCAGTATTACCCATTCTACTCTAATGCTTGATTGTGCAGATTGTATGACTGTATTCTTAATTTTATATACCTGTTAGCAATTGGTGTGGCTGAAATGACCAAACATACTAATAAGAAGGGGTGTCCACACAATTTTGACCATGCAACATATAAATTGATCCTGAACTGAGAATACCAATGACAAATGTCTATGTGTATATGTGTTCTAGCATACGCAAATGAGCCAGTGATTAAAATACTTTATTTCTTGCCCCAAGCTCTTCTCTACAGTTGTCTCTGTATAGGGGCTCAATGTTCTGCAAGATACCCAATAGCTCCTTCAATGATATGTCTCAAGTCCTGTTCAGATTTAGAATTCTCCAGGCTGCTTTGCCTTATGAATGTGACTAGAAGCAGTAGAGAAACACTTCCTTGTTCCCATTTATGGTGGTGTTAATGGTCATAGATCCCCCAATTATGCAAGAAAGCAGTGCACTCCTGCAGTCTCCTCACTGTGCATACATGCTGACATTAGGACCCAGAGTCTACAGCCTGATGTGCTACTGCACATGTGACTGCAGCCAACTTTACTCTGTACTGTGTACAGTTACATGATGGGAGAACGAAGTCTCCTGTTTAGCACCCATGAGAGACCTGGTTAATACCTACATTTAACACTGTTCTAGCAATCTGCACTGCTACCTGTTTGCTGCTTATTTTGCATCTAATATTTTGAGAAAAACAAATGATGATTCTATGCTGATTTTGTTGGATTCTGATGACACAATGACTCTTAATCATCTTGAGGAATTATGTGAAGAAGGCAATATGAAGATGAACTCTTCTGTTGTACAGACCAAACTTTTTTAATATTTGATAGATCTAATGTTAACTTTAGAATGAAATCAGATTATTTTCCAATTAGAGTACAAATATAGAATGCTTTTACAAGGTTACTTTGAATGACTTTTAAAATATGTGTGTAGCGGGGAAGCCTATTTCGTCTTGGAACGGGCATATTAACAAACTGTACTGTTTCCATTGTATGTAATATCTATCTATTTTCTGTAGGAAAAATGTCTTTCAAATTGTATAGCTGAGAGGTAATTGACTGGCTAGTGAGACTGGGGTCTGTTTATAACCCCACAGGGGGTCAGACTTACAAGCCAACGAGCAACAGACCAACCAGTAAGGTGTCAAATATTTCTCCTGAGCTTCAAACAGGGTGGAGTGAGCAATTACCTAACCCCTGCTCAGGTGAACAGGAGACCCTGTGGTACAGTCACCTAAACAATGGAAGGGTTGAACTATCCAAAGGGGGTGGAGTGACCCAGAGCAGTCTGTGAAAGGGCATAAAAATGTCTGTTTGATATGAAACCCTGTTCATTCTGCTTGAGGCTATCGAAGAATACAGATGATGCCTAATTCGTCACTGGAAAGGCCTCATCCCAGAACTATTTCATCCAACATGATCTGAATGGTTTGTTTCTCACTTTTATTACTTTATTTTATTTTCTGGAAAGTGTAAGTAACTGTGTGATTCTTTAACATTATTATATTCTTTGCAACTTTTTGTACATAAGCTTTGAATACATTCTTGAATTAAGCATTAATTCTAGTTCAGGATCTGTGTTTTTATGACCCAAGGCCTCATATGGCTCATGTTACGTATTTTTCTAAGTATTGACAATTGTGTATGCAGGTGAGAGCAGAAGCTTACCTTATGTTTTAGCATTATATTCTTCTACTGCTGGTGGCAGTTACCAGGTTTAGTTAACTACATGTACTGAGGAAACCTGTAAAAGTCACGGGCGGCGATTCTCAGATTGGTGTATCTGGATGGTCAGCCCACAGGACTGTGGCAATGTGCTCTACAAAAAAATATGTGCTCTAGAATTTCCAAGAATAGAAATGGTAACAACACAGTTAGATATAATATTAATAAATGGGAGAGAAAGACTTTAAAATAATCATTAGATGATAAGTTTATAATCATAAAGTTGTCAGGCAAAGGCATTGTGATCATTATTCAAAATAGAGGAGGCCTTGTGCCAACTCCACAAATATTGGTTTTATACCATCCTTAACAAACATCCTACCGTGATCTTTCTTTGTGAACTCAAAACTTTATTAGATGCAGCTGAATCCAAAGGGGTCATATCCAGGGAGGAATGGAAATTTCTGTTTTTGCCCTTTCCTACTATTCCCATTTACTGTCACCTTACCAAAATTCACAAAACCCTCACTTCACCTCCTGGGTTACCTATTATTTCTGGAGAGAATTCTCTCACTTCCAATCTTAAAGCCTACAGATCACTTTCTACATCCATGTGTTGGCTTGTTGATATCCCACATCAAAAATACTACTCACTTGTTTGTACCAGATGATCCAATATATTTAATGGAAGGAAACATATGACTTCTTGGTTGTGTCTGCTTTGTATACTAATATACCCCACAACCAGGGTATATTAGCCATTCAATCTATATTGCCATTATCTGGGGACCTCATGATTCCAAATTGACTTTTTTCTCACTTCTATATACTTTATTCTTTCACACAATTATTTTATTTTTTCAGACAAGTTTTATTTACAGGTAATGGGGATGGCCATGGGAACCAGGTTTGTGAATAGTTATGCCAACCTTTACTTGGGGTTGTTTGAGGAGCACCATGTGTGGAGGGGTGGCTTCTGCATGAACCTGGTCTTCTATGGCTGTTACATAGATGATATTTTTATTATTTGGGATGGGGACCTCAATTTAACACTTTCATTTGTTCAATTTCTTAGCACCAACACTTTAAATCTTTCTGAAACTCCCACCTTCGACAGGGATTTCAGTTACTTCCTGGATGTGGCCCTTGAGGTTACAGATGATCACGTCTTGGGCAGGATGCACTAAGCATTACATACGCGATGCTGTACATACATCCACTTATTGGGTACATACCGTTGATAATATCACCAGATTGTGCATAGAAAATTGCAAAGGACAGCCCTCCCATTAAGAGCTGTCCTTTGCTATAGAGGGAATTCAGGGTTAATGTCCTGGAGGTCCCTCTGGTGTCCTTCTGTGCATATGCAGAATGACGTTCACACTGCCTAGCACACTGGGAGGGATCAAATCTCAGTGCAGGATGTGGAAAAAAGCTCTTAAGTTTCTATTGGGTAACACCATCTAAAGATGGCATTACCAACCAGGTTGATGCTCCGGAATGCATTGCATTCAGGAGCTTAGTACATATGAGAAATGCGTTCAAACCATTTTTGGGGGTTTGACCATATTTCTGCCCTAAGTACATCCCACTCTTTATGTTCTATTCATTGTAAGGAAGTGGGCACAAATGCCTATCTTCATTTTTCAAGTACACATCATCCACCTTAGAAGAAAAATATTCCCAAAGAACAACTTCTAAGAATATGACGTAACGGTACCTCAGTAGAAAAAATGTAAACTCAAGTGAGAGAGTGCATATAATCTTTCAGACAGAGGGGGTATTCAGAAAATCGACTAACCTAATCACTAAAAAAGGTTAGAGCAATAGACAGATCATCTTTCTAAAAAGAAAGGCAATAAAACTAACATTGAACTGAAGCTTAATACAGATGTGGGATTATCTCTAAATACAATGGTTCTTCTGTAGAGATCAAGAAGATCATTAATAAAATCCATGAGAATTTTAAATATGACAATATTGTGAAGAATTGCTTACCAAAAATCCCTTTAGTTATTTATAAAAAAATAAATCCTTTAAAAGCATATTGGCACCAATCCTTTTAATATCTGTTAATAAACTGAACAGTCACAAAGATATTTGCTTACAAAAAAGATCTAAAGGTTTCTAAAAGTTTGGTAAATCGAGCTGTACACTCTGTCACCACACTTTAAATAAACCAAGTCCATCTATCTGTTATTGAGGAGAAATCATATGAGATTGATACCTTCATTTATTGTGACTCCAATTTTGTCATATACATGTTACAGTGTGAATGTCACCATGTTTACATAGGACAATTAGACCCTTTAACTTACAGTATATGGAACATAGTAGAAACATTATTGGTAGATTTCAGAAACACAGTATCTCTAGATATTTTAGTGAAGTTCACAATGCAGATCCCAAATGTTTGAAGCTGCTAGGGTTGAAAACCACATCCCCCACTAATTGAGGAGGATATAGGTTTAGGAAATAAAGTAAGTAAGAGGTCCTCTGGATATTTAGAATGGATTCTGTACATCTGGAGGGCCTAAATTAAGATGTGGAATTGAACTCTATCATCTGGGTCTGGTTTCTAGAACCATTTTTAATAGGTCCATTATTCTTAATATCTTAGCCAGATGAAAATCCCTGACATCACAGACAGTTAAAGTAAATTGATATGGCTATAAAGTAGTGAGGAAACCTTTAGCGCAAAATATAATGCAGCCCAGGAGTTAAAGATGCGGTACCCTACACAGCCGCAAAGAAATATGATAAGTGGAAAAATATTTTTTAACTCCCCCAGTGCTATTATAGCGTACTCTGTGTGGTATGTGCTAAAAAATTAATTTACATGAGGCATATAAGAGGAAAGGTCACAAAATTAAAAATAGGCAAATATATATCACAAAATGCAAAATGAAAACATATGATAGGCATATACAGGATAAAGTGGACAGATGGACAGAACGTGCATAAATTATGACAGCAAAACAAAGGTAAACCTGGATGTATCGCTCAATTCCAATGTAACATTCAATTAGCACATGCAAGGTGGAAAATAAAATGCAAGTGCAAATAGACAGGACATTCATAAATTATAGCAGCATGAGTGTATGAAAAATGTCCAGAAAAATAAATATTCATACAATATGACATACAAATAAGCACCGAAGAAGTGCAAAATATAAGGAGAATTCCTACCCTGAGTGAGTGTTGGAGCCACAGGAGGATATAAATGCAAGGCACCTCCGGAATACCCTGCATAGGCTCCAAAAGTTCTACTCCAATGTGGTAGGTCTCTTCAGGATGGTTCAGGTACAGTCCTAATAGGCCAACGCATTTTGAGCTATGAAAAGCTCTTTTTCAAGGCTTGGCACTTGTACTGTGTTTTCTCCTCTTTATTTCAATTGTACTCCCACCCGCGTGTACTGGAAGTGTGTCATAGGTCACTTCCGGTTCGCGTGCTTCAGGTGCTCTCTATGGTGTCTGTGGTTGGGGTCCGTGTACTTCCTGGTTGGCATCAGGTGCCGAACCCCTAAGTGACCTCAGAGTGAGGGCAAAATGGTATCTGATGATTATAACTATGGAGTAGCGGACATCTAATTGAGGGCAGGGGATCACCCATTTTTTGTTGGGAAATAAAAGTGATAGTTCCTTTAGTGTCCATAGGATTAAGAATTCTTGGTTTATACCTCATAGAGATAGAAGAGGAAACATGATAATTAGGTATGTAAAAATATGAAAAATATAAGAATATAAGAAAACATTATGTAAAAAATCATAAAATATAATATTTAAAATAAAAGTTGATTTGCGTGCTTAAGATATACTAATTAATGTTCATAAAAATGTTTGAAGATTTAAAGGAACCATTTAAGCTCAAAGTCTTTGTTTAGACCTGATGGTGTTAGTGTTTTTAATTTGTAAATCCATTTAATTTCTTATTAGGCTAATTTGGTGTCCTTATATCTATTTTCCAGGAGCTTTTGATATGATCAATGGCAAACAATTGTTTGATGTTGTTGGTGGAGCAGTGATGATGCTTTTTAAAGTGTTCTGATAGTATCTGGGTGTCTAATCCTTTTTTAATGTTTATTAGGTGTTCTTGCAACCTTATTTTGAGAGCTCTTGATGTTCTCCCAATGTAAAGGAGTCCACATGAACATTCTAATAAATACACAACATAAGGAGTGTGGCAGGTTAAAAAGTCTTTAATGTGATACTCTTTTCCTTTAATTAAACACTTGGTGATTTTAGTGTTTGTGCTTTGGACTGTTTTGCACATGGTACATTGACCAAACCGCTGGAATCCTTTTGTTCTGACTCTTGTTGGTACGTCATTACTGAAAGTGCTTCTAACCAGTTTATTTTTCAAATTGTCGGCTTTTCTGTAGACAAAACTGGGTTTAGCAGGTAAAATGGAAGAACTGTGTCTTTATGAAGGCTATGCCAATGTTTCTTGAAATATTTCTCTAAAAGACGATGATGAGATCCATACTTGGTAATGAAAGAGAAATCCATATTCTGAGATCTTGATTTTTTAAATTAAAAGTGATTCTCTATCTAGATTGAGAGCTTCTTGTTTGTTTTTTATCCACTTTTTCTGTATCATATCCTCTGGCAATGAAAATGGATCCCATCACTTGCATTTGTTCTTGGCATATATTTGGTTCCATACAATTTAGTTTTATCTTCATGAATTGGCTTTTTGGAATGCCATCAAGCCATCTTCCTAGGTGTTCACTGTTCTTACAAAACTAAATATAATGGGAGCGCTAAGATGTGGCTGCTGGTTTAGAAAATATATTTATTATTACATATAAAACAATCTAAAACTGATTATATCAATCAAATCAAATACAGGTGGAATGATTAATAAGGCTTATTGCCACAATGTATAGCACGGATCCGGCTCAACCTATATAAAAAAATATATAACAATATATTTTGTTTCACAGTCAAGTGAGTATAAAAATCACTCTTGCATAGATATTTAAGCACCGCTTCAGTTAGATTGAGGTAGCAGAGTATAAGGTAGATGTTTAGTAATAGCCAGCAAGTATGTATTAATAGCTGTTAGTAATGGTGTCCAGTCACCGCCAGTTAGTATGCAGGTTAATGATGAAGTTTAGTCACAGTTAATTAGCAGATGGAAAAGGCAGCTTATAGTGTGCAAATTGAAAGTACTCTTGCTGCAATTTATTTATGTGTATTTCATACATTACCATCCATCCACTTCTGTTGGAATACAGTGAGGTAATGCTGACCTCTACCCCAGACCAGGGGGAGGAAGCTCTGCAGTGCTGGCCAAATATGAAGGTTGGTGTTGGACACTTTGTGTCAGCTGTAACAGCGCTGTATGCCGAGCGGTCCAGAGGTACTTTATCCTCAGGCAGAGGGACCTCTACTTCTGAATCGTGGTACTCCTCACCACTCGCTGTGTATCAGTTGCTGGGACACGCTGGCAACCTCGCGCTCTGCTTCTTCCAGTATCGGACTTCCCACTTCCAGTTTGCATTCCACCTGCATTCCACAAGTCATCTGAGGAGTTTCTCCGCCCTATGACATGGCGGTTTCATCAGAAGATAGTTCACTACCTATTGGTGCTATGCACTGATTGGTTGATTTTCAATCCTAATTAAAAAAGTTCATTTTTTAACTCCTAGCATACTACACTGGTGCCATTCAGGGGGATAGATAATCGGAACTCACATGTTATGGTGAAGCATATACAATACAATTTATACATTTCATTAATATTAATCTAATCTTACTTTGAGGTGCCTACATATATAATCAATATTAAAATAACATTAACTTTAAATATCAAGAATAAATTAAAAATTTACTTATGTCAATTGGTGACTTAATAAATAGTACCAATATAGGACCATGTCCCTATTTAAATCTAAACATGCTACATATCACAATATGTTCCCTAAGAAAAGAGAACAATCAATATCCCTAACAAATATATAATATTTATCGATATAAAATAATACAGATGCAGACAATGAAAAGACCCATAAAGATCTATAAATAGAACCATATCAAGATTCTCATACCAACAAATAAAATAATCCATAGAGATGAGGACCACTAGACCCCATACAGTAAAGTCCCCAAACTTGAAATTATGTAAAAAGGACATATGATCTTCTAATACAGTTAATTCCATCTATAATAATGTAAATATTCATTACAACTGGTCCATTGATGTCATGAACCAACATGCATACCAATGACAATAGAAAAAAGACAAAAGACAAAACCTCCCAAAAATAAAAATAAAAATAGAGAGAGAGCATGTAATAGCTAATACTGGTTTTACCAACCTAATGAAATATAATCATGTATATATACAGTGCCTTGCAAAAGTATTCACCCCCCCCCTTTGCATTTTTCATGTTTTGTTGCCTCACAACTTGGAATTCAAATAGATTGTTTGAAGGTGTGCATCATTTCATTCACAGAACATGCCTACAACTGTGAAGTTGTGTTTTTTTAATATTGTAAATCAAACAACATTTAGGACAACATAACAGAAAACTTCAGCATGCATAACTATTCTCCCCCCACAAGTCAGTACTTTGTCAAGCCAACTTTTGAGACAAATACAGCTGCAAGTCGCTTTGGATAAGTCTCTATAAGCTTGCCACATCTTGCCCCTGAGATTTTTGCCCATTTCTCAAGGCAAAACTGCTCCAGCTCCTTCATGTTGGATGGTTTCCACTTGTGAACAGCAATGTTCAAGTCTTACCACAGAATCTCAATTGGATTGAGATCTGGGCTTTGACTAGGCCATTCCAACACATTTAAATGTTTCCCCTTAGACCACTCGAGCGTTGCTATAACAGTATGCTTCGGGTCATTGTCCTGCTGGAAGGTGAACCTGTGTCCCAGTCTCAAATCACAGGCAGACTGAAACAGGTTTTGTTGAAGAATATCCCTGTATTTAGCACGATTCATCTTTCCCTCGACTCAAATCAGTTTCACAGTCCCTGCTGCTGAAAAACATCCCCACAGCATGATACTGTGGGGATGGTGTTCTTGGGGTTTTGGGATGTGTTGGGTTTGCACCAGATATAGCGTTTTCCTTTGTGGTCAAAAAGTTCAATTATAGTCTCATCTGACCAGAGCACCTTCCTCCATACATTTAGGGAGTCGCCCACATGCCTTTTGGCAAACTCATATCGTATCTTCTTATTTTTAAGTAATGGCTTTTTTCTGGCCACTCTTCCATAAAGCCCAGCTCTATGGAGTGTATGGCTTATTGTGGTCACATGCACAGATACACCAGTCTCTGCTGTGGAACTCTGCAGCTCCTTCAGGGTTACCTTTGGTCTCTGTGCTGCCTCTCTGATCAATGCCCTCCTTGCCTGGTCTGTGAGTATTGGTGGGTGGCCCTCTCTTGGCAGGTTTGTTGTGGTACCATGTTCTTTCCATTTGATGATGATGGATTTGATGGTGCTGCGGGGGATCATCAAAGATTTGGATATTTTTTTATAACCCAACCCAGAATTGTACTTCTCAACAACTTTGTCCCTGACTTGTTTGGAGAGCTCCTTGGTCTTCATGGTGTGATGCCTCTTGCTTAGTGGTGTTGCAGCCTCTGGGGCCTTTCAGAAAAGGTGTGTTTATACTGACAGATCATGTGACACTTAGATTTCACACAGGTGGACTTCACTTCACTCATTATGTCACTTCTGAAGGTAATTGGTTGCACCAGAACATCTGAGGGGCTCCATAGCAAAGGGGGTGATTACATATGCACATGCCAATTTTCAGAAATGTATTTATAAAGATTCTTTTTTATATATATTTTTCTTATTTCATTTCATCAAATTAGACTATTTTGTGCAGATCCATCACATAAATTTCAGATAAAAAAAATAAATAAATTACAGGTTGTAATGTAACAGAAAAGGTAAAATGTCAGGGTGGGGGTGAATACTTTTGCAAGGCACTGTACATGGGGGGGGGGTAAGGAGGGGGGAGGGGGAAAGAGGGAAAGAGAAGGTTACTGGTGACCAGCAGGTTATATATTATTCAATTCAATTGTCTCATTGAGGCCAGATGGTTCCAAGGTTTGGAACCTAAAGATCCAGTATGCCTCCCTTTTGCATAATATATTGAACCTATTGACTCCTCTATCGGTATTTTTTATTTGATCGATAGCTTTGACCTTAATGTTACTAATGTCACCTCTCATGCAAACTGAAGCATTTTTAGACAGACTGTGCTTAGGGTTATTCTTTAGAATATTCCTCCGATGTTCTAGAAATCTAACATTGAGCTTACATGTGGTGTGCCCCACATACTGAAGGCCGCAACCACACTCAATAATATACGAGGGTTGTTCAAAAAGTAATGCCTAAATGCTCACAACTAAAATTTTATTATAAATACAGATTTGATAATTTGCAGTAAAATACTTTGAAGTCTTAGTAACAGAATAACTCTACTCAAAATATTCACCATCTGCCCTCAAACATTTTCTCCACCTCTCAACCCAAGCTGTGAATCCACTTTGGAAAAATTGTAGTGGTTGGTGTTTGACCTAGGAACGTAAGACAATTTTAACAACCTCTATGTCTTCAAAATGTTGACCCCGGAGACAGTATTTGAGAGGGCCAAACAGATGAAAGTCAGAAGGGGCCAAATCAGGACTCTATGGTGGATGTGGTATTATTGCCCACCCCAGTTTGGCAATGGCTGCAGATGTTGCCATCAAAGTATGAGGTCTGGCACTGTTATGGTGTAAGATGACATTTGACAGTGGAATTGTTGACCTTTTTTTGCGGATGGCTTCTTTCAGCTTCTTAAGTGTAATAATGTATCGATCACTGTTGATTGATTGGCTTGTTTCCAAGTAATCGATGAGAATAACACCTTGGCAATCCCAGAAGAATGTGGCCATAACTTTGTATACAGATCGCTGTGATTTAAACTTTTTTGGCCTAGGTGAACTTGGGTGTTTCCATTGTTTTGATTGGGCCTTTGTTTCTGGGTCATAAAGGAATACCCAGGTCTCATCTTCTGTAATGTCATTTTCCAAAAATGTCTCAGGGTTGGCTTCAAAGTTGATCAAAAGGTCATTGCACACATCCACCCTACTGGCCTTATGATCCCTGGTTAATTGCTTTGGAACCCATTTAGCACACACTTTACATTAGAGTTACAATTGAGAAAAGATTCTATATAGAATAATTCTGATGAGACCTATGACTGAAAAATTGTCTCTCTATGTCCCACATTCTTGCATGTCATACATTTCTCCCTTTTACATCTAAAAAAACCTTTTGGTTTTTTTGGTAGCCATTTTAGATGATCACCCATGTTTTGTCTAGTTTTTTTACCATTATTTTTTCTATCATTGGTATTATGATTTTTCCCAAACATACTGGGAGCCAATTTATGTTTCATATTGTCAGATTTCCTATAAACAATCTTTACTCCATCACCAATTATGGGACCTATGACCGGGTCTACCTTTAAAATAGATGTATTCTTTTTAATAATCTCCTTAATTGCATGGGCATGAGTATTATATTGTGTTATAAATGGGCAATGTACTTCCCAATCTTCTTCCTGTTTAGGTGGTTTTCCACTCACCAGTAACTCCTTTCTATTCTTTTTATGTGTATCATCCAATGCTTTTTCTAAAGTATGTAGAGGGTAACCTTGTTCCACAAATGCTTCATATACTTTTTTTGACCTGTTTCTGATAACCTATGTCACTAGAGCAGTTTCTTTTTATGAGAACAAACTGGCTTTTCAGAATATTATTATGCCAAGCTTTTAAATGATTGCTGCCATATTGCAAAAAACTGTTAGAATCAACTTTTTTAAAATAGATTTCGGTATATATCCGTCTCTCCATGGCCAGTAGTGCAATATTCAGAAATTGAATATGTGTAGGGCTAATAGTGCTGGTGAACTTTAAACCATACATATTGGTATTCAAATGATTAACAAAAGTGTGAATAGATGTGATATCCCCATCCCAAATGAAAAATAAATCTACTATAAATCTGCCATAGAGGACCAGGTTCACCCCGAAGCCACTGCCCCATTTGAGCTCCTCCTCTAGCGAGTCCATATATAGATTGGCATAGCTGTGGGCAAACTTAGTCCCCATGGTAGTCCCCCATTTTTGCAAATAATATTTGCCATCAAAAAATAATTGTGTTCTAAAATAAATTTAATAGATGCCACTACAAAGTCACGTAGTCCCTCTTCCATATTGGGATTTCTATGTAGATACTCCCTGATTTTTTGGCCCCCTTGGTATGTGGAATATTTGAGTAAAGAGACTCCACATCACAAGTAAGAAAATAATATGTTTTCTTCCATTTTATATTATGAATCATATTAAAATATTGTGTGTTATCCTTTAGATATGATCTCATGGTGACTACGTGACTCTGTAGATGGACATCTACAAAATGAGAAAGGCTGGAAGTGAGAGACATGATCCTATATTGGTGACTATTTATTAAGTCACCAATTGACATAAGTAAATTTTGAATTTATTCTTGATATTTAAAGTTAATGTTATTTTAAAATTGATTATATATGTAGGCACCTCAAAGTAAGATTATATTAATATTAAGGAAATGTATTAATTGTATTGTATATGCTTCACCATAACATGTGAGTTCCGATTATCTATCCCCCTGAACGGCACCAGTGTAGCATGCTAGGAGTTAAAAACTGAACTTTTTTAATAAGGATTGAAAATCAACCAATCAGTGCACACCAGGAGGGATATAACATAGCACCAATAGGTAATAAATTATCTTCTGATGGCTTATTGGATCCATCTATTGAATACCCTCCATCCGGAGGGACTCAATGAGACAGTGGATCTTGAGTTTCTCTAGCGTATTTTTTCTCTTTCATATGTGCCATCAAGTTAGTTCCTTTTCACTTATATTATTCTATTTATTTAGGGACTTAGGCTCTACAATATCTGTATAATAAGTATTATGATGTTTAGATAGGCCTAATAGAATTCAGTAATCATAGTGCATATTTTCATCAATTATGTATGATCCCATCAGGGTTTATTTTAACATACGACCACCATGTTTTCTTTAGACCATCAGTGGGGTAGCATCCATTCATTGAATCTATATAATGATAGTCAGATACCCACAACTAATTAATATAGGGTTGGCGCAATATACATTTTGTATTATAGGGTGTTTGTATTCCCTAGGGTGTATCTTCTCTTTTACATGTGCCATTAAGTTATTTCCCATTTACTTATGTTATTCTATTTATTTAGGGACTTAGGCTATACAATATCTGTAAAATAATAGTTATGACGTTTGGATAGGCCTAATAGAATTCAGTAATCATAGTGTAAATTTGCATTTATAAATATGTTTGATCCCGTCAGGGTTTATTTTAATATACGACCATCATGTTTTCTCTAAGAACATCAGTGGGGTAGCATCCATCTATATAATGATAGTCAGATATCCATAAGCAATTAACGTAGGGTTGGTATGATATACATTTTGTATTATACTCTGTCATCATATATATTGAATAGAATACAAATGTTATATTTATTATCTGTAATATTCACTATATTTATATGTGTATAAATAATAGTGTACACAGGGGTTGAAACGTGAGCGACAAAAGTGCTTAGTACACTCTATTTAAATAATTCAATAAATCTGTGAAAACACTTAATAATTCATATATAGTGTTTTTAAATCATAAACACAAGCTCATAAAGTTCAAGAATAAATGTATAAAGTGCCAAGTGAATAATTTACAAGCTAGCCTACAAGCATTAATAAATAATTAAAATGCAAGTGAATAAATGAGTGCTTAAAAAGTTAATAATTAAATAAAACCAAAGAAATTGCCTTAACTAAAGTGTGATGCATGATTGATAAAAAATATATATAATTTAATTCATAAACATGACACCTACAATAATAAAAAACATAGACAAAGCACATACAAATATAACAAAGAGTAGTATAATAATAATGGTTATAAAGATAAAAAGGAGGGGAAAACTGCAATATGCTTATCTTTAGGTAAAGAAGAGATTGAAGAGTTCAAAGAGATGTATAGTCAGCTTTCCAACGCGTTTCATCAACCTGTGACTTCATGAAGGGGATAAATAATATATAAATATATGGAAATTTTATCTTGATGTCTTTGTGGATTAACATAACATATTTGTACTCATTGAATTTATAAATATATGCTTAAAAAACAACAATAACGATCCCAAAGTCATTCTAAATGTATCAAGGAACACTACTCAAACAGTGAATAAACAGCCTGCAGGTGCTGTCTGAATTAATGATTGATTGGCAGGTACTATGCTTTAAAAAGGACAGCTTCCTTCCAATAAGACATCCTTCTGAAGAAATCCTCGTTACAGGAAGAAACTCGTTAAGGGTTGTTCCTGGAGTAAAGCTTGTTATTCTGATCTGCCTCATCTCTGGAGAGATTTTGACAGAGTTTTGCTGCCTATTGGAGACCAGTTCTCATCCAGTCACAGAATTTCTGCTATAGCCGCACGGAGCTCCGGATTTGAGATCCTCACCTTGGGTGCCTCCGTTGAGCCCCGGCGACTGTTTGCGGCTGGAGTCGAACATTGCTGGCAGCTGCACCGGCTATTTCCAGCAGGCGCATGGCCCCACATCGAGTGCAGACGTGGGACTTTGCATCTGCCCCTGTTCGCCCACTAACGGCTGCAGCTTTTGTGACTTACACGGCAATATCAATATCATCAACAGGCGATGGAAAAAGAGAGTAGGTGAGCAATTTACCCACATAATTTTCAGCCTCTAATATCCTAGGTGGGCAATGGAAGGGTTAACAGTATTTATTCTCACCGTATCTCCTCTCCCTCCTCCCCCTTCCCCCTCTATCATCAACGAGAGGTTTATTGATTTTTGTCTGCAATTCTTATACACAAAGACTCTCATGGCTATATTTATAGCAACCATTGGAGACTATTCATAAACATTGTTGCCACGGATCTTCACAAGAGAATTGCTATTAGAGCCAACACGGACCCTCGAGGAGGATTTATTACCCCATATTGGTGCTTTCATATGAATGGATTTTCAGTTATACTCACAGGAGATTAGAGCACATAACTGATGCTCCATTTTAAGTTTTTTCTACATGCATGTATACAGTTTATGCTAAGAGCATATGATTTTTATTATTGAATATATTGTCTAATATTTTATACACATTACATGGTGTTATGTTAGAAGTCCTTTTTATACATTTGTTCATATTTTTATGTTCAGATAAACGGCAAAGTTTATAATCATTAAGGGACAATTTCTATTGTACCTAATACAGCTGCTAATTTCAATACATTTTATATGATTAAATATAGTGTGTCTCTTGGGTCCGGTTAGACTCATATGTGCTGTTCATACATTCTATATTGCTTATAATTCCTTCATTGGAGTTAGGGTATTGGAGGACCCGTGGGACAGCTGCTGGTCTTGGTTCTATTGTGGAGAGGTGGGCGCCCTACAATCCCCATATCTTCTGATGAAACCGCCATGTCATAGGGCGGAGATACGCATCAGCTAACTTGTGGAATGCAGGTGGAATGCAAACCGAAGAGGGAAGTCTGATACCGGAAGGAGCAGAGTGCAAGGTAGCCAGCGTATCCCAGCAACTGATACACAGCGAGTGGTGAGGAATACTGCAATTCAGAAGTAGAGGTCCCTCTGCCTGAGGATACAAGTACCTCTGGACCGTTCGGCATACAGTGCTGCTACAGCTGACACAAAGTGTCCAACACCAACCTTCATATTTGGCCAGCACTGCAAAGCTTCCTCCCCCTGGTCTGGGGTAGAGACCAGCATTACCTCACTGTATCCCAACAGAAGTGGATGGATGGTAATGTATGAAATACACATAAATAAATTGCAGCAAGAGTACTTTCAATTTGCATATTATAAGCTGCATTTTCCATCTGCTAATTAACTGTGACTAAGCTTCATCATTAACCTGCATACTAACTGGCAGTGACTGGACACCATTACTAACAGCTATTAATACATACTTGCTGGCTATTACTAAACATCTATCTTATACTCTGCTACCTCAATCTAACTGAAGCGGCACTTAAATATCTAATGAAGAGTGATTTTTATACTCACTTGACTGTGAAACAAAATATATTGTTATATATTTTTTTATATAGGTTGAGCCGGATCCGTGCTATACATTGTGGCAATAAGCCTTATTAATCATTCCACCTGTATTTGATTTGATTGATATAATCAGTTTTAGATTGTTTTATATGTAATAATAAATATATTTTCTAAACCAGCAGCCACATATTAGTGGTCCCATTATTTTTAGTTTTGTGATATCTTATTATTGGTGAATTCCCAGATCCACTTATGTGGGGGCAGCTTTAGTGGGTTTTTTTCTGTAAATTTGAACCACTATATGGTGATTAGATTATTAGTAGTGCCCACCAAATTTTTTTTTCCTCTTGTTCACTGTTCTTGTTGATGTAGCTGTTTGTATCTGTAGGTTTATGATAGCATTTGGTATTTAGTATTCCTTCTTTAATGTAAATGGTGAGATCTAGGAAATTGATCTCTTCTTGACTGATATGAAAGGTGAGATTAATATTCAGTTCATTCCTGCTCAACAGTTCACAAAAACAGTTAAGTTCTACTAAGTTACCTTCCAGAAGAATAAGATGTCATCAATGTAGCGGTGCCATGACACCATGTTCTCACCGCAAAACGTGCTATGCCAGATGTTATCCTCTTCCCATTTTGCCAGGAAGAGGTTGGCATAGCTTGGGGCGAACCTGCTGCCCATCACTGTGCCAATACATTGAAGGTAATAATCATTGTTGAAGAAACAAAAGTTGTTTTGCAAAATAAATTTTATGCTTTCCTGCATGAAAGAAATTTTCTTCTCACTAAAATCTGTTTGTTCCAGATACCATTTTGTGGCTTCTAATACTTTTTCGTGATTGATTATGGTATATAGCGATGACACATCCGCGGAGACCATATACATATTCTCTTCCCATATTATGGTTTTTAATTAATCTAATGTGTCCATGGTGTCTTTTAAATAGGATTTATTCTTGGTTACTATGGGTTGCAGATGGTGATCAATAAAGGATGATAGGTTGCTTGTGATATTGTTTGTGCCAGAGATTATAGGGCAACTTGGTGGGTGTTTTTCATGCTTATGGATTTGTTTTAGGAGGTATATGGTAGCTGTTGTTGGATGTTTGATTTCTAGAAAAAAAAGTTCTTGTTTGTTGATTGTTTCATCTTTTTCCGCTGCATCTAGGAGTATGGTCAGATTTTGTTTTGTTTTGGTCATTGGATCTGCTCTTAATTTTCTAAAGGTTTGGGTTTGTAATTGTTTGGAGATTTCTTGTATGTACCGGGTTGTATCCATGATAACTATACTGCCTACTTTGTCCGATGGCTTGATAATTATAGTTTTATCTTGTTGTAGGTCCTTGATGGCAGTTCTTTCTTTTCTCATTAGATTCTACTTGTGTATTTTTTGCTTTCAAATTTTCTCGATGTCATCTAAATAAGCTTAGTAAAACTTTCTAAAAATGGACCTTTCACATGGGATGGATAAAAACTTGATTTTTTCTTAAAAACACTGGGTTCTGAATTCGTTATTGAATCTTGTAATGCAAAAAAATTTTTCAAAGTCAATTTTCTGATGTATTTCTGTACATCAATGTAGGATTGAAAAGTGTCCATCTTGCTTGTAGGAGTGAATTTCAGACCTCTTTGGAGAACCTTTTCTTCATCTTTGGTCAGTGTTCTTGAACGTAGGTTAAAAATTCTGCATGGTTGGTCCATGTTGGTTTGTATGGCTCCTATAGGAGTGTTTTTTGTTTGCTTAATTTTCTTTTTGACTCTCTTCTTCCCCCCTCTTTTTCCTCTCTGGTTTTATGGGCTAGTAGTGTCTGTTCCTCTAATGTTTCCTTCCGTTCAATAAAAAAGCGACATTTGGAGTATATGTTTCTTCATCTAAAGCTTGAAATCTGTTGTGGGTATTGATCTGATGATTGAATCGGTTTCTCAATGGTTGTTTGAATGGATGTCTTGGTGTTCTCCAATTCTGTTTATGGAATGAGTGATTTCTCCAGTTGTTTTGAGGATGGAATGGATTGGACACAAGTTCTTCTCCATCTCTTAGTAGTTCATCTCTATATCTGTACTCTTTATGACGAGGTATTATTTTTCTTGATTTTCCTATGGTGTTGGTTTCTTCTATTAGATGTTCTTTTTTGGTTTCTTTCTTGTTTTTTCTTGGTCTTTTTTCTTTTCCTGCTTTTAGGAAATGAAAATCCCATTGGATTCTTGTTGATTAATTTTCTTGTGTTTTTTTTCTACTTTTATTTCTATTTATTTTTGTGCTTCTAAATATTCCTCTACCTCTTCAAAAGGTCGTATTAATGCTTTTAAGATTTCTATTCTTTCATTTATAATTTGTAGGTCTTTCCTCCTTTCTTTAAAAATAAATCAATGAAGGAAAAGGAACAATGATTGAGAATGGCAGTCCATTCTTTTGTGATTTCCTCTGAGGAGTTGCCAAAAGAAGGTTGTTTTGTAATTTGTAACCCTTTTGGGATAATATGTGCGGCTTGATATTTTTCCAATGCCGCAATTTCCGACCATATTTTGTTTTCTTTAATGAGTCATTTGCTCATGGTGGACATGACAGTTTCTATATTGTCGTCAGTGACATCACAATCATTAAATTCAAAATAAAAAGCACTTTTTACATTATTTTCATGTTCTAAAAAGTGAGAGTATATGATTGCAGCTTGGGAATTGTTCACAATAGGGAAAACGAAAAGGGTGCAAAGATATGGCTATAAAGTAGTGAGGAAACCTTTAGCACAAAATATAATGCAGCCCAGGAGTTAAAGATGTGGTACCCTACACAGCCACAAAGAAATATTAGTGGAAAAATATTGTTTAACTCCCCTCCTCTTTCCATCTCTATGAGGTAAAAACCAAGAATTCTTAATCCTATCGACACTAAAGGAACTATCACTTTTATTTCCCAACAAAAAATGGGATGATCCCCTGCCCTCAATTAGATGTCTGCTACTCCATGGTTATAATCATCAGATACCATTGTGCCCTCACCCTGAGGTCACTTCCGGTTTTGCCAACCAGGAAGTACACGGATGCCAACCACAGACACCATAGAGAGCACCCGAAGCACACTAACCAGAAGTGACCTATGACGCACTTCCGGTACATGCGGGCAGAATTACATTTGAAATAAAAAGAGGAGAAAACACAGCACAAGTCCCAAGCCTTGATAAAGAGCTTTTCATAGCTCAAAACGCGTTGGCCTATTAGGACTGTACCTGAACCATCCTGAAGAGACCTACCACATTGGAGTAGAACTTTTTGTGCCTGTGCAGGGTACTCCGGAGGTGCCTTGTATTTATATCCTCCTGTGGCTCCAACTCAGGGTAGGAATTCTCAGGGTAGGAATTCTCAGGGTAGGAATTCTCCTCATATTTTGCACTTCTTAGGTGCTTATTTGTATGTCATATTGTAAGAATATTTATGTTTCTGGACATTTTTCATATACTCATGCTGCTATAATTTATGAATGTCCTGTCTATTTGCACTTGCACTTTATTTTCCACCTTGCATGTGCTAATTGAACGTTACATTGGAATTGAGCGATACTTCCAGGTTTACTTTTGTTTTGCTGTCATAAATTATGCACATTCTGTCCTTCTGTCCACTTTATTCTGTATATGCCTATCGTATGTTTTCATTTTGCATTTTGTGTTATATCTTTGCCTATTTTTAGTTTTGTGACCTTTCCTCTTATATGTTTCATATAAATTAATTTTTTATCACATACCACACAGACTAGTCTATAATAGTGCCGGTGGAGTTAAAACATTTTTTTTTCCAGTTAAAGTACATTAACTGCACACAGGGCAGTCCGCACCTGTGTGCAGTGCCGGCTCCCTCACTGTGTCAGGAGCCTAGTGCTGCACTTAATACTACACCCGGCTCCTGTCACTGAGGGGCAGTCTGCACCTTGGTGTCACCCCTCGGCGGGTGACACCCGGGTGCCACTCGCCCCCCCCACACCCTCCTTGTGATGCCACTGTGTTATAGATGCTTTCTCTCCTCTGCTGTTACATAGCACCTACTGGGTTTCTTAACTGCTGTGAATCAGCTGGATGCTTAGGGGTCTATTTACTAAGCAGTGTTAGGAGACAGAGTGATAAGTGATAAGGTGCCAGCCAATCAGCACCCGACTGTCATTTTTCAAACACAGCCTGTGAGATGACAGTTAGGAGCTAATTGGCTGGTACCTTATCACTTTTCACTCTGTCTCCTAGCACTGCTTAGTAAATAGATCCCTTAGTGTTAACGGCTTACTAATTTGGCTGATGATGAGCCATCAGAGGTAGGATTTATTTAACACAGGCACATTTCTGTTTGTGTCTTCTCTACTACTACCAATACACTGGCAAGCCTTTTGTGTTATAGCCACACAGCACAGGCACATTATAAGCATTTGCACTTTTTAAGATTAATTGTCTTTATCTCTGCTGCTTTATTATTAAATTTTATTTTAAACATCTGCACTTTTGGGACTAATTAATTGTATTAAGTTTTGTGAGTATATGAATTGCCCCCCTTACCTACCTATTATGAAAGTTTATTGATTTTCACAATGAATTATATCCAGAAACAATACTAGATATATCTTTCAGTACTGTATAAAATTCAGTGAGTTATGAAAGGACTGATCTGCAATAACCTGTTTGATTTATTATTTTTCCTCGATTTATATTGCTATTGGTGAATTATGCTGTTGTCAGTTCTGTTAAAGCCACTTATTTGATTCATTTATTTATTTCTATGGATGTTTCTTTCAAAACCCACCATCAGGCATAATTGTCAACAGCAATAATTTGATTCAGAATTGGAAGTGAGCATATGCATCTATGTGATTCTTATATAAGATGGTTTACTGTATTTATATGATGATATTGATATTTTCTATCTGAATGCCTTCCTTTCAATTTTCTATTAGTCCCCACCACTAACTAACTCTCTCATTAATTGTCATATGTCTCTAGACATGTCAATCGACAGCAGAGATGAAAGGCTGTAATAGGGGATTGATACTGGCTGTTGTTTCTGTATAACATAGGTCTCTCACTGGTATGCAGTCAGGAAGCCAGCGGACCTAATTTCGACAGCCGGCTTCCCAACTGCTTAATCCCGGCGAGGGTTAAATGACAGGCGCCTAAATCTAGGCACCCCCCCGGGGTACTTAGGTTTAGGCGGTGGGAAAAGGGGGGTTAGGTTTAGGCACTTAGAGGGGGGATTAGGGTTAGGTACTGGGGGGAAGGTTAGGGTTAGGCACCCCTAAGGGAAGGTTAGGGGAGGGAATTAGGTTAGTCAGTACTTACCTTAGGGACGATCAGGATTTTCACCCTTGTCGGGAAGCCGCTATCGGGATTTAAAATGCCAGACGGGCTTCCAGCCGTAAATCATACCGATTCCCTCTCACTTCCCATCCAATGCCCTAGGTTAGATGGGAAGCAGCAGAGCCTAATGTGCAACAGTTCTCCACAACCCTGACTTTACTTTGATTCCCCTGATGGTGACCAGAGTAACTCATAATAATACCTATATATTTTGCCTACATACTTACCAGTACTTGATCCACTGCACCCATATTTTTTTTAAACTTACCTGTCCGAGGTCCCGCGTCAGGTGTCACTGCTGCTCAGAACATGCACAGTAGACTCCGGGCACACTCTAGAGCCCGGAGTCTACTAATGCTCCGGTGGCTGGCCAGCTGCGTCAGTTGGCTGCCAGCCACCAAGGAGAGAGGAGGAGCCCCCGCACAAGGAGTGCACACGGGCCCCTCCTCTCTTAAAATGCCCCTGAATGGCATCCTTGCACCCACTATAGCTAAACCCATACATGTAACACCTGCTACCTCTCAATAAACCAACACCACTGGTTAAGTAACTTGGCTGTTCATAGTTTGAGTCATCTGCTGGTGTGTGCCTACATAACTCTGCAATAATAACACCTGCACATAATCTCCAACAACTTATAATAGTAATGTTATTCATAGATAGATAGATAGATAGATAGATAGAAGTCTGAGAAGTGTCTTATTAAATATTTTTCTATGCTGTACTTTGACTAAAGTTATTTTCATCCCAATATTTTGATTTCTACTGTGAAAGAAATACTCCTAGTGATCTGAGAAATGTCTTCCACCTGTGCATGTCACATTGGATTTTCGAATGAGACAATCACAGAATTTGTTTGATTTAATCTGGGTAATGTCTTGGTTCTTTGAGTGTCGCAGTATATCATTTTGTGACACTGCTGGAGTTTGATTGATCTATTCAAAGTATCATCATGTATCTGCAAGTTTAGCAGTACATCATTTTGTGACACTGTCAGAGCTTGATTGACCTAATTAACTGTTCATATCAA
Source organism: Taudactylus pleione (assembly GCA_031769625.1). Lineage (NCBI taxonomy): Eukaryota > Metazoa > Chordata > Amphibia > Anura > Myobatrachidae > Taudactylus > Taudactylus pleione. The sequence continues at coordinate 26,896,343 of JAUIMM010000040.1, read as the reverse complement.
GTAAGTTATTTATGTTATTATAGTGCATTATTATGTTAGATTACATGGGAAGAAAACTGACAGAATACTGGACTCAGTCCACAGCTAAATTTAAAGACTTAATTTATTTATGTTTAAAAGCTGGCATGTATATAATAATTACATTGCAAAACAGGGGACATGCCCTATTTTTTATAATGCTATGTACAGTGCCATAAAGTACTAAATAAAAGATTACTTTCAGCAAAAACAATCTGAGTTTAAAATGAAAATAAAACCCTAAGATGAAAACAGTTACACAGAGGCATCTACTCCCACAGGTGGAAGGGACAACTATGAATTCTAAATGGGGCTTAGACATCTGCACTCTATTAATATTTATTTACCATGCGCACAACAGACAGCTGCTATGTCACTTTGCAATAATACAAACAAATCATGTCACTTTATCTAGACCCACTGATGAAACTATGCTTAATCACATTTAAATTAAATATGATCAACTTTGTAAATTCATTTATAATACTTTTTTGTCAAGTATAGAGTGTCCTGTACTTTTTTTAATACTATGTGGCCTATGTATTAATAATCATGGTACTCCCGCGATTATTAACAATCCAACTGTTATGGAACGGGTATTATCTTCCGAGGATATAGTATTGCAACAGCCTTGAGGGCTGGAACACTTGGCTAGCTGCGGCCATGGAGCAGCCTTGAGGGGTGGTAGGCTTTTAACTAGTTGTGACCCAAGGGCAGGAGAAGTTGATGTAGCCTTTGGGCTATGTGGCAGTCTTGAGACATGGATATATAGACCGTGCCACCTAGATGACACAAATGGCAGGTAGTAGATATGCGGAACATGCTGCCTAGATGACACAAACGGCAGTTAACAAAAGCTGACAGGAGGACTTGGTTGTCAACTGGATAACAGGAGATGACACCAAAACCAGAAACACATGAAACGCTATCACCGGCACCGGAGCAGCCTTCGCACCAGCAGGAAATAGCCACAGGAGCCAATCCAGGACAGACCAAGGATGATGGACAGCTGATGGGGAGGAGTTCAACAAACAATCACCTGGCGCTAGCCTCACCCTGTGTTCTCAGGGCAGCGGCTTGTGACACCAACTCGCCGTGAATATTTTAATTTTTAATGAAAATATCCTGGCTGTGTACTAGGAACTCGCATGCGCACAGCGCCAGCTTCCTGGACTGGCCGGGGGCTGCGGGGCAGAGATTGAAAGATCTCTCTCCTGCCCCTGGTGCGCCCATAGGCAAACAGTAGTTTACACCATCTGAAGGTGGTGTAAACTACCAGTGCTAACTCTGAAAAGCTTTTCTTTTTGGAGTTTAGTAGATAGGGTCAGATCATAGTTCCCATTGATTTCTATGAAATCCTCTGCAATGCGCCATTAGTACATAAGATCGATATATATGGTTACGCAGAAACTGCAGTTTCTGAATAATTTTATGTAAAAAATGGCTTGATACATAGGCCCCTATATCTGAGTACTTCATGGAGCCAGATGTCCAGATAGGTAACATAAGCACTTCATAAAGGACCTTAAATGTCAGGAGGTTCTGGTTTCTCAGTAGGATTCAACTGAGAATCTATATTGAGATCAGTTTAGAAGTTTTTGAATGTTGTGTTTAGCCCCTGTCATCACTGGGCTCAATAGCTAGTGAACAGTATAACAAATAAAATATATATGAGAACATTTTGTATTATTACAATTAAACAGTAGACACATCAAGTAACAACCTTGCAGCTAGCCTGTTCCAGACATATATCCTAATCAATCAATAAAAGGGCCAGTAGATAAGTTTTTATGTTTAAATTCCTTTTAAAATGTGATTGTTGGCTAATCAATGTCCTCTAGCTCTCTGGTGCCCTGTTGGATTGTAAGTTGCCTGGAATCAGTAAACAATATATTTTTTGGTATTTATTCACAATTCCTACAATTGCAATCAAACCTACACTTCTAACTTATATATCTCTATTTGGCTTTGGGGAGAGTTGGCAAATATATGATTATTATTTATCTGACTTGCGGATGCTCTACCAATAAAATTGTCAAAATGATATACTGGCAATATTAGTAAAAAGTATAATGTGTAATACTCCCAGCACCACAAATCTGTTAAACACACTGTAGTGCTCCCAGTACACATTATGTTGCACAGAAGCCCCCGTTCACATATACCAAAGTGCCCCCAATGCTGGTGATACAGCTATGTATGGGGAACCCTTGTTTGTGGAGGCAGGATATATGTTGTTTCCTGAAAGTTTCTATCAACTCTACTACCCCCTTTTTGTGCTAGCTTCCAAATCCACTCTCTATACACCCGAGGTTCATTTCCAACTGCTAGGCATACTCATGAGTCATTTAGCACACTCCACATTATTTTATTAGTCAGTTAAGCGGTTAGGGGCCTATTCATCATCATGAAGATAAACATTTTTTACCTGCAATTGTAAAACTTAAGTTATCAGGCCATTCATCAAGAAGGTCTATCAGGAGATATCACTGATATCTCCTGCTTACCTTCCTCTGGTGGAATGGCTCGTTGTCCCCATACACTAGTATGGGGACAGAAATCATCAAGCTCCGAATATACAATACTTTTGGAGCTTGAATGCAGGAGCATTCGCCATCTTCAGTACTCCCGCTCTAGGCTTGCAACCGAGTCCCGAGTTGCGAAGAGGGATCCTTTTGAATCCCTCCACCCCTGTCTGGCTCCTTCCGACGGACATCGGGGGCTCCTGTGCGCTTGCATACCCTGTAGGTCATGCATGCACACTAGAGTCACTGCTCCAAAAGGAGCAGTGAAACCACTCACGGGGACAGCTGATTTTTGGATCTCCGCGAGTTAGAATGTTAATTATCGGGGTCCATTCGGACCCCGATAATTAACATGGTGAATAGACCCCTAAAGGACTTAAAAAAAGGGAAACCGTTTGTATTGTAATGAAGATAGGGGTCCATTCATTATGTTACTTTTCTGGGGCTGGACGGCTCAGATAATAAAGTATCCAACTCGCTGCGAGTAGCAGCGGTAGATACAAAACCACCAGAGCAATTCAACATTGCTCTGGTGCGGAGACAGCTAATCCAAAAATCAGCTGTCTCCAAGATCCCCTTTACTGCTCCTTCCGTGCACCTGTGTGAACTTGGCTTCACACAGGTGCATAAAGCCCCAGCGTCCAGCGGAAAGAGCCGGACGGGACTTCCTTGCCATAGGGGTGTGGAGCAATGCCATCTGAAGATGGCAAATGCTCCAGCAATCAAGCTCTGAAACTATTGTATTTTCAGAGCTTGATGAATTTAGGTCCCTTACTGGTGTATGGGGACAGCGGGACTGATCGGCACTGAAAGGTAAGAGACGATATCAGTGATATCTCCTGCATTACCTTTATACTAAATAAACCCAAACTTAATTTGGACAAAAATAGGTGAAAATGTTAATTATACAAATTAAGTGATGATGAATAGACCCCTAAATGAGAGAGAGCGTGATAGGGAGAGAGGAAGGGAGAGACAGAATGGAAAAAAAACAATATATCTTTGGGCCTTCTATTGCCTTTATAATGCCCTGGTGCTGTTTGCTCAGTTTGTGCTGGCTGTGATTTGTGGGGTTTATCTCTCTCAAGTCTTTTTCTGATTGTTGATTTTATAAGAAGCCTGAGATGTAAAAAGGTAAAGAGGTAAAAAGAAAAGTCCACTGTAGCATAAACTGATGAGGGGCTAATTTATTTACTCCAGTTAAAGCTAATGATTTGCTACAAATATGACAGTGAAGTGAGAAGCTTCTACATACATTTTTGACTTAAAATTAGAAGCAAAGGGGCTACTCACAAGTCAGAGGCACATTAAGTAAGGAGGGGACCTGTGTGCAGTCTCCGTCTGGGCTTCCTCCTCTCTAGTTAGCTAGAGTAGATCGCGGATGGATTTTCCCTGTAATTTGCGCAGCGCTGCTGCTGCGGGACTATGGAGAGGTAAGTATTACAGAACATGGCTGCAGGGTGTGTGTTGTGGACCCCCTTGGACACAGGGGCCCGTGACACAAATACTAAGGATCCCATGGACATAAGTAAAGAGGATTACAGCAGATATCAGATATCTGCTGTGATCCCCCATTTGCAATTGAAATAGCAGCTCCTGTATGTTGCTCAGAGGCTGCTAAAATGCCAAATTTACCAAGCTCTGATATGTGAAGCTTGGCCCCTGTAGCTAACGTCATCTTCAGATAGCATTAGCCATGGTAGCCTATGGTCTACACTCTGTAAATGTTACCATAGAGGGATCTGTAGGATCCTGTCCCCCTCTCCACTCGCACATACTCAGTCTGCAGACTGTGTATGCACACTAGCTCATCCGGGCCCTGAACTCAGAAGTAAAGTGATCACATTAGCAATCACTTTACTTCTCACGCATTGCAGGTACAGGCTCCTATTGGAGCCTCTGCCATATGTATTTTCATACATTTGGGCAATCAATAATTTCTTATTGCTGTGATAATCAACAATAAGAAATTACAATTATCAGGTCCAAATTCTGATAATGAAAAAATGTGCCCTTTAGTGCTTGTTTGCATTGCATTTGAATCTCCTCATTAGTATTGTCTGGTTGTACACCTTTCATTACACAGGTTTATTGTGTCCATCCTGGATATCCCCCATTGTGTATTATCTGTACACCTTTTCATACCAAGTCTATTGTCCTTTAGTATCTGTTGTTCTCTTTTCTGCTCCTATAACATGTTAGCTGCAAGGTCAGAGGGGCATATTCAAGAGACTGTTATAGCGTTATTTTTGTGAGAGCACTTTGTGTTGACCTATATGATGAGTATCTTGTTACAATCTTCTGTGGTCCAAATTATTTTGCAACGCTGCCACCAAATTGTAAAACCACAGTACAAATGCAGGGAAGCAAGCATATGAAATGGTCTACGGAATAGCTGTGTAGATTGGGGCATATTTGTGTATAGGTATGTTACATCAGTGTAATTACTTTTACATCCTTTTACATTTACTGGTAATGTAGTCAGGGTTGGACTGGCCCACAGGGGAAATCCCCGGTGGGCCCCACTGCCAGAGGACCCACCCCCTCCTCTAGGTGTCAGGTTCCAGACCTCAAATCATACATTGTCACTCTCTTAAATGGTCAGTTACCTGGTGGAGTAGTACCACTGATCAACATGGGTTAGCCAAGCGTCTGAGTGACTGGCCACACCCCTCAAGCATGGGCCTCTACCACTGCATTACCCCGGAGGGTCCTTTATGCCCCAGTCCAACACTGACTGTAGTTTGGGATTGCACATGGATTTCAGGGAAAAATGCAGACTATGCTCCTTGATCTGCAAAAGCAAGATTAAGTGCCCCATTTATTAACGATGCATAACCCCTTTCGCTAAAGGGGTTATGTCATCCTTTATGTATTTAACAAACAGCGGCAATCTAAGATTTCCGCTGTTTGTCACAGCATCACTCTCGCACATGCGCAGATGGAACATCACGCATGCACATTACACCGGAGCCCGCTGCTGGCAGCATTATGCTGCCAGCAGCCGAGTGGAGGACCTCACTGATGAGGAGACTTTGCTGGACCTCGCCAGAGGGGTAAATATTGATAAATACCAGTGGCATTTTCATTTGCATCACAGTGATACTAAATGAAAAATGCTGCTGGTGTTTAGCTTCGTTTATAAATCAGGCAGTATGGGGCCTATTTATCAACAAGTTTTATCATAAGCAACGAGTAATAAAACTTGTTGCGTATGATAATGGTACTCCAGCCAATCAGCTCCTAACTGTCATCTGTTTGAAAAATAATAGTTGGGAGCTGATAGCTTGAGCACCATTTACAATATACAATAAGTTTTATCACTCGTTGCCTATGATAAAACTCGTTGATAAATAGGTCCCTAAGTTTTGCAGGAAGAGATTCTTCAATAATAAGGGAAGGGAGAAAGTTTATATGGCTTTCCTGATTTGTGGGCATCTGTATGTGATGTGGCAGAAACATTTCCAGAAATATGCCCTAAGTAATTTACAATGCAACCAATATAAACCAATGTGTTTAAAAAAAAAAGTGGTTAATCCATATGATCTGGTAGTAACCAGTGCTACCCACTAACCTCAATAATCTGTAAAAGTTGGAACATATGCAATTAAATACATACATATGTGTTACGTGCCATATGATCACAGTCTTCATCCCAGCATGATGTGTTATTGTTTATCTGCAATAACTCAAAACATTGTCTTTATTGTAACTCAGCAAATTAACAGATTTACATACATTATGACAAAGCAAACAATTACAGGAAATTGCAGATGTAACATAATAGTTATATGATGTCTCATAGCACAAGTCATGTAATTAACAACTTTGAAACAATCTTTAATAAGAAACAAAATAGTATTTTGGCATAATAAACTGTTATAGAACAGAGCCATATGCCGGGTCACATTACAGAGACAATGAAAAGTACAGGTATATTTTAAAAATAAAGAAGAATCATTATGGTACTGTACCGCAGCACACTATTAGCTGAAATTGCATGTAATCTAAAGTCCACTGACAGTACCAGCTGGATGAGAGTGCTGGCCATGTGGCCATTATGATCATAGTTTGGGGAGGACAAATAGGGTATTTTCATCAAGTGCAGGGTTTCTATTACAATGACGGAGAAAAGAAAAAAATAGATTCTCCATGTATATCCATGCTGGTGCTGATAAACCGACTTTTGGAATGTTAGAATGATTCCTATTTCTAACAAAGAAGGAGGTACTAATATTTAGATCTCAGGAAGGGAATTTGATAGAAAATAAATAGTACACACTTGAAGTTGGACTGGCAGCATGAGGTGAATCAGACCCTGTTCACGGCCGGACTGGTCATCTGACAATTCTGGAAAACGACAGAAGAGGCGATGGCCAGATGGGCTGAACGGGAGGCAATCGGGAAGCCGACTGCCTAAATACCGGCAGCCGGCTTCCCGACTGTCTTATCCCGGCATGGGTGAAATGCCGGGCGTCTAGATATAGACCCCTGCATTTCCCCGATGCCAGGAGACCGGCGCCCGGCATCACGATCGTAGTGATGGCGGGCGCCGCGAGCGGACAGCCGTGGGGGGAGGGTTAGGTTTAGGGCTCCCGGGGGGGACTTAGGGTTAGGCACCCTCCCGGGAGGGTTAGGGTTAGGCTAGGGGGAGGGAGGGAGGGTTAGGCACCCCCGGGGGGGACTTAGGGTTAGGCACCCTCCCGGGGGACTTAGGTTTAGGCAGCGGGGAAGGGGGTGGTTAGGGTTAGGCACTTAGAGGGGGGATTAGGGTTAGGCACTTGGGGGGAAGTTAGGGTTAGGCACCCCTAAGGAGGGTTAGGGTTAGGGGGGTTAGGTTAGGTTAGTGGATACTTACCTATCCACGATCGGGATTTCCAGCGCTTTCGGGCTTCCGCTTCGTCACACTCTGCTTCTGTCGGGCTGCCACTGACGGGAATCGAACCACCGGCCATGCGGCCGACGGTATTTCATACCAATTCCGGCTGAACAGCCATGTGAACGCCTGGCCGAGCAGCTCCTCCTTCCAGCATTCTGATCATTCGGCATACTTAGACGGGAACATGCTGTGAGGCCGTGCCAATGTGACATGTGGCACGTCCCTGTGTCATGTGGCCAAGTCCATTTTACACATGCCAATGCCCCTTGTAGCATGCCCATGTCGCCTTAATACATGAGCATACTCTTTCCCATGAGCACCTATTGCGCATGCCTGGAAAAAGGATACCGGGGCCGAATTATAGCCTCAGACCATCCCTGCTCCTGTGTATATAATTAAATGGAAGGGATATGAAGCACATCTGGATTTTGAATATAGGCTGAGTAGTCATAATCAGTTCAATATTTAGAGATGATGCTGCACTAGGTAGTGAAAAATGACTTAAATTAGTAATTGTGAAGTGCACATGCTCTTCTCCCTTTATCTGCTTATTTTTTACCATGAAAAATAAATGTCCATAATCATGTGCCTAGTTTCCCTATATGGTAAATATAGCCTTTTTGGTGATGCTTAGGGGGAGATGTATAATTGTGCATCAGTTTTGATTCCCTTGTGGGTTTTGCTGTGTATTTACCAATAAAAAGTGAGGTGCAGGAAATGTGCATGGGGTGGATTTTATTTCTTAGCTGTTAAATACATTATTTATAGTTTATAATATATAATAAATAAATATAAATAAAGTATTACTGTATTTTGTTACTAATAAAAAATACAATATGTTATAAGGTATATGTTGAAAAGAGAATAATTCTAAATGAAATAAATTACTTTGCATGTACACAAAGCACAAGTGATGAGTTCCTTTCCTTATCTGCCTGGTTAATGTAAATGAAAGTTTCAGGAATAAGAATTTAAATCACTCTGGTTATAATGTAGTTTCATATAGAATCCCAGCTGAAGCTTAATAGAAGGCTATCCTATTAGCATATCAATTGCTACAGGTATAATTATCAAATACAACAAAATCCTAATGGTTATGAAAGCAATCACTCACCTCCTTGGATTAATTATGTATGATATATTATATGTCCACTTGAAAATATTACACACATTAGAAATGTGAGAGTGAGTTATAAATTCAATCTCATTCTTCGGCTTCCACGAGATACTGGTAGTTGACCTCTGACAAATTGCATCATTAGATTTTCAACATCCTGGATTCCATTATACACAGTCTCTGTGAATAATGACATAAATAGCAATCAAACATTAACATAACACGCTGTTTAACTATAATACCTATAATACTCACAGAGTTTCTGGGAAAAAGGTACGGTTGTTTGGTGTGCTTTTACTTTTTAACCATAGAATATGAGCTGCTTCAAGTAGATAATTCCTTTATGTATACATATTGTGATGGTTTGAGAGGGGATCATTTAGAGCTGGATAATTTGCCCCCAAAACTAGTGAACGTAGGCTACACAAGTACTGTATGTGCATATGTTCTGTCAGACACACTTAGATCTGCTGTAAAACAGAAGCAGTTACACTAGATATATGTTATAATATGTACAAATGTAAATACTTACACCCCACAATAGCATATACGATGGGGCTTCACAGTTTTAGTAGTATATTCTACTGTATAGTCAGATACTTTTAATGCACAATATAATACTGCAATCTAAAGTGTCATATACACAAGAGAGAATAGTGTCTGAACACTCACTAATTAATGTCACATTTTCAATATAAAATGTAATTAAATACCAGCACAAATACACAATACAAATTAAATTAAATTAAATACAAACATCTGTTGTTTTCCCTTTTAGATCTCAAAAGGGAATCTTCTTTCCTGCACTAGTCTAAATGGAAATGTCAATTAAGTAATGCAAATAGATGGATGTGACATAATAATATAGCTGCCACATTTATGATTTAAGTAATATCAGCTGGAGAGGTCAAGATGCAATCAGCTAATCAAAAATGGTGAGATAGTGCTGCTAAATTCACAGTTGTAGCTAGATATTTTAGCACCCTGGGCTAGAGAGAGCACAGGCGCCTCCCCCATCCTCCTATCTCCTGGTCTAGAACAAAAGTATAGTTTTACTATCAATAAACATTATTTATATAAAAAATATATGTACTGTATATGACTTACCATCCTTCATTTAGTGATTGGTTGATAAATAAATGAGTGGTTAGTCCACTGTGCAGAGCTGAGATAGATCAGGTGGTGTGTTCATTTCTTCTTTCAAGGTGAACTTCAATATAGTGGAACACAGAAGGTTAAGTACTCTCGGAGGGGAAAAAAGTTCTTTTAAATGATGCTAATGGTCAGATTGTCTACTACAGTATACTAGGACAATATTATAATGGAGGCTGTTTTTGAAGGGACATATGTAAATGATGCCATTTAAGAGGCATACACCCATCAGCCATAACATTAAAATCTCCTGCCTAATATTGTGTAGGTCTCCCCCTTCTGCTGCCAAAACTGCTCTGACCCATTGAGGTGAAGGTGTCCTGTATCTGGCACCAAGACTTTAGCAGCAGATCCTTTAAGTCCTGTAAGTTGCAAGATGGGCCACAATGGTTTGGATTGATTTTATCGATCTGGGGAATTTGAAGGCCAAGTCAACACCTTGAACACTTTGTCAACCATTCCTGAACAACATTTGCAGTGTGGCAGGGCACATTATCCTGCTGAAAGATGGCACTTGCTATTAGGAAATACCGTTCCCATGAAGAAGTGTTCTTATTTCGCAATGTTTAGGTAGGTGGTATGTGTCAAAGTCACATTCACATGTCGCTAGTTCACCAGTTGTCCTTCCGTGGACCACTTTTGGTAGGTATTAATCGATGTATACCAGGAACACCCTACAAGACCTTTTGCATTGGAGATGATCTGACCCAGTTGTCTAGCCATCACAATTTGGCCCTTGTCAAAGTTGCTCAGATCCTTTCGCATGACCATTTTTCCTGCTTACAACATATCAACTTCAAGTTCAGTTTCTGTCTAATATATCCCAACCCTTGGCAGGTGCCATTATAGTGAGATAGTCAATGTTATTCACTTCACCTGTCAGTGGTTTTAATGTTATGGTTATGGTGCATATTTAATAATAAATCTAATTAAGGAATGCAACCTTCCCCTTTATATAATGTTTAATAATGAATTTGTGCCATCTGCCCCTTATATAATATATTTAATACAATTATACCACTTGTCCTCTTTTGTAAAGTTTAATATGTGCCACCCACCCCCCTTAATATATATATATATATATATATATATATATATTATGTATATAGATATATACATATATATATATATATATACATATATATATATATATATTTTACAAAGCAATGGCACTCACGGGTCTTGCACTTGAAGAATGAGACAACAGCTTAGTTGTTTGTTTGATGTTTCAGTCAACTAAGACTTTTATCAAGAACAACTATAGTAAATTACACACATACTTTTATACAGCACAATCTCCGTGGGGATCATCTGACACAGCCTCCATCTGTCGCCGGGCTGGTGACATCACACACGTGCGCACAGCGCTCTTTGCTGCACAATGACGTCAGTACCCGGGTGTCAGACATCGTGTCCTATATGGCAATGTGCCAACAATATTTGTTGTTAGCTGAAACAAATACATAAAACAAACCTTCAACATGACTTGTATGTAGCCAGTAAGACTACACCACCAAAACATACTTCGACATAACAAAAATAGACGCAGGGGGACCAAAACGGTGATGTACATAAAACCTATGACAAATTAAATGTGGAACAAATGTTAATTAAACATAAAGAGAAATAAACTAAATTGTTAGACATACATAATAATGCGTAAAAGATAAGGAAAATTAGAATGTGTTGGAGAACATAAATTTGGGAGGTGAGTATTGTGATATGATAACATAACAACGACATTACTCAGTAATGAGAAAAATATAATGTCTAAAATCACACCCTACTTGGGCGCAACACTGGATATAGTGAATAGTCAAAAGAATTGTTGGGGTCTCTGGAATAGAGCAGCACTGAACAGGTGGCACCCCAAAATTATTAATGTGCAAGTTCCAGTATGAAGTATAATAGGTTGAAACCAAGCACTACTTATTGGTGCTTAGGTGTCACATTGAAATAGTGTATTGAGAACTCAGAAAAAACGAGTTCTATAAGACCAACTGTATACAGCACTCTGCTCCTGATGCCAGATGGTAGTCCTGCCGATGGTAGTGGTAATGTTTGTGGGATAGCCCTACAGATAATATGCTTGGCACAAGTTATTTGGCTTACAACACCTGGTCTTCCTGGGTGGTCTCCCAACCCAATACTGGCCAAGCCAGACACTGTTTGGCTTCCAAGATTGGATGAGTTTGGGCACTTACGGCGCTGTATGGTTGTTAGTATTTAAGCCATGACCATTGAGCATCCATCAAAGGAAGTCACTAATAGGGGTGTATACCATGGTCATGATGTAGCGTCAAGTGCAATGATGTCAGAAGGTCAGCCTGTCAGTATATCATTGTGAAATAGATGATGAGACGACAACATATGTGTAATATAACTGAAAAAGAATACTTTGTGCCATAAAGGCCAATTGCTCATGTCAATGACATCATACCCTGATTGTTCACGTCTAAATGGGAGAACACCAAAGCGTACTATACAGTGGTTGAAAATGAATCATAGAAAACATATAATAATGAAGAATGGAATGACAATCCTATCTCCTTACTGAAACTAGAAAGGAAAGAAACAAAATTAAAAATCACAGAAAACAAGCAAATTATCAGTTTTCATTAAGGCCATGCGGGGCCACAGTATTCATTCTGTGGATCCAACGTGCTTCAAGTTGGGGTAACTGTTTATCTCTATCTCCTCCTCTCTTTTTGTATTTTTGGAGATTGATGAATTCCTATCCCCACTAGTATGGGGACAGCGGGCCATTCCGGGAGAGAAAGATAAGCAGGAGATATCTGGGACAGGTTTCCTTCAAACACTGCAAGAAGTGTTTTTAAGAATCATGTGCCATGTTTCTAGATTATTAAATTAGATAATCCCAGAAGGAATGAGAGGAATTATTATACTTTAACGTATGCATTATACTGTATATCACGGACATAACAGGGCAAATCTGATTAGTGCTGCTGGCTATAAGAATCTGTATGAATTTGCATCAAAATGATTTAAACTAGTAACACCCAGTGCAATGTGATTGCTTGACCCAGTCTATAATCAATTTACACAATTTATTTACATATATTGATGGCTATCCCCATCTCGCTGCTTCTCCATCATTTCCATTTTGGCCAATTATATTACAGATATGGAGGTCATAAGTCAACCTGTTTCACAGTCCTGACAGATCTATTCAGTTCAACAGTGCAATAGTCAAAATTACCAAATTGGTGGACAAAATATATATTCTGGTAGCCAGTTTTAGCCATATTCCAAGGGCTGCACATAATATGGTGGCACAGACTGTGGGCATGTAAAATGGATTTATGGTAAATTTATTCAGCATATACTAGCCATACTTGTTTAGATTGGAAAGTGGGGCATCAGAGGGGAACAATTTAAAAAGTGGGGTATTCATCATAAAGCCTAGCAGAGAACCAACTAGAAAGACAGCCTTGCATACATACCATCCTTGTTTTTATTTAATTAGCATTAAGGCATAGACATGATTATCTAATAACACAGGAGTGCAATCAGCTTGTGTAATTTATACCTATAATTTTATAATAAGGTTTTGTAAATGACATCTAGCAGAATATTTTACCACTCTTTTTTTTTAATTATATAGCTATTGTTTAATTATCGTTTAATTTTACTACTTAAATTCAGGTTAAAGAAAAATAATACATCATTGTTTAATTTACTTTTAAAGATTCAGCTCCCTTAGCCATTGTGACAAATCAGGAAGTGTTAAAATGTTCTGTTCATTTTGACACATTATCTTAAAGACTTCGATCGCTGCTACTGCTGGGACAATGTTATTTTCTTGGTTCCTTCAACACACATAGACCAAATTAAATGTCACATTCCATCAAGTTTACAGAGTGAACTTATGCTTACAAAGAGAAAGTGTAAGAATAAATTGTTCCCCCAGTATTTCATTTGACAAGGTTTGGTCATCAGTTTTCAATTGGATAATGTACTGTCATCCAACAAGACAGTGAGAATGTAAAATAGCTTCTAATGATTCTGACTTGAAGTTAAAACCTTCAGCGTTCTTCCTTTTTTCCGTTAAAAATCAGTTTGTTCAGTCAGATCATCCAGAAAAAAAGCATTTAAATCAGTTTCAGGAGCATCGAAGCCTACTTCCATCTGTCATTCGAGAAACTGCGATCTGACACGCTAATAACCCATGTATGATTCATGTTCCTAACTTGTAAATGTGTGTCTGCTGCACTGATTTCCAATACCTTATTTGTAAACCTTATTTGTAATAGCAACTCTAAGTACTAGAGCCGTACATAAAAATAGTAATGATGGTTCTTTTATAAACAATTCAAAGCTATGATTCTATAACCTAAATCTATTCCAGAAATACAAATATCAGTATCAAGGCATTTCTTCAAACACACAATGCTACACACTGTAAGCAAGGTGTATCTGGCAGATTACTCAGCATGCCATGCATTTTCAAAGCACGTTGATTACAAAACTCTGTTATGTCCTGTTTATTATCCATCTAATTCTACTATGAGTTACTACATTTTCAGCTAATTTTGCACAATTTGTTTAAAATTGTTGGTGCAAACGCAGAATTAGAAAAAAATATATATGGTTGAATACAACTACCATTTATCTTGTTATATTCATCAGACATCTCAGTGACACTATAACTAAAAATATAAAGCAAGAGAAAAAAGATTATGGTCTAAAAGCAAACACAAAACTTTTAGAAATATGTTCTTTTAGAAAGTCTGGTTTTATATAGTGTGTGCTCATGGACACAAAAGATTTTCCTTCAATTGCTGACTGTATAACAAGTACACTGAGATACTTTCTGATGCTGAAGACCCAGATTTTAAATCCAGTATTAGCTCCTTGTTACCTTTGACAGGTATGTTTGTGTGTTTGGATCCAAGACACAGAATAATTAGGAGATCAATGATGACTGAAATGTTCTGAGCACAATCTTGCACAAAAATTGTATGAACTAACAGTTCTGTAGACCTATAGCAGCTAGACAATTCTGTATTTCACTTTTTATAGCTACATTAATCAGTTTCATTTTCCAACATTATGGAACGTAGGGATCCAAAAGATTAGACAAAAATCAGTTTTCTGTGAATTTCAATGATTAAGTGCTGACTAATCACTATTTGAAGGTGCAAGGAATAAAATTTTATACCTTTAATATCTGTTATTATAGTATTGTTTATTGAACCAGTAATAAAAAAATTTGTCTGTTACTGAAATCTGAACTAATGATGTAACTAACCAAAATTATGTTATATTTGACTACCTCAAGTGGTGATACTATGGTATTGTTGTATAGATATTTATCCAGCTGAGAGCAGTGTAAAACAGATTCCTACAACATCATTGGAATCAAGGCTACTGCTTTTGAATGGCAGTTTAGAAATAAGCCTGCACAGGGAAATTATATGTAGCAGACCATGGCATATCTATAATGGGTGCAGAATGTACAGTGCACACTGGTACCCATTGCCTATTACATTTTCTTACTTTTTGGGCAAAGTAAATTTTTTCCAGTAGTTTCTTCAAAAGAATGGCACTGGTGTAGTATTTTGAAAGAAATATCGCGCATGCCCAGTAGTCTTTGGCACAGTGACAGAGTCTTCAGCACAAACACTGGCATGAATTCTTCTAGGGTGGAGGAGGCTCAATAAAATTGCACACAGGCCCCTCCTGTAGCAGGAAGTTGTTAATTGTATGGAGTAATTTTTTTTGCCACATGCAAAATTTGCTGTAGTAATTCTAGCTTGCAATGGAGAGATCATGGTACAGTAAGATCTGATTGAATCCTATAGGTTACTGTAATTGTATGATATGTACACCTAGTTCTAAATAAGCTGATCTCTGTAATCACTCAACTGATTAATTTATTTTCTAAAAACCACTCAGAAATTTTTTTTTTTTTGCTAAATGAGTAAATTAGGGGAAGAACATGTATTTCAACTTGTCTAAAACTGATTTCATTAAAAAAAAAAAAGGATTTTTAAAAAATATTGAAAAAATATATTTTTTTTAAAAAGAGGAACATTGGATCACTACCATCGGAACATCATGTCCATCTCAACCATGGCGACTTCCATTTTCACAGAGGCTTCAGGCACCAGGTACACGTTAGGGAGTGAGTAGGGGTTACTTTTATCCAGCGGCTGCTAATCTCTGGAGCCACTGGGAGGGGGGGTCCTGCTGTGCTGATTGCAGTGATCGGCAGCATGGCAGACACTGGGGGGAGGGTGCAGTCAAGCAGAGGGAAAGGAAGGTCCACCTGAGAGCAGTAGTCGCAGAAAGACTCTCTTCCTGCTGGCGCCCACACTGTTTATCTGACTGGTCAAAATATTATGACCAGATCAGATAAAGCACTGCCTGGTGTGGTCAGAAATATGCAACCATGCCAAGCAAGTGGTTAAAACAATTGAAAAGTAGTGTAATGCTATGTGGTGCTCAAAATACTAGAGGTACATAGTTCCAAATTATATCAAAATAATTTATTAATATTTAAATTTATTAATAATAAAAAAATATAATTCACAATATAAATAATCAACTCCCAGTAGTATAAAAATATAAATGTATAAGAGCAATAATGCACATATCAATAAAAAACGAAAGACATGATAAACACAGACATCTTTCGCATAGTAAAAATAGATACACTGTTGAGCAATAAATGTTGATACTTTTCAATTGTTTTTCCTATTGTGGAGATAGGCATTCTCCATTTCTCCATGTGTTCATGCTGGTTGGCTGCTAGAGATACTTGATTTAATCAAATCCAGGTGTCCCAGTAAGGACGAGGTAAATTTGGATTTCTAAGTGGTTAAAAGGGCAATTTATAATCTTTACAAACATGGAAGAAATATTTCAGGAGCAAAAGATCTCAGGTTCTGTCAGGTTATGGGGACTGATATAAAATGGTTGAATGTTCTTAGTAGCTATTTTATTTTTATTTATTTTAAGATACTTTAGGCTTTGTTGTCCTTGAATCTACTCAATACATAACATATTCTATAATAAAATATATAAAATTATTTAGTTGAAACTATGCTTAAAATATATTTATATATCATACAATTGGCAAGCTGCACATCATTATCTTTCATAGATTGTCATGAAAGCTTGTTTATTTATACCCCTTTCACATCATAACCTGGCTCTGACCTGGGATTTTGAACATGGGTCCAACCCGGATGAAACCCAGGTCAGACCCCTTTCACACTCCACCTTCGACCTGGGTTATTCACGAGTTGGCCCTGTTTACACTGAACCCAGATCAGATCTGTAAAACCCTATGGATGTCATTAAAACTTGACTTTTTCAGGCTCATAAAGACAAGATCACAAAAGGGAACACAAGGGAGGGGTGGGGACTGCTCGCAGCTTTGCAGGAATTATGGCTGATGGATTACGACAGTGTAGCTCTGAGTTCATGAGTGTTTGTATTTTACTGATATTGGATTCAGCCAGTGAGAGAATGATGCAGCTTCTGGCAGCATAGTACAGTTCACTTCTTCATCACTCCAATTAGCCATCACTGTAATCACAGTAGTGGTATTAACCCCTTTCAGACTGCTGCCTCTTCTGTTGTCTGCAATGTGTTGCCTGTGTGTCTAGCTGCTTACATCAACCTTTGAGACCCAGGAACTTCCAATCAGCGTTGTTTAATGAGTCCCAGGAAGGATAACCCGGATAGTGCCTATTCACACTGCACTTCAACCCATCTTGTTCCTGCGTTCAACCCTGCTCGATTGCAGGGTTGAAATGTCCTCGCCTGGGACATTTTTTGGTGGTGCATTCACACTGCACCTCAACCTTGGTCGACCGGGCAATATCATGGAGACATGCTGTGATGTCAGTAATGGCTGGGTGTGTGGGGCTGGTTTTGGCAGTTATCAGTGACAGACATGCTTCCTTGATGCTCCTTGAGTTGAACCTCAGTTACCCAACCAGTCTAGCTAATATAGTAGCGAATATGATACAATAAAATTTTGATTCAAAACCTGTGCAAACACTCTGGATCACTGCCTATAAATAATCATGGAGGACCCCTCACAATATCCTCTAAATAAATATATAATAAAAAAAATGATAATTCACAATGGCGCTGATCACAGTCAATGGTAGGGAATTTCAAAAGGCAAGAGTATTCTTACACTTTAACAATTATTAGATAAGTCTTCATTATCCCAAAAACACCAAAGTTCTCCAAATTTTGTGTATTCTCAAACTCCTTTTCCAGGGTTTCTTTCTCAAATATATAGAAACCAGAGAGACATAGCGTAATATTGTAAAAACAACAGGAAAATTCAGTTTTATTGATATAAAACTCACTCACATTTTAACAATAAATAACAAGCATATCACACCATAAGGTGTAGTCCGGGGAATATTGCACGACTGGTTACTCTTCCAAGTGGTGAAAGGAGAAAATGGGGCGTCTAGGATTCAGGATCTCCGTCCTCACACTTAGCTCCAAGGTTCCAAGGTGCGATAAAATAATTCCTCCCCAAAGGTAATCACCAACAGCTTAACGCGTTTCAGATCAATATCCTTCATCAGAAGCTTGGTGATAATAACAATAGGTCTCTCTATATATACCCATAGTAAATAGTGTCTCTAAACAAATTAATACCAGCTGAGTTCCACTTTTGGTGCCAAGAGTAATGGGAAATTATGTCATCAAATCCCGCTATGTGTTCCGGTCATCCTAACTGGAAGTGGTCACATCGCGGCTGACCGGAAGTGGTCACATCGCGTCTACTTCCGGAGCTTACTGGAGGTCTCTCGTATACTGCATCCTACCGAGGCAAAACTGGAAGTTGTAATACGTTCTGCTGGAAGAGAATGGCCTCCGAACAAAGTATCCTGTTGTCATGGTTTTGGCTTGCGTTCCAAAGGATCCCAGACATCCATTAAATAGAAATAGATCCATCTTTACAAGAATACGTAAAACAGTGTATGGAGACTAATATTCATAAAATATAATATAATTCATAAAATATAGAGGGTATGAATATACAAAAAGAGGGACATCTAATAAACTTCTTAAAACACCCTATAAAAAGAATAAAATATATATCATCATAAAAACCATTTAATTTCGAAGTCTCCATTGAGACCTTTGGGGACAAGTGTTTTTAGTTTATAAATCCAGCTCATTTCTGTTTGTGCAAGCCTTATTTCAGTATTTTTACATCTCCAGGTTGGATTAACCATTTGAATCCCCCAAAATGCCTGTAAATTACTGGGATTACAATTGTGTTTGGATTTAAAATGAGAGGAAACTGTATGAGTTTCAAGACCCTTTCTTATATTATATATATGCTCGGATAAGCAAATCTTTAAATTACGTGAGGTTTTTCCTACATATACAGATCCGCAATTACATTGTAATGCATATATTGCATTTTTAGAATTGCAATATAAAGTCTTTAATTGGGAACTTGACTCCATCAACCACAAATTCTTTTATTTTACTATTCCCTGTCACAGTTCTACACATAAGGCATAATCCACATCTGTGGAAACCTGCACTCCTAGTACTTGTATGTTTATTTTCCTCTATGGAACTTCTAACTAATTTATCTTTCAATGTTTTAGACCTCTTATAAATAAAATGTGGTTTGTCAGGTAAAACATTACCAATAATTGGATCTCTTTTCAATATTTTCCAAGTCTTGAAAGGGGCTTCCTATTCCTTCTAAAAAAAAGGACATCTGTCATCCTGTGTTCGATTTCCCGAGAGCCATTTATACACTGAGTGGGTTTCATAATAATTTTCTACTTTCAATTTTTTTTTTATTTGATTGTCTCTTTTATAATGGGCCATCTGAGATTGCAATTTTTCCAACCTGCCTGGCGCTGTGTAACACGTGGTGTGGTGGAGGTGCTATAAAGCAAGTCAATTTGTTTGACACACACTGGGTCTGGGGGAATGAGGCTGAGAGACACACACTGGGTCTGGGGGAATGAGGCTGAGAGACACACACTGGGTCTGGTTGAATGAGGCTGAGAGACACACACTGGGTCTGGGGGTGTGGAGCTGAGAAACACACACTGGGTTTTGGGGAGTGAGGCTGAGAGATACACACTAGATCTTGGTGAGTGGGGCAGAGAGATGCACACTGGGTCTTGGGGAGTGAGGCTGAGAGATGCACTCTGGATCTGGGGGAGGGAGGCTGAGAGACACAAACTGGATCTGGGGGAGTGGAGCTGAGAGACGTACACTGGGTCTGGGGGAGTGGAGCTGAGAGATGCACACTGGGTCTGGGGGAGCTGATATATGTGAGCCCACAAGAGTATAATATCTTGTAGACCACAAATCAAGAGTTACAGGTTAACTGATGACGAATATGCAATGCTTTACCAATATGTGGATTGACAAAGGAATCACCTGCAATAAGAAATTGGCATGACACAAGAACACTTCACACAAC
The DNA here is from genome assembly GCA_031769625.1 of Taudactylus pleione. Taxonomy (NCBI): domain Eukaryota; kingdom Metazoa; phylum Chordata; class Amphibia; order Anura; family Myobatrachidae; genus Taudactylus; species Taudactylus pleione. The sequence continues at coordinate 26,876,193 of JAUIMM010000040.1, read as the reverse complement.
CAAGCTTTTTTGTTGTTAAGAAGCCTTTTGAACTAATCAAGGGATTGCTAATTTTTTATTTCTCTTTTTACCAATAGATCACGTAAATGTCAGCCCCTTGAGTAGCTAGGCATAAGACTATTATTCATTAGATGAAGCAAATCATCTGTTTCTAATAGAGGCCAATGTTTCTTGATTCTATTAATCACTGGTGATGCCATATTGTACCTATGTACCTATTTAATAGGAACCTCATTCTTTTTCCCCATAGCCAAAATCTTTGTTTTAGTTTCAGTCAGCATTTTCCTTGGGTGACCTCTCTGAGAAAATCTCTCTATTAAATCATCTATTTGTGATGATGTTGTGATTGGGTTACTGTTAATACGCTTAATTCTAATCATTTGAGAAAAAGGAAACTCCCTAATTAAATGTTTTGCATGGCAACTTTGCGCTTGTAATAATACATTTCTGTCCATTGGTTTTGCATAGACAGATGTTGTTATAAGACCATTTTCCAATGAGATTTTAAAATCTAGAGAGTTAACCTCTTTTTGATGCATGCTAAAAGATTGTTAAACTTGTTTAACAAAGTGGTAGAATAATAAGATTATTGTCAAAATGAACTGTTGGAGCAAATGAAAGACCTTTGTTCAGCAAAATGTGCTCACTGCCTGATAGAACATAAGAGGATAAATTGAAAATTAAGTTTTTCTCTGATATGAAGGTCTTCCTACTCAGCCTCTGTCTCTCATTTTGACGGCCTCTTGTGTATTTCCTTTTTTGCCAGTTTGCTTTCTGGTTATTACTACTAAAGGGCCACTAGCTTGATCGGGTTTCTCTGTCTCACTATTTGTACTTCTATTAACTTGCGAGGATTCCATGTCAAGTCTTGAAAGGGGCTTCCTATTCCTGCTAAAAAAAAAGGACATCTGTCATCCTGTGTTCGATTTCCCGAGAACCATTTATACACCGAGTGGATTTCATAATAATTTTCTACTTTCAATTTTTTTTTAAATTTGATTGTCTCTTTTATAATGGGCCACCTGAGATTGCAATTTTTCCAACCAGTCCATCTCCTAGTCTGCCTTTAATATTGAATAATTTGCTGCCTTTAATATTGAATAATTTCAAATATTGAAATTTTGCAGTTCCTTAGTTGATTGTGCAATGGCGAGAAGTATCAGGGGCTGGCTGGCAACTTTTAGCCTGGGGGCAAGTCCAGAGCACTGGCCCATAAACAATGGATCATCCTTAAATAGAGATTGCTAGATATTGCGAGCAGACTGACCGGCACAATTGAACAATGAGTGTCCTAATCAATTACGTGCAACACAGCGCCAGGCTTCCGGTAACTTCCAGAGAGATGGCGCTCACATGTGACGTCATCGCTTCGGGTCCGTAGCCATGGACACTGCTGTACACAGATGTAAAAAACAATAATACTGTGACAGATTGGTAAGAGTCTAAGTGCGTCAACTAGGAAAATCCTCTCTTATGGCATTACATATTCAATATCCCCCACCAGACCAACTCTGTGGGATCAACAGCATATAAATGCATCTAATCGGATACAGTTAATACCGCTATATCAAACATTACAAAGAAAAGCAAATAAATACATGTATAATCGACATAAATTAGATTATTAAGTATGTCACTATCTTAAGTATGCTATCCCATAATACAGAATGTCACCAGATATCCTATTGCTTCAATATTACTATATTAGTGTCAATATTTTCATGAAGGCACATATAGTAGTTTTTATATCTGTCAAACATTCGCAATAATCAAAAAAATAAAAAAAAAATATTCACAGTTATAAAAAAAAAAAAGAATCTACAATTGTCTAAAGATCTGCAATAATCCACATCCATTTACAATCAGAGTGTAAAAATAATATTTTACATTTGTATATGTTTTATAGAAATCTATGCTCAAGTTGTTTACAAAAAACATTTACAGGAAACAGTATCCGATTAGATGCATTTATATGCTGTTGATCCCATAGAGTTGGTCTGGTGGGGGATATTGAACATGTAGTGCTATAAGAGAGGATTTTCCTAGTTGACGCACTTAAGCTGGCCACACACTAGACCAACTTACATCCAAGCATCCAACTAGTTGATTGGTTGGAATGAAAATCTGGTAAGGTATAAAAGCAAATGACAATCAGCAATTTGCTGCCAAATGCTGGAAAATGGACAAAAACTGTTGTTTGAACAAATTGTTTAGAGCAAACATTTAACAAACTTGTCTGACAACCATTTTCATCTGTTTTCTGGCATTTAAGAGCAAATTGCTGATCATCACTTACTCCCATACGTTACCAGATTTTCATTCCAACCAATCAACTAGTTGGATGGTTGGATGAAAGTTGGTCTAGTGTGTGGCCAGCTTAAGACTCTTACCGAACAGTCACAGTATTACTGTTTTTTATATCTGTGTACAGCGGTCTCCATGGCTATGGACCCGGGCCGATTACATCACATGTGAGCGCCATCTCTCTGGAAGTTACCAGAAGCCTGGCGCTGTGTTGTACGTGGTGTGGTGGAGGTGCTATAAAGTAATTCAGTTTGTTTATTGTATTTTTGTACCTTGAAAATGGAGTAAATAACTCCAAAACGTTGGAGCATATTAACCTGCCTGTGACTACATTATTTTGTACCTGAGTGCATATTATGGGTGATACATGTGTTTAGGTGGATCATTTACTTCTTTATTATATGATGGCAGTCTTGACAAAGGTCCTCTGGGATCGAAACATCAACTAAGTGACTTTTTTCACCCATGTGACCGGTTGGGAATAAAAAACAAAGTATACGACCTTGGTGAGTGCCCTCTGTTCCTGGCTTATAAGGACAATTTTTGGATATATATATATATATATATATATATATATATATATATATATAGTATGTATATATATATATATATATATATATGTAGTATATTTATTTACTTATTTATCATCAAACCCATTCAGTTGAAAAAGTGATATAACCAGTGCCATTGGGAAAGTACATTAATAATACTGGTGTTTTTCATCTGTCTCAAATAAGCCTCTATTGTATTTTTATTTGTATGTGTATTTGCGCTTAGTATAATAGATATATTACATCACATGTTAAGCTATGATTCCTCTTTTTATTTTTATAGTGGAGCATACATAAGGAGAGTTGATATTGTTCTCATATTTGGACTATAGAAATGTAAACTGTTGATAATCATCCCAAGACTGGTTTAGATAAGCACTTTATTTGTTATTTGGTAAAGGACCACCTGATACATTTTATGGGCCTGATTCAGAGCTGGACGCTGCTGCGTCCGCCCTAGTGTTTGTTGCTGGGGTCATGGCTTTGATAATATGCAAATGCTAGTCTCTGCCTTCCCCTTCTGCAGTAGCCTGTGTCTGAATGAGCTAGTCCTGATACACCAACTTTCAGCTGAGACACCTACAACACCCCCATAACACGCCCATGAGATGAACCTTTTTTACATTAACTTCAGGCCACCTCCCAGTCACCACCCAAGAACGCCCATCACTTTGGCGCACCATATCTGATACCATCTGTCCCGATCACAACAGTGTCTTTGTGCATTCACTGTGTGTAACGCATGTACCTTAGGGGTTTACAGGACCTTTGCACATGCACAGTTGCAAATAATCGCTCAACTATGTGTCATCAGCATTGCGTATGAATTGCGTGACCTCTGATACAGGCCCTGTGTGTTTTTTATGTCACATTGGTGTTTATTTATGAAGTTATTGCACTAGGAGACGTTCTTTATTTATTTCTTGTGATATATATATATATATATGTAAATTATGTATATACAGTATATCTATATCTAAATTGAATGGTAAACTGAGGAGCGCTTAATATTCACAAATTCAATCCCCTTTGGTGATACAATATTGATATAAATATATATAGATTATGAGTCAATGGAAGATGAGAGTTGACACACAAACCACTTTAATCATTCCAAAACACTTTATTAAAATTCAAAAGATACATAAAACTTTTCTTATTAACATATAACCTGTTATTATCCCAATTATAAGGAACAGGATTATTTAACAAATTATTGTGAATATTAAGCGTTCCACGTGTTACCATTTAAATTATGTCATTTTCTGAGACATAGAGAGGTCTAATTTGAGGATTTCTGCTTGGAATACACCAATATATACTACTGGATAAATGATTATACTATTGTTGCTGTCTTAGCGCATAATTGGTAATTGTTAATATAGACAGTATCTATATCTATTTCCACACTCACATACACAGTATACAGCTACAGTATATTGTAGACACCTACAATATAATTACAATGCGTGGTTTACACAAACAGTTTCCATTGATTATCAGGCTGAAATGGGAATGCAACAAGTTATTTTTCCTGTGAAAAAAAACTATATACAGTAGAAAGATAAATGTACATGTAAAATAGTTTTTCTTATGTGTCAACAATATGTAGTCAAAAGTAAAAGACTCAATAGAATAATTTTAAAATGTTATATATTACTCATTATAGTCTTCCTGGTACACATGAAATCAGGGGACCACTAACCTACAATCAGCAGCCCTACAGTCAGCAGAAAAGAAGAAGGGTGACAGAAGACAGACAAAAATTTTGAAGAAGAATGACTTTAGCCCAGCAGTACAGGTTGAATCTCCCATATCCAAATATTCCAAAATACGGAATATTCCAAAATACGGAATAATTTTGGCATGACTGAGATAATAAAACCTTTGATTTTTGATGTTTCAATGTACACAAACTTTGTCTAAGGCACAAATTATTAAAAATATGGTATAAAATTACTTTCAGTCTGTGTGTATAGGGTGTAAATGAAACAAATGTATTTCATGTATGTACACAAACTTTGCTTGAGCCACATAATTATTGAAAATATTGTATAAAATGAGCTGCAGGCTGTGTGCATAAGGTGTATATAACACATAAATGCATTCTGTGTATATATTGGATCCCATTCCCAAGATATTTCATTATGATATGCAATTATTACAAAATACGGAATATTCAGTTATCCAAAATACCCCTGGTCTCAAGCATTTTGGATATGGGAGACTCAACCTGTACATGTATAAAGTAGGGGTGAGCGGGTTCGGATTTCTGAAATCCGAACCCCCCCGAGCCCCCCCGATCCGAGTCCGATCCGAATCAGGCTCGACTTTTCCCGCCTGACTCGGATCTGAAATCGAGGCAAAACGTCATCATCCCGCCTTCCGAGTCTCGCGGGTTTTGGATCCTATATAAGGTACCCACGTCGGCGCCATTTTCTCACTCGGCTGTGGACAGTGAAGAGGGAGGGTGGGAGTTAGGGCTGTGTAGTGTAGTGTAGTGTAGTGCTGCTGTTGTCCACTACTTCAAAGTCCATAGGGGCTGGCTGTGTTGTGCTGTGCTGCTGTTGTTAATAGGGGCTGTGTCCACTACTTCAAAGTCCATAGGGGCTGGCTGGACTGTGTTGTGCAGTCAGTTCTCCATAGGGGCTGTGTCCACTCCAAAGTCCTGTGCAGTGTCCCAGTCCTAAAGAGGTGCTGTAGTGTTGTCCAGGGGGTGCTCTGTCCATCAGGGGTGCTCCCCCCAAGTGCTAAAAAAATAATATATTTTCTGTGTTTGTGAATTGTGTGTGCAGTAGCCGCACGGGCATCAACAAAGTAGTGCCAAGCATGCGCCTGTGTCATAAGTAAAGGGCCGGCTGGCTTGACCGTTAAAGGGTGCTGTAACCCCCGAAAGTACACTCCAGTCCAAACCAAAAAAAAATTATTTTCTGTGTGTGTTTGTGAATTGTGTGCGCAGTAGCCGCACGTGCATCAACAAAGTAGTGCCAAGCGTGCGCCTGTGTCATAAGTAAAGGGCCGGCTGGCTTGACCGTTAAAGGGTGCTGTAACCCCCGAAAGTACACTCCAGTCCAAACCAAAAAAAAATTATTTTCTGTGTTTGTGAATTGTGTGCGCAGTAGCCGCACGTGCATCAACAAAGTAGTGCCAAGCGTGCGCCTGTGTCATAAGTAAAGGGCCGGCTGGCTTGACCGTTAAGGGTGCTGTAACCCCCGAAAGTACACTCCAGTCCAAACCAAAAAAAAAATTATTTTCTGTGTTTGTGAATTGTGTGCGCAGTAGCCGCACGTGCATCAACAAAGTAGTGCCAAGCGTGCGCCTGTGTCATAAGTAAAGGGCCGGCTGGCTTGACCGTTAAGGGTGCTGTAACCCCCGAAAGTACACTCCAGTCCAAACCAAAAAAAAAATTATTTTCTGTGTTTGTGAATTGTGTGCGCAGTAGCCGCACGTGCATCAACAAAGTAGTGCCAAGCGTGCGCCTGTGTCATAAGTAAAGGGCCGGCTGGCTTGACCGTTAAAGGGTGCTGTAACCCCCAAAGTACACTCCAGTCCAAACCAAAAAAAAATTTATTTTCTGTGTTTGTGAATTGTGCGCGCAGTAGCCGCACGTGCATCAACAAAGTAGTGCCAAGCTTGCGCCTGTGTCATAAGTAAAGGGCCGGCTGGCTTGACCGTTAAAGGGTGCTGTAACCCCCGAAAGTACACTCCAGTCCAAACCAAAAAAAAAATTATTTTCTGTGTTTGTGAATTGTGTGCGCAGTAGCCGCACGTGCATCAACAAAGTAGTGCCAAGCGTGCGCCTGTGTCATAAGTAAAGGGCCGGCTGGCTTGACCGTTAAAGGGTGCTGTAACCCCCAAAGTACACTCCTGTCCAAACCGAAAAAAAATTATTTTCTGTGTTTGTGAATTGTGTGCGCAGTAGCCGCACGTGCATCAACAAAGTAGTGCCAAGTGTGCGCCTGTGTCATAAGTAAAGGGCCGGCTGGCTTGACCGTTAAAGGGTGCTGTAACCCCCGAAAGTACACTCCAGTCCAAACCAAAAAAAAAATTATTTTCTGTGTTTGTGAATTGTGTGCGCAGTAGCCGCACGTGCATCAACAAAGTAGTGCCAAGCGTGCGCCTGTGTCATAAGTAAAGGGCCGGCTGGCTTGACCGTTAAAGGGTGCTGTAACCCCCAAAGTACACTCCTGTCCAAACCGAAAAAAAATTATTTTCTGTGTTTGTGAATTGTGTGCGCAGTAGCCGCACGTGCATCAACAAAGTAGTGCCAAGTGTGCGCCTGTGTCATAAGTAAAGGGCCGGCTGGCTTGACCGTTAAAGGGTGCTGTAACCCCCGAAAGTACACTCCAGTCCAAACCAAAAAAAAAAAATATTTTCTGTGTTTGTGAATTGTGTGCGCAGTAGCCGCACGTGCATCAACAAAGTAGTGCCAAGCGTGCGCCTGTGTCATAAGTAAAGGGCCGGCTGGCTTGACCGTTAAAGGGTTCTGTAACCCCCAAAGTACACTCCAAACCAAAAAAATATATATTTTCTGTGTTTGTGACTTGTGTGCACTGTGGCTGCACGTGCATCAACAAAGGAGCAGCGCCAAGCGTGCACCTGTGTCCCATAAGTAAAGAGCCGGCTGGCTCATTTCTTAAAGGGTGGTGTAACCCACAAAGTGCACTACTCTCCAGCAAAAATAAAAAAATATTTTCTGTGTTTGTGTGCGCTTTAGCCGCACGTATATATATCAATATAACATAAATGTTGGACCAAACTTTCTCTGATAAAAATAAAATAGGGAAAGATCAAGAACCACTTCCTACTAGTGCTGTTGCTGCTGCTGGGAGTTGTTCATCATCCCAGAGAGGAAGTAGGAACATCACTACTTTTACTAAACAATTGACCCTCCAACAGTCCCTAGCGATGAGGATGAAGTACGACAGCAGTCATCCTGAAGCAAAACGTATAACTGAGGCCTTGACTGCTATGTTGGTGTTAGACGTGCGTTCGGTATCCAACATTAGTGCAGTGGGATTTAGACAATTGATGGAGGTAGTGTGTCCTCGGTTCCAAATCCCGTCTAGATTCCACCTGCATCCTCAAAGCAGCAGCGACAAGCGTGCGTCTGTCTGTTAAAGGGTGGTGACACCCTCAAAGTGTGCTACACAAACAATTAAAATATTGTTCTTTTTTTTTCTGTCTTTGTGAAATGTGTGGGCTGTAGCCGCACCTGCATCCTTAAAGCAGCAGCGACAAGCGTGCGTCTGTCTGTTAAAGGGTGGTGACACTCTCAAAGTGTGCTACACAAACAATTAAAATATTCTTCTTTTTTCTGTCTTTGTGAATTGTGTGGGCTGTAGCCGCACCTGCATCCTTAAAGCAGCAGCGACAAGCGTGCGTCTGTCTGTTAAAGGGTGGTGACACCCTCAAAGTGTGCTACACAAAGAATAAAAATATTCTTCTTCTTTTTTCTGTCTTTGTGAATTGTGTGGGCTGTAGCCGCACTTGCATCCTCAAAGCAGCAGCGACAAGTGTGCGTCTGTCTGTTAGAGGGTGGTGTAACCCTCAAAGTGTGCTCCACAAACAATAAAAATATTCTTTTTTTTTTTCTGTCTTTGTGAATTGTGTGGGCTGTAGCCGCACTTGAATCCTCAAAGCAGCAGCGACAAGCGTGCGTCTGTCTGTTAAAGGATTACATCGGTGACAGCATCCAAGTAGGCATGTCAGACAGTCCGTACCTGTACTGGCAGGAAAAAGAAGCAATTTGGAGGTCCCTGTACAAACTGGCTCTATTTTACCTGAGTTGCCCCCCCTCCAGTGTGTACTCCGAAAGAGTGTTTAGTGCAGCCGGGAACCTTGTTAGCGAAAGGCGTAGGAGGTTGCTTCCACAAAATGTGGAGAAGATGATGTTCATAAAATGAATGATCAACTCTTCCAGGGAGACCAGCCTCCAGAACGTACAGAGGGACCTGTGGTTCCAGCAGGGACGAATTAATACTCTGTGAGGATGAGGATGTACATAACACTGAAGAGGGTGAGGAATCTGTGGATGAGGAGGATGAGGACGACTTCTTGCCTCCGTAGAGCCAGTTTGTGCAGGGACAGATTAATTGCCAGCTTGTTTTGTGGGGGCCCAAACGAACCAATCATTTCAGCCACAGTTGTGTGGCAGACCCTGGCGCTGAAATGATTGGTTTGTTAAAGTGTGCATGTCCTGTTTATACAACATAAGGGTGGGTGGGAGGGCCCAAGGACAATTCCATCTTGCACCTCTTTTTTTTCTTTGCATTATGTACAGTTTGGGGCCTAGTTTTTCAATGCCATCCTGTCTGCCACTGCAGTTTCACGCCTAGATGGGTCACGTGTTTGTGCCGCCCACTCGTGTCGCTTAGCATAGTCATCCAGCTACCTCGGTGCAACCTTTTGGACATAAAAACACTATTGTGAGGTGTGAGGTATTCAGAATAGACTGGAAATGAGTGGAAATTAAGGTTATTGAGGTTAATAATAGCATAGGAGCGGAAAAACCTACAAATTCTGTGATTTTAGCTGTTTTTATGCTTTTTTTCAAAAAAATACAGATCCAAAACACAAAACCCAGAACCCAAAACACGGAAGGGTGGTTTTGGCAAAACCAATCCAGATCCAAAACACGAAGAAAGATCCAGATCCAAAACCAAAACACAAAACACGAAAAGTGGCCGGTGCACACCCCTAGTATAAAGCAATGCAATGGCATAACACTATTCATCTAACTCGGCAGCTTTTAAGGAATGTTGGAGAAAAAGCAAAATGTTTTACTTTGTTTAATTTAAGAAGTATATCCAGGCGAGAGGCACATAAAATGTACAGTGCCTGATTTAGATTTAAACATAAAAATGTGACTTTTGCGTACACCTCAAAGTCCTTCATGTTACATTTCCATTTCAGTCACACATACAGTATAATAAGATATGTGCAACTTTACGTCCAGCATATTATAGACAGCTCTTTTTTTTTCTAAGAAAAAAGCTACCTACAGTAGACTCATAAAAAAGGTACCGGTACTCACTTAAAGTTACAAGTTGATATCAGTTTCATAGTAGCTTCCATACTCCTAACAAGTCTTCTGATGTTTATTTTATTAGTTTCTAAAATTATTTTACTGTTGAAAACTGTCAAAAAGTGGTGGCTTTAAAAACTGCATTTTAGTTAAGAAACCATTTTAAGTTTTAATTAGTTTTAAAGATTTCAGTAAATGTAAAGAAAAATTAGAAGCGTAAACATAAAAAATTATCAATGCTAATTCTTGAAAAATCTCAGAGTGCCGCTGTCTATTTACCAATTTATATATACCGGTATAACCACAATCCTGCACTCCTGGTTTTAGCTGAATATTCACCTGTGTGCTCTTGCTATACAATTCACGGATACATCTTGCTAGTATTGCGATATGAATTCCTATTTAACCTTTATACCATAATGTCGCTATTTAGCGTTGTAAGTCGCACAAGAAATAATTGCTTTCCAGACTTTGATTGTGGTTCCAAAGCACAAAAATATATTATTCACCAAAAAACATATAGTTACACACTGTGATCTAAATACAATTAGCGCAAACAAATGATACAATCACAAGGTACAGTCGATACATACGCATGCGCTCTGGATCCAGATTTCCCGGCATCAACTATGAAACTTCCGTCAACAGAAAAGAAAGATGACTAACTACCAGATCCAGGGTGCTTGCATATAAACCCTTGCAGAGATAGGCAATACAATAGAACAAGTTGGCATAATCCCATTGGTTCTTCCTCCTGGTTCTTCTGTTATGATGAAGTTCATAGGTCAGTTTGTATTGTAATAGTTCAGCCTCCAACAGCTCTTTGTATTTGTTTTCCCGCCGAAGAACAAGTCTAAACTGGCTAATAAACATTACATTACAGAGTACATTTCAATGCCTATCTCTCTATGATCCATAATTTGCAGACGCATGTTGCGATCTCCTTGCCGATGGAACCGGAAATCTGCAAATAAACAGTGGTTTAGAATAGCACCAAACATGGTCTACTTATCATGTACTAAACCTTGATATCAAAATACGTGCATTTCACATTAGATTTGATAACATATAAAACCTTTAATATTAACCTTAATGCTAGGGAACCTTTTTGTGTAAGTATGCAATGTGTCATTGTGGGGATATTAAGAAAAGACGCTAGTGTGCGTTGTGTGTCTATGTGTTTGTGGAGTACACCATGGTACGTGCTTTGCGGGGTTGTTCATATTATATGTAGCAATAAATGTACGTATTTGTATAATGAGGACTTTTAACCTGGGGCAGTGGCAGATGCATGACGCTAATAATCATAACAGCGCCATACATGGGGTATCTTACAGTCACTATGTGTTGTGTTTTATGTGTGCTGTGCATCTTATATATTATATGTATGATTTAATGTGCATATGGGGTATGGTGGGACTTTAAACAATATGCGATAGCAATGTAGTCACACGATGCTAATAATAGCATATGAGCATTGCACATAATGGTTTCATGCTGACTACGCAAGATGGCGGCATCAGGGGCAACATAAAATGGCGTCGTGCAGATTCTAATTTTACAATTTAGGTCTCAGCCAATCATCCGGCTTCGACAGGGACTAGAAGGAAGCAAGGCACTTACAAGATTTTTAAATGAACTTATTGATGTAAAAAGGAATACTTGCACTGATACATCTTAATCCGGAATCAGTATGATTTACGCATGGCCGGCGGTTCAAATCCCAACAGTGGAAGCCCAGCAGTTGTGAAGATCCCGAACGTAAAAAGGTAAGTATTAATTAACCTATTCTACCCCCTAACCCTCCCTTAGGGGTGCCTAACCCTAACACCCCTCTAAGTGCCTAACCCTAACCCCACCTTCCCCGCAGCCTAACCCTAAGTCTCCCAGGGGGGGCGCCTATCCCTAACCTCCCCCTGGGGGTGCCTAACTCTAACCCCCCCTTCCCCTAGCCTAACCCTAACCCTTCCAAGGGGGGGGTTTCTAACCCTAAGTCCCCCCCCAGGAGCCCCTAACCTAAACCTCCCCCCTCGCAGCTGTCCGTGCCCTGCACCTGGCTTACCTTTGATCGGTGTGCTGGGTGTCGGGCTCCTGGCATAGGTCTAATGACAGGCATCGGGATTTCGACGCCTGTCATTAGTACCTTGCCGGGATTGGACAGTCGGGAATCTGGCAGTCGGGATTTCATCCATCGGCTTCCCGACTGCTTCCCCTTAATCCCCATGTGAGGTAGTTTCAGGACCTCCAAGGACCCCGTCATCAGGACTGAGGTGATGCAGTGTAAACAACCTGAATCAAGCATGAAGATTTTCATGCTTGATTCAGGTTGTTCACACTGCATCTCATCAGTCCTGATGACGGGGTCCTTGGAGGCCCTGAAACGTTGACCTCACATGGGGATTAAGATGTATCAGTGCAAGTATGCCTTTTTACATAAATAAGTTCATTTAAAAATTGTGTAAGTACCTTGCTTCTCTTTAGTCACAATACTAGCAAGATGTATCTGTATATATATATAACATTATAGTAGGACCGGCACTCCTCCAAACCAAATCAGCTACCCGGGAGCACTTCCAAAGGACAAGGTAATATACAGGATAGCGGCAGCACTCCAAAGGAATTTTTTCGTACAGCGATCAGCAATACAAATAGCTTATTAAACCATTTGTATTGCTGATTGCTGTGTCAAAAAGTTCCTTTGGAGTGCTGCTGCTGTCCTGTATATATATATATATATATACTGTGTATGTATATATATGTATATACTGTACATATATATATATATATATATATATATATATATGAGCAGAATATATGCGGTACTCAGAGGCTTTAATAAGACATATGACAAAAGTCTTACTGTGGTCAAGAAGACTTGTGTCATGTGTTTTATTGAAGCCTCTGATCACCACATATATATTCTGCTCCTTTATTATAGCATTACTACTTTGATATGCTGATGCTGGCAATGGGGTAAAGTTGTTATTGACATTAAGGAGTGCCAGACTTTTGGATTGTATATATATTGTCATGACCAGAGTTGTTGTACCTGGAGAGTCGCGGTCTCTGCCTGTGCAGGTGCTTTGGCGTGGCCCTACTGGTGGGGGTGCTGGTGCCTGGAGGTTGGCACGAGGTGCGCGTGGATGTCTGAGGGGTACAAGCCATGTGGTGACAGGTAAGACTGGCAGCGCTGCCATGCTGGGGATTGCTGGGTGCCGCCATCTTGGTTTTGGGCATGAGCCCTGAATGGGCCAATCAGGTTGGAGCATCTTGTGTTTACTCTCAACAGCCCATCATGCACTTTCCCATGGTACATAAGGGTGTTCAGCACACCCTCTAGTTGTCAGTGCAACATATACACAGCACAAGCTGTGTGAGAGTTCTCTGTGTTCCTTAGCTCAGTGTGATATTTGTAGTCCCAGCAGTGCTCCATTTCCTGCTCTGTCTCCATCACAGGCTGTTCCCGGATACCCGCATCTACCCTGCTATACCCCAATACTCACCCCATGTCACGCCCGGCTCTGAGAGGCAGCCTGTATCGTGCTACTTACCTCTCCGGATGCTCTGGCGCGGGTTGTTCGGTGGCGGTGCGGGTCCCTGGAGAACGGCGCTGGCTGCTGTAGGATGCCGGATGTGGAAGGCATCTGTCTGGAGGCAGGAGAGAGGGGGTGAGTCGGGCAGCGCTGCCGCACTGTAGTTCTCTGGGCGTGGCCATCTTGGATCAGGGGTCAGATGCCTGGGTTGGCCAATCAGGGGGAGCCTGGTTCTGTGTGCTAGCAGCCAATCCTGCACTACCTGTGAGTACAAAAGGGCTGTCCAGAGACCCTTTGGTTGCCAGTGCAACGTTTCCACAGTGTATGCTGTGAGCTAGTTACCTGTGCTCCCTTTCCTTACATGCCACAGTTCCAGAGTATCCTTGCCCGTCACCACTCTGCCTGGTACCGGTCAGCTTCAAACCACAGTCCATCTCCTGATTCGCACCTCCTGCTCGACCCGTCAGATCCGGATTGCGTTTAGTGAGCATCTCCACAAGCTGTATCTCAGCTTACGTGTCATCTTGTCATCCCGCCTTTACGTCTCCTTCATGAGTCACACCCCACTGAGACCGGCTGCATTCCAGTACCAGACAGCGTCCCATCAACCACCTTCCGACTCCACCTGGGTTCAAGCCCACCCCCAGCCATGACAGTTTGCACTGGCCAAATGGATTCGGCCAGTGGATCGGATTTGAGGGCCAACCTGCTCCAGGGTATCGCAAGCCGCTTAGAGGGACTGGAGGCTTCACAGCGACAAATGGCCCAGTTCTTACAGGAAATGTCCATCCGTCAGGACACTCTGCTGGCTTCCCTAGTCACAGTCAATATGCCTGCCGTCACAAACCAGGCGCCAACTCCAGCTGTTCCTGCTCTCTCCATGCCATCCCGTCTGCATCTCCCGTCACCCAATAAAGTTGACGGGAATCCTAAATTGTGCCATGGGTTCCTTAATCAATACGATGTCCACTTCATGCTACAGCCTACGAACTTTCCATCACCCAAGTCCAAAGTGGCCTATATCATGTCCCTTTTGTCCGGCACTGCTCTGGATTGGGTTTCACCACTTTGGAAGAGGACTGACCCCTTGTTGGATAACTACTCCGAGTTTCTGACATCTTTCTGGAGGATTTATGACGAACCCGGAAGAACTACCTCGGCAGATGCCGAAATCCTGCGTCTCTGTCAAGGCAATCATCCGTTCAGTCAGTATATCATCCAATTCCAGACATTGGCATCGGAGCTTAAATGGAACGAGGAGGCTTTGATCTCTGCCTTCTGGAGTGGGCTGTCTGACCGTATAAAAGATGATCTTGCCACTCGAGATCTTCCCACCACTCTCAACGATCTATCTTCTCTCTGCAACAAAGTACCGAGAATGACAAGGCAAGAAAACCAAGGGAGATCAGTTCAGGTTCCGGCCTACTAACTCTTCAGCTGCTCAGCCACCTGAAACATTAGGCGACGAACCTATGCAGATTAACCGGGCCTGCCTCTCGGTTGAGGAACGACAAAGGTGCCGCCAGGAGAACCTCTGTATGTATTACGGAGAGACTGGGCATCTGGTTGCTACTTGCCCTCGTCGCCCTTCGGGAAACTTCCGCTCCTAACCGGCACCGGAGACACCAGGTTGGAGTTATGTCCTCATCTCCAGTTAAAACTGACTCTATCTTGTCCATTATTCTGGAACTTTTACATTGTCCTAAAGATATTCTTTCTCTCCTTGATTCAGGGGCAGCCGAGAATTTTATTACCGCTGAAGTCAGATTCCTGTTTTCCCCCTCAAGCATACAGTCATCTTGTCCGCAGTAGACAAATTTCCAATGGCGTGGTATCTCTACGTACGCAAGCCGTGAAGATTCGAGTGGGGGCTCTCCATATGGAAGAAATTCAATTTATAGTTATTCCCAAGGCCTCCCATGAAGTCATTCTTGGATATCCCTGGTTACGTCAACCATATTTTTCCCCTTCACGGTCTTCCAACCGAAATTATCTCCGACCGGGGGGTGCAGTTTGTAGCGAGCTTTTGGAGAGCTCTCTGATCTGTCTTCCGGGTCAAGTTGAATTTCTCTACGGCCTACCATCCTCAGTCCAACGGATCTACGGAAAGGGTAAATCAAGACCTCAAGACCTTCTTACGGATCCATATGTCCTCATCCCTAGACAATTGGGCAGAAACCCTACCCTGGGCAGAATTTGCTCATAATAGTTCTTACCATTCTTCTACAGGTCTAACCCCATTTTTCACAGCTTTTGGTCTACATCCCAGGGTACCAGAATTCAAGTACCAGCAGTAACCTCTACTTTACAAAAATTCTCACAAATTTGGACTCAAGTCTATGCCTATTTACGGAAAACCTCAGATCGGTACAAAATAGGGGCCGACAAGAAGAGAAGAGTGGTG
This sequence comes from Taudactylus pleione, assembly GCA_031769625.1. Taxonomy (NCBI): domain Eukaryota; kingdom Metazoa; phylum Chordata; class Amphibia; order Anura; family Myobatrachidae; genus Taudactylus; species Taudactylus pleione. Next base: position 26,860,374 of record JAUIMM010000040.1, on the reverse strand, counting down.
CCCAAACTGAAAGGGCAATCTAGTATGGCTGTCCACCCGAAATCTTCGTCTCAAGGTTCCATCGATGAAGTTTGCCCCTCGCTTCATTGGCCCATTTCCCATCGTACAAGTAATTAACCCAGTGGCTTACAGATTAAAACTTCCATCCTACCTCAGAATACCCAGCTCCTTCCACATCTCTCTATTAGAACCTCTGATACTCAACCGCTTCCGCAAAGTCCTACCACGTTCACCCAAAGTTATTACCGAGAAGGGTGTAGAGTTTGAAGTCAAGCAAATATTGGACTCTCGTGTTCGCTACGGTCAACTCCAGTACTTACTAGATTGAAGAGGCTATGGTCCTGAGGAATGATGCTGGGTAGAAGCGAAGGATGCTCATGCTCCACGATAAGTTTCACTCTGAGCATCCTGAGAAGCCCAAAGTGTCCTGAGGCCACCCATAAAGGAGTGGGTACTGTCACGACCGGCTCTGAGAGGCAGCCTGGATTGCGCTACTTTCCTCTCTGGATGCTCTGGCGCGGGTCGTCCGGTGGCAGTGTGGGTCCCTGGAGAACGGCGCTGGCTGCTGTAAGATGCCAGAGGTGGAAGGCATCTGTCTGGAGGCAGGAGAGAGGGGGTGAGTCGGGCAGCGCTGCCGCGCTGTAGTTCTCTGGGCATGGCATCATGGATCAGGGGTCAGGTGCCTGGGTTGGCCAATCAGGGGGGAGCCTGGTTCTGTGTGCTAGCAGCCAATCCTGCACTACCTGTAAGTACAAAAGGGCTGTCCAGAGACCCTTTGGTTGCCAGTGCAAAGTTTACACAGTGTATGCTGTGAGCTAGTTTCCTGTGCTCCCTTACCTTACGTGCCACAGTTCCAAAGTATCCTTGCCCGTCACCACTCTGCCTGGTACCGGTCAGCTTCTAAGTACAGTCTATCTCCTGATTCGCATCTCCTGCTCAACCCGTCAGATCCGGATTGCGTTCAGTGAGCATCTCCACAAGCTGTATCTCACCTTACATGTCATCCCGCCTTCACATCTCCTCCATGAGTCACACCCCACTGAGACCGGCTGCGTTCCAGTACCAGACAGCATCCCCTCAACCACCTTCAAACTCCAACTGGACATGGGTTCAAGCCCATGTCCAGTCGTGACACCCCACAGTTTGTGAACTCTCCAGCTCTCCGGACTCAGAACCCACTCCATAAATTCAGACCTTTGTTCTTCAGTCACACCTCCATTGGACTTCTGTTTTCTCTGTCTGACACCTGTTTCCAGCCTCACTAATTAGACTTTTTTTCCCTGCCTGACACTTGTTTCCAGCCTCATTAATTGAGCTTTGTTTTCATGCCAGACATTTGTTTTCAGCCACACATCACTTTGACTTGTTTATTTTCTGCCAGTTTATATATCTATCACCATTTCATGAATTATATTAAACCTGCTGCATTTCAATACTGCAAACCTGTTCCAGTTTATTCTCCTGCATCCACCCCATTCAAAAAATAATCCAAACCTGACACACACTCACACACACACACACACATATATATATATATATATATATATATACGGCCTCCCCTGTCACCCACTGAACTGTCACCCCCTGACACCCACTGCTTCCCCTGTTAACCACTGCCTCAACCTGTAAAACTCTGCCTCTCCATGTCACCCCTTGCCTCCCCCTGAAATACACTTCCTCCCCCTGATGCCCACTGCCTCCCCCTGTCATCAACTGCCTCCCCTGTTACCAACTACCTCCCCCTGTCACCGACTGCCTCCCCAGTCACCAACTGCCTCCCCCTGAAACACACTGCCTCCCCCTGACACACACTGCCTCCATCTGTTGCCAACTGCCTCCGTCTGTTGCCAACTGCCTCCCCCTGTCACCCACTACCTCCCCCTGTCACCCACTACCTCATTCTGTCACCCCCTGCCTCTCCTTGTCACTCACTACCTCTCCCTGTCACCCACTGCCTCCACAGTCACCCACTGCCTCTCCCTATAACCCACTGCATCACCCTCTACATCTCCCTGTCACCCACTACGTCTCCCTATAACCCTCTGCCTCTCCCTATTACCCAATGCATCTCCATCAAATTATACCTCTCCCTGTCACCCTCTACTTCTCCCTATCACCTACTGCCTTTCTGTCACCCTCTACACCTCATTGCTTCCCTCTATCTTTCACTGTCACCCTCTATCTTTTACCATCTACGGTTCCCTGTCACTCACTGCCTCTCCATCACCACTGCCTCTCTATGACCCTCTATTTCTTTATGTAACCACTGCCTCTTCCTGTCACCATTTTGCTCTCCCTGTCACCCACTGTTTCTACCTGTTACCCTCTATCTCCCTTTGTCACACACTTCCTCTCCCTGACATCCACTGCCTCTTCCTGTCACTGACTGCCTCTCCCTGTCACCCACTGCATCACCATCTGCCTCTCAGTGTCACCCACTGCATCACCATCTGCCTCTCCTTGTCACCCACTGCATCACCATCTGCCTCTCCCTGTCACCCTCAATCTCTTCTTGTCACTCATTACCTCTCTTGTCACCCACTGTCTCTTCCAGTCATCCACTGCCTCTTCATCACCCTAACTCTCCCTGTCATCCTCTACCTCTCTATCACCCACTGGCTCTATGTCACCCTGTCTCTCACTATACCACTCACTAACTCTCCCTGTCGCCCACTACTTTGCCTTGTCACCCAATGCCTCTCCATGTCACACTTTACCCCTCCCTGTCTCCCATTGTCTCTAACTGTCAACCTTTATCTCACTCTGTCACCTACTTCCTCCCCTGAATGCCACTGCACCCCCCTGACAAACACTGCATCACACTCTTCCTCTCACTGTCAGCCTCTACCTCTCTCTGCCACCCACTGCCTCTCTCACCAACTGCATTTCTGTCACCCACTGCCTATCTGTCACCTTCTACTTCTCCCTGCCACCCACTGCCCCTCCCCAGTCACCCACTGCTTCTTCATGACATCCACTGCCTCCTCTGTCACCCTCTGGCTCCCACTGTTACCATCTACCTTCCCCTGTCAACCATTGCCTCTTCTTGTCACCCACTGCCTCTCTCTGTCACCAACTGCATTACACTTTGCCTCTCCCTGTCACCTTCACTCTCTCCTTGTTACCCACTGCCTCTCACTATCACCCACTACCTCTCTTTTTTCCTCTCCCTGTCACCCTCTACCTCTTCCTGTTACCCACTGCCTCTCCATCTCCCCTCTGCCTCTCTGTCACCATCTACCTCTTCTTGTCACCCTCTTCCTCTCCTTGTCACATCTACTCTCACTGTCACCCTCTCCCTGTCACCCTCTACCTCTACCTGTCACCCACTACCTCTCCATTACCCACTGACTCTCCATCACCCACTACCTTTCCATGTCACCCACTGCCTCTCCTTGTAACCGACTACCTCTCTTTGTTACCCATTGTCTCTCACTGTCATGCTCTATCTCTATCTGTCACCCACTACCTCTCTTTCACCCTCTCCCTGTTACCCTATACCTCTCCATGTCACCCACTGCCTCTCCCTTTCACCCTCTTTCTCCCTATGTGACCCACTTCCTCCCCCTGACATCCACCATCTCTCCCTGTCAGCCACTGCATTACCAGCTGCCTTTACCTATCACCCTCTGCCTCTCCCTGTCACCCACTGCCTATTCAGTCACCCACTGCCTCTTCTTGTTGCCTACTGCCTCTTCATCACTGTCTACCTTTCCTGTCACCCTCTACCTCTGCCTGTCACCCACTGCCTCTTCATGTCACCCTCAACCATTCCATGTAAACCACTGCTTCTCCCTGTCACTCTTTGCCTCTCCCTGTCACCCACTGCCTCTCACTGTTACCCTTTATCTCCCTCTGTCACCCACTTCCTCTCCCTGTCACCCACTGCTTCTCCCTGTCACCCACTGCATCATCCTCTGCCTCTCCCTTTCACCCTCTACATATTCCTGTCACCCACTAAATTTCCAGTCACTCTCTAACTCTCCCTGTCATCCACTATCTCTTCCTCACCATCTACCTCTCCCTATGCATCATCCTCTGCCTCCCCCTTTCACCCTCTACATCTTACTGTCACCCACTACCTCTCCTTCAGCCACTGCCTCTCCATAACCCTCTACCTCTCTCTGCCACCTACTGCCTCTCCCCTGACACACTGCCTCTCCCCTGACACCCACTGCCTCCCCCTGACACCCACTGCCTCCCCCTGTCACCCACTGTCTCCCATTGTAATTTGTTACCATCTATGTTCCCCTGTCATGCACTGCCTCTCCTTGTCACCCTCAACCTCTCCCTGTTATCCACTGCCTCTCCCTGTCACCCACTACCTCTCTTTCACCCTCTCGCTGTCACCCTCTGCTTCTTGCTGTCACCCACTACCTCACTGTCACCCTCTCACTGTGGAATCGGTATGAATTACCGCCACACCTAAGACTGGTGGATGAAATACCGATGCTGGAAGGCCGGCACATGAAGATCCCGACAGAGGTAAGTAAGACCCCTAACCCTCCCCTCCCCCCCTTACCCTAACCCTCCTTTGGGGGTGCCTAACCCTAACCTCCCCCTCTAGTGAATAACCCTAACCCCCCTCCCCACAACCTAAACCTAACCCTCCCGGGGGGGTGCCTACACTTAAGACCCCCTAGGAGTCCCTAAATCTAACCCTCCCCCCAACGCCCGGCTTACGTACATTCGGTATGCCAGGCGTCAGGATTTTGGTGTGGGGCTAATGATAGGTGTCGGGATTTAGATGCCTATCATTAGTCCCATGCTGGGATTTCACTGTCGGGAAGCCGGCGGTCAGCATTTCGACCGCCGGGTTCCTGACTACATCCCTCTCTGTTACCCTCTCCCTGTCACCCACTATCTCTCCATCTCCCAGTGTTTCTCTGTCATTAGTTAGTGCTGCTTACTGACTTTTTTTCAAACACTTTAGTCTACTGTGAGACTGAATTATAATTCTATCATATTCAATTAAATTAGATTTTGATCTGAGGCCATTAAATATATTTTGATTGCAGTTACTACCAATTTTTACTGTAGTTTTGTGTTTTAAAAAAAAAAAATGTATTGTTGACTATCTACGAGTATAGAACAGTCCAGCCCTCTCACTTATATATAATATATGTGCTACACCTTATCTTACATTCTACACAGTGTATATCTATTTTTATTTTTATTAAATATGGAATGTCAAAATATAGCATGGTTAACAGTTTATTTTTTTTAGACAAAGATAAGTATAGATAACATAAGGATTGACTGTCTCTTACAGGCCTTGTACAGTCCATTGAAGGCTTGGAATGGAATACACTGTTGATATGTAGCCACAAAAGCCAATAAGATTCACAGTAGATGTGGTTATAGAGCATGCTATTTTGTACAGCAGGGGTCTTTATGAGGAAAATGGAGTGACAGATTTTGTGGGTCAGCAAAACTTAGATAATCAATTTAAATACCCAATTTGCAGCAAAAGTTTTAATTTGTAGTTTGTACCCAAGTAGTACATGATGTTATGAACAAAGAGAAACTGTATGTGGGAAATCGGGCATTTATGATAATAGCTTGTGACAATAAATTCCTTTGCTGTGCTCAGTCAATTTTATAAACACAACTATTTTTTAACATTAAAAGTGTCCATTGATGTAATAGCTGAGGGGGTGTCAATTCACTTGTCACCCCAGGCAGCAGAAAGAAAGAACAACCATGTTTAGAAGTATACCTGAAAATGCGTGTGTGCATAAAACAACAAACACACACAAAAAAATTTACATATAGAATTTGAATAAATTAAGTTGAGCTTTGGCCCATGAATGGTGTTAATCACTTGCTACTTTCATTGAATTGTAAAAGTCAGCCTAATAGATTTGTTTCCTTCATATTTCATTACATGATTTGCAAGTTTAAGTTAAATATGACATCTCCACTGCACAACTATTTCATTTTGTTTGAAGTGCAAATGAGAGTGTTTTATCCATTATGTAACAGTTATATTTATTTTGCTTAGTTTAGTTTCATTGAAAGTAAAAAAATTATATTTTATTCCTGAATTTATAAAATAAAAGATACAAATGCCAAGGATTTAAGCTGACGCACAGGAAAATAAATACTCTATGATAGAGTCAGTGTGATACTGAAGCTGGGTACACACTTTAGCGACGGATCGGTCAGCAGAACCGTCTGAGTGACCGATTTGTAAGCTATACACACTTACTATTCGGCCGAAGTGTCTGCGCTGACATCACAACAGATCAGGCATTTAACTTTGCACGCCAAGTTGTGATGTCAGTCAGTGGTCCCTGCAGCCAGTGTGTGGACGGTCGGAAGGTTGCCTGTACACACAGCCAGACGTACCAATATATGCCCGATATATTGCCTGTGCTGCAGGGCAGACTAGATATTTCTGTAAATGACATCATTCACAGAAATGAACAAAAAGGAGAATAAAGTAGGGCTATTATCTGGGGCACTCTTAAGTATTGATATTATAAAATTAAAACATAACTTTTACTAACAGCAATAAGAAAATTGAGTACCATATAGTTTATTCAAAAAATCAGATGGTATAAATCCATCATAAAAATCAGACATCATAATGAAATCTAAAGGCGAGTTGTTGATATATTACACAATCAGAAACTGGATATTTGATTGATAATATATATAGATACTGACGTATATTTATATTGCCTGGTCATGTGCAAAAACACTCCCAATTGTACAGTATATTTAAGCTACAGCACCTGGTATTCCCTGGAGGTCACCCTTCCAGGTACTAGCCAGGCCAAATACAGTTTAGCTCCCAAGATCAGATGAGATTGGGCAATCAAGTATTGTATGGCTGTAGGTGTTTATAGGGAAAATTGCACAATCAATAGGTCAAGACAATATATATGTAGGACTAATTACATCTATAGTCCATTTGTTGATAAATGATAATTGCCAAATAAAGAATGCACAAGCAAACCTTATTTGTTACACATATCTGCTTAAATGTCACAGAATATCACCAAATATAATACATAGGTAATATTGTATGCTTCTAAGCCCCTTTATACAATAAGGAGGCAGATCATATATATTTATGCATTTATTGAAGCCGCATGGAGGACATATTAAGTTAATCGTACAGATCAGTATGTAATAATTTGAAAATTTATAATCAATCAAACCAGATTGATCATAATATAATATATATTATGCATTTATCAACACCGCATGGAGGACATATTGAGTTAGTCATACAAACTAGCATATAATAAGTTGTAGTATTATAATCAATCAAACTAGGAACAGTATTGTATATACCAGTTAAGTAAGGAAATATGTCAGCACCTGACAATTTTGATTGGTATAACAAGCACAATTACAGCAAATGTCTTCTCAAACCATCAAGGAGTATAGAGATTAAGCACTCACTGTTTCTGTGAAAAGTACTATGGGCTATATAACAGAAGTCCACATAGATAATAATCTCGTAGCTAGTCAGAAAAAAATCACTGTGAAAGATCACATATGCAAATTGTATGGAAAGCACGTGTTACATAGAACAAAATTGAATGAATATGCAGTACAGTTCCAATATAATTATAAATGATACACAGTATCTCTTCACTAAAAAGTGGAAAGAAAAATGATCATGTGCTGCTATAAGCTAGCTAAGAAGAAAGTATTCACAGAAAAGTATAGAAATCACAGCCAGTAAACAAAGTACCAGTGTGAATGTACCATAAACAGGATGCATTCCTATTAACAATATAGGATGTAAAAATTGTCAAGGTTAACATAGGATCTCTAAGATGTGTATAAACAATCATTAATGAGAGTATGGTGAGCCAGTAGCGCTATAAAATTCACACATAAACCTATCAATGTGCAATAGAACGTATCATAGGACCTGGAGGTCCTGCTGTGTCAGTGTGCAAAATTAATACAATACTGCTCCTGCATCCAAGTCCCTGGGGCGTCCAGCCCATGCATTGGCTGGATGTGTAACAATGTGTGACCGTCAAGGAGGACGCGCGTTTCACCTGACTGAGGGCTTGTTCACCTCATCTGTACGATTAACTTAATATGTCCTCCATGCGGCTTCAATATATGCATAAATATATATGATCTGCCTCCTTATTGTATAAAGGGGCTTAGAAGCATACAATATTACCTATGTATTGTATTTGGTGATATTCTGTGACATTTAAGCAGATATGTGTAACAAATAAGGTTTACTTGTGCATTCTTTGTTTGAAAGTTATCATTTATCAACAAATGGACTATAGATGTAATTAGTCCTACATATATATTGTCTTGACCTATTGATTGTGCAATTTTCCCTATAAACACCTACAGCCATACAATACTTGATTGCCCAATCTCATCTGATCTTGGGAGCTAAACTGTATTTGGCCTGGCTAGTACCTGGAAGGGTGACCTCCAGGGAATACCAGGTGCTGTAGCTTAAATATACAATTGGGAGTGTTTTTGCACATGGCCAGGCAATATAAATATACGTCAGTATCTATATATATTATCAATCAAATACCCAGTTTCTGATTGTGTAATGTATCAACAACTCGCCTTTAGATTTCATTATGATTTATGAAGTCTGATTTTTATGATGGATTTATACCATCTGATTTTTTGAATAAACTATATGGTATTTAATTTTCTTATTGCTGTTAGTAAACGTTATGTTTTAATTTTATAATATCAATACTTAAGAGTGCCCCAGATAATAGCCCTACTTTCTTCTCCTTTTTGTTCAATATGTATCAATTGGGCTTTGTGAGCACCACCAACAATTATTGATGATGGATAAAACTCTGTGATTGTTGAATGGTTGGTGTATAATTCATAATTAGTTTTGTGCAGAATCAATTTTCTTTTCTTTGATCATTCACAGAAATATCAGGTATACACACCAGCTGATGCACTCACGATATATCGTTTGTCGATAGAATGAACAATATGTTGCCAAGGGTGTATAGAGCATTACACGTAAGTGCGGAAGTTATTTATGTTTATATCAATGAATAAAATATAGGAAGATTGGTATGTATTTTCTTCATATAAAAGTATAAGAAATGCACATATTGTGTCTGGGCTGGATATATAATTAGACAATGTACTGTAATCATTTAACCCTTGTTACCACCCGCCCCTTCCACTAGTTGTATCTCTTCTACACAGAACATTCTCTAGTGTAGCCAATACTAATTCAATTTGCAACAGTGTTTTATTCCTTAGGTTATTTTGTTCATGAAAGCTAAAAAAGTTATAGATACAGGGGCTGCTACAGATGTGAACACAAATCTTTTGTGTTTAACACTGCGTATTCTCCAAAGCTGCACATTCATATACATGAGCAATTCAGAGTAGTACACATCTCACTCACATCTCCACTTGTGGCTGAATAGGCATAACCGGGTGGTAACGGGGTGTTTGCAAGTAAATTAAGTTTAATAATGGTGTGTCGTGGGCATGTAGATGAAATTGCGGAATGTGCAGAGTTTTGCGTACGCAGAGATCCATTTTTAGACAGATCTTTTGCACCAAGGATGGGGCCAGTGATAAAATGCAGTGGTCATGGTGATGGTGATATGAATAGGGGAGGTGCACTTGTATACCAAATGTATGAATAGGGGAGGGGCACTTGTATACAGGTGAATAACCACATTTAATTCTGTGCACAGAATGCGGGTATAATTGTTGCCAACTTGCATACATCTCTGATTCTGTCCTACAGTGACTCGCAGTGAGAGTGTTGCTGCTCTACCATTAGCATAGGACCACTGTGTCTAATGCCAAATCCTGCACTTGTCCAGCGACTGAGCTAGGCTTCTTTAAGCTGGGGCAAGGACCCAGCTCACCAACCCACCACCCACACACCCATCTAAACATGTTTGTTCCTAAAGGTTTAATATGCCCTCCCCAGTGGAAAAAAATCATGAAAATGTGACTGTGTTTTATTAAACTGGTATAGTTTTTAGAATTAAGTTTTGACAAAGAATGTTCTTTATTTCTCACTACTAAAACCCACTTTATTATTGTATTTGTGTGTGTAAAGCTCAAGCATGCTTTCACAGAACTTTTAGGGATTTGTTTGCCATTAACTTCAATAACTTTCTTAAAAACTGTGAAAATAAGGGGGGTACAGAAGAAAGGGGAGGGGAAGAAACAAACATATAGAGACAATTACAAACAAAAAGTTACAATATATCAGTGCAGCAAAAGCTGTAATATCTATTCACTGGAAATCAGTGGCTTCTCCATCACTTAAGGAATGGTTTGCCCGAATAGATCTCTATATGGACATGGAGGATTTACGTCTTGGAGTTGAGAAATACGGTGAATTTAGTGACACTTGGCTCCCTTGGCTGGAGTTAAATCTTCCACTGACTATGCTACAGCTCTGATTTGAATATTTGGTGTTCAAGGTCCCCCATCCCCCCCATTCCTACTCCGCCTTCCCCAGTCTGGTCGTTTTCATTTTTTCTTTGGTGTGCTTGATTTGTATGTAGTGGTATTTGTTTTTTTTATTTTCTTGGTTATATTTCTTCTGATTGTGAAATACTGATTTTATGTTTTGATTTCTATATATGTTTTGAAAAATATAGTTCGGTGTATATTTTTATTTTACATAGCACTGCTGTACAATTTGTTTGTATTTTGTCTGTGCTGTTTGTTTTGTCATCTTAAACCAATAAATATATATTGCAAAAAAAAAAGTTACAATATATAGGTGCACATCTCCCAACCATACTAACTTTGGATATAGTACATTTTTGACCTATTGCATTCCATGCATTAAATATGGTGCTTTGCTTCCATAAAAGACTGAGTAGAGGGACTGTTTCCTGGCAGTCTGAGGAGCAACATATGCAGGTTCAGTGGGTCTAAGGAATTAGTTCTAATTAATATTGTAAAGTATGCTCATTATTTACCCTAATTCAATTTTGTTTTCCTTACAGCATTACTATTTAGTATATACCGTTAATTTGGGACTGATAATTTGTAAAATACTGGTTTACTAACCTCTATAAATATCAGTAGTTATTTTCATATTGCCATAATTTGTTTGGTATGTCATATTCAGAGATCAGAAATAGCTTAAAATTGGATTTAGTTTGACTCTTTCCTGATTATCACTATAAATAAGTTAGCATAATGCAATTTAATTTGACAATGTCAATTTGTAAATAAAGCATTCTCAAAGTTATAGTTTGAACATAACAGTAAGAAAACTCTAAATATTTAGTAGATTCACATTGATTCAAAACAAAACCAGTAGAATGCTGTTCAGATCAATATGTTTTTGAAGGATTACAGTAACCTTTCCAGCTACATTAGCTAGGATCGTATTTAATTTTAACCTACATCGATCAATTGCTTTTATAATACATACACCCACTAAAAGCACACTGGCAATCATCTCCGGCTTAATAATTGTTACAGCTTCAACAAATGTGAATATCTAGTGAAACTCCCATCCTACAGCAAATCTCTCTCTCTCTCTCTCTCTCTCTCTCTCTCTCTCTCTCTCTCTCTCTCTCTCTCCTTTTCAACCAAAAGTTGATTTTTACAGTCTAGAAAATAAGAATAAAAGTAGGAGTTTTTGGAGTATGGTAACATCTAAAGGCTGAGAATACTTGACAAGCTATACAGGAGGGACAGTAGGTGGCATTGTTTTGTAAGTTGTCACCATGTACTCTATTGTAATATGTTTGGTTTAATTTTCCATGTTAAGTAATGCCATTTACATGTTTTTTTCTCAGTAATTTGTATCCCTGTTTTTAGGATTAAACAGAAAATCATATTCTGCAACAAGAATCATATCATATTTGCTGAAAAATAACAAAGTTAATGTTTTGTTGTTCAATACCAAAAAACAGGTACATTTCCAGAGATAAAAATTTCCAGGGGCCAAAATTTACAAGTGGATATTAAGAAAATTTTGTAACTTAGCTGCATGCAAAATCAGGTGTTTTTCAGTGTTTTTTAAATAATAGCAAGAACCTAACAGAGAATTAAGTGACCTGCTGTGTTTACTCGGCTGAAAGAAATTGAAGCAAGGAGACTTAAGTCACTCCAACTTTCCACTCCTGTGCATACTAAATTACAGGCAGACTTGCAAATGTACTTGATGAGCACACATGCCAATAATTAAGAATTGTCCTCTTAGCTGATCACTGCCTCTTTAATGCTGCCAAGTGCCAATCAGATGCTCCAAATTCATTCTACTCATCTAATCCCTCCACTGCATCCAGCAAGCTATAGTTTTGTAGTAGAGGGTTGTGGGCATTTGGAGGTATCTGATAGGCATTTAAAGGGCATGTGGGAAGGCCTGAGAGTACGTGGAGGGCACTGACAGCCATTTAAAGTGCACATGACATAGTCTGGTTGCATGTGGGGAGTGTGGCAGAGTATTTAAATGATAAGTGGGGAGGTCTAATGGCATGTGGGGAGGTCTGCTGGGCATTCAGTGTGAAAGTGGGGCGGTCTGAGAACAATATATATATACACAGTTCTGTAGTGCAGGCACTCCCGTTCAAGTATTTCTTATGCCGTGGTGCTCGCCCAGTAGATGAAATAGCAGGGGGACGTGGCGTCAATCTCCAGACTTGAAATCAAAGACTCAAAAGGTCACAGCATAACAGTCACCATTTCGAGTTTATTGAACCAAACTCGTCATCAGGACCTGATGACGAGTTTGGTTCAATAAACTCGAAACGTTGACTGCTATGCTGGGACATTCTGGTACCCTGAGGCAGGTACCGGCTCAGGGGGGGAACTAGCAGTGGTTGCACCGGGGTCCACTGTGGTGCAGAGGCCCATAGCCGCTGATGCACCCCCGCTAGTGTCCCCCGGGTCCCAAGTGTAGGGCAGACCGCAGTGAGTGTTTGTTATAGCAGCCAATGAGAGTCAAACAGACTCTCATTGGTTGTTGCGTACTAGGAGCACTGTATAGGGAGGCTGCTACTCGGGGCACTTTAGGAGGGGGACTACTACTGAGGGCAATACATAGAGGGGATTACTACTGGGGGCACTGCATAGGGGGGATTACTACTGGGGGCAATGCATAGGGGGATTAATACTGGGGGCACTGCATAGGGTGACTACTGTTGGGGGCAATGCATAGGGGGATTACTACTGGGGCCACTGCATAGGGGGGACTACTACTTGGACCACTGCATGGTGGGGCTACTACTGGGGGCACTGTATACGGGGACTACTATTGGGGGCAATGCATAGGGGAACTACTACTGGGGGCAATGCATAGGGGGACTACTACTGGGGCACTGCATATGAGGACTACTACTGGGGGCACTGCATAGGAGATTACTACTGGGGGAAATTACTTCTGTTTTTCTGCCGATAGCCAACACCCCCCCTACCTCGGCACAGCCTCCACCTATAGCATCCCATCCCCAGCAGAAGATTGTTTAATAGGGGCCCCAGTGCATTACTTTGTCCAGGGGCCTGCACTGCTGTTGACAGCCCTGTGCACAGGAACATCTGCTGTATTGGGGTAAGCAATGATAAGCACCACACCACATTACCATTAATTAAATTGCCCTCTTTGTTTGTTAATCGCCAGTTTTGTTTTATTAGGGTGTTTTTCCCAAATTGTAAATCAGTGAGGAAAATGTAGCAATGTAAAAAAAATGCAAAAAACCTATAAGCAGAACGTATTCAAAACTCTTACGATCTAACCTATGCATGTACAGACCTGGACAAGGTGCAACCTACACAGTCAAGTCCCATTATTATGACCTTTTGATGATATATAGAGCGCTAACAGATAAACTAGTACAATGTATCAGATAATGTGACTTATGAAAGAAAAAAGAAACATATGTTGTGCAATACCTAGAAAATAAAAAGTGATTGTTAATTTATGTTTATAGCCTCTTTTGCAGATTTGGGCAGTTCCTGAGTCTTATACGGGGTTCCTGTGTTATGCCAATAGTGTGCCTTTCTGGAATGGTAAGGACTCTAATCTATCTGTCCCTATTGCTGCATACCTTCCAGAGATGTAGCGCACAGCGACGGCTGGTTCCCTTCTCCGTATCTTGCGTCTCCGCTGTTATGTCTCAGGTGAATTTAAGATCACGGTGACCGCTTGGAGGATGAAGCTGCAGTGTTCTTAGAGCTGCTCCGTGTATCTACTCCGTGCCTCGGGTAAATGAGGATCATGGTGACCGCTTAGAGAGTGAAGCTGTGATGTTCGTGTAACTGCTCCGTGTGTCTGCACCAACGCATTTCAGGCTGTTTGCCCTTTTTCAAGGATAAAAGTGCTGTCGGCATAGTTGCTTTATATAAGGTTTAAAACTTTATTTAATTGTTCCATTAAAAAATGGGAAGTGATGTAACTTCCTAGTTAAAATAGTGGTAACCACATTTCTTTCTTGCACTGGTCATTCAAAATATTCTGATAAAAACAAAAAAGTGTATATAAAAATTGTAAAACATAGGTATTGCGCTAAAATAAATATTTATTTTAAGATTAAATTAATACTATAAATATATATATTATTTTGTTATGAATTTATTTATACTGAAGTAATTAAGAGGAATGCATTAATTTCTATATTGATATTTAGTCCTTTTGGATGAAGGGTTTGTATATTGTAGATCCTTTCAGTCTCCTTTCTTTTTAGAGCTTCTACAATGTTCCCACCTCTCCAATTGTTGGTAATTTTTTGTATTCCTACAAAGTTCATTTCATTAGGATTTTTATCATGACAGTCTAAATTTTTTTTTGATACACTGTGTGTCTGTAATCCTCTTTTAATATTATATATGTGTTCAGTGATTCTCGTTTTTAATTTCCTTTTAGTTTGTAAAATATATTGATATCCACATGTACATTCTATCATGTATATTATACCTTCCATTTCACATGAAATTTTATTTTTAATTTGAAATTCTTTTTTTGTAACATTTGATATAAATTTAGTAGTTGGTTTTGTTGTAGTTTTATTTGTAATTTTACAGGCTTTGCATTTAAGGCAATAACAGCAACAATTATTTTCTTTCTCTTTATTTAGTAGATCAGGTTTAATGGAGCTTTTTACTAATTCTTGTTTTAAATTCCTCACCTTTTTGTATTTGATTATTAGTTTTTCTTGTATGACAGGTTTTAGTTCAATATCCAGCTCTAAAATATCCCAGTGTTTTTTCAAGATGTTTTCAAATAGATAGTGTTGGCGATTATATTGAGTAATGAATGCTGTATTGAAATCTTTTTTATTGTTTTTTTTCTTTGTATTCAATCAGTTTTTTCCTATCCATATTCGTTATTTTTTTCTATTTCTTTTTCCATTGTGGTTTCATCATATCCTCTTTGAGTAAATTTGTTCTTCATCTGTTGGCTTTGTTCCAAGAAATTTTCCCACTGGGTATAGTTTCGACTTAATCTTCTAAACTGTCCACCTGGGATATTCTGAAGCCACTGCTTGTAATGGTTGCTTGTTTGAGGAAGCATATTATTTCCACTCACTTTCTTAATATGATTCCTTGTGTGTATCCTGTTTTCCCATGTGAATATTTCTAGATCCAAATATACGACCATTTCTTTACTTGCTATGGCAGTGAACTCTCGTCTAAACGTGTTAGCATCCATGTATTTGAAGAACTCCTGCAGAGTATCCTCAGGACCATTCCAGATGAATAGTAGGTCATCTATGTATCTTCTCCAATAGATGATGTAATTTGAAAATGGGTTGTTCCTCCAGATGTTTTCCTCCTCCCATCTAGCCTCAAAATAAATTTGCATAACTGGGTGCGAAGGAACAACCCATTACTGTCCCTTTCGTCTGGTTGTAGAATATTCCTTAGTTCCAGAAATAGTTGTGAGTTAAAATGTACTCAATACAAGCCATTATAAAGTTGATTGGTGCATTTGGTAGTTCAGAATGATTTGTTAAAAAGAACCTGGTTGCCTCACATCCTTTATCATGGGTTATACATGTTTATAGTGATTTGACATCACTTGTACACAGGATGTAATTCTCTTCCCAATTCATTTCTTCTAGATACTTTAGTATGTGCAAGGTATCTTTTATATAGCTTTTTTGTTGTTGTACCAAGCTTTTTTTTAGGAATCTAAATATTTTGATAAATTGGAGGACAGTGAGCCTATTCCTGAAACAATGGGGCGGCCTGGAGGTTTAATTGGGTCTTTGTGTAATTTTGGAAGCTGATAAAAAGTGGGTATTTTTGGGTGTTCTATATAAAGAAAGTTGAACTCTTTTTGTGTTAATATTCCTATTTGTAGACCTTCATCTAATAATTGTTTCAGTTCTTGTTGATATTTTATTGTAGGATCTCCTTCAAGTTGTTTATAAGTGATATTGGGCTCTATTTACTACAATCCGCTATTGAATGCAGATTGTAGTGTGATATTAACGACTGAATTCGCATTGCGAACTCAGGCAATATCACAGGGATTTACTACAAATCCCTTGCAGGGACAGAGCTTGCGATAAAGCTCTGTCCCTGCGAATCCCATCCGCACACTAGTCACTGTATTTTCAGAAAAAATACCATGACAAAGTGCCCGCGCATGCGCCGGCCGGCCGCCACTGCTACCCCCCCTGGTGCTAAGCCCCACCCCCAGTGCTAAGCCCCATCCCACCTCCCACAATTGCGGACCCCCCGTGACCCCCCCTCCCTTAATAGCACTTAGCTGCATGATCAGGGCCTCCAGTGATGTCCTCCATGCCTCTGGTCAGGTGACATCCCTAACTGCACTGGGACCCAATCACCTGATGACCAGGCCGCAGTGCAGCATGGGAGACCAGCTGACTGGAGGGAGGACATCACCTGAAGCCCCGACCACCGATCCCTGGAGTCAGGTAAGTTAATTTTTTTTTAATATATATATATATATTTTTTGCAGTGAATCAGCATTTGGTCTGTTTAGACCACACAGCTGATTACTGGGACCAATTCCCGGCTCAGCTCTCCCCGTTAGAGCAGAATAGGAGTCCGGTAACCAGGGGATACCCTGGATAACGCCACCTTCAGGTGGCTTTATTATCACAGGGCCTCCCTAGGTATTGTTTTCACAATTTATTTTTAGTAACTACTAGACAGATCACATTTCCCATTACAATTATGGGAAATGCAATCTGATTACTAAAAATAAGTGATACTTAGCGGTTGGAGTAGAATTTTACGAATTCTACTCCAATTGCCCTGTAATAACTATAGGTGATACTAAAATAATGTGAAAAGGGTGTGAAAACACCCTTTTTCACTTTATTTTAGCCAAAATAATGTTAATAAGTAGAGCCCAATATCTGATAGCAGGTTTTGAATTTCCAAGATTTCACATTCGTTCTTTTCAAAAAAATTTTGATATAAAGTTTTCTTATAAACCTCTGAGTATTTATATATAAATCAAAAGGATTGACACTTGAGTGGAATGTGAAATCTTGGATAATTTTATTCACAGTGAGTTTAAACTAAGTTCCAAATTTTTTCCAGCATATATCAAAGGTCCCCATATAGAGACATTTAAAAAATTGGTACAAAATGATATATTGAACATCACAGGAAAAGAAAAAAGAATCTAACCTTATGAAAGATGAGAAACAAGCACTTAAAGAACTGAAAAAAGATGAATCTATTATATTGAAGCCAGCTGACAAAGGAGGAGGACTGGTGATCATGGATATAACACAATATGAAATGGAAATTCAAAACCTGCTATCAGATATTATCACTTATAAACAACTTGAAGGAGACCCTACAATAAAATATCAACAAGAACTGAAACAATTACTAGATGAAGGTCTACAAATAGGAATATTGACACAAAAAGAGTTCAACTTTCTTTATATAGAGCACCCAAAACTACCCACTTTTTAGTAGCTTTCAAAATTACACAAAGACCCAATTAAACCTCCAGGCCACCCCATTGTGTCGGGAAAGGGCTCACTGTCCTCCAATTTATCAAAATATTTAGATTCCTATTTACAAAGCCTGGTACAACAACAAAAAAGCTATATAAAAGATACATTGCACATACTAAAGTATCTAGAAGAAATGAAGTGGGAAGAGAATTACATCCTGTGTACAAGTGATGTCAAGTCACTATACACATGTATAGCCCATGATAAAGGATGTGAGGCAAATGCACAAATCAACTTTATAATGGCCTTGTATTTACATTTTAACTCATAACTATTTCTGGAACAAAGGAACATTCTACAACTAGACGAAAGGGACAGCAATGGGTTGTTCCTTCGCACCCAGTTATGCAAATTTATTTTGAGGCTAGATGGGAGGAGGAAAACATCTGGAGGAACAACCCATTTTCAAATTACATCATCTATTGGAGAAGATACATAGATGACCTACTATTCATCTGGAATGGTCCTGAGGATACTCTGCAGGAGTTCTTCAAATAGATGGATGCTAACACATTTTGACTAGAGTTCACTTCCATAGCAAGTAAAGAAATGGTCATATACTTGGATCTAGAAATATTCACATGGGAAAACAGGATACACACAAGGAATCATATTAAGAAAGTGAGTGGAAATAATATGCTTCCTCAAACAAGCAACCATCACAAGCAGTGGCTTTAGAATATCCCAGGGGGACAGTTTAGAAGATTTAGTCGAAACTATACCCAGAGGGAAAATTTCTTGGAAAAAAGCCAACAGATGAAGAACAAATTTACTCAAAGAGAATATGATGAAAGCACAATGGAAAAAGAAATAGAAAAAATAACGACTATGGATAGGAAAAAACTGATAGAATACAATAAAAAACAGTAAAAAAGATTTCAGTACAGCATTCATTACTCAATATAATAGCCAACACTATCTATTTGAAAACATCTTGAAAAAACACTGGGATATTTTAGAGCTGGATATTGAACTTAAACCTGTCATACAAGAAAACCAATAATCATATACAAAAAGGCAAGGAATTTAAAACAAGAATTAGTAAAAAGCTTGATTAAACCTGATCTACTAAATAAAGGTCTCAATATTGTATGAGACAGAGAATTATAGACCTATTTGTAATATTTCACTTAGCTTCACACAATTGTGATAAGTATTGTATTATATGTTGTCTAATGTTCTATGTATGTTCGTGTTCTGCTTGTGATAATTTGTAGCTGTTATTCCAACAGTAATGCCAATAAGTAACAGGCTCAGACTTGTTTTTGGTATTTTAAAATATATCTAATAAAAGTTATTTTTTATATATTATTCTTATTATAACCTTTACATTCGAGTGCCCCCAACAAGAGAGTTTTCTTCTTCTTCCCCGTACTACGTTTATCTATACTCTCATGGGGAGCACCTCCACACTTTACAATATTTTTGCTTGACACCTATACTAGGGTTTGATATTTATAATTGTGGATTTTCATTATTCTTTTGACTAATTATATCCAATATATTATATCCTGTGCTCAAACTATATCCCCCTATTCCCCCCTTCCCTGGTCATTTATATACTACTAAATAAAGAGAAAGGAAATAAGGGTTGCTATTATTGCCTTAAATGCAAAGCCTGTAAAATTACAAATAAAACTACAAAACCAACTACTAAATTTATATCAAATGTCACAAAAAAAGAATATCAAATTAAAAATAATATTTCATGTGAAATTGAAGATATAATATACATGATAGAATGTACATGTGGATATCAATATATTGGACAAACTAAAAGGAAATGAAAAACGAGAATCACTGAACACATATGTAATATTAAAAGAGGATTACAGACACACAGTGTATCAAAACATTTTTTAGACTGTCACGATAAAAATCCTAAGAAATGAACTTTGTAGGAATACAAAAAATTACCAACAATTGGAGAGGTGGAAACATTGTAGAAGCTCTAAAAAGAAAGGACACTGATAGGATCTACAATATGCAAACCCTTCATCCAAAAGGACTAAATATCAATATAGAAATTAATGCATTCCTCTTAATTACTTCAGTATAAATAAATTCATAACAAAATAATATATTTTTTATAGTATTCATTTAATCTTAAAATAAATATTTATTTTAGCGCAATACCTATGTTTTACAATTTTTATATACACTTTTTTGTATTTATCAGAATATTTTGAATGACCAGTGCAAGAAAGACATGTGGTTACCACTATTTTAACTAGGAAGTTACATCACTTCCCATTTTTTAATGATACAATTAAATAAAGTTTTAAACCTTATATAAAGCAACTATGCAGACAGCACTTTTATCCTTGAAAAAGGGCTAACAGCCTGAAATGCATTGGGACAGACACATCGCAGCTTCACTCTCTAAGCGGTCACCGCGATCCTCGTTTACCTGAAGCACGAAGTAGATGCACGGAGCAGCTCTAAGAATACTGCAGCTTCATCCTCCAAGCGGTCACAGCGATCCTCAATTCACCTGAGACATAACAGCGGAGACGCAAGATACGGAGAAGAGTACCAGTCGATGCTGTGCGCTACATCTCTGGAAGGTATGCAGCAATATGGACAGATAGATTAGAGTCCTTACCATTCCAGAGAGGCATGCTATTGGCATAACACAGGAACCCCGTATAAGACTCAGGAACTGCCCAAATCTGCAAAAGAGGCTATAAACATAAATTAACAATCACTTTTTATTTTCTAGGTATTGCGCAACATGTTTCTTTTTTCACATTATCTGATACATTGTACTAGTTTATCTGTTAGCGCTCTACATATCAAATCATCAAAAGCATTATTTTTAATAGAGCAGCTTAGCTATACTAACTATAGCGCGGTATTACAATAACATATAAACATTATTATGGCCATTAACTAATAGTCAGAGTAATCGACGTGTGCAGCACGGACAGCAGCTAGACAGGCTGGGAGTGACTCAATAAGGTGCTGGTAGGTTCAGATGCGTAGAGAGCCATGCCGGGCCCAGGTGAAGAGGGGGGGTTGCCTAATCGTGGGAGGCATGGCCACGAACCCTTGAGCAAAAAATAAGAAACAACACACTTTTGCAGCTCCACTTTGGGAGTGCTGTGAGCCCCTAAGGCCAGCACAAAGCCAGGGGGGGGGGCGCGATTAGTGTGATCACTCCCCCTCACAGGCATAGGAGACTGCTGTGGCTGC
The DNA here is from genome assembly GCA_031769625.1 of Taudactylus pleione. Taxonomy (NCBI): domain Eukaryota; kingdom Metazoa; phylum Chordata; class Amphibia; order Anura; family Myobatrachidae; genus Taudactylus; species Taudactylus pleione. The sequence continues at coordinate 26,839,264 of JAUIMM010000040.1, read as the reverse complement.
TGCTCAGCAGCAACGAGCAATCTCCCACTGCAGCTCAGCACATGCTGTGTGCTGGGCTGCTGTGAGGGAGAGAGAATGGAGGGAAAAAGGCGCCGGACCCAGGCCCTTGCCGGGCTCCTCAGGAAGCCCAGGTCCAGGTAAATAGTACCCGCTCCCCTCTTCTCGGCGCCCCTTGGGTAGGTTGGCATGGATATCTGGAGCCATGCTGACTGCATTGCATCCCACAGCTGCTGGAGGGTGCGTAGTGGAGAATCCATAGAGTGAACACAACGATCGAGGTGGCTCCACAGATGCTCCAATGTTTCTCACCTAACACACCAACGTACATCTGTTCGATGAAGCCGAAAACATGACTCATCAAAGAAGGCAATCCTTTGCCAGTAATTGGAGGTCCAATTCCAATACAGGTGTGAAAATGTAAGCCTTTTCCGCCAATGCACCTACGTTAGCATAGGTGCAGTGACCATCCATTTGCTTCGGAGCCCCATATGCAGCAGGGTTCGCTGAACTGTCATTTTAGACACACGTCTGGTGGCCCCAGGTTAATTTTGATGGTGAGCTAGTCCACTGTAGCATGTCGGTCGGCCCTCATGCACCTTCATAGCCGACATTCACCTCTCACATCAGTCGCAAGTGGTGCTCTGCACTTTCCTTGTCGGTTATTCGCAATGGTGCAATTTGTCCAGTAACAATACATCTTCACCATAGCAGCATGCGAACAGTTCACAAACTGCGCTGTTTCAGAAATGCTGCCACCCTTGGCCCAAAAGCCAATAAACATCCCTTTTTACAACTCAGATAAATTGCCAGATTTATCCATGATAGCAATGAGTGATATGTGTGCAAATGGCCTATCACACACCTTGTATACCCACCAAGCCAGCACACAGCATGTGACGTACTTCATGGGCTGCAGAAAAAAAAATAGGGTGACTCATATAAGTGCCTTGATTCAAATTATAATATCCAACCGTTAGATGATCGAATACGGTCTCCATAATCGATCATTTAACGGATGGATTATATTATAATTTGAATCAAGGCACTTATATGAGTCACCCTAATTTTTTTCTGCATAATTATCTTGATGGGTGATAGGTGTCACTCATAAGGTTGACTTGTGTTAGTACTTTGGCGCAGGACACGGACATCACTTTTCTTCTTAACAATGTTTTCTAAGTACTTCATGGACTATGCTGTGCCGATGTCAAATGTAGGAAGTAGTCATAATAATGTGACTCGACTGTGTATATTGTCCTTCCCAATAATGCCAATCAGAGCCTTATTATGTTGTTTATCTTTGGCCCAAAATGTATATTTATCTAGATCTGTGTGTCCTGACCCTTATGATTAATAAGAACAATGTGCTAGGCATATTCCTTAGCATACTACATTTTGGTTGTATTTATATAACATTCTTTTTAACATATTCTTTTGTTTGTATAAATTGGTATAATAAATGTTGTTGGTGTACTACTTGGCATGAGGATGGCAGTTGGAGTTAGCTACCAGCTATGCCTAACCTCCCACTTTTTCTCACCAAATTTTTAAAATGTGGACATAATTTGGAATCCAAAAGTAAATAACATGTACAGTAACATCTCACCAAAAGCAAAGCAGTTTCTAAGATCTTCTGAACTACCATATGTATTAAGCTACTGGCCCACTGAGTAAGATGTCATTGCTGTTGCTGTCTCTTTTCAACTGCTGGGCCCATTGAGCCCAACTGTCAGCATCTGGGCCCACATGACCACAGCATGGGGTTGGCATTGAAGCCAATATCACTTCCAGTGCCCTGCACAACTTCAATTATATTGGCAGATGCCTACAAGTTTATCGCAGATGTCAACAAGGAGGCTAGGCCACACTTTGATTCCAGAGTAGGATTTATTGAAGATAACAGGATACCAAAGATAAACAGCAGTCAGTATGATAAGTTTGGAATCTGTCTTGGGCTAAGTACTGTACAGCCGTACAGCACTGTGAGGCTCCAATACACACAGTGACAGGCTTGGGCACAGGCAGACCTTTTTATAGAGCCAAGTGAACAAGCCTTGCAGCTGAAGTCTAATTACCATGACCTTTAAGTCTGGTGAATTATATTTACTCAGACATGAAATGTGTGTTGAGACAGATTAGTCATGCACCTTAATACACAATTAAGAGACATGTGATGTTATTGAGTCTGATGAGTCTTGCACAATAACACTCAATTAGCTTGAAGAATTTAACCATATAACTACACGTTAATAAATTATTCTTCCCATTGTCTCAATACTTATGTCTTATTTTCTATAATCCACTTTCATCTCATGCACCTATTCAAAGTAAAAAATAAAAATGACATTGGTATGTATGCTCATTGACATCACTGCTCCAATACTGGCCCTCTGACCCTCAGGACTCCCAACCTGTATTTATTGCTGGTGGGGAGAAGCTAAGGTAGTGAAGGGCACTTTGCTGTGGATGACGAGTGGAACTTGTTATCTGCAGATTTATGATATATGCGGATGACGAGCCCCACTTTTCCTCCTCAGTGAAGGGGTTAAGGAGAATTTTCTCTCCGTATTCGTGAAACTGTCACTGTTATGTATGGGACTACGTTGAGAACTTTTGTTCACTGGCCTGCAAAAGTATAAAAAATTGTATTTATTTTTTTATATTTAAATGTTCTTGAGTAATGGAACAGCCTTATTTCTTTGAAGTACACATACATTAAATATTTCTGAACTTATCATACATATTTTTATATTTACAAGTATAATTAGGTATTTTACATATATACTTTGCTTATCTTCTTGACATGTTTGAAAAATATCTGCAAGCATGTCTGCTACTTTTTGATATAATATAAAAGAACAGATAACCATTAAATGTGAATTTGTATGAGGAGTCTAAATTGTCATATCAAAGTTTTATAACAGAAATCTCCCAGTACTGTACCTGTCATCCGGAACAGCAGATACAGCCTATAAATTATATTGCACCGGAATAGCAATAGAATAAAAAAACACTAGCTATTATTTTTCAAATTACAGTACTTCTTATCTCTCTACAGAGAAGTTCCAGCTGTCACACCATTGTAAATTAAGTGTAAGAAACTTTTATTTTTTCAGACTTCACTCTATAACGGATATACAGTATATATATATATATATATATATATATATAATATCTCTATCTATCTATCTATCTATCTATCTATCTATCTATCTATCTATCTATCTATCTATCTATCTATCTATCTATCTATCTATATATTTAGAGATAGATGATAGATGATACATACACTCACAGATATATGTTTGTACACATATTTGTATGGTTTGACCCATTTTAATCATTTCCATGCTAGTTATATGCTATAGCATAGTTGTAAATTGGTAGAACATTTTCAATTACAATAATCTAATTTAACATATCTTATTCAGAAATGTTTTTGTCACTTTTGTAGAGGTGTCAAAACAAGTATCAATGTGATAAAATGATGCATACTGTATAGCAAACAGCAATGAAAAAATAGTTTTTTCTCCTTGGTAATATTGTAGTTTTCCCAAGTGGATTTTTGAAAAGTAGTTATTTTCTATTCACCACACAGTTTATAATTGCTTTATAAAATATTTTGCTATTATTCTGTTGCATTAGGACATTATTTTGCTGCTTAATCTAGTGGGTGTCAGATATAAATTATTGCTACTTGCAACACGTGTGTTCTCTTAAAGGAACACAAATAGCCTCAACGGTCTAAAGAATCAGGACTGTTAAACCAGGATTCCCTGTTCAATCAAGACAAGAAAACAACAGTTCTATTGCTATTAATAATGCTGGCTTTCTGATACTCTCATACATCTCAATGGTTATTGTCCTTGTCCCCATGTCAGTTTACATCTATCTTCTTTGAAACACTGGGCCTGATTCAGAGCTGAACTCTCTGACCAGAGCGCTCGCTCTGAATCAGGGCCCTCCTCCATGAAAATGGAGCGGTCTCCTGGCCGCTCGCATAGCTGTGGGTGACAGCATATGCGAGCGGCCAAAAAGATGGTCACGATGGTCTTGACCATCGCGACCATCGGACTTGCGATGGAGAGCCTGCAGTAGGGTCTCCCTGCCACAAGCCCTGGAGTGATTTTGGCTCTATCAGAGCCAAAATCACTCCCACTGACATCACTAGTGATGTCAGTGGGGCCGGCTTCAGACGGTAGGCGTTCCCATGGGAATGCCTCCGTCTGGCAGGCACGCCGCCGGCACGCCCACCAAAGGGGGCATGCTGTCAATCAACATTGACAGCACGCCCCCTTTGGTGCGAGACCCGGAGCGATGGAAAGCCCGTCAGTCCCCGGGTCTCGCGCATGCGCATGACGGAGCTCCCTCCGTCGTGCGCATGCGCAGTGGGGAACATCGACCCGCTTGCGAGCATACTGCCGCTCGCAAGCGGGTCTGAATGACCCCCACTGTCCTTTATCTTAGCTCTCTTGCCTAGCCTCACATCCTCTTTCTGCTTAAAATCTGCGTTATTATTCGAATTCTGCGCACATTACATCCACACTTTTAATCCTCTCAATAACAAATTGTTTATCAACATACATATTTACCATCACTGTTCTTTCACTTGCATTTCTACAAATCTCTTGCACTCATATTTCATTTACATTTCTAAAAATCATTCCACTTGTTTAATTCTAAAACACCATGGCAAAGTTTTCTTTTACTCTCTCCTTCAATCAGTCTCTACCTTATCCTCTGTTCTTCCCCCTGCTTCCACCTTTATCCTTTCCACCTTATCTCCTCCACCTCCTCCTCCCCTTCTCCCCCCTCCTCTGTCTGTCTACTCTTCCCTCCTCTCCCACTACTCCACTTTCTTCCTGTTCGACCCCCCCTCTGTCCTACTATCTTACCACCAAACCCTCCTCCTACACTCCTCTCCCTGTCACTTCACCCCACTGCCATCCATATCTCCCCCCCTGCCCACCTCCTACAGGTTCCCTTTCTAGCTCAGGTGCCCGCACCATCACTAACCTCTATTCATATCGGTCCCCCAAATTTATCTCACCTCCATGTTATATCAACCCGGATAATCTTATTCACATCTCCCCCACAAACACTGTCTCTCTATCCTGTGCCCTCTGGAATGCCAGGTCAGTCTGTAGTAAACTGGTCCCCACTCATGACCTTTTCATCTCCAACTCCCTGAATCTCCTAGCCATTACTGAAACCTGGATCTCACCCTCTGACACCACTTCTCCTGCTGCTCTATCCACTGGGGGCCTCACCTTCTCCCACACCCCCCGGCCTGGGGGTCACCATGGTGGTGGTGTTGGGGTCCTTCTATCCACCAATTATTCCTACCAGCTAATACCCTCTGAACCATCCCTTACATTCCCAACATTTGAGGTTCATGCTATATGCCTCTTCCAACCAGTAAACCTCAGAGTAGCTGTCATTTACCATCCCCCTGGCTCGCCCTCCAAATTCCTTGACAACTTTGCTTCCTGGCTTCCTCACTTTCTCTCCTCAGATCTTCCCTCCATTATCCTAGGTGCCTAATTGATTTTAATATTCCTATTGACATTCCCACAGAACCCTCTGCAGCTAAACTCCTTACCCTCACCTCTTCATTTGGTCTCGCCCAATGGACCTCATCTCCCTCCCATGTGAGTGGGCACTCACTTGATTTGGTCTTTATTCACTGTTGTGATATTTCTGATTAGTCCAATTCCCCATTCCTCCTCTCTGATCATAACCTTCTCTCTTTTAACCTATCCCTCTCTCCTTCCCCTCCTTTACCTCCTAAGGCCACCATTACTAAGCGGAACATTGAGGCTATTGACACTGTTGCTTTTTCCTCCCTGCTAGACTCTTTTCTCTCTCCTATCCTTTCTCTCTTCTGTCCTGAACAAGCTACTTCCCTTTACAATTCCTCCATTACTTCTGCTCTTGACTCTGTTGCTCCGGCAACAACTACTCACCCTTGCAGGTCCACACCACAACCCTGGCATTCCAAATGCACCAGGTACCTGCAAAAGTGTTCAAGAATTGCCGAGCATCAGTGGAGAAAATCACACTCTAAGGCTTACTTCCTCCATTTCAAATTTATTCTCTCATCCTAAGTGCTGCCCTGTCCCTCTCCAAACAAGCATATTTCAAGAACCTCATCTCCTCCCAGTCCTCAAACCCTTGGTGTCTCTTTGCCACTTTCAACTCCCTCCTCTGCCCTTCCCCTCCTCGCCTCCCCTCCTCACTCTCCACCCTTGACTTTGCCACCCACTTTACATCTAAAATTGACTCCATACGTAAGGACATCATATCCCATCAGACCCTCAGCACTCCTCCCCCTTCTTTCCCTAACCACCCCTCCAATTCTGCCTCACCAAACCTGACATCCTTCTCCCCTGTTTCTGGAGAGGAAGTCATGGCCCTAATCAGGTCCTCCCCTCCTTCCACCTCCCCTCTTGACCCTATCCCTTCCCGTCTCCTCTGTTACCTGTCTCCTTCTGCCTGTTCCCATCTTGCTCACCTACTTAATCTCTCCCTATCATCTGGCACTGTACCTTCTGAATTCAAACATGCCTTTGTCTCCCCAATTCTTAAAAAACCTACCCTTGATCCTAACATACTTTCCAACTACCAACCCATCTCTCTTCTCCCTTTTGCTTTCAAACTACTTGAGTGTAGAAAATATATATTTATTTTTCACTAAAAATCGCTATTTATTATCTTTTAGTACTAGCTTTTTATCCATTATTTCTGTGTATTTATGTCATTGTGTGTTGTCTATGAATTGTTTTATTTAATTAAAAAAATTTTATGCACATTATTTATGCAGTTTTAAATATATTTATTCATATATATTACACGGTTGTATTTATTGCACAAAGTCACTTGTATGTCACGGTCCTGGATAAGGACAAGGATATAAACACAAAAAATTGTTTTTGCACAGGTTGCGAGATTTGCACAGGTTTAATTGGTTCACTGTATATGCACTAGGAGGCGCTTGTGGTCAGCTATATTGTCATACTTGAGTGTATTGTTTACAACCGCCTTACCACCTTCCGTTTCCTCCCACTCCCTCCTTGACTCATTTCAATCTGGCTTCCGTTCTCTCCACTACACTGAAACTGCCCTCACGAAAGTCAGCAATGACCTCCTTGCTGCCAAATCCAAGGGCCACTACTCTCTGCTCATTCTCCTTGACCTCGCTGCTGCATTTGACACTGTAGACCACCCTCTCCTCCTGCAAATCCTTCACTCAATTGGTTTACGTGGCACTGCCCTCTCCTGGCTTTCCTCCTACCTCCTTGATCATTCCTTCTCTGTGTCCTCTCATGACTCCTCTTCCCCCCCACTTCCACTAACAGTAGGAGTTCCCCAATATTCTGTTCTTGGACTTCTCCTTTCTCCCTATACACATCCTCTTTAGGTGAACTCATTAACTCCTTTGACCTCCAATATCATCTCTATGCTGATGATACTCAAATTTACCTTTCCAGCCCTGAGCTATCCCCCCCGGTCCTTACCCGTATCTCCAATTGTCTCTCTGCTGTCTCTTCATGGATGTCCCAGTGCTTTCTTAAGCTTAACAAGTCTAAGACTGAGCTGATCACCTAAAAAATATCTCCAGGATTAGACCCTTCCTCACCAGGATGCCACTAAAACCCTCATCCACTCACTGGTCATCTCCAGATTGGACTACTGCAACCTTCTCCTAGCTAGCCTCCCAGTCTCTCACCTCTCTCCACTACAATCAGTTCTCAATGCTGCTGCTCGGCTCATCTTCCTCTCCAGACATTCTACATCTGCTTCCCCTCTCCTTCAAGCCCTACACTGGCTCCCTTTCCCCTTCAGATGCCAATTCAAGGTTCTTACACTCGCCTACAAAGCCCTCACCAAATCCTCTCCCACATACATTTCTGACCTTCTCTCCCCTCACACTCCCACCCGTCCACTTCGCTCATCTAATGCATGCCGCCTCTCTTGCCAACTAATTACTTCCTCCCACTCCTGCATCCGAGATTTTGTCCGTGCTGCTCCCTATCTTTGGAATGCTCTCCCTCTCCCTATCAGACTCTCTACCTCTCTACAAATTTTCAAATGGGCTCTCAAGATCCACTACTTCATCAAGGCCTTCCAGCTCTCATCCTAACCCACCTCATGCTCTTTCCTCACTATCTTCCCCTTCTGTGTCACGCCTGTCTGTCTGCCCTCCCCTTTAGAATGTAAGCTCTCACGAGCAGGGACCTCTTCCCTCATGTGCTTCTCTTTACATTTTCTTTGACTCTTTTCTCCCTATTAGGGCACCTAACACATGACTGCCAACTCCCTGCTGCTTATTGTGAGTTTCTTAACTGCTATTGCAGCAATCTATATAAATCGTGTCCTTGTCCTGCACTGTACTGTAAGTTACTTGTTTCTTGTTCACCTATTAGTTCTATGTACTATATAAGGTGCTGCGGAACACTTGTGGCGCCATATAAATAAAGGATAATAATAATAATAATAAATAGCCAATGTTTATGTTAGTTAGAAGAACGGATGCTAGTGCCACCATTTACACATACAATTCAATTGCCTTTGTAAACTACACCTACCTATCTTAAAATGTTTGCGTAAGACAGGGAAATAAATAAGGTGTATGGCAAGATTCATGATCACATATTATGAGACTCATTTTGAATTGGATGTATGACAATTTGCATCTTTTAAAATAGATAAAGCTGGTCTGCACAGACCAGGATAAACAGCATATGCCCATTAACATATACAGATTGGTTCTTGCCCTTCCCTATTATTGGAATTGGGAACAGGGGTAGAAAGGGGCATTTTAACTTAGTATAAGCATATCTATGAAATTGCTAAAGCAGACCATCACAGAGATACAGATATACCTCTCAAACCTCTGGAGCACAGGTGCACGAATGATGATGATCAGCAACGCTAGCTAGTTTCTTTTGATTGGATGATTGCATATTTATCTCTTCAATTATATTAATTGATTTAGTGGCAATAGATTGTGTACTGTGTGCACAGTCATAGTGCAAAATGCGCAAAGCGACTCCCTAGTTAGCCCCCTCATCAGCATCACAGAAGTGGTGTGTCATATGACGCTGATGAGAGAACTCGGGAGCTGCTCTGTGCTGTATGCACTCACTGTGGATGCAGGACACAGAACCACGGCAGGCCCCATCTGGCACAGGTGGCTGTTCTCAGCTATTGCAGGGTCAGACCGACCCTTTATTGGACTACGGGACGGCCGCCCCTGTTTCCACCTCCCTTAATCCGGCCCAGCACATCAGCTTTGGTGGCAGGAATAACATAGATTACTTTTAGTTGGATAATACTATGGCCATTTTGTCACTCATCAAGCAGTTTATTAATTTGCCAATGCATACGCATAAGGAATCCCTTTTGCTTATAAAGCAACAATTTTAGAACACTGCTAAATGTCTGCCTGTGATATTGGTAAACATATTTAGAATCAAAAACATTCTTATTTAATCTTTCCTGCATATAATGCATAGTTTGTAATCCATAGCATTATTTAAAAATTTGCAGAATGCTCATAAATCTATTATCATGAAATCAGTTACATGGCTTATCATTGAGTAATTTGGCTATTAGATGCATTTTTTATTTTATTAGAAATTAGTAAACCTGCCTTTGGCAAGGTAAGTAATAATCTACATAGATCATTATAGTGTAACAATGCTCCATGCAGTTAGATCTAATTTTCACAATGCATCAAAACATTTCTAAACATATCACATTATTATTATTATTATTATTATTATTATTATTATTATTATTATTATTATTACTTTAACAAAATAATGTAGATGGTGTCCACTGCTAAAGTACATTTTTCTGAAACTTTGTGTCTGCAATAACACACTATAGAAATACAAACAGTCTTTTATTTCTAAAGTGTGTTTGTTCCAGTTTCAGGAGACAGCACCTACTTTTCCTGATTGTGATGCCTCACACCACTTTTTACATTTTAGCCAACAGTTCAAGACATCACATACAGTACAATTCCACACATGCCTCCAAGTAAGAATTAGGCTTTGAGGAAGAGGGGGAGATTGTTGTGGGGGATCCACAACAAAAACCTATTCAGATTTGGTGATGGACTCCACACAGATTTCGCCATGCAGCAGGGCCGGTTCTAGACATTGTGGAGCTCAGGGCGAAAGTTCACAGTTGCGCCCCCCCAAAAAAACAAAACAAAAAAACAACAACTTTTTGTAGATGACGTTCCTCTGCGCGCGCTGAAAGCACACACGCTTCCGGAAAGGTAGCGTGTCCTTGCGGAACACCCCCAATTCATCACACGGTGGGGCGTGCCCAGCACTTATGAAGGTGCTGGGCTTCCCCCAAACTCTCCCCTCGTGGCGAATAATTGCCATGTGTAGTAATGCGCCTTACACAGTATGTCTTACACAGTAATGCCCTTTATAACACATTATGCCACATGCAGTAATGCCCTTTATAAACACATTATGCCACATGCAGTAATGGCCTTTATAACACATTATGCCATGTATAACACATTATGCCACATGCAGTAATGCCCTGTATAACACATTATGCCACATGCTGTAATGCCCTTTATAACACATTATGCCACACGCAGTAATGCCCTTTATAAACACATTATGCCACATGCAGTAATGGCCTTTATAAACACATTATGCCACATGCAGTAATGCCCTGTATAACACATTATGCCACATGCAGTAATGGCCTTTATAACACATTATGCCACATGCTGTAATGCCCTGTATAACACATTATCCCACATGCAGTAATCCCCTGTATAACACATTATGGCACATGCAGTAATGCACTGTATAACACATTATGCCATACGCAGTAATGCCCTGTATATTACATTGTGCCACACAGAGTAATTCCCTTTATGATACAGTATCCCCAATTCAAATTACATCACACATTAGTCCCTTATTCATGTTATGACACACAGTGGTGCCCCTTTTACATAATGCCCAAATTAGTGCCCCTTATACGCAAGGCCCACAGTACTGAGTAGTAGTGCCCCTAATACAATGCCCACAGTAGTAGTGCCCCTATAGTAGTGCCCCAGTAATAGTGCCCCCTATATTAGTGCCCACAGTAGGAATGCCCCCTATAGTAGTGCCCAAAGTTGTAATGCCCCCATTAGTGCCCCATATAGTAGTGCCCCCAGTAGTAATGCCCCCTTATAGACATGTCCCCAGTAGTAATGCCCCCTTATAGACATGCTCCCAGTAGAAATGACCCCTATAGACATGCTCCCAGTAGTAATGCCCCCCTATAGACATGCCCCCAGTAGTAATGCCCCTTATAGACATGCTCCCAGTAGTAATTCCCCCTTATAGACATGCACCCAGTAGTAATGCCCCCATGCCTCCCTTCTGAAAAATAAAAAATACAAACACAATACTTACCTTAGGCCCCGCTCCTGCGTCCGCTGCTGTCCGGTCCGACCACGGCTCCACCACGGATCTATGGGAGAGACATCATGACATCCCTCACATAGTGCTCTATGTGGGAGCCAGAGCTCTGGAGTGAGCTTCGGCTGCCGCTGCAGGGAAAGAGCCAGGTGCCCGCTGATAACAAATATCAGCGGACACCCGGCAACGTGGGGGGGTCTGGCACTGGGTTTTTTTTTTATTATGGGATTATTTTTTTTTTACCTTCTGGGGACTCAGTGGCGCCCTCTAGGGGCCAGCGCCCCGGGCGACGGCCCTGTTAGCCCACCCCTAGAACCGCCACTGCCATGCAGTATTTAATTTTCTATATAACTAAAGTACTACTCATCTGTACTAAGAACTAGCAATTATTTGCTGTATTCTAGTACATTTGTAATATCCATTTTTGAAAATTATTTTGAATTGAAATTAATATGGAAAAGTATTTTTTTTCTTCTTCAGTGCTGGAGTACTGGGGGCTGCAAGAGCAGTGTTCAAGCCTCAGGGCCTGATTCATTACTGATCACAACTGCAATTATGCTCGCAATCGGCCGGTTGTTGCATTTTGCGCTTGCGTATGTATCACAGTGAGCTTGTGCGAAGACTCCACTGCGATCGGGATTGCGATCGCAGTGACTACGCAGATCCATCGCAGAGTGACTGTCAGGAAGTACCATTTGGGGGTGGTGATGGGGGGTGGTCAGCGAAACGCAGGTGTGCCAGTGCGTTTGAACGCTGTTGCAGGGGCATGCATAAATTAGACATTGCGATCCCATGCGCAGCTTGGGCTTTCATTGCGCGCAATGGGGTTAGCAACTCCTGAGTAAGGTCAGACTTTGTGCAAGTGTGCGTGAGGCTGTGATCAGTGGCGTCACAAGGAGGGTGCGGCCCGCACCCGGGTGTCACCCGACGAAGGGTGACACCAAGGTGCAGACTCCCCTTCAGTGACAGGAGCCGAGTGCTGCACTGTAACATTGAGTGCAGTACTCGGCTCATGATATGGTAAGGGAGCCGACACTGCCACAAGGTACCTTCTGCATCCCCCTGCAGTAACAAGAATGGGACCACCGGGGTTCGGGCCGTGAGGTCATGCCCCGTCCCACGAGGCCACAGCCCTGTCCTGCGAGGCCACGTCCCTTTTCGGTGTACCTCCCCACACCAGGTGACACAGCAGGGAGGGACGCCACTGGCTACAATGGTACTCGATGTTACCAATGGTTTTGCAGTCTTGCTAAGTATTACAGATGTGTGTAAGGTAAAGTGGGTGTCCTTATGTTAGGCTGCTTATGACATTGCGATTGCAATCATTAGCACATCGTTACGATGAGAATGCGTGCGTAATCGCTATTGCGATCGCAATATCTATACTTACTGAATCAGGCCCTCAGTCCAGGGCCAGATGAAGGGTCATGCCCCAGAGCTGCAGGGAATATTGTACTGAAAGTGGCTACCAGTGCTATTTCAATCTCGATATTGCTTTTCTCAGCTACTCCTGCTGTTATTTTCATCTCTTGGAGGGATTAATGTATTGAAGACAGCAGTTGCTTTTTTTTCTTCTGTGTCTTCTGTCATTCTCTCCAGGAGGTGCACAAATGGATAATTAGAAGTTGCAGACAAATTAGAATATGGGGTCCTTGATTTCTCATCCTCGCAATCATTCTGCTGTACCTCTGCAGTTGCTGTTTCTCCACTTCTAGGAAAATGAGAGAAAAAAAAGAATATATTTCCAGTCTCTATACAAATGACAATTGCGAACTCTTGCAAACTTCCTATACAAACATACAGCTGCCCTCAGGGTCTTAAGCTGGGTACACAATAGAAAACATAACATGTGTAGAAGCGTTGTATGATATGTTGTAGTGACCATCTCTATATGCAAGGGCGGATTGAGAATTTAAAGTGGTCCTGGAAAAAAGCTTGAAAGTGGCCCTATGTGCACGCGCCTTCGGCGCGCGGGCGAAAAAGTAGGTGTGGCCATGTGGCAAGATGTGTGGCCTTATGTGAAATTCCCAAAGGCCACTCCCCCCATTTTTGTTATGCTGGGGGCATGCCCACCACTACATGAGCTGATGGATATGCTCCCTATATGCAGTCACACACAAACATACATACTGTCACACACATATACAGTCACACACATAAACATACATACTGTCACATACATAGATACTGTCACACACATATGCAGTCACACACATAAACATACATACTGTCACACACATAAACATACATACTGTCACACACATATACAGTCACACACATAAACATACATACTGTCACACTCATAGATACTGTCACACATATATGCAGTCACACATATACTCATACATATATACAGACACATAGTCACACAATAAACATACATACTGTCACACACATACATACTGTCACACACATACAGTACACATACATACTGTCACACATACACAACATACATATGCAGTCACCCACATAAACATACATATTATCACACACATACACACTGTCGTACATACATACTGTCACACACATATGCAGTCACACACATATACATACATACTGTCTGTCACACACATCACAAATACACTTAGACAATACTATAGTGTCCCACTTACCTTACACTCTGCAGCTGCTCCTCCTCCTCCTCTCAGATCTTCCATCCATGCTGCTCTTGGCCCTGGCTCCAGACAGTGCCGTGTAGCTCCACCCCCTACTCTGACTCCGCCTCCACCATTTTATCTCAATTAATTTCAGATTGCAGTTGCTGTAGCTTTCAGAGAGAGGGGGGGGACACACAGGGGCACTTGAGCAGCCTCCCCCCGTCTTGCTGCACCTGCTGGCCTTATGTTTAAAAAAATGAAGGTCGACAGGCAGTAGGTCGACAGGGACTGAAGTTCGACAGGGTCAGAAGGTTGACACACTAAAGGTCGACTAGTAACAAGGTCGACAGGTATGAAGGCCGACATGGTAATTTGGTCAACACTCATATGGTCGACATGCAAATGCTTGACACGTGGTTTGTTTTATTTTTTAGCCCTAATCTTTACTCTAACCCTAACCCTTCTCTTGGTGCCTAACCCTCCCTCCTGGTGCCTAACCATAACCATCAGGGTAAGTGCCTAGCCCTAACCGTCAGGGTAAGTGCCTAACCATAACCGTCAGAGTAAGTGCCTAGCCCTAACCGTCGGAGTAAGTACCTAACCCTAACCGTCGGGGTAAGTGCCTAACCCTAACCATTGGAGTAAGTGTCTAACCCTAACCATCGTGGTAAGTGCCTAACCCTAACCGTCGGAGTAAGTGCCTAACCCTAACCATTGGATAAAGTCCCTAACCCTCAGGGTAAGTGCCTAACCCTAACCGTCGGAGTAAGTGCCTAAACCTGACCATTGGGGTAAGTGCCTAACCCTAACCGTCAGAGTAAGTGCCTAATCATAACCGTCGAAGTTAGTGCCTAACCATCGGATAAAGTGCCTAACCCTAACCATCAGGGTAAATCCTAACCCTAACCATCGGAGTAAGTGCCTAACTCTAACCGTCGGGGTAAGTGCCTAACGCTAACCGTCGGAGTAAATGCCTAACCCTAACCGTCGGATAAAGTGCCTAACCCTAACCATCAGGGTAAGTGCCTAACCCTAACCGTCGGAGTAAGTGCATAACCCTAACCATTGGGGTAAGTGCTTACCCTAACCGACGGAGTAGGTGCCTAACCCTAAGTGCCTAACCCTAGCTCTGACACTAACCCTAAAAAAAAAAAAAGTGTTGACCATTTGACTATATGAGTGTTGACCTACTGCCTGTCGACCTTGTTACTAGTTGACCCATCGGAGTAAGTGCCTAACCCTAAGCGTCGGAGTGAGTGCCTAACCCTAAGTGCCAAACCCTAACACTAACCCTAAAAAAAAAATGTGTCGAACATTTGACTATATGAGTGTTGACCTACTGTCTGTTGACCTTCATAGCTGTAGACCTTGTTACTAGTCAACCCATCGTAGTAAGTGCCTAACCCTAACACTATCCCTAAATTTTTTTTAAAAAAATGTGTCGACCATTTGACTATATGAGTGTCGACCTACTGCCTGTCGACCTTCATACCTGTCGACCTTGTTACCAGTCAACCTTTAGTGTGTCGACCTTCTGACTCTGTCGATCTTCAGTCCCTGTCGACCTTGTGACCAGTCGACCTTTAGTATGTCGTCCTTCTGACCCTGTCGACCTTCAGTCCCTGTTGACCTACTGCCTGTTGACCTTCTGTACCTGTCGATCTATTGCCTGTCTATCTTCCATTGTCTACCCAAACATTGTCTATCTAGACAATGTAGACCTAATGAACCACACCCCGTTTGAGATGGTGCTTACAAAGTAACTTTGATTTTAACAGTCTACATTATTTGTTAGGATTGCAGACAACTTTCATGTACACAAAGAGTAGATGTCTTGGAGATCCCTAGAATTAATCTAATTGGCTGGTTTAAAGCCAATTTCTTCTAGTCTGAGAGCACCTTCCTTACCTATAGGAGATGACTAGTGCAGTTGCTGACAGTGACTTGTCTTACTACTGCAGCCTGCCAGCAGCATTCACTGCAAATACATGTAGTGACCAGGTCAAAACGAAAGCGAAACACGGGTCAGCATTTGTGCTACATGCCCATGATCTCTAAATACAATATATGTCTGTCTGAATCAGAATACCTCTGCCGCTGGGTCATCAATGCAACTGATAAGGCAAAATTATAAAAATCAGTTTTGCTATGTGGCAGCGGGCGGCTCAAAGCAGGGGATATTAAGACAAATATCTCACATGCAGGAGGCCGGCAAAGCTCTGTGTATACACAATTATATATAAGGAATCACTGACTATTACTGAATATATGACAGCAGTATATATTGTTTGCTATAAAGCCAGAATGTTGGCCACTGAAAATGTATGTTAAATAATATCTGGAATTCTGTCTGGTTTATATCAAATAATCACTAACCATAAAGGCACAATAGGAGGCATATATGATACGAACAGCAAGCTATGCATGTGTAATGAAAAAACAAATCAAACATATAGCAAGTAAACCAATGTAGGTGTCTGGAATTTAATACATATATGAGTACATAATTATATTTAAATCATTACCACGGCAAGGTTATGACCATACAATTGTCAAAGTGAGCCTAATAATAAATGATTTTGTAGATAAAACAAGTTATAAGGTTGTTAACAGGATGAGACCTACTGTTAGATATGTTGCACTTAAGGGTATGAGTGACAACATTTATATCCAAGTCTAACTGTAGCTATCTCTGACAGGCTACAGAGAAGTATGAGACAGGCAAATAGGTCTCTTGAGAAAGAGAATACATATAAATAAATGATGAGAATGGGGGATGAATATGAATAGCAATAATTAAGAATACTGTAAGGATATAAGTGAACATATAAGGCAACGTAGCCTATTATATCAAATAATAAGAGATTTGTAAATCATATTAAGGATAATTTCCCAAAGTATCTACACCCCATACATCTCATCTATGTGACTCTCACAAGATTGATAGACCAATATTAGAATTTGGAGTGATCTCAGCCCACTTCTAATAATCATTTTTCACATTTGAATGCTCATAAATTGAAGATTTTTGAAGATCAGATACGGGCATGTACCAATTTTTACTTCACATTCACATTCGATACTTTTCACACATCTTCTATATTACTATCTTTTATACAGGTATTTCGCTATTTTTTATACTTTTAAGTTTTATAGGTAATTAAATAAGTTATATTTTATTTGGTTGTTGTTTATTTGCGCCATATACAGATTCTTTTTTCTTTCTAGCTAATGTGTATCTTACATATTTGTGTCAGCACCCCCAAACCTAGTTTGAAATGAATGAAGTGAGATTTGGGAATGCTCTATTTTGGGGTCTTTCTTATATGAGATAAATTATAAATTTCCTGTGCAATAGATTTTTTCCTTTTCCTGACAGGGACCATTTGTTTGTAATAATGGGTGGTAACAGAGCGGTGGTTACAATGCGTATTGTAACTATTTCATAGGCATGTCGGAATCAGCAACTGTGTCTTTGTACCAGGGTTGGACTGGCCCACAGGGGTACAGGGCACTCCCCCGGTGGGCCCCACTGACTGAGGGCCCACCCCCTCCTTTAGGGATCAGGTTCAAGACTGTTCACTTGAACTATGCATTATACATATGTTGCATTATACTGCATAGTACTATGGTGTACTGTCTATAAATCATTGCTACTATTAATCTGGTACATTATCATGCATGCACCAGCAGTATTTACTATATTGAAAATTTTTAAGGGGCCCAGTCCATGCATTCTCTAATGGTTAGCCAAGCCTCTTTGGAGGCTGGCCACATTCCCTCTTGAGGCTGGCCACACCCTTAAGTATGGGCCCCTATCACTGAATTCCCCCAGTGGGCCCTTCATACCCCTGTCCAACACTGCTTTGTGCGCAGTTTCACTGGTGTCGACACATTAGTTCAGTCACCCATTCTACGGGACCAGGCCGTAGCTAGGGTAGTGCGGCCGATGCCATCGCACAGGGCACCACAGGTCGGGGGGCGCTGTTTGGGCCTGTCAAATTTCTGATTATTATCATTCTCACTTAGAGCATCCTCTAATTTCATCCCCAGCATCTCCTGGCTGCCCCTATCTCTTCCCTGGCCCTTCCCCATGAGGCCATTCCCCTTTTTTGGGTGCATTATGTCCCTTTGAAAAATGAGGGGGCGCCAATGCTCTTTCTGGCACAGGGCACCAAAAAGTCTAGCTGCGGCTCTGTACGGGACCATAGGCTTACTCAAGACTGCGATAATTGAATGAACTGTGACCAATGCTGTGTCTTTGTGCACAGATGCTGCTACATTTACACAGATGCTTGGATTTGCATTCCTGGTGGCTGTGACATTTGCATATTTTCGTAGCAGCGGTGGTATCATTAGCATACAACTTTGAATCAGGCCCATAGTACTCTGGTTCCTGGTTCTGCATTGCTTCACAGTACTGTATTCTGTTCCAGTATATTCCTGCAGTATGTTCAAGTTGTGCTTCCCAGTATGTTACAGAGTATTCCTGCAGTCTTTTCTGGTTGTCATTCCCAGCATTTTGTTTCAGGGTACTCTTGCAGTTTGTTTGGTTGTGCTTCGCAGCATTCTGATACTGTATATTCCTGCAGTCTGTACTAGTTGTGCTTCCTAAAAGGGCCAAAACTAGGATTTTTGTCACCCGGGGCAAGGCCATCATTTGGGGCCCCCCCAAAAAAATACAACATAGAGGACAAAAAGGGTGTGTGGTTTTCTGACACAGTAATGCCCCTTATAACATATTATGCCACACATTAATGACCCTTATAACATATTATGCCACAGTAATGCCCCTTACAACACATTATGCCACACAGTAATGTACCTTATAGCACATTCTGCCACAGTAATGCCTCTTACAACAAATTCTGCCACAGTAATGCCCCTTATACATTAAGCCACAGTAATGCCCCTTATGCATTAAGCCACAGTAATTCCCCTAATACATATATGCCACAGTAATGCCCCATATACATTATGCCACAGTAAGGCCCCCTTTACATTATGCCACAGTAAGGCCCCATCTCCCTTCTCTTACCTGCCAGGGTCGTGCAGTGGGTAAGCTTGGGGTGGCACGGGACAGGGCTGCCACATGCTGGGGAGCTGTCAGTACTGTCATCATTGTAATGTGGCGCCACTCATGATCCAATTGGAGCTCATGGACCAGCAGCCTTTGCTGATTGGCTGCCAGTCTGCGAGCACTGATTGGCTTGCAACCGGCACCACATTAAATGACTGTGTCTCTGTGCCTCTCAAGGCTAGGATGTGGCTCTAAACCCACAAGAGCAGCATCCTAGCCTCCCGGCAGCCTCTCCCTGGCACCCCCTTAAGTCTGGCACACAGGTCATGTGCCCCCTGTTGCAGCCCTGTTCACAACATTCTATTCCAGCTTCTCTGCAAACAGGCAAATTCTGAAAACTTGCATTTACCTAATACTCCAGCTAATAGGCAGTTTCTGAAAACCTACACTTGCCTAATATACCAACTAACAGGCAAATACTGTAAAACTGCCTTGTATGGGCTATCCTGTAAGTCTGTATCCCCGTAACAGGGCACCGGTGTGCCCTGTGCCACATCCCCCCTGAGCCGCGCCCATGCTGTACTAACCCAGCAGCACAGGGAGGTGGGTGGTAACCACCACACCTAGGCCACTAGGCTGCTGCTTGGTCCATCCAAGTGACAGTACAGATTTAATTGCACTGTGGGAGACATCATGACATCTATCCCCAAACAATGTGGGAGCTGGGAAGATGAAGCAGGGTGCAGGTTGCGGTGGTAAGTGAGTATGGCTGGTACCGCCACCAGAGTATCCTGCCCTGTGTGACAGCACCGGCTGTAACAGCATCCTTATGAGCCGCATTGGCCTACCACACTCTGGTCATGGATCCCTCTTTGGGGCATCAGTTTCCCTCTACCACCACCAGTAGTCCGCATGAACAAGTTTCACTCATATTCCAGGACATTCAGCTAGCCGAAGGGTTCCTGTCCCAAATCCCATTGACATTGTGGATTTAACATGATCAATATTGAGCTTCTGTCCATGTTGACATTTTTAATGTTGACATTCATACCATGTCCACATTCTGAATGTATACCGGTCTACATATATGGGTGGGATGATGATTAATAGTGATGAACAATTCAAGAACATTTACTTAATTAGAGGGGGAACTGGTCAATATTTTTTTTCAGATTAATTACATTTTAATTAGCAATGGGTCATACAAGGTAATTTGCAGGTGTGATGATAAGAGATGATACGGAAAGAATTTGTTTTATGAAGCAAAAAGAGTAATCTGACATTAACATAATAAAAAGAACAAAAAAATTATGAAATGACCCAGGGAGGATGTTATGATGTATGGAAGGACTAGGACAGAACTTTAAATTCCCCATACAGAGATTAGACGAGAAGGATTTATTTTTTGCACAGCATGTGCTTTCATATTTATGGCACACACATTTTTCTTTGTTTCTTTATATATTTATGAACATTTACTTATGTAGCACCAGCATATTCCTGGGTACTAATAAACAGAAAAAGAGATAAGAGGGCCCTGCTTGCAAATTTACAATCTATAGGGAAATATTCATTGATACTCAAGGATAAGTGCTACATATTCAATATTGGTCCACGAGATTGCAGAGGTTCTTGATGAGCTGTATGATCCAGTCACACAAGAATGTTGACTTGGAGTCAGGAGGATGTGTGAGTGAAGAAAGAGAAAATATGTAAAGTTATTTGTGGACTGTTATAGGGGATTTAATTAGGTAAAATAGCTTATGTAGGTTATGTGGATGGTTCTGGAATTTGATAAGCTTGTCTGAAGAGGTGAGTGGTTAGGGAACGCTTGAAGGATTGGAGACTAGAGATAAGTCTTGTTGTGTGTGGGAGGAGATTCCACAGAGTGGGTGCAGCCCGAAAAAAGTCCTGTAACCATGAATGGGAGCAGGTGAGTGTCTTTAAAAGACTACCAGACATTTGCCAACCACAAGCAGTGAAGCCATACTTAAGTTGCTTAAATTCTAATAGTGTTTTAAAAGTTTACAATGTCATAATATTCATTATAAAAATAGAAATAGCATAAAATGTATTTATATAAAAATAAAAGTTGTGAATATTTGTAAACATTTCTAAATCTGTTATTTAATGGGTTATGTACCAACATTTTCTCATGTAAAAAGTTAGTATTGGATATGTAATCCTTATAAAACATAATGATAACAATGAATATAACTGTGTTTTTCAATTGAAATGTCAAGTTCTAATTTTTACTCTAATGTCAAAAAAATATAAGATGATTATGATAATGATGAAGATACAGTAATGATGATATGCATGATGATGACGGAGTTCTATTTTTCTGGCTATAACAGTTCCTGCTTTTCTTCCTCTCAACCCTCCTTCAATGACAAATCCGTCTGGCACAGTATACTGTAATGAGGGAATGGGAGTGTAATCCTGATTAGCTGAAGAAAACAGAGCAAGAGAAATGTCTATTGACGAGCCAACAGCTCAGCTGACATTAAACTGCTCATCCTCTGCAGCTGACAGAATATTGTCAATGAGAAGCTTAACATAAAACATGTGAAATAAAATGACACTCGCAAAGACTTGTTAGTTGATCAAAGATATGAAAATGTCTTCTTACTTTACAGTATGCAAAAGTGGTCTGTCGGCATGAAATACATAATTTATAAAAATGCTAAGAGTACTATGTTCACGTCAATATATTTGTTAGTTTTACATGTAGAACACCAATATGTCTATTTTAATGTCAGACATGACCTGTTGCTATGATAATCTTAAATTATTTAGCAAGAACATTCTCCTACCAAAAATTAAGATTTTGCAACTGAAGGTATAATAGTTACAAAAAAGGGGATATTGTTAAATTGATGACCATCGGGATCCTGGATGACAAAATCCTGGTCCCGGAATCCAGAAACGTGGACAGAACATCGGCATGAGGGGAGATGCTGAGCCGGGGTCCTGACAGATGGCATCCCAATAGTAAGTACAGAGGGTGCCCTTTGCTGTTATCCATGGGGTGGGGGGGAGGGTTAGGTTTAGGCACCTCAGGGGTTTAGCATTAGGCTGTGGGAGGGAAGAGGTTAGGGTTAGGCTACAGACAGGGGGGTTAGGGTTAGGCACCACCAGGGGTAGGTTAGGGTTAGGCACTAAGGGGAGAGGGTTAGGTTTAGGCACTAACTGGGAGGGTTAGGGTGCAGAGTAGGGAGGGTTAGGGTGTGGGGTAGGGAGGGTTAGGGTGCATAACAGGAGTGTTAGAGTTAGGGGGTGAAGGAGGGAAAGTTAGGGTACTTACTTGTCCCCTGTTGGGATTCTCAGCATCAGGATGCCATGGTCAGTCTTTGACAGACGGCATCCCGAGTGTTGGGCTCCCACCCCCAACCCACAAAAAAGTTTATAATTATGTATAGAGGCTTCATTTGAGGTTTTAAAGTACTGTAACTTTAACTAAACACATTTACAAAATTGTACATCTGTATCTGCCTAGAGTTAAATTGTAAAAAAATAAATGTAAGTTTATATTGTTTATTAGAAAATATATATTATGAATATAATTAAGACACACTTGTAACAATGTTAATATTTTTAAAATGGTTGATTGGTAGTCCATCACTAGGGAAGATCCCCTGACTCATCCCCCACCATGTGCCTCATACCCCCTTTGAACCCATTTTCCCAATTTTGTTGCATGAAGCAAGATCTCCTTACATGAGTGCATTAATAATGTAAGAGTAATATGTGTTGTCAGCATTTAGGAAGGATCATTCCTGTCCCAGCTCCTCTTATTAGGAAAAAACCCTATACTTTGCCTTCTCCTGCTCATCAACCATCTTGGTCTGAAATTTGTGCTGAATCCCATAAAAATAATTGCATTAGTGTAAATTTAGGTACAAGTAGCATAAGCACTCAGAGAAGCACACATTTTTCAGCCTTATAGAAGACCTTTAATGTTGTTGGTCACTGACTAAAAAAATCTGTAGGATTGCAAATTCTGTTAAAGTAAGATTAAACTGGAACAAGGATGATACAAGGTTATTTAATGTTGAAACTACATGAATGAAGGGTTATATACAGAAATATATATCTATTTTAGGAATAGCAATATGGTGGTAAAATTATGTCACTAAATGATGTCAGTTGTATTAACTACACCTTTCTATTTTGATTAAGAATTTTCAGTCATACTCCAGTTCCAGTATATTCCAGTCCTGTAATACATGTTTTTTTGTTTGTCGTTCATTGATCTAGCATTGAGAATTAATAAAGATCTTTGATAAATCTGACCATTGATTAATTGTTCATGACCAATACAAATGTATGTTTGGTGTCCATTTTTTTTGGCTAGAGTAACTTTTTTGTTGTTTATCAATGTGAATGTTGTAGTACCCTATGATATGATCAGCTAACCTTTTTAAGTATAGTGATTTCAAACTGTTGTTGCCTCAATGTTATCCTGATATTCCACTAAAACTCTGTTAAAAAGTAAATTATATATTTTTTTTACTAAATTAAAGGCAACCACAGCTTCATATGTTTAAGTTATTGTGTAAAACAATATCTCCTATTGGTTTATAAAATATATTGGTTAGTTACCAATTTTCCACCTTCCTTTTACCACTATTGTATATATAATGTTTACCAATTGATAGTCCCTTGCTCCCCCTATAAATATATTTATCTTATTAACTCTTGATTTATCATGTTTTTCCACCATAAATGTAATTTGACCAAATACACCAAATGGACCCTTTTACTTTGTGTCCTAATACAAACCTTCTTATACTGAGACACCAGAGAGACCCATCATCGCAGGAACAAGTAGTTTAACATCCAATCTCTCCACCATTATTGACCAGTTAGTATAGCCAATGGGTAACACATCTTGTTCAAAAGATACCGATGACATTATACTAAAACTTCAAAACACCAAATGGTACCCAATATCAAGATATAAAGATAGAAGCTATTGCATGGTTTCTTAATAAAACAAAATATCTTCAAGAAAGGCCATTGATTTTATTCTAAAAAATAATTATTTTTATTTTGAGGGTGATTACTTTCTACAAAGAACAGATACCACTATGGGGACCAAATATGCCATAAGCTACATCAACCTCTTTATGTCCTTCTGGGAGATTCATAATATACACAACAACATAGCTTGGGGCATAAAACTATCAATGTGGTGTCGGTGTATTGACGATGTCCTCCGCATCTGGAATGGAACAGAAAATTAACTTTTTACAGTCCTTAATTAAAATGACATGAGCATTTCTTTTTTCTTTTCATATAGCAGAAAAAACATCCACTTTTTAGACTTAAACATTTATGAAAAGGATGCTACCATTCAGACAATGATTTACAATAAACCTACAGATGTGAACACCTATTTTCCCACTAATAGTGAACACTATAATAATAGTCAGAAGAAACTGCAGCGAAGATTATCTCTGTAGACAACAAATGTTAGAAATGAGACACAACTTAATAACCAAAAGATATGATAATAATCAATTAACCACAGTAATGGAAGAAATGGCCAAAATAATGACCAAAGAAAAATCTACTCTTTTTAACAACAGGGTATAAAATATTTCAAAAACAGCATATGAAAAATTAGTCAGCATTCATCAAAAAGTACAACTCCAACATAAACACATGGATAAAATAATTAGGAAACACTGGCACCTATAATGTAAAAATTAAGCGTTGAAAGACTCCATTCCATCTAAACCAAAATTTTTTTTTATTAAAAGCCGCCAACCTCAAAGACCACTTGGTAAGATGTGGACTTCCTCAAATGGCCAAAAACCCCAAAACAACTACTTTCAAATATAATTAAGTCACAGTGAACAATGTCACCCTATAAATATATGACTTTATCACCTGACACACAACCGATGTTATACATTTAGTAGAATGCAACTGTGGTTTAGTCTACATTGGGAAAACCACAAGATCCCTGAAAACCCGCACTGCAGAGTATTTAAGAAACATAAAAAACGTCTTCAAGCTCACCATCTGTCAGATCACTTCAGAACAACTCATGAGTGCTCAGTTAAACATATCAAGAAATTAAGTTGTATTAAACATATCAATACCACATTGAAAGATAGGAATGTAGATAAAACTTCAGCTAGCACTGAAATTAAGTTGATCTTTCCCTTTGAGAACTAAACCAAGATTTTGAATTCAAATGGTTCCTATAGTCTTGTGTTTATATTCACTCCCACCAACTTCTTTAAAAATATTTATCCTAAGAAGTTTTTATTTTGTTTTTTTTATATATTATTCTCTTTTTCATTTAATATATAATGTAACATTTTATGATTGTTATAGAGGTCCATTTTTGAAACATATTCTACTGAATTGATATTATGTTTACTCCCTCCAGGTTCTGTAGTCAATAGTTGCAGCCGAATGAATACAGAAGCATCTACATTAGCCCCCAGCTTCTGACATCTGATCACACCTGAGAGTAGGAAAAAGAAAGAAGGAAGAACTCTCTGGTTGGGGTCACTCTTCAATGGTAGTAATTACGTAATTAATAGATAACTTTTAATAGATATGCATTAAAACAACTGCCATTGTACAGTACAAATCCTAAATAGAAGTAATTAAATGGACATAGAAAGATGAAACAAAAAACAAAAAACAGAACATGAAAAATCAAGCTGATATGTAGAAAGCAAATGTGAAATATTCATCAGCGGGGTGATATCAGAAGAAAGAAAATTACTGGTATAATCCTGTAATAAAAATTTCTGAGTTGACCCACGAAATAATCAGTCCAATGACTGAATTAATTAGTACATATAGTGTATTAATATACAAGTGAGGTAGGTTGTATAGAATGTGCAACCCTATACAGCACCAACACACAGTTAGTATCGTAGATCTCAAAACTTAGAGAATTAAATGTCACACAGATGTCTGTAGAGAGCTCCCACTATACATATTTACAGAATATATAGACTGACGTAAGCAAGTCCATCTACCATATTTAGGCATATGAAAATGAAAAGATATAAACAAAAAATGTTTGTGTCTACACCACTTGTTATGTATATATAATGGTAGGTACCACTTAAAGAAAGAAGTATGAGAGATATAAGAGGGATGTGAGTAAGATTATTCCCTTTACATGGTGTCAAGACAACAGCTGCTGCTTGTCATTATGAATCACAGTGAATGGCATGTGAGCGTGCTGTCAGGCTCACCCAAGGGTATGAGTAAGTAAATTGAGCATCTGCTGTTAGATCTGATGTGAAAAAGGAACCTGGTATCAAAGTAGTGCAGGAACCTATCCAGATCAGGCTCTAATGAGAGTGCCCATAGACTAAAAGCAGATTTGCAGTAGATAGTAAATGTGACTCAAGATAAATTCCACAGTATAATATCGTCCCTAATGCTGCTGCTAGTCACATGCCACACGGGTAGTGGTGAGTAGTGAGAAGCATGGAAGCGTATACTATGGTATGAAGGAAGAAAAGTTATGGCTGCACTGTGACCCACACAGGGTAAGCTATGCTCTGTTTGCCCATAGGGGTAGTGCAGGGCCAATCACCTACACATGCAAGAGGGTTGACACGTGCGCCTGGAAACAAAGGAAGAGCGGTACCTGTATACCCTGTTGAGAATCGGCAAGTGGTAGAAACGATCTGCCTAGATGGGAGTCCTCCGTGTGTTGTGCTGTAAAGTCCCGCCTGTACACAGTGGGAATACACCTGATCTGAGATGCACTTGAGAGTAAGCTGTAGCCCACCTCCAAAGACTTCAACACAACATCTGTGATCATGCAACAACTGGAAAATTACAGAACTGTACGCAGCAAACACTTCAGGTTTTGAAATTCTGGTTTGCCGAAAACGGATGTAAACAAATGAAGCCCTATAAAAACTCCTTCTAACTACCTTACCTCCATGACTTGATAAAGAGATCTTAATCTCAAAATGGAATGAGGTCACCAGAAGCCACCCATATAACATCCAGAGGATAGTGGAGCATGCAGGAGATTTCTGTTGTCTTCCTGCAATACCATTTGGTATTTCCACCACTAATAAGAATATTGTGTGTTGTTTTTATGTCTTTTATAAATAAATGAGGATTTAACTTATTACAGCATGTCTTATGTGACTTCTAAGATAAATAAAGCTTATTTAATATTGATTAGCAAACTTTATTAATGTGGATATAATGTATCACAGCTTGTCTAGTATGCCTTCTTAATTAAATCAAGCCCATTTAAATCCTTATTTGTAAACCCATTGGAATCGGGTTATGTTTGCTATTTAGGATTACTATTATTTAAGATATATAGGAGATATCAACTCCAGGTTCATTGCTTAGTATATCCAGGACATATATAAATGTGTGATGTTTGCCTTCTAAGGTTATCATTTTAACACCAGGCTTATATATAGGAGCTGCAACTAATGAGACTCTAAATATGGCTTTCATCTAAGTTAAAAGATATAAATATTGTATAAACAAATTGCATAGGCCACCATTGGTATATCAGTACATTACTGTGATTTACCAGGACATATTGTGAAGTCCTCAACAAATTTTCTATATCATTGTCACAATTGTTGTGTTTTCCCCCTCTAACACAAACATACCATTTAAATTATCAGTCACCTATAGGTGACTGTTGTGCATTTTTCTATAATTCCGTTTACTTGGGAATTTGGTGACCTCTATACTTCCACTGCTCCGGGACCCACACCCAGCAATCTCGTTTTATGCACATCCACCACTTTTTTGTGATTTAGCCTCCTTGTACAGTACTATTGTTTAGTGTGATTACACTAAAGTGACAAAAGTCATGGGATAGATGCCTAGTATCATTTAGGACCCCCTCCAGCCTGGCAAAGTGCAGTAAACTTAAGTGACATCAATTCCACAAGTGGACAGAATACCTCTGGAGAGATGTTGACCCCTGCCATCTGGATAACTTCCCACAGCTCCCTGATATTTGTAGGGGTTTGATCTTTGGTGTGAATGGACCTCTCCACCATGTCCCTTAAATGCTCAATTTGGTTCTAGTTTGGCAAACATGGTGGCCACACCATTCATCTCAACTCTCCAGAATGCTCCTCAAACTATTATGGACAACTTGGGTTCGAAGTGACAGTGCATTATTCTGCTGGAATATTCCATCAATGTGGGGGTACATGAAGTCCTTGAAGCACTGCAAATGTTCATCAAGCAATGCAACATAGCAGTTAATAGTCAAAGACATGTTTAGACAGACCAGCAGACCCAACCTATGCCACTTGAAAACACCCCACACCATTATGGAACCACCACCAGCATGCATGGTGCCTTGTTGAAAACTGGTGTCCATGGTATCATGTGCTCTCGCAACACCTGAACCCTACCATCAACCCGAAACAACTGGAACTGTGACTCATCAGATGACAGCACATGTTGCCAGTCCTCCAGTGTCCATTTAGCGATGTCATGAGCCCAGGTGAGGCACTGTGTCCAGTGTCGTAGTGTTAACAGGGGCACTCTGGTGGGTCTTTTGCTCCCATATCCCATGGAAGCTAAAGAACGCTGCACTGACCTG
Source organism: Taudactylus pleione (assembly GCA_031769625.1). Lineage (NCBI taxonomy): Eukaryota > Metazoa > Chordata > Amphibia > Anura > Myobatrachidae > Taudactylus > Taudactylus pleione. The sequence continues at coordinate 26,810,611 of JAUIMM010000040.1, read as the reverse complement.
CTGGATATGCATCTGGTACCTCCTGCATTCAATGTGTATGTGATATGAGCCATGGTCACTTGTCTGTTGTCAGACAAGTGACCGCCTCTGAATGAGGGCCAGTATCCCCTGGGTGTTCTACCAAGGTTCTTGAATACCACCTCAGACATTGCTGGTCACGATCATTAAGTTCCCATAGTTGGCCATGGCACTGTCCACGGCAGGTGGTAATGCCTTCCATGAAGTATTCCCGGTACACACGTGACACCATAAATCAAGGAATGTTGAATATCCGCACAATTTCGGAAATGAAATATCCATCGGACACCCACTATAATGCCCCATTCTAACTCCAAAGACAAAGACGCATCATCGGCCACAGAGCAGTCTATAATCATTCTTCTGAGTAACCCTGTAGTCGCGCAGAATGGTGCCACTAAAAAAGGGCCGGCTGTTGATGTTGATCGACAGCTCGGTCCGTTTTGTAGGTGGAGTGGGGTGGTGGTTTCACAAACGGAGGCGTTCCTTAAGGAATGCCTACTGTTTTGTTGGCGGCCGCACTGACATCAGCAGTGATGTCAGTGGGGAGCTCCCTGCTCGATCAGAGCAGGAAGCTCCCTGGGGCTTGCGGTTGCCGAGACCCAACCTTAGGGTCTTGTCACAAGCCTCGATGGTCACGATGGTCTTGACCATCGCAACCATCAACCTGATTGGTCGCTAAGCTGTGGGTGGTAACCCACAGCTTAGTTAGCGACCAAGAGGCCGCACTAGAAAAAGCAAGCGGCTGCTCTCATTCAGAGCGAGCGGTCGCTTCTTGCGACCACCTCTGAATGAGGGCCAGTATCCCCTGGGTGTTCTACAAAGGTTCTTGAATACCACCTCAGATAAGCAGCCACCATCTACCTCATAAAGTCAGACATAAAACACAATAGTAAGATATTGCATATATTTTTTTTAAATAACAATTAAACAGTAAATATGCCCACACATGTATAAAACAATCAGCAAGTTTATCTGAGATCCTTAGATTTACAGCAAGTGAAAGGCCAGGAGAAAATTCCACAATCCTGTCCCTCTCAGGGTATCCAGTGGTAGGTGTCCTCATCAATGCTGTCCCAGGATTTATTACTATATTTGAGGTACAGTACTGTACATGTAAGTGAGATCACAGCCACTTAACTGAATGAAGTCTTAGGCTTTTCTTTAGTAGACCCTAAAGAGAAACTATCCTATAAATGTTGAAGATGGTTTCAGCTGCCTGTAAAGAGGTACAGTAGGAAGTTCTTTATAGAGCTGTAATGGCCATTCATAGCAACATTGCAAAATGTATTTTACCTTCATACTTCATTTATGTAAAAGTGTATTTTATAGCTTATTTGTCCTTTAAATGTAACACTTTTAGTATAAAAAAAGGAACTTATAATTTTAAAACTTTAGTTGCCTTTTAATTACTGGTCTGTTTGTTAATTTGCTCCTTACCACTTAACTGTCAATTAAATTTTTTTTTACCAAAAACTGCTTAAAAATTGTAGTTTTTAAAAAAAATGTTTGGTTAAGTTTGAAATTTAGTTTTATAAATATTTATTTAAATATTTTATTTAAAAAAAATACATACTAAGGGGGTGTTCTGCACCCTCAACCCCTGTGTCTATAGGCCGCTATTATAAAATCACCTCCTACTGGCAATGGGCCCTTAGTGTTCAGTGCCCCCCTATCCATGTGTCACTATGCTTTACTTTTTATATTTTTAAATATATTGCCTCCAGACAAAAAAAAAACATTTTAGGGGCCTATTCATTAAAATAATTAAGGATTAAACCTCCCCCCAGCACGCTCGCCTACTCATCTGCGACCAACCCCGCTGTCTGTCCCCTGACCTCCCTGTCGCAGCAGATATTCAGCCACCGCGGGAGTTTGTGGAAATTGTAAACAGGAGATATCAGTGATATATCCTCCATTACATGAATGATGAATTACCCTGACACTTAATGTCAACAAAAATAGTTTTCACCTATTTTTGTAGAAATTAAGTGATGATGAATAGACCCCTTAATGAGATAACCCACCCCTACTACACTCCCCAGTGAGAAAGATGACCACCCCACTCCCTCCCTCCCCCGTGGTTTAGCCCCAACCCCTCACCTTTTTGCAGAGCGCAGCAGAGCATGGGACAGGGGGAAAAGATCATCAATCCTCCCAGCTGCAGTTGATCTCTGCACACGCACTTTAGGCACATGTGCCCATGGCATTCCAGGGAGGAATTTTGGGGGTGATTGTTGGTGGTCACAGACCGTAACATCACTCCCAGGGGGCCTGAGCAGGAGGAGGAAATTTCCTCCATTGCACAATAGAGACACAGGATTACAGCACTAATGCATGAGATGCAACCTGATCAGGTAATGCACTCCTGGCTGCAGTTGTCATGCATTAGTGCCAGGCAAGTGGTTAAGCAGCTGGCTACACCTCTTCATAGATAGAACGAAAAAGGGACATACAGGTTATAAAAGCATGATGCCAAACATTCTTTAGCTGCTGCGTGTCATAATTAATATAATGAATATGTATTGCTTACTACTTAGGTACTGGCATACCAACTTTAATGCAAGGAGCCCACCATACAAAGCATATCATAGGGAGATCTGTAGCGCTGTCAGTCGCACAGATGTTACATTCCAATCACTAATGTCATCCAATAAAAAACATTTAGCATAATCAAATTGATACAGTTAGTTGGTATCAGAGAGATACTAAGGCCAAATAATATATATATACAAATATACAGGTTTCAGGCAATGTGCTGCACAGCAGTAAGTCTGAAATTACTTACCACAGAACTTCGGAATGGAGTAGCTGCACTACTGTTTTTGCACTTCATAATATTACTTTAAATGTCACTGTGATGTCCGCATACAAAATCCCCTTTCAATTTCATTCTAATGACGTTTGGTCATGGACTTGCACGTGTACTTTAGCTAGTAGTCATATTCTGCTCTGTAAAAGCCTGTCAAAGCTATAGAAGGTTTTATGTGAATATGTTGCGCCTAATACATAGAGCTTAGTGTACCAAGGTATGTATATGCAATGGTTCCAAAAGTGTTAATCTGGCTATGAGTCTAATAAAAAGATTTTGGAGTTTGGAGACTTATTTGTTACTTTTTTTTATTTGTATATTTGTAATAATTATAATATTGCACTGCTTTTAAAGCCTAGTTTAATAGATATGGTAAGCACTATCACTTTTTGAAGCTATCACCCACAGTACATACTCAGGCATATATATTTGCCACTGTCATTGTACCTTACATGATTGACATTGAAGATTCATACATTCCTGTTAAATATATGGAATATATGGTTGATTAATAATAAGAAATTAATATTAATTAAGCCTGGAACAAGATTAGCTCATTAAGCCTTGATTATCCACATGAAAGGGTCAATCCATAATAAATCACTCAGTTATGAATATGTTATAAATGGCCCCATTTACATTTTGGTGTAGTTGCAAAATGGAATTTAATTTAAAAATGAGCAATGCTGCATAAAATACAAATTAAAAATCTTTATAATTTACTAAAAGCATTTTTCAATTTTACTTCAATTTATTAGGTCATAGAATGGTAATGTTAAAGTTTACTGAAACAAAGCACATTATAAAAATTAACACTAGCATTAAACACAGAGAACATTTTATGTATAATTTGGTATAACATATTGTTGTTCTTTATTATGGTATAATTTGTTTCGGCAGATTCTTATAAGGCTCTCAGCATGTAGGCATCCGAAATTGTGCAAAGTGAAATTTACACATTGAATTGTCTGGGAATAATGCCAAAATCAAATTACAGTAATACAACTGTGGTATTATAGAAGAATGAATCAAGGGCTCAGCATCTTGCTGAGACAGCACTCATCTTAACCTTGTTGAAAGCCTGAAAGGGAACTATGAAATCTTATCAATACGGTTGATATTGCTCTCAGAGGAAAAATTAGGTCAAAAATTGCTGAAATTCATCACTAATAAAATTGCATTGCAAGATGTCCTGCAAGAGTACTTATTGTAACCAGGCATTGTTTCATTAAAATAACAGAAATATAATTTAAAGACTTTTGGTAGTTCTCCAAAAAAACTGGGAATGAGGTAGAATTAAAGTAATTTGTCATATCTCCTGAAACTTCTTTGTATTATTTCATTTTATATCTTAATCTTTTTGAACAGCTGTGGAGATGTGTACTACAATATACATTGTGTGCAGACATGCTGAGTTTCAGTTGTTGTGCTTGATCTGGAACTTAGTGAAAATAAGTTTGATAAAAGAACCAATTGCAGTGAGTACTAACATACTCTATATCTATAGTACTATTTATAGTACTATCTATAGTACTATCATCATCTTGTCAAGGGACATGTTTGCATGGCATGATATATAAAGTTGGCCTGGAAAAGTAGCAGGCATACTTCTCTCAATACATAAACGCTACTTTTGAAGTTGGGTTGCCATTAAATCCGGATGATGTTGCAAAGAAGTCAATGTAGAAGGGACACTATCTAGAGAATCTATTTATTAATATGCATGAATAATTCTTATTGTTTTTCTACACAATAAAAAAAAATCACCTTTTGCTGTAAGTTATTAATACAATATCAATACTCAGTTGTTTCAGCAATTCTGTCTCGGTAGGGGTTAATCTACTGCCACTGAGCCAGTCTCAGGGATATGAGCATGAGTGGCCTGGCTAGCCCAGACTTGAAAACATAAAATTAAATAATGAGAATAACAATAAAAAAAATTAAAATACAGTTATAATACAGACAAAAAAATAATACTTATTAATTGAAATAATGTTTTAAGCAAATAATAAAGCAACGTTCAATATCTTTTCCTTTGTATTCACTACTTCATGTGCTTTGCATGGGGAAATCATTCCCAGCAAAATCCAGCAAGTTGATCCTCAACAGTACTGTACCTTTATAATGTGCAAGGCAAAGCCAGACCACCTACAGTATTACACTATATGATAAATATGCTGCTTACTGTAGTCTCTACTGTATCTTTCAGTATCACTGTTGATATCACTGCTAATTGGCAAAACTAGAAGTGACTGCTAACATTTCTGACAGCCCCCCTCCTCGCAGCCTAATATCCCCCCAAGGGTCCCTAAACCTAACCTCCCCTTCCCTGGATCCTTCATTCAGGATTCCGGTGGTTGGAATGCTGACACCGGTATCCCGATCCCCTTTAGATAGCGGCATTGGCATTTTGCCGGATGCCAGGATTCCAGTGTCGGTATATCGATGGCCAGCATCCCATCCGCAAGCATATTCACTACATCCCAAGTTCTATGATGCATGCACAATAATGTACAGAGTACTGCCCCGATTATGCCACACATTAATACCAACCAGTTCATACACTAATAATTAACACATAATACAGCCATTTACAGGTTACCTCTGATCATGGTCACAGCTCTCCACATTTCATGATTAAAGCACCCAGGAAGCAAGAGGATAGAGATACATTGTGAGTAACTCTGTGTTGGACATATTTCTATAGCTGATGAAGTCTTTTTATTCTCCACTGTTACAAGCAAGGGATGAATAAAAACTTCAATATCGGACTTCTTAGCGGCAGTTTATTATTTTTTTTAATGCCTCTTCTTGCTAAGACTTGATTGGACAACTAGTTATTTTTTAACATTCCCCATTATTTCTGTTTTCAGACTTCAGACTCTGATTTAATCTTAAATGCACTTGTTGGGTGAAGAAACTAGGGCAGTGACATATTGAGTTGGATTCTTGCAGAGCAGAAGAGAGGGATGGAAATGGAATCAGAAGGAGAAGGAGGAATATGAAAATAATGGATGGATATTTGGTCCACGGCACAAAGTATTGGTGACTGGTTCTGGGAAGGGGCCAATCACCATAAAGCAAAGCAACAGCTTAACAGTAATGCAGATCAATAGTAAACAAAATAGTTCCCCAACTACTACCCACCAGTGGTAGTAGAAACTGGACCAGTGCAAGACCTCTTGGCACCAAAGGTAAATCTTCTGCATACCTCCTTTTCTTTCTCAAATAACCACTTTTCAACCCACACATTTGACTTTTGTAAAATAAAAATAACAGTTCTTACCTGGACTTTTCTGGCTGCCTGGAGGAGATGTAGTCGAGATGCATAGATATCTGATGTAAACTGCTGTGCAGGCTCCACTGCTGTCCAGGGGCAATTGTGGGATCTCTAGTGTTAGGTTCTGGAAAAAAGCAAAAAAAAAACTTGGCCCAATTAGCTGGCAACAGAAACTTTGTAATGATTTGTTTAAGTGCTTGACTATGTATTATGCACTTGTTTAAAGGCACTGTGAATACCGGTATACATACATGATACATAAAGTATTGAATGTCTATTTTAAATCAGAAGTAGGACAATTCAAATGGGTCAGGACTCAATAATGGATAGGGGCTATACATTGCAACATCAGCTGTGTTACCAACTGCTAAGGTGGATGTTACACTGAAAACCAATAAGTGCTGCAGATATACTGTATGGCAGACGTTCCCAAACTCCACCATTACATTGCAGGTATTAAGGATATCCATGCTTGAGATGGTTAGATCAAATTGACTGAGGTACTAATTAAGTCACCTGTTCTCAAGCATGGATATTTTTAAGACGTGGACTGTAATGGCAGAGTTGGGGATCCTCTGCTGTATGATGAGATCTATTTAATCGAATATATACACTTTGCTTTTGAGTAAGCAAAAAAGGAGGTAGATTCATTATAAATTACTTATATCAATACTAACAGTGGGGAATGTTTGAATTTTGGAATATTCAATGGTGAGTTAAAGTGGCCATACACTGTGCATTTATCATCCCAAGCATTGAATTATTGGCTGATCAGGCCAATAATTGCACAGTGTATCGCCATGACCAAGCACCAGTTATCACTGTGTCAGGCATAAAAAAATCTTTCAGCATGCCCAACAGATTCGATAAATGGTGTTTGGATCTGACAGTGGACATCACCACCAGACAGAGAGACCAATTATCTCAAAGTGTATGGCAGATAGATATTTCTTATATCTGTCTGATGGTGTTTTATCTCGCAGCATTAGTATGCCTGAAAAACTGGGAATTGTATTTCTGCACTTGATGCATATACAGTGTTATCCTTTGTCTATTGACTAGAATTCTCCCTAAATTGTCCATTCAAAGTATTATAAAAACAATTTGGGATTTTGAACTGTGGATTATTTACCATTTTGTAATTTATTTACTTTAAGACTAGTGAATAGTTTTTTGAAAGAATAGGGATTAGTAGATTGGTATATTTTTATGTTTCAAGGATATAGGATTTTGCATTTCCTAATTGTGTAGTTTAAAGTGTTATTATCATTTATTTTTCTATTATTCTTTTCCCCAAACTATTTAAAATGACTTTATTAATATAAAATAAATGTTTTTCTTAATGCTGGTTCTTGATATATATGATATAGTGAAATGTACGGAGATCCTACCAGGGGGAGCTCCAGGTGAAGAGGTGGTCATGTGACACTATGATTTGCATCATCATAGCCCAACTCACCAAATATTACACTGCTATGCATAGTAAATTGCATCATCACATGTCATGGAAGAAGTGGATATTATAGAGGAGGGTTGCCCACTATCCTATGAGCCAGGAGATTTCCTCCAAATCAGGAGTCTCATGGAAAATTGCATGAAGTGGAAAACTATGTCATAGAAAGATAGCAGTGTGCAAATCAGTCAAGGAAAATGGCAGGGAAGTAGAGGGAAGAGGAACAGAAAGGAGATGGGTAAAATTAAAAACACCAGTAAAAATATAAAATACAGTCAGGTGCATAAATATTGGGACATTGACAGAATTTTCATATTTTGGCCTCTATTCACCACCACAATGGCTTTGAAATGAAACAAACAAGATGTGGTTTAACTGTAGACTTTCAGATTTAATTTGAGGGTAATTACATCCAAATCAGGTGAACGGTGTAGGAATTACAACGGTTTCTATATGTGCCTCCCACTTTTTAAGGGGCCAAAAGTAATGGGACAAGCTAAACAATCCTAAATCTAACTTTCACTTTTTAATACTTTGTTGCAAATCCTTTGCAGGCAATTACAGCCTGAAGTCAGGAACGCATAGACATCACCAGACGCTGGGTTTCATCCCTGGTGATGCTCTGCCAGGCCTGTACTGCAAATGTCTTCAGTTCCTGCTTGTTCTTGGGACATTTTCCCTTCAGTTTTATCTTCATCAAGTGAAATGCATGCTCAATCGGATTCAGGTCAGGGGATTGACTTGACCATTGCATAACATTCCACTTTTTTGCCTTAAAAAATTCTTTGGTTGCTTTTGCAGTATGCTTTGGGTCATTGTCCATGTGTACTGTGAAGCGCCGTCCAATGAGTTCTGAAGCATTTGACTGAATATGAGCATATAATATTGCCCGAAACACTTCAGAATTAATTCTGCTGCTTTTGTCAGCAGTCACATCATCAATAAATACAAGGGAACCAGTTCCATTGGCAGCCATACATGCCCACGCTATGACACTACCACCACCATGCTTCACTGATGAGGTGGTATGTTTTGGATCATGAGCAGTTCCTTTCCTTCTCCATACTCTTCTATTCCCATCACTCTGGTACAAGTTGATCTTTGTCTCATCTGTCTATAGGATGTTGTTCCAAAACTGTAATGGCTTTTTTAGATGTTGTTTGGCAAATTCTAATCTGGTCTTCCTGTTTTTGAGGCTCACCTATGGTTTGCATCTTGTGGTGGACCCTCTATATTCACTCTTGTGAAGTCTTCTCTTGATTGTTGATTTTGACACATATACACCTACTTCCTGAAGAGTGTTCTTGATTTGGCCAACTGTTGTGAAGGGGTTTTTCTTCACCAGGGAAATAATTCTTCTGTCATCCACCACAGTTGTTTTCCGTGGTCTTCCGGGTCTTTTGGTGTTGCTGAGCTCTCCGGTGCATTCTTTCTTTTTAAAAATGTTCCAAACAGTTGATTTGGCCACACCTAATGTTTTTGCTATCTCTCTGATGGGTTTGTTTTGATTTTTCAGCCTAATGATTGCTTGCTTCAATGATAGTGACAGCTCTTTGGATCTCACGGAATATTTTCTGCATGACTGAGATAGTGAAAACTTAGATTTTTTGATGGTTCAATGCACACAAACTTCGTTTAAGGCACAGAATTATTAAAAATAAAGTATAAAATGACCTATAGGCTGTGTGTATAAGGTGTATATGACACAAATGAATTTCATGTATTTACACAAACTTTGTTTGAGCCACAAAATTATTGAAAATATTGTATAAAATTACCTTCAGGCTGTGTGTATAATGTGGATATAAATCATAAATGCATTCTGTGTTTAGATTTGGGCCGTATACCTAAGACATTTCAATATGGTATGCAATTATTCCAAAATACGGAATATTCCAATATCCAAAATACCTCTGGTCCCAAGCATTTTGGATATGGGAGACTCAACCTGTACCTGCTTAATTCATAATGAAATAATGAGGGAATAGCCCACACCTGTTCATGAAATAGCTTTTGAGTTGATAGTCCCATTACTTTTGGCCCCTTAAAAAGTGGGAGGCACATATAGAAACCATTGTAATTCCTACACCGTTCACCTGATTTGGATGTAATAACCCTCAAATTAAATCTGAAAGTCTGCAGTTAAAGCACATCTTGTTTGTTTCATTTCAAAGCCATTTTGGTGGTGAATAGAGGCCAAAATATGATAATTCTGTCAATGTCCCAATATTTATGCACCTGACTATAAATAGTTTACAAATTCACACTACTAAGCATCATAGCATGTGTGGAGATCTGCAAGGGTTAATGTTACTTTAAATGCCAGTCATATCCTTGAATATCTCGAAATGTATATAAATACTCCCTAGATCAGTATAGTATACTTTCAATTCACTGTCACCACCGCTATTCTATATGTCATAACATACTAACAAGGTGTAGACCATACCCATTCCGATACTGAATTGCTTATACTGTATAAACTAAATGTTTAGTACAATACATCAAATAGCTTTTAGCAACACAATACTTGAGGTTAATACTTGAAAGCAAGGTTAGACAGACTCTAAGGCAGAGTTCAAAGACAGAATTGATTGCAGGTAATATTTATTTGGAGATTATACTAAACTTTTATGAAATGACATACAGTAAAAAAATATTTAGAAAACAGAATAAAAATAGAATAGAATTAAAACAGAAAAATATTAGGCAACATATCCACATTTCCCGGAAGTTTAGATAATTATATCTGGTATCTGGTTTAATTAAAGATGTTGCTTTGTTACTTCCATATTGAAATACCTTATTTTTTAATTGAGATATTAGCAAAACTTACATTCCAGAACATAAATAAATTTCAGTCATAGAATGATATTTGTTACTGTATAGAAAGGTAGAAAAATGATGGAATATCTATTATAGGGCCTGATTCATAGATGGACACTAATGCGATCACAACTGTGGTTTCGTACGCAACGCAGCTGTGAAAATATGCAAATAGTTCCAAAGCGTACTCGAGCATAAAGACCCCCACCACTGTTTTCTCATATGCATATGACGCCGCATACATGTGTAAATATTGGTAACATTGGGCCTGATTCAGACCCACTCACGAGCGGCTGTCCGCTCGCAAGTGGGTCGATGTTATGCACTGAGCATGCGCACGACGGAGGGAGCTCCGTCGTGCGCATGCGCCAGACGCGACGAGCGAAGGAAAGTCCTTCGCTCGTTGTGTCCGATCAAAGGGGGCGTGCTGTCAATGTTGATTGACAGCACGCCCCCTTTGGTGGGTGTGCCGGGGGCGTGCCTCCCTGACGGGGGCGTTCCCACGGGAATGCCTCCCGTCAGAAGCCGGCCCACTGACATCACTAGTGATGTCAGTGGGAGTGATTTTGGCTCTGATAGAGCCAAAATCACTCCGGAGCTTGCGGTTGAAAACCTCAACCGCAGGCTCCGGCTCGCAAATTCGATGGTCGCGATGGTCTCGACCATCGCGGCCATCACAAAGCACGCTCGTATAGCCTGTGGGTGGTGACCCACAGCTATACGAGCGTCCAGGAGGACGCTCCATGAAAATGGAGCCCGGCCCTCATTCAGAGCGTGCGCTCTGCTCAGAGCGTACGGCTCTGAATGAGAGCCATTGATGCCATCTTGCCCTTGAGGAAGGTCTGACAAGCTGCAGACTCTACAGCTCTCCTGATACACAGAGGGTTATCATGTTGCTTAGGAGATTGCAAGGGCTAATTTATGGATGCCCATGTAACGGCGTTGTCAGACACGCCTGCGTTTTATAACAACCTGTCTCTCACTTTGCAATGGATTTCTCTGTGCATCCTAATCACAATGCAATCACTGCGCATGCAAGATGGCAAGCAATTGATCGATCTGCATCCGGAAACGCCATGGCGTCCATCTCTGAATCAGGCTAAATAGACAATATTGAAAGACATGCTAAGAATATGATAAAAGCCCAACAACATATGTTATTTGTCTCAGAAAAAGATAAACAAAGAAAAAAAATGTGGTAGTATCCAACAACAATATTTACAAAAAGGGCAGAGGGAATGTGGGGAAGGGAAGATTGTGTGAGGAAAATTAGTGGGGATAAGCATGCCTCTTGCAGGGATGTAACGGGAGCTTCTAGAATTTAATTTGTATATCTATAATGTGTGTATTCTTATTTTATATAAATTTGTAATTTGAAAACGTGTCTTAACCTGTTTTTTAGTTTCTGCATAAAGTGTATCAATAAAGCTGTCCCATACATGAAACAAATGTAACTTTCTGTTCTTTGAGGGGAGTGACTTTCAGCTGTCCATTTTGTACATAAAAATAATTTCTTCTTACACATGAACAATGAAAGTGATGTGGGGTGTATCAATTGTTTGCTCCTATGACTAAGCTGACAGCAAAACGCATGTCAGGACGGCACAGGTGCGCCCTGTGCATTTTAGTTGTGTTTCCAACTAACCATGCCATTATGCAACAGAGTTTTTAGATGTTTTTGTAACATACTGTATTTGTAGGAATTAGCGCTTCCCAATTATGATACTTATACTAGAAGACAAGAGTGATATGTGCGGTGTACTGACATGCACTACCTACTGATATACTGTAGATCTACTAAGTGGAGACTCTACCCCACTAGCTGCTGTAATAGTGTCTGTATTGTTGGGACAAAATAAGAACTATATGGAGTATCCCTGCAATGAGTGACAGCTTGTAAAGTTGAATTAGCTCAAATGAGGCAACCATCGGCTTGTAAAGTTAATTAAACCCAAATGAGGCAACCATCTGCTTAATGTATATAGGAGAATTATGATTGGGAACTATAGTGTATGTTCAGCTCGGAGGGGTTAATTCTATGACATGTGATGAATATGGATATTTGCAATAGTATCCACTGAGTGGCCCTATTTACACTTCAGACACCTGATATTCCATATGGAATAGCCCTTCTCTTTAAAAAAATATATTGGATTACCACGTTATATTTGCATGATCATTTGTAACTGCATCAGACCTGTGGTGTTGTATATTTTGTTTCTTCGTACTCTCATCGGTACTGACCTGCTGGAGCCAGGACAGTTTGACCGAAAGCAGATGCACTATTAAAAGAGAATTAACTACTGTCGTTTATATGTACTCTCATCATATTCTCCTCTGCACGATGTTTAGAAGCAACGAGATTTGAAAGCAGATGCATGACTCTACTTATTCTCTCTTTTCACAATACCTGCCACTTATCTATATTTTTTCTTACTGTTGTAACTGCCACCAAGGAAGGGAACACTCATTAAAATCATTCGATGCTATTTAGCAGATGAATTAACAGCAGTATCTCACTCCGCGTTCTGAGCAATTCTTTTAAACTATACTACTTCTCTTGGCACTCCCTTGACATTTATACCACCGTATGTTTTAGGTCAGCTGCAGTTCAGTAGATTATGACTTAATATATACTTTATATATGTTCACCCTTTATTACGGTATTTTACAGACCTCAGACATTAAGATATTAATGGATGGTATTCATCTTGATATGTTTATTTGATGGAGATTATTCAACATCCAGAAACATGTATTCTTTGTTATTTGTGTGTTACGTCCATGCATTGTCGTATTATTATCATTGATAACATTAAAGATTAAGGCCCTCATTCAGAGCCGCTCGTTAGCGGCAGTACGCTCGTTCCGAGCGATGTTTGCACATCTGCGCATGCGTACGGATTTTAGTACGCATGCGCGAACCAGTCAGTGCGGCCGAAAATCGTTGGTACGCAATATAGCGAGGGCCTGCTATTTTGAGTGACAGAATGAGGCGTATGTGGGTGGTAACAGGGGAAGGTGCTTGAAAACGGGGAGTGGAGATCCGATCGCAGGCGTGCTTAAAGGTCAAAACGGGCGTTTTAAGGGAGTGCATAATTAATACAGCAGCGTCATTGACCACGTCACTGGGTTATTTTATAGCCAGAACTGCTCGCAAATTTGTGGTAGCAAAAACCAACCACAAGAATAGCGAGCAGTTCATACGCTGGTCGATGTACTCGATTAATCTAATAAATAGCGGACATGACGTATGGTGCGAGCGGCCAGGGGGCGTTTTTAACAAATAAACGAGCGTATGTTTTGCACGCTCATTCAGACTTAGAGGTGTGAACAGACTGCAATGTGCGTACGGATCATTTGAATAGCCACCCCTTGTTTTTGAACGAACGAACGCAAATAGCGTACGGCTCTGAATGAGGGCCTAAGTTTCATATATCTCAATAAGTTTGTGCCCCCAACAAAAAGTTTTCTTTTCTTTCCCTTCCTTCGCCCTATTTACTACAATTTGCATTTAAAATCCAGTTGTAGTGTGATATTTTCACCTGAAGTCGCATTGCAAATTTAGGAAATATCACAGGGATTTGCAGGGACAGAGCTTGCGATAAAGCTCTGTCCCTGCGAATCCCTTCCGCAATCTTTTCACTGTATTTTTTGTAATAAATACAGTGAGAAGGTGCCAACGCATGCACCAACTGGCTCGCCGAAACCACTCGCGATCACAAAGCCCCCGTGCCCAATCCGCCCCACCATGACCAACCCCCACAACTCCCCTCCTTACTTTCACTTACCTTCGGTCATCAGTTCTCTGGTGAGGTCCTCTGGGGCTCCGGTCAGCTGGTCTCTCATACTATACCGTGACCCCAGTCAGCTGTTCTATGCATCATCTGACCAGGGTCACAGTGCATGAGCCGGAAGACCAGCTGACCGAAGTCCCGGAGGACATAACCGAAGCACCGATCACCAGCCCTGGAATCAGGTAACTTTTTTTTTTTTACAATTTTTTTTTTATTGATGAGCTTGTGGTCAATTTAGACCACACAGCTGATCACTGGTGCCTGGCTCCCTGCTCTGCTCTTCCTTGTTAGAGCAGAAGTCAAGAAACTGGGGGATACCCTGAAAAATGCCATCTGAAGGTGGCGTTATTATCACAGGACTTCCCCCGGTATTTATTTACATTTTATTTTTAGTAACTTTGGCCAGATCATATTTCCCATTACAATTAAGGGAAACGGGATCTGCTTACTAAAAATATGTGATAATTAGGGTTTGGGGTAGAATTTTATGAATTCTGCTCCAATTGCCCTTTAGTAAATTTAAAACTGATTTCATAACAGGGTTCCTTTTCATTACAATCACCAGATAATATGCCCATTAACATTAGACTTCTAGGACCTTATACAGTATACAAGCATTTGATGACATTTGGCATATTTAGATATAATATTTATCAAATTCTGACACAGCTTATTCTTGGCTCGTCCTTGACAATACAATGGACGGGTCTATTAATGTCCTTCATAGAATGTTTGTTATATCCAGTCTCACCATATATGGTTTTCGGTTTGGACCTTGTATGTAAAAGGAAACTTAGTCTTGATTCTTCAGAAAAACAATGTCAAGCAAATAATGTGTTTTAAGAGACACTCAACCTGTTTACTAAGTATTGCTAAGATTGATATTGTACAAAGTTCACACATTAGATTGCATGGCTATATTCTTTATAAAGCATATAAATATGATGAATATATTAACTGTAAATATACCAACCCCTAATAATAATAATCTAATTTATTATAGTACTGTTAAACATCATATGAGATTTATAGATTTCCCAAGGGAAGGGAAAGTAGATATGCAAATGAAACTGGTTGGGAATTTGTGAATAAATAATATGACTTTGAGATCACACATTTATGTTTGTACATGCAACTTTACTTGCATATTACTAGCATGGTATATATAATTATGATTGATGAACAGTTGACAATAAGTGCGGATAACAATAGTTTTTAATTCACGTACGTACAGTTTGACTGCATGGATATATTATTTATAAAGCATATATATGATGAATATACTAACTGCAAATATGGAATTAAGTAAACTGTAAAGTTCCTTTTAAACTATATTTTCACAATTTCAACCCTTTAAATATACACATTTTACATGTGCTATAGTTTGTGGATTACATTGGGATGTAAAGTTCATTAACCTCCATCTTGTATGTTTTCATTTTTTCTAATTTTTTCCATCCTTGGAATAGCCCTCTGAATACAGCATAAGCCACATCAATATAATGCACAGATAAGAAGAATCAAGAATATAATTGCAAGAATAAACTATTTCAGCGCATAAAATATGTTTGAAAACCGCTTTCCCAATAGTAAAAAACCAAGTGCTAGAATCTAACCATGACCACCATGAATCATTTTCAGAGTTCTTATCATAATGTATTCATCGAAATTCTTCTTTCATATCATGAGACTCATTCATGTAGTTGGTAATAATGGCTTCTGGATTGGTAGTATCATTGGTCAAATAATTACAACAGTGAACTCCAAGATTTGTTTCAAGAGTTAGATAATATCCTCCAGTCTATGCAGTTAGATAATCCAGCACTAGACGGTGATGTAACAGTTTATTTCGAAATGCTTTTAACTCATGTCCAACATATTTGAATGTTTTATCATAAAGTTCAGTCACATTGTGAATAAATTCAGCCAGTCCACTAATTTCATGTTGATTTTCCAAATTACCCCAATTACCATACTTAAAGATGTTAGCAAAGGTGGTACCAACACAATGTTTAATTGAAGAATGTATCAGAGAAATGTATTTTTATTCACCGGAACAATGTCTCTTTGAATACGTCTGGTATCCTGCAAAAGAACTTTTATCATGTATTATAACATAAAATTGTAGTATTAGTCTGCTTAAATAGCAAATATCTTCAAAATGAATGGGCAACCATTTATAAGCATACGTTCCACATATATAATAAAGATCATTTGGTAGCAGGAATGGAACATCAAACCCTAATACCATGGTGGCAACTATCAAACTATTATTCCTAGCTTACATGTCTGAACTGTATGATCTGTCTCACTATTTGTCTCACTATTGGGAGCACTCACAGGTAGGATATAATCAAATGTCTCATTGTAAAATCTATTGTACATGATAAGCATTTAGCACTTTTAAGATTTCCTTCAATTATTCAGTACAGTGAGGGAATAAGGTTTGTGCACAGTAATGATCTTATTACAATATCCTGTCTCAACATTTCCTACTTGTATGGAGTGTTCTAGCATTGGAATAAGAAACATTCCTGCAGATGTCTAATTCTGAGGTGTAGCCTGTCTCATTTCATAGACTGTCTTATTGAAACAAATAGAATGCGTTCACTTATATGTGGAGCTAGCACAATTACTGGTGCCTTTGTCAAATTGTAGGTATCAGTAACCTTTTGTCCACAACTTAACTACAGAATCCTCACATGTTTCTGTGGTAACTATCTTAGTATTTTCAGCTTTAGAAACCGGTACTGGGGACATTGGCATATTTTGACTCAACAATGGTGTTCTGGTACAAATCCAACAATTAGTAGCATATAAAACTTTACCCAACAATGAATGATATTGCTGAATTGGATACTGTTACAAGTCCAGTCCAGGACTTGTCTCCTGCCAGTATTCCTCCTGCTCCTGACCATGCGTCTAGGTTGCTGGTTGCTAGGAGATCCAGATGTCAGAGGATTTCACATGTTTCCTCCTAGTGTTGCCTGATTGGCAGCTGATCCTATTTGGACTTCCTGGACTGGGCTATAGAGTTTTCATGTGGAACTTTTGGTTATGCAACTTACTTTCTGTGCATCCAGACTTCCAGTTATAATCAGTACACACTGCATGTACTCTGCTCACCGGCTTCTAAGTGACCCAAGTACCCCGGCGACAGCCGCATAGTTGTCTACTAAGCCATCCAGCAATTCCTGTTTCAATACCCCGTTTCAAGCATTGCTGTCTATTAGGCATCCAGGCCATCCAGCAATCCTGTTTCAATACCACGTTTTTAGCATCACTGTCTACTAGGCCCTCCAGGCAATACAGCAATCCTGCTTCTATACCATGTTTTAAGCATCGCTGTCTACTAGGCCTTCCAGGCCATACAGCAATCCTGTTTCAATACCACATTTCAAGCATCGCTGTCTACTAGGCCCTCCAGGCCATCCAGCAATCCTGCCTCAATACCACGTGTCAAGCATCGCTGTCTACTAGGCCCTCCAGGCCATCCAGCAATCCGGCTTCTATACCATGTTTCAAGCATCGCTGTCTATTAGGCCCTCCAGGCCATCCAGCAATCCTGCTTTTATACCATGTATCAAGCATTGCTGTCTACTAGGCTCTCAAGGCCATCCAGCAATCCTGCTTCTATACCACATTTCAAGCATCACTGTCTACTAGGGCCTCAAGGCCATCCAGCAATTCTGCTTCTATACCACGTTTCAAGCATCACTGTCTATTAGGCCCTCCAGGCCATCCAGCAATCCTGCTTCTATACCATGTATCAAGCATTGCATGTCTACTAGGCTCTCATGGCCATCCAGCAATCCTGCTTCTATACCACGTTTCAAGCATCACTGTCTACTAGGCCCTCCAGGCCATACAGCGATCCTGCTTCTATACCATGTTTCAAGCATCGTTGTCTACTATGCCCTCCAGGCCATACAGCAATCCTGCTTCTATACCACGTTTCAAGCATCGCTGTCAACTAGCCCCTCCTGGCCATTCAGCAACTTAAGTTTGGGCTGTAAATCTATATTCTATTGTCTGTCCTATTATATTAGCTCCTTACTGCACCATTGACATGTTGTGTTTATACTGGCTCTCCAGGTCCACCATATCACTTATAAAGTAAACTGCCATGATTTTAATATTCTGCTTGTGATTGACCATCGATGTGCCTCGTATCTCCGATATGTCCATTTCAGTCCTAGCAATGGCTAGAGGATCTTAATAGATATTTGTTTGAGTAATAACCAATATTATCCATACACCATAGTATGCACCTTTCTTCTGGTGGTTTAATACAGTAATCAGCTTCCTAACACCGGTCATTTAACTCTCTTGTTTTCCTGCTTAGAAAAGAGGAAGGAAAGGACTTATTAGAATAAACCCCATCATCCATACCAATGGATGTGTGCTCATACCATAAACCTCTGCTCGTCCTCTCTCCAAAGTAAATAAGCCCCGCTGGTGCTATAACCACAATTGTTCCCATTTTTGGCCCCTTTAAGCTTGGATCTCTGACCTTTTTTCATTACGAGCCATGGATCCAAGTGTCCTTCTCAGCAACCGTAGCTGTATCTGTAGTCAGCAGTACTTGCCAAGGACCGTCCCATCGATCTGTAAGGGAATCAGAATGTACAAAAACTTCTCATCATACCATAGTCTCTATGCTGTATTTCATCTGCTGGATCAAATGCTGATGTTGGTTGAATATCCTGTTGAGCTTTCCAAAGGTTTTGTAGCTGCTTAGACAATTGTATAACATATTGAACAGTCAATCATGTTGCAATTTCAAATCAGTCTTTGGATTAGTAACAAATCTTGGCTGCTGTCCAAACAACAGTTCATAAGGAAAGAGATTGAGATGAGGCTTAGGTGTGAGTGTTATACTATGAAGCAGCAAAGGTAGGTCTTCAGACCATGCCATTCCTGTCTCTTTTGTAAGATTAGCTAGCCTAATTTTTATGACACCATTCTGCCTCTCGACCTTTGCAGAAGATTTCCATTCCCATCATTTCACACATTTTTTGAAAAACTTTCCTGTAAAATGAGATCCCCAGTCACTTTCAATAACACAAGGTAAACCATATCTACATACAAATTCCTGCAAAATTTTCTTAGTGGTAAACTGTGTGGCATCTGAGGCCGTAGGCCAGGCCTTCAACCAGGAAAGAGAAAGAGAGTCCATATCTGGTGCACAGAGTAGATAACTAAAATGCAACCTTTATTTGTTAGTTTTAAAATTACATACCATCCACATACATAGCGAGAAGGGTAGAAAAATGTGTAATAAAAAAAAACGTCCCACTGTGTATTTATTCACGTTGATTCCAATTGAATTCGCCTATATTGTGTTGTGTATTCAGGCACAATCATCGTTTACACTGATATAAACTTCATAGAGTCTCATTTATGTTGAATAATAAAACAATATATTAAATCCATAATTTCAGTGTGATTCACAGTTATTTTCTGATGTAACTTTGTATAGTTATTATACCCAAATATATATATATTGTATTCTGAATCAATGGAATCTAAGTACTCTATCTCTCTTCATATGAGGAATATAGCAATTCTTGTTTGTTGCCCTCTTAATTATTCCCCTTGCATGTGGACAAATATTGGTATATCGAGGTCCAGGATGTTATCCTTCTGTTCTACTGAATGTTTGTAATTATTGTGAGGTTACAAAATCCCGGTTTAATTCCCACTATTAAGTCCACTTATATATGGACAAAGGTTGTAATAATATAGAGGTCCACTTCAAAACAAATATTACATGTGACAGAGAGTTTGTCTCATTAATCCAATCATCCCATTTACTTTTCAATATAGATAGCATACCTTATCCATGTGAAGCCATTATGTCGATTTTTTATGTAATCCATAAATATGAATATAGGTTACTATGAAGTAGGTGGAGAGGTCAATGATCTCAGAGATATTATAAATACAGTTGTACGTGCTACTCCTTGTGCATAAAAATTTCACAGTTGCTTTAAACTACTGAGTGTATCTGATTGCTTCAATAATTTATTAATTAATTATATCCCTTTATCACTATTGCTTCATATCAATTTTAAATCATATATTGGTGAGGGATTATGTTGTTCAATCCGACATATAAGCATAATATTGCCACTTCATTCAAATGCAGGATGATTAAATAAAACCGTTCATGTCCGCCCAGAGAATTAATCAATGAAAGCTGCTACACACCTGCTGTCGGCATAGATTTTTAATAAATATATATATCTGTGTCTTCTTCGGCATCACATTGCTTAATAATTAACATATATGCATTGGCAGTAATTTCCACCAATAGATTCAAATAGCCACAAGACTAGTGTTTCCAGCTAGGTAACTTATTCAGAGATTGTAACATTCACAATGTGTTACACTTGTGTCATTATGTATCATTGTTTAGCTGCTGTGTTCATACACTGTTATTACTTAGTTCAGTTTTCCGGCAGTCACGGTCAGCAACAGACCTCTATATTGTGAGAAATAATTATCTGCCAATATCATACGACAGCACGGCCAGCTATTTACACATTAGGCTTGTCACATTATATTTCAGAGGATTCATGGACATAGCGGACTCCCCCGTCATTGCGCATTTCACTACTAAAGCTTTAACAAGGCAACCCGATCTGGGGAAATGAGCAAACTTTTAAAAAGTGTGGCAGCCAATCGGCACATGTCACATCATCAGAGGTGTGTCTGCTTGTCATTCCATTGAATGACTCCTCAAAGGGAGAATATATGTTACATCACTGCAGATATATTATATACTGGTGCATAGAGTAGATAACTAAAATGTAACCTTTTTTTGCTTAGTTTTAAATTAAAAAACCATCTGCATATATAGCGAAACATAAGAAAGAAATAGACCAATTTGAAAAAACAGTCATGGAAAGGAAGAGAAGGAAAGAGATAGGAATGATTACACACAGAACCGAATATTTAAATGGAAACAATATCCTAGAAAACAAAGCATGAGTAATTATCTTAATTATACAACATCAGGCATTGAATCATTGGAAGGTGAAGGATCTAATCTATATGTACAAACTAGGAATTATCAATGGGGTTTTTTAGAGCAAATCCCGCAGACAAATGAGAGATACTTTAGATCTAAATACAAGAAGATAAGGAGGGGAAAGGGGAGGAAGGTGAAAAAGAGAGGAAAGGGGATGGAAAGAGGAACCTCACAAACAGTGTCAGTAGAGGAGGTAGAATCAATGAATGATTCAATGAGAATTATTAATCTAACTGACAGAGTACAAGATAAAGATCAAATCACCTTATTCAGTAAAAGGCTTATCTTTCTCACTCCAACAACATTTTGATAGATTCACATGTGAAAAAGATGTGCAATTATTCACAAGGAAACTCCTCCTTAAGAATTTTTTTTCCTATCTAAAGAATATTCAAAGAATCCAAATGGAACACAACTCACATCTACCATCCACGGTAATGAAGACAATTTCAGTCTTCTATATAATGACCCATCTTACCAGTTCTCCTCAGAAGAACAAGTAACACTTGTTGCATTATAGAGGCTTGAATTAGAGAATGATACCCATAAATGTGATCAAGGTATACAGTTGAAAAGGAAATCAACATTTTGTCCAGATGTATCTATAAGTCCACCGGTAAAAATAGTCACAGATCTAGTATTCAGAGATCTGGATCTATTGATGTTATTTGGAACAAAGAATAATCAACTGGACAATTTAAGTAAAGGAGAGATAAAGGCCATACAGAATAGATGCCAATGGCATGATGTCATCATAAAAGAGTTATATAAAGGAGGCAACGTGGTCCTTTTGCCCAGGAACATGTACATTAAAGAGCTGAATAAACAGCTACAAGATCCACAATGTTATAAACAGCTCATTTTGAATCCCACAAATGACTTTCTAAAGCTATATTATGACCTTATACAAGGAGCCTTCCAGAATGGCATTATCACAAAAAACAACTTGGAATTCCTAAAAGTAACAGATCCAAAGATCCCTACACTGTACCTTCTCCCCAAGGTCCATAAGAATGAGAAAACACCTCCAGGTACACCAATTGTCTCAGATATAGGTAACCTAACTGAGAAAGCCGGCATATTTGTCGACAAACATCTGAGAAAATATGTAACCTCATTACCATCCTATGTGAGAGACACTCTGGACATATTGACAAAGATACAAGATATAAAACTTAGTTCAGACATGTGGTTGGCAAGCTGTGACATTGAAAGCTTGTATATAGGCATAGATCATGAAACCGGCATAATAGCTGCCAAATACTTTGTTGACATGGACACTATGCAGCAGTTAAATAATTTCATTCTGAAACTCCTTAGGTTTGTATTGACCAAAAATAATTTTGTATGCAACGAATCCTTCTTCCTGCAGGTAAGAGGTACTGCAACATGTGCCCTGACATATGAAAACCTCTATCTGGGGTTTTGGGAGAAGGAGGTGGTCTTTTAGGAGGCAAATGAAATGTACAAAGAGCACATTGTTATGTGGCTCCAGTACATAGATGATATACTGGTGATATGGGAAGGTGAGAAGAAGATCTTTGAGGAATTTATTGGTAAATTAAATGAGAACAACATCAACCTGAAATTGACCCCCGAGATGAGCCATGCGAAAATCAATTTCTTGGACGTCACGATCAGTATTCAAGAAAATGGAAACCTATCTATGGACCTATATCATAAGGATACCACCACAAATAACATTCTACATGCAAGCAGTTCTCATTTACCCTCGACAATAAACAGAATTCTCAAAGGGGAAATACTAACAACTAAAAGAAACTGCTCCAATACACAGAAGAAGACAAGAACAACTTACTGATAGACTTAGGTCCAGAGGATATAGTAAAAGTCTGTTCAAGAGAGTATTCCAAGATACAAATCAATGTACAAGAGAATCACTCCTCCTCCCAAAGAGGAAGAAACATCAGCATACATATAATAACATGAGGTTTATTTTTGCAAGAAATGGTGGATAATACAACAGATTTTTACAAAAACATTGGCATGTTCAGCAAACTGATGAAGATTTAGCTCACATTCTCCCTAATCGTGTCCAAATTAATTGGAGAAGATCAAAAAACTTAAAGGACCAGATAGAAAAGAGCCATTTACAGTCAACTAAAAAAAACAAATATCATAAAAAGGACACATTTAAGTGCAGTTCTTGTAAGGCCTTTTATTACATACAATTAACTTCATCATTCACTGACAAATTTTCCAAAACCTGGTATATAATTGATTATATCAATTGTTCTTCCCCGAGGGTGATCTATCAACTACAATGCCCATGTGGCAAAAAGTACAGTCAGGTGCATAAATATTGGGACATTGAAAGAATTTTCATATTTTGGCCTCTATTCACCACCACAATGGCTTTGAAATGGAACAAACAAGATGTGCTTTAACTGCAGACTTTCAGATTTAATTTGAGGGTTATTACATCCAAATCAGGTGAACGGTATAGGAATTACAACGGTTTCTATATGTGCCTCCCACTTTTTAAGGGACCAAAAGTAATGGGACTATCAACTCAAAAGCTATTTCATGGACAGGTGTGGGCTATTCCCTCATTATTTCATTATCAATTAAGCAGGTAAAAGGTTTGGAGTTGATTCTAGGTGTGACATTTGCATTTGGAATCATTTGCTGTCGACTCTCAATAAGAGATTAAAGAGCTGTCACTATCAGTGAAGCAAGCCATCATTAGGCTGAAAAATCAAAATAAACCCATCAGAGAGATAGCAAAAACATTAGGTGTGGCCAAATCAACAGTTTGGAACATTCTTAAAAAGAAAGAATGCACTGGAGAGCTCAGAAACACCAAAAGACCCGGAAGACCACGGAAAACAACTGTGGTGGATGACAGAAGAATTATTTTCCTGGTGAAGAAAAACCCCTTCACAACAGTTGGCCAAATCAAGAACACTCTCCAGGAAGTAGGCGTATATGTGTCAAAGTCAACGATCAAGAGAAGACTTCACAAGAGTGAATATAGAGGGTTCACAACAAGATGTAAATCATTGGTGAGCCTCAAAAACAGGAAGACCAGATTAGAGTTTGCCAAACAACATCTAAAAAAGCCATTACAGTTCTGGAACAACATCCTATGGACATATGAGACAAAGATCAACTTGTACCAGAGTGATAGGAAGAGAAGAGTATGGAAAAGGAAAGGAACTGCTCATGATCCAAAAAATACCACCTCATCTGTGAAGCATGGTGGTGGTAGTGTCATTGCGTGGGCATGTATGGCTGCCAATGCAACTGGTTCCCTTGTATTTATTGATGATGTGACTGCTGATAAAAGCAGCAGAATGAATTCTGAAGTGTTTCGGGCAATATTATATGCTCATATTCAGTCAAATGCTTCAGAACTCATTGGACGGCGCTTCACAGTGCAGATGGACAATGACCTGAAGCATACTGCAAAAGCAACCAAAGAGTTTTTTAAGGCTAAAAAGTGGAATGTTATGCAATGGCCAAGTCAATCCCCTGACCTGAATCTGATTAAGCATGCATTTCACTTGATGAAGACAAAACTGAAGGGAAAATGCCCCAAGAAGAAGCAGGAACTGAAGACATTTGCAGTAGAGGCCTGGCAGAGCATCACCTGAGATGAAACCCAGTGTCTGGTGATGTCTATGCGTTCCAGACTTCAGGCTGTAATTGCCTGTAAAGGATTTACAACAAAGTATTAAAAAGTGAAAGTTAGATTTAGGATTGTTTAGTTTGTCCCATAACTTTTGGCCCCTTAAAAAGTGTGAGTCGCATATAGAAACCATTGTAATTCCTACACCGTTCACCTGATTTGGATGTAATAACCCTCAAATTAAATCTGAAAGACTGCTGTTAAAGCACATCTTGTTTGTTTAATTTCAAAGCCATTGTGGTGGTGAATAGAGGCCAAAATATGAAAATTATGTCAATGTCCCAATATTTATGCACCTGACTGTATATAGGCAAAACAATAAGACCTTTCAAAAAGTGTATTTTGGAAAATGCAAGTTTAATTAAAAATGCTGCCCAGGGTCTTATATTATTTAAAACATTTTTTTTAAACATCACAATGGCTTCCCCAAAGGCCTAAGAACCTTTGCATTAGAAAAAGTCAATTTGGGAATAAGGGGAGGAAACCTAGATCAGGATCTTCTTAGACAATAGACCAAATGGATATTTTTAATGGGGAGTATGAGGCCCAAGGGACTCAATGAAAATAACAATTACTTACTCTTCCTTTAGGGTAAATTCCAAAAGATAGTGAAAACTGCTTTTTTCTTCTGAATATTGGAAAACAATTTTGAAGTCCAACAATCAATAGATATTTCTATATTTGATTATGCTAGGAGCTCTTCCTGGTATTCTATATAAGTATGAGGATTGGGGATCAATCAATCCAACTTTTTTAAAGTAGTGAATCTAATTCTTGACATATTCCTGTTCTGTATAATTGAGAGAAAATACATTAGATAGATATTTATGATCTATTAAAGTAGGTTAAAATATAATTCTAAATATGGTTAACATAGACCCTAAATGTCATATTAGATTTGAAATATGAGAAGACCATTTACATTAATACATGTACAAGTCATCCATACTGAGATACATACAAAAGGTTACTATAATAAAGTAATAATATATGAATGTGCTGTGACTCCACTAGAAATTAATTATATCTATAAAAATGTTGCCAATACTATGTATGATATTTTCTGGTGCGGTAATAAAGGCTATTGAAATATGGATTTAACAATCCCAATATAGATGGTGCGTACTTTTAATTTTGGGAAACAGAGTTATATATATATATATATATATATATATATATATAGAATTTATAATTTTTCACAATTTTATAGTTTTTTTCCACATATCTCCTTATTATTCACATCATGCATAAATTTTAAAATTCATAAACAATCCACTAGTCACTATTTACACACAAGAGCATATAAATCAATTTTATCACCTACACACTTTTATTTCATTCACTGTTATGTTTAATAGTCACTATTTTGTCACTAGGATTGATATAGTTGCATAGGTCACATGTATTATTTAACTTATTTATATCACTTAAGTGTTAACATAATACACAAATTTTTGACGTAATCGATAGCCTATTTAGAATTCTATAATATACACACATTAATAGGAGACATAGATTTTAGTTAATCTTATTATTAAAAATATATTTATTTTAAAATGCCATGACAGCTATAATTTAATATATATACACAGAGGAGTTGTTAATATCCTTAAACAAGTAATATATAATTTGATGGGTAATAATATTCACAAGATTAATAATATTCACAAGATTAATACAATAAACCTATTTATCAAATCAATGTAGGGTAGAACAATTCTAAGGGACATATTCTCAATATCATATCATATCAGATATCTAACTTTCATGATATATGGTTGGAATAAATCTGCAGTGATGTAACATATACGCCCCCTTTCAGACGTCACTCAATGGAATGACAAGCAGACACACCTCTGGTGATGCAGCATCTGCCGATTGGTTGCCGCGCCTTTTAAAAGTATGCTCATTTCCCCAAATCGGGTTCGCTTGTTAAAGCTTTAGTAGGAAAACGATCATTTGCGGGGGGAGCCCGCTGTGTTCACGAATCCTCTGAAATATAATGTGACAAGCCTAATGTGTAAATAGCCGGCCGTCCTGCAGTATGACATAGGCAGAAAATATAGGGGTCTGTCGCTGACCGTGACTGACGGAAGACTGAAATAAGTAAGAACAGTCAATGAACTCGGCAGCTATACATAATGGCACAAGTGTAACACATTATGAATGTTACAATATCTGAATAAGTTACAAGGCTGAAAACACTAGACTTGTGGCTATTAGAATCTATTGGTGTAAATTACTGGCAATACATATATGCTAATTATTAAGCAATGTGATGCCGAAGAAGAAACAGATATATATATATATATATATATATATATATATATATATATATATAAAATCAATGTCAACAGCAGATGTGTAGCAGTTTTCATTGAAATGAGTAGACAGGAATATAGTAATAGCACCGTATATATAGCAATTAGCCTTATATAAATCATTCTCTGGGCAGACATGAACGGTTTTATTTAATCATCCTGCATTTGAATGAAGTGGCAATATTATGCTTACATGTAGGATTGAACAACATAATCCCTGACCAATATATGATTTGAAATTGATATGAAGTAATAGTGATAAAGGTATATAATTAATTAATAAATTATTGAAGCTATCAGGTACACTCAGTAGTTTAAAGCAACTGTGACATTTTTATGCACAAGGAGTAGCATGAACAACTATACTCATAATATCTCTGAGATCATTGACCCCTCCACCTACTTCATAGTAACCTATATTCATATTGATGGATTACATAAAAAAATATACATAATGGCTTCACATGGATAAGGTACACTATCTATACTGAAAAGTAAATGGGATGATTGGATTAATGAGACAAAGTCTCTGTCACATGTAATATTTGATTTGAAGTGACTATCATGGACCTCTATATTATTTCAACCCGGGATTTTGTAACTTCACAATAATTACAAACATTCAATAGAACTGAAAGTTAACATCCTGGACCTCGATATACCAATATTTGTCCACATGCAATGGGACTAATTAAGAGGGCAACAAACCAGGATTGCTATATTCCTCATATGAATAGAGATAGAGAGAGATCCCATTGATTCAGTATACAATATATATATATTTGGGTATAATAACTATACAAAGTTACAACAGAAAATAACTGTGAAGCACACTGAAGTGATGGATATAATATATTGTTTTATTATTCAACATAAATGAGACTCTGTGAAGTTTATATCAGTGTAAACGATGATCTTGCCTGAATATACAATATAGGTGAATTCAATTGGAATTAATGTGAATAAATACACAGCGGGATGTTTTTTGTTTTATTACACATTTTTCTACCCTTCTCACTCTATAATTTTTGTGTTATATTTCGCTATGTATGCAGATGGTATGTAATTTTAAAACTAACAAATAAAGGTTACATTTTAGTTATCTACTCTGTGCACCAGATATAGACTATATTTCTCTTTCCTGATTAAATTGCAACTTGTGGTCTATGGCAGTTTCCTCTAGTATAACAAGTCAAATATATGATAAATTATGAAAATTTAGTGGTATTTTTCTGCCAATATCTAACTTACCTTTCAGTGTGATAGACTTTTCCTTCTCTTATTGATACAGGCCTCTAACCATCATTTGAACATGTCTACACAAACGTGAACATATCTGACCCCCTTGTCTTTGGTAACTGAATAAAATCAATTTGCAGTCTCTGAAAAGGACCTGTAGAATTCGGCAAATGTTTTATACAGTTTTCCCCACATTGTTTCTCAAGCAAATTACACAACTTTGACATTTAGCTCTGGCTACTGATATAAATCCTGGAGCACACCAGCAAGATTGCACAATTGGATTCATATTGTCTGCTCTTAAAAGTTCTAACCCATGAGCACCTTCTGCAAGGGCTGGTAGTAAAATTTTTGGTGCAACTGGTCTTCCCTCTGGATCTATCCAAATACCTTCCTCTCTTTTGTAACAATGCTTTAATTTCCAAACATTGACCTCATTGTGAGAAGTATTTTCCAGATATTGGCCCTCATTCAGAGCCGCACGTTAACAACAGTACGCTCGTTGCGTTCCGATGTTGACTAACCGCGCATGCGTCGGTGTTACACTGCGCATGTGCGTACGGCAGATTGCGAGCTTTTTTTCTCTCGTTCCTAAAATAGCGTACAGGAAGTGACATGCCAAATGTGATTGACAGAACAGGGCGTTTTTGGGTGTTGACGGGGGTGGAGATGAAAAAACGCAGGCGTGGCGAGGCGTTTTTGGGGCGTACATACATTAGCAGATGCGAACGTCAAATGTGTTCGGACCGTCTCATACGTCACTGGAACATCCGCTTTCCCTTCAAAATGCTCGCACAGCTTAGGGTCAGGATTACTCGACCACATTGGCGATGGCCTTCTCCTCCGTCCCGGGACTCCACGATGGTGCAGCGATTAATCGCGGCTGGTCAGTAAAGTAATTAGTGTTGGATTGAAATCCGGCTTGGTATGTGTTTGGAAAGCAGTTTATTGGGATAGCACAAAAGCGTACGCAGGTGGAAATCAGAGCTGCTAATGTCATGATTACACAATCAATTAGCGTACATTTTTGGGGTTTTATTTTGGCCACAATTTGGTGGTTATGGCCTATTGTAACAATAATGTCATCATCTTTTAATTAGCTCCCCTTTTTTTTGGTTTACTGTGGATTTTGCATCGCTATGTGATTTTTTAAACGTTCCTTAAAGAGGCCTTTTTTTTTTTTAAAGAGGGTCAGTTTTTGCGTTTAAGGCCATGATTAAATGTAACCCATTTGTACAATAATGTCACAATACAATGTCAGTGTTTTGTTTTTAATTTATTGTTTACACACAAACAAATTGGACTAATATTGTATTGCCTTTTTTTGTGGCCAAGATATTTGATCCAAAAAAAAATATAACATAACTACTAACATAAGCGTAAATACAAAATTTAAAAACATTTCACAAGAAAGGAGAGGGAAGTTTTGACCAGAAAGGAATATGAGCCAAGCACAGAAGGAGTGTGGGAAAAGTCGCCATTGCTGTCACCGTTTTCTCGCCCTTTTGGCTGGGTGAGGGTGGGCGCCAGACCGGGTCCGGGATGCCATCGGGCTGGCCTGTCCAGAGGCAGATGTTGTGGCCTCTGGACTAGGCACAGGGCTAGGCACATTTGGAGGATTGCCTGATGTTGTGGCAGAGGTGGAGGATCCGGATGTTCCGGCAGGAAGGGAGGTCGGCTCCACCATGTGCTGGCGAACGAGCTGCTCCAGGGCATCGGCGATGCGGATGTTGGCCCTGGTATTTTCCGCCAGGGCCTGACCAATGTTCACGTTGGCCGCAGCATTTTGCTCCAGGGCCTCAGCCACCCGTATCAGACTGGCGTCCATCCTCTGCAGAATCTCCGTATGGCAATCCGATTTAAAATTGAGTTCTGTGAGGAGGCCCACTGCCTGCGAGGGGGCACGCCCTGGACTGGCTTCTGCAGGGTCCTCAGCCGGATGTACTGGTTCCTCCCCTGCAGAGTCAGCAGAAATTCTGCGGCCAAGGCTCCCCTCTGGAGCAGACTCATCCGCCTCTGTCTCTGTTAGGAAATTGGAGAAAAGACTCACATTAGAATCTACATATTGGCACAATAGCATTTCTGAGTTGGTGACATCGCAAGACTTACCTTGGCCAACATGAGGAGCCGCAAAGTCTGGCATGTCCGTATCCATGTTGGACACGCCAAACACCTCCACAGCCTGCACACACCCCTGTGCCATCTCTTCTAAGTCTGTCAACTCCAATGACACAGGGGTGGGACCCCCACCTGTCCCCCTTGCATGCCTAGCCCTGTCGGCAAGTTTTTGTTTGAGACGATATTTGAAGTCTGCCCATCTGTGGAATGAATTTGGAACCATTATCCTTTTTTTTACAATGGGGTTTGTTTATAGGATGGGAAAGTGTTTACTTACCGCCGTTTGACATCCCGGGCTAGACGGACATAATCACCCACCCTATTGACAGCAACGGCGACCTCCTCCCACATTCTCCACTTCTGGCTTTGGCTCATATTCCTGGCTGCCTGGGGCAGGATGTCAACGCACTTCTGGATCAAAACCTCCATCTCCTTGCTTGTGAAATGTGGCTGCCTTTTTTTTTTGGCAGCTTTGGCGGGTTGACTGGGGCCAGCAGTCTCTTCCATGTCATCCTCCTCACCTATTTGGGTAAATATGCAGATTTAGCCACTTCACAACTTGCACAATATTATGTTTTAAAAGAATCATTGAGACAAAATGCATGAAGGCCTTACCGCCGCAATTTTGACCATTGTTTCCCTGGTTTGAAGCCATGTCTCTGCTTCCAGCATGAAATCATCCAGAAATTCTATGTGATTTCGTGACGTATTTATACATGCGTCCTTAGTTTGCGGCCGCATCATTGATTGTGCGTCCCTATGATTCATCCTTAATTTGTGCGGGAAAATAAACACTATTTATGGCTTGGTGTGTGTGGATTCGAGGTGGGGTTGTTGGAGTGTTGTCGGTTAAGTGGTTTGGATTTGGTTGGTTGCGTTTGGAGGATTTTGCAGAGTTGTTTGTTTGTTTGTTTTTGCTACATTTCTTTGGTTTTTCCGTTCGCATTTTTTTCATTTTTTCAACATCCTTTCCTGATTTGGTAAGTTTTGTGCATTCAAATTTGTGGCCAATTGGTGTATTCTTCTGTTTTGTGGTTCGTTAATTTGTTTAACACTCATTTCATCTTTTTTAGTTTTTTGTTGTTTTCGGACCCAAAGAAGTTTTTTGTGGAAATCTTATATATTCGAGTTGGGTAAGTCCATTTTTTGTCTTGCATTTGCGAATTAATTACCGCATTTTTGACTGTTGGTGTAGTGACTTGCATTTGCGAATTAATTACCGCATTTTTGACTGTTGGTGTAGTGACTTGCATTTGCGAATTAATTACCGCATTTTTGACTGTTGGTGTAGTGACTTGCATTTGCGAATTAATTACCGCATTTTTGACTGTTGGTGTAGTGACTTGCATTTGCGAATTAATTACCGCATTTTTGACTGTTGGTGTAGTGACTTGCATTTGCGAATTAATTACCGCATTTTTGACTGTTGGTGTAGTGACTTGCATTTGCGAATTAATTACCGCATTTTTGACTGTTGGTGTAGTGACTTGCATTTGCGAATTAATTACCGCATTTTTGACTGTTGGTGTAGTGACTTGCATTTGCGAATTAATTACCGCATTTTTGACTGTTGGTGTAGTGACTTGCATTTGCGAATTAATTACCGCATTTTTGACGGCTTATTCATCATATAATCCAGTTTTGCTTTTCCCTTTTCCATTTTTTGGGTCCATTTGAACCCTATTTGACGTACGGTGTGCAATGTAGTTTTCATCGATGGCCAAATGTGTTTTTCCGCTATTTTCTGTGTTGGCTTGCAACAATTTTTAAACAAAAAAAACACCCTCTAAATTTTTGAAGTCTCATTGTTGCCTTTTTTACAGTTTATACGTATCATGACAATACCCCGGCATGTAAGCAGCTATGGATGGTATCAGAAAGCTAAGTTGTTTTTTCTTACTTTTGGGGTGGGTCAAAAGCCTTACATTGTAAACTTTGAATTTCAGGTAGATCTGGGGCGAATTGTTCTGGCCCTGCTCCCGGAAGACGACCAACCTCAAACTCGTCCCAGGCGTAGGCATCGTAGGCATGCAAGGCCCCAGATATTTCGAACACGTGTCACCCTTTTTGGAATGCCCGATGATGAGGTTTTAAGACGCTACCGTCTACCTCCCAAAATCATCATAGACACTCTCTCATTAATAGAAAGTGATCTTGAGCGGCAAATTGACAGTCCAACAGCAATACCACCACTGACGCAATTTATGGCGGTGTTACATTTCTGTGCCTCAGGATCGTTTCAAACAACGGTGGGAATAGTGGCGGGCATCTCCCAATCCTCCTTTTCCCGGATCCTGAGGGCAGAGATGGAGGCACTTTTCAAGCACCTCCATCATTTTATTAAAATGCCTTTGGATATGGGTGCCCTTAGTGTGGCCAAGGCCAATTTTTACCAAATAGCTGGCTTCCCACACATCATAGGGGTTGTGGATGGTACTCACATACCACTTCAGCCTCCAGCACGGCTGGAGGCAATATTTAGAAACAGGAAACACTATCACTCCCTGAATGTAATGGTGGTATGTGATGCCTCCCTCCAGATCCTGTCCCTGAATGCTAAATTACCCGGAAGTGCTCATGACTCCTTCGTCATCCAGCAATCAGGGATATGGCAGAAATTAACCAACCTACAAGCTGGTGATGCGTGGCTTCTGGGTAAGTGGAGACCTTTAGTACATAACAATGTTAAGCTTGATACACAGTGTTCCTGATGTGGTCTATTTTTGTTCACAGGAGACAGTGGATACCCTTGCATGTCCTGGCTGCTCACTCCTTATTTGGCTCCCACACCAGGGCCACAAAGTGCGTATAATTCCGCACTTACAGCCACCAGGCAAGTGGTGGAGCACTGTATCGGCCTTTTAAAAGGCCGATTCAGATGCCTCCACCGCTCTGGTGGCGAGCTCATGTATGTGCCGGATATGGTGTCTAAAATTGTGGTCCTGTGTGGGATATTTCACAACATTGCCATAAGGAGTGGTGTCCCAATGCAGCCAGAGGATGCCTTACCTGAGGATGGCCCCCCCGAGGTTGGTCGAAGGTCAGTATGTGGGGGGGCCATACGTGATGATGTGGTGGCCAGATTTTTTAGGTAAGTTTGAACAAAACTCCAGTGTTTATACCTAATGTGTTTGTGTTTTTTGGCGAACATCTAATTTATTTATAATTTTCTCACCATCTTCTGTTTGTTCACATAATCTTTGGCACTCCAACGCTCACTACTTCCTGCTACCCTTACCAAACCTGGATCTGGTCCTTTTGGGCATATATTCTTGAACCCATATCGCAACGCCATGTTTGTGGAATCATGTTGGCATGGTCCTTCGTCAACCAGTTCTTGATTTTGTGTTTTTATTTAATTATTTCTTGGTATGTGTTGTATTTGAATTTATCACTGTGTATTTTTTTTGGGAGTGACCACTTTGTTTTCTCTGTTATGTTGTCAATAAATGTTTGAAGAGTGAAATGGTCTTCCTTTTTTGGGACGTTAACAGCAAGTGTAACCAGGTTAACACAAGTTACATTTGACTAAGGGGTAAACCAGTACTGACGCCAGTTGAGCAAAACTGAAATATGTTTTCAGCTTCCCAATCCACACCAAAAGGAAGCCTGGCCCAACCTTGGGATTTGTAAGATTTGCCTAAGCAGCTTGCGCACCAAGTAGGAACCTGGAAAATGAAGAAATCTGAAATTGACACTACACCCAAAAAGGGAAATGACATTGTTACTGTTATGTGTTTCTGGTGTCTGTTTGACATACAAAGACAAAACACAATCTAACTTTTAAAAAAGGGAAATCCTTGCAGGAACTTATGTCAGGCTAAACTATCTTGGTTTTGGTTTTTAAAAATGAGCCACAACGTATATTTGTCTTAATAAATTTAATTGGAAAATAGAACAAAAAAAAAAAATCTAATGCCGAAGGAGGCCAGACAGCCGGTCGAGGGCCACCAGAAGGCCGATTACATGGTGGCGCATCTGCCCCACAACATCCGCCACCTCTTGCCGACGCCTCTGTTCCTCTGTGGGTGAGAAAAGTGTGTGGGTTAATACAACAATAGGGACTCCACAGAAAAACATAAAAAAAATACCAAATCACTCCTAAACCCAAAAACAGAAATAAAAAGGGTGGGCTGGCAAAAATACAAGGCCTAGGTACAAATTCCCACAGGTATGATATGTGTATGCTTAAATCACCAGGAAGAGGTAAAGGCAAACCTTCACAATCAACAAAAGTCAAGCCACAAAAACACGAAGAAAGGCACGACACATGATTACATACAAACAGTTTGTGCTTTAAAAAAAAAAATTAAAAAACATACCGGGAAACAAATCGGGAGCTCCGGCCAAACCTCCATGATCCTCCTCGGAGGATCCGTCATTCCCCAAAGAATGGGGCGGAGTTATGCAGGACTCCGGGGAGGGGGTAATTGGAAGAGGGGTGGGTGGAGGAGAGGGGGAAGTGGGACGGAGGGGAAGGAGGCCCGACATTTCCGGGAGAGGGTCTGGGAAGGATGGGGAGGAGTGGGGAATAGGGGAAAGATTTGGGGTGGAGTGTTGGCTGGGGGTTGGGGAGAGTGGGCGGGAACGCCGACGTTGACGGCGGAGTCTTGGCTGTCCCCCTAAAATATGTCAAATAAATTGCGTTTAGTTTATGGACAAATCCGGGCAAACAAACAAACAAAAAAAAATTAATAAAAAATAAAACCAAAAAAAATAGCAGTAGAATTAAAAATTCAGAAAAAGAGGGGAAACATGCAGACGCAGATATGAGTACCAATAATAAATAGAACAGACAGGAAAACATGCAGACGCAGATATGAGTACAAATAATAAATAGAACAGACAGGAAAACATGCAGACGCAGATATGAGTACAAATAATAAATAGAACAGACAGGAAAACATGCAGACGCAGATATGAGTACAAATAATAAATAGAACAGACAGGAAAACATGCACACGCAGATATGAGTACAAATAATAAATAGAACAGACAGGAAAACATGCACACGCAGATATGAGTACAAATAATAAATAGAACAGACAGGAAAACATGCACACGCAGATATGAGTACAAATAATAAATAGAACAGACAGGAAAACATGCAGACGCAGATATGAGTACAAATAATAAATAGAACAGACAGGAAAACATGCAGACGCAGATATGAGTACAAATAATAAATAGAACAGACAGGAAAACATGCAGACGCAGATATGAGTACAAATAATAAATAGAACAGACAGGAAAACATGCAGACGCAGATATGAGTACAAATAATAAATAGAACAGACAGGAAAACATGCACACGCAGATATGAGTACAAATAATAAATAGAACAGACAGGAAAACATGCACACGCAGTTTGCCCCACAAACACAAACATTAAAACCACAATACATAACACTTACTTGCCAGGATCTGCATGCGAAAGCATGCCAGCAAGCGGGGCGTTCGCCGTTGCAGGTCGGACCACCTGCGCTCCAGCTGCCCGATGTTGCGGCGTGAGCCGAAGGACCGCAGGCGGGACCGTACCTCCGCATACGCGGAGCGCTTCTGCCGGTTGGTCATGGGTTGAGGCTGGCTGGTGATCCGGCGATCCATGACCTCCGTAAGCACCAGCAGCTCACGCCTGGTGAATGCGGAGGCTCTCATGATGGCAATGGTGTTTTTCTTAAAAATCATTTTTGATAAAGTGTGTAAAAATTTTCTGATTGGCTAATGTATTTTGGAAATTAACAGGAGCAATTTTATTGGTTAGTGTATGAGTCATGTGTTCGACAGGGCCAGAAATCTCTGGAGAGTTAGGATAGGCTTGATGCAGTGACATGTGTAAGCAAATTTAAATAAAGAAATGAACCCAGGGAAATATGCGGGGATCCACAGCAATAGTACAATTGTTTAATTGTGGTTCACATGTTTTTTGAACAATAAAAGCGAATGTTTCATCCGTACGTATTCTGCGGGTAAACACAAACACGGACAAGAGTAAAGTTTCTTGCATTGTGTTGAAAAAAAACAAACAATTAAGCTAATTGATACATTGATTGGCATGATACGATTGATGGAGGTAGGCAGAATAAAGGAGCAGGTAATCGACATCTGACAAGGCCACTTCCTGTTTATACTTGTGCGTGCGTTCCTTTCAAGCCATTTCGGGGATGTACGCTCGCTATTTCGTACGCTCGTTAGTTAGAGGAGGGGTCGTCAGAGTTCAGGGAGGAATTTTAGATGCGAACGAAAATACGAGCGAGCCATTGAATTTAAATATTTTTGTACGTACGCCTAACGTACGTGCGCCCGCTTGCGAGTGGGTCTGAATGAGGGCCATTGTCTTAATTGGTCAAATGTAATATCCAGGTATGATTGTACATCTTCTGTATACTTTGCTGGAATCTGTAAAAATACTTCATCTGGAGTACAGTATATTGTACACTGTAACTTACAAAGCAGATCCCTTCCTAATAGATTCGAAAGTGAATTTGTTGAAAGAATAAATGCATGTGTGGTAGTTATCGGTCCAAGCAGGGGCAGAACTATGGGAGACAGTGGAGGCGTCTGCCGCCGGGCTCCAGCTCTGAATGGTCACCTCCACCATTGTCCACAACATATTCACCCCACTTAGGGCTGTAACTATGTACCCGGAGTGTACCATTATGGCCGCCCAATACATGTCACCCCTTCCTGGCACCTGAGAAGCCACCATACACTAGTGGAGAGCTCCATGTCAGACCATCAGCTGCTGCCTTTGTCTATCTATAGCCTGTCTGCACATGAATTGCTACATTACAGTGTCAGTGGCTATGATGGGGGAAGGGACACCAAATTATAACCTGCCTACGGGTGTCTGGGATAAACTTATGCCACTGGGTCCAAGTGTAATCTCTTGTTGTGTAGACACAGGGAGGGTAATAACCTCTCCTGTAATTTCTACTGCTTGCACTGTCTGTGAAGTCTTTGAAATACTACCTCTGTCTTTTATCACACTGCGTGCCACACCTGTATCTAGTAGAAAAGGGTATGTCTCATTACCTACTTGCATCAGTACTGTTGGTTCAGGTACAAAAGGAACCTGTGATGAAAAAATTTGGGTGCAATCCTCATCCTAGGGAGGGCCACAGCATTTTGTCCACCCCTTGGAACAAAAGGCTCTGTGTTTGGACTCAGTATAGCAGAGTGCAGAAGTGTAGCTGCAGGGTGTCTCCCTACTCTTGGATCTGGGAGTGGGATACATAGAGAGTAGTCACTTACTCTGACATACTAAGTACATTGGACAGTCGCTTTGAAAGTGTCCAAACACTCTACAGGCATAACAACTTCCAGTATGGTTACATTTATCTGGGTGAAAGTTTGCACTCCTGCTCTGTATATACTGAGGAATTGGGTGGTCATATTTCTGTCTCTGGAATGGCCACTTACTCTGAACAGCATTTTCTAAATTTTTTATCTGCAACTTCATAAGTTTTTTTCTGCAAGATGTTTCTCTCATGCCGTTTTGAAGTTAAAAATTATGTTAAAAGATTGTTTTCCCCACTCTGGATATTGAATTGTTACTCTGTCACGTAACGCATTTAACTCATCCATAAAAAGTCCCTTTATCATATAAGCAACCTGAACATCATCCTCATCAGTAAATACCTCCGTAATCTTTAAGATGCTCCATTAATCTCTTATGATAATCAGCAACAGGCTCAAACATTTCTTGTTTAGTCTGGCATAATTTAGGACCATTCAATTTGCTGATGAAACACGAGTTTCAACTGCTCCTAAAACCTCTTTACCACAGTCTTTTGATCCTTGGCTGTGAGTTACCCTAGTGTTAAGCATTTGATCTACGGTCAGCAATAATGTCAACACTATTTATCTTATGAACCACATTACTAGAATGAGCTGTTTCCAATCTTTCCCTATAGGTTCATGTAATAATAACAATGACAGTATAACAAATCTCTACATATTTACAGCTCTTTTGCAAATTCTGTCTTGGGTCTGGGAAATCCTGAACTTCTAAGCTTTTCCAGCACTTCTTTGGCAAAAATAACTTCAACCTGCAATTTGTCATTTCTTTCTTTCTCTGCTTTCTCTTTCCTTTACTCAAACTATTTAACCTCTTAAACTTTAGTTTCTGCTGATGCAGACACTGTGACAGTGTCAGTTTGCACAGGCTCTACGTCATTTTGATAGGTAATCAATATTAACTTCTCTGTGTTATCACTAGAATCAAAATCTGTACCACTATGTTTAAGGGTTTTAAGGTATGTCTTACAATTACAGGAACAACAGTAACAGCATGCTGTGCCTCAGCAGCATGTAACATGTATTTGTCTAGGGGACCAAGGACTTGATCTACGCAAGCGCATCAGGCTGATCTGTCTCTGCAGTCAATTTAAATTGCTCATACCAATTATGCAGACATTGTTAATGTTTAAATCTATGCTGCGCTCCAATTAGAGATGCAATTTTTTCTCTTACCAAATCTAAACTATCTATATTAAATGTTCCATACACAGGAAAACACATTTTATGACCCTTTTCTCATTCGCTGTGTGCAAATTTGAGCCTTTTTCTCCAATGAAATATCAGCACCCATACTGATTCAGAGTCTGTATTTCTAAATGGGACATGTCTGTCGCAAAACAGGAACTATACTTCACAAATACTCAGTACACAAATATTTTAAATAAATATCTTATTCACTTATTTCTAACAGCTGTGGGTGATCAGTCCACATTGCAAAATATTACAGCATCTAAATGCACTAACCAATATTACAACAAGATTACTTAAATACTACAACACACAATGTAAAATCATCTCTGAGTTCAACTTTA
Organism: Taudactylus pleione; assembly: GCA_031769625.1. NCBI lineage: Eukaryota > Metazoa > Chordata > Amphibia > Anura > Myobatrachidae > Taudactylus > Taudactylus pleione. The sequence goes on along the minus strand of JAUIMM010000040.1, from coordinate 26,771,225 downwards.
GCAACATCCACTAATCACATGTCTACCCTCACTCTCTCACAACATCTCAGAGTACAGAAACACATGTATAAATACACCATAAATCTTATACTCACCGAGATATGAGAGATAGGATGTCCCGGCTGCTCACCAGACAACCACTCCTCCCCACATGTTGAGGAAGTGAAGGAGACAGGTAGGCAGACAGGTGGTAAAGTAAGCAGTGCCTCCAACCGTTTAATACTTTTTCTTATCAGGTGTGCTGTTGCCTAAAGTAATCGACTCCAATCCAATGAACTAAAGAATTAGTAATGTATTAATGAATTCATAGATCAAGCCCTTACTGAGAGAGTGTACTTCTCTCAAAGTTAGAATGCAAAATAACAGAAAAAGTGATTTCATTACAGGGTTCTTATACCTTTTCATTACAATCGCCAGATAATACACCCACTAACATCAGACTTCTAGGACCTTATACAGTATACAAGCATTTAATGACATTTGGCATATTTAGATATAACATTTATCAAATTCTGACACAGCTAATTCTTGGCTCATCCTTAACAAAAAAAATTTTTTGGGGTAGTTTTGTTTGTCTGAGTCTGTTCGTTCCAGCATGGGATGAATGTGGATTATGTTTTCAACATTGTATATCTTAGTCACATAGAAAGAAACTGAGGTATGTATTATCTCAATGTGACATCAGGGAGAGGAGCAATAAAGAAAAAAACAGATGCTTGACACTTGGTTCGTGCAGTGTACAGGCTCCTCAAGCCAAAAATGTACTCGATGTATATAAATATATATTTTTTGGGACCAATACACTTTTAGGGACTGCTTATGAACTATGGAGACAAAAATTATTTTATTGGAATTTGTACAAGCTCCTCAAGTCCAAAATGACTATGTGTATATAAATATACATGCAATATATAAATATTTTGCACACAGAATGCAAACAGATATATATGTATGCATATATAAATACATAGATATATATCTCAAGATCTATTTTGCAGGAAAATCCAAATATATATTAAGCACTAATCAGGGAGCTTATCTTGACTCATGAAGTTGCAGTATTCATGTGAATCCAGTAGATGGTGCACAAGACAAATACTACATATTATAGAGTCGCTGCTCACCTTTCAGTGTTACTGTAGGTTAACTAGCAATGCATTTGGGATATACAAGATAGTGCAACTGGATTTCGAGTGCACAGCATTGCACTGAATGTTGGTATTCCGATCATGCTTCTGTGGAACTTGACTCCGCCCAAGTAAAGAATAGAACCTAAGTTAAAGTCACTGCTCTACAGAGGAACACATTTTAATGTGATCTGGTGCAGGTTAGACTGTGCTTATACCACTTATACCCCTTATCACAGGGACTAACAATCTGGACTGTGGATGTAGATGTCAGGACCAGCTGCTTCTCCCATGGGCAGCTTTACATGGCTTGCTCATGAGTTAGCAGCCCCAAGCAACTTTTTGTGTTAATCCCTGAAGGAAAAACTGCAAATATTGTTTACAAAGACATTTTGTGATCAATTTCTGCAATATAAAGTATATTTCACAATAGTAGATGCCACTACTGTTTTTGTAAAATTAGTACTGCTGAGCAATAACAGACATCCACGTGAGCGAAGCTGCAGGCAAACAGTAGTTTCATAAATGAATCTCTTTGCTTCAGTTAAAGCCTTTCATTCTTTGTCTTTGAGGTGGCATAGTGGAGGAAGAGTCCATAGACAATGTTCATACAGCTTTTTCATCTATGTAAGCTGCACAACACCTTATAGAGGCTGTCCTTCCACTCAAGTGTGCCTTGCATTATTCACTTACTGTACCAAAGGCTAATTTCTTTTGTACAAGACAGATGCATGTTTAATGAGATTTAAGCAGTATATACACTGAACAATTTTTATCCAAGTAGCTAACTAAATGATTATCTGTCCAACTAAATAGATCACAAAGTGTGACTCCATACACTAGCCAACATTTTCATCAGTACTTAAAACATGATAATTAGCCTAAGCATATTAAAAGCAAGAGATTTCTTTGTGGGGCACACTTTTGAATAATAATTGTGTTATAGAGAATAAAATTAAAATGTAACTTTGAATGATTCTGCCCATTAAAAAAGGGGATAAAGTGACTCCTATGACAAATATGATGGTGTTATCCCTAAAATGACAAGTACAAATACAAAAGACAAACAAAACATGTATTTAAAAATATATATAAATGTATGAGGCAAATAAATAGATGAAATCATTCTCAAAATGGTGAAAGTTACTGGTAAGAATATATCACTTCAATGTGTAAAACGGCAGATAAAGTATAAATTCCAAACAATAAATATTTAAATAAACGTATAAATTAATTCAGATTGTAATGGATATCTAACCTCACATGTTTCCATATCCAGCCTGATTGTCAGCAATTATTTATATTGGTGTACACTAAGTATCTCTACTCAAACATAAAGTGGCCAATACCTCAAATCACAGTTTATATTGTTATTAGAATAGACAAATGTTGCATTTGATCATGCTAGTATAGTGGTCATGAGTTTAGAAAAGACATACAAAAAAGCAGTGTATTCCAAAAGATAAGTTGCTAATGTCAATATAATAATAGATTACTTACATAATTAGTGTAACACCAATGCATAAAGGTGTTTGAAACACAACATGACTACACAAAAACACAGAAGTGTACACAAATATATTTTAATTAACATTCCAGGTCTGAAAATAGTGTAAACAATTTGCTTTGTTGCATAAACATCATATATTAGGCAATTATCACTCAGGGTGTAACATATTATGCATCAACATAGCATAAGAATTGCTATAAATCCCAGGGTACATAGATAGCAAAAGAAAGGGTTAAAGTATTGTACCTGCGTCCTGGACCCTTCTGCTGTCTAGGGTCATCAAGGAGCAGACCAGAGATGAGAGAGGGTCGATAGAAACAGCAGTAAGTGTGGGGGATGCTAACCCATTGCTGGAGGCATTGCAGGGGCCGAATGCACTGCCAGGAAAGGTCACAGAACACCAGAGAGAAAATACCTGGGATATCACTAGATAAATGAATAGCTGAATCCTGGATCTGCCATCAGAAGTTCCCTCCTGCAGCTGGGAACCATGACAGGACATGCGTTTAACCTATGTCAGGCTTGATCACCTGTTTAACTGATTGCATGTTACGGGGAATATATTAAGTAGCAAGAAGTCACCAATCTCATTCAAGCTAACATGACTGGTCAATCTAAATGTCTATCAACCTTGATAGGTCTAATAGGTCCAGGTGAGGACTTGTACATAATTCTTGTTAATTAAATGAGAACACTCTCTCCTCACGATTCATTTATAAATGTATTCTCCTTTAATTATGTCTGTCAGAGATGAATCATTCAAGTGCCAGTATATGAAATAAGGTATTTTATGGTTGTTATTAAAATAACCCAAAGTAGTAGCACATTAGTAGCACATATATCCAGTGCTTATAATATAGATCCTAATATATTAGCCAAAGTAGTTAATATAATGTCATTATTGTAACTAATATCTTAATCAATATTCTAAATTATGTTGATATTAATGTTATCATAGGTAGTATAGTGATAGTATAACAAATTAATATAAAGAAATAAAATAAAATAAAAATGGAAAGTATATGGAAAATGGAAAGTAAATATGTAAAAATAAAATTTTAAACATTAATAAACATTTTTTTTTATTATTAAAGGAAATGGAAATAATTTGTATACCATATTAAATGTATACAAATTGCAGTGTGTTACGATCCCATACATATATGTAAAATAGATATATTATATATTTAATATATATAGTTCATAAAAAATATTATTATGATAATAAGAATAAGCATGTCTCCTAGGAACAAAAAAACAAACATATTAAAAAAATATGGTGAATCCTATATATAAAATATTTAATTGGAATATGCAGATAAAAAGAGCTCTCTCTTATAATAAATACCATCTGTAAGTGCAAAATTGTTACTATATATATATATATATATATATATATATCCAAACTCAGTTAGAAGAGTAAAAACTAGTGAAATTATCATCAGACCAGACAACTAAACCAATTTTCTTTTCACTGTCTGACTACTTCTGTATATGAAAAATATAATAAATAGAAATTCAAATTATATGTGGGTAAGACCAACTTTTTAACTTTCAACCTACTGCAGGTTACCCCAAAATCAGGAGAAAAACTGATGTGGGTAACCAGTCCGGTATCTAGCAGCCTGGGATAATGAAACCATAGAATGGGTACCTGCAGTGTAGAGGCCTTGCATCATGATTTGAGCTAGCTCCATGGCCAGCTGGCATCTAGGCGTATTTCCCCAGAGAGGGCAGGGCCTGAACAAATGCCTGCATACCCTCCCTCCTGGGTATAACCAGCCCTAGGGGTATATTTACTAAAGTGCAGGTTTTTAGAAGTGTAGATGTTTCCCATAGCAACCAGTCAGATTCTACTTAATATTTATCTAGCATATTCTAGAAAATAATAGCTAGAATATGATTGGTTCATATGGGCAACATCTCCACATCTAAAAATCTGCACTTTAGTAAATAGACCCCCTAGTGTCAATAGCAACAGGGCTCTTCCAGCAGTGGATGCCTCCTGTGTAATAGTATTTAAAATAGATTTAAATACAATTATTATTGTGTATTGTAACTTGATTTCTTTTTTTTGGGACTCCATTACTACTCTTGATGACTAACTACTTAATAAACTGTCATTATTCTATTCATTTGGTCTTGTGGTTAATTAGCATACAACACCATCACACTACCATAGCCTATTAGACTGAAGTCCAATTATTGTTACAAATTAAAATAGCAGCAACAAAATATGTACTCATCCTGTCTTTGTCCTCAGAAGTCATTTTACTATTCAGATATGCTGTAGTTAGAGACAATTAAACCAGTGGTTCTGACAAAGAAAGCTATTCTTTTATTTTAAAAATCAATTGCATTCTGTAAGCTGTAGAAAACCAATTAGAAGGGTTGTTCAAGCTGATATTTTATCTAATGTAGATATGAGGGGGCATTTAGGGAAAAGTGACCTCACTCTATGAATTTTAGAGGGACAAAGTTTAATGAGCTCTATTAATTAATAAGAAATTCATTTTTTAAAAACTAGATTCTAAATAAATGGTGTTACAACTGCAAAATTTACTTAATTAGAAAATATGGATGGTGATAAATGAAGCTAAGAGCAATTGCCAGCAAACTAGGAAGTGCTGAAAATTAAGGGGAGAAATACAAGTAATTTAGTAAAGGGAAAGCAGGCTATAAAAGATTGACTCTGAAAGCAGGTTTCTGATAAATCTTTTCCACCAAAAACCCAGTTCCGACCTGGGTTTTTGGACATGGTTCCAACCTAGGTCAGCCCCAGGTCAGACCCCGTTTACACTGCACCTTCGATCTGGGTTATTCCCAGGTCAGTCCAGTTCACTCTGTACCTGGGTCTGCCCTGCTAAACCTGTGATGTCATAAAAAGTGGGAGGTGACTGCTCCACAACCACCAATAATAACCATCCTAGGTTCAACCCTGATAGCTATCTCGGTTGGATTGCCGGGTCACTTGACCCAGGTTATTTTTCAGGAACCCTTTTACACTGAGCTGCGACATGGGTAAACCCAGCAATAACCCAGGTTTTTGCTCTGGTGTAAAAGGAGTATAATTCAAGTCTAATAATCCCAAAACAGTTTTCAAGTGCATTAGCAGCAATAAACATTATAATTTTGGGCCACCAAATGATAAACCAGGTGTTAGCCACGCATAACTCAGGGCATTGCCCAGGAGCGTTGAAGATAAAGAAGAGGTTTTTATTGTAGAGGAAATCTTGTGAAGAATTTTCATTTTCTAACTCCAGTCTTCTTTCCCATTTTTAAACTTTACTAACAATTTAACAAAACTACATAACTCATACAGTACAATAGTTGTCCCAATATGAATATGAATAAACATTTTTCTAATATTAGCAAAAATGATTGAAAAGCAAAAGTTATTTTTATTATGTTTTTTACTTAATTATATTAAGCATGCCTAAAATATAGTTCTGTAGCAATAGCCTATGGAACAAAGAAGGCAGTGAATATGTCTAAACAAGTAAAGAAAAGCACCTGGCTCAGATTGCATTCACCAACATGAGCCAAAGGAGCCGAGGGCCTGATTCAGAGCCGCTCGTAAGTGGCCGCTCGCTCGCTCCGAGCGATGTTCGCACATCTGCGCATGCGTATGGGTCGTAATGCACATGCGCCAACCAGTCATTGCGGTCGGAAATCGTGCGCTCGCAAAACAGCGAGTGCCTGCTAATTTGAGTGACAGAATGAGGCATTTGTGGGTGGTAACAGGGGAAGGTGCTTGAAAACGGGGAGTGCCTAACGGTCAAAACGGGTGTTTAATGGGAGTGCATAATTAGTAAGGGAGTGTCATTGACCACGACACTTGGTTGTCTTTTGCCTGAACTGCTCGCAGTGATTGCGGGAAGTAAAACCTACCACAAGCACTGCGAGCAATTCAGACGCCTTTCGATGTACTCGATTAATCTAATAAATAGCGGAGATGACGTATGATGCGAACGGCCTGTGGGCGTCTTTACAAAATAGCGAGTGCATGTTTCGTTCGCTCGCTGACATAGAGGCGTCAACAGACCGCAAACAGCGAGCGCTCAATTTAAATAGCGGCCCCTTTTTATGAACGACCGTTCGCAAATAGTGTCCGGCTCTGAATCAGGCCCCAAGTTCAGTTATCAATTAGCTATCAGGAATTTCTTATATTTATAACTCGACTTAGTGCTATAAGATTGGTGGAAAGCAGGTGTGTTACATTTTTTAAAAAGGAAACAACATTGGGACTAGGAAATTATAGACCTCTGCATCTGACTTCAGTTGGTGGAATGAATTATGTAAAGGAATTTTGATGGATGTGATTCAGAAATGCATTGAAGACAGGGCTGATACTTCCACTAAATTAATTACGTTACAGTGTCAGCAGCTGTTTTCCAGACCATGTACAGTTGTGATGATTTTACAGTCTCGGCCGCACACAGAACATACACATGCCGCATATTATATTAATCAGCAAAGTCTGCTTGTGCGTGTTATTCACAAGGCATTGTGAATAAGACACATTTGCAGAGAAAAAGACGGGCAGTACCGGGCAGCCGAAGGCTCTCATGCTCCCTGTATAACGCAACTCATAATGTGCAGAGGATAGACGAAGAAGGACATATCTGTAGATGCAAAAGCAAAGTCTGGTGAATGTTTCAAGTTTGGAGTCAATATCTGTGCTGCAGTATTAGAAGCATATATCTGAAATGCAGAATCCTGCTCAGAAATCTGCATTTTCTAACTTGAGGAAAGTGATGATATATTTATTACGTTTTCCCTTTTCTAATGCATATGGTGAACAGCTGTTTAGTCATTTGAAGGATGTGAGAACCGAAAAAAGAAACAGATTGAAAACACCAACTGTTAAAGGCATATTGCAAGCTAAAATGGGCATGAAGCATTTAAACATTAATGCATCAGGTCTAGGTTTGGATAGTAAACAAAACTCTGTACAGCACACTGTCAGAGCATCTGCCACCGCCAATGACACTGATTCTTCTGAACACTTGTCTGAGTCTGACTGAGAAGGGGTTATCCACTGCGGCGCTGTGTGTCATCACACAATTTGTCTCATGCGACAACTGCATTTCATTGCTGCTGCTATTTGCTGTTGTGGTGTGTTAATGGAATTGGATAATAACTTTTGTGCTTCTGCACACTGGTACTGTAGTGAACCTGATTTTGCCTGCACTGTTTTGTTGGCTCTGAGGGTTATATTTACTAAAGTGAGAGTTGCCCATAGCAGCCAATCAGATTCTGCTTAACATTTAAATAGCACCTTCTAGAAGATAATAGCTAGAATATGATTGGTTGCTATGGGCAACATCTCCACTTCTAAAAATTCTCATTTTAGTAAATATACATCTGAGTCTTTAAGCTATAAAAGTTGAAACAAAAATATTTAGCATAATATCAATATTAATATCAATTATATAAATGTACCTACAGTAGCTATTGCCTAGTGTCTGTTCATATGTTTAGGGTGATCTTTCAATTACACCCTGTTCAATTTTTATACCATGTTAATATTTATACCATGTTAATATTTATTGTTTAACTTCTATGCCTGTTATCTGTTGTTTTTGTACTGTTTATCACTGTAGGGATTGGAATGGGAGGGAGGGATAAAGTCCAGAGGGCTGAGCACTGGGCTAAGAAAGGTTGTGTCTTGATTGCACTTTCACAGATGGAGTCCAGCAATGCCAGGACCTGAAACATACTTACCTACCTTTTGCTTCTCCTCTCCGGGAGATGCCTGGGGAGGAGAAGCAGGTGGGCTGTGATGGGGGCATGGCCTGATGGGTCACATCATTAAGCCCCACCCCCTTTGCAACAAATTGTCACGATTGGTTTAAATTTAAATAGGGAGTGGAGCTAAATGATGCGATTAATGGAGAATCTCGTCATTAAGCCCCGCCCCTACACGGGGACCCACGATTGCCACGGAAATTCTCCCCATTCTGCCCACTTCACTAGGAAGTGGGCAGAATGCTGGAGACATGCCTACCCTTCTGGGGGTGCGGGAGGTTACCCGAAAAATTGTGAGCCTCCCGCGAAAACAGGGAGGATAGGCATGTATGACTTGAAAGCCTCTCTCATCTAAATGTCCCCACCTTGACAAAGACTCCCATGGGAGTTGAAACGCGTTGGTGATTGAAGTACAAGACTGTCCAGTTTGCGTTTGGGATGATAGAAGGATTCACCTGTCTTCATATTCAGCTGCACATATTTCTGGTCCCGGAAAAGTGTTGGACAACTGTAATGTGAGTATAGGTGTATTGTACTACATCCACCTTATCTGGTATGCCTTGAATACTTACTTTTTGGTGGATATTCATAGATATGATGATCTATGTGTGTTTTTGTTATTTATTTTTATGAATTTATTGTGAGTGTCATTAAATATTTCACTACTGTGGACTCCACTATCCCCCCTTGTTTTTACATATGGATTCACATTATATGGGAGCATAAGGAGTACCTATGGTATAAGAAATATTCAAAGTTCTATTCATTCGAGATCTTACTGAAAAGGAAGGACTTCCATATCCTGTGGATGAATTGACTACATCTATTTTTGTACTAAAGACTTCTTTGTTTTGACTATTCATTGATTTTTGAAATATCATATTAGCCCTGACATAAAGGGAGTGCGCTGAGTGTTTTTTTTATATTATTGTCATGGAAGCTGTATAGCCCGGCCAGCTTACTAAAGTAAATGACACAGGTTTTCACACTGCATCAGCCAATCCTCTGGGACTCCAAAGTTCGGGCGCAGTGGGTACACACTGACAGATATATCTGTCCAATCTGTCTGGTGGGAAGGAAAATCTGTATGGGAGCAAATACCAATAGAAATTTGCCAATATGTTGGTAAACAATGTCGCTTACAAACTTACCACATCTGCTCTGCAGCACAGGAGATGGCCGATATATCTGCAGATATATTGGCGCATCTGAATGTGTGTACAGGTGGATAGCCTAGTGCCCGTACACAGGCTGCAGGGAATGCCGGTGATTGACAGTTCAACTGGGTAAGCAAATTGAAATGCCTACCCAGTTGTGATATCAGGAAACACACATTGAGCGGCAGATCGGTAAACCCGTATAACTTACCTGATTGTACACTTGGTGGAGCTGCCCGTAGGAGGATCCATGAACACAGTGTGTACCTAGATTTAGGTCAGATTGCAGCATTGGGACTGTGACATAGGACACTGAGAATCAGTTCAATGTGGCTGTATGTGTAGAGTCCAGTGGACCACAAATCTTATATAGATCTTCACTAGTTGGGGCAGTCAAGGTTTTCACATTGCCTGATTCAGTGGACCTTCAATTGCATTGTAACATATGACTCATTAATTGGGATATGTGTACATTTATTGAGATATACCCTGAAGAAGTCTCATGGAGAAACAAAACGCGTAGGGTTTAGAAGTAATAGGTGGCCTATTTGTTAGATCCAGTCTACTATTGGAACGTGGGTGAAAATTCACTAATAGTGGACCGCTACTCAATATATATATTGGATATTATGTAAACAAATTCCTCTAATTTTGGAGTATTTTATGTATTTTAATAAAACAATTTTATATCTATTAATGTTGGCCTTGGTTCTGATATTTGGGTGTTCTTTGGTATGACGGTGTCTTTTTAGGGCCCCAAGGAATAATATTGAGAAGCTCATAAAAAATATTTCAAGTACTAATACGTCATTATCTGGAGCAAAGAGAAGAGCCCCATAAGAAAACATTTATTCAAGATAAAAGTGAGAACCATAAAGCCTCCGAAGGAATGGTCCTTTATAAAGAAATTATTAGGATGTTTATGTGATATTGACTTTATAAAGTGTTTTCTGATTAAAGCACCCCGCCAGTTTATTTGTTCTAGTGCTATTTATTTAGCCCTATTAACTGAGGGCTTACTGAGGGGAGTGGCTCAAAAGATAGTTAAAAGTGCAGTATAAGGGATAATAGTGTGTTGTGTGTGTGTATATATATATATATATATATATATATAGATCGGGTTGGTCCACACATACTATGATACCTGCTGCTATGTAACATTTAAATAAAGGATTTTATTGGAAGACTGGTGAGTGCACCCCATTTTTTGCATATTTTTATATATATATATATATATATATGGAAATGAGGTTTGGAAAACACATGCGCCCGATAGTGTAGTAATTCAAAATGGTTTTAGCACGTGCTCACATATAAATATGCGTACCAGAAAATAAAACTTTATCGATTATCTGTGGATCTTTTGCTGGGACCTTATATGGTGGGGTACACTCAAAACTTCAGGGTAACCAGGAACCTTAAATAAGATTGGCTCACACCGAACCAAAATAAACATATATAGTGTAGTATTTTACGTCCAAATAGATTGGTATAATATGAAAACAAGAATGCGTACCAGAATGTCACTTGAATCACTGCATAAAGTACTAAGTGTCTTGTGGACCACTTCAGCATCCCATAATAGCCCCAATGGTTCATATATATAGATGGAGTAGGTCAGCTTTAAAAAAGCAGAAAATGACCCTTACTCAGAGAAGCTTCATCAACAAGGGTTTTTTAATGACACTGAATACATAAGGATACAGGGTACACAAAAGGTTAAAAAACATATATAAGATAATGGATTGCTTATCTGTGAATAGTCAGCAGTATGGAGAGGGGCTGGAACAGGGATCCCAATGCGTTTCGTCTGGATAGACTTCCTCAGGCGTACTGGTAAACCACTTGGGGTGCCCTTTATATAATGTACTTAATAAGGTGCTAAATAGCGCCAAAAATGGCATCTAGCGCTGTTCTGCGCATGTGCAGTTGCCCGCGGCCATCTTGCGTGATGTCATGTGTAATGTACTACAATTCCCAAGATGCCGCGTGGCATATCTCGCTCATGCGCAGATCACGGCGGCCAATAGATAGTGCCTGCCGCGATCGCGCTAGCACACTGAGATGATACAGATGTATTTTCTGCAGAGAAGGAACTCTGCATAGCGGGGCTTATGACAATCACTACCACCGTCGATACACACACAGACGGCGGCGGCTATTTCATGGGAATAGAATGATCGTTGGCCATTTTTTGGTGGCAAATAGCCCCATAATGAGACATAAGGTGGCCATTTTGTTGGTTACTCATTCTGTATCTGAGAACCAACATGTGCAGCATCAGCTGTGTTATGAAATACAAGAAAAATAAAAGACCATAAATCATACATGATATACAATATTATAAATAAAACAATTGCCCCTTAAAGTTGATAAAAACAACAAGGACTACAAATATTAATGATAAAAAAGGAAATAAAATGCACATCGATGCTAAGAGGATTATTAAGAAGTGTAAGGCTGGACGTTACTTAAAACTATATAAAACCATAAAATCCACAGTGTACGCTTAAAAGAAACCATAAAATGCAGCATAATATAAAATATCACAGAATGATAAAAAACAATAAAGAATCATAAAAAGGGTGCAATTTCATAGCTATCATTAAGACCTTGAGGTAATAGGGTATTCAGCTCAAAGATCCAAAACATCTCCCTTTGTGATAGCCTATTGGCTAGATCGCCACCTCTTGGACCCAGTTTAACATGTTCAATACCTCTAAACAGTAAATTTTCAGGATTAGCATTATGATGTAACTTGAAGTGTCTGGACACAGAATGGCTTACTAGAGTGTGCCCAGAGTCTACTGCGCATGCGCAGAACGCTGAAAAAATGGCCGCGGTGGCCATTTTCCAGTGTTTTTTGCAGCACTGACACCCAATGTGGGACCACGGACAGGTGAGTTTTGGATAATATGGGTGCAGGGTGTGCGGTGCGGGGTCCCTCTGCACCCTGCACCCATTATAGATACACCCCTGGTTAGAGTGCAGGAAGGGAGGTTTGGGGTTATGGGGTGAAGGGGGAGGGTTAGTATACTTACGGAGCCCCTGTCGGTATGCTGAGCATCAGGATGCCACTGTCGGTCTTTTGACGGACGGCATCCCAACTACTGGTATGCCGTTTCACACCCCTTAGTTGAAATGTTTTGCGTGATTCCTGGGGATATGACAAACTGACACCAGACTGTGGATCTGTACTTCACCCTCTGCCATACTTAAAGCATGATTTATTAGATTTATCTATATTTTATATGCCAAATATTTTTTAATTTAATGTGAGTGTAATATTTTCTTATATTGCCATAAATATATAAAATAATGCATCAGATTGGTTTTTCTTCTCTGGCTCCTTACAAATCTATCTAAATATTTCATATTTGAAGAGTGAAAAGTGCTGTCATGTAGGGATATTAAATTATGTCTACAAATGGAGGATATCATCTGCATACTGTATGTGCCATTTGTGTCTATTTGCAATCTTTCCCAACTGTTTCCTGTCTGTCTAAGATATCCAGTTTTGCTCTAGTCAGAGATTCCACAGCCTTTACCCATTCATAATAGTAGCAATAAATGTAGGGGGAAATGTAAAAGTCCGTGAGATGCAGGCATCACTGTGATTCCGGTTAGGCTGCCCAATGTTTGAAAGAGGCAATCGTTTAAAAGGCAAAAACTAACCTGGTTTGCCTTTTAAATGATTGCCACTTTAAAACATTAGGCAGCCTTGTCGAAACCTCATAGATGCCTGCATCTCAGACTTATTTATCATGGGTAGCACCTTTGTGGTGATGTCATTTTCTCTTCTTCATCTCTGCTTATAGCAATAATGGCAGCTCATTAAACTCAGCTGTCCAGTTAATAGTAGCCCAAAGTGGTAAGGTTAAATTACCATTTTTGTTAGGCCAGCCTTTGAGCTATCTTGCCAGACTTTTGTTTCATTTCTACTAAATGGGAAGGAAATAATAAAAAAAAAAAAATCTAGTTTAATATTTAGTTTAAATAAATATAGTTTAAATATAGTTTAAATATATATATAAAATGAATAAAATTATTTATTGAGCTATTGTGGCGGCACATATACTGTCACAATATTTGTGCAGTTCAGATGAGGAAGCCTACACTTAGGAATGGCAGTGAATTATACTGCTGTCAGAAGTTTGCACTGGGGGAAATATTATTATTAAGAAAAAAGGATTGCGCTTACTAGCCATCCTCCATGTCGCTTCTGATTGACTGCCAGCCGGTTTCCAGTGTCTTCAGCAGACAAGAAGAATGAAAGTCAGGGTTAAAGAGAACAGAAGTGAAAGAAGAGAGTGGTAGCTGGGGAAGATGCATGGAAAGAGGAACAGTGTGTGGTGAGGGGCACAAAGGTAAACCAGTAGGTGGTGGCAAATGGAAATTGGGTGGGGGTGACATGCCAACAATAAAGGAGAGACATGTCTCGGGGGAAGTATGTAGCTAATATCTAAACCTACAGTAAACTGTGATGTGATACACAGGGGCAGGAGAAAAGGTGAAGAAATTATGATACCCTAGGAACTGTTCAAGGTAAGTGGGTGTAGCATATAGCTTATGTACTGTAGAGGCTGCTTGCTTACTTTGTATGGCAATTGGTAGAATGCAATTGTTCCTCAGGGGGGGGAGGATGTGCATCCATTGGCAACACCATCATCTCAGTGCTGTTCTGCTGCCAAGGACCGGGAGGACAATCCCACAACACTCCAAGAAAATCAAATCATTGGATGTCAGTCACTGGTGTCCAGAGCACACGCTCCACTTAGCTAAACCCCAAATCCTTGTTCTGTGGGACTATAGTCCTATTTGGGGTTGAATCCTGGTTTTTCTACTCTCTAAAAGTAAGTTTTAATGTTAATCTGCCTATCATGAATTTTTGTGTTTTGTTTCATTTTGCATTATCTTTCCTACTTACGGTCAGTCCGGTCTGGATGTGATGAATTTCATCTACATTTTTAGCTTCCTGAGTTTTATTCCCACTATTGTTTTTCTATTACTCAGAGTACATCTGTGCTTTGTAATTTGGTACCATTTGTTGCTAACTGAGCATGGCAAGTAGTTATGAAAGTGATTAGGTCCCATATGTTTTTTTTTATCTTAGTCCCCCTATGCATGATTTATGTCTGGTCTTACAGCAGGGAACTATGTGCATAACATTTGGGGTTGTCTCTCAGTGTGGACATTTTAGGGAAAGGAAAGGACAGTGATTTCAGATGAAGATTCAGGGGCGTATTTATAATGGGTGCAGGGAGGGTGGTACACACGGGCCCCTGGGTTCAGGGGGGACCGCACCGCACACTCTGCACCCATAAAACTTACCTCTCTGGAGTCCCACGTCGGCTCCGGTGTCTGCGCCTGTAAAAACCGCTAGTACATTACCGCCGCGGCCATTTTCCCATTGTTTGCGCGTGTGCACTACAGGGAAAATGGCCGCCCAGACGAAGAGGAGGGGTCCCATGTCGGAGACTGCACATGGGCCCCCTCCTCTCTAGAAATGCCCAGAGTCTATAAGAGTCTATAAGTGTGGCGCTGGCCGCACACCGCTCTGTGCACAGCTGGCCACCAGACGGAGAGGAGGGGGCCCATGTCGGAGACTGCACATGGGCCACCTCCTCTCTAGAAACGCCCCTGTGAAAATTATTCTAGGTCTAGAACCCAGGTGTTTAGTGATAGGTCAAAATATTTGCATGTAATTAAATGGTTCACATCTAGGACATTTTTAAACCATTACCAATAACAAATAAAAAATGATTGATAGCAAAATGCTGTAATATGGATGTTGCAAATTAGATCTCTCTTCCATTATATATTTTAAAATAGAAGCAGCATAAAATATGCTTCAGCAATTAGTATATAACCATTAATGAAGCTAACATAACCATGATCAACCACATTTTTAATGATATCAGTAAGACATTATCAAATTAACAGCTTATGTATTCATGTTATGCCCAATTCCACCGAAAAAAGTATTAGACTATCATTGTCAGAAGTGTTAGAATCGGAGGAGAGCAACATTTTAACACTGTCAGAGAAGCTAGTTCTTCTTTTCCTCCAGTCCTACCCCTAGACAGTCCACTTAACACATATTTACATTAACTTCTTCAGAAACTCTTATATCAGGTCTGCTTTTTCACTTGTACAGCACATGTCACATTTTGCTAGACCATGAAGTGGGTGCTGCACTAATTAGATCCCTGGAGCCTGCCTATCTAGAGGAGAATAGAGAGATATTTTTCAATTTTTTCGTCTATTTATAAACGGACATTGACGATCACAGGCGTTATCTTTCATATCATCCTAGATCATTTACTAAAACCCTGGAAAGGCTTAAACTGCACAGATAAAATAAATAGAATGATAGGTAAGCAGTTTAATAAGCCATCCAGTTTACATCATGAAACAATGCAACCTATCCTTTCAGTTACTGTAGATTAAAAAATAACATTAAGTCATTAGACTGCATATTGAAAGAAATTACAATTAGAAAATTTATATTCTTCCTCATCCTATTTTTTTTTTAAAGTTTGCCTATTTTCACTTTTTTGAGTAGCAAGAATTTGAAAATCACTTTTTCACTTGCAGGCATATAATAATATCTTAATAGTTATTAAAATAATATATTAACAATGACAGATGTTCACTTGTAGATACATTTCAATTATATAATAAAAACATGTAAGATATTATAATATTAATGTAAATTAATAACACTCTATAATATATATATTTTTTTAGAAAGAGACTGCAAACCAAAAATGGTTGGAAATTCCAAATGTCATCAGTTTGCACTGCTAGAGCCTAATTTAGCTTTGCACATAAATGTATTTGTGTGACAAGATGTATCTGAGATATCTGCTATGTTAGGCAAATTAACGTTACAGACGAATCTCTTAAACCCTTCCACTCCTCCTCCGCTTTGTTTGTGTTCATGCAGAGGAATACTGATGGGACAGAACCTGGCCGTTTCATCTTTTGCTGCTGTCCTGGCATGAATACATTGATAAAGCACCTCAAAACGACATTACATATTGCCATGAATAGCAGCAATAACAGACATTTGTTTTCTAAATAAATCTGTAGATATTAATAAATGTATTGACCTCATTAGAGAGTCATCCTGGATTGTAGGCATACTATTGTTTGTGTAATAGAAGTAGCTTTATTATTTTATGATCTGTATAATTTAAGATGCTAAAGATATTTTGAAATCAAGGAGGTTGCATAACAATCCATATGTAGTGAGTTAAAGAACCCCAGAGTTTAAGATTTATGAGTAGGATATGAGATGTGTGGAGATAAACCCTTGCTACATTAATGTGTCCCTGAAAATTGAATTTAAATTTGGACCTATTATTTACATAGTTCCTAGACCATTACTGAAATTACTTTTCTAATTCCAAGTGGTCGTTAATCTGTCTCCATCCTAATAAACAGATCTTATAGAATAATTTGCAATAGCCCACACACAGTAAGTGCTGCAGCATATGTTTATTATTATCCTTTATTTATATGGCGCCACTAGGGTTCTGCAGCGCCAAACATAGTACATCAAACAAATAAGCAAAAACAAGAGAACAGTGACTTGCAGTACAATACAATGCAGGACAGGGACATGGTTTATAAACATTGCTGCATCAGCGATCATAACACTCAAATAAGCAGCAAGGTGGCAGAAACCCAGTGTTAGGTGTAGGGAGTATGAAGTAGCAGCAGCTCTCCTCTATATTCCTCCCAGTGAAACCCACAGAACTGCTTTACAGAGCTTCTAAATTAAGATCCAGGTGTCTGTACCTCAACCGTGGCTGCAAACTCCACACATGCATTCTATGGGCAACATAGCTGCCATGGATAACCCTGCACAAGAGAGAAATACAGTTGATTGATAGATTAGATAGGATAGATACAGATGTAGCCATCTACATCACTGCCACGATATGTGCGCATGGGCACACACATCAAAGCATAGCACAGCTCTCACCGGGCTGCGACTAGGCGTGTCCAGTGTTCTCCCTATTGAAGTCTATGGTGTGCTTGTGCATACGCGTGCACACGCCATAGACGCGGGCCCACTAGTTGCGCTATCCATGCCGCGATACGCTCGCATCACGCGATAGATGAGCGTGGCTACATCTGTAGATAGATAGACAGATAGATGATACATAGATAAATAATTAGATAGATAGAGAGATAATTAGATAGATAGATAGATAGATAATACTTGTCTAATTTTTAGGATTTACCACCTGGGAGCTCCCGTTGGGGAGATCCAAGTGGCAAGTGTAGGGAGCAAATTACTACATCACACAGCAAGGCTGTTAGAATGGAATTTATTGCAAATCAAATGATAAAACCACTGCTGTGGATAGGATCTGTATGCACACATTACTTTCAGAAGAGTAGGTAAGCATGAGATAGATAGATAGATAGATAGATAGATAGATAGATAGATAGATAGATAGAAGATAGAATTAAGTTTTATTTACTTAACATAATTTAGAATAAGGTCACACAACAATCAATGCTTGTACATAGATAGCTTATTCTTAATTCTTGAAGATGATTGAAAGTTGTCTGTCATTAAAGACCTTGACATTTTAAGAAGTTTATTAAGAATATCCTTGGCTTTATTTGGAATTACAGTAAGAAAGGCATACCTACTGAACTGGGATACATTCTATAATTGACAGATTAAAACAGTCTTACATAAAACAAATTATAGCCTCTAGAGATTGTGTGGTGGATGTAACGTTAATCTACTTGCAAAGCAGAAAGCCAAAACAATATCCATTTATAGAACTCCCATGTGCTCTGACACACATGTACAAAGACTTTATAAAACGTGTATTTAGACACTGGTTTGTACTGACAATCATCCACATCAAACACAGCAATTAAAGCACTTTCCTACAGAGACATACTGATTTGCACAATGATAATTTTGGATATAGAAGTGAATTGAAGATAATTTTAGAATTAACATGATCCTTTACAGAAAAACTATACTGTTTAAACCCCCCCCCAAAAAAAACATCCCCAATTCTATGTAAGTGTACAATATTTACATCCCTGTACCACATATATACATAGGGGGTTATTCAGACCCACTCGCGAGCGGCAGTCCGCTCGCAAGTGGGTCGATGTTCCCCACTGCGCATGCGCACGACGGAGGGAGCTCCGTCGTGTGCATGCGCGAGACCCGGCGAGCGAAGGACTTTCCATCGCTCCGGGTCTCACACCAAAGGGGGCGTGCTGTCGATGTTGATTGACAGCACGCCCCCTTTGGTGGGCGTTCTGGGAACGTGCCTGCCAGACGGATGCGTTCCTATGGGAATGCCTACCATCTGAAGCCGGCCCCACTGACATCACTAGTGATGTCAGTGGGAGTGATTTTGGCTCTGATAGAGCCAAAATCACTCCTGGCCTTGCGGTTGAGAAACCCGACCACAGGGTTTCTCTTGCAAGTCCGATGGCCGCGATGGCCAAGACCATCGCGACCATCTTGTTGGACGCTGTATATGCTGTGGGTGGTGACCCACAGCTATATGAGCGTCCAGGAGGACGCTCCATTTTAATGGAGGTGGCCCCTGATTCAGAGCGTCCGGTTCTGAATCAGGGCCATAATCTCTACAAAATTAATACAAAAGTCTTTTCAAATAGTAATTAAGTAAACTAATGGTTATGTTTAATGACTACTGTAGATCATCTGTTTCAAGTTTCATATCTGTTCTGTTACTGAAGGGAATGTCACACAAATACCCATTTTGACAAAAACACAACCAGATATTCTCAAAATTACATATATTTTCTGTATAGGAAATGTCAGCTATTGAAAGAAAAAAAATATATTAAAGAAAACTAAAGCAAACATGTTAAATGTGCGATATTCATTTTATATAAAGATAGCATTCACAAGTATTAGATAACTTAATTATCTGTCTGTAGTACAGGGACAAATGTAATGTAACTGTAGTACAGATCAGATATAAAAAGCTGTTGACTGAAGGACACTTATCTGACAATTTTTTTTCATCAAAACAGCACAGAAATTGTTGTTTTTTAAAATGTAATTAAGTTTAAAAAGTATTTTTAAAAATAGATTTAAATATTTTATTTAAAATAATTATATTTAGGGGATGTTTTGCAACTCCCAACCCCATTGTCCATAGGTCTTCGATGTACCTGGCAGGTATGCTTCCTGCCTGCCAGTCAGATATACAACAGGCACTCTCAAGTGGTGGTGTCTCCTCCCCCTGGGACTGCCAGTCCAGGCTGCTATTTGCAGAGAGTGATGTCCAGTAGGAAGCCGCTTCTCTGCCTTTCCGCCAGCCCTACCCATCACCTTGGGGCTGCAGTTGATGCAGCCCTTTGGAAGTTGGTGATATGCGCATGTGCCCCACAGTTAGTGCACATGCGCCGGTCCTGGTGCCTGTCAGATCGATTGTGCAGGTGCCAGGACCCTGCTAGGAGAAGCCGGGTGAGTGTTTTCCAGCGGCCGCAGCCCCCCTCTTCTAAGAGTGTAGGAGCCGCCGCTGCCCACCACACATCAGAAATAGCACCCCCAGTGTTAAAAGATCCCCAGAAATATCAATCCACACCCCCCTAGCGGTAATAGGTCCCCATGGCAGTGCTACCACCCTGGGTCCACAGTTTAGTCCTCACCCATTTGTCACTATATATGTAAAATAAAAAATGCTGATCTTTGCACATGCAGAGATCAGCATTTTTGTGCTCTGAGGGGAACTATGCATGCACTATTATTTTAGGCGCATGCGCCCCAGATTGACGTTCGCATGGCATTCTGGTATGCAATTCCGGCAGTGATATCAGCAGTCACGGCTCTCCACATCAATTCTGGGAGGTCCAGGGAGTCAGAGGATCTCCTCTGCTGCAGCCAGGGGACAGAGCGACCGGCACGGTCGCATGTGATGCAACCTTGCTTAATGAGCACTTCTGGCTGCGTTCACATCACATGCAACCACGCCAGTTAAGTGGTTAAAGCCCCTAATATTCCTGGTTATAAGAATATCCATGCTTGATCACAGGTGACTTAATTAGTTTAGCAGTCATTTTGATTTCATGGTTGGTTGAGCGATTATTGATCCCTCAGGCCAAAATTTAAAGCTTCATGTAAGAAACTGATATAGTTAAAAATTCTAATTCCTCTACTATGTTAACTGTAATCTGTAGCAAAAATATTTCTAATAACTATATTTTATCTCAAGTTTCATGCTAGCACAGATGTCAGAAGTGCTAGCTTTATGGAAACATCCCAAAAGAATAAATACCTTCTGTTCCAGTGTAGCTGAAGTTCATGTAAAATTAATAATTTTAAGAACAGTGAAAACAATTTAGCTAGTTATTATGTTAAGGGAAGTACTTGTGCAGTCTTCTGTATATAGGTCACACCACAGAGGTTTTCATCTATAGTATTATTGTGGAAAAATTGCATTAATTTAAGAAATTAAAACAAATAAAAAATATTTTGACAATATATTTACGTATATAATTATACTGTATGTGTTTTGGGTGAAATCAGAAATAGGATAATGTCAACCTTACCCAGGAATGCTTAACTATAAACTCTGCACCCAAAAAACATAAAAGATAACAATTCTCATTACATGCTACAGAAAATGCCAAACCTGCAAGCAACAGGAAAAAGTCCAGATGGATGGATATGTTCAAATAAAAAAAGAACAGGATTTAAAAAATATTCAGCCTAAGTTACGCTGGCCAAGAATTTGAAATTAATGATCAATGTTTCAGGCTAGGTAACCAAACGAATATACTGATGTAGTGAAAATACAGCATCAATCCCAGTTGGTAGGAGAACAGCTTTGGGGCTCATTTAAGTTGGACACAATTGGCATCAAAATTAGAAGTGTAAAATGGACACCCAAAAAGTGCATCTTGCTTAATTTGCAGAGCTGGCCGTATTACAAGTTGTATGCAATGGCTTACTCCAGGAGAGAATAGTAAAACGTGCACCTTGTTTACTCCAGAAGATGTGGCTTCACAGTGTTAGTAGCGAATGTTACAGTACCAATGCACTTTTGTGTATATCTGGACAGTGGTATTAAAGTTACATATAATAGACATTATGAACAAACACAAATACAAAATTAAATAAAATCAAAATAAATACAACCATCTGTAATCTTCCACTTTAAAAGATAAAATAGAAATCTGCTTTGGTGCTGTCAACCAATTGCTTGCATAAATGTATAATGAGAATAGATTGGATCAGAAGGGATTCAGATGCACTGATCCAGAAGCAGCCACCGATTGTCATTATCATCAATTCATATTTTGTACCAGTGGAGCGCCCTGTGGAGGTCGCAGTGCTGGGATCACCATCACGACCATCAGTGGTCGATGGTTGCGATGGTGGAAAGCGCCGGGTGGTTGTCCAGCTGAGTGAGCCTCAGCTTACTCAGGCTAGCCGGCTTACGAGTCCAGCAGACTGCGTACATCCACACAGTCTCTGGACTGGCCACTCCTGGAAAACGGTGTAGACACGCCCCATTTCTGGAAATGCCGTCCGCCACCGCCCCCGCGCCGCCTCTTAAATGCCTCTGCCTGTTAATCAGGTAGAGGCATTCAAGAGCTAGCATGTGTGTTAGCAGGACCCATTCTGCGAGTGTGCAGAATGGGTCCTGCGCATACACAGATTCACGATAATCGGAAATCTGTGTTCAGCAGTGCATGCTGAATTAGACCATTAATGTCTTGAAGGAGTTTTTTTTCTTCCTAAAACTGGTCCAAAAGCCCTTTAAGTGATAATCAAACACCCGTTTTCACATTATTTTAGTAAAAAAAAAAGATTGATAAATAGGCCCTATGGGAGATAGTCATTAGGTGGTTTTCAGTACTTCAATACTGTAAAATACTTTACCAGTGTGGTAAACAAAACCCCTTTATTGTAGTAGTCTGCTTTATTTGTCAGGATAGCAGACAACTCACACAGGGGCCTATTCATTAAACCTAAAAATTCTCTGGAGATAATTAGCTTTAGAACTCGCATGGAGTTCTAGCTAATTATAGGTGGAATTCATCATTCCACCTCTCCATAAGTATCTATTCTGAAAAGCTGTCATTTTTGCGATGACAGCTTTTCGGGAAATAGATACTTTTCCCTGCCTACACTACCTTATCGCATCTGGAAACAGTGCTGTGCATGCGCTGTTACATCTGTAAAACCAGCGCATGCGCAGCACTGCCTACAGATGCGTTAAGTTTGTGTACCCCCCCTCCCCACTCCGCTCACCTCCCCCCTCCCGACGTACCTGTCCGAGCAGCAGCCTCCAGCTCCGTCCTGCTGGTCTGTCATGTGGTTTCCCAGCAGACCACATGACAGATTAGAAAAAAACAAAATGTTTTTTTTTTGTCTAAACTTTCTTGCGCTCTGCTGGGGAGCACACATGTCCGACCAGCCTCCGGAGCCTAAGGACGGAGCAGAGCGCCGGAGGGACTCATCGGGGGACCTGCACACGTGGATACAGGTAAGTTTCACCTGCTATTCGCCACCTCACAGTGGCGAATAGTAACTGCATCAAATTCCGAAAATTGATAATTTTCGGAATTTGATGAATACCACAATTTCCACATCCCCATACTAATGTATGGGGAGTGTGGAAATTAACGCAGGGGAACTTAGCAAGGAGAAATCACAGATATCTCCTGTGCTAAGTGGCAACATGAATACCAAAATAACGTTATTTAAGGAAAATGTCCTTAAAAACGTTATTTTAGTGTTGATGAATAGGCCCCACAGACACAAAATATTATCTTTCTTAGCAATCCCTAGCTCTAAATGAACACAGTCCAACTTACAGTACTATCAGATTGGTCACATGAAATAGCATCAATTGCTTTATCCACAGGAACCAGCACATATTTAAAGGTTAAGCTCCAACCCAGCTCTGTAATAATTGGACCCATGTTTTCCTTTTCCTGAAGATAACTATTCCCTTCTTTCCAGTATAAAGCTGATTAGCCTCGGTGCTGTGTTTCAGTTGTCTGGATACAGCTCCAACCTGAAGCCTGCTAGCAGCAGGGAAAGATGATTTCTTTTTGCTGGCATCTGGTAAGTAATTCACTTTTCCAAATAAGATTACCATGATAATATAGAATTATGTCATCACTCTTCACATTTCTGACTTGCTCTCTAATACATATATCACTGTAAAGTAACAATGTTTTATTATACTTTATATATATATATATATATATATATATATATATATATATACAGCAACATCAAATTATGCAGTGTGGTACAGAGAATATTTGGCATTCACATCAGCACCTGGTCCATTGGAGCTTACAGCCTCAATTTCCTAGCACACAATTCCTAATACACAAGCACACACACAATAGAATCCATAGCCAATAAACCTACCAGTATGTTTTTGGAGTGTGAGATGAAACCGGAGCACCTGAAAGAAACCCACACAAACAAAGAGAGAACATCCAAACTCTACACACATAGGACACTGCTTGGACATTGAACTCATGACCTCAGCTATGCCTGGCAGCAATGCTAAACACTGTATAACCACTAATATGTCCTACTTAAAGGGGAACTCACGAGTTGTTTTAATAGCAGCTGTGCTTTCTGTTTGTGGGAATAAAGAAAAGGCCTATATCATGGAATGGAACAGGGGCTGTACTCCCGGAGACAATGAAGGCACCTGCCTCTGGGTGCCAGCTCCTGAAGGTGCTCAGTGTTTGCTGGGCAGGAGCCACCAGTGAGGATAAGACACTGAGGGATAAAGTGTCCCTCTTTGTGGTAGCCCAGATCCTGGCTGATCTCACCAGCAGGTCCCCAGCCTGGCTACAGATTAGAGGTAGGAGCCTTGTGGCCGCAGTTGACAAGCCAGGGGAGAGTGTGGATGCGGCAGCCGGGAAACATGAAGACAGAGTTGCCACACATCCCTGCCACCAGACGGAACCCATCTTCAGGCAAAAAGCCAGGCATGGGAAAAGTAGAGCTGACTCTGAATCACCCCTGAAACAGCACAACTGCTCTACTCTGGCTGCAAAAAGGTGTATGGAAAGCTCTCCCATTGGAAGGAGCATCTGAGGATGCACACAGGTCAGTGCCAGCAGCACACATACAGCCTCACACACACTGCTACCACCTCTGGCAGCACTATGCTACCCCCTTCACTGCTGTAATGTGTGAGGGTCACCTTGTGATCAGACAGACAGGATGGAGGTGATGTATGGGGGAGACAAGGAATGACCCCCCCAACCCTTAGCCTGTGCTCACACACCCACATTTGTCGTAATAACAACTAGAGGTGATATTTGTGATGAAACACTGTATGTAATATGGGTGATACATGTGATGAGACATTATGTAGTATGGGCAGTGGTATCACAAGGGGGGTGCGGGTCGCACCTGGGAGTTACCCGCCGAGAGGTGACACCAAAGTGTAGCATTATGTGCAGCACTTGGCTCCTGACACAGTGAGGGAGCAAGCACTGCACACAGTGTGGTCCCAGGGGGGTGTCCGCAACTCCTGGACCCCCAGAGTGACTAAAACAGGGGTTCGGCCTGTGAGGCCACACCCCTTCCCATGAGGCCACACCCCCTGTCCATGAGGCCACACCCTTTCCCCCGGCGTGCAGCTTCACTGCGCGTACTACAACCCTCAACACACCGGATTATACCTCGTAGAGGGACGTCACTGAGTATGGGTGATACATGTTATGAGACATAACATGCATCACACAGGTCAGTGCCAACAGCGCATATACAGCATCACACACATACAGCCTCACTCACACTGCTACCACCTCTGACAGCGCTATAATACCCCCTTCAATGTGTGTAATGTGTGACGGTCACCTTGTGATCAGACAGGATGGAGGTGATGTATGTGATGAGCACTGTAGCATGGGTGATACATGGGATGAAATACTACTGTATCTATTATGGGTGATACATGTTATGAGACGTGGTATGGCATGGATGATACATATGATGAGACATGGTATGGATTGGGTGATAAACACGAGAGAGCGACTGTATGTAGCATGTGTGTATTGTAGCATGGGTCTATGCTAGTGACAGTGCATTGCAGGCTCCTCAGGGAGTGAATGGTGCAGCAGTGATAAGTTGGGTAGGAAGCTGTATGTGATGTGTGTCATTGCTGTGCTGCCAGTGCAGCATGTTCGCATACCTCCCAACATGACCAGAGCATTGTAGCCATCCTGGAGAGGGTCATGTTGGGAGGTATATGGTCGTGTAACTAACACCTTCGATCCACGTCCCGGTGACATCATCTTTCTGCATCGCCGTATATATAAGCACCATATTTGTTTTCAATTTATTTTGGTGTGTAGGGCGCCAAACTGTAATTTACCTCTGGACAACTGTGATGAAGTTATGCCCCTGGGATGGCAGCAGCATGTGCATCATTGGTACAGTGGCTGCCTAAATAATTTCTGCTGAAAACTGTTCCTTTTAATCTAGGCAATACAGTATGTATGGAGTTAGTTATAACATTAAAAATAGAACTTTTTTAGAATATAATTCCTTTAAGTAAGGTTTCACAAAACAGCATATTCACAAACATAAACTAACACACTTTAAACACTCCCTGCTGTTTCACTCACTGGGCAGTAGCATCTTGTTATGAATGTGTAGCTAATAGTAATGAATTATGCTTAATGAGAAAAGCAAGTGAGAGTACAGAAGCAAATGAGCTGGTGATAGACTCATATTGAAGGCTGGAATGTTCATTTCATAAGTAGGAAAGGGACTGTAATTTCACATTATTTTTATGGGCTACATCTACATGAATCTTGTCCATTTGGTGTGTTCAGACTTTGAGAAATGGTTATCATAAAAGCCAGATTTTTACATAGATAGCTAATATCTTCCTTTAAAAGACCTTGCAATTTTAATTTTTCATTTTTATTATCTAAGAATTTCTGTCTCATAAATAATACACTAACTGTAAAGTGCATTTTATCCAAACACCAAGAATAACTAATGCTATCTATCAATCTAACCTAAAAGCATTCTTGATAAATGTCCACGTCCTGGTTTTTTAAAGTGGTGACTGAGATAGCTATGGGATAAAAAATGGAAGCACCAATATCCAGTAAAGTAATTTAATAAGAATTTGGGCCTCCACGTATTCAGAGCGTAGCCTGTATGCACTGTGTCACTGAGTCTACCAATGTCTGGGATTGTGTGCTGGGATGCAGAGAAGACAGTCACTTAACTGATGCCTGGTTGATGGTAGTAAAAAACACTCCCTCGAACATAAACGCTCAACTGTTCAGAGCTGATGAGTGATAAAGCCATGACATAAATACATATAACATCAGTGTCATGCTCATCAAACCATTGCTCTGTGGATGGAAGCATTGTTATCATTGAAGACAGCTTTCATGTACAAGCAAAAATGTACCTCACATGCATATGAGTCACACTGCACATGCACCGAGATTGACTATCGATGGCAGTCACAGTGAGAATCTACAGTACATGTTTTGTGAATGACAGTCAATGAGCATTTTACTGGCCAGTTGCTGCATCTGTGTACGCAGTTACACTGGCTCTGGAGGCTTACTTCTGATAGACATTATGAGCAACTCTAGGGTTGTTAAAATGTTCGATGGTGCAACCAATGTGCGGCCGATGGTGCGTCTTTGTCAAAGATGCAGCAAGTGGGCAACTCTGTACAAGTCCTGGCAGCTGCTGCATTTTCATATTTTAGCAGTATTGCTGCATACAGATACGCAGTGGTGACTGGATTAACATCCACCTCTGAATCAGACCCTCCCTATTGTTAAGCAGTGATCAGCATTGATATTTCTGGGATATTATTTGCTTTGCTATGTCATAGCATGGAGTATAATTGGTGATCCTCATTTACCCGGCTGTTTTAATTTTTTTTGGCCACTATCTGTAGTTTGCCTCTTATGAAGTCATTAGTGGATGACTAAATGCATTAGACCTACCATACACCATAACCTTCTCTTGGAATATATGCTATTGCAATTTGGATCACCACCATTTGGGCTATAGCACCTCCAATTCAGATATTTGTAGCCTTTCTTCAACAACTCTGTTGGTGCTTGTTACTGGACTTTTTGCTAATACCAAGACCCTTTTATCACCGGTGACACATAATATACATTATTCAGGGTTTTTCTGAAATGTGCAGTATTGGTCTGCTAAAAAATGTTTAATACCAATTTTGTTCTGGGCACTAAATAAACCATATATTATACCTAAGCCAGTGGTTCAATGAATAGATACTGATTTTGTGTTCCCAAATATATATGCTTTGATGATGTCATTTTTCATTTATTAAATACTAGTGACCCGCCCCAGCTTTGCATGGGAGCAGTTGTGAATTTAACGGCGATAGTTTTTTTTTAGCCGAGGTCTTATAAGATTGCCTTGTATTCCTCCTGACGCGAACACAAAAGATTTAGTGTTAGACTCGTTTGAAATGAAAGAATAATTTTTCACATAGATTAAATAGGAACAGTAATAAAAGGGAAAAACTTACATTTTGTATCAGTAAACAGGGCTTACATTAATTCTTCTGGAGAAACCAGACAATACATATACATTTTTACATGGTATAATATAAAGTCCATTGTTGTGATACATTTTTAACGGTTTAGGCAGCATAAGCTAAATAAGCACTCGGACATCTGTTCTTCATTGGCTTGCTTCATTAAAATCATCACTGCTCGGCTCCCCTTTGTCATACATTAATGTTTCATACACATAAACCTTCCTCAACAAATGCTCTATAGAATAGTAAAAACTGCATTAAAATCAATACAGTGGTTCTCGAGAATAGTCAGAACAAACAGACAGACACCTACCGTGCACCATTTTATCATTGACTTGCTTCACTAAAATCACCACTGCTTGGCTCCCTCTTGTCTTACATTAATGTTTCTTACACCTAAACCTTCTTTGACAAATACTCTATAAACTGGTAACCCCCACAGCTGTAAGATTGCCTTTGCATGGGAGAACTTATCACAGCAGTACTTGATTTACAATTGAAAGTACAATCGTCTCTCTTTTTGCATTATGCATAATCTATACATGTAACTTATACTGCTGGTAGGGTACATAAGGAATAAAATGAAATGTGTGACCTTTTTGTGTTTTCCCTTATCTGCTACTGTGTTATGCTGCTTATTGGACCTCTATTTCAATGTGTTACAGAACAGTAAGGTGATCAGAGTAAAAAAACACAGCAAAACATATGCACTGTAGATATTGCAGGAAATATCAAAATAATATATTGCACCAGTGGCACAAATTGTACAGCATAATATTATGAAAGCATGCAGAGGAAATGTAAGTACCACATCATGGATTGATTACATCTCAAAGGCAAATCATAGATAGAATTATTACGAGCATGGGAATTTATAACGTTTATATTCATATCAATTTATATTAATTCAGGCTGCTAAAAAATTGTTATAGCTATAAAATCCCTTCATTCTGCCAGTAACATTAAACCAGGTATAATCAGTATGAACCTATAAAAAAGTCTATTGTGATATAGAGAAACTTTAACATTTTGTTGTACTGATAGGAGTGAATAAATTTACAGTATGAGCTTGTGTAGAATATTGTGCAAAAATAATTTATTATTAATTAACTGCTATGGTTGGTAATCTTGCCTTACCCAGCTTCTGCTTTATGATTTTAAATAGATAACTGACAGACAAGATCAATAAATATAATGAGAAAAGCAAAATAATATGTTGTTTTTGCCACCTGTAATATGTATCGTATGTGTCTACTCAGACATATACTATATAAATATTAATTTTTTTTTGTAAACTATAATTACTTCTTTTTTTGTTATTTATGGAAAGTCATTTATAAAGCACAACATATTTGAGGTACAGCTGAGAACTGGTTTTGGTGCTGCAGTTTGCCTTAGTTCAATCAAATTCACCTACATTTTTCTAAAGCTCAAAGGTTTATGGAAGCAGATGGTGGCAACAGAAGGGGAGTAACCACAGTGCATTGTCCAATGAAAAGAACTGGGCAGAGTTGTCTTTCTTGCTAATTACTGCGGCACAGAGTGAAAATTAAATATATTTTTGTTGGGGACTATTATTGAAGGAAAATTAAGGAGAGGAGTTAGCACTTTGTAGGAATGTTTCTTACATTTTTACTCCTCAAAAGGGATTGACTTTGCATTATTGAGAGCATAACCATGCCCCCAATATTTTGTGTTCACACCCCCTTGAAACTTCCACCTCATAGCATCTCCACAGCAGCCTGATATGCCAATACCCCCTTAAAATACTGAGGCCGATAACTTTTTATTGTGGCACTGGCAATAAGACTGTGGTCAACGGTGGTAACCCCCACAGCTGTAAGATTGCCTTTGCATAGGAGAACTTATCACAGCAGTACTTGTGTCTCCATCTGAGGAGCAGCAGTCAACAGAATCAGATGCCAACATTCAGACTCTAACTAAGTGCCACTGACAGCTGCTTGACAGGACTACCAAAGGAGAGGAAACCAAAGCAAAGTTTTTAGCAGAAGGAGCTATAGAGGCTCAAAACATGTTTCCCACAAATATAAATATGCAGTCCACTGGTTGACATAAACAGCCAGGCCATTGATTGGCCTGTCTGTTAGCCAATCAGCAGCCTGGCTGTTGATTGACATGCCAGGCCCCTGACAGCCAATCAGCAGCTGCTTACTATGGTAGAGACCGCAAATCGGCTGGCGGTCCGGCAAGTGCAGGAAACATTGTAGGTTCCGTCACTTGCTGGGGAAGAGCTGTATGTGTAAACACATACAGCTCTTCTGTCTGAAATTGGCTCAGGACATTGCATTTTTTTTTTTAATGGCTGTGGACTTTTTTTTTTTTTCCCCCTTACTCTATTCCCAAATCTGAATCAGTCCCACAGTGTACAAAAGATGCCAGGCTGAGAAAAAAATCTGCTGGCATTGAAGCCCTTTATGTACAGATTTAGGGGTCTATTTACTAAGCAGTGTTAGGAGACAGAGTGAAAAGTGATAAGGTGCCAGCCAATCAGCTCCTAACTGTCATCTCACAGGCTGTGTTTGAAAAATGACAGTTGGGAGCTGATTGGCTGGCACCTTATCACTTTTCACTCTGTCTCCTAACACTGCTTAGTAAATAGACCCCTTAGACTCAGTCACACACAGACGTACAAATGTCACACACACCATTGATCAGTATACGTTAGCAATAAAATGTAGTCAGTTTCCTGTGTATTAATGATGTAAACAAGACGCACAATTTGAGTGAAAAAGTCGCTCAGCACTGCAGCCTCGCACAGGTCCTGGCACACTGAGAGGGACTATTTGGCATGACTAAAACAACAGTATAAAAGGACACATCTGTATATGTGTATATATTTGTATATGTTCCTCCTTCATTTTCTGTGTATTCTGAAATAAGCATAATCAAAAATGGACTCCCTAAATCCATGAAACATGTTTTAAGTCACTTTTTACAATACTGTGAATTTCCTGTCATGTATGTGACGACTGGATGACAACCTCCACAATCAAGAATATATATAAAATTATAAATGGCAGCATATTTTCTTTTATTCACATTTTATTCATATATTTATGTTGATGTTATTCCTGTCATATACCACCATGCCATGTCTTTAATATTCCTGGCTAGCACCCAAATACACTCCTTAGCTATTGTGTACTCCATTTTGGTTCTAGAGCAGAACCTTGTGCATTTTAGGTAGTTTACCAGGTTGCACAGGAGCATGCAGGAGCATCCTGAAGTGACCTAATACACAAGGGTAAGCTGTTATGGAGGGAGGTTTCAAACTCCCCCCAAAGAAAAAAAAATGGTATATAGTTACATATATATTTTGCAGCAGAATTCCAGTAACGCTAGAAAAGGCAAGTACACCATATTTAATATGGAAAAAAGTGTTTATAAATCTCAAACCACATCATGTAATGTCACAATTGTCATCAGTTCATACAAGACATGCAAATATATGTATAAAGGGTCACATACTTATCAAACGCAATTCAATAGTCGTTGCATTTGGCTAGTGGCATGACAGCCATTTCGACGTCCTTTAGCACCTTCATCATGGGTCTAGGTAACTAGACTCTTCACAAGATGAGCCTGAAATACTATACATAACGAGGTACACTTGGGACCAAACAATTTCCCTATTGTGCACTCACCTGAAAAGAAAATTAATTGGTCTCCATGATATGTGTCTGCAGCGCATACAATTCGGTAGTGGATAGATCCCTTTCAGTATTTGTACCCTGACGTCATCAGTTACTGTCCAACGTCATTTCCTACTATCCACATGAACATAGAGGGGGAATATAAACCTGCGGCAAGCGAAACGAGCCAGTATGCCTAAAGCGTGGAAGCAAAGCGAGCCCGCAAGGGGACAAGTTTCTTATTTTGGTGGCCTTTATGGCCATGGAACCGCACTTCTGCCCTCACTCACGTCACTTCCAGGTACATCTACGGAAGGGGATCTATGCACTACCCATAAGAAGAACCCAACATCAAACATAGGGACAGCGATATAAAATAGATAAAAGAGAAGAATGGACTGAACTGGAGTAGGAAATCAAAATACTATAAGGGTATTAATAGAAACTATAGAAAACATGAAAAATTTAGTTCTTAATTTAACCCACTAAGGGATAATGTATGTAAGTTGGAAATCCATTTGGTGGGTTAAAAACTCAATTTATGCCAATTATTCACAAGATTCTCGGTTAAGCTAAACACTCTTTCAGACTACACACTACAGGGCCTTTTTCCTCCCAATATTCAAAGGGACTGTGTGAGATGCTAATTTGTACATTATCATTAAAGTAATCCTCCACCATTCTATTGATGTTTACTGTATCAGGTTGAGTCTTGGTAGAGGTGTCAATATTTGCGGGCAATTCTTTTAAGCCTGACCAGATGTCATAATGTTTCACACTCGTGCGCTGAGTTGACTTATTCTCATCACCAGTGGATCTCTTGAAAAAGATCAGTTTTTTCCTGTCAGCAGCATTTGAACTGAATGAGGGAACATGTCAGCTGGAACAAATAAATGACATGACTTAAACCTAGGATCAAGCGGGAAGCAATCGGGAAGCCGACGGACGGAATCCCGACCGCCAGCTTCCCAATTGTCTAATCCTGGCAAGGGTTAAATGACAGGCGTCAAAATCCCGACACCTGTCATTAGACCGATGCAGGGAGCCCGACACATGCCTTACCGATCGAAGGTAAGCTGGATGCCGGACGTGGACTGCCACACGGGAGGGGAAGGTTAGGGGCTCCCAGGGGGGACTTAGGGTTAGGCAGCCCCCAGGAGGGTTAGGTTCAGGCTAGGGGAAGATGGGGTTAGAGTTAGGCACCCCCGGGGTAGGTTAGTTAGGCACCCCCCCTGGGAGGCTGAAGTTTAGTCAGATGGTAAAGGGGGCTTTAGGTTTAGGCACTTAGAGGGGGGTTAGGGTTAGGCACTTGGGGGGGAGGTTAGGGTTAGGCACCCCTGAGGGAGGGTTAGGGGGGGTTAGGTTAGTTTATACTTACCTTTAGCGCAGTCGGGATCTTCACCTCTGCCGGGCTACCGCTGTTGGAATTTGAGCCGCCGGCTGCATGGCGGTTCAAATCATACCGATCCCAATCAAGCATGGTTGCTAAAATGTAGTGATTCAATTGCAAGATGTTGCAAACTCTATGGTCTTAGCAAAGCAAATAAAGATTTTGATCTACAATTCCATTCCTTTAGAATCTCATCCTTCAGCATATCTTGTTGCTTCCCAAGTATTAATATTATGCTCTGACTCAAGCTGGCAGTCTTAGAACTCAGGCCCTGATTCAGAGCCGGACGCTCTGACAGAGCGTTCGCTCTGAATCAGGGCCGTCCCTGCTCCTTTTTGGAGCAGCCTCCTGGCTGCTCGCATAGCTGTGGGTGACCACCCACAGCTATAGCGAGCGGCCAAAATGATGGTCGTGATGGTCAAGACCATCGCCACTATCGGGCTTGCGACGAGACCCTGCTGTAGGGTCTCGCTGCCACAAGCCCTGGAGTGCTTTTGGCTCTATCAGAGCCAAAAGCACTCCCACTGACATCACTAGTGATGTCAGTGGGGCCGGCCCCAGATGGCAGGCATTCCAATAGGAACGCCTCCGTCTGGGCAGCCACGCCCCGGCTCGCCTACCAGAGGGGGTGTGCTGTCAATCATCATCGACAGCACGCCCTCTTTGGTGAGAGACCCATAACGACGGCTTGGCTGTCGTTATTCGGGTCTCGCGCATGCGCACGATGGAGCCGGCTCCGTCGTGCGCATGCGCACTTGGGTAACATCGACCCGCTTGTGAGCGCTCAGCGCTCATGAGCGGGTCTGAATTAGGCCCTCACTTCATTGGTTACAATTTCAGTTTCAGTTTGCATAAACCTGAAAGTATTCTCCAGTGTGCTGCAATAAGGTAACGTGTCTTCTATCTCCATATGTCATGGCTGGATGTGTATGTTTGAAAAGCTTTTTACTGTTCCACCAGTTACTGAAGCATAAAAAATGGGGAAATCCACCTGGATACTACATTTTGCTTCAGTTGGTGTGATGACAAATTAAACTGTCTTCTACATGAAGTTGCTGAATGCTGAAAATGCCTATACAGTTTGTAAGCCACAGCCAGCATCTCCTGGATGAACTTGTCATTTTTTAAGAAATTCTGAACCACCAAGTTTATACATCCAGTTGTAATGCTAGTACAATGTCACTAGCATTATCGGAAATGACAAATCCTGAGGAGAGGGTAGTATGGTAAACCATTTTGCTGTCACATCCCTGAGTTTTTCCAACAGATTGACACTAAGACTATATGCCTCTTAGTGAAGTCTATGATTCAGAGAGTAGTCTGTCTCTGTATAAACTAGCATTGTGTGTTAGATACTGCAGCTACTGAAGGTGATACACGCACTCAGTGGGATGTCACAGTCATGTAATCTTTAGTTTGACTCCTAACGCTTGTCCACATATCTGTAGTTAAGTGGATAGTGGTACAATGGCATTTTCTAGGCAAATAATATTTTTTTGTTTAATGTCCCAGTACAGGAATTGCTGTTATGATAAAATAGAATTAAGATGAGATTTGGTAGCATGGACACATTACCTCAACTAATCACCTAAACCAAATGTATTGATGGTGGATCCTGGATACAGATATAATGCTAACATAGCCATTATGGCTTCAGTGATCCTCTGTGTAAGAGGATGGCAGTTGTTCTACTCGGTTCCTCTTGAAAATGATTATTTAATAGACTACTAGTATTTTTCTTGGTCCCTTGTGTGATAAAGATTCACCATTGGCAGCAGCAGCTCTAGTGCACAAGGAATTCTCTTGGGAATCCTGAATAGGGGAGGAGCCAGTTTGCCTTTTCAAATTGGATGCAGGAGGAGTACCTTTAATCATTAATGAGGAAGTTGATGATGAAAGTGTTGGTGTCACGGATGTGGTTTCTTTTAGTTGTGTTCCCAGGCTGGGGTTAGGACTAGCTCTATTCAACTCAGTTGCCCTCTGGAGGAGACAAGGTCTAATGAAGTTCCTACACATGAAGAGGGTACTGGAGTGACAGAAGCGGGTTAGTTGTTCGGGCACTGCTGTGAGCGACCAGGAAGTCACAAGGTGAATGGGGGTAGCACAGGCTACTTGGTGTGGCAGATTAGCCGTGAGGTGCATGGTGGTAGCGCAGGCTACTTGGTGCAGCAGGTTAGCTGTGAGATGAATGGTGGCAGCACAGGCTACTTGGTGTGGCAGATTAGCCATGAGGTGAATGGTGGTAGTGCAGGCTACTTGGGGTGGCCTGGGAGCTGTAGATGGTTGGTGGTAGAGTTGGAGCTACTTGTCGCAGCTTGGGAGCCGAAGGTGGTTGGTGATAACATGGAAGCTACTTGTCATGACTTGGGAGCCGTAGATTGTTGGTGGTAGTGTGGGAGCTACATGTCGTGGCTTGGGAGCTGAAGGTGGTTGGTGATAGCGTGGGAGCTACTTGTCATGGCTTGGGAGCCGAAGGTGGTTGGTGGTAGTGTGGGAGCTACTTGTCACGGCTTGGGAGCCGTAGATGGTTGGTGGTAGCGTGGAAGCTACTTGTCGTGGCCTGGGAGCCATAGATGGTTGGTGGTAGTGTGGGAGCTACTTGTCGTGGCTTGGGAGCTGAAGGTGGTTGGTGAGAGCATGGAAGCTACTTGTCGCGGCCTGGGAGCCATAGATGGTTGGTGGTAGCGTGGAAGCTACTTGTTGCGGCTTGGGAGCCGTAGGTTGTTGGTGGTAACGTGAAAGCTACTTGTCATGGCCTGGGAGCCGTAGATGGTTGGTGGTAGCGTGGAAGCTACTTGTTGCAGCTTGGGAGCCATAGGTGGTGGATGGTAGCATGGAAGCTACTTGTCGCAGCTGTCAGCAGAGAAGTCACAAACACTTTCAGAGCGCAGTGTGGAGGCTCACTTAGACAGGCTAAGGGGACTTGTTGCACTGGCAACTAGTGAGAGTGGTGAAGATCCTTTTAAAGGGAGTGCTGGATGCTGACTGGCTGGAAGAGAGGGAGAAGCAAGTCTATTGGAGGAAATCGCGTCACATGGGAAATCCAAGATGGCCACGCCCATGGACTGGAGACCTGCGGTGGACCCACGAGTGAGATGCCAGACCTGAGGCTGAGAACAGGATGCAGAAGCCGGCAGGGAGCAGACGGAGTGATCGCCTACAGGAACTGACCAGCGGGGAAGCAGGAAGCCGCACCGCAGCGCTATGAGAGATAATGGGGTCTGATTCTGGGGTCTCTATGGTGAGTTGTGACAGTACCCCCCTTTGATGAGTGTCCTCTGGACACTCTTTAGGTTTATGAGGGAACTTCTTGTGGAAGATCTTGACCAGACAAGGTGCATGCACATCAGAAGCATTAACCCAGATTCTCTCCTCTGGACCGAAACCCTTCCAGTCGATGAGATATTGCAGATGATTGTTTCAAAAACAAGAGTCTAGGATACTGTCAACCTCAAATTCCTGTCCTTGTCTGGTTTGAACACTAGCAGCCTCAGGAGGATCCTTATGGAATCTGTTGGGGACCAATGGTTTCAGGAGAGAGATATGCAAGGAATTAGTGATGTGGAGGTATAGAGGTAGTCTTAACTTGTAAGCTACTGGATTAAGGACTTTGGCAATTGGAAATGGACCAATATAATGTGGGGCAAATTTCATTGAGGGAACCCGGAGTCTGAGGTTTCAAGTGGAGAGCCAGACCATATGTCCAGATTGAAGACTAGGCACCGCTCGTCTCTTGTGATCAGCAAATCTTTTATATCAAGTAGATGTTTAAACAAGCATGGAGGGAACCTTCTTCAAATTTCAGAAAACTGCTGGAGAGAAATCTTGGCAGCTGGTACATCCAGTGTCGGAAGAAGTGGAAAATCTGGAACTCGAGGATGATAACTAAACACTGTAAGAAAAGGAGTGGAATTGGTGGATGTGTGGTATTGATTATTGTGAGCAAATTCAGCCCATGGGAGGAGCTCCATCCAATCATTTTGGGAGGAGGAGATAAAGGTGCGAAGAAACTGCTCAAGGTCTTGGTTGACCCTTTCAGTTTGCCCGTTGGTCTGGGGATGACATGCGGTAGAGAAGGTAAGTTTCACCTGAAGTGCTGAACAGAGTGACCTCCAAAATTTAGCTACGAACTGTACTCCTCTGTCAGAGATGATTTTTTGCGGGAGACCAAGAAATCTCTCCTTAATGAAATTTTGAGAGAGTAATGGAGCAGATGGAAGTCCAGTGAGAGGCACGAAATGGGCCATTTTGGAGAATCTGTCCACGATAACCCAGACTGTGTTGTGGCCTTGAGATGGAGGGAGGTCAGTGATGAAATCAATGGATAAGTGTGTCCATGGCTGTGAAGGAATGGCTAATGGCTGGAGTTGCCCAGATAAAGCTTGCCGAGGTACTTTGTGCAGAGCACACTTAACACATGAGGAGACATAAGAAGCAACATCTGTTTTCATGGAAGGCCACCAGTAAGATCGCCGGATAAATTAAATCATTTTCTCAATGCCATAGTGTCCGGAGAAATGAGATGCGTGAGCCCATTGTAACAACTTCTTACGAAGGTGAGGTTCCACAAATGTCTTTCCAATGGGAGATGTCATAGCAATGTTGGTAGCGGCAAATGAAGTTGGATCCAGGATGGGATGAACTTGTTCAACGAGGTGTTTAGAGCCATTCTCCATGGAACGGGAAAGAGCGTCGGCTTTACAGTTTTGTGAACCAGGGCGATAGGAGAGCTTGTAGTTGAATTGGGAGAAGTACATCACCCATCTAGCTTGCCTCAGGTTCAAACAATTAGCAGATTTCAAATAAAGTAAGTTTTTGTGGTCTGTGTAGATGGTGATAGGATACTGAGCCCCTTCTAGAAGATATTGCCATTCTTCGAGAGCCAATTTTATGGCGAGTATCTCCTGGTCTCCAATGGAGTAATTCCTCTCTGCAGGCAAAAACTTCCGGGAGTAGAATCCACAGGGATGAAGTTTCTCGTCGTCGAAGTGTTGAGAGAGAACTGCTCCAACTCCCTCAGATGAGGCATCAACCTCCAGAATGAAGGGTCATGTTAAATCTGGTTCTTTCAGCACCGGAGCGGAAATGAAGGCCTGTTTCAGGAGTTGAAAGGCAGAAGTGGCCTCGACTGACCAAGTGGTTGGGTCCGCCCCCTTGCAGGTGAGAGCTGTGATAGGATCTACCAGGGTGGAGAAACCTTTAATAAACTTGCGGTAATAGTTAGCAAAACCTAAAAATCATTGAATGGACTTCAGGGATGTAGGGATAGTCCAATCGAGGACGGATTGAAGCTTTGCAGGATCCATTTGAAGATTAGACCTGGAGATGATGTACCCCAGGAATGGTACACTAGATACTTCCAAAACACATTTTACTAACTTGCAGTAAAGTTGATTGGAGCGCAACCTTTGAAGAACCTCCTTGATGACTTGCCAAATCTTGAGAGAAGATCAAAATATCGTTTAAGTAGATTACCACACTTTTATACAGAAGATCACGGAAGATCTGGTTGACAAAGAATTGGAAAACAGCTGGGGCATTACAGAGGCTGAAGGGCATGACGAGATACTCGTAATGCCCATCTCTGGTGTTGAAAGCTGTTTTCCATTCATAACCGGGACGGATACGAATTAAGTTGTAGGCTCCTCTTAAATCAAGCTTTGTGAAGATTGTGGCTCCTTTGACTCTGTAGAGCAGCTCAGTTATGAGAGGTAGAGGATACCGATTTTTTTATAGTTACGTAATTGAGTCCGCGGTAGTCAATGCATGGATGTAATCCTCCGTCTTTCTTTTTGACAAAGAAAAATCCAGCCCCTGCTGGAGAAGAAGAAGGATGAATGAAACCTTTTTTTTAGATTTTCCTCAATGTATTCGGACATAACTTGAGTTTCAGGGAGGGAGAGCAGATAGGTGTGTCCCCTAGGAGGGTTCTTCCCAGGAATTAGATCTATGGGACAGTCCCAATTGTGATGAGGAGGTAGCAGATCCGCCTTTTGCTTACTGAACACATCTGAGAAATCTGAATAGGATTCAGGCAGGCCCACAGGAAGTTGCAGGTCAGAGGACCGAACTGGAACCACCCAATGTAGACAATCCTTGAAGCAATTGGTACTCCAGGAAATAATTTGCATGGTTGACCAGTCAATTTGTGGAGAGTGTCTCTGTAGCCAGGGTGGGCCAAGAACTAGAGAATGAGAGGCTTTGGGAATCACTAGGAAGGATAGTTCCTCTGAGTGGAGAACCCCAATGGTAAGTTTAAGTGCTTTGGTTCATTGGGTGATGGTTCCACTATTAATTCAACTACCATTGATGACAGTTAAGGTCACCACTTGAGTTAGAGTTTCAATAGGAATCCAATATTTAAGAACAAAGGGCCTGATACAGAGACGGATGTTCTGAAAGAGCGTTCGCTCTGAATCAGGGCGTTGTTTTTTTTTTGGAGTGGCCTCCTGGCTGCTTGCATAGCTGTGGGTGACCACCCACAGCTATAGCAAGTGGCCAGGATGATGGTCGCGATGGTCAAGACCATTGTGACCATCAGGCTTGTGACGAGACCCTTGTGGTAGGGTCTCATGGCCGCAAGCCCCAGAGAGCTTCTGGCTCTAATAGAGCTGGAAGCTCTCCCACTGATATCACTGTCAGTGGGGCCGCCCACAAACGGCAGGCATTCACTTGGGAATGCCTCCATTTGTGAAGCCACCCCCTAGCCATGCCTACCAAATGGGTCGAGCTGTCAATCACCATAGACAGCTCACCCCCTTTGGTACGAGACCCGGAGCGACAGAGCACCCGTCGCTAGCCGGGTCTCGCACATGTACATGATGGAGCCGGCTCTGTCGTGTGCATGCCCAGTGGGCAAACATCGTCCCGGTTGTGAGCACTCAGCGCTTGCGACCAGGTCTGAATCAGGCCCAAAGTCTGTAGTCATAAAATTTTCTGCAGTTCCAGAATCGAGAAGGGCTAGAACAGCAGTAGGACCCCGCGGAAGTGTCACTTGAGCTTGAATGGTGGAATCTGACTTCCAAGGTGATTCAATGGCTACTCCTAACTTAACCTCTCTGCGATAAGTAAGGAGGGGGTGTTTCCCGGACGGATGGGAGAAGCTTTAATTAGATTCTGTCTCTGCCTTTTCAGTCGCTCCTCCGTGGATAAGCGGGAACGATTGACTTGCATAGGTTCCTCTCCCACAGGTGAATGGAATTGGGGAGCAGGTCGAAGTTTACTCCTGTCGAATCTGCCCCTCTCTAAAGCGCGTTCTCTATGCCGGAGATCCACCTTATTACAAAGGGAAATTAATTCATCCAATTTGGGAGGAAGATCTCGAGAAGCCAAGTCATCTTTAAGCCTTTCTGAAAGCCTGCTCCAGAAAGTTGCAATGAGAGCGTCCTCATTCCAATCTAGCTCTGAAGACAAGGTTCGGAATTGGATAACACACTGTCTGACCATTTTACTGCCTTGCCAAAGACAAAGAATATCTGTTGAGGCAGAAGAGACTCTACCAGGTTCGTCGAAGATTCTACGGAACATGGCAATGAATTCGGAGTAGTTAGAGAGTAGCGGGTCAGATTTTTCCCAGAGTGGAGAAACCCAGTCGAGGGCTGGTCCGGAAAGTAGAGAGATTATGTAAGCTACTTGAATTCTGGCAGTTGGGAAGTTGGCTGGTTAAAGTTCAAAATTAATTTTGCACTGATTTAGAAAACCCCTGCATAACTTAGGGTTGCCGTCAAACTTGCTGGGTAATGCGAGTCGGAGATGAGGAATAGGTGGTACTGAAGATGAAGGCACCATGGAGGAGGAACTTGAAGCTTGGGCACTGACTGGCACTGGATTTGATAACAGAGACTGAATGCTGTCCACGTGTGAAGACATATCTTGAATGAATTGGATGAGTTGGGCTTGAGAAGTCTCCTGTCTTTCCAGGCAAAAAGGACATTTTGAGAAGAATCTGTACTAGATCTCTGACCACTTGCCGAGTCCATCTGGCCAGTGCAAACTGTCACGGATGTGGTTTCTTTTAGTTGTGTTCCCAGGCTGGGGTTAGGACTAGCTCTATTCAACTCAGTTGCCCTCTGAAGGAGACTAGGTCTAATGAAGTTCCTACACATGAAGACAGTACTGGAGTAACAGAAGTGGGTTAGTAGTTTGGGCACTGCTGTAAGTGACCAGGAAGTCACAAGGTGAATGGAGGTAGTGCAGGCTACTTGGTGTGGCAGGTTAGCTGTGAGGTAAATGGTGGCAGCACAGGCTACTTGGTGCGGCAGATTAGCCATGAGGTGAATGGTGGTAGGTGAAGTTCCTGCACATGAAGAGGATACTGGAGTGACTGAGAGTGGGTTAGTAGTTTGGGCACTGCTGTGAGCGACCAGGAAGTCGCAATGTGAATAGAGGTAGCACAGGCTACTTGGTGCGGCAGATTAGCTGTGAGGTGAATGGTGGTAGTGCAGGCTACTTGGTGCGGTCTGGGAGCCGTAGATGGTTGATGGTAGCATGGGAGCTACTTGTCACGGCTTGGGAGCCAAAGGTGGTTGGTGATAGCATGGGAGCTACTTGTCATGGCTTGGGAGCCGTAGATGGTTTTTGGTAGCGTGGGAGCTACTTGTCGCGGCTTGGGAGCCGAAGGTGGTTGGTGATAGCATGGGAACTACTTGTCGCGGCTTGGGAGCTGAAGGTGGTTGGTGGTAGCATGGGAGCTACTTGTCACAGCTTGGGAGCCGTAGATGGTTGGTGGTAGCGTGGAAGCAAGTCTATTGGAGGAAATCGCGTCACATGGGCAATCCAAGATGGCCACACCCATGGACCGGAGACCCGCGGCGGACCCACGAGTGAGATGCCGGACCTGAGGCTGAGAACAGGATGCAGAAGCCACCAGGGAGCAGAGGAAGTGATCGCCTGCAGGAACTGACCAGCGGGGAAGCAGGAAGCCGCGCCACAGCACTCTGAGTGGTAAGTGCCGGGGTCTGATACTGGGGTCTCTATGGTGAGTTGTGACAGTTGGCGGTGGAGATTGCATTTTCTGGGATCTAGCCATGCTGCTGGTACTATAGCGGATGATGGACTGCTTGATGTTATTTTTCATGATTTGAATAAACTTACTGCAAGTAATGTAAAAGGGAGGAGGTGCCTATGTTTTAATGTTCCTACTTTGGCATTACAAAAGGTACAGATGCTTTGACAAATGGCATTACAAATGGTACAGATGCTTTGACAAACATTGTCAGGATTTGGGTAAAAATTATTCCACACAGAACAGGGGAATTGGTATATTTTACTGCCAGATGCATGTCTGGCGGTTGGAATCCCAACACCAGCATCCCAGCAGCAGTGGAAATCCCAATCATCCCCAGGTAAGTACTTACTAACCTAATTCCCCCCCAACCCTAACCCTCCCTTAGGGGTGCCTAACCATAACCTCCCCCCAGTACCTAACCGTAATCCCCCCTCTATGTGCCTAAACCTAACCCCCCCTTCCCCACTGCCTAAACCTAACCACCCCCCGGTGGTGCCTAACCCTAACCCCCCCTTAACCTTGCCTAAACTAAACCTCCCGGGGGTGCCTAACCCTAAGTCC
Organism: Taudactylus pleione; assembly: GCA_031769625.1. Classification (NCBI taxonomy): domain Eukaryota; kingdom Metazoa; phylum Chordata; class Amphibia; order Anura; family Myobatrachidae; genus Taudactylus; species Taudactylus pleione. Next base: position 26,728,503 of record JAUIMM010000040.1, on the reverse strand, counting down.
ACCCCAGGAACCCTAATCCTAACCATCCCCCCCACGGCTATCCATGCTCGGCGTCCCTTCGATTGGGTTGCCGGGCATCAGTCTCCTGGCATATGTCTAATGACAGGCGTCGGCATAGCGATGCCTGTCTTTAGACCCTTGCTGGGATATGACAGTTGGGAAGCCAGCTGTCGGGATTAGGTCTGCCGGCTTCCCGACTGCATGCCCAGAACAGGTGGCTTTTTTGGTCTTTTGTGCAGGTATGACACTGGCAAGAACTGCTGTCACTACTGGCCCACTTACTTTGACACAAGCAACATCATCCTCCTAAATTTTATCAACTTGTTCTTGTCCAACATATTTATCATAAACATCCTCATTAATGTCAAATACTCAATTATCCCCCTCATCCTGTTGCACTTCCACATTAGCATCCTCAATTTTTTATGTCTAAATGATCTTTACTTTTATTGTTACATTTGCAGAGGGTTCAGAAATGGTTAAAGGAGGCTTCACTACAATTATATTGTCAGAATCAAAATGTCATACTCACACATATCACTCATGGACACCCTTCTCGGGAATCTGTGACATTTGTGAACTCACAGTTTGTATTTCAGCCTTAACATTCCTTTTGTGCACTGATTTGTCTGTTTCTTTGGGTGTAGTGGGGTGTCTAGCAGTAGGAGTTTTACAGAACTTGCTGCCTGCATGTGGTGGTTGCTGACTGGGCTGAAGGCCTCCATAACTCTCCACTAGTGGCTCCAAGTAGTTGTTATGTATGCAGTGGCCACACCCCGGTAAGCCACGTTGACCCTTGGACTAAACCTAGTGGAGGGGGCTTTGAACACTCTCTGTGGACATAGTTACTAAAGTCGGGTGATCCCCCTTATAGTACATGAAGACTGCATTGGTATGGATTGTGGACACTGTCAATATGACAAGTGCTTAAGACAATTGTGGCAATACAGTAGGGCATTGTGACATGCCTGAAGGGCACACATCACATTAGTGGTATGTGGCCAGTCACTGCATCCTCTCTTTCTTGCCAGTTGTATCGGTTTTCTGCTCCATTTCCGAGTACCTAGAAACCGCCCCTGCCCACCACTACATCGCAGCGCAGCTTAGCAATATTTTTTTTCTTTTGTAAAGAGATTGGAGGGAGTCGGCAGCTGTTCCTGGCTGAGCTGCCTGTAGGGGGAGCTGCAGCAGTAGCGCAGCTCCTCCCGGGCAGCTCTAAATTCCTATGGGCACCACATTGTGGGAGGCTGAGAGCTCGGGTGTCGGATCCTCCTCAGTGACCGGTGCTCTCTCCCAGAGCCGCAGGTGGGTGTAATCTATTACATGTGGGGGGAGGGTGACCTTTAATAAGCCATGCCAGCGCTGTATTTATAAGTCTGAATTTGTGTCAAGTGAGAGGTGTGTGTGTGACTCTATGCTTTGTAAGTGTGTGTGTGTGACTCTAGGCTTTGTCAGTGTGTGTGTGTGTGTGTGTGTGTGTGACTCTAGGCTTTGTCAGTGTGTGTGACTCTAGGCTTTGTCAGTGTGTGTGTGTGACTCTAGGCTTTGTCAGTGTGTGTGACTCTAGGCTTTGTCAGTGTGTGTGTGTGTGTGACTCTAGGCTTTGTCAGTGTGTGTGTGTGACTCTAGGCTTTGTCACTGTGTGTGTGTCACTCTAGGCTTTGTCACTGTGTGTGTGTGTGACTCTTGGCTTTGTCAGTGTGTGTGTGTGACTCTATGCTTTGTCAGTGTGTGTGTGTGACTCTAGGCTTTGTCACTGTATGTGTGTGTGTGTGACTCTAGGCTTTGTCAGTGTGTGTGTGTGTGTGTGACTCTAGGCTTTGTCAGTGTGTGTGTGTAGGCTTTGTCAGTGTGTGTGTGTGTGTGTGTGTGTGTGATTCTAGGCTTTGTCAGTGTGTGTGTGTGTGTGTGTGTGTGTGACTCTAGGCTTTGTCAGTGTGTGTGTGTGTAGGCTTTGTCAGTGCAGTGTGTGTGTATAGGCTTTGTCAGTCTGTGTGTATAGGCTTTGTCAGTGCAGTGTGTGTGTGTGTGTGTGTCTAGGCTTTGTCAGTCTGTGTGTGTGTTTGTCAGTGCAGTTTGTGTGTCTGTCAGTGTGTTGGCTTTGTCAGTGCAGTGAGTGTGTCAGTGTGTATGTGTGTGTGTTGGCTTTGTCAGTGTGGGTGTGTAGTGTTAGGTGTGTGTGTGTGTAGGCTTTGTCAGTACAGTGAATGCGTGTGTCAGTGTGTGCATTTAGGCTTTCTCAGTGTGCGTGTATATGTCACTGTGTATGTTTGCAGTGCCGCCTTTTTTATTTCTTCGAGGAGCTATAAAGCTCCACATAAATATAGTCAAGTAGACCGACACTCCAAATAAAGTTCAACAGCCTTGGTGCAGAGCGCTCAGTCTTGATCGTACAATCAGATACAGGCAGCACTCCTCGGGTACTCAATAATCCAAGCTTGTTAATCTATTACTGTGCAATGATTCAGATGCAATTATTACATATTTCATGAAGGCTTTGCCAAAATATGTAATAAATTCATCTGAAATATTGCACAGTAATAGATTAACAAGATTGTATTATTGAGTACCCGGGCAGTGCTGCCTGTATGTGGTTAGATTTTTTGCTATTGGTTTTGTAACAAAGTATTGGAAAGCCCCCTTTCAAAATCCTGCGTTTGCCACTGCCATTGATACCAAGAATTAGAGGACGAGAGAGTGGACCTACACCTGCTGAGCCGCCGGTATTTCAATCCTATTCCCTGATGGGGACATGACCACACCCAGTACGTAAATAAATATACTGTACCTCTCAAAAACAAAATTTCTTGAAATATGGTTTAAACTGAATTGTAAAAAACTTGAAATGATTTTTGATACCAAAAAAAAGATTCCTCTTTAATTATTTTGGAGTGCAGCTGATGGAGACATGACCATACCCAGTATAGTATGTGCTGTAATGTATGCTGTTTCTCCAAGACATACAATCTTGAAATGTGATTTCATTTTAATTATAAATGACTTGAAATGTTTTTGAGACCATAAAAAAAACATTTTTTTCTCTTGAATTAATTTGGGGTTTAGCTGATGGGGACATGACCACAATCAGTAAGTACAGTAATATATGATGCCTCTCCAAAACATGAAAGACTTGAAATGTATTTTGACACATAAAAATAATAATTCTTTTTTTCACTTTATTTTGGGGTACAGCTGACTGGGACACCACACTCAGTAAGTACAATAATATATAGTGCCTCTCAAAAAGCATAATCTTTCCTTGAAATATAATTGAAATTATTGTTTTATAAAAGACTTGAGTTTTTCTTTTAAAAAAATATGTCTTCTTTGGGGTGCAGCTCACTGCACTGTATTTTTGTGCAGCTACAATAAACTTGAATTCACTCTCTTTCTCTGCCCTACACAATAGATATCCTTGCGAAAAATAATTGTAAGTGCAGTTCACTTAAAGTTAATTTCTAATAAACGGAATCAGTATGAATGACCACCAGACTTCAGCCCAGTGGTTCAAATCTCAATGCCGGCAGCCCGATGGGTGAAAATCCCATCAATGCAGGTAAGTACTCCACCCCTTAACCCTCTCTTAGGAGTGCCTAACCTCCCCCTAGTGCCTATCTCTAACCTCCCCCCATTAGTGTCTAAACCTAACCCCCTTCCCCAGATCCTAAACCTAACCCTCCCGAGGGGGGTGCCTAATCCTAACCCCCTTTCCCCTAGCCTAACTCTAACCTTCCCCAGGGAGGAGCCTAACCCTAATTCACAATGGGGGTCCCTAAACTTAACCCCCCATCCCCGGCTAAGTGTATACTCACTTAGCCGGGGATGATCGGTCCGGTGTCCTCTCAGTGTTCCGGCATCGGGATTAACATAGGCGTCAGTATTTCAATGCCTATATTAAATCCCTACCTGGATTACAGTGTCAGAATTGAGACCGGCGGCCATGCGGCCACTGGTCTCATAACTACATCCCCTAATAAACATACACAAGAACCTGTTTGCACTGTATTGCATGAGATACTAGTGTCTGACAAATAAACACACACACACACACAGTGACAGGTGCCTGTTTGCAGTTTGCATTGGATTGCAGTTGCTAGCTAACAAACACATACACAATGACAAAGATGCCTGCACTCTCCTGCACCCTCCTGCACCCTTCCCAGTTCCTCCAACTCCAACTACCTACAACTCTCTCTAATGACTTCTATTGAAGCACAACTACAACTCACTCTTTCCATACACTCTCCTGTGTGAAATGGTGCCTGATCACAAGGGAGGGACTCTTATATGCAATCCAAAACACTTGAGATCTAAGCTTTCTGAGAAAACTACCTTTTGCCTCGTTATGAGAACCATACTTGGAGGGAAGGCATGAGCTGAGACTGGATTCTCTTTGGAAACCCCAATTTCAGGTATGTTCAGTTTTCTGTAAAACTAAACCGCTCATCTCTGTATTTCAGTTTCTCCCAGTTGAAACCCTGATAGCAAAAGTTTTTGCTTTTTTCTTGTTAGACTAGTGTTAAACTATTACTGCTCACTTTATAGGATACTAAACCAGTAAATTCCATATACCTACACACCGTGCCTGTTTTTATGAATAATTCATGTAGATATGAGTTTTGCAAAGGAAGTTCAGGTTGCTAGTGAGTTCTGTCCCCTCGCTGGCCTCAGTATGCTATAAAGCCGTCTTCTTGATGCTGGAGAAGTACTCAGTGCCATTCAATCTCTAGAAGAGAAGGAATAAATAATCCCCAGAGTATTGTTACCGTACAGCATTGCTTTTATTTTGAACTCACAGCACTGCTTTTATAGTGATGGAAGGCATGCTTGAGAAACAAGTAGTGTTAAGCCAGTGATTGAGAGAAGCAGAGTTCCCTAAGAATGAATAGAGACAGGTTTATGCTGCAGGTGTTAAATTCCAACATCAGTGTAGCAGGATGCCTGCCATCCGACATATGTTTACCTGCTGGAAGGATGTTGCAGCATCTGTATTTAACTTTAGCCCTGTGGATATTGCTAAAAAGAAGCCACCTGATGACCAGGAATATAGTCATTTTATAAATATATACTAAATGCAAACTGCAAATACATCTATAAATACTGTAGTCTCTCTTTCTTATACATATATTGCTTTCTCTTTATAATGTTTTGATGCATTACTTACATGTATTAAAAATATAGGGATTAATTTGTACACTGGGTTAATAATGGCCATGTCCATATATACTGAACAGTTGTGCTTATTTCAGACTTGCATCCCCTTATGCCTGAAGAAATAAAGGTTAAATGCAATTAGGGTGTAGTCACATAGTTATAACATGATTAGATGTGGAGGTGTACATAAATTCTCCTTTATAAGGCCATGATGATGACTATCACCAGCACTCTTTAGGCACTTATAATTTGATGATTGTTTATTGACCTGTCCAATGGATAGTAATAAATCATTGGTGTTGCTGCTACATTGTATCAAGTTGTGGTTGTCTAATACTGTAGAGATATAGGCATATCATGATACAAATCAATAGATATAGCTCTTTAAATAATTTTAACAGTCCATATTAAACTATTGGCATATGTCATAATGGGGTTGGGTATGAGATCCTGGTGGTCGGTATGCCGCTGGTCAGAATACCAACAGCGGCATCCTGACAGTCCAAATCACGACACCCATAAGGAAATAAGGTAAGACTAACCTTGCTTCTACCCCTAACCATAACCCTCCCTCCCCGGTGCCTAACAATAACCTCCCCCCTAGTGTCTGAACCTAACCTCCCCCTCCCCGCACCCTAAACCTAGCAGTCTCTTCCTGGTACCTAAGCCTAAGCTCCCCCCTAGTGCCCCCCAGCACCCTAAACCTAACCCTCCCCTCTAGTTCCTAACCCTCCCTCTAATGCCTAACCCTAACCCTGCAGCGTAACCCTAAACCTCCCCCTAACACACGATACTTACCTTCGGGATGCCAGTGTTCGGAATTCTGGTGCCGGGATCCTGACATGATAATGTCCTTAAAAGGGCTCAGTAAGCAGCAAGGTAAAAAGGATTTTGAAGTTATTCCATTAATTTGTAAATGACTGGTAGTGTCCTGTCAGCGTTATCAAGAAAAGAGGGGGTAATTAAAATACAGACTTTTACAATAGGGTTAAGGGAACTGAAATCAATGGTAGACTTTCTTTACCTGCAGCCCTTTGTCTTTCACACACCTAGCTTGAGCTTCATAGGAATGTGTGTCTCCAAACACTGCTTGACATCAACAGAAAAAAGCCTATGCAAATTTAGGTGTCAGCCATATGCAGAGAACAAAGCAGATGGATATTTAATGTTTTTATTTTAAACTAGAAATAGTATTTATAATATTTCTAGAGTTAGAATTACTGTCCTGTTTATATTATATTTCAATTTATTCACTCAACTGATGCAACCTAGAAACCCATCATACCAGGGGTTTGGGAGCATACACGCATCTCAGTGCAGTCATATGTGATATAATTCTACAGATTAAATTCTGACAAGTAACCAATTTATCTAGTACATCCTAAACAAGGAAACTTATGTCTTTTTTCTAGATTTAAGATAAAAACTAGGGGATAAATTTACTATAGTGAGAGTTTTTAGAAATGGAGATGTTTCCCATAGCAACCAATCAGATTCTAGCTATTACCTTCTAGAAGGTGCTAGTTAAATGTTAAGTAGAATCTGATTGGTTGCAATGGGTAAGATCTCTTCTAACAGTCACTTCTAAAAACTCATACTTTAGTAAATTTCCCCCCTAGTATGGAATCTGGGTCATACACCAGCTAGCCGGTCACAGGGGAGTTGGGCATAACATTAATACAGAGTTGTGGTGTAAGTTTTGAAAGATATTGGATCCATTTACTCTGGGTCAGTTTTAGGAGATCAAATCAAATTTGAAAGCTTTCCATTTTCCTTTCTGTGACCCACAGCTATTAGCAGGGTAGCCTAACAGTTGATTTACAGCGGAATTATGCTTGGGGTAAATGTTGTCCAGCCCATTTACCAACCAGGAAAGAATACACTGGGCCAGAGTATGGGGTCTATGTATCAAGCAGTGAAAACTGTGGAGAAATGGACCTATGAAGAAGTTGCCCATAGCAACCTATCAGCTTCTACCTATTATTTTATAGAATATACTTGAAAAATGCTACTTCAAAGCTGATTAGTTGCTATGTGCAACTTCTTCACTGGTTCACTTCTCCACACTTTTCACTGCTTGATAAATAAACCCTATGTGAGAAGTTAAGGGTGTTGCACAGTTGGTTGGTGCTGGTGGGGGTTAGTCGACACATGGTACATCTTAACCAGTTCTTTGGTGTATTGAACAAGGTAGAAACAATAAGCAGTATAAAGACACAGGGAGATAACAGGTGTAACAGTAGTAATAATCCAGCCAGAAGCTAGAGGGTATTGCTGGGTGTTGTAGTGCGGTGGGCATCTGAGTGATAAATGCTCAGACTGATGTTAGCATTATGCCCCTTAACTACTGGCTGCAGTTAGTTAGCAGACTCTGCATGGTTATTATTGTGGGAGAGTCTCAGTGTCCTGTCCATTCATCAATAATGAGAAGGAGAAAGAAGCACCAACAGGACATGCATGCACAGTAGTGCATAGTGGCGGTCAGACACCCTACTGAGCTCCAGCAGGTCCTAGAAACTGCTGACTCAGTAACCTTGTATACAGTGTGAATGGAGGCAGCACAGGAGTGTTCCTCATCTGACCCTATTTACTTTAAGTTGTCTTTATCACTGAGCGATCCGAGGAGATGTCCCATCTCTACAACTCTGGCCTGTAGAGAGAAGAGAGGATGTGATCACTTCCTGTGTGAGCACTGAGCAGCTGCAGCATAAGACAGTGTGTGCGGAGCTGTAGCAGAAGCCTGCCACGGTCACACAGCAAAGAGGTAAGAGGATGAGACAGATACTGTATAGTGGTGCAGTGAGAGAGCTATGGAGGGAGGGGGAAATGAAAGCTATATAGGGAGGGGGCAGTGAAAGAGTTATGGAGGAAAGGGGCAGTGAGAGCTATGGAGGAAAGGGGCAGAGAGAGCTATGAAGGGAGGGGACAGTGACACTGTTATGGAGGGAGGGGGAAGTGAGAGGGCTAAGAAGGGAGAGAGCAGTGAGTGAGCTTTGGAAGGAGGGGGCAGTGAGAAAGATATGGAAGGAGGGGAGGGGGACAGATATGGAAGGAGGGGGCAGTAAGAAAGATATGGAAGGAGGGGAGGGGACAGAAATGGAAGGAGGGGCAGTGAGAAAGATATGGAAGGAGAGGGCAGTGAGACAGATAATTACGGAGGACACAACAAGAAAGTCCTGAACATACTTTATGTTGGCTGTCAGCTGCAGACTTCAGGGGGTAAAAGGGAGGCATATAAATTATTTGACACCTTTTAAATGCAGGCATTTATGAATAAATGAATATAACAAATGTATGCAACTTTATTGTCATCAACAGATCACATACATGAACAAAGCAGGGGAGGAGGCAATGCTATGCTGAGAGAATGCGGGGGGGAGGTGATGGTGTGGCTGATTGACAATGCAGGGAGGGAGGCGATGGTGTGGTTGAGAGACAATGTATTGGGGGAGGTGATGGTGTGCTGAGAGACGACGCAAGGGCAGATTGTGTGGGGGAAGGAAGTTACACAGGGGGAATGAGTCTGGTTGAATGCTTTTTCAATGTGTTTCACTTCCTGTGAATGTTAGCAGGGTAAATGTGTCCAGTTTAAATGGAGCACCAGTTAGTATATACTGTATGCCAGTCATTTGGAGGTCTGGTATGTGTGCAGAAAATGTAAAGGTTCAACATTTTTTAAAATCTTTTTATATACCTCTAAAGATTCAGTAAAAGCTTTGTTTTTATATTGTTTATAATTATTGTTCTTACTGTTCCTATACTTGAAGCCAGACTTTTGAATATTATTAAGTTTCCACTTTTCAACTCTAATCTTCAAATAGGTGGGATAAATATTAACCAAGAAAACTAATTATATTCAACTGTGCATTATTTAAAGAAATCCTGAAAACATAACCTGTTGGGGATACTTTGGGATTGGAGTTGAAAATCCCTAGTTTACACTACTCAATCCACCCAGTTAAACTACATCACTACTGTACAGTATGCTTTTTTCGCTACAGTCTTTGTAATCTTTCTATATATACGATTACTGAATACAGAGCAAAGATTTTTAAATCATATTCCACAACAGTTTTACTGCTGATAAAAAGTTGCTTGACTGGTAGGACTAAGCAGTTTTCCATGCCAGGTGTATTGTCAATGTGACCATGGCTATGGCCAGTGCCTTTCTCTTTAAACATTTGGAATGAAGGCTGGTATTGTAAATGAGGTATGCAGTCAGGAAGCCGGCGGACCTAATCCTGACAGCCGGCTTCCTGACTGTTTAATCCTGGCAAGGGTTAGGTGTCAGGCATCTAAATCTAGACGCCTGTAATTTTACCCGCGCCGGGAGAATGGCACCCGGCATCCCGATCGAAGTGATGTCGGGTGCCGAGCGCGGACAGCCGTGGGAGGGGGAGGGTTAGGTTAGGGGCTCCTGTGGCAATTTAGGGTTAGGCACTCACTGGGAGGTTAGGTTTAGGCTAGGGGAGGGAGGGTTAGGCACCCCCGGGGGGGCTTAGAGTTAAGCAACCTCCCGGGGGACTTAGGTATAGGCGGAGGAGAAGGGGGGTTAGGATTAGGCGCTTAGAAGGGGATTAGGGTTAGGCACTGGGGGGAAGGCTAGGGTTAGGCGCCCCTAAGGGAGGGTTAGGGTTAGGTGGTAGAATAGGTTAGTGAATACTTACCTGGGGACGATAGGGATTTTCATCCTTGTCAGGCTGCCGCTGTCGGGATTTGAACCACCGGTCAGGGGTCCGGCAGTAAATCATACTGATTCCATAAATGATTATAACGTATAGGATAAACTGAGTTAAATTAAATTAATTACAAACAGAACCCACATATTTTTTTTTTTTTTAAATTTAATATTTTTCGGAATAATATGAACTGGATATTTTGTGGTGGCAAATTTTCAAACTGAATAAAGATTTATAAACTTTTCCTAATCTTAAAATTATGACATTATCAAAAATGATATCAACATATGTATTTGCATACTACAGAACATATTTTTAAAAGTAAAAACTATATTTTAAAATAATCTGCATGGCTAAAAATATTACATTCAGCTGCCTATCTGCTGTGAGGCAAAATGATTATCTTGCCTCAGACAGAACTTTCAAGTTTATGAGAAGAGGTGCTTTTATCAGAGGTCAGTACCATGAAGGTTTACAATGCAGCTCCTGAGGCTTTATTTTAAGTAAGTCTATTGTAGACAGGATAGGAGTGCCCAGGCTGTTAGCGATCAGGTTAATCACTTTGGTTACCAGAGGTTCACGGGCAGCAAAGCTCCTGAAAGCAGCCTCTCAGACAAAAGCAAAGGTGGTACGTGGCAGGCTTAGGTTGCATCTTTTTAATTAGCCACAGAGTCCCAATTAAACAATTTTACTGAACATTGACTTTAAGCAGTATCTTTTTAAAGTGGAAAATTAAAAGCTCATATATTAGACATTGGTTTATACATGAGTACCTTACTTTAAATCTGTTGTAATTGATTTAAAATCTATAGACAATTCTTCTCTTCCCCAAAATATATGGTATAAATATAATTGTATTAATTAATAAATTATAATATACCAAACCAATAACCCATACTTGCCGACTATTTTTTAACTCCCCTCCAGGAGAGTTGCAACTGGCCACTGAGGGGACAGGGCTTGGTACTTTGTGTCATTAAGCGCCGCCATCATCAGGGCATAATGCTACAAATCACAGGTCTATGGAGAGGCGCAGGGCCAAAATACCTTGATTCTCTTGTAATTGTGTCATATTGACCCCTTCCCATGGATTCACATTTCCTAGTAGTACACTCCTCATCCTACCTAGTGCTGAGGTCAGATAATGTCATGGCGGGAACCTGTGTATCAAGAAACCACCAGAGCTTCAGAAGTAGAGAAGACTGAGGAAGCACCTGCTATGAGAGAAGTACCTGCTATGAGAGGTGAGGTCTACTCTCTCTCTCTGGGGGAGAGTCTGATTGCTGCATCACCACCTTCTATTAGCTGCATCAATGAAAGAGGCAGGTCTGGAGTAAGAGAGGGAGTTGCCATCCACTATTGATGGCAGCCACAGTATAGACCTGAACAGCTGAGTTCCATAAGCTGGGGGAGAAGATCGGTATAGTGGACACTCCTGATCGGTACTGTGCCACTAAGCAGTGCCTAATGATGTCTGCATTAAAGGAAGTAAAAGCCCTCCCCTCTGCCAGAGGACACCACTCCTGACTACTTCAGAATCTGGGGTATTATAGCATCAGAGCATATCACCATTGGAGCTTTCTGGGAGAAACTAGGTGCTGATTATGCTGTCAGAGAAAAGTAGCAGAAATACACCTCACCCATCATATCCATTATTGTAGTGGACAGCGGCAGTAAAATGTACAACATCAGGCTGAAACAAATGAGCATCTCTAAATTTTATTAAAGGTTGTGCAATCACCACATCCCCATTCAAACATGAAAAACAGGTAAACGTGGAGTTGACCTACTGCCTAGCCTTGTCCATGACCACACCCTGCTTTAATGCTCAACACTTGTGGCATGGAATAATAGCAGCCCATCCAAAGAAACAAAATGGCCAAGACTGCATTAGTAGGTCCAAATCATGCACAATGGCCAACAAAGATCCAAAGACATGCATTGACCCAAATCATTATAACCAAGATATATAATTAATTACACATTTGGGAAGACCAAAAAACATGACCCACCTCCAACAATCGTTCCCTCCACACATATCATACCCCGACAAACTAGCCAATGAACATCTGCTGGTAATGGAAATCTAACCAAACCACAAGCCACCTCCAATCATGATACCCAAAAAACAAAGAAATGTCCAATAAACCATATGGGCTTAACTGTCAAAACAGCATTCACCCAAACAAAAATAAGGAAAATCAACATGAAAATGACACTACAGTACAAACTGGTTAACTTAGCAAGACTAGGTATGGTTCCTTTTTTACTGCAGCAACCATAGCCGACGACCATGGGGTGGCTTCTACCACTAGAGCAGTGAAGCCCAAAGCTATAATGCGATTTAATCTGCTATCACTTTGTCCTTAATGGCAAGAGGCATACATCAGTGAGCATATACTGTGGGAGAAACAGCCTTTTCTAATCGCATGTGATAGATTACTGGATGTTTCCCAATGGTATTACAATTGAAGAGATCAGCCAAGTGTACATACAGCCTGGGTACATACAGTAGAATCCCAATTTTCAGAATGGCATGATATTAATTGGGGACAGTGCTTTATTTAACCTCCATTCCCAGACCCCTCTGGATGGCTGACCAACTTTTGCAGTCACTTAGTCAGGTGTATTCCTTTGAGGGATGTGCCCACCCACAGCAGATGCAAATGTGTTAACACTGAAAACAATGTCTGTTGCAGCAACCGAACTATTGAGATTCGTGAGGAGGTGTTTTTTTGGTTGAGGCAGGTACAGATTTGAAACAGGCTGAGTGACCTCCAACCATGCCTCAACATCCTTACAGCCAAAATCTTTGAAGCACAAAGCATTTCATGAATCAGGTGCAAGTACTTGAGCATATTAAGATGTTCCAAAGGATAGGTCTCAAACTAAGCAGCAGAAAGCATATACATTCCCACCATCATTTGTTATAAGATCAGTAGGACTCCTCACACATCCTCCTTTTCTGCTTAGCAGCTTCCAGATCTGTCTTTGATTTTGTAGTAAGCGCAAATACATCAATGTATTTGCACTTCCTTATGTGATCACACATACGTGGTCTGTAGATCCCACAAGATTTCTGTGTTTTTACAATGGACAGCACCACCTCTCTGCAAACAGTAAGACTCATACTGTAACTGTTTGGGCTAGAAGATCATGTTCTCTATTCCCTATGCCTATGTTTCCAACCAGTACTCATGTGTTCGCTGGCCCTGAAACCTCAGTGGATTCAGTACATGACAAGGAAACCGACAAACCATTGATTTAAACCATCACTGTCTGACAATGTCTCCAACTCCTTTTTTGGGGCACTTTTAAATGGTGATGTAATGTTTAGATTTAATTAAAACTTAACTTTTAATACCTACTTATTTAAAATATTACATTCAAGTGAATAATTAGTGGCGAAAAATATATTAATATGTCAATAATCCTGAATAATGCACTAGTCTATATATATTCTCAGGAATCAATCTTCAAACATGAATGTATAATAAATATACTATATTAGTTACAATTGATATGTTCTATAGGTTAATAGATACGTCCTATATAGTCACAATTGAGATCATAACAACAATCAACAAAAAATAATTAACACATGTTATTGCACAATTCCCTTTTTAGGCCTTCAGATCATATGGTCTAAATTAAAGAAAAATTCTCTAAGGGTTGCTATGTTGTAATCACCGTAACTATATTGCACATGATCTCTAGTTGATGACAATGGGCCTGATTCAGAGCCGGACGCAATTAGCGCTCACTCGTCCAGAAAATAGGGGTGGCTATTCAAATCAACCGTTCGCTGTTTGCGGTCTGTTCACGCCTCTAGGTCTGAACGAGCAAACAAAACTTGCGGACGTTTTTTGGGAAACTACTCCCCCTGGCCGCTCGCATCCTATGTCATGTCCGCTATTTATTAGATTAATCAAGTACATCGACCAGGGTATGAGCTGCTCGCTATTCTTGTGGTTGGTTTTTGCTACCACAATTTTGTGAGCAGTTCTGGCTCTAAAATAACCCAGTGACGTGGTCAATGACGCTGCTGTTTTAAATATGCACACCCATAAAACGCCCGTTTTGACCTTTAAGCACGCCTGCAATCGGATCTCCACTCCCCGTTTTCAAGCACCTTCCCCTGTTACCACCCACATACGCCTCATCCTGTCACTCAAATTAGCAGGCATTCGCTATTTTGCGAGCACATGAATTTCGGCCGCACTGACTGGTTCGCGCATGCGTATAACGATCCGTACGCATGCGCAGTTGGGCAAACATCGCTTGGAGTGAACGAGCTGCCGCTTACGAGCGGCTCTGAATCAGGCCCAATATTTGCACCTGTTGTGAATAATGCAAAATGCCCTAAAATGTAAACTTTCTACCTAAAAATAGCACAATTCCTAATACAGTAGATTATACAGGTGTTATAGTCATAACACTATTGCACATGTTCATTGGTTAATAGCAAAATAAGGGAAATTATCGCACATGCCCTAAATATAGCCATGTGTCCCAATTGATGTCAAATAATATAATTTCATACCACAAGGTCTAAATTCCCATAAGGGTTACTGTGATATTATCACCATTACTATACTACACACGATCTAGAAACTAAATAACAGTAATTGCACATATTATGGGTATTGCAAATTGCCCTGAAATGTAAACCGCTTCAAATAGATGCACAATTCTTTATACAATAAGTTATAGAGGTGTTATAAACACAACACTATTGCACATGACCCATAAGTTGGTAGCAGAAAAAATTATTATTGCACATGCCTCAAATATTGTCATATCACTTAGAACAGATTCAATGCGAGGTTAATATACATTCAATAAATTGCACATGCCTTGTCCCGGTTGACAACAATAAAATCTGTCAATCTATATGGTGACATCTAAAATACAATGTGACCTAATAGTGTCATATCAATTTAATTATATAGCCCAACATATATTGGTAGCAGCATCTAATCATCACTTATAATTAAGGGTAATTATAGAAAAGACAGTCCGCATAAACTAATCTATCCTAGTAAAGTAAACATGTAATGTTAACAATACGTTATCCCCATTAAAAGTGTGGATTAGTCTAAATGCAAGTCACAGCATACAAAGATAACGTAAAAGATAATAGTAAGACGCTTTGAGTGTTGCTTACTTCTGCTTTTACCGGTTATTCGATTCCTACGTAAAGTGAACATGTAATGTTAACAATACGTTATCCCCATTAAAAGTGTGGATTAGTCTAAATGCAAGTCACAGCATACAAAGATAACGTAAAAGATAATAGTAAGATGCTTTAAGTGTTGCTTACTTCTGCTTTTACCGGTTATTCGATACCTACGTATTGAACCGGTAATGAGAGAGTGAGGAATCTATTGTCTATAGAAAGTATAGTACAGTGGTATTTGTTAAGGGTCTATTAAGTGGGAGTTAGATAGTCCCTGGTGCCATAATGGTATTGCAGGGGTTAAATTCACCCAGACCAGTCAAAATTACCACCGGAAAGTAATAGAGTAGTAGTTCATGTAACCTGTAATTAGTATCATTAAGATATAGGATGTTTCAATCTCATAATAGCTGCTCATATTAAAACATTCATATCCCCTTAATGCGAAACAAAACAAATTAAATTGGAGCGCTGCTCCTGTTTACCACGACAGTATGGGGTTAAGTAGCCACATATGTCTGATCACCAGCAGTAGAATAGGACTCAGCCTGCACTAGGGGATCCTATCAGTTCATCAGCTGATCAGCCCGTCTGTGTAGGGCTAAAGCTGCCGCATGTAGCTGAGCTGTGTAGGGCTGGAGCTGCCGCGTGTAGTTGAGCAGAAATAGATAGGGTTAGTTCGTCAGCTGGTCAGCCCATCTGTGTAGGGCTAAAACTGCCGCATGTAGCTGAGCAGGATGCTGGAGAAAATTCTTCAGCGTGCCTGCTTGGTCAGTTGATCGGGTCGACGTCAGGAGAGAAGAATAGATAGGGTTGATGCACGTTTCGCCATTCAGGCTTGTTCATAACAAGTCACCTGACCCCCTATTACCACTGTCCAGTATAAAAACTATAGACAGCCAATCGGGTTAAACTTCAGATTGATTGGCATGACCATAAGCCAAATAGTTTCCCTTGAATCTAAACTGATTACAAGTTTCATTTATTAATGTAATGTTGGTTCTCAACAGGCTGTGAGGAAGTAAATATAAACAATAACTAAATGGAATAGATATTATCCAGTATGTACATGTGAATAATAAAATTCACTCCACTATTGTCTCTAAATAACTTGCAAATGTGAAAAAGTATTTTCTATCATTCAAAGGGGATAATTAAACATCCACATATCATTGAATCAAAATTATATTAAGTTATAAATTGATGAAATACAATAAAATATATATAAAAAATAAATATAAATATAAATCTAAAATTAAAACTCCCCAAAAAGGCCACAATAACCTAGTATAACTGAAATTTATAAATAGTCATAACTGTGATATTGATAAGTATACAACATAGTCGTGATATTGACCATGTTGTATATGTTGTATAAAAATTAAAATAAATAAAAATAAAAATAAAATATAAAAATAAAATAAATTAAAAATAAAAATAAATGGTTGTTGTGTGTGTGAAAATAGTGATAAAAAGTGAAAAAATAGTGATAAAAATAGTAAAGTGAAAAAATTAATTTAAAAATTTTGGTTTTTATTAACTATTAAAAAGAATAATATGTGTGAATAAAGAAGGACTACGTGACAATTTAATATACTATTGTGGCTTTGTGATTGGTGATGCAATGTAAAGATTAATGTAAGGTTGAAAAATTAGTGAAAAGAATTATTATATTAAAATGAATAAAAATTGAAATGTGGATTAATATATAATTTATTCATTGTTGCATCAAGAAACTACAAAAATGCACCAAAATTGACATTAGGGGCAGTACTGCCTAGCCTGAAGGTCCAATAACTTTCTTTCCTTAGGAGTTCCTTTGTAATATCGCCCCCTCTAATTCCAAGGTTGACTGTCTCTAGACCACATATTTTAAGATCTTTGTTGGACCCTCCATGTTTATAATACCCATGTGTTCTAGTGCCCTCTGTTTTAGCATGCGAGATGTCATGCCAATGTATTTTAAACCACAAGGACACATAATACAGTAGATGACGTTTTGCTTCTGCAATTGATGTAGTGTCTAAAATATATATCTTTTCCATATTTATCTTTCATTTGCTTGATGTTAATAATATGGTCACATATTTTGCAGGAGCCACAAGGATAAGTCCCTAAAACTGTCGTTTTTTTGGGGTCATGTTTAATGTAATGACTTCTCGTTAGGTGGTCCTTTAGATTTTTTGACCTTTTCCAACTCATGGCAACTGTTTTGTCAAGTTTGGATGCCAAGTCCATGTCCGAAAGAAGGATGGACCAGTGCTTTTGAATTGCGTTCTTTACTTCCCTCCAGTTTCCACAGAAATTTCCAACAAATCTGATATTATCTGATTTAATCTTCTCTTTTGGTTTAATATCACCATAGATTAGATCGTCTCTCTTTGTTTGAGAGGCAAAATAACATGCTTTCTTGATGGTTTTACCACTGTATCCTCTTTCTTTTAGGCAATTACTCAATTCCATGCTTTTACTATGAAATATTGCATCTTCAGAGCAGTTTCTCCGGAGTCTTAAAAATTCTCCTTTAGGTATATTTTCCAAGGTGGGAGGAAAATGTGAGCTGGAGTGATGTAGGAGACTGTTTGTTGCTATATGTTTTCTATAAAGCTCTGTGGCTATCTTATTATCTTGGTCTTTGTATATCTTTAAATCCAAGAAAGATATACTGGTGGGACTCGCTTCATAGGTAAATCTGAGATTGATATTATTATTATTCAATACATCGATGAATTGTACCAGTTGTTTGGAACTTCCTTCCCAAACAACCAGTATATCATCAATGTAGCGAAGCCAGATATTAGCATACTTGGTAAGGTGGTCATTATCTTCCTTGAAAACCACCTCCCATTCCCACCACCCCAAGAATATGTTTGCATAAGTGGGGGCACATGCTGCCCCCATTGCCGTGCCTCTAGTCTGCAAAAATAATTGATCGTTAACGGTAAAATAATTTTTATATAATATAAAATTCAAAAGCTTCAAAAGAAATTTGTGAAAATTATTCAGACCTTCCATCATCAGGAAATACTTTACTGCTGCTATACCATCATCATGCCCAATACTGGTGTATAGTGATTCAACATCTATACTAACCAGTAGGTCATTGTCATGTAGGTATATTTCATCAATCTTTTTAAGTATTTCTCTAGTGTCTTGGACATATGACGGGAGCCCTATAACATGTTGTCTTAAATGAGTGTCGATAAAAATACTGGCTTTCTCCGTTATACTCCCTATGCATATTGGTCTTCCCGGAGGTTCAGTTAGGTTCTTATGAACCTTCGTGTGCATGTAGAATGTAGGGATTTTAGGAGTATCAATTGACAAAAACTGTTTAGTGATGGTACCTTCATGAGCAGCCTTATTGATGATATTCATATAAAGGTCTTTAAAATTTTGAAGATTGATTCCTGAGAATATATATAGACTAGAGCATTATTCAGGATTATTGACATATTAATATATTTTCACCACTAATTATTCAATAGAATGTAATATTTTAAATAAGTAGGTAATAAAAGCTGTTTTAATTAAATGTAAACATTACATCACCATTTAAGAGTGCCCCAAAAAAGGAATTTCTTTTTTTGCCCTTGCAATATATTTATAGATACCTATACTATAATTCCAGGGTGCACCACCAACACACTGTTATTTATATGGTTTATAACCAAGAACAATAACATGCTATAGTTGGTCTTTAATTAATACATATCTATATATTCTATTTTCCTGTGCAGGGTCCTTTTTCCCATTCCCCCATTCCTTTTACATAATAATGTCTCCAACTCACCTGCAGGACCAGGAAGGGTGTCATCTTTGTAAGGCCTATTAACCACCAATGGATCTGCAAAATATGGAGTCATTCCCATCGGACCTGCAGAGGATAATAAAGAGGGGACAACTGACAGCCACTGGCATGAGAGGGAAACACACAACATGTTGAAGCACATGTAAAGCAGCTGGTGACAAGGAAGAAGGAGGTGCTGCAATTCCGAGAGCTGGTAATAAAGTTGTGCAATGGAAGCTGAACCAGCTGGTCCAGTTGAAGTAGTTACCTGCACTGACAATAAAGGTGCTTATTCACCCACTAATGCGACTCATGCATTCAACTCAGCTAATGGGTTAGGGTTCGGGTTAATACGTCTGAGAAAAACTGTTACACTTTGAGGCCCATTTATTATTTATTGAGTTTTAGAATTTCCTATTGTCACTAATTTGTGGCAATAAATTCTGTAAAGCAGGAATGTATTAAACATCACATCCAGGGACAAGGGCTCTGATAGGTGCTTGTTTCTGCGATAAGTAAAGCGATTGCTTCATGTAATATGCAGTCTATAAGCAGGGCCGGATTAAGGGGGGGCGACAGGGGCGGTCGTCCCTGGGTCCCAACACACGAAGGGGCCCCCACTAGTGTTTGCTGTCTGCACCTGCCACTAGTGTCTCCTCCGCTAGTGTAGTGTAGACCACAGTGAGCATGGCCACACTACACAGTGACATACACACAGCCACCAGCGCCTCCTGTGACTTTTGCATAGTTTAGCACAACTGCTGAACCTTTGTACACAAAATTGATAAATTCAGCTTCCAGAACTAACTCTAGATTTTCTAAATGTTATTGCCTGATGTGGACGCCCAGGGTATTAGTCTACATAAATTTGGTAAAAGGATGACAATTTGTGTAACCTGGACACATTTGTGTAATAAAGTCACGGAATCACCATGCTGTGGTAACAGAATCACCAAGTGGGTAATGAGCATGGTAAAGTGTACGGATTACAATATGTTTACTACCTACCAATTCAACACCTACTACTTATACTGTATTTCCTACTTCAGTATGTTTCACAAAATGTTTAAGGACAAAATGACACAATTTGGAATGTATCAACATGGCACAAGACTTGGAATATTTGTGAATAAAATTTGACATAAACATTTAAACTAGAGATGTGCGCCGACCCCTGTGTTTTGGTTTTGGATCTGTATCTCCTTGTGTTTTAGATCTGGATTTGGTTTTGCCAAAACTGCCCCTTGCGTGTTTTGGTTTTGGATCTGCATTTTTTTTCAAATATTTATAAAATCTGCTAAAATCACATAATTTTTTTTGTATCTACAGTATTATTAACCTCAATAATATTAATTTCCACTTGTTTCCAGTCAATTTTGACCACCTCACAGCTCACATTATTGTTTTCATCCAGTTTAATTTGCAACAAGCTAGCTGGCTAAGCTAAGCGGCAGCAGTGGGCAGGACAAACACATGGCAGTTCAACTTCCAACATGGCACATCAGGAAACAAATGTTTTTATTATTTAAGAGGCCTGAGGGAGTTGGAGTATGTATGTAGTTGACAGCAGGGATATGCAGGGTTGATTGGTAGTAAATTTAATTTCATATTTTGATTCCAAAGTAAATTTTTGAGGGAGAAGGTGAGGGGAGGAGGTGAGGAATTTACAAAAAATAGTTTACTCATTCACATCAGTCCTTGCCCAGAAGAATCCTTGAGCACCATGCCTGCTGCTGCTGGGAGTGGATTTTCATCCCAGAAGGTTTGAAGACATTGTGTCTTTCTTCCCAATGGACACAGATCTGAAGAGATGTATAGAGCTGTTGGTAAGCAAATTGTCAGCTCAAGTGGCACGTGATGCAACAATGGCTTCTTCTTCAGTTTCTCCAGCAAGTGCATCTGCCGAGAAAAAACTAAAAACTTTCAAAACACCCACTGGTGATGCAGATGAGTCAACACAACCAAGTTTTAACTTTTGACATCTGGTCGGGTCAGAATTGCCTACAATTAATGACACCTCTACCGTGACTCCATCTGATATGGTCACCATTCAAAGAATGATTGAGGACTATTTAAAAAATTTTAATGATAGCATTCAAATAGACATTTGAGATAGCCCATTTGACTACTGGCAGGAAAAAAAGGTAATTTGAAGGCCCTTGCACAAACTGGCTTTGCTTTACTTGAGCTGCCAACCCTCCAGTGTGTACTCAGAATGAGTTTTCAGCACAGCCTGGAACCTCGTCAGTGATTGGCCTATAAGTCTACTTCCCCAAAATGTGGAAAAGATGATGTCCATCAAAATGAACTACAAATTCCACAAGAAAGACCTTTACCGTCAAATACATACAAAAAATTACAGAGGCACCTGTAATGGTGGATTCCAGTGGGGACAAATTAATATTGTGTGAAGATAATGTATACACTGATGAGGGTGAGGAATTGGATGATGATGGCAACAACATCTTGTTCTGTAAAGCCAGTTTGTGCATGTAGAGATCATTGCCAGCAATGTCAGATGCCCATTGATAGCTTGTTTCTGGGGGCCCAAACAAATCAATCGCTTCATGATTGAGAATATTGTTGATTAAGGTGTTGGTGGTGAAGATGGCAGGTGCTTGGATCTAGCAGAGAGAAGGAAGCTAGCTGATGCTGGACTGCTTGTTGTTACTTTTTTAGCCAAAGTTTCTGAATTTTGCAGATACATTTTTGATGGATGCACTGCAGATGACGTAACAGGGTGGTGGTTCCTAGATGGTTAAGGTCCTACTAATGTTGGCTTTACAAATGGTACAGATGCCTTCACAACTGTTGACAGGATTTGGGTTAAAATAATTCCACACCCAAGATGTGGTTTTTCTGGTCTTATGCCCAGGCATCACCCCAGCCTATGACCCCTGTTTACGTATATCGTTACCCCAGCCTATACCATCATCCCAGATTATACCAGCACCCAAGCCTATGTCGTCATCCCATCCTGTATTGTGTATAAATTACAGCTGCACTCCCTGTTAGATTGGGGATTCATTGTCCACTTTAGTGGATGTGAGCTCCATTTTAGTCCATATGACCACACCCCCTACACATCTTCTGACCTGGACTACAGGAGGAGCAGCTGCACTCTGGAATACAGTTGCCCCTCTGACTCACTGAAATTCAGGTAGAAAGGCCATGGGTAGGGAGTTGGGACACTATATCAGAGAACGCAGTTTTAGCTGCTTCATTCCATTTTTTAAACCATATCCTCTATTTTCACCTTTTGAAAATATGTTTATGTGAATCTCAGCTGAGGCGTTTGTGATGTCATTATGTTTAATATATTATACACGTTATTTAGCACTTTGTTGTGGTCTTGTAGTCAGTGTGTAGACTAATAATTTATTCATGATTGAGGAAAGAACTGCATAGACTAATAATTTATTCATGATTGAAGAAATAACTGCGTTTCCCACTTACAGTGTCACAATATTTTATTACAAATACACTGCGTTTCCACTCAGTGTCAATATTTTTTACAAATACACTGCGTTTTCCACACAGTGTCACAATATTTTTTATGAATACACTGCATTTTCCACTTACAGTGTCACAATATTTATTATACACTGCGCTACCACTTACAGTGTCACAAACAATACATGTTTGAATATTACACTGCTGTCTGACAGGCAGCGTTACAGTAAATAATAATAATAATATAGTACACTTATATTGTTAGTTGCTTTTATTTTTTATACACTGGGCACCCTTGGATGGACAGAGCACCCCTGGTTGGACACAGCAGCTCCTGTCCCTGGATGGACACAGAAACCACTGGATGGACACAGCAGCCCCTGCCATGGATGGATACAGCAGCCCCTGGATGGAAAAAGCAGCCCCTGGATGGAAAAAGCAGCCCCTGCCCTAGATGGACACAACAACCCCTGGATGGACACAGCAGTCCCTGGTTGGACACAGCAGTCCCTGCACCTGGATGGACACAGAAACCCCTGGATGGACACAGCAGCCTCTTCCCTGGATGGACACAGCAGCCCATGCCCTAGATGGACACAACAACCTCTGGATGGACACAGCAGCCCCTGGATGGACACAGCAGTCACTGCCCCTGGATGGACACATCAACCCCTGGATGGACACAGCAGATCCTGGATGGACACAGAAGTCCCTGTCCTTGATGGACACAGCAGCCACTGCCCCTGGATGGACACAGCAGCCCCTGCCCTGGACAGATACAGCAGGTCTTGGATGGACTCAGCACATCCGTTCACTACACTCTCCACAGCCAGAGTGAAAATGGCGCTGATTGTGGGGACTTTTATATAATCCAAAACCCGCGAGAATCCGACAGCGGGAGGATGACGTTTGCCTCGCTTTGAGATCCAAGTCGGGAGGGAAAACCTGGTCAGGAGGGAAAACCTCAGTTCTCGCCTCGGATCTGCAAGTTCGGGTGGGTCCGGTTTTCTGAGAACCGGACCTGCTCATCTCTAATTTAAACATAGATTCAGATATATAGAAGAAGTGCAAATCAAAAATATCAACTACAAATACTGTAGGTACATTCAATACAACGTCAAGACTAATCAAGTAGTAAATTCATGAAATGTAGCCTTTACTGAGCCTCTGGAAGAGGAGGACTAAAATAATAATATCCCCTGTTATTATATTGGGGTGTTGCAACAACTGTAACACTTGTGTTTCATCCACACAACATTTGTCCTCTCTTTGTGGGAAAATAAACACACTTCCTGCACTATCTTGCGTCCTAAGGTAGCCCAGAAAAAAATAATAAAAAAAATAAACTTGGATTTAGAAACTTTAATATAATACTGAATTTTGAAGCAATATTTCCAAATCTGAATAAATAATCAAACTTTTTTGTCTTTTTTGATAACAGAATGACTTTTACTGTTGTACGTTTCAATTTAAGCATATCATGGTGAGAGAATTATTTATAGCTGTTAAATTGCCTTATTTCCATTATATTAACCCAGATATTGAGAAATTTAATCAAAAACTTATATTGTCATTGCTTTATATGCAAATAAATGAAAGCCTGCCCATAATATTGTTTTCATTCAGTGATCACAAATCCAAATTATTGTCCTCTATTAGCAAAATGAAGCACTTCAACTGATTAATAATGCCAACATCTTGTACCTGTGTTGACTTTTATATTTTAAGTTCTATGTTCATATTTTCATGTAATTGCCCCATAGCATCCATCTCTGAATGAGGCCCAAAGCCCCAGAGAAAACCACACTTTGCAAAATGTTAGGTTGCTTTAATGGGGGATGCATTTGATAGTCAAATAAGATAAGAAAAAAAACACTGGACAATTAAATGCATTATATGGCAAAGTTTCAAATGATTTTATCTAATTTTAAATTTGTCATGATTAGATAACAGGAAGACAAATTGGCATGTGATTGTTTACTTTTAATACACATAATTAGTTATCCATCTCATTAATCATGATTATTATTATTTTTTTTAGAATCGTTGCAAGTTCAATTGATTCCATGCATTTATCCCATTCAAAAATGTACAATTATATACAGCTTTAGTGCAGTGATATTTTTACAATTATTCTTTAAAATCTGAAACACATCCCGAGCTCATTTTTTGCCTGTTGTTCTTAGTAGAATAAAGGTGCCTGCACAGCCTGGAGGACGGGCATGATACTATCGAAGAGGGACAGAACTGGGTCACCATGTATCGTATAAAAAACAAAGGAACAAAACACTCCATTGAGTACATAGTACTCTATGTTCTTTCCACTTAGATTCGATATTCTATATGCATTACAATTCCAAAAGTAGTCTTAAAAGTAAAAAAAAATCTTGGATTGTTTAGAAAAGCTTTTTCAGTGAGACTTGCTGTATGTTTCACACAAAGAAAATCAATTAAAGTTTGTAAGAACTGCATTTTCACATCAGAGATCCGACCTTTTACTGTACTTTTACAAGAATTTTCATACATATAGTATGTTTCATTTATAATTAGGAAGCAAACTTTTACAGCCCGGATACAGCCTACAAACCCTGCTCAGCAAAGCATTACATTTTTTGCATTGCTGGAAATGAGTGGTGAATAGCTTTATTTCCTGGTTTCAGCAGCATATTAACTATTTGTGGTACCGGTATAAACACTGAAAATATAAAAATGGAAATCTAATTCAAATATAGCTAATGTTTATTTCCAAAATATATTAATTTAGCAAATACTATGAACACACCTGAACTTGGGGTTTCCTAAGTAGCTTGGGTCTTCCCGCCAAGTTCAAATCTTAAAATGAGGCAAAAGTTAATTTTCACAAAAATCTCAAATCTTGCTTGTTTTGGATTGCATATAAGAGTCCCTCCCTCGAGATCAGGTGTAATTTCACACAGGAGAGTTTATGGAGAGGGCTTGGGCTGTAGCTGTGCTTCAAATAGATGCAATCAGGATGCCATTAGACATCGTTAGAGAGAGTTGTAGGTAGATGAAGTGGGTGGGAAGGGTGAATGTGTCACTACCAGGGTTTTGCAGCATGGAGGTTTGTGGTCCTTACCGGTGAGGGCGCTTTGGTGCGGTCCTTCAGTCGGGGGAGCTGGCATGTGGAGACTGGCATTGAAAGTACGCAGAGGTCTGCCAGCATCTTGCCATCCGGGCAAGGGTAAATCTAGTGGCGTCTCTGCGTCACAGGTGTCTAGATGCCACCATCTTGTCTTTGGCCAAGTGACATAGCAGGTCAATCGTCTGTAGGTCACCTGCTCTCTCTGGCCTATCACGTTCCGCTACTGGGTACTTAAGGGTGTTTGGAGCTCCCTGTAGTTGCCAGTGCAACGTGTTCACAGCGTAGCTGTGTGAGAGAGTTCTCTGTGCCTGATTCAGACCGAGCCGCAAGCGCAGAGCGCTCACAACTGGGTCGATGTGCATGCCCACAGTGCATGCGCACGACAGAGCCGGCTCCGTCGTGCGCATGCGCAAGACCCGGCTAGCGAAGGGCAATCCGTCGATCCAGGTCTTGCACCAAAGGGGGCGAGCTGTTGATGTTGAGTGACAGCTCGCCCCCTTTGGTGAGCGGGCCGGGAGGTTGGCTGCCCAAATGGAGGCGTTCCCGAGGGAACACTTGCCGTTTGCCATTTGGGGGCAGCCCCACTGACATCACGAGTGATGTCAGTGGAGAGCTTCCGGCTCTGCCGAAAGCTCTCTGGGGCTTGTGATGAATGAGACCCTACCACAAGGGTCTCGTCGCAAGCCCGATGGTTGCGATGGTCTTGACCATCGCGATCATCATCATGGCCGCTCGCTATAGCTGTGGGTGGTCACCCACTGCTATGTGAGTGGCCAAGAGGCCGCTCCAAAAAAAAAAAGCCCGGCCCTGATTCAGAGCGAGCGGCTCTAAATCAGGCCCCCTGTGCTCCTGAAACCTAGACTTGTGCTCCAGTGCTTGCCCTAGCTCCTTGTCAGCCTCTGGTTCCCTGCCTAGCCTGCACTGCTCTGCCTTGCCTTGCTCTCCACTGAGATCAGCCCTGCACCTTCCACCAGACCCACCCCTGCCTAAACCTGTCTCCTCAGTTAACTCATTCCTGTGCAGCCATCATCACAGCATTTCCGGATTTCCCTTTCAGCCATCATCCCAGCATTTCTGGATTTCTCTTTCAGCCACTATTTAGCAAACCAGGATATCCATTTCACTTTCACAGTCTATCTGGATTCATCTCTGTCACTGATCTGGACATTCGTTTACTCTCATTTACTGCAGTTCCCTTCAGCCACATATATCAGTTTGTTTATTACTGGACTTTAGTTTATCTTATTGTTCATGTCTACGAACATTCACATTAAACAACCCACCTTTCAGTTTAAACCTGTTCTGGTGTCTGCTCCTGTTTCCACCCTGAGTCCACAACAAACACAGTCCCTAACAGAATGTAGGCATCTTTGTCACAATATAATGTATTTGTTGGTCAGATACTAGCTAACAGCAACTGCAATCCAGCCCAAACTGCAAACAGGCAGTATACTGTGACTTGTGTTTGTTTTTCAGACACTTGTAGCACAAGCAATCAAGTGCAAACAATTCCTTGTGTGAACAGTCAACTTGCACTTGTTTTTCACAAGGAAATTTATCTACACTGCTGCATACAGTATATTGTCACTTGTGTATGAGTGCAGAGACTGTGACTAATTTCAAGCTTATTTGTCCAGAAAATACTGTGCTGTGTTTTAGTGAGCTGCACCCCGAAGGATTTTTTTTAAATTCCAGACATCTTTTATAATTCAATTTAAAATGTATTTCAGGAGACTGTGATTTTGAGAGACAGTGTACATTAATGTACTTACTCTGGGTGTGGTGGTGTCCCAAGCAGTTGCACCCCAAAATAATAATTGCAAAAATTATTTTTTTCCTGATGTCTAAAAAATCTCCAGTCTTCTTTTATAATTCAATTTAAATCATATTTCAAGACTGTGTGATTTTGAGAGGCAGTCTGTATTACTGTACTTACTATAGGTGTGTTGGTGTCCCAGTCAGCTGCACCCCAAAATAATAAGTGCAAAAAAGCATTTTTTTCTGGAGTCTAAAAAAATCTCAAGTCTTTTAATAAACCTGCATGGTAATGTTAACAGTCCCTTATTTACTATCTCATTGTATGTTCACTTTGTGTGGTGGCTGTTAAGTTCAACTACAGTAGCTTTATTCCTCTCCTTGTATAAAAAAAATCATGGATCACTCAAAAGAAGTACAGGAGCAACCAAGTACTAGTGCTGGCAATCATTAAACTTCTTTAACATCTACTATTAAAGAAGGTCAAGGGGTAAAAAGAAGTTGTAATAAAGGGAACTAGCTTTTGTACTTTAGCTGCCCACCCTCCAGTGTGTACTTGGAGAGAGTGTTTAGCACAGCTGGAAACATTGTGAGTGATCTTGTAGGAGGCTATTTCCTCAATATGTGGAAAAACTCATGTTCATAAAAATTAACTACAACAAAGTATAGAGACTCCTGTAATGGTGGATTTCAGTGGCGATGAACTAATATTGTGTGATGATGATGTTAACACTGATGATGGTGAGGTGGATGAGGATAATAATGACATCTTCTCAGTATAGAGATGATTAAGAATGCTGTTAGCCACCTTTAGCCCATTGGTAGCGTGTTTTGTTAGGGCACAAACAAACCAAGCACCTCAGCAACAAAAGTGGCAGTCCTTACCGCTGAACTGCTTGGTTTGTTAAACTGTACATGTCCTCTTTAATATACAACAAACTATAAGGTTGAGTGGGAGGGCCCAAGGACAATTCCATCATAGACTGTTTTAGTTTTCATTATACTTTTTGGGGGCATTGGTGACAGTATTTTTTGGATAGACAAACATTTTTATTGGCTATTTCTGTAACATAACTAATTTGCAACACATTTTTAACCAGAAATAACGTGGTGCCTAATAAAATATAAAATAAATGAAAAGAATAATGGAGATTTAGTTTTATTTAGTTATATGAGCAAGAAGATGCAAGGCCACGTCTCAATTCTTTTGTTTTTAAATTAATCAATCGATCGTTCTCTTTTACCTGCCTTTCACTACATACTCCACCTCCATTTACCTGTACTGCCATCAGGCCTTTGAGCTAGTTCCCCTCATACTCAGACTCCCTGGTGTCCCTAATAAATATAATACAGGGATTGTTAACCAATTAGGAAGAATGGAGGGGGTAGTATGGCCAGCTTCTCTTGCAACCCTTATCAGGAAAAACAACAACATTGTATTCTTTTTTGTCCTTTTCTCAGTTGCTGCAAAATAGATCTTGCAAGGCCATGTCTCAAATTAAATCAATCAATCAATCATTCTTTTTACCTGCCTTTCATTACATACTCCACCTCCGTTACCCTGTACTGCCCTTGGGCCTCTGTAATAGTGCCCCTCATGCTCAGACTCTCTGGAGCACCTCACAACTGTAAAACAGGGGTTGTTACCCAATTAGGAAGGGTGAAGGGGGAGAAGTATGACCAGATTCTGTTGCAACCCTTGTCAGGATTCCTTGGCTATATCAACAACAACATTGTATTCTATTATGGCCTTTACTCTCCTTAGTTGCTAAAAATACAGATCTAGGCCAAGTCTCAAATTAAATTTTCTTAGTACTTAAACCAACCAATCAATACTTTGCCTGCACTACAAACTCCATCAGTCTTTCACTGTTCTGTCCATGAGCCTCTGATCTAGTTCTTGATTATTGAAAACATTCTTCTCTGGGGTTGTATAATTTATTAAACTGCCATCCTGTCTTCCTCTGCTGTGTCACAATGCTTCCTAGAGATATGTTCTTTTAACCAGCTGTATGTTTGTGCTGGTGCTTTGTTGCTTAGTTTAGCCAGCCAGCCTTTGGCCAATATGGGTGAAAATAATATTGTGAGCTGTAAGGTGGTCAAATTGACTGGAAATGACTGAAAATTATTGTTATTGAGGTTAATAATACTGTAGGAACAAAAATAGGTAAAAATTACATGATTTTAGCTGTTTTTATTAAATTTTTTAAAAATGAAGATCCAAACCAAAATTAAAACAATTTCGGATGGTTTTGATAAAACCAAAACACAACGATTAATTAGAACCAAAATCAAACCAAAACACAGGGTCTCAGCCGCTGATTGGCTGCAAACTCCTGTAATGAGTCTCGCGGGTCCCCTTTATTTGCGCAGAGGAAGTGTATGTGTTCCTCTTCCTCATGTCTGTCTTGGATCAGGTATACATTCCTTTTTTCTTGTTTTTAATCCCTTGGATGCCTACTTGGAATGAAGAGAATGTGGTCTACACTAGGAACAGGTGAGTATGGATTTTTTTTACAGGTGTCATGGATGCTACTGGACAAATGGATTGGAATGGCTACAGGGATTATAGGTGTGTATGTGTACATGTGAATGTAAGTGTGCATGTATGTTTTAATAAAATAATACCTTCACAGTGTGTGAGTCTTGTCTTAATATTTATTTTGCAGGTGAACTACAGGTACCAGTGGGCCCTTAATGCCGTGCATGCTAGTACTTGCGGTTCTCCAAGTACCAGCATGCAGGTGAGGCTTGTTGGGACCTCTGGTTCTCCAGTAAAAGACAATATTTGTCATTCTATTTTTTGTACACAATCAACCTGGCACTCAATGCCCAGGGTGGGCTGCCTGGAGAGGGGGAACCCCTTAATTTGGTAGGATCCCCTATCCAGGGATCCCCAGCCTGGGCTGACTAGTGCTCAGTTTTCAATGCTTTGGCCAGGGGACCTGGTGAAAGGGAACTCCAGCTGTGGCTTTACACCCCTGCTAGAAAGAGTCCGATGCTTTTTATTGAAAATACAGGGGACTCCAACTCATTTTTTCCCATGTATTTTCAGAACCAAGACTGGCTCTGTGGGTCTGGTGCTGGTTGTTGATAATACAGGGGAGCCCTAAGTTTTTACATATATGAAATTATTAAGTTTTATCATGTGATATCATCCAAATCCATCCAGTGGAAAGCCCAGAACAGGCTTCCTGGGTCAAAATTCTGCCTGATGCACACCCCACTGTGAGGTCCGATAGGGACCCTATACACTTTGTTAGGCACCCCAGACCAATTGTCACCCCTCTGCAAAGTTTTCATCCAAATCCATTTAGTGGAAGGCCCAGAACAGGCTCCCTGAGTCAAAGTTCTGCCCAATGTACACTAACGGAAGATCCGACAAGGACATCAACCCCCTACTATATCTTCTGGGATCCAATGTTACCACTTTGTGAAGTTTTCATCCAAATTATGTGATGTCATCCAAATCCATCCAGTGGACGGCCCAGAACAGGTTCCCTTAGTCAAATTTCTGCTCTGCACACTCTGCCATGAGGTCTGACTGGGACCTCCACCACTCCATTAGGCATTCCAGATCAATTGTCATCCCTCTGTGAAGTTTTCATCCAAATCCATCCAGTGGAAGGCCTAGAATAGGCTCCAGGGTCAAAGTTCTGCCCAGCATCTCCGGGTCAAAGTTCTGTCCAGAGTAGACTAATGGGAGGTCCAACTGGGACCTCAACCCCCTATTATGTTTTCTGGGATTCATTGTTACCATTCTGTGAAGTTTTCATCCAAATTCATCCAGTGGAAGGCCCTGAACAGGCTCCCCAAGTCAAATTTCTGACCAGCATACACCAACAAGAGGTTCAACCAGGACCCTAACCCCTATAAAACCTGGCCAGGATATAACGACCACCTCATGGTGGGTTAATTGGTGCAGGGGTGTCCGAATGCATTAGCGGACACCAAGGATGGCAGGGGAGATTTGCCTTTTTTGTTCCTGCTGTTACTTGGGGTCTACAGGTTGATACACTGACCAGACTGCATCTCATCCTGAGCCTCAGCAGCAATCAGTCTACAGATCATGAGGCTAAGCAGGACCCAGACAGACAGTGATGTTGCTATAATTGGGACAGGCTATGTTAATTATATATATTCATATAACTATCAACCATTCTCACTGTGAATCTCTATATTAGTAGGAAGGCTAGTGAAAGAAAAGTGGCTGCTGATTAACAAATTATGAAAATAGCATCACAACCACACTCTTTCATGCTAGCACCAATGCTTTGAACTCCCTTTCCTTCATTACCACCACCCTGAAATACCCCTCTTGTCTCTATTACTATCTCCTTGTATTCAGCATCATCCATCGCCTTTTTCCTGATTTCCCACTATTACCAGATCCCTGAACTCATACTTCCTCATTATTATCACATTGAGCTATCCCTTCCCCATTACCACTAGCTCCAGGATAATGACTTAACTAGTCACCTTTTGCCTGAATTCCCTACAACCACCTCCTTGTGTACCCTCATTACCACCTTAACTACACTAGACACCATATTTCCCTATAAACAACCACTCTTTGAAATACCATTTCCCACTACCTCCCTTAACACCAAGAACAAGGATAACTATCCCATGGAGGACCATAGCAGATCTAAAACACCCTTAAGACAAAGATCCAGGTAAGTTTTATTCATATTAATTCTAGTTTTATTTTTAATTGTATTTATTATAAAAGTTTTAAGTATAACTCTATTCTTTTGAGCTTTCCAGGAATAAAGTTGTTTTAGCCTTTAGATGTTCTACTTCTGCAGCACTAAACTACACTATGGATTGAGTTGCAAAACAGCTTTTTAGATCTGTTCTTATTCTATATGTGAATTGCTCAGCACTGTCTATTTATTCTTGCTTTCCACTTTTACTTATTTTGTATGTGCTCTATTTTCTGTATATTTATTCATGTTTTCGTGCATTCATCTAGCTGTGTACCATGCAACTGAATTCATGAATAAATGTACATTACGTTTTTTGATACCAGTAATCCATGCCTAAATAACAGCTGAAAAGGCTCTAGCATATTGTTTTGCATATTTTCAGTGCACAGTATCACTGGCGAAACTTTTTATTTTTTTACTTTTTTTTTTAAAGTAAAGATTATATTGCTTTTGAGAGGGAAAAAAAATAGGTATTTATTCAGACACTATAGTTGAGGAAATGTCTATATAATTTATGAGCATACAGTATACAGGAAAATTAGGAAAAAACAATGATAACAGATATACAATTTAATTCCTATTTTATGTATTCTATTAGCCATAGTATCTATTGGCCATAGAAAATGAGTTTGTGAGTACAGTATGTATTTGTTTTTACTTATTTTTTAAACTTTTACTTAGTTATAGCATCCATTAAACTGCAAGAACACAGAAGCTGCATGTACTGTATGCCACAAGGTAGGCATCACAATGCATAGTGATAGTGATTTCCTTTTTTCATTGTGTATTACAGAAACTGTGGACCTAGTGCCCAAAATAAGGAGGACTCAGATGACTGAAGTTCTAAGCTGAGACTGACAACTAACAAGTTTTACAGCGATGATATCCAAAGTATGTGATAGGCATGAGTGTAACTCTTATGGTAATGGCACTGTGACAGGATAAGCTTATTATGCCACTTTATTGTATCTAATCAGTTATGGGGAAGATGTACTAAGCCTTGGAGAGAGATAAAGTAGAGAGAGATAAAGTACCAACCAATCAGCTCCTGTCATTTTTGAAACACAGTCAGATGGATTTGCCGGATCTCACTTTGTGTGAAATGGGTATTGTGGTATGGGACCTGGATGGGGATAATGTGATTGCACAAAAATTTTCTGTCTTGTGGCAATGTCATGAGACTGTCGTGGACTTGGAGCTAGAGTTCAGTATTATTCTCAGACACACGTACAGAGACTGTGGTTAATCCACACTGCCTGGCAGTGCAGTGATCTAGGCTTGTGTCCCTCTCACTCTGCACCATTCTCCATGGTGATGGCTCTGGTTGGTCTCTGCTCCTGCCATCATCTTGTAGGCACTGCCATCTTGCTGGCTGCTTCCACAATTTGGCATTTAGTGGCTGCATTCTTGACTTAGCCCATTTAAAAACCTCTGTAGGCATGCCTACGAGGTTGCTCTGCTCTAATGGGCATTAATCTCCCTAATTGGTTGCCCTATTTAAACCCCTCTATCCAACAGCACAGTGTCAGATCCTTGACTGCATTTGTGCTTGACAGCCTGGATGATACAGTCTTGTACTGTAAATACTCTGCCGGATCTGCTGTGGACAATCTGCTAGATTCTCCTGTGGATTTTCTGCTAGATACTTCTGTGGATACTTTGCTGGACTCTCTTGTGAATATTTTTCTGGATTTTCCTGTGAATAGCTTACTGGATTCTTAAGCCACTCCTGGGATACTCTGCTGAGTATACCCTTGGCTGTTTGCTAGTGCTGCTGTGGGTGGGTAGGGGGGGGGGGAAGAGGATGAATATTATTATGAGAAGAGGAGGTTGAGGAGGAGGATGAATATTATTATGATTATTTCTGGTCAACTACTAAAAATAGATGCCAGTGTTCAATTAAGTCTTTTACAGAATTACTCCCAAACACTTTGAGCGATTCCGATAATTCAGACCTCACATCATCTTCACCTTTCTTTGATGAGAGATGCGGCTACCAGAAGTCACAGAAAATTGTAGATGAGGTGGTGCCATAGGAAGCAGTCATTACAGGGGCTTAAAGAAACAGTAACTGTAAGGAATATACTGTAGATAGACATTTAGTAATGTGGACCAGTACAGATGGTTACAAATGTGGGGATGATATGATAGATGATACTGAAATCCGAAGGAGCTGATAAATTTGCCAAGAGATGTGGTATAGATTGAGAAAAGCAGAGGACCTAAGACTGAGCCTTGCAACTCCAACTGATAGAGGCAGTAAAGAGGAAATGGGTTCAGAGAAACAAACACTGAAAGAACCATAAGATAAGTAGGATGAGAACCAGGATAGGGCTGTGTTCTAAACAACTAGGGATTGTAGTGTTTGTATGACAAGAGAGTGGTCAACAGTGTCAAATACAGCAGAGAGATCTAGAAGAAAAAATAGACAGTAATGGCCATTAGACTTAGCAGTGATTAGATCATTCACTACCTTAGTCAGTGCTGTCCCAGTGGAGTTTTGGGAATAAAAGCCTGACTGATGTGGATCCAACAAGTTGTGTGAGTTAAGAAAGAATGTGAGGTGTGTGTTGGCAAGCCTCTAAAGCAGTTTTGAGGGGTGTGGGAGCCACTGCATGCTTGAACAGTGATGGAAAGATACCAGTAGAGAGAGAGAGAGAAAGAGATTACAGATTTTAGTTAAGGTTGGAATGAGCACAGGAGATAGAGCTCTACTGATTTGTGAGGGCATAGAATAATGAGAAGAGACACAATGATAAGTTCTAAGATCAATAGGATAATAAGTCCTATGACTCACAGGAACTGGTTTTGTAAGTATAAGGGCATAAAAGGCCTTTTGTTAAAGTCTTGTCATTACCTCACTCTGTACTGTATGTTCCTGAAAAGCCTCTCTTCACACTTAGGAGACATATATTAATATTAAGAATTGTTAACTAGGACATAGTGTGACCAAGGAGATGGAAATCAGATTAATACACACTATAAGATATATTGCACAATATGGATTGGATTGATATATATCATGCGAATCATATAGTGTGTATGCTCTATTGCGTGTGCACGCTGGTCATTCATCACATCAACCCATCTGCTCTGCTGCACAGGAGATGGGACGATGTAATGAATGACACTATTCTGCTAAAAGTAGAATGGAATGATATATCATGCAGTTGTACACCGGATCGTATAGCTTGTATGGCAGCACTCGTGATACAGTATATCATTCCATTGCATTGTGCCGTCGGCTGAGTACACATAGCATTGTGTATATCCAACTTATCATCTGAATGTCAAACTACGAACCAAATATTATCCAGTCTGTTCATTTAATTGTCACCCTGTCAGAAGTGACCATTTCAAAAGTAAGTTTAGCAAATCGGTAACAATAGACTTCCTCTCTGCCACTCACAAAGGATCTGTTACGCTGAGGAAATATCCAAACCAAGTGTGTTTCATTGGCAATATGAATCTTCAAAGCATATATCTTCATATATCAGATGCAATATAACAAGAAAAGCAGAACTCTCAGAGAGGCACTTAGAGTAATAACAAATTATTAGCAGCTGTGAGGAGAGGTGTCAAGTCTCCTATAATCCTCAAGGAATGCAGATACAGAAATATATAACACAGCACTGATAACACCCAAGTGAAAATGAGTATTCATAAAGATACAATATAAATGATTAATCCTGAAGTCAGGAAAATTTAATAGTATCAGGTAAAAAACACATAAATATAAAAATGGGAGCAATTAATTAGTATCCGACGGTATAGAAACAAAGTAACATGCAGTACAATAATCAATATTCAAGCCAACAAAGCTGGAGTCCAAAAGTTTTTTGCCTTCCATAACGGAAGTCTCCTATTTATGCTTAGTAGGTGGGGGGATAATATCCCATATTCCTGGGGCTGATATATGGTAAATAATGCTATCATGCTGATTTGGATTTCAGTCAATCAGGTTTGTATAATAAGTATTGTATGCTCACCATATGTAGAGAGTCCAATAGCATGGGAGCAGCTTTAATATGCGATAGCAGGCTAGATGGATTCCCATGTCGGGGAGCCTGTGTGTAAGAGAAACAAATACTCTCTGTGCAGCTGTAATCCTCCTGTGTAACAAACCGGCTTGAGGCTGTGGTCTAACGGGTCTTTTGATGTAATTGGTCCACTTGTAACTGTCAATCAGTCAGATGTACCAGCGTGATGGAAGGGCACAGGAGGTGAAATCCCAATACCTCATGCTGTGCAGCCATCCTTAATGATGTTGCTGTATAACCCAGTCCGTGTTGCAGGTAGTTCCGTAAAACAGGTAAGAGAGTGACAAGGCCTGATGCGTTTCCCTGTGGCTCCACCCACTGCTTCGTCAGAGGCTGATGTCACTCTCTCTAAAAGAACAAGTATATATAGGTCCTTCAATTAGGTTCAAAAGGATCAGCGGCTATTCTTTAATTGATAATTTATTGTAATGGTGCTTTAAATCTAAGTAGCTCAATGAATGAGAAATAGCAGCAATCATCTGTATCTTCATATTTCAGGTTTGGAGAAATTTGATTGCCAGTTTAGGTCTAAATACAAAAAAATATATAATGTATGTGAATTAGGATACACTGTTACATAGATAACCTATGTTGGTCAGGTATCTTCAGTAGGGAAGAATATTAATGCCATAAAACTGTATTATGCTATATCAAACTGTATAGGAGGCTATGCCCAATATAGTGGTGTTGGAATTATGTTTCAGTTAAATATAATAGAAAAGTTACATGTTCAAGGGGTTTGAATTATCTTGGAACACAATAATTCTCAAATAGGTGCAATTTCCTCTCTCTTATTAGCATCTGGACCTCCTTTCAGAGTGGTCCATCCAGTGGTTAAAGGTGAAATACTCTGGAGTCTATGTAGCAAGCTTTGTAGATAGATAAATTGGATGGAGTTAAGGTACCATCCAATCAGGATTTCCTGCATTTCTTACAATTTCTTCTGGGCAGATTTTCTGCGTGTTAATATGTAAGTTATTTCCTACTTTTATTTTAAATTGCAATACATGTATGTACCTGTGTGACCTTTTTTTCTTTGTAACATTTTTATAACTTAGCATTGTGCTCTTTTTGGTAAATAAATTAGTCTTTATTAGTTTATTTCATATATTTTCCAAAACCCAGTCTTTGAAGAGATTATTCAACCACTAGGACGATTCTATATCTATTATTAATTGCTAGAAACAGGGGGCGACCGATTAACTGAGTGGGAATTTTGTTGCCAAGCGTGCATAATTGTGATAGAGGTTGTGTATATCTTTTATTAATTGTTAGAAGCAGGGGTTTCCAAATTAACTGAGTGGGAGTTTGAGTCGCTGGACCTGTGCAATTGTGATAGAGAGTACACCATAAACTTTTACTAATTGCAAGAAGCAGGGGGCGACAGATTACCTGAATGGGAATTGTGTTGCCGAGCTTGTGCAATTGTGTTATAGAGTGAGAAGACCTGTGGCACCCTTAAGTATTACAGGTAGTGCCAGTACAAGAAAGTGTGTTATTGTCTAGGTATTCAGATTATGGTGCTTTGGCCATAGCCCTGTCAGGGTTACCTACCGAGGTCCTTGACAGCAGTATTTAATCTTTCAAATTAAACTCCAACAGCTAACTAAATATGTTTCCTTTCACAGGATCTTTCATTTGCACAGATATATAGTCAAAATTACTTTGATTTTGAGGTTGAATTGTTCAAGTATCAGGGACAATTAAAACTACTGTCTGTAATTATTTTCAGAGACAAGGTGACCCAAGTGGGAAAGTAGCGGCCTTTATTCTGAGACTTGATTTGATCCATCTGTTAATAATTCTATTGGTACATTTGTGAGATTGGTTAGAAAAGACACGTATTTCAAAATTCTGTATTTTATAATGTAACTCAACCAGTGAGAAGAGAAATACTGTTAAATCCCTGAGTGAGAACCTTAGCATTGTGATCCATAGTGCGGATCAAGGAGGAGGAGTAGTTTGTTAAACTGTGTTGACTACATCAAAGAGGTGAAATACAACTTTCTGTCACTGACTTTTAAAAAACTTTGACTTTTGACAACACCAATGCATATAAAACAGGCATTGATAATACCATCTCATAGGGAGTGAACAACAGGTGGATCCCACTGCTAATTTTCTCACTCAGGAGTCAGTCATATAAGGTACATAAAACTCGTATTAGTCCTTCTAGGAGCCAAACATATCCTCATGTTATCTTTAATAACCACTTTTACAGTTTGCTGATTTTCACTTTCAACGTGTTGCATAAAGTAATTCAAGGGCATACTGGAGAAAATTGACCTTCTGTAGTAAACACGTGGTACTGTAGCTGGACCACTTCATCAATGGAGAATTTGTTGAAGTAGAATAGGGACAATTCTACTTAACTAATGCAAGCTGGGAAGGCTAAAATTGCCTCCAGAACTGAGCTATGGCCACCTTTGTTACAATGAGGATATGACAAACAAGGTATCAGTGATATACCAGGATATCATGTATACCAGGAAATATGTAAGACAGCAGAATCTGGGGACAAAGAAACCCAAAGGCCAGTATATTTCAAAATGAGATCCTCTACCTCAAAGCAGCGGGATAGATTACAGGACATTACCAGAAGACATAAAGGATCACTCCCACCTGGTCACAACCACGTCAACATAATCTATATTAAGAAGACCATAGTTTGTGTAGCCTGTTGGGTCAGATATATGTGGTAGAACAATTGTATATACAGAAAGAAAAGTAGAGGGCGCCAAAGGTGTGGGTATCAAAATATTAAATAAATAATTAAGAATTAGTCAGTCCTTGTCCTTATTAACAGTGGCACCATTCAATGGAAGGAACTTTGTCTGCCCATTAAGGATTTGGAAGTTTATGCTCATTGGTGTGTCAGTACAACGGTTACACCGTATTCATTTATTACACTTAGTGCTTTGGACTCCATGTGGATACAGTTACAAGTGATGTTATCACTTTCAGTGCATGTATGAGACTATTTGATACACTGTATCCAACATCATCCATTATATGTTTTTATATGCAGCTGCATACTGTTTTTTGGTATATTCTGACTTCACATGTGTGTTCTATAATCATTTACTTGTGATCGTTTATTATGTTTTCTTAGCCTGACTCCCATAGTTTATTAATTTCAATTTTATATACATTTAAATGAGAGAAATACATTTAGACATTTTAAATATAGAGTAGAATAATTAACACCAGACATGAGGGTCTAAGCATATACTCAAAGCCTATTCCCACTTTAAGTGGGCTCTGTCACGACCAGGGTTTCTTGGCATGGTAGTCGACGGGTAATACCTGTGAGGACGCTATGGCGAGGGGCGTCTGGCGGTGGCACTGGTGCCTGGCGGGGAGCATTGGCTGTGCATGGTCCCGTGTGGGCATACTGTCACTCTGGTCTGGTTAGGCCTGGTGGTGCTTCTGTTCCATTCTGGCATGGGCACCGCCATCTTGTCTCCGGTCAGGTGACCAAGTTGCCCTATCCTGTTGTGTCACATGCTCCTCTCTGACCAGTCATGGCTGAGCACTGGGGATTTAAGGGAGTTCAGAGCTCCCTTGCATTGCCAGTGCAGCGTGTTTTTCATTGAGATCTGAGAGAGTGAGTTCCTGTGCTTTCACCTGGTTTCATTGCCTAAGCCTGCTTCACCTGACTTGCTCCAACCCTGCTGGATTCTCCTGCCTCCTCCAATTACCTTTCCTATTGCCTGAGCACCTGTGTCGGCTAGACTTACCCTGCACCCTCCATTTACCTTTTTCCCTGCCTGAGAACCTGAACCTGCTGTTTCTGTGCACCTTACCTCCATTTACACCCAGCTGGACTTCGTTACCTCTGCCTGCATTTTGTTACAGCTCACCATACCTGCATACTGGACTGTTCCTGCCTGTCACTTTCTGGACATTCTCCCATTTACTCCACTACAGTTATTAAGTGCACTTTAGTGCTATACCTGGACTATTTCTTGCCATTCCCATGTCTGTTAAGCCAATCATTAAAAGTTCCACATTTACCTTTAAATCTGCTCCTGTGATCGCTCCTGCTACCACCCCGGGTCCACAAACAACCCAGAACATAACAGTTTGCACTGGCCCCAGGGATCCGGCCATGGGACGGGAGTCTGGTGCGGATTTGTTCCAGGGTGTTGCGGGTCGTTTGGAGGACTTGGAGGCTATGCAGCACCAAATGGCTCAGTTCATGGACTTAATTCAGAGCATAGCAGCTCGCTTGGAGAGTGTGGAGACTATGCAGCGACTGATGGCGCAGTTTGTGCAGGACATTGCACATCGTCTGGATACTGTACAGGCTACATCAACGGCTCCTAGTGTGCTTGCAGCTACTCCTAGCCTCATTCCTATGATTTCTTCCTCTGGATCTACTCCTCGTTTGCATCTTCCCACACCTGATAAGTTTGATGGTACTCCAAAACTGTGTCATGGATTTCTCAATCAGTGCGATGTGCACTTTACTTTGCAACCGTCTAATTTTCCTGCTCCTAGAACCAAAGTGGCTTACATTGTGTCCTTGTTATCCGGCTCCGCCCTAGAATGGGTTTCTCTGCTCTGGGAGCATTCAGATCTGCTTCTGGACAATTACCCAGAGTTCCTAGCAACATTCAGGAGGATTTTTGACGAGCCTAGAAGAACTTCCTCTGCTTCCTCCAGTATTATGAAGTTAAAACAAGGGACCCGTCCTGTCAGCCAGTACGTCATTCAGTTTCAGACTTTGGCATCTGAACTCAAGTGGAACGAAGAAGCCTTGACATTGGCCTTTTGGCAAGGTCTATCAGATCGTTTAAAGGATGATCTAGTTACTCGCGAATTACCCTCTAGTCTTAGTGATCTCATTTCCCTTTGTAATAAAGTTGATATACGCTTTAGAGAGCGCCAAGATGAAAAGCACAGAGCTAAGCGTTTCCCTTCCCCTACCTGTCCCACTCTCTCCCTTTCTGAGGAAGAACCCATGCAGGTAAATCATACCCGTCTCTCTAACGAAGAACGACAGAGACACTTTAAAGAGAACCTTTGTCTATACTGTGGAGACTCGGGTCACCTGGTGGCTTCCTGTACCCGCAAGCCGGGGAGCGTCCCGTTTCTAGCTAGTTCTGGGTGCACTCAGCTAGGAGCAATTCTTCCATCCTCTAAACGTATTGACTCTGTGTTGTCCATAGCCTTAGACATTAATTCTAGCCCTGTGTTTGTGTCTGCCCTTTTGGACTCCGGGGCAGCAGGGAATTTCATGTCGTCTCGGTTGGCAGATAAATTACAAATTCCCTGCAGCACCTTGGATCATTCTGTCTCCTGGACCTCCATTGATGGTAAATCTCTTTGTAATGGAACTGTGTCTAAGAGAACTCAACCTGTATTAGTTCGTGTTGGAGACCTCCATGTTGAACATATCAGTTTCTTCATTATACCCAAGACTTCCCATGAAGTTATACTCGGATACCCGTGGCTGTGTAAGCACAACCCCAGAATTGATTGGAACACTATGCAGGTTCAGTCATGGAGTGTGGAATGTCAAGTGCCTTGCCTTCCGAAGACCGATGCCTTGTCATGGTCATTATCCCCTGATAGTGGTCTAGAAACACTACGGAATACACCTATGCTTGGGGCAAAAGTTTTCACAGCTATACAACTACAACCGCCTGTTGGGAAGTCCTTTGTAGCCCCAGGAGGGGTGACTCCAGAGCCTCAGCCCCTTAAGGGATTTCTGAGTGTCCAGCCCCGGATGGGGTTTTCAGCCCCATACCTCGAGAGGATGTTTCAAGTTTTGTTCCCCAGGAGGGGATTTCAAATCTAGCACCCCAGGAAGGGGCCTCAAGTCTCGTAGCCCAGGAGGGGTTTTCAGTTTCCAGTTCCTGTTCCTGTTGGGCCAAAGCTGATGATGTCCACGTTTCCAGTCCTGTCAACAAAGTTCACTTGGCTCACCCTGTAAAGCCTAGAAGGTGTCCTGAGGCCACCCATAAAGGGGGGGTACTGTCACGACTAGGGTTTCTCGGCATGGTAGTCGATGGGTAATACCTGTGAGGATGCTATGGCGAGGGGAGTCTGGCACCGGCACTGGTGCCTGGCGGGGAGCATTGGCTGTGCGTGGTTCCGTGTGGGCATACTGTCACTCTGGTCTGGTTAGGCCTGGTGGTGCTTCTGTTCCGTTCTGGCATGGGCACCGCCATCTTGTCTCCGGTCAGGTGACCTAGTTGCCCTATCCTGTTGTGTCACATGCTCCTCTCTGACCAGTCACGGCTGAGCACTGGGGATTTAAGGGAGTTCAGAGCTCCCTTGCATTGCCAGTGCAGCGTGTTTTTCATTGAGATCTGAGAGAGTGAGTTCCTGTGCTTTCACCTGGTTTCATTGCCTAAGCCTGCTTCACCTGACTTGCTCCAACCCTGCTGGATTCTCCTGCCTCCTCCAATTACCTTTCCTATTGCCTGAGCACCTGTGTCGGCTAGACTTACCCTGCACCCTCCATTTACCTTTTTCCCTGCCTGAGAACCTGAACCTGCTGTTTCCCTGCACCTTACCTCCATTTACACCCAGCTGGACTTCGTTACCTCTGCCTGCATTTTGTTACAGCTCACCATACCTGCATACTGGACTGTTCCTGCCTGTCACTTTCTGGACATTCTCCCATTTACTCCACTACAGTTATTAAGTGCACTTTAGTGCTATACCTGGACTATTTCTTGCCATTCCCATGTCTGTTAAGCCAATCATTAAAAGTTCCACATTTACCTTTAAATCTGCTCCTGTGATCGCTCCTGCTACCACCCCGGGTCCACAAACTACCCAGAACATAACAGGCTCAGGTTTTATCAAGCTGTACAGTAGTCAATAGTAAGGAGAACCAGTAAGAAATACCTCCCCTGTGAGAAGCAGATGAAACAAGGGAGAGAATAGGGGTGGGAACATTACTTGTAGACACAGTCACAAAGGGAAAAAAGTGAATCCAGTATTGTAATTGGAAAAAATTATA
Source organism: Taudactylus pleione (assembly GCA_031769625.1). Classification (NCBI taxonomy): domain Eukaryota; kingdom Metazoa; phylum Chordata; class Amphibia; order Anura; family Myobatrachidae; genus Taudactylus; species Taudactylus pleione. The sequence goes on along the minus strand of JAUIMM010000040.1, from coordinate 26,685,662 downwards.
AAAATCATTGAAGGGCAATGAGAAACGGGACTGCAGTTGGATAAATGACATAAGGGTATTACCTAAAACTAAATCACTTAGGGTCTGAACCCCATTAGAGCTCCAAATGGACAAATTCAGGTTCAGGATTAGATTAGACAGACTCTGTATGGAAAGGTTAGCCGAAAGAAAATGAAACTGTAAGAAGCCAGATAGTCTGTCCTATGGTATAAGGTTCGTCCTAGATTTTGAATGAGTGAGTACACTAGAACCAGTCAGAATCCATAAAAAAATCACGCTGGGGATAATTGCCTAGCATATCACCTACCAGAATAAACCAGAAAGCCAAGGAGTCAGCGCTAATCCCAGAGTATTGCAAATTTTATTCAATAGTAGCAAATAGTCACAATTGACATGTGACTTGGCATACTTGTTACTGTGATATTTTTATATACTTTTATAATTATGCTACTTGTTTATGTGTAACAATAAATGTATGCAAATCTTCTGACACATTTGACTCAACTATTTCCTACTATTGAATAACACTTGGAGTACTCAGGGATTAGCGCTGACTCCTTGGCTTTCTGGGCTACTTTCTATACTGCAAATTGACAAAGAGTTTGTTGCAGTCAAAGCTGCAAATCCCACCCTATCTCCATTTGTTTGAACAAACACTTATTAGGTTGATATATTTGTTGAAAGAATATGCAGCGCCAGAGAATATAAACTTCACCTACCAGAATAACCATGGTCTTAGGTCAGAGAGTCGTGGACCAATTACTAATTTGGTTAACCAGGCAGGAGAGTTGATACAATTCTAGATTTGGTTAAGCTAGTCCTCCTACTGATCTGGGCATTGTAAGGTATTTTTTTTAGCAAGCCTAGATCTCTTATTATTCCAAATATATTGATTGAGGACAACATGGAACCTATTTAGCCACAAGAGAGGAAGGATCCTGGGGATAGACCAAAATAAATAAAGATTTTGGGGAGAAATTGTGCCCATCCATGAAACCTCCTGATTCATCCAATCACTTATGAAGGTTGTAAGTTGTTTCAAAAGAGGTGTAGGTAGTAATTTGTTTCAATAGAGGGCCTGAGTTTTATTTAAGGAATGTTTCCTCTTTTGCTGATAAAGAGATTCCCAAGTAAAAAAGGAAAAGGGTTTGCCAATTATACGTATAATGCATTTCTAAGGGGATGTAGTTATATGACCTGGCTTGAGGATGGTGACAATAAGAGCCTCAAGCATTTCTGAGGGAAAGGAGCTCAGTGAGGACCGGGCTCCAAACACTCCCATCAGCATTGGGGTGTGGTCAGGCTGGAAGACAGTATACAAAGTATTGGAGAAGCCATCTGGAGCTGGTGCTTTATCACGCTTCAATGAATTTATGGCATCTCTAACTTCACATTCCGTCCAAGGAGTATTAACTGAATCAAGGGTCTGACCACTAAGATTTGGTATGGACAAATCAGAGAGGGTTGTGGCATGCTAAAGTCATTCTGCAAATTATAGAGGTGGGCATAATAATCCATGAATGTATTAGAAATGTCTAGTGGATTGGTCAATTTAGCCCCAGAAGAATTATATAGGGCTCTGACTGAGGCTTGAACCTATTTACCCCTAAGTTTCCACACTAGAAGGTGGGATGCTTTGTTCCCTACTGTGTAGAACCTCTGATTTAACCTGTCAATATTAGTCTTAATCAGTTTCAAAGTATAAACCTCCAGCGTCTCCCTAATTTGTACTATTTTCTGTTAAAGTGAGGAGTTAGAGGGATCAGTTTTATGCTGATCCTCCAAGATTTATAGTTTAAATGACAGATCCTTTTGAGTTTTGGCTTCTTGGCATCTAATTTAAGATGCTATATGGAATGTTACCCCTCTAAGGACCGCCTTAAGGACACACCAAACAGAGGTGTAACTAGGGGTCTGAGTGCCCCTGCAAAGTAAAGGACAGGCGCCCCGCCTTCCCCATATTTTCTGAATAATTATACTCAGTAATAAAATATTATAGATATAATAATAATAATAATAATAATAATAATAATAAAAAAAAAAACGAAAAAAATACCTATTCCTGTTTCTCCTAGTCGGATTCCCCAGGGACTTTCCTTCCAATTCAGCCAGCACCCCCTTCTTTCTCCAGTCAGCACCCCTTTCTGTCTCCAGTCAGCACCCCCTTCTGTCTCATCAGCCAGAACCCCCTTCTGTCTCATCAGCCAGAACCCCCTTCTGTCTCATCAACCAGCACCCAATTCTGTCTCATCAGCCAGCACCCCCTTCTGTCTCACCAGCCAGCACCCCTTCTGTCTCACCGGCCAGCACCCCCTTTTGTCTCATAGCCAGCCATCCTTTTTTGTCTGACCAGCCAGCCCCCGTGTTTTTCTTCAATCAGCTCCCTTTTTCTCTCCCCAGCTCTAACCCCCTGCCCTCTGCTTCCAGCCCCCACAGCCCAGAGATATTTACATCTCTTCAATCTTCTGAGTGCAGCTGTGGCCGGCTCCTCAGTGCAGCTTTGAGGCGCGCATGATGTCACGCGCACCTTGTCTAAAAAAAAAAAATACAGGTGACTGCCTGACTCTGGACATATGCACTGTTATAGGAGTGAGGGGTGGGCCCAGGACTCCAGTCCTGGCAGTCCCAACCTAATTATACCACCTGGCCACAGGTAGCACCGCCAGACAGCCAGGGGCGCCCCTGTAGGCTGGTGCCCCTGCCAAGTGCCATCCTGGCCAAGGGGTAGATAGTAGATACACCCCTGGCATCAAGCATTAGTGGGCGAAATGCTGTAGGAAATCTATCAGGGCAGATAGCCTGGCTTTCAACTCAACCGAAGACAGGAGAAAATCACCAAGGCTTGGAAATGGAAAGGGTTCTATCTAAGTCCCATGTAAGTGTCAAGGGGGTATTATCTGACCACAAAATAGGAAGAATTTCTGATCTCCGAACCTGTTGCAATAACCGCTTATCAATAAATGCAATATCAATTCTGGAAAATGATCTATGAACATGGGGAAAACAAAAAATTTGGGATGTGATGCATGCCACACATTACGCAGACCATACTCCAGCAACATCTGACAAAAGGCCCTTGAGATACTTGAGGTGTAGGATGGGGGTTCCACCTCCTGGTGGATTAGATTTATCCAGTCTAGGTTTATTTCTTAATGAATGATACTTGAATGCTGCTATTGATATTTTTTATATTTTGAATTTATGATCTTACACAAAATTTATTTTTTTGTTCCAGCATTAATTTAAATCGAAAAAGTGTGAATTCTAGTTCCATCAGAATCAGTTTTCTTGATATAACCATAGAACAACAAGGTTCTGATTCTAGTTTTGATGCCATTGTGCATAGAAAAGCCACTGACAGGAATACCTCTTGAGGGATGAAAGCTTTCACCCAAACAGGACTTTCTCTTTAACAAAATTTAATGGTTATGAGCATTATATCAGATGTGAGCACAATACCAGAGGCATTACATGAAATTGACAATCAATTTATTAAACAAGGTGATGATAAAAAGGAGATGTCATTGCTAATTGCATGGAGATGAAAGAGTATTTGATGTTGAAGTCAAAGGCTGAGAAGGCAACTACAGTAATAACATAATTACTTTAATTAATACCTTTTCTGTAGCCTCAAATAAAAGATGTCAAATCTTTTTGCAATATTGTCAGCTTTGACCCCGTGTTGGGAAAAAATATGGAGCGGCTACCACTTTTTTGCTGCAAACATGGGAGCAATCTAAAAATCCAATTTTTTAAAAATTATGTTATTCTCACAGGACCAAAAAAACCTGGCTTACCTAGAAAATCAGAGTTTTTTTTGTACAGTGCCTGTAACACATTTTTTACACCATGGCTATACATTCATTTATCCAGTCACAGGTAAAATTTGTAGTATACATCATTTTACAGGCTGTGCGATCAAGTTTGGAGACCATTCACAGTGGATTTGTTTCAACATTTATACACTTAGGGTGCATATCCACTACACAAGTGTAGAACGACTGTATGATTACAACATTGTAATCATTCAATTGTTCATCATACTGTGCAGTGGATTTTGTGCCCACACTGAACAATATGTCGTTCAGTACAGGCACCATCCCTCATCCCCGAACATGCACAACCTGTTGATATTGACAGGGTAGCCTGCATGTTCAGGCCAGAGCTTTAACTAGACTTTTTGGTGCCCTGTGCCAGAGAGAGCATTGGCACCCTCCCATTTTTTAAATAGGGAGATAAGATGCACCTGAAATAGGGGAAGGACCAGAGAACTAGGGAAGAGATAGGGAAGGCCAGGAGATGCTGGGGATAAAAGAAGAGGAAGCTACAAATGAGAATGATAATAAACAGGAGAAATGACAGGCCCAAACAGCACCCTCTGCCCTGCGGTGCCCTGTGCCATGGCCCTGATTCAGGCAATGACAGATGCCAACAACGACCAGCAGAAGCGTGCATTGCTTGTTGTTGCTGGCATATTCACTGCTCGATTGATGAACAATTGAATAATAACGATGTCATAATCGTTCAATCGTTCATTTTTATCGTGTAGTGAATATGCGACTTTACTCTATGGAATTGTACATCTGACCAAGTTGAATTGACTTCTCTTTTTATTTATTAGTAGAATAGTAAGGAACATTGTCAGAACCAGCAGAGACAGGGTTAGTTCACTTTGCAAGTGATATGTTACAGTGGATTATTTTTTGTGAACTTTTGGTGCATTTTTATCTCTCCTCCTCTCTCCATTTTCAATATCTCCCCAAAACCACAATTCCCCTACACAATCACTTCATTCTGCTGGATACAGTACATACACATCTCCACCTAACTACTTATACACTTTTAGGACACCCATTTATACACATATTAAAGTAAAATAATTGTGAAGTCCGATCAGCTTACTTGGAGTTCCAAAGTCCCAAATATTTATTCGCATAAGAAATACAAAGCCCATACAATGCACATGCGCGGTTGGTACCAACACAAAGCTTCAATTCTGAATGCACTGATTTGCAAGGTGTGTGATACAATTTATACACAGCAAACAATATAGGAGTAACCTTAGAAACACGCATTACAGTTTAGATACACTGGCCACTACACAATAGGTTACAGGTAAAAACAATGCAATTGGTCAATCTTTCAACTCTCTTCCTGAGCCATGGAAACCTCTTGCTTGTCATCATCCATTTGTGTATATGTCCTCAGGCGCTCGTAACTTAGAGCAGCAAAGTGGCAGTTAACAGTTTACGGTTAAAAATAGGTTCTTATGGACAGCATATGCATTTACCAAACAAGCTATAAGTACAAGTAATGTGGTATAAAACAATTGATCACAAATCTGTAATTACTTACAAAATGTAAATCTATTTTCATACATGGAATTGCAGTGCTATATTTACACACTGTTATGTTGGAAATTGTGCAATGTTCGTAAACAATATAAACACTAATATATAACAATGCGTGATATTGAAGAGCAATATTTAAGTATATGAATAAAAAAAATATGATTTAAACATACAGAAAGTTGTTTATTATTGTAGTTTATTCAGTTTTGGTATTTGACTTTGACACACATTAGGCCTTATGCAGAAGCGCCCAAATCCATGACACTCATACAACATGCTCATAAGACTGAACATCTCTGTATGTGCAGTAAGACACCTCCCTGTCACCACCCAGGAATGCCTCCTACATTTTTAATACACTTCTCCATGTGCGCGTTTGAAATTGCAATTGTGACCCTACAGACACAATTGGGATGCATGCACTATGTGCATGCACACTATGCAGTAGCAATAATTTGCTCCACTCCATCTGCAATTGGCAGTGCATCCACCTCTTTCAGTTCTCTTGCAGATTATCCCACAGTGCCTGATCCCTAATGTCTACAGTTTCTTGACTTTGAGGAAATTAAATTGATATAAGCTGCTATGAATGTATAGGTACCCAGCTATTGAGCACTGTCAAGCTGTATAATTTATCTCCTTCTTACACATTATAGCTGACCATACACCGAGCAATAATCTACGTGTGTGGAAGCAAATTGTAATCGTCCATTTGCTCTCACACACTCAGAAACATCCAAAAAACTGAATTTGTACTTTCAACCCACAACAGTCTACCCCAAAATCAGGGGAAAAAAGGCATGGGATCCCATTGATTTTAGGGTAACCAGCATTGGGCATTGCCAGTCTGTGCTGCAGGGACAATAGAGGGGGTCACTGCAGTGTTGGGGTACCCCCACCAGATAGCGTCAGGCCACTTGGCACCAGGTATGGCATTCCCAGGGGAGTCAGGCCCGCAAATATATGTGTTGCACCACACTGGGTATAGCCAGCCCTGGTGCCAATGGCCCATTTCCCAGTACATTGGGTATATGGGTAATGAAATTGTTAATGTTAGCTAAAATGCAATTTATCTATGTTCGCCTACATGTCCCAGTATGACCTATCACGGCCAGCTGGCCCTCGTAGAATCACAAGTGCCAGGTTGTTTTGGCACCAGGGCTAGGAGGCACCTGTTGTTTATCAAAGAAAGGAGCAAAAAAGACAGATACAGTTTATTTTAAAAGCAATGGATGACGCAATGGCTTGTTGTGTTGGGATCAGCCACAAAGATAGTCACCAGATTGGGTAACTGTGTTCTAATGGCAATAACATGAAAGGACATTAGAGGCATAATGAGAAATCCATCTGCTCAGAAGGGAAAATGAGATACAGTGCATATATCAGCAATAATAATACACATACTATAGGCTCAGTGATATCCAGTGTACATAATAAACTCCATCATGAAGAAGAATCATATGTGCCCGTTTTGGCTACCACAATAGCAAGGCATCTATGGCTAGTAAGCTTAAGTGATTAAGACTGGTCTTCTCACAATATGTGAGTATGTGCCTCTGTACAGGTATAATTATGCCAATCCCAGCTACTTGAGTAGATGAGGGCCTATCCCAGTAGATGAGGGCCTATGCTTAGGCAGAGACAACATTCAATACCAGCTCACCTCCTCTGAGCTGTCTCTTACAATGTTAATGTGAAGTTACCAAAGGAGGTTTGCTGTACTATATAATCATATCTTGTGACCAAAGTGAATGCTGGGAGTGCCTATTGTAGGATAGTGCATATTTGGTTACCCACAGCTGGTAAAAAGTATTTATAGGTTACCAATTGCAGGTAATTTCTGTTACGCAAAATTGAAGGCAACTATTGATATTTCTTTTGATAAAAAATACTTCACTTTCAATGATAAATATTATTTACAAGTACGAGGAACTGCAATAGGGACTACTTGCACTCTGACATACTGTATGCCTTCCTGTATTTAGGTAGGTGGGAGCATAAAGAAGTTTTTCTGAGGAGAATTTCAGGTACATAGACAACAGGCTGATATGGTTAAGATTATAGATTATATATTTATCATATAGGAAGGAGAACAAACAGCATTGGAAGAGTTCATTGACAAACTGAACATCAAGGAACCGAATCTAAGATTAAAAGCTGAAGGGACAACTTCCTTCATCTTACCATATAAATCAACAAAGAAAGTAAACTTGATACAGATGTATACCTTAAGGAAACCAGTGCAAACAGTATATTACACTTTGAGAGAACCCATTGTCCTGCAATGAAAAAAAGTGTTCCCAAAGAGGAACTTCTTAGAATGAAAAGAAATTGCTCAGACCAACATACCCTTCATCAAAGAATGAAATAATTTACACAAAGACTAGAATCCAGAGACTATGGTGTATATTTACTAAAGTGATAGTTTGTATAAGTGGAGATGTTGCCCATGGCAGCCAATCAGATTCTAGCTATTATCTTCTAGAAGGTGCTAGTTAAATGTTAAGTAGAATCTGATTGGTTGCTATGGGCAACATCTCTATTTCTAAAAACTCTCACTTTAGTAAATATATCTTTATAGCAAAAGAATTATACAGAAAGTAAGATTACCACAACTAGAAACTGGGACTCTGTCATCTTTCCCATTAAAACACAGTACCAGTATAGAGTACAAGAGACAGCACCATAAGATTTATTGGAACATTCTGTCAACAGTGGAAAGACATACACAGTGCCTTACAGAAACATTGGCATATGCTTGTAAGTGATGAAGACTTATCCACTCTGGAAAACCATATTACAGTATTATGAGCTTTAGGAGATTTAAAAATCTTAAGGACCAGTATGATGAAGCATCCACTTAAAATAAAAATGCTAGAGTATGTACAAAATGTAAATAATGCCGGAAGAGATGTGGAAAGAATATAGATGCTGACTAGTGTAGCAAGACGCTTTCTACAACACTGCAATGGTAACTGTTTGGTAGTTACAGTGTATAGGATGGAAAGAGTGAAGTTAGGCCTAAGAGGAGGAAACATTACTCAAGAACTCCACAAAAGAGAAGCCAGACTCATCTATCTGTTGGTAGTATATGTCCCAATGGTTTGAATGAGAACATTAATTACTCCATGTTTCTTTAATGGGACAATTAATCTTAATATTTAGCAAGACATATATTTAAGAACTGAAATATGTCACAGTCTCATGGCTATATATTTCATTGATACACAGCCTTGACTGATATTACAAATGACAAATCTTTACCAACTTCCCAAAATATTGATAATTGTTTATTATTAACTGCCTAGTGATAAGGAATGCACTTACTTTTTTAATGCTTAATTATAGGTATAGCATCCTCAAAGATTTTCACTATAATTGTTAACAGAAAATTTAAGTCATGATATACTTAGGACCTACACACTTTTTTTTAACATGATCCTTCCTTAATCACATACACATTTGGTTTGATAGATTTTCAGACATTTTAATCCCATATAGAATGAAACATTTATACCTATAAAGCTACATACAGTCAGGTGCATAAATATTGGGACAGTGACAGAATTTTCATATTTTGGCCTCTATTCACCACCACAATGGCTTCGAAATGAAACAAACAAGATGTGCTTTAACTGCAGACTTTCAGATTTCATTTGAGGGTAATTACATCCATATCAGGTGAGCGGTGTAGGAATTACAACGGTTTCTATATGTGCCTCCCACTTTTTAAGGGGCCAAAAGTAATGGGACTATCAACTCAAAAGCTATTTCATGGACAGGTGTCAGCTATTCCCTCGTTATTTCATTATCAATTAAGCAGGTAAAAGGTCTGGCGTTGATTCTAGGTGTGATATTTGGAATCAGTTGCTGTCGACTCTCAATATGAGATCCAAAGAACTGTCACTATCAGTGAAGCAAGCCATCATTATAAATGACTCCTTTTATTGCTGATGTTTTATTCCTCTAAAAATATATCTCCTGTATCCCCTGTGATTAAATGTCCGGGAATTGTTACAAGGTATCCAGGTCTTGGTTAGGTTGTATCATGACCTTTGGCAATTATTGCTAGTGTATATGCTAGTGTATATTCTAGTATTATTCTAGTATTATGCTGAGAGTAGGTTTTTGGCCGGCAGCAGAATGATGCGGCTGGTCAGCCACCGGAGCATTAGTAGACTCCGGGCACTAGAGTGTGCCTGGTGTCTACTGCGCATGCACAGAATGCCAGAAAAATGGCCGCGGCGGCCATTTTCTGGCGTTCTGTGCATGTGCAGTAGACTCTGGGCACTAGAGTGTACCCGGTGTCTACTGCGCATGCAAAGAACAGTGGAAAAATGGCCGCGGTGGCCATTTTCCGGTGTTCTGAGCAGTGCTGACATCCGATGCGGGACCTTGGACAGGTAAGTTTAAAATAATATGGGTGTAGGGTGTGCGGTGCAGGCTCCCTGGACCCGGGGGCCCGTGTGCCCAGCACACACTTCACCCATTATAGATACACCACCTGTTATAATCATGATAGGTTACCTAGGTGATGATATGAAACTGATGATTGCGAACAATGTTATATTTGGCCAGTGTGAGTATTTAAGCCCAGGAACCCCAACAATGTGTTCATCCTACTGAAAGAGCAACAGCAAAATGTGTGTCAGTAATAGCTGTGCGCTGTCAGTGTTTCAACTATACTATCTAAAAGGAATTAAAATGTATGCAGTTAGTGTTAGCCATAAGGTGGCCTTCTAGTTTTAGACAAGCCATGTGTGCCTGTTGCAGTTGTTTCAAAAAGAACAATATAATCAGATCACAGCACACACATTATTAGAAACTTTATTCTAAGCTCACTCTGTTCTCACTGATACCAATATAAAGTACTGCATATTAATGAAATGGTGTAATGAATGGTTAAACTTTTATTATTATTTATGTGACATTATGGGACATATTCAATTGGGGACAAGGTTTAGCAAGGTAAAAAACCTAGTACCCCTCTCGCCCAATTTTGGATTACCACGTGTATGCGCACTCACGATACCCACGGCGGTATCCAATGAAAAAAAATAAGGTTGCAGAGTTATCATAGCTGAAAACCCCATGGTGAGTAAAAAAATAATTAAATTTAAAAAAGATACTGACTGGTCCGGGGGTCTCCAGTGGTCTCAGTGGCTCCCGGTGACCTCCCCTTTATCTTGTCACTGGGGAGGGGGCTGCTGGGTGGCACAAGGGATGCTGTGAGATGTAGTTCTCCCAGCGCCGGCTACCGTGGGGGAATACACTTTTACGGGTGGGGGGGTCACACACACACCGGGGGTAACTCACACACTCATGCACATACACACACTCACTCATACACTCACAATTACTTACACAAACTCACATACTCACTCAAATTGGTCGTGCTTTAGAGGTGCTAAAAAAGAAACCTCCCGGCTCTCAAAAATGTAAAAACCCTGCACTTAATTGAATAGCAAAAATCCTGCACCTGCAGGAAAAACTCCACAGGTGCAGGATCTTTGCTATGCTCTTTTGAATACTCCCTTATATGTGTAAGTGGTAATCAAGTCTTCCTCACTATCAATAGTAACACTAATTGAAATACAGAGAATCTTGCAGTGTATTGTACTATCAGCTATACATACATTAGAATGTGTAAACAGAATCTGCAGCCTCACATTATTGTATTAATATGTTCATCCTTATGGGGTAATTATACTCCTAAATACTTTTCCTTAAATTATATTTGTGCTATACAAGCTCACCATAAATCATTTTATTGCTGTCCATGGTGATCATATTAACAAAGAGTAGTTATATAAACAGAAATTGAACACATGTACTGTAGCTGGGATTTAACATCTTATAATTGTATGTGTAATATATTTTATATGAAGTGTTGTTTTCAGAACTCAGAACACTATCAATCATATGTTATTCTAGCAGCGTAATCTTAGCAAATTTGTAAAAGAAATAAAGATATATGTTGCAAAATAATTAGATACATTGTTACAACACATGGATGTCTGCAAGTACCCTAAAGGCCCCCATACACGGTGCGATATGCACCTTGCACCGTGACGGGGGATCCAACGGACGACATATCGGGTGGTCCCAACACACTGTGCGATCGAGTGGCTGACCGCCCGATATGCCAGCACCCCCTCCCCCACCCGCATAGCGCTGCATGGGATTGTACATCGCATCCCCAGATTAAATTAACCAGCAGAAAGATCTGGAGTTGCAAAGTACGACCCCACGGGAGCGCGCTCTGTCCAATATAATACCGATACATGGTACGATATAGCAGCAAAATCGTACCAATCCTTCGGATCGGCTGCTATATCGCACCGTGTATGGGGGCCTTCAGCTGAATACATGTTAAAATGGCTATACAGTACCAACAGTGATATCTTACTATGTATATAATAGGATATAACTTCATGTAAATAAGGAAAGATTAATATACCATTATTAAATTAACACAATATATTTGTAATCCTAACTGCTTAATTCGATATATTATTTATAACAAGAACAAACAATAATATATTGCAATAAATAATACAAAATGACCACTTGTTTTATTATAATAGTGCTCAGTAAGTGGACTAAACTGCAATTTAACACTACTGGGATTTAATTTAGGAAGAACTGTGATGAATGGATATAACAGACTGATCTAAAGGGAAGTTATATACAGTACCTATGAGGTGGTGATATAAATTCCATGATATTATTTATGAACAATACACAGAGCTTAACCCAAATTTGTTCCATATAAATAAGTGCCACACTAACCAATAAAAAGGCAGATTGATTAGGCAGCGCACAGCCTTTTTAATATTTAATTCCTTTCTACTTTTCATTTTATTTAACTGATTTTTTTTATAAAAGTTAAGTTATAATTTTTGTTTCATGCCAGATAAAGTGCGCTTCAGTCAGGAGACTAGTCTTTCTTCACCCTAGGGTGATACATACATTTTACATATATGTGCTGTCTAGAGGTTTTTAATTAATCCTCATACACATATTTAGAACACCAATAGGCTAATCTTGCTAAATTGATAATCTGTGTACTTGGTGCAATTTGTTATTTTTTAAATATTTATATAGAAGCAAGAACACCGCAAGCAAATAGATGTTGATGAAGATAAGGTATGCAAGAAGATAACCAATTTGAACTTAACCCAGTCATATGGCTCACAATATGACTGGGCTATATGGTTAATGGATTAACCAATTTTAGATTGCAGAAGACTTTGGGCTATACATTACAAGTCAATTACATAATATCAATTGCAATTTGGTAGCATATGAACCCAGCACTGCAACCTTTCTGCTTCCCTAAGGGATATTTGACACCAAGCTCAAGTCCTGGGCACATCTAAGTGAGATTGAGTCATTCTCAGGTGAATGGTAACTGCTAATGGTGGAAAGGTTAGGGTCATAAGGGGGATTCATTAAAATATTTAAATAACATTTAAAGCAAACATACCAGGAAACTGTTCCTATCTAATAGAAAGTATTTTTTTTTTATCTTTTAACAAAACACATCCAGGCATTTTAGATTCCCTATTGGAAATTAATACTTCTGAACTCAGCCCCAGTGTTGATTTTTGATCAAACAGCAACTCTAGGAACATCAACACTAATGGACTTTGATGAAACATAAGATATGCAAGAAGGAAGCCATTTTGGATGCAAACCCAGTTATGTGTCTCACTGGTCAAGCGGCTGGATGACAACTAGTATGACTAGGGCCTGTTAGTCAGGTCCAAAGATGAGAGTGAACATAGACAGATATCAGCCATCTGTAGTTATCTTTTAGATGCATTTTCCACCATGTCCGAAATTGATTCAAATCATTCTGGATTGCCATAGTCTATGGACCACACACCATGCAATATTGTCCAATATAATATCAGCTGCAATTTCACAGCATGTGTAGCTAGCATTGCAACCTTCCTGCCTCCTTAAGAGACATCTCACCCCAAGTTCACATCCCAGGGACATCTGCATGTGATTGGGCCATTTTCCAGACATGACAGAGGACTGGGAGGCCAGAACTATGTAGCTCAATTCAGGAGCAGTAAGAAGTGGGGTGCATGCAATGAACCTGATATATCCCGGTACAATTTTGTAATGTTTTCCTGTTTTACCAGCATCTTTGTATCTCAATTTATCACGCTCTCTGTCTATTTATCACAGGTCTGCATCTCTTTATCACAGCTCAGCATCACTGTTTCACAGCTCTCTGTCTCTTTATTTATCACAGGTCTGCATCTCTTAATCACAGCTCTGTATCTCAATTTATCACAGCTCTCTGTAAATTTATCACAGCTCTCTGTCTCTTTATTTATCACAGGTCTGCATCTCTTTATCACAGCTCTGTATCTCAATTTATCACAGCTCTCTGTAAATTTATCACAGCTCTCTGTCTCTTTATTTATCACAGGTCTGCATCTCTTTATCACAGCTCTCTGTAAATTTATCACAGCTCTCTGTCTATTTATCACAGGTCTGCATCTCTTTATCACAGCTCTGTATCTCAATTTATCACAGCTCTCTGTCTATTTATCACAGGTCTGCATCTCTTTATCACAGCTCTGTATCTCAATTTATCACAGCTCTCTGTCTATTTATCACAGGTCTGCATCTCTTTATTTCAGCTCTGTATCTCAATTTATCATAGCTCTTCATCTCTTTATTTATCACAGCTCTCTGTCTATTTATCACAGGTCTGCATCTCTTTATCACAGCTCAGCATCTCTTTATCACAGCTCTCTGTCTCTTTATTTATCACAGGTCTGCATCTCTTTATCTCAGCTCTGTATCTCAATTTATCATAGCTCTTCATCTCTTTATTTATCACAGCTCTGCATTCTTTATCACAGCTCCACATCTCTTTATCACAGTTCTGAGGACCTCATTCAGAGGCGGTCGGAGGATGCAAGCGGTCACTCAGAAACTGGGCGGATGCTTGCATCCTGACCGCCCGCCTCTGTTTCAGTCGTTAGGCTGTGGGTTTACACCCACAGCTGTAACGACCGCTCGGGTGATGGTCGTGACGGTCAGAGACCATCGCGACCATCGGGGCTTACGATGAGACCCTAGGGTAGGGTCTCACTTGTCGTAAACCCTGGAGAGCTACTCTGTCAGAGCCGGAAGCTCTCCACTGACATCACTAGTGATGTCAGTGGGGCCTCCCCCAAACGGTAGGCATTCCCATGGGAACGCCTCCGTTTGGGCTGCAACCCTCCCAGCCCGCCTTCCAAACGGGGTGAGCTGTCAATCAACATCGACAGCTCGCCCCCTTTGGAAAGAGACCCGCTACGACCGGCACTGTCGGTCGTAGCGGGTCTCATGCATGCGAACGAGGGAGCCGGCTCCCTCGTGCGCATGCGCACTGGCCAAACATCGAGGCGGCCGTGCGGTCATAGACCGTACGGCCGCCTCTGAATAAGGTCCTGAATCTCTTTATAATATCTCAGCTTTTCCTTACTTCTTTTAGCGCTAAGACAAATTTGCGGCTGCAGACATGCAGTTCACTCAGGAGACACACAGCGCCTGCTTTCTTCACCACCAGCTACAGCCTTCCCATGGAGAGGTAACAGACACTGACATATAACAGCATCTTCTGATGGCGTTACCCTATAGAATCCTCTGGGCTTCTTTCGGAAAGTGCTGTGAGAGGTGCGCGCGACTTTCTGTGCATGTGCAGAAGGATGCCAGAGGGACTTCTGGGTCATAGACCCGGAAGCCCCTCATTCGCAAAGTACAGCTGTTACCGAGAGAGCTGTCCTTTGTGATTTTGTTCATGCATACCGGCAAAACTAATGCTAACAAGCATGCAAAGAGTGGCAGGATGCATCGCATCTTCAGCACAGATGGGTGTAATGGTTAGCATTATTGCCTCACAGCACTGAGGTCATGGGATCAATTCCCACTAAGGCCCTAACTGTGTGGAGTTTGTGTATTCTCCCTGTGCTTGCATGGGTTTCCTCCGGGTACTCCGGTTTTCTCCCACATTCCTAAAATATACAGGTAGGTGAATTGGCCCCCAACAAAAATTAACCCTAGTGTATATGTGTGTGAGGATGTGGTAGGGAACATAGATTGTAAGCTCCACTGGGGCAGGGACTTACTGTATGTGAATGACCAAACACTCTCTCTGTAAAAGCGCTGCAGAATATGTGTGCGCTATATAAATAACTGGTAATAAATAAAAAAAATAATAATCTTCGATGTGTTGCATCATGCATCCCGCCCCTGGCCTGAATATGCCATGTGGCCCGAAATGTCTGGAGTGAATGAATCACCAGTTCCCATGCGACTCTGCTAGCTCCGGGCATCTTTTTTGCCTGAAAAGGCATTTTAGTTGCAAAGTAATGTACTAGGAAGTACCAGGAGTCTGTGATGGTTACTATGATATGCAACATTTGTCTATCTATGTACAACTGAGTATGTAAATGAAGCACAACGTAACTTGGTGTGGAAAAAATGCTGTGGCCACTGCATCATATACAGATTCAGAGACTCAGTCGCACACAGATATACAAGTGTCGCATATCAAATTAAGCCACATAGTCTTCTGCTGGGTACATCGGATTGCAACTAATGCATTTTTGTGCAAAAAGGACGCCTGGCGCTAGCAGATTTGCATGGGACCTGGAGCACCAAGAAGTGCTGTTTGTCACAATTGCAGCAATAATGTATGAGGACACATCTGTAGTTGGTTGGTTATAATGATCATATGTTAAGAAGGTGCACTCTATACTTGACCAAACACAGAACAACTATCATTCCAACCAGCCAAATAGTTGGTTGGAATGATAATATGTAGGTGTGTAAGTGCAAATTATATTTGGCCATTTGTTCCCATATGCTCAGAAATGGCCAAAAATGGTCGATACAACTAGAGGCAGAAATCAAACATGTTGTTCTACTATCGTTTCAGTATAGTAGGAAAGTTCTGTACTTCCCCCCATTTTGTAACCAGAGCTGGTACTTTCAGGGAGAAAAATGGTGTGAGATCCTCCTGGTTTTAGGGTAACCAATACTGGGCATTGCCAGTATTGACATAGCCTTTTATGCTTGCAACTGTAAATTAGAAAAGTGTAGTGATATCCTATATAGCACTTCACAAAGGGGTGATAAGCAGCCTTCTGATAGTACCTAGGTTCTACCCATATGGACCAATATCACAGAGTTAAGAAAGAATAACGGTGTGATGTATTGGCGCTGTATCTAAGGGTGAGGTAGGGGAGTGGTAGGATTAATGAATAAATAATATATAAAAGTACATAAAATAAAACTTCCCTTATATGGTAGATGTCTGCAGACAATTCACCATGGTTTTCATCAATATGAAATTAAATAAACACAATCTAATAATGCACCAAAGAGAATCCAGTTGGATAATGGTATCAATAATAATGAAAATGCTTTTATAAATATGTGATGTGAAAAAAACTCCCATACAATAGTGTTCACTTTATTAGGTCTATATACCAATATAGTGAATTGGGACACATAAAAATTAATAACATTTATTCACACAATTCCAGAATATAAAAGCATGTACATATAAAATGTACAACCTAGGGATTTTTACCAAATGGATTGACAAAACAGGCAAGTAGTGAAAAGTCTGAACTTCCAGAAGTCACAGAACTCTGGCCCTCATTCAGACCCGCTCGCAAGTGGGTTGATGGTGGGGCACTGCGCAAGCACTGCGCATGCCGTTCACGTGCGCAAGCCCCATAATGAGTGAAAAATTCACTTGCTCTGGGGCTCACTACAAACAGAGTGGCTGTCGATGTTGATCGACAGCTCGCCCCATATTGTAGGCGGGGAGGGGGGTGGCTGGTCAAATGGAGGCATTCCTGAATGAACGCCTGCCATTTGTGGGCAGCCCTACTGACATCACTCGTGATGTCAGAAGTGAGCTTCTTGCTCTATTTGAGCAGGAAGCTCACTGGGGCCTTGTGGAAGACGAGACCCTACCACAAGGGTCTCATCGCAAGCTGGATGGTAGCGATAATCGCGACTATCACCTGGCCACTCGCAAAAGCTGTGGGTGGTCACCCACAGCTTAATGAGCGGCCAGGAGGCTGGGTTTTAAATAAAAGTGTCCGCCCTGATTCATAGCGAGCACTTGCTTTTTGCGAGCATCTCTGAATGAGGTCCTCTGTGTCAAGTCCACTGGATCTGGAGATATGTCTCTGTCATGGGGTCCAAGGATAAACTTTCAATGTGTAAATTTCTTCTTCAGGGCTATATACTGAAGTGCCAAAAGTCTTAGGATTGGTTCCTAGTATTGTGTAGGACCCCTTCTAGAACAGCAAAGTGCAGTTACTCAATGTGGCATTTATTCCACAAGTGGACAGAAGACCTCTAGAGAGATGTTACCTCATGCCATCTGGATAGCTTCCCACAGCTCCCTGATATTTGTAGGTACAGGATCTTGGGTGCGAATGGACCCCTCCACCATGTCCCATAAATACTTGATTGGGTTCATGTTCATTGGACCACACCATTCGTGAGAACTCTCCAGATTGCTCCTTACACCAGTTCTGGATAACTTGGGACTGATGACATGGTGCATTATCCTGCTGAAATATTCCATCACTGTGGGGGCACATAAAGTCCATGAAGGACTGCAAATGGTCATCAAGTAATGCAACATAGTGGTTATTGGTCAATGACATGTTCAGATAGATAAGTGGACCCAACCCACGCCACATGAACACACCCAACACCATTATGGATCCACCACCCAGCCTGCACGGTGCCTTATTGACAACTTAGATCCATGGCCTCATGGAGTCTATGCCACACCTGAACCCTACCATCAGCCCAAAACAATTGGAGCTGTGAGCCATTGGACCACCTCACATGTTGTCAGTCCTCCAAGGTCCAATTAGCAATGTCAGAAGCCGAGGTGAGTGCTGTGTCCAGGTGTTATAGTGTTAACAGGGTAACTCTGGTGGATCTTCTGGTGTCATATACCATGGAATCTAAATAATACTGCACTGACCTGCTAGATATGCATATGGTACCTCCTGCATTGAATGTGGATGTGATTTGAGCCATTGTCACTGATCTTTAACCACAGACAATTGTGCCAGGTGCCACTAGTCATGATCATTAAGCACCCGTGGTCGGCCACTACTCTGTCCATGGTGGGTGGTAATGCCTTCCATGAGGTATTCCTGGTAGACACATGACACCGAAGATCAATGAATGTTGAATGTCCACAAAATTTCAGAAATGGAATGTTTCATCCGTCAGACACCTACTATCATGCCCCATTCATACACCAATAGTTCACATCGCTTTGTCATGAGCAGCCTAACCAGTGTTCAAACTGACTTGCTAGATGTCAGCTAACAACTGATTCACCTCTGGACATTTCCAAGATGTCACAGTATGGTGGCACCCCCTACTATTACCATTACCTCTACTCGTCACTTCTACATACAGCACAAGCGTGGAAATAGACAGCTGCAGCTGTGTACAAAACTTCTTTTCTCCCCTCTGCCTGTCCGGCGTAAGCCCACCCAGCATCTACCACCCACCACATGGGAGAGATCGCGGTCTCATTGGGATTATACAGCTTGAGTACGGCACTGGTATTGGAGGCTAGCTAGCCAGGGACCAACTATCGAACACTGCCACCCGGTTAAGCAGCTCTGTGCTGGATGAGAATGGTGCTTCTTAGATCTTTTAACTCTTCAGATTTTGGACATTAGTACTTTAGATTAAGGAAGGAGACAGACTGTCCAAATATGTTTTAATATTACTTTTTAAATTTTTGTATTATATATGTGTAATATTCTCTTGTATCTGCTGGGACCCATGCAATATTGTATCTAATTATACATTGTTTTATTAATACATTTGGAATGATGACTGGATACATTTTAAGCACTGATTGACTGACAGAGCGCAGTTCTTTTTTCCAATTCACTTGTATTATGTTGATTAAGCCCGCGGAGTCTTAATTAGAACAGCAGCTGAGGACAGTCCATGAGTGCTACTATCGTTATACAGGGACAACCAGTGCACATTGGTTTTAGTTCTTATTTATTTTTTTAGATATGCGAAAATATCCTAATTTCACAGACCCCAGGATTTGTATTGAAGTGCCCATATACACTTTTGCAAGTCCAGGCAATGGAGTACTGATGAGCAACCACATACTGTATGAAGATCTTTTGATATTTGGTCTCCTGAGTAACCTTATGGTCATGCAGAATGGCTGTTTGAGCTTTGACATGACTATGACACACCAGCAGACTGCGATGATTAATTTGATATGTGACACTTGTATATCTGTGTGCACCTAAGTCTGTATATGAACCACAACAAAACATGGAATGAAAAAAGCTGCAGCTGCTACATTGTATCACTTCGTATACAGATATACAAATGTTGCATATCAAATGAATCAGCACAGTCTGCTGGTGCGTCTTAGTCACATGGCATTGTGCCTTTATTTTTGCAAAAAAAAGATGCAAAAAAGATGCTTGGGTGCTATTAGAGTGTAATGGGATCTGCCACGTTAAGAGGGGCTTTTTAGCATAACTGCAGCAAAGATGTATAAGGACACATCTGTACATACAGGAACGCTGACAAAAGCAGAAACGCTTCCCTAAAATTGTTGCGACATGCCTGCGTTTTTTGGCGGCACACCCCATTACCTCCCCCAAACAGCTCTTTACTGTCAATCACTATGTGAGTGAAAAGTCACTGCTTGTAACTACGGTAATGGACTTTGACGCATGCATAGATGCATGCTCAGATTGCAATAATCGGTCAACTGTGAAAACATTGACATAGCATACTTCTCTGAATCCGGCCTGATACTGTGCATTTATAACCATTTTCCTGCAACAATCTCTGTATTTTCTCCAAAAGCGCATAGAAGATATTTCAGCTATAGTAATTTCATCATTGGCAATCTCCTTTATACAATTTTATAAGCAAAGGTTTGGAACAACATTTTCTCTGAACTGTGTACTTTTACTGTTCATTTAATTCTGCAGTTGACTATAGGGCAATGCTACTGTATATTTTTGAAAAAACAGCTTTTCCTGTGAGCTTTTCTTTTTTCTTTTTGTGTTGCAGACTTATTTTTGTTTACAGCCAGAAAATTGTTTTGAAAGTTCTGTTTCTCATAACTAGGGGTGAGAAAAGCTTTGTTGAGAAACTATAAATTGGTCTTCTGTAACGTATATATATAAAATTTACAAGACACCTGTAATTCAGTAATCTTTCTCCATATAATGCTCACTACCTCTATCAAATGTCTAGCTACATATTCAACTCATAAACCCCATCCCTTTGCTGTAATTTCAAAGATTCAATTTTCCTCTGCAACGTTTTGACTTTTGCTTACTTTACAAACATTTGAACTTTTCTGGTGATTTTTATAGATTAATTCTGAATGCATTCAGCAACATTTATCCGGCACAGAAAAATAATTAGTTTGTCTCTTTGTTCTCATCTTTTTTTTAAATCAGAGATTTAGCCTAGTATCAATAAGGAAATTCCATTTTGAGGTGCATTTAACTGTTACAGTAAATCTCATTAATGGAAACTTTTTTCATATTGTAAATATATAGTATATAATCAAAATCATCAATTGATTGGAATGTGCCTTAATAATTCCATGTGCATTGCAGATTGGAAGATAAGACAAACTATTCACTGCCTCTGCCTAGAAAGGATTTTGTATTTACCTACTGTATAGTGTTATCAGTAATAAATAAATGCCAGATTGCACTGCAACTGTTAAATTACATGGACCTTTGTATATAGTTTGGGGTCCCATCATTTTTAAATTAAAAACTTAACACACAGTACCAGAAATTAGACCAAACTATAACATCCATCCCATACCTGCTTAAATCTCTATGTCCATGCTGCTCAGAGGAGACTGATCAGTTCCACCTAAGCTGCCTGTCACATGCTCTGATGTGCATATTGTATATGGGAGGGGGCAGCATGTGGGACAACAAATAGGGGAACCTAAATGGATGAGGTATAGTTGTCCTCTCCTATGTATCTAAGGTAACTGCATGGGGGTGGAATTATACTATTAGGGGGGATAAAAGCAAACAGAAATATGTCACAGAGGTGGAGGGATAATATCTGGGGCTATCAATATTATATGGGGAGAGGGGTGCTAAGGGGCTGAATTATTACAGGGCTTTCTATAAAAATTAATAAACAATACTAAAAGATTGGGGCTGGTGCTAAAAAGTTTTAGACATGCCAACAGGGTGGCCCCAAAAACTCACTGGGATTAATCTTAGCAAAAATAATATAAAATATGCTTTTAAATAAGTATTATTTACCTAATTAATTAATTTAAAATAATTGACCATTTCAAAAATATTTGCCAGTTAAGTGGCTAAAAGAAGGAAGGCAAGAGCCAAAAATACAACAATATAAGTTGTAAACTGAAGGCGAACTTTGTTTTGTTCCATTTATTAAATGCCTGTTACAAAAGTACAATAGTCCCATTTTCCCTGTCAAGAATCATGGGGAGAGGGGCTATAGACTAGTGTAGGATTTAAGGGGGATTAACAAAGTCACTGAAAGCCTATTCCCCATAGTACCTACTCCAGTTGTCATTCTAATGCAAATCACTCCTTCTGCTATCCATTTCATTGTAATTGACTTCTGTTCTGATTTATTTTCTGTTCCTCCGCCCCAGTGGAGCCTGTTCCAGTTCTGTACAGCAGTAGAAGCAGGGATAAGAGGTTCCAGAGCCTCCATCTTCATATATATTTACATGCTTCAGTGCCAAAGATATCTGGTAAAGTCTCCACTACTTAATTGTATTGCCATTGTTAAGTGCTATTGATATGAATTCATAACTATTTATGGTGTTGTTTTTAAGTGAATAAATTGTTTAAACATATTACACCATTGGAGATTCAGGGCTTTATTCAGAGGCGGCCGTACGGTCTACGACCGCACGGCCACCTCGATGTTTGTCCGGCTCCGGCTCCTTCGTGTGCATGCGTGAGACCCGCTTCGACCGACTACGTCAGTCGTAGCGGGTCTCTTTCAAATGGGGGCGAGCTGTCGATGTTGATTGACAGCTCGTCCTGTTTGGAAGGCGGGCCGGGGGGTGGCAGCCCAAACGGAGGCATTCCCATGGGAACGCCTGCCGTTTGGGGGAGGCCCCACTGACATCACTAGTGATGTCAGTGGAGAGCTTCTGGCTCTGACAGAGCCAGAAGCTCTCCGGGGCTTATGACAAGTGAGACCCTACCCTAGGGTCTCGTCGTAAGCCCCGATGGACGCAATGGTCTAAGACCATCGCGACCATCACCCTAGCGGTCGTTAGAGCTGTGGGTGTAAACCCACAGCCTAACGACCGAAACAGAGGCGGGCGGTCAGGATGCAAGCGGCCGCCCAGTTTCTGAGCGATCGCTTGCATCCTCCGACCGCCTCTGAATGAGGGCCTCAGTCTCTATCTTATTTTTATTTACATATTATCATTTACTTAATATATGAAATATGGTATGAGAAGTGAAAACCTGAATACAAAGGAAAGTGATCGTTTCTAATTTTTCTATTTATAAGTTTATTTTTATCTTAATGTTTCATATTAACTAATTGATATTAATATATATCATATTTCTGCACATTTCTTTGTTTTCCATTACATGATCTCATTATTCACCACAACTGGTTAATGGTCTGCACCTGGGTTCAGGCAGATACAGGAGACTTGTGCACTGGACATGCTGTATTAGATGACAGGGGCACCAGAGAAGCCAAAACATTATTACTGTTGAAATTGGAACAAGTCTGCAAGCTAGTGAAAGGAAAATCGGTAAACATATACACTGATTACAGGTATGCCTCTAGGGTGGTCCATGGCTTTGGGGCCCTGTGGCATCTAAGATACTTTTAACAACAGAAGGCACACCCACAGCACATGCAAAACACTTACAAGGACTAATGACAGCCATACAGTTACCACAGGTGGTAGCTGTTATCAAATGCACTACCCCAGTTTCAGTGGGCAACAGAAGAGCAGATGAGGCTGCAAAGATAGAATGGCAGCTTCATCTGTGATTCAAACCATAGAGACTGACATTTATGATGATGCAAATAAATTTCAAGCTCTCAGCACAAACAAGCTAAACAGAATGCAAAAAATTGGTTTCCCACAGGAATAGGCCCTCTAGAAGTTGAAGGGATGTGGACAGGATTCAACAGGCTTATTGAAAGATAGAACAGGTAGGTTGGTTGCTTTGAAGTCATACCATCAAAGCTTAGAAGAAGTGGTTCACAAGTTGATGCATTTGGGTAATGAAGTTTTGTGTAGATTAGTCAAATGTACTGGTATGCTCCTGGGTTTTTCTCCCATGCTGGTATGAAAATTGTTTCATGCCTTATACCGCATATCCACTAGAAGATATAATGAACAATTGAGCGATAACGATATCATTATCATTCAATCATTCATTATATCATCCAGTGGATATCCTGTCAATGACCAGCGATGCACACTCCCGCTGGTCATTGACGATGTTGCTCATCGTCCATACTTGCAGGGCAACCTGACTATAGTATATTGTCAGGTTCTGCAAGTATGGGGATGAGGAAGGGTGATGTCACTGAACAATATATCATTCAGTGTGGGTGCTCAATGTCGTTAAGGACATTGAGCACATCATTGCCAGGGTCCCACTACATGATATCGCTCATGGAGTGAATCATGTAGTGGATATGCATCTTTATTTGTCTGAGAAAGAACACAGTGAATGCTATACCAACCTAAGCATCATGCATCCCTCCTACACATGGCCCTTTCCAGTTGAATCAGATTGATTTCATACAGTTACCTCCTTGTAGGAAATTAAAGTATGTGTTTGTATGCATTGATGTATTTTCTACTGGGTAGATGCATATCCGGCCACCACTAATACCACTATGTTTACTGCTAAGAAAATTGTGCAGGAATTTCTTTATAAGTTTGGCATCTCCTCCAAAGTTATTGAGAGTTATCAATGTACGTATTTCTCAGGTGATGTTTTTCAGACCATTTGCAAATTTAACCACTTAACTGACGATTTTTTTTCTAAAAACCGCTCCAAAATTGACATTTTTTTTTTTAGTGAATTAGATGAGGAACATCCATTTTAAGTTATTTAAATGGTTTCATAAAAAAAAAATTGGGTTTTCAAATACCGGAACATCAGAACCACCATCAGAACATCGGAACCATCGCGACCATCGCAACGTTCAATTTGAGACCAGATCCAGGCACCAGGTACGTAAGGGGAGTGAGGGGGGAATTTTAGTTACTTTTTCCCAGCAGCTGCTCAGTTCTGCAGGCAGAAGATTCTCTTCCTGCAGCAGCCCTCATGTTTATCTGTCTGGATGAAACTTTACATCCAGTACAGATAAAGAACTGCCTGGTGTGGACAGAAGCTTACGTCCATGCCAGGCAAGTGGTTAAGGGCATCGAAAGCAAATTACACACCCCTTCTATAACACAGGTCAATGGGAAAATAGAGAGAGTTAATGGTAAAAGCAAGAATAAGTTGGGTAATGTGTTGGCTATGACTGGGTTAGCATAGCCAAAAGCATTGCCACTAGTACTGTACAGCATCAGAACCACCTCTAGACAGGTTATGAGGTGGTCTAGGAGTGGTTCTGGTGCTGAGCAGTTCTAGTGACAATATTTTTGTACTGTACTTGATGGCAAATGCCCAGAATAATTTATAGTGTAACCCAGAAGTGAATGTCCAATATCTCTTTGAAATTAGCAAGCAACTGAGGCAGCAGCAAAAAGGTATAAAACTGATGTCTCCAGATATGCCAGGAACTAACTGTCATGATATTGATTTGGAGAATATATAATGATCCAAAAAAAATTGTGCTCAGGTTATCTAGTAGACTGTTCATAAAGGCAATATCAAGTGTTGATGACCAGCACCACATCCTTGAAGATAACACAGAGAGACACTTGGATCCATGCCAATCATTGCAGTAGAGTCAACAATGAGGTTCAGGATAAGGCAGAGGATAAAACAACATTTGTGAGCCTATTTTGAGAGACTTGAATTGCAGTGAGTGTAGCCTGAGCAGAAAACAACTAAATATATTACTCCACCATGATGCACCAATTTGTCTCTTTTACTGTGCCACATATTTTATATGGTGCTGTCAAGGATTGATGATGTATAGTTATAGGATGAATTGGTAGTTCACTCAGGTTTTGCCCCACCCTCAACTCAACTTGGGGGTCAATAAATGATCTGCCCACCCTGGAGTTTGGAGGCAATATGAGGGGTTATTGTCTGAAGAGTACGGCATTTGTAAATATAGTGCCCCCAAAATAGAAGAAAGGTTCATCCAGTGATGTCAGTCTAACAGTGTCCTTGATTTTGACCTTGAATATTATGCTTTAGTGGGATGGGTTTTAAATCAGAGTGATTACTGGGTGTGGTCCTATGTACCAGGGACAAGTCAATTTAGAATTAGTCCCCATTCCATTAAATGTCTCTGAGGTTCTTGAATTACAGGAGCAAATTCCAACAGATGGAAAGTGTAATGTTAGTAAATCCCCTAGTTTGAAACTTCAATGGCCTACTCCAGGAGGTCTATTGGGAAACTAATTGATATGAACCATTTAAATGTTATCAAAGGTACATTCGTTTTCCAGGAAATAGGACACTTGAGTAAGCCTACAAACTGGGTACTGTCTAGTGACTATTCAGGCAAATACTTGTTTTGAACAGATGAAAATCTGGTCATGGGTAGATTTACTAGAACTTTAGGTAGGACTATTTTCTAGGTTACTCAGTATTCTATATTCTCCCTGAGGATGTGTATTATATCTGCTGGCATAAAGCCTATAAATGGTTATATCTGAACTCAAAGGGGGTATGTTTAACAGGAAGGATAGTCCCCAAGAGAATTACTATCATATGAAAAGATGATCAGTAAACACTAATCGATCCCACTGCTATATGTACACACACAGTGCAAACACAGATTTAAAAGAAGCATGGTATCAGGGGAAATTTATTATCAGAGTCCACATGGTTTCAGTTTCTGTTAGCATTAGACATAACCAGGACTGCTCAGGCAACCCTGAATTTTAATTATATACAGGAGCTGCATGCATGCCTATAAGAAGGAATTAATACAACATAGGATGGTTCTTAACTATTTGACAGCTGTCACTGGATGATACTGAGTAACATTAGCAACACCATTTGGTGTCAGGTATTTCACTTACATCACTAACAATCCTGATGAACCTAAGGAAATAATTAGCCATAAAATGACTAACATCTAACAGCTGAAATGAGAGTTTCATAGAGCTCGTAATGTTTCTCTCTCTGCAGTGGGGGAAAAGATAGGAGGTTGGGTCTCATGGTTAAATCTTGTAAATTGGTTTTCAAGTATTGGTGATTTGGTGAAATAACTAGTGTCAGTTTTGAATAAGCTTCTATTCTTATATTTAATGTCCTGTTAATAATTTACACATTTTACAGGTGTGTTCCTGCTGTGTGAAAAAAAAGTAACCATGGAAACAACTTAAAGTAATATTGCTGATAATAGAGCTATGCTACTGATAGGAACTACCAACATGGAAAAATCGGTCCTACATTATGATCGCACATTACAGCATGTGATGTGATAGTTAATATAGATTTTCAAAGCATGGACTGTTAAAGATAAATTAAAATATCAGTCAAATAAATCAATCTGAATAGCTTATAAATTGTTTTCCCTGTGTGTGATGTGATCGCAGTTCACCTGTTCATGCGATAGCATGTTACTGCAAATGTGTAACTGCTTCATAACAGAAAATTTTAATGGCATCGCATCTTGTGTTAATATCACTGTACCATCATATTCCCATAGTGACTCATTGCACAACAAGCTTCATTTAATCAAATAGATCAATCTGAGAACATTGAGATTTGCTCTCCTTTTTTAAATGTTTTGACTTAATAACAATCAACACCAATGTAATGCAACATTATTTGGCATGTCAAACAGAGTTTCTGCTAAATTCAGTAGTTTTTGTCCTGATTCAAACAAAGAGAGATTCTATCCAACAATTAACCAGTGTCGTCTTGGAAGGTTATGACACCCTGGGCTTTCGGATACTGACCTGTGTACCTGAAGCCTAATATTTGCAATTATGTAATTTATGACCCTATCTCTGTGAATATTTATGCTTCTCTGACCCTTTGAATGGCAGAGTATCCCAGAGATGCTCCTGTGATACACTAGCTACACATGCTAGTCTTGGTGATATTTTGTTCTGTTAATTTGTCCTGCATCTAATTATTCTTGTAAAATCTGTTTGCTATGAGTGTGCAATCTTCTTGCATCTTAACAACTAATTTTATTAGTTTGATACCACAGCAATCGAGTTGGACAATCACTTATTTGCCTTTAATACTGCTCATTCCAAGCAAGCTTGTTGCACATAACAGTAGATCATAAGGTACTGCCTATGTATTTTAAGGTGTATGGAAAAAGGTTGGAGCACAATCTGCACTAGCCCCATGCTGCATGATGGTCATGCCCATTTTTGTGGTATGGCATGGAAACTACCTTTAGAAATTCTGCATTTACCCCTGCAGATGTGCTTCGCTATCTTCCACCTACTGTAGGTGGAACTAGATATGTTCACAGAGAAAGCTAGATACTCCTCTTTGGCAGGGCAACACATGCCTCTTTGGTAACATAACAAATATAGGGCAATGTGTGCAGTGCAAAGGTGCTGTGTGCACAATCTATTATTTTATAAATGTAGAGAAGAATGATTATGCAACTTGATAAATTTTACCAACATTAGTGAATTACTTTGTGGACAGGAGTTATAGTACATGCGTACAGTAAGCTTCTTTATATCAATGTATTCAAGTCAATAGTGTACCAAAATACAAGTGTATACTGTCAAATTATCTCATTAATCAAGCAGAGCTCTTTGGAAGTATTTTCATTAATCCTTGATTTAATTACCACAGGGACCTTCACAACTTATTTAATTTACCTAGTGGCTATGTGGCACCACTTCGCTCATTTATTGTGCTGCTAAATGGTTATTTTATTATTGAAGCACTGTGTTATTACCATTATTATTTAGCTGACAACTGCTTAACACTACCATTTTCATTCAAGTTTGCCTTTTAAGATGCTACCAGCAAATCCCTCCTCTTTTATTTACAACATGAGGATGTCATGCTTGTTTAATGATTAAAACTAGCTGCAAACCAGTTGTGTTTGAAGCTCTCTGTGATATCCCGTTACTATATGTGCATGTGTATATATATATATATATATATATTGTATATATGTATATATAAATGCACATCTATATATGCATGTATATATATATAAATACATACTGATTTTCATATATGTATATATATATATATATATATATATATATATATACATATACACACACACTTTATTGCAGCCAAAATCAATCACTCCCTCACAATGGTTATTGCACAAATCTGCTCATAAAAGAACAGGTGTAACTATCTGCAAAAACAGGGACCCATGATGACAATAAAACAACTACAGCAGTGTATAGGAGGCACTGTATATTAGTATACAAACTCATGTATGCAGCTGGGCCCAAATCCTCAAGTGGCTATTTCTATAGATTTATTTATATGGTTCACAAGATGTATGCAGCATGAAAACATACATTTTGAACAGCAACTTCAAACATAAGAATACAAATAAATAATTGCCTCACATAGCTTACACTCTTCATTCACTAACACTGTAAGATGTACATTCTGTTTTCTGACTGGATGGAGGAGGCACAAAGATGGATACATGCTCATGAATTAATTATTAAAAAAATACATTCTGTACACTGTAGCATATGGTATGGTTTAAATTCTATGCACACAAAACAGTGATTCCCTGTCATTACACAGTAAAATAATATTTGACAGTGTAGTGCTAAGTGTTATTATTAACAAAAGTGCTAAAAATAGAGCTATGCAAATATGCCTCTTATGTATGCTGTGATATGTAGATTCTGCTGCACAATGAGCTTTTATAAAAACAGGTGACACCCTACAAGGGGTAATATCACTGATCCTTCTTAGTACCATGTTTGATACCCTGTAGTGCAATAATGTCTATTGCTGGTAACCCATGGATGTACCTAGAGGTCAGTAAGTTAACACATTTATGTGGCAAGTTTAATCACTGTCCATGATCTAGCATGTCTGTATTCCATAAGTAAATAATCTAGCTTCATACTACGAGCTATAAATAATAAATATACATTATAATTGAAGCAAATACAAAAGTTAGCCATGGGCTCTATTCTGTTGCTTGCAGATGTATTCTGGCCCTGGCTGGCTATGCATATTCTGCTTTCTGGTATACAGAGGGGTAGCAAAAGTTCAAAAGCCTCCATGCCCAGCACAACACTATGGGCTCTAAGCATCCTGCCATTGTGGTGTATCAGGAGTATGCTATTGAAAACCTCATCGGTGGTCCTTTGTTCATCAGTGGTCCTCTACCATCCAACCACTAAAGCATTGGGGGATAGAGTACATGGTACTAGTGTATGGGTCACAAAGATCACTGACTAGCATACATCTGATAAAAAATACAATTATAAAAGACTATAGTCATCAGTTATGCTGTTTCTCAAGCTTTTGCAAATATAATCCCCAATTAATTTTGATCGTCTATTGAATAACCCAGAATTTTTTTTTATTGATATATGTGATGTTTTTTTTTCTTGTTGTGTGGAGGAAGGGGGGCTAGTAAAGAGCAGTGGTATAAATTCAAATGCTTGTCTCATCTCTGGCCATGTATCTAGTTGTTTCAAGGTTTAGGTCCATGTTGAGTCCAGAAAACCAATTATTATTAACAGTTATTTATGCAGCGCTTTTCAGAGAATATTTTAACTGTTCACATTAGTCCCTGCCCCAGTAGAGTTTATAATCTATGTTCCCTACCACATGTATACACACACATACACAGTAGGGTTCATTTTTTGGGGAGGTAGAGCCAATTAACCTATCAGTATATTTTTGGAGAGCGTGAGAAAACTGCAGTATCTTGAGCAAACCCACATAAACATGGATAGAATATACAAATACCACACAGCTAGGGGCATGGTGTAAAACTAACCAATAACCTCAGTTCTCTGGGGCAGTAATGCTAACCATTACATCGTCCATGCTGCCACTGCTTTAATGCAGTAGGTTTATTTTCTATCACCTTAGTCACATCTCTCCTTACATAGTGATAGGAAGTATACCACATGCAGGAATGGGTAATTTTATTATACACAAATCCCAGCTGAAAAGAGAGAAAATGGTGATCTAGGAGGAAATGTATCAAACCTTGTAAAGAGTGGTCAAATGGAGAAGTTCCGCATAGCACCTAATCATCTTCTACCAAGCATTTTATAGAATTTACTTGTTAAATACTAGCTAGAAGCTGATTGGATGCTAGGGTCAACTTCTCAATTTCTGCACTCATTAGTAGTTTGATACATTTGACCCTTTTTTCTGGAACAATGTACAAAGCGGGCAGCCACTGTATATACTCTAATTAGTTTCATATGCATTGTTAGGATTGGTGCATAGCACTAGTATGGTATATAAATATAATTATGTTATTGTGCCATCCCAGCAAAGTTTTTTTGTGCCCTACACTAATTATTTTAAAATGAATTTATTCTGTCTTTTTGTGCAGTGCGGTCCAACTACAGGCATTCATTTCAGTAAAATACAGGTTTATCTCTGCCAAACTGACTTTCAATCATTTTAAATATTCCAATAATCATGAGAAATGCTTCCAACTTGCTAAAGTTAGACATTTTTTTGCAAAGCTTTTGAATAGTTTTAATAAACTAGTTTGAGACCAGTTCCAAAATGGTTAAAGCATCTCTACTGATTCCTCTATCATAATTGTTTAGTATAGTGCCCCTATTGTGAGCTGCAACTGTTATTAGTTATAGGTTACCATTGTTTTCTCAATACTTGTATTATTTTTCTTCTTATGTTAGCTGTTTAAAATTCATTGATGCCCATTTTTGTTTGCGTACCAAAGCATATGCTTTTACTTTTAGCTTTTGGCTAAACTGGTGCAATTTTTTTTATATTAAAGTTAGAAAACACCTAAAGGATTGCAATATCTTTTAAAAAATAATTAAAACTTTGCAAGATGTTACAGCTCTAATTTCATTGACAGTAACTTGTATTGAAATCTTCAGAGTTATTTTTATATTGTAAAGAAATATTGATTGAGAGTATAGCAGATCAATACAGCAAAGTTTCACAGATCCACATTCATTGTGTATAAAATAAAAAAAATTGAATAAGTCATTACATCTGAACTCTTACATATAGCATTTCAGAGTGAATTACTACATGCATGGCAGAGTTTAACTACCTCATATGAATATTGTTGAGTGCAAGCTTTTTTTGCAATGCAATAAAAAATCACTTCTTATTTTGAAAGATTTTTTTTATTGGCTTCCTGTAACAGTTTAAATTATATTGATACTGAGTATGACCCCTGAAAAAAAATCAATATTTACCTCGTTGTCTTTGACAGGGATGATTTAAAAAATAAATGCAATTCCAGAAAAAATAGGCTTATCTTCACACATCAAATATTAGCAATTGCTCTTATACTTGAAATTGATAATCTAGAAACCTAATGATGCAGTTTTGCATTTAATGGTAGAAATGATCTTAGTCCAGGTTTTTTTAAAATGTGTTCATATTGCGATGCTTGTGTAATTTATTTTAAAGCTATTAAATCCATGGTTTATGACCTCTGATTTATAGTGGTCCTATACTAATAACAGACCCAAAACTACCTGGATAAAACAGTGCATTTAAAAAAAGAAAAGTATTTCAATGCATCTACTGTAAGTAACATTCAATCTGGACAGAACACCATATAGCATTTGTATGGTGGTATCAGTATGAAGGAAAGAATATATATTTTATACAAGCCAAAATAAATGGGCAAAAGTTGCCTTCACTCAAAACCATTGAGGTGCAATCCAGCATTAACTCAAATCACCTGTATCATAGGAAAGAAGGGGTCATATAATTGATGGATCCATGTGATCAGTTGGACATTTTCAAGAAGTACAAACAATAAGGATCATTTACAAGGAAATCAGTATTGACCCAGGTCTATAGTTTAAAGATCCACCTGAAATAGTGGAAAGAATAAAATGTTACTTCATAGTCCAACCTACTATCACTGCAATATACATTAATTTAAACATTCATGATGTTCTACTAGAATAATACCTGGTTTAATCTCATGTATGTTTTATAGTAAACATGAGAATGAGGGAATATCAGGATTGTCTTTATTGCATGTGTAACTTAGTTTTTATTAAGTTGGTCAAAGTGCAACTGGAAATGGCAAAGTATGCCCCATTAAATGAGAAGCCCTCAGCTCAGGTACTTTGGAAGTGGTAGAAAAATCAAGTTATTTTTCTTGCTATTTTGTAGAGATGAACGGTTCAGTTTTGCTAAAAACCAAACACACCAGAACCTTGAGTTTTCAAGTCAAACCGAGTCCTGGATCAGATCACTTTTGGGGTTCCGAGTAGAATAGAGTCCTGGTTTGGATCTTGTATCTAGAAACCAGATCTCGAGTTTTGGATTTCATGTAAACATGTCCAAATGACATGATTTTAACTGTTTTAGAAATTTTAAAGAAATCCAAAACCAAAACCAAACTAAAACACTTGAGGGTGGTTTTGCCAAAGCCAAAATCACAACATTTGAGGGTGGTTTTGCCAAAATCAAAACACAGGGGCCCATGCACATTTCTACTATTTTGTGTAGCAAGAGCCAAATATAACAGTTTCCAGAACATTGAAGGTACTGCCTGTGTAAGTACTGCAATAAGTGATCTTCATGATACAATTCAGTAGTTTCCAACTGTCAGGAATGTGAAGAATTCGGATACAGTATCTATCCAGAGAGGCTAGAAAGCAAGGGAAATATGCAACATGTCTGGTATTTGAACAGTATCCTAAATCATCAGTTAATTTCTTTAATAAGGAATCTTTACTTGTTCATGCCAAACTCTACAACTTACTTTCTAATCTATGTTTTGCGACTTATTAAACACAATTTGTTTGCTTCAATGCTGTTCAAAAACACTTCATTTGACTTTTCCTTTACAGTTATATGTTCTCACAATCATGCTGTCATATTACTGTATTTTTCTTTTAAGATAGTATGTTAATACTGCAGTAATCTCAGATAATAATTAATGGTGCATCATTATGGGTTTAATTGCTCTCATAAACACTTGCCAGTTTAAACTATAAAGACAAGAGAGATGGTAGATAATGATAACAATTGGCAAGTGGGACTTTGTACCATGATAAAGCTTTGCAGAATCCTAATCTCACTCTGTTCTAGTTAGGCAGGATTTGTCCTTGTCACCATTGATATATTAGACAGCTTCATTATACAGTATATAGTAGTTTACTGCTGTTACATAGACAATAATCCGAACCCACAAAAATACAATTAAAAACAGGTCTCATCTCGACAGTTCAAAGCCACAAATATTACATTGTGGTACAAATATAAACTAACCCTTTAGAGCCTGGCTACATAGCTAAAACAACATTACTATATAACTGCAAAGGTGTAAGCAAATGCTGGTGTACTGAATGCTGCTAGTGTATTTTGTTTTTATTTATACAGATTGGCACTACTGGGAATCAGGGGTTTACATGGTTCATTTACATTTTTATGTAGCTAGCGTAACATTGATATACAGGTGTGACTCTGCTTCAGAATCTTTTCCCCCTTCACAATGATTGTTAAATGGTGTTCTAGCTATCTAGCTAGCACGTAAGGGCTATTGGATAGGATAAAAGCAACGGTGCTCTTGTGGCATCCTCAGTCTCAAAGCGATCACAGGGAGGGCAGCTGGCTTAGAGGATGATACCTTGAAGGGTTTAAATGAATTTTCCATTCATTATAATTTATATTGTTATATCTATATTATTTTAAATTGTCATATCTCATCAAGGGTGTAAGGGCTATTTTGTCTGGTGTTACAGACAACTTTTTAGCAACCCAATGGGCAATGGCAGACAAGCACATTAATATACTGTGATATCCTAGCCACGAATAGCAGTGGTCTATGGTAATGAAACATTCAGTCAGTATATCATGAAAGTACATGGAGAATGCTGTTCTCCTATCACACTTAAGTAATTTGGCTGCCAATGCATTCTATATAATGCATTAGCAGAACAGCAAAGAAAAATGTTATGCCACGTTACTTTAAGAGGGAATGGACAATTGATGATGTAGCCAAACCCCATTATGCATATTAGGCACTCATGGAGCTGGTGCAGGCATAGTCAAACAATACTGAGAGCATGGCTATGTCCCCTTGGGACTCAGGCCTGGGTACTTTGTTCATCCATCACCCTTACTTGCACAGCAAGGGGTACCTTCCTTTATGCATCCTTCAATAAATACACTTCATATTTGCAGCTAAACAGAGGGTATGATTATTGTAGATATGAAGGTTAGAGTCAAAGTAAAATAATATCACTTAACATAAACTACTCAAACATTTAACCTTGAGCCCTTTACATTTTTATGTTATCCCAAATAATTTGTACAGTTATATAGATTTCACACAACTAAAATGACTATACAATACTGTTAATGTTCACAATAAATAACTAAGGAATTATTTATTGCCAGGCCTGTGAAATGAATAAAGTATTATAATTTGATAAGGTAAAAATATGGACAAGCAGCTGAGACTTGAATACAGCTTCTGAAATGACCCAGTTTCTGGGTCTATACACAGCAATGCAGGTTTCCTATTATTTCTATCATTGATTGCAACCTTAGGAGTTATATATTGCTGTACATTACCTACTATATATTGTAAAATTGCATCAATTATTCTCAAACTCCATATCCTATTTCCTTAAAACTTTGATCCTAATATTAGAATTAAAGTACAGCTAAAATTAAATATATAAAAAAGTCACACAGGAGAATGAAAACATTAAAAAAGTCACACAGGATACTTAAACAGGTACTGTATTTCTCTGTGGTATGGTTACTAAACTATAATAGTTATTTGAGAGTTGACCATTCTGCATCCTTGGGGTTCTTCTCACTAATGATGGAAAAGTTATAAAGTACTGTACTTGAACTAGGTATTTGATCACATGGTCGACTTTGACCATGTCGACATGTTCACAATGTTGACACCCTCAGAATGTCAACATATTCACAATGTTGACATCTGAAATGTCACCATGTGCAATGTTGACATTCTCAGAATGGCGACGATTAGGATTAGGTTTCTGGGGAGGTTAGGATTAAACTGTAGGGGGTTAGTAAGGATTAGGTACTTGGGGGAGGACTAGGTTTAGGGGTAGGGATAAGGATAAAATACTTAATGAAACTGCTGCTCCATCAGAGGACTTTTCCAAAAGTGACTGTCACATGACTAATGGGTCCTGGAAGGCATGCTGGAGCTGCTGCAGCCAGCAAGACCAGGCAAATGACTGCTGGGCCACCAGGGGTGTTAAGTTGACATTATATCATGTTGAACACTGTTGACATACTAAAAACATGACCTTGTCGGCATTCTCATGTTGACCTGATGCACGTTAATGATGATAAATGTCGACCTAACATACCACACCCTTGCCTGTTCATATTATAAATAAATAAAATATAATAAAGTAATGTAACCTAGGGTAAAAACACAGACATTTGGTCAGTATTTAGCATATGTCTATAGGCAGCAAAAAAAGCTCTGCCACACAGGGAACGCTTATTTGCCAGCCTGGGTTGGTGGCACTGCTGATCAACCTGGCAGCGTTGTTCTTAAGTTCCCCATAACAGTTCTTTGAGCAGCAGCCAGCACTATGATTTTCTAGTTCTGTAGTGTTACATGCATAGGTGTATTTATAATGGTTGCAGGGTGTGCAGTGCACACAGGCCACTGGGGCCAAGGAAGTTTCCAATTAGCTGAATTCAGTGGTTCCTAAACCTATTTGAATCACGGCACCCTAGAGTATTAGCATTGCTTTCACGGTACCCCTAAGCCATGGCACATGAAAAAAATTATTAGGCTTACCTATCATCCTTAGGTTCAGTTATGTGGTGGTGGACAGGTTTGTGCTACTGTTTGTCCACATAATTACATTAAGTTGACCATAAATAATTTGATTTGGTGCTGGACCACCAATCTGAGGCACCCCTGCAAGTGTCCTGAGGCACACCAGGGTGCCACACACACAGTTTGAGAACCACTAGCTTAATTTGTCATTGATTACTCACCTTCTGCAGCAGTGTTTTCTGCATCCAGTGTTGGGAGCCGGGTCTTCTGTAGCAGGGTGAGTATGTGAGTGTGCGAGTCTTTGTAAGTGTGTATGAGAGAGCGTGTGTGTGTGAGTGACCCTTGGTGTGTGTGTGAGTGTATACCCCTGTTGCTGGTGCTGGGATAATTACATCTCCTAGCAGCCTTTTCACCAGTTCCCATAGCCTCCCAGCAGCCTCTGGGACTCCCAGTAGCCCCCTCCCTACTGACAAGATGGAAGGGTGGAAGGGAGGCCACCAGGAGCCCCGGACAGTTAAGTGTATATATATATATATATATATATATATACATACATACAGTAACTATATTTTTTAAAATTGGATAATTCAGGTATTGGGAGCACGCATACCCATGGTAATCCAAACCCGCAGAATGCCCCAAGGAGTTGACAAAAGGGAGCTGCAGAAACTCCTCCACCTTCCACCTTTACCCTAGGATCAAAGGTTTTAGAGCTGTTATTTTGTTTTTTTTTATGTCAGACTAATTGTCCTCGTTTGCCATAGCTTTTTTTTTATAGTATTGAGACTGTTTTTTCAACTTTATCAATTAAACACTGGTGATCTTGTATAGCAATAGCAGCTGTAAGAGTAAGGAGTATGCTTAAATGACCTTTCAGGGTCTTAATCTGAGAAAGTAGAAATTTGGTGGGAGTTCTATTGTGTTGTTCTTAAAATGAGGACATTTGAGTTCTAGGGGAAAAAAGTGTCTAGGTTGCAAGTTTTTTTGTTGCATTTGGAGTGCTCATAAGTACACTACTGATAGTGGCTTGGTGGGCTTCCTAGAGACCACCAGAAGCAATATCATTAAAAATCC
Source organism: Taudactylus pleione (assembly GCA_031769625.1). NCBI lineage: Eukaryota > Metazoa > Chordata > Amphibia > Anura > Myobatrachidae > Taudactylus > Taudactylus pleione. Next base: position 26,648,097 of record JAUIMM010000040.1, on the reverse strand, counting down.
TTTGATTTGGCCTCCATGTTGGTGAATATTGTGGTGATCCAGAATCTGGGATGAGATCCCATTCATTGATCAAACTATAGACCATTATCCCTACTTAATGTTAATTTGAAATTAAATGCTAACATCTTTGCAAATAGACTAAGGCCCTGATTCAGAGCCGGACGCTCTGAATCAGGGCCCACCTCCATAAATATGGAGCGTCCTCCTGGACGCTCGTATAGCTGTGGGTCACCACCCACAGCCTATACGAGCATGCAGGATGATGGTTGCGATGGTCTTGACCATCACGACCATCACCAGTGCGACCAGAAGCCTGCGGTTGAGTTTCTCAACCGCAAGGCCAGGAGTGATTTTGGCTCTATCAGAGTCAAAATCACTCCCACTGACATCACTAGTGATGTCAGTGGGGCCGGCTTCTGATGGTAGGCGTTCCCTTGGTAACGCCTCCATCTGGCAGGCACGCCCCCGGCACGCCCACCAAAGGGGGCGTGCTGTCAATCAACATCGACAGCACGCCCCCTTTGATCAGACACAACGAGCGAAGGAAAGTCCTTCGCTCGTCGCGTCTCGCGCATGCGCACGACGGAGCTCCCTCCGTCGTGCGCATGCGCAGTGCACACCATTGACCCACTTGCAAGCGGACAGCCGCTTGCGAGTGGGTCTGAATGAGGCCCTAAGTCCCCTCCTTCCTCTGTTGATCCACCTAGATCAAGTAGGCTTTATTTCAGGTCCACAAACAGTGGATAACACTAGGAGAAACATAAATATAATCTATTCCATCCATAGAAAACCACTCCCTTTTCTTAGTCTAACCTTAGACACTGAAAATGCATTTGATTTGCATATCAATGTCTCTTTCATTTGGGGTTTCAGATCGATGAGCATCTCTGGTAAATTTCTCGACAACATATTGGTCCTCTATTGATCACCTTCTGCAACAGTCTCTATAAACAACATCACCTTTTTTGTTTTCAGAATCGCCAACAGTATGCAACAGGACTGCCACCTCTCTCCTCTGAATATCACATTGATATTATAGAATCCCTCTTTGCTGGAATATGTGCCAATGAGAAGATCTCAGGTAACAATGTAGGGTCTATTGAACACAAAATCAAATGGTACGTGGATGTCATGCTGCTGATTATCACAGACTCTTCTAATTCCCTATAGTGTCTCTTTGAGAAAATGGATCTATTTGGAAAATTTTTGGGAAACAAGATCAACACTAAAAAACACAAGACAACACAACACAAGATCAATACTATAATTCAACATCCCTGGAGCAATTTTCCCCTTTAACTGGCACCTTCAAAATATAAAGTACCTTGGTACTTACATCACCCGAAGAAACCATCAACTCTTCTAAGCTAACTTACCTTGCCTGTACACCTAGTTTAAATTACTGCAGACCTTGATGTCTGGTCTCACCTTTTTATACCTTAGATTGGCCATATTAATGCAATAAAGATTAATATGTTGCCTGTATTTATAGTCTTACAATATTATACCTCACATTTTATCTGGACCGGTAAATGTCCTTCAGTGATACTTAAAGTACTCAATTGCCCTTGCAAGGTAGTGACCTTGGTAGTCATGATTTCACCCAATGTGGCCATGCAGTATAATCTATGGCTGGTCAATAGCATTTGGTGTACAAACATTCTGGCTCCTTACCCTCCTTTACTGAAATTCAATCCAAAAATGACGTCCACAACAAAAACTTCTTCCAACTCCACAAACGCTGACACTTTCATAGTTAAACTAAACATAACCTCCCTTAAAGCCTCCTGTCAGCATCTCATAATCAACACAAGTTACCTTGCCTATTTACTATCAATAAACACATGCTTAAAAAATGATTAATTCCCAGAAGAATAGAGCTTTACCCTGGCTGGACAATTTCAAGTCCCATGAAGAAGCAGTGACTGTTATGGTATGTCCTGTACACACAGTTAGAGCCTCACACTGTTCCCTCATTGCTTGTTTATACTTACCTCTGGGAGGACATTATCACTCAGTTATGGGTTGGTGTTCTGATGAATAAGTCATAATAGCAATCTTTTTGGCTATGGGTCTTAACTTATTTTTCCTCACTTGAGGCAGACGGTGTGAGGCTTTTGGTAGCAGCTTGTGACTGCAAATCGTAAGAGAAAGGGACAGAATGGAAAATAATTCCTTTATAGGATGTCTACTGTATAGATGAACTTTATTGTTGAATGCACCCCTTATGTCTGTTTATACCTACCACTGACCTATTCTAGAGCCACACAAGCTTACACCAGAGTGAAAGATCATTGCTGTTTTTGATGGCATACTTAATGGAGTCATCATTCATACACATACTAAAATAAATTAGTGGGCAACTGGAAATACTGTGTCCACATCCAAATATTCCTTAGTACATATGTGTATGACTTAGGGGCCCATTTATTAATAATCACATTTGCAATGCAATCTGGACTTGATATTAGCACCCATGATCACATTGCAGAATGAGATCATACCATCCAGATGTTTGAAAAAGCACATGCAGGGACAGGGATTCCGTTCTGTCTCTGTGATATGCTGGGAGTGAAGTAACCTATGGAACCCTCTCCTGGCTAGTATTGCTATGTGTAGTCTGTAGGATACAGCGGGTTATGCCATCTTCAGATAGTGTAAGCCAGAGGTTCCCAAACGTGGTCCTCAAGGCTCCCCAACAGTTCAGATTTTAGAGATATCCATGGTTGAGCACAGGTGGTTAAATCAAATTGACTGAAGTACTAATTAAGTCACTTGTGCTCAACCATGGATATCTCTAAAACCTGAACTGTTGGGTAGCCTTGAGGACTGTGTTTGGGAACCTCTGGTGTAAGCCATATGGACCAAGTTCGCTTTCCAGAACTTGTTAAATCTGACAGCATTGTATCCCTCATAGAAAGAAACCTTTGGGTGTTGCGGCTGCTGGTGGAAATGGAGGGACAGCAGCAGCTATCGGAGATAACACATTCATGGGATACTAAATATTTGTGGTTATCCTCCAAAAATGGGTGTTTTCAGGGTAATAAGCCACAAGTGTTTAATGGTAAATGGGCCCCTTAAAGCTTTATTTTAAAATTAAAAAACATTTACAGTATATGTTTTATTTTTGAAGATATTCAGTGACAAAAACACTTTCTTGAAAGAAATTATCCAACATAATTTGTAAATAACTCATCTATGTGCAAGTAAACCATCAACTGTGCGACTCACTTCACTTACTGTTTAGAAAATGTTGCATTCATTAATAATATACCACATCATTAATACATCCACTAAAGTAATGTTTACAACTCTTATTGCTGTGATACACTTTTGGGTTTATTCCAAATAGAGGAGATAGAAGTGTCAGTGAATGTGATGAATAAATCAGTTTAATTCTAATTAGCAAAGGCATCCATTATTATACATTGTATTTTTATACATTTTACATAATTAAAATTGATAGTTACTTGTCTTGCCAAATGCAATAATTGCATACAATAAAATAATGGCTTTCCTTGCAGCCCATAACAAGAAAATAAAGTAAAATGTTTAAGTTAGTTACCCTAATACTTTATGATTATCCAATGATTTAGCATGTGGCAATCTTAACTAATACACAAAGGAAGATAAATATTGTAAGGGCTTTTGTCCTAAATAAATAACACCAGATATAACTGTATCATGTTACACACAGACTAACACATTATATTGCACTAAACTGCATGTTACTAGTTTATTATAATAGCAATAAAAAATTGCCAACACATTTCAACCATTGGCACAAAGGAAGCATATTAGCCCACATCAACTCTTACCTTTCACCATTATCATGCTCACAATAGCAATGAAAGTTTAAGATACTACTGTACGTACTCAGGGACTGATTCAGAGCTGCTCGTTCTGACAGAGCGCTCGCTATGAATCAGGGCCGGGCTTTTTTATTTTTGGAGCGGCCTCTCGGCTGCTCGCATAGCTGTGGATGACCACCCACAGCTATAGCGAGCGGCCATGATGATGGTCGCGATGGTCAAGACCATCACGAACATCGGGCTTGCAACAAAACCCTTGTGGTAGGGTTGCAAGCCCCAGAGAGCTTTCGGCTCTAACAGAGCCGGAAGTTCTCCACTGACATCACTTGTGATGTCAGTGGGGCCGCCCCCAAATGACAGGCGTTCTCATGGGAACGCCTCCGTTTGGGCAGCCACCCCCCCAGCCCGCCCACCAAAGGGGGCGAGCTGTCACTCAACATTGACAGCTCACCCCTTTGGTGCGAGACCCGGAGCGACAGAGTGCCCGTTGCTAGCCGGGTCTCACACATGCGCACGACAGAGCCGGCTCCGTTGTGTGCATGCGCTGTGGGCCACCATCGACCCGGTTGCGAGCGCTCAGCTCAGTATGTGTACACAACTGTACAGTACATCTGCTAAGTATATAACCAATACTATCCATTTCTTATTTAAATTATATTTATAATGAATAAAAAAATATTAATGTGCAAGTATTTTTATATGTATTTCAAAGGAAATAGCTTTAGACATGAATTAAATATATTTATGTTACAAAATACCAGCAACCACCTGTGTACAGTACTCCTATTTTCCTTCTGGTCTCTGTTCATTCAGATTCCTCGCTTATATCAAGGGAATGTCAGCCAATAGCCTTCTCACTGCTTTGTAGCAGCAGGCATGCTGCATTTTCAGATCCTTGCACTGTAGTTGCGGTCATGTAAAAAATAAAAAAAATTGCCAAATTCAAACTCCCGGCCTATAAAGGTATCTTTCTGGTTTCAGGAGATTGCCAGGCAATTATGTCTCACTCTCCTGATCTCCAGAATACACATACCTGCCTCCTGATTCTGACTAATCCTTCATACTGACCTACAGGTAGCTTGTTCTGACTATTCCTCTACCTCCTAAATGTGCACATTATATCTTGCCACAAAGCCCAACCCCCCTTGCAGGGGTTTCTGGTGAAACCAACAATGCATTAGACTTTGCACCTTTGTCCTGGCAGTGCCAGTCTTATGCTGCCCATCCACTAGGTGATTAAACCTAGTGATTGAGCGATAATGACCGTTGTTATTGCTCAATCGCTTGGTTATCGCCTGCAAATCGGGCAGTAAAACTTTTGAAAATGACCAGCGATGTGCGCGCCCGCTGGTCATTTTTAACATCAATCATTGCCTGAACATGACGGACAACCTGACGACCGCTGTGACATCATTATCGCAGGTTTGACTTTTACACCGTATTCAATTTCAAAGAATTATCTCAGTTTTGAAAAGTCTTTGATAAAAAACAGGAATAACTTTTCACCATTGAATAGGTGTCGAAAAAAAGTGCAGAATTGGGGTTTAGGGGTGCAGGCTTAAAAAAATAGCCTGCACCCCTGGGAATGACATTTAAAAATGAACTGTGTCAAAAAAAGTAAAAAAAAAAATAGGGACACCCCAAAAAATGAATTTAAAAATTGGGGTTAAAAAAAAAATGGGCAAAAATTGTTTAACAATAGGGAAATAGGTTCAAGGCTATTCTGCAAGTATGCGGCAGATGTTTTCTAGAATAGAATTATAGCGGCAGGTGCACAAATGCAGAATTTTTAAAAACTTACTTTAGGGACATCAAAATATGCTAGGACCCATTTTCATGTACCACAAATTTGATGGGACCACTTAAAAAAACTAAAAAAATAACCTAAGTGCTCTTCTGTATCACTTCTTCAATGTCGGAAAAAAACACCTGCTGCGGCTATTTAAATCCCCGACTTTCAATTAAAAGCTAAAACGGGGGTACCCATAGTGTTCCCCCATGTTTTTACTACTTTAGGGGGTCTTACAGTTTTTTTAAGGAAAGATTCGTAACTTTACGCAAATCCAACTTCGGAGTTTCCCGTTTTCGTTAATTTTATATTGAATACGGGTATAAGCGGGAGCGTGCCCGATACTTTAACGCAGGTAAAAACTCTGATATGAAACGTTGACTTCGACAGTGAAGTTAACGTTTCATATTGAATACCCCTCTAAAAGTTATAACAAGACTAACAATTTAAAAAGATTAGTTATGGAGGAGAAAGAAAATTAAGTCTGTAGTAAAGCAAAAATTTGTAAATAATGATGATAATAATAATAATAATAATAATAATAATAATAAGTTGTTTTACTAAATTCATGAAAGGGAAATTTGTGAGGTGCACCATGCACCCACAATACATTCCACAATGGGCCATCAGTGGGTTTCTCCCTATTTAATCTGCTGATGGTGCTATCTTCTGGGTAATGTCTTCAGAAACAGAGCTCAGACACAGGTATTAGCAAAGGCTCCCTTTCCTCCCTTCTATGTATGTGTCATCTTCCCAAATATCACACAACAGATGGGGTGCCACCTGCAGAATGTGTTGGGAGGATTTCATGGAAGGGGTAGAGGCAATGTACACGGGGAGGGGGTTAAACAATGGAGGAGTTAATCAGCCTCTACCTGCATGTGATACAAAAGTGTTGAACTTTCTGAATTTTTAATTATACAGTAGTTTAAAGAGAAAGGGTGTGTGTGTCTGTCTATTTGTCCTTTACGCACAACCAGTGTTTTGTACTTAGCTCCCCCAAATTTGGCATGATAGTGTAGTTTGAACTTTATCAGGGCCACACACTGTCATACAATCCCATAAAACCGGGACACTCTTAAATTACACAGGTTCAGGGGCTGAGAGTCTGGCTTCATACACACACTATAACACTCTCATCTCTTCGAGGCAGGTTCATGAGCAGCTCAGCACTCCATACAGCAGGGGAAATTGATCGCAGCCACACAGTGCAACTGCAGGCAAACCCCATTTTGTCTGGGAATGGTACATTCCTCCCCTGATGGAGCCTTGCTAGACTTGCTCTTCAATGTTGGTCTGCAGAGTGATTTCAGGGAGCGATTCAGCTGCAGACACAGTGACAGGTATTACACAGATTCCCAATTATCTGGAATCTGCACATTCACCTTGCCCATACTGTGCATGTGCAGTACGGGTCTGTGATCTTGCACGTATTCCGGCAGCAGACTGTCAGTGATTGACAGTCTGCTACTGTTTCCGGGTGTAGAGTGAGTGGGGAGGGAGTAGAGATGCCAGGATCTCCGTTGGCTGCCGGAGATGTCCTGGCCTTTTTTACTCAACTGCGGCGGCCGGCTTGTGTGACCCTATGGTCACTCAGGCGGCTGAAGGGATCGCAGAAGATCTGATGCTGCATCCTTGGACGCAGCTTGGATCAGTAATGCATGCAGGAGGCATAATGCCTCCTGCTGCATTACTATATTACTGTACAGCTATCATGTTAGCAGCTGTGATAGCATATCTGTCTACAGCTGAATCACCCTCTGTTCTGCAGTGATTTCTGAAATTCTAATTATTTTGAGAGCTATACTAATTTCTGTCCTGTAAGTCAGTCTGCTCCTGATATACCCCATTCCAAACGGTATGAGAAAACACCTGCCTGCACTGTCATTTACTCCTAACTTGCATCAAGTTATAGGTGAGGACAATGTAAACAAAATGAAGGTTGCAGGTGTACTTCAGGGTACAGTCTTCAACCCTTGCAATGCTGGGTATCCCAGCTAGTATGTAATGGACAAAGATTATATAAAAACACCAAATATTTTTTAAAAAGCTAAACCAACCAATAAATGGTAAGTATTTATGTAAAAGAAAAAGTAATGAAACGTATCACAGTAAGATTCAGGGCCGGCTCTAGCTAATTTGGTTCCCTAGGCAAGATTTTGGCTGGTGCCCCATAAAAGAAAATCCACCACCAATCTTAAAGAGTGTACACACCTGACAGATATATCTGCAAATCGATATATCAGCAGATTATGGTTGTTCATACACACTGAACAACTATCATCTGCAGCCCAGCTGGCCGGGCATCACATAGCGACCCCCTCCCTGCCGACCACTGCAGCAAGTGTAAGGACGACCGGCTGAACGCCCATACACACAGCAACGGCTGGGCTGCACAGCTGACGTGATATGTCTGTGTGTACAGGATATGTTCGGCATCTCAGCGTTTGAGACATATATATATATATATATATATATACATAACATAAATACATATATATATATATATTTATATATTTATATATATATATAGCCTGCACCACTCTGCCTAGTGAGTGCAATCCTAAGCTAACTTACCAAGAGAAGACTGAATCTTGTTACTATAGTTGGTCTCTAGTCTGGAGTGGGAGTCGCTGGCACCATGCTGACTTCGGGGCTCGGGCTGTGCTGGACTGCATTGCCCTGGATCGATGGGCGCTTGGCAGCGGGCAGCAAATGCAGAGGCAGAGCCGTGAGTTGTCACTCATGGCTCTGCTCCACAAAGCACCATGGGAGGAGTGGCCGCAGCTGGGCATGCGCAGTATGCCCTCCTGCAGCCTTGGCCATTTTCCTTGTACACTGTAGTCAAAATGAGCTTCTGTTCACAAGCTCATCCTGTCTAATTACTGCACTGCCCGATCGGAGCAAGATCCATGGAATGTCCCTATGCTAGGCATTCCCGATGCCCTAGGCCAGTGATTCCCAGCCTCGGTCCTCAAGGCACACTAACAGTCCTGGTTTTAGTGATATCCATGTTTCAGCACGGGTGGTTAAATCAAAATAACTGAGGTACTAATTAAGTCAACCGTGATCAAATAGGCTATCCTTAAAACATGGACTGTTAGTGTGCCTTGAGGACCGTGGTTGGGAACCCCTGTCCTAGGCATTTGATTAGAATGCCTATGCCTAGGGCCGGCTCTGGTAAGATTCACAATCACTCAGAAAATGTGCTGTTTGTTTAGTTTTTTTTTTTTTTTTAAATCTGTACAGTAACATGTATAGTTAAAAATATCTTTGGTTTCATAAATATCACCATATTTAAGTTTTAAGTACTATAGTTTTAATAAATTATTCTAACCTGCATAATGACTTCACTGTAAAGTAAATCATATATCAGCATAGTAAAGCTTTAAAAGTATTTAGAAATGTTAAGATAAAAAAATTATATAAGATATTAACACTTGATAAAAGTCTGAGCGACTGAAACGTTGAGCGAACGTTCCCTTATTTGGTGTGATTCTTTGCATACAAGACCCATGAGTGCCGCTGCCTTTATTTATATATATATATATATATATATATACAGATTTATTTTCATATATAGACAGAGAGGTCCGCACTCACATCGATAGTGGGGTGCTCTCCCTGGAACAGTCCTGGTCAACATACATAAAGTTATCATAGAAAAGGGGCACTCACCAGAGCATCAATAAGTAAGGGTAGGCTTTAATGCTTACATACCAATTCCAGAAAAGATGTTGACGTTTCGGTCAGACATTACCTTTTTCAAGACCAACAACAATTCATCAGTGCAGCAACAGCAGCATAAAGAATCAAGGAACAGCATCACAAACCACCTTACCTGAGCCCCCTTAAGTAGCCACCATTCCCGCATGTCTGAATGCGGCGTGTGTCCAAACCAGAAGTGGAGTGCGTTCCACGCATCCTACGGAACCGGAAGTACATCCATGATATACACAAATAAGCCTTCTTTACAACTAAGTCCTACTATAATTAGTTGCCACCAGAACAACACACCCAGACCAGATGATAATCATCCACATTAAAGTAATGTCATGTGACTAAGCGCTGATGTCATCACTCCGTGTCTGGGGCTTGAATGCGCATAACTTTACTGCACATATAACATAGACAAATAACACCAAGATTAACAGGGAATGCAGGCTACCCAGTGAGGCTCAGTCACTGTAGGCATTCTGAGCTATTCAACGAAACCTAAATATACTCAATTATTAACTAGAATTATTTTAGAAAATACCAGATATATATATGTATATTAAAATAACTAAAATGTTTTTTATATAGGTTTTTAAATCTTTTTCAATTTTTATATCATAATAATTTTTTAAGAATTTTTTTTAAAAAATGTTTAAAATATTTTTTACATTTATTAAAAATATATTTTTGAGGGAATTATTAAAGCAGTATAGGGACACAAACGTCCCAATAAATTATACCACAACTATATACTTAAAAAATAATAAAAATTATAATAAAAAATAACAAAAAAATATATTTTTGTTATATTACCAAGGCAGGCAACTCATCTCAAAAAAGCATTTAAATGATTATATTAATTTAGGCCCTTGGGGCTACTGAGTCCAGAGCAAAAATCCATTTAGACTCCAATTTACGAAGGCTCACTTCATGATCCCCTCCTCTTGGGGATTTGTGGACCCAGTCGATAATGCGACATTTTAGCAATGCCACCTGGTGACTTGCTTGTAAGAAATGTACTGCCACTGGCTTGTCAGAAGTGCCCGATGTTAAGGGTTGTCTGATGGAACAGCGATGGTTTGCCATCCTTTCCCGCAAAACCTGGGTTGTCAAGCCCATATATGTCAGGCCGCACGGACAAGTATGTACTGTAGGTAAATGACATTGTCCAATAAGTAGTAAAGTTTATACTTGATTTTTATCAAGTATAAAATTAAATAAGATATTAACATTACATGTATATATACAGTATATATATATATGTATATATATAGAGAGAGAGAGAGAGAAAGAAAGAGAGAAAACATAAAATTATTAATAATGTTTGTTATTGCTTAATTTTACTTAAACTTTTTTAAATTATTTTTATGAAGTTAAGATAACATCTTTTATGTATATTTTATTTTGCACTGACACTGAAAATACAAAGATACATGTGTACTCTCTGTGAAATGAATTTAATTATGGCCTTTCTGGGCCATTGCTGTATACGCTGTGTGATTGTTTTCCCTGATGTGTAGTGAGATGCAGGTGTTTTCTAATCATAGTTGGAATTAAATTGAAGTGACCAACGTCCACAGAAAATACATTGTGGAGGGTAAAATGTCCATCACATATTCATCTAGTGCAAGTATAAATTTGCAGGCATCAAAATTTAATGCAAACCAAACCTGTATGTTGCTACATCTAATGTATTACTCACATGAGGTACGATTAGAGTAACATTTTCTATTTCTGGCCTTCAACCTATCATTATCCTTATGAAACAGAGTGAAAACTCTGATATAGCATGGATCTAAGCTTTCTGAATTGTGCATTGAGATTTAACTCTATATTTCCTGTCCACCAACAAGCTATAGGTTTCTATTTCCATCACCAGAGCCAACTTTATTATGGACAAAAAATATTCTTAAACCACCAGCTACATCGTGGTATAAGAACTACATTTTCCCCCTGGGCCCAGGTTATTTGTCCCGGCCCAATGTCCAGTTTATAACTTGCCAATATGACCTGTTTTAGGGAGTCTGTGCATTTAACATTCATGGAATCTTCTAAATACCAGTTAATGCAATGTGGCATTGCCATAATATTTGTGGCAAAGGAAGGTAATGTCGGAATGTAAAATGTTGACAACAATAATGTCTACACAACAATGTAAACAGTTATGATGTCCACATTGACGACATCTGCAGAATGACTACATGTTCACAATGTTGACATGTGACCTGTCAATATTCTGCATGGAGCACAGTGTTAGGGTAAGGTTTCGGGACCAGAGGGTTAGGGTTAGGCTACAGGGCTAGATTGTTAGGTTTAGGCACTAGGGGGAGGATTAGGGATAGGCACAATGGGGAGGGTTATGGTTACGCTGTGGGGGAGGAGGGTTAGGGTTACTTCATAAGGAACCACTACATGTCACCCAGAAGTCACAATAAACTGACCATTGGACCCAGAAGACACTGCCTGAGATCTGCTACCAGGACACACTCTTTTGTTGACAATCTAATCATGTCAACAGTTAATCAGTGTCAACACTGTGAATGTCTACAAAATATAACAACCCAAATGAAGATGCATGTGCCTGTATGTTTTCTATATACTATATGTTTTATCATGCCAAACATATATTATATTGCCATATTATATAGTCTACAACAAATACTGAATAATAATTCTAATTGTAATAAATACATTTACAGTTATTCCATATACATTATCCTGGGTGACCATGAACTCCATTGCCAAATTAATTATGACAAAAATTAGATGCTTCTGAAATACTTGGAACCACACAATCTTTTCACAAACAAATATTTTTATCTACATAATGGTATAATATGCAGTATGGTTTGAAAATCTTGTCCGGAACCAAGAAGACATATTTCCTGTGTGTGAAGTGTAGTGATTCATGTAGCATGCATACTCCTTGTATATCTCCCAACACCTGACATCTCGTCACTAACACCATTGCTCATGCACAACACTTAGAAATACATTTATTCAGGTTTAATATAAAAAGTACTCAAGGAATTTTTTTGATTTTCAAGGCTGTTCAAATAGCTCACACATACTTTTAGAAAGTGTTTTCAATAGTAAAAAGCAATGTTCATACAGTACGATTCATTAGTACTCTAATTGAAGCACGGAATGATTATTTAACCCTTATTAGAAATCATTAATACAATTAATAAAATAAATACAATAATTACCTGTATTTACTGAAAATTTAGCAACAAACATACATTGGTAATTGTGGTGAATAGGCCCAGAAATAATCACCAGAAATTATATTTCTTGAACCTTTTATGGTAAAAGCAACTGCATTTGATGCCCTACAGCTGATCTAGGTTGGTGCTGCAGAAGGGTTGATGGGTACACTGTGGTTTATGACAAAGTCCTTTAAAGCCAGCTACACCAAGAAGAGGGGTTGATAGCCATCTATGTCCATTCCTGAGATCTGAGTAATGCTTATATAACTGTGTCTTATCTACTATGCAGACAGCTTTGGGATACTTTGAGCAGCTTAGTAAAATTTGAAAAACTATCCTGTATCACTGTGGCGCAGAAGAATGTGTGTGAGTCACAGAATTTAGTAACTGTTGGCACTGAGAGACATAACCAGAAGAGTAGGGCATGGAGGGCCCTGTGCAGCATAAGAGTGCAATTCTCTCTACCCATATTGTCCATTTCCAGGGAGCAGCCTTCTGGGGTTGAGATGCACCTGAAATTAACATTGTGAGCTCCAGCAAATAGAATTTTATGTTTCATTGTATGTTCTTATTCTCTGATTGTTCCCTTTTATTTGATTTCTGAAATTATATGCATATACAATCCACATGTCATTTATATTAATATTTTTTTGAACCAAGCCTTAAAAATGTTTTTTGGACTAAACACATTTGATCTAGCATATTCTCCATGATTCTTATTGACCTTGCAAGCCTGTGAGCCTATGCAAAATACCTGCATGTAATTGAAGATTTATTAATAATTGTTCGGAGAATGCAAAGACTCCAGAATAAAAGACTTTTGTGGTGGCAGTGGAATTGTGTCATTTGGTAAGTAACCGAGGTGCACTGGTGTCATGACCAGCTGATCCAGATTGCTGTATCTGAGAGTCAACCGGGGATCGTGACAGTAATAAACACAGTGACTATATTTATCCTCCACCCACTATTCATTAAGGATATGTGGTTGGTCACTGCACTGTCCATGGTGGGTGGTAATGCCTTCCATGAGGTATTCCCGGTACACATGTGACACCGTAGATTGAGGAATGCTGCATGTCTGCATAACTTTGAAAATGGAATATCCCAACCATCAGGCACCCACTATCATGCCCTGTTCGAACTCCAATAATTCACGGCGCCTTGCCATGAGCAGCCTAGCCAGTGTTCAGACTGACTCATGAGATGTCAGATTACAACATGTCTGGGAATTTCCAATATGTCACAGTATGTATACACTACCTACCATTAACTTTACTTACTGCTTTCCCTTGACTTTTGGCACTTCAGTGTGTGTATGCTCACAAATTGCTTAAATGCCTCTGTTCTGGCATACAGTCTGTTATGTAAGGATGGTTATGCTCCATGACCTATTACTTAACAGCAATGCCAGATTAAACCCTGTAAAGGCCCCTAGGCAGTCAAAATTTGGTGTCCCTCTCGCAAATTATATACAAGTCATGTTCTCGAAGTTTCTACTTGCAAATATTCTAGTACAAGCTGGAGTCGGTGGGAACTCGCGATACACTAACTCACACAAAGCTGTGTTCTCAAGGTTTCTCATGTGTATGCTCTAATGGGATAACTTGGAACTAAATAAAATGCACGTCAGGTGCTAGATGAAGACGACAATCACTATTGTACAATACATGTATGTAGGTTGCACCAACATTTTTTACAAACTGACAGCTTACAGAAGATGAGCTTTGAAGAGACAAACTGTAATCTGATATCTATGGTTTATGTACGTTAAGTTGTTAATGGGTACATTACATTAATACAGTATTTTCTCTATAGAGTCTTTAATGTTAAATTTTCGTTTATTTGAGTTGATTCATTTTTTCTATCTTTTGGAAACAATTTAAGAAAGCTTGATTGTAATTATCTTTCAAGATCAAATCAATATTATTTTGATCCAATATCGCAGGGCCTCTAAAAGGCGTGGTGTCCATAGGCTGGTTCTTACTCTGCTTATTTGGTAATCTGGCAATGCTGAACAGGGTTGGTGAGAAATATGCAGGTACAGAGCTCATGTACCTCCCTTGAGGGCCTGGTGGTAGTAATTAAGGTGTGGGCAGATGGGGGTCTGGGGCCTATGTACCCATCCACTGCCTCATTTGAGCTAAATGTTGCTAAACGGTCATGCTTACAGTTGTTCTGTTGATGCTCTTAAAATGCTGAAAGTAGCCTATAACAATTGTCCATCTAACAGCTTCGGCATACCATGGTCCATATATTGCTTATTGACATTACGAGTGTCAACACAGACTACTTTCCATATAATTATCTTTAAATAAATATCTTTGTATATACAGTAAATGCAAGAAGTCAAGTATTAAGAACAAAATCAAAACAGCTGCACATAAGTGTCATTGGTCATGAGCAGAGCCAGCTCCATGCAGAATGCTTGGGGTTCTGGCATGTTAATCACATCATAATACTGATTTTTATAGAAATTAAAAATAAATTACTTGGGCACTGACTTAGATTTGGTTGCTTGATGTATCAAGCCAACATCACATTTTTGCTATGAGTGCTTTGGAGGGGGACAAGGGTTTGATAAGCGGAGGAACTGCCAGCAGTTAAGGTCATTCATTGAAGACTCAGGCACTGAAAACTATAGTCCCCAGAAGGCTCGACGTGCATGGACACAAGATGTGATATCAGAGCCAACAAAAAAGTTTTTTTGGAACCAGAATAAAGGGAATAAAAGTAGAAAAACAAGAGACTGGTAAGAGGAGGTAGGCATGGCCAATGCCGGGTCATATGTCATGAGGAGTTGCAGAAACAATTGTCTGTACAGTTGCTGAGTCCATAGGCAAGGGAATGAGAGTGAATGCTATCAACCCCTTTATAGAGTACATTTACAAATCTCACAAAGCAGGTTGCAATGATAAGAGACTAGCTTATTTGCCAAAGTAGCAAATCTATCAGGAAGAGCTACAGTACAATATTACTTTAGCTAGCTGCCACACTATCAGACAGGAGTTTGCCTCATCTAGAGAATAAGCTGCCATGGGTCCTATACAAGATCCTAGAGAAATAGATGGATGCCAAGTTATCACAGCATAGGGATATCTTGTGGACACATGCCATATTCTACTATTTTAGGCACAGCTGACCTAAGGTTGTTGAGTCTGACAAGAACTGTCACAATGCAGGATGGTCTTTGTTGCAGAGAAGGTGGCCCCCTAGGGTAGCATAGTGTGAGGCATGTTGTGGGAAATGAAAGGTGCAGGAACAGCATATACTGCAGAAGGACAGGCATTATAGGACAGGCTATGCAATAACTGAAGTAGTACTGTGGTCAGAGTATGTAACAATTAAAGAACCTATGATATAATCAGAAGCTGTAATTACAGATACAGGAGGAATGCTGTAGCCAGAATAAGCAGCAAATGTAGATTAGCTATATAAGCAGTTTGATCTTACTTGTTACTTTGCTTTTGTTTCTTAGAAAATAAACATGTGTCACGCTTGTAGTATTGTCAATGAGTGTCAAGAAGTAATGCCAACTACGTCAGTATGCAGTATGCACTATCTCCAATGGCACTTGTGCACTGGATGCAAACCTTAGGAAATTTGAAATGTGTATGTTTGCACTTCACACAGCTCTCAGTCACCATACCACTCTGAAGCTTCTGTACATGATCTTAGCCTATGTGTCATAGCTACATGTGCCACAATTCCACTAATTGGTTGGATTCCTCTGTGATCATTGCATACCACTCCATGATGTCAACTGTATATAATTGTTGGTACCAGGTTGCAGCAATTACAGTCCCTCTTTGTTTGTACACATTGCACCAAATCTTTGCAAATTGGGCTCTGTATCCTCTATTTTTAAGAACACTTATGGCATTATTATGATTATTATGATTATCATTATTATCATTTATTTATATGGCACCACAAAATTTCTGCAGCGCCTTACAAAGTCTTTAAACAAATATGTGACCAGTGACTTAAAGTACAATATAATACAATACAATGCAGGACAAGGGCATGGATAATATACATGCTACATTAGCGACTATAACATCCACATAAGCAGTAGAGCATAAACAACCAAGTGTTAGGTGCCCTAGTAGGGAGTAAGAAGTAGATGAAAGTAAAGTATGGAGAAGCACAATAGGGTAGAGGGCCCTGCTCATAAGAGTTTACATTTAGATTAGATCCTAGGTCAGGCACAAATAATTTATCTTCCATGTCAGTGACATCTTCCTTGCATAGTGTAATTGTCCCAACTTTAGTGGCATTTATGACTTTGCCTCCCATATCTCAGACTTTCACTGACTCACTTGAACCAACTTTCATTGCAGCTGAAATGCCTTGTGGCTCCTGAATCCATGTACCAGCAATCCTTATGGTGGTTATATGCTACATTTAATCCTAACTCATTCCTGCTGTCACACTTAAATTATAAGGTGCTAATTGATACATTTAATCTGCATTCTGAGGCCTTATGTCCCAAGTTGTGACTCTTGAAAAATATGATCTTAAGCTTTTTGTACTTTTAGATAGAAAGACATAATTCTATTTATTTATGCAGGTATGCACTTTTGAAACTGCAATAATTTAGCACATACAGTCACTGTGGTTAGCTTCTTATTACTTGACTCTAATGCTACTACCAAGAAGTTATATTCTTGCTTAAGATTTTGCAGCATTACCATAGCAACCTCTTCATCTATTATGAAGCCAATTTTTTGAGACATAGATAACAGTCTGTGTATGTATTGGTTCATGTTCTTACATGCACTAAGCTTTGTTGCATACATTCTGCACGTCAGGTTAATTCTCCTCCTTAAGCATCTACCTTCATAAGCCATTTGCAGATTTATCCACATATCATATGCTGTAGCTTTTCTGTGGATAATAGAATAAACATGTGACTCCATACCTAGTTGAATTGTCTTTCCATAACATCCAGATTTAACTGCAGGTCTATGTCAAAATTCCATTTAGCACAGTTTTGAGCATCTGCCAGCTTCTCAAACCTTATTCAGATCCTTGCACTGTACATTTCTATCATACAGGTGAATGAAGGTCTGTCCATACTTATTAATGTGTGTCATATGTAGCTTTGCATTGGCATGTTTCAAACATAGGGAATCTGGACTTTTTGGCAGCTGGGTTCATGCACGGTGACAGATTCCACTTGTGTCAGCCTGGTGCTTAGGTGCCTTTTAGCATGTGGGTGCTGAACCCATAACCTATTAGCAGAGTAATCTGTGACAACACTTTGGCTCCATAATCTATAGTCAGAGTATAGAATTAACATGATGCTAGAGACCCATGATCTGTCAGCAAAGTGGGAAGTGTGAGGATGTGCTGGGTACAGTAGTCCTTCAGGCAGACTGCTATGCCAGGATACAATAGAATTGGCCAAGGTACATGTATGTTAAATATGCGGGTCGAATATATGTGCTGGTGGCACCAACAATTATTGGTACAGCATAACCAATTCTTAGATTTATTGAAACAAGTAATACAAGTAGCATAAGACACATGGATGTCACAGATGTAACAGTGGTATGCAGAGATCATCTTTGAGTTCAAGGTGTTGCTGGGCTTTGTAGTGTATCAGGCGTGATAGCGGTCAATACAGTGGTGGATGGTAGCACTATTGCGCCCCACTATAAAGGTGGTGATACAGAGTATTTATAATGTCCAGTATGGGAATTATGGATCTGTGGTTGGTGAGTCTCCTAGGTCCATCCATTTTCATGTACACCAGGGAGGAAAGACTCACCGAGACGCCACATGTGTGCAGTAGAGCATATCAGAGATCTTGCCCATCTGGCTGAGCTCGGGTAGGTCCTAGTGACCACCAAGTCACCTTACCTTGCAGGTTACTGGAGAGGAGGCAGTGCAGGAGTGATGTATCACCAGTTAACCAAGAACTGGATGGGTTGCACATCACATTATTAATTTCATAACAATGCTAATATCGGGTATGTAATCCCATTATTATTGTCTTCTTTAACATTCAAAATAATCTTAATTGCATTGTCACTCTTCAGGGATGATATAATTCATATTGATTATTAAAGCTATATTACAGTTTTGTGCTGCCTTATCGTCTTCATATTTAAGCCCACTTATGGGTCAAACTGTATACTTGCTATATGTGTTAGCTTCCTTGTGAAGCAGGTTATAGGTCATTTAAGAGTGTAAACAGATCTTTACTACCACTCTAGCCTGTGACTAACACTATAGCCCATCACTTAACTGATATAATACCAGGGGTGTATTCATGCCCAAGTGGGCCCATGTGCAGTGAGGCCCCCCAGCCCCACATATACTTATCTTGTGCTGGAAAGCGGGTCCCTCCTCCTCCACAGTGGCACAGTACTAGAGTCTTTGCTTTCACTGCACAGAGCTATTTTGCCGAATATTACTGGCAAGATGGCACCACGGAGGAGGAAGGACACGCTTGAAACCACAAGGTAAGGATAACTCTGGGTGCAGGGGCCCATGTGTACTGCACACCCTACACCCATTGTAAATACGCCTATGTATAATACTGATATACAGCCTTCTTCTTCTTGTGAAGAGCCAAGTATATTAGACTGTGTCATGATTATGGCATACTAAGAAGTTATGAAAATAATATTTCAATGATTACTCCTAAAGAAACAACATAGAAACAGTTGCTCCTTTGTGACAATATTTTGTCCAGTACAAATAAAGTTCCAGATATATGGATCAAAGGGCATATAAACATTAACTGAAATTCATACTTAGGGGTAAAATTACTAAAGTGAGAGTTTTTAGAAGTGACTTTAAAAAGTGATGTTGCCCATAGCAACCAATGAGATTCTACCTAACATTTAACTAGCACTTTCTGGAAGATAATAGCTAGAATCTGATTGGTTGTTATGGGCAACATCACTTTTTAAACTCACTTCTAAAAACTCTCACTTTAGTAAATTTACCCCTTAGTGTTTTCACAGTTAGTTAGCCTCTTAAAGAAAGTGGCTTTTCCTAGAATAGGTAAATTAATAAAGTGCACTATTGGTAGAAAGGATAAAGAAGAACTGTTTGAGAGCTTCTTTCATTGAAAAAGTGTATGAGAGATACTGAGAATTTTCTACACATACTTAGAATTGCAGTGAGATATGGATATCTGCTATACTTCAAGTACTGTGTAATCCTGACTTGTGCAAGAGACTGAGAGCCTGATTCAGATTGGTTCGCAAGACTGCGTTTGCACATATCTCTCGCTGCGAAAACATGCTAATGATTGCAATCGCACAGCAACCGCAACATTATACCAAGACGCTCACCACTGTAAAAAAACGCTCACTTCCCATGACATGCATCTGCAAGTCAGCGAAAACATTGGTAACATCGAGTAACATCGAACCCATATGCACAGTTGTGGTTAACCTGACCCTACCGCACAAACTGCTAAACTTCCTGTCGCCAGCTAGATCTCTGGCTACATATACAATCACAGGGGCTTAATTATGCACACCTTTGTAATGGTGTTCAAATGCACAGGCACGCCTGCGTTCACCCGACCAACCCCCTCTCCACCCCCAAACGGTCACTCCCTGTCAATCACTGTGTCATGGTTCCTGATCGCAGTAGTCGGTTTGCGCATGCACACTGCGATGCATACGCATGTGCAAAATGACACATTTTCATCAAAAAAAGACGTCTGATACTAATAGAGTTGCACAGGACTTGGCGGCTCACTTACTAGCAGAGTTGCACAGGACCTGGCAGCTTACTCATGCCGGCATATTACGCCAGGTGGAGCTTTCCCCCCTGCACGCGGCTTTGACGCTTGCGTCCGAGAAGGGGATGTGGCCTAAATTCCATAGACCACGCCTCCTATATGACGTCATTTGGGTGTGCTCGTATGCACGCCTCCCATTTTATATCATGTTGGGTACGAGCCCAGCACTCCATCAGCAGCTGGGCTCTCCCTAGTCGTCTCCCGGCACTAAATAGACACTGCACGCATGCGTGAGGCATCCATTCAGCTTCACTGGAAATGCTACTCTCTACTTAGCAAAGCAGAGCTGCGTTGGTGCTTGTCCCAAACCTCTTAACCGCCCATGGGACACTTCGGCCCATGAGTGGAACAGTGGGACAATGCCCAAAAAACTGGGCTTTCCTGTTTAAATCGGAATGGTTGAAAGGACTGCACCCTTGATGCAGTGACGCCCCTGTTTGACTGCACTGGTCGAAAGCTCCAAGAGCTGGAAATTATCACGCTGCATGGGGTATTGAGGCCAAATGAGCATGGACATATCTGTACTAGAGAAACATTGCCTGAGTTTGTCAGTGTAAAGAGCTGCAGCCATTTTGTGTGAATACTGAGATAAGTTAAAGAGCACTTTTGGGAGTTATTACTACTGTTCAGTGCTAAGATAATTGGGTTATATTGCAAGTGTACAGTGTTTATTGTGCTCTCTGAACTTTGTGTGCCCTTTAGAGTAAAACACTGAACAGTTTTTAGGTTTTTGCTAAATCTGCTGAGCAATATTCAGAGTTGCTTTTACTGTATAGCCATGTTTTGCAAAGTTTAATGTGTGTCTAAACTATAATATATTGAAACAATTGAGAAATTGCCCTTTCCCCAACTGGAATATAGTTATTGCTCATTGTATATTCACTACTGTATTTGCTAACTATTGAAATTGCTAAACTCCTTTTGTGCTCCAATCTCTTGTCACATGTATGGTGATCATTATTTTCATACAGTGACCTGCCCTGGATCTCCTACCGCCTTTAATACATATACTTGATTATTCTATTTACCAAGGCTGTCACATAATGTAATTTTACTGTGTGTATGGGGCTAGCCTCTCTGCTACAGCCTGACGTGGATAAAGTTTGTGGAGTCATTGCCAAAGGAGAAGGAAGATCCATTAGGGCTTCCTTCTCAGCTGTAAGATAGCTCCAAATGGTCTAGTGTTCCTTTTATGTTGGTTACTGCTCTGGGATTCAGTTTCTGATCAGCAATTATTCATAGTATTGTATTATAGTGTTTCTGCAATTTATAAGTTTCCTTGGCCTGGCACCTGATAAGTTTTAATTATTACTCAAATTTGATTAGTAACTGGCTTATGTAGTTTGGATATACAGTGCAGTACACACAATATAATCCTACTGGACCTCTATCCTTTATATATGTATTATTTATGTACATCATTTTTTATAAACCGTACAATTTGTAATTTCCTAGTGTGCTCTCTCTGTAATTTTGCTGTATGCCATTTCTGATATTTTCTGTGCTGACTTGAAAATGAAATAACTTATCTCATAAATATGCACCATTACTCTCCAGATTATTTCAAAACATTTTGATTAGTGTTTACCTTTGCTTCAAAGAGCTATTTAGCTATTTTTAATGTCAGTTTAATCTTCAAACAGAGTAGTTCAATGTACTTTGCATTAATGAGTTTTAAATCCAAAATTAAAATTGGTCTACTAATTTCATCCAGGAAATGGGTAAAATAAAGATTTAAATCCCTATGCTATGTGAGATATGTCTTGAATTAATAATAGAAAATTAATTGTTTTATGAAGATTGTTAAATCTTGTTTGTCTACCTTAATAGCTATACAAAGCAATTGCAAAAACTATGTCACATACTGTAGGGCCCAGCTTGAATGTATATTTTAAGATATTTTAAATTTTTTATGCATTCAAATTATTTCAGCATTAGGAAAACAATGATTACAATTTTTAATAGCTTTATAGTCTCTAAAGTGCTGTGTAATCTAAATCACTTGGGTTTCAAATAGAAATGAGCATTTATGTATGCCTATTGTAATCACAATGAAAGAGGTAAAACTCAAGAACATATTTGACTGAATTTTAAGTGGATTTTAGAACTATGTAATCTTGTTCTAAAGGTTTCATTGCTAAACACTTTTTATACTGTACCTATGGCTCTATTTAAAAATGTATGTTTTCACACATTTTAGCTGGAGAAAAGACATTTTTCTCTTCTACCTATTTATAGAAGACAAAACTGAAGTGAAATCATCAATTTCACTGAGTTTCATATCTGTTCTCTTAGTGATGCAGTCCCTATAGGTCTTAATGGGGGATGATCACTTATGCTATTTATGGACAAGAGAAAAACTCACCATCCCAGCACAGAATGTACTTGACTGAACATATTTAAAATTCTGGATCTTTTCCACGACATACTCCTGGTGACCTTGAATCATAACTGGAAATGGTTTCTTAGGCCAGAAAAACTTGAATTTTTTTTATAAGTGACCAGAAGTTTTAACAGGAAGCAATGGAAGGTGTTAAGCCCCGTACACACTGGATGATTTATTTGAACGATATGAACGAAAATGATATCTTTGAATGATAAATTGTTCAATCGTTCAGCATGACCCTGCTCCCATTGCAGGCATTGGCAAGTGTGTATGCACTTGCCGATGCCGGCACCCTCTGCCGGGCCCGCCGCGTCTGACATCACTCTGTACACACATCGTCCAGTGTGTACATGGCTTTAGAAAGCTTTATCTACACCTTAGACAATTTAAGGTGAAAAGCAACAAAATTCATCTGCTTGACAGTCAGTAAAGGTCCAATATACCTGGGACCAAACTTTTGTGATGGTTAAAGGATTTTATATTATGAATGGAAAATTAGACCTTTTCGCCCACCTTAAACAATATGGCCTACGATGTTGATCTGAAATTTTTTTTGAGAGCAATCGCACTTTCTTCCAAATCACTTTCAGGTGAGAAGCCATATTATGAATTGGGGGTATGTTGCTCGGCATCAAAGAGGAAATTTGCTCTGGCGTGATATCCATACAGACAGAAAAATAGTTACACTTTTGTGGAGGAATGACATGCATTATTATAGGCAAATTCTGCTAAAGGCAGGTATTCTACTCAACTATTACTGTATGAATTTTTTGAGATGCAACAATGGAGACCCTGTTCTAGCGATTAGTTAACTCATTCTACCTGACCTTTTGACTGCAGATGATATCCAAAATAAAGGCTGAGGTTGATATCCAATGTAGAACAAAATTACTTCCAAAAATGGGCAATAAGTTGGGATCCTCTATCTGACACAATATCCTGAGGTAGGCCATGCTATCTGAAGATGTGCCATATGAATAATGAAGTTAGATCTTTAGCACTGGGAAGCTTGGTAAGAGGAATGAAATGAGCCAAGTTGCTGAAGCAGTCTACCACCACCTAAATGCTATCGCAACCAGACAAAATCATCAGGCCAGTAATAAAATTCATAGATATACGTGACCATGATTAATTTGGAATGGCCAAAGGCAGAAGTTGTCCAAATGGAGTTTTTTTTTAGCACAGACTTCACAAGCCAGAATAAATTCTCTGACATTTTGAGTGATTATAGGCCACCAGATAGAGCGAGACAATAATTCCAGAGTCCTTGAAATTCCTGAATGACCAGATACTTTATTATAATGAAATTCAGTGAAATTCTGGAATGTACAAACATCCATGAGGAGTATATGTAAGGGCTTGAACTTGTAGGAATTGAAGCTACGAGGAAAGGTTTTGTGCAAAACCCGGAATGAATGGAGGTTGCTGAAAGTAGGTAATCTGGTAGTAACAGTTTCATGTACACAAAGGAAACTAAGTGATAAGGCATCAGCTTTGACATTCTTGGACCCGGGTGTGTAGGCAAAGATAAAATTAGATCAGGTAAAGAACAATGCCCAACAAGCCTGTCTAAAGTTGAGCAATTTAGCAGTTTCAATATATAGTAAATTTTTATGGTCTGTAATGACTGTGATGGTGTACTTTAGCCCCTCCAATAGATATCACCAAAACCTGAACTGTTGGGGACTGTGGGGTCGATTCAGGTCCAGACGCTAAGTTGCGCTCTCTCGCTACCAAAAGGGTCCGGGTATGCAAATTCCGGTGTAAGGACACCCTCTATGTCTTAGAGAGCGATGGCAAACTGATTGTACACTGGTATAAAGACAACAACTTTTCTTTCTTAACAGACGTCATCTCCAGGAAGTGTATGCTTGATCAGAACCATCGAGAGCCATCGGAGCTGCACGCAGCGCTTGAGGTAGACCCTATTCCACCTCAAGCATTGCGATCACTGCAGGCTGATGTACAAACAAGTGACGTGTACAATGATGCCTCCATGCTAATTATGCACACCCTTAAAACTCAGTTTTGACGCCCAGACACGCCTGCATATGCAGCACCACTCCCCTGTTTACAAGCACCTTCCCCTGCTACCACCCACATCTGTCACTCAAAGTAGTGCTAAGTCTTTGTGCTAAGAGCGCATGATTCCCGATCGCAATGACTGGTTCGCGCACGTGTACTGCGATGCATACGCATGCGCAGTCGGGCAACAATCGCCCATAGCATGCGTCCATGGCTTAGCATCCGGGTCTGAATCGGGCCCTGTGTTTGGGAACCTCTGACTTAGTGTATGACTTTATAAAGGGTTCTAAACGTTGTCATCACAATTTTGTTATAGTGCCCAGACATTTCTATTTATTAATGCAATCGAAATGAATGTGCTTTATGTTTCTTTAGTTCTCTGTTGATTACAACTTGTGGAAAAAAAGACAGGATTTTATTTTAGCTTAATTCTTGTGAACATGAGTGTTTCTATTTTATTACAGAGCAGCATTTCACAAACTCATTTCTCATGGAGCACTAACAGTGCATATTTTCCAGGTGTCCTCATAGAATCACAAGTGAAATAATTAGCTCCACCTGTGGAGCTTTTAAAATGCATCAGTCAGTAATAAATACACCTCTGCACCAACTAGGAAAAATGGAAACCATGCACTGTTAGTGCTTCCTGAGGAATGAGTTTGGGAAACACTGCAATAGAGTAATCATTGTCCAATATGGTGCTATCACATGAGAGTCCCATACACTGATTCAGAGAGCTACGCTATTGCCATCGATGCTGCGATTTGTATGCAGAGGATATGAGATAATATGCTAGTGCCACAGACGCTGGGATTTGTATTGAGACGCCCACATGCGCCATTGCAAATCTAGGCAACTGCGCACTAATACACAGCCGCATACGCAGATCCTTTGATAATCCTCCTCCTGAGTAACCCTATGGTCATACAGAATGGCCGCCTGAATTGAGATGCCGAAGCCATGTTTTGTGTGTACAGGATTGAAAGGAACGACACGCCCCAAAAACGGTCACAAAATGCCTGCATTTTTGGCGGCACACCTCTTTACCTCCTCCAAATGGCCCTTAACTGTCAATCACTCTGTAAGTAAAAAGTTGCTGCTTGCGAAAATGGTAATGGACTTTGATGCATGCACAGAGTGACTTAGATGCATGCACAGATAGCCAATAAACACTTAACTGTGAAAACATCAGCACATCATTCCTCTTTGAATCAGGGGCCTGATTCAGACCCGTTTGCTAAGCTGCGAACGCACTCCAGGGGCTGGCTGGCAACTTTTAGCCTGGGGTCAAATGCATGCAGGTGGCCCTGGCAGAGGAGTAACGTGCAGCCAGGGTGCCTGGAGCACGTGCGTGCTCTGGGCCTCAAGTGTTCCAGGGTGCCTCAAGTGTTCCAGGGAGGAGGCAGGTCTATATGGAATTAATGTAAAGTAAAAATAAATATTAGGGGCAGCCCCCTGTAGTGGTGCCCATATGTAGTGCCCCCTGTGCCCCAGGCAAGGACCCCCTTATGCAGTCCCACAGTAGTGATCCTCCTATGCAGTGCCCCCAGTAGTGGTCCCCGCTGTGCAGTGCCCCTTGTGCTCCCAGTGGTAAGCCCCTAATATAGTGCCCCCCAGTAGTGGTACCCCCTACGCAGTGCCCCCAATAGTAGTCCCCCCCTTGTAGTGCTCTCAGTAGTGGTCTTCCCCTTGTAGTGCCCCCAGTAGTAGTCCCCCCCTTTGTAGTGTCCCCCCATAGTAATCCCCCCTTGTAGTTCCCCCAGTAGTGCTCTCCTGCTTGTAGTGCCCCCATTAGTGCTCATCCCCTTGTAGTGCCCCCAGTAGTAGTCCCCCCTTGTAGTGCCCCCAGTAGTGCTCTCCCCATTGTAGTTCCCCCAGTAGTAGCCCCCCCTTGTAGTGCCCCCAGTAGTAGTCCCCCCCTTGTTGTGCCCAGTAATGCTCTTCCCCTTGTAGTGCCCCCAGTAGTGCTCTCCCCCTTTTAGTGCCCCCAGTAGTGCTCTCCCCCTTTTAGTGCCCCCAGTAGTGCTCTCCTCCTTGTAGTACCACAAGACTGGACGATACTTTGAGTGACAGAATGTGCCATTTGTGGGTGGTAACAGGGGAAGGTGCTTGTGAACGGGGGAGTGGTGCTGCAAATTCAGGCGTGTCTGGCCATCAAAACTGAGCTTTATGGGTGTACATAATTAGCAAAGATGCGTCATTTTACATGTCACTTGGTTGTTTTTCAGTCTGCAGTGATCGCAGTGCTTGCAGCGAAGTAAGGTCTACCGCAAGCCATGCGTGCAGCTCCATTGGCTCTCGATGGTACCGATTGTTCATTCACTTCCTGGAGATGACGTGTGTTAAGAGAGAAAAGTGGACGTCTTTATACTGGCGTGCGTTCGCTCTGCCGTCGCTCTCTAAGACATAGAGGGCATCCTTCCACCAGACACTGCGATCGCAGAATTTGCCCCTTTTAGCTGCGTGAGAGTGCAGCTTAGCATCCAGGTCTGGATGAGATCCTAGGCCCATAGTTTTTATTATAGTATGAACCACTTCAGGTTTATCTGAGCACTTGGGGCAGGTACAAATATTCTGTGTGTGTAAATATATATATTTTTACAATGTTTATAGATTCCTTTCTACAAGATTTGCCCATGAAAGTCCCTGAGACTAGTTGTGTGGATTAATGGAAAGATTTTGGGCCTGATTCAGAGCCGTTCGCTATTTGTGGTCGTTCGTTCAAAAACAAGGGGTGGCTATTCAAATGATCCGTTCGCAAATTGCAGTCTGTTCCCACCTCTAAGTCTGAACGAGCGAGCAAAACATACGCTCGTTTATTTGATAAAAACGCCCCCTGGCCGCACGCACCATACGTCATGTCCGCTATTTATTAGATTAATCGAGTACATCGTACAGCGTATGAACTGCTCGCTATTCTTGTGGTTGGTGTTTTCAACCGCTATTTTGCGAGCAGTTCTGAGTTAAAAAAAAACAAGTGACGTGGTCAATGACGCTGCTGTATTAATTATGCACTCCCTTAAAACGCCCGTTTTGACCTTTAAGCACGCCTGCGTTCGGATCTCAACTCCCCGTTTTCAAGCACCTTCCCCTGTTACCACCCACATACGCCTCATTCTGTCACTCAAAATAGCAGGCCCTCGCTATATTGCGTACCAACGATTTTCGGCCGCACTGACTGGTTCGCGCATGCGTACTAAAAACCGTACGCATGCGCAGATGTGCGAACATCGCTCGGAACGAGCGTACTGCCGCTAGCGAGTGGCTCTGAATGAGGGCCTTTGTTTTTTAAAACCCTTTTTAGAGAGATTATGAAGTCATGCTGGAACTCATAGCTTACGAACATCTGGCTTTCACACTGGGCAGCAGGGAAGACAGTACTTTACATTTTAAGCAATCTGCTATTCTCCAGCTGAAATAGTTTTAGAATAACAAATCCAAACAAGAGGCATGTTGCAATGATGATTTTGGAAGGAATGTAATGAAGAAAGGTGCTTCCCTATAAGTATCAGCAAGGGTTTTCCTGGAATGGAATTCATCACAAAGAAGACACTGTATTAAGAAGCTGTAACAAAGATATATAGTATTCTTACATTTGTTCAAAAGTCACCTTATACAGGATAAATTACTATGTACAGTATTGATATACACTAATACCTTTAAAATATTGTTTTATTTATCATTCAGTAGGAATTCAAGACTATGGGCCTGACTCAGAGATGAATGCAGTTCATACTGCAGGTGTAGCTGCTGTATGAATATATGATAATGCCACAGGAGGCGTCTTGCCTCCTGCCGGTTTTTCTGATCCCCTGCTGCATCTGAATATGCAGCATCAGATCATCAGCATGAACATCTGAGTAACCATCTGGTTACTTAGGAAGGTAGGATGGGCAGTGTTTTCACGCTGCCGGGACCAGTGAAGCTGTGTTGGAAGAAGCTGACCCTGGCCTCAGCACACACCAAATATGGGTCCGACACTACCCTGTTTTTGCTGGCTTTCACTGCCCTGTCCATGCTCCCAAATGGCCGCAGCATGTCAATCATTCTGTGGCTTGGGGGCACTGTGGCCCTGATTCAGAACCGGACGCTCTTTGTGAGCGCTCGCTCTGAATCAGGGCAGGACATTTTTTATTTACCGGCCTCCAGACTGCTCACTAAGCTGTGGTTGACCACCCACAGCTTTAGAGGGAGGCCTGGCAATGGTCGCGATTGTCGCGACCATCAGGCTTGCGACGAGAACCTTTTGGTAGGCAGGGCCGTAGGGAGGGTGGTGCAGCTGGTGCCTCCGCACCAGGGCGGAATCCTCCAGCGGCACCGGCCACACATTTCCTAGCACCAGAGGTCTGCAGGAAGAGAGACCTCTGGCAGTGGTGCGCGTCGCACAAGAACGTCGGCACAGGATACCGCCCGCCCTCCTCCCCCTGGAAGGAAAGGTAAGCATTCAGGGGGAGGGTGGCGGAGAGGGAGCGAGAGGGGCGACAGTGCTTCACAGGGCACACTGCCGTCCAGCTACGGCGATGGTGGTAGGGTCTCATCCATAGCAAGCCCCAGTGAACTTCCTGCTCTAATAGAGCAGGAAGTTCACTACTGACAACACGTGTGATGTTAGTAGGGCCACCCCCAAATGGCTATGCGCTCGCGAGCGGGTCTGAATCAGGCCCTGTGTGCGATTTTGTTTGACAAGATCTGCACATGCGCAGTGTGGCATCTGTGCTTGCACTGTTCTCCTGCTATCGGAGATGTACGTAAAGCATCAGGTTTGCATACTTCTCTGAATTAGGCCTGAAATTCACACAGAGTAAAGAAATCTTTATTGACTTACTATTAAGTTTATTAAATGTGAGTGCATTTGATACAGTTTTATGGATTGATACATGGTTACACAGTGTTGCACTACAGTATATACAGTATATCTTTTTTTTCTTTACATGTACCATCTAAAGTAAGTGTAAGATCTGAATGGATAGCAACCACATAAAGAAACGTTTATCTGCATATTATCAAGTTAATTAAATGTAAGTGCTTCTTAGACAAGCTTGGGAACGAATAACTGTATACCAGCAGTATTACACTATATACTATTTTCTATTTTTACATGTAATCACTGTGTGCACCATGGAGAACATCTGATCAAATGGCTATCTTCCCATTGATCGAGATCTAAATGTGCTGCGCTTTGGTTTAGTATACTTTTTATGATATTTATTATGGATGTATGATACTCCTTTTATTGAATCAAGCCACTCATCATTAAGTGCAAGGTCGAAAATAATAACTTTCTCTACATCTGGGTCTCAAGTACCTCGAAATTAGAAGTGCAGACATTGACAACCTGGAACAGCTTGTCCCAGACCACTCTTATCCCCTTTGCTGCAAAATCTCTGTGCCACAATTATATTTAGGAAGGACCAGTAGGGAACAAGATTTTGTAAATACCGGAGATCATGTAAGTAGGTGATGCCTTTGATGTGTCAAACCATATTAAGTCTCTACCTGCTATATGAATGCCCCCTATAGAATACAAAAAGTGACAGATCTGGAAAAAGCCTCAGTAGTTAGTCCCTTGCAAAGAAGAATCAGCTTGCAAATCCACAAAGATTTAAGTTTTTAGCAATTAGATGGCCCACTCTATCCATCCCATGCAATCTTCCAAGTAGAGAATAAATCACTGAAAGTACCAAATACAAAGAGAGGATTATAGAGGAAGGGGGTAAGTGGGGAAATTATAGAATAAATTAAATTTTTAGATCTCACCCTCCTCCACATATCCAGTGTAGGACCGATAGTTGGATGCACAGACTTGGGGATTTTGTTCCACCATGGTAAATATTTCCGGGTCTCTGGGGATAAGGCCTTCTCCAAATTCATCCACTTTTTCACCTCAGAGCCTCTTGTCCATTCCAAAATCCTGCTAAGTGTTATAGCCTGACAGTACATCGAAATCATCTAAGAAAACGTCTAACCATCTAAGAAAACGTCTGTGTTGACCACACCTCCAGCTCCTTATGAATTTTGCGTAATAGTGGGACATGGTTTATGGGAATAAGTTGGTTAATATGATGTGACAGCAAGATTCCCAAGAATTTAATGTGGGAAGGGAGCCGTTTGAAGAGGAAAGAAGTTTGTAGGGAGGCAATCACCTTAGTGACATCCAGGGCAACAGATTTAATTAATCTTGAAGTGGGACAAATGGCTGAAACAATTAAACTCTTGCACCAAGTTGGGAAAGGAGGTAATGGTATTGGTGTACAGAGCAAATAAGACATTCACAAATAGGGCAAGATGATAATCTTTCTGTCCAAACCAGAACCCAGAGATGTTTGGATTCAACCTGATCGTCATTGCCAAGGCCTCCACACACAAGTATCAATTGGGAGAGTAGACAGCCTTGGCGAATCCCAATCACCTTCACATAGGCTTATGGAGCTTGATAAAGAGCTTGAATTCTGTGAAGATATCAATATCCCAAGTCGAGACACTCCAAGACTCCATTAATGAAACTCCAGTGTATCAGATCAAAAGCTATATAAGCATCAGTATAAAGTGCTGGAGGTAATGGTATTGGTGTACAGAGCAAATAAGACATTCACAAATAGGGCAAGATGATAATCTTTCTGTCCAAACCAGAACCCAGAGATGTTTGGATTCAACCTGATCGTCATTGCCAAGGCCTCCACACACAAGTATCAATTGGGAGAGTAGACAGCCTTGGCGAATCCCAATCACCTTCACATAGGCTTATGGAGCTTGATAAAGAGCTTGAATTCTGTGAAGATATCAATATCCCAAGTCGAGACACTCCAAGACTCCATTAATGAAACTCCAGTGTATCAGATCAAAAGCTATATAAGCATCAGTATAAAGTGCTGGATACATGGTGAATTAAATCAATTTCCTTTATGACATTATTCATCACCTCCCTCCTGAGCACAAAACCCACCTAGTCAGATTGAACCAGTGTTTGGAGGAAAGACTTTAAACTGTTAGCCATAAGTTTAGCAAATAATTTCACATCCATGTTAAGTAAAGAAATGGGGTGATAACTGGAGCAAATGCTCGAGTCCTCTGGTCAGAGAAGGACTTCTCATCCAAAACTGTATTGAAAGCCCAGAGAAGAATTAAGAGGAATACGTCCTGGAAAGTTTTGTTATAAGTGATTGAACCCCATCTTGGCCAGGGCTTTTGCAAGAGGATGTAAACTTTAGAGCATCATGGAGCTATGTTTCTGTGAAGGGGAGTCTACAACCTGAATCACTGCCTCTGAAAGCCCCTAGAAATCTAAATCTTCAACATACTGCTGGATCCTCTGTCTGTGAAACAGAGTCTTTTGAGGAATGGACAAAGATGGTAATGTTGTGAGTAAAAGGATTAAAAGGCTTTTGCTATGTACCTGACTATAGATTCCATCCCTAATGCACTGAATATGCATCAACAACCTCTGTGCTCCATGGGCTCAGCAATATTTAACCAGGCCAATTGCCCCATTGAAAGTACATATTCCTACAACACTGATACACCCTTTTGACCCCCATCATTAAGTAATCTGTTTGAAGATGTACAGACAGCTTGGAGTGTTACAAGAGTGGCATGGGTCAGTGTATGTGAGACAGTTCTAAAGCACAAATGTGAGCCAAAAGGGAGTCCCAGCATTCAGTTTTCTGGCATTTAAGGAATGTGCCCAACTGAATACATCTTCCCCTCATGACACACATATGAGCCTCTCAAAAAGTAATGGACGAGACATCACCAGCATCATTAAGAGAGATATAGTATGCATCTTGGATTAGCTGTTCATTAAATTTTCAGTGGAGCTGCTTAGATAGGGGGTCTCATACATGCCATTTAAGAAAAAATAGGGGCACAATCTGAATCAGTTAGCTGCATGAAAGAGGAGTCAGCTAATAAATCTGAATGGTTACTGTTAATCAGAAAGTAGTCTATGTGTGTATATGTGTCATGGGAAGGGGAATAAAATGTGAAGTCTATCTCTAATGGATGATGAAGTCTCCTCCTGTCTACCAATTAAAAAATTATGGAGAGTTTTCCTAACTTTCCTTGCTTCTGAGCCCCAGAAAGAGTATATATTGGCACGTGACACATTACAGCAACCCGGCACCACCGACAAGCACCCAGGCAGCGGCAATAGATCGCCGGCGCTCACATTCTATGGACATCTACAATGGTCCCGGCAGAAGGCGCCCCAGAGGAGAGGTGGTGACCAGAAGCCGCGAGTGGAGGCGGGAAGCAATCAGAGGTGCTGCACAAGAGAGACAGAACACTACCCATGGTAAGAACAGGAGTGCAGGATGCCGCCCCTGTCTTACTACTTCAGTTTGCACACATATCATGCAGTGCCCATAACAAACAGTGAGGGGACGTATGATACACTTATACAGCAGGTCAGCTGTATGTCCATTACAGGACATATTCTCCATTGGAAAGCATTGACTGGAGATTGCCTTTACCATCACACCTACTTGGGTTGTCACATACAGTCAGTTGCATAAATATTGGGACATTGACAGAATTTTCATATTTTGGCCTCATCCACCACCACAATGGCTTTGAAATGAAACAAAGAAGATGTGCTTTAACTTCAGACTTTCAGATTTAATTTGAGGGTAATTACATCCAAATCAGGTGAACGGTGTAGGAATTACAATGGTTTCTATATGTGCCTCCCACTTTTTAAGGGGCCAAAAGTAATGGGACTATCAACTCAAAAGCTATTTCATGGACAGGTGTGGGCTATTCCCTCATTATTTCATTATCAATTAAGCAGGTAAAAGGTTTGGAGTTGATTCTAGGTGTGACATTTGCATTTGGAATCAGTTGCTGTCGACTCTCAATATGAGATCCAAAGAGCTGTCACTATCAGTGAAGCAAGCCATCATTAGGCTGAAAAATCAAAACAAACCCATCAGAGAGATAGCAAAAATATTAGGTGTGGCCAATTCAACTGTTTGGAACATTCTTAAAAAGAAAGAACGCACCGGAGAGCTCAGCAACACCAAAAGACCCGGAAGACCACGGAAAACAACTGTGGTGGATGACAGAAGAATTATTTCCCTGGTGAAAAAAAACCCCTTCACAACAGTTGGCCAAATCAAGAACACTCTCCAGGAGGTAGGTGTATATGTGTCAAAGTCAACAATCAAGAGAAGACTTCACAAGAGTGAATATAGAGGGTTCACCACAAGATATAAACCATTGGTGAGCCACAAAAACAGGAAGACCAGATTAGAGTTTGCCAAACAACATTTAAAAAAGCCATTACAGTTCTCGAACAACATCCTATGGACAGATGAGACAAAGATCAACTTGTACCAGAGTGATGGGAAGAGAAGAGTATGGAGAAGGAAAGGAACTGCTCATGATCCAAAACATACCACCTCATCAGTGAAGCATGGTGGTGGTAGTGTCATGGTGTGGGCATGTATAGCTGCCAATGGAACTGGTTCCCTTGTATTTATTGATGATGTGACTGCTGCCAAAAGCAGCAGAATGAATTCTGAAGTGTTTTGGGCAATATTATATGCTCATATTCAGTCAAATGCATCAGAACTCATTGGACGGCGCTTTACAGTGCAGATGGACAATGACCCAAAGCATACTGCAAGAGCAACCAAAGAGTTTTTTAAGGCTAAAAAGTGGAATGTTATGTAATGGCCAAGTCAATCCCCTGACCTGAATCCAATTGAGCATGCATTTCACTTGATGAAGACAAAACTGAAGGGAAAATGCCCCAAGAACAAGCAGGAACTGAAGACATTTGCAGTAGAGGCCTGGCAGAGCATCACCAGGGATGAAACCCAGCATCTGGTGATGTCTATGCGTTCCAGACTTCAGGCTGCAATTGCCTGCAAAGGATTTGCAAGAAAGTATTAAAAAGTGAAAGTTAGATTTAGGATTGTTTAGTTTGTCCCATTACTTTTGGCCCCTTAAAAAGTGGAAGGCACATATAGAAACTGTTGTAATTCCTATACCGTTCACCTGATTTGGATGTAATTACCCTCAGATTAATTCTGAAAGTCTGCAGTTAAAGCATATCTTGTTTGTTTCATTTCAAAGCCATTGTGGTGGAGAATAGAGGCGAAAATATGAAAACTCTGTCAATGTCCCAATATTTATGCACCTGACTGTATAGTGATAAAAAGGAAACGTAGGCACCCACTTTATATGGAAAGGGACCCCCTAAAGGGGCCTGCTTATGTAACCTGCAACCAATATATTAAGGAAGGATTAAGACTCTGAGACATCTCCTACATCATAGGGATAACACTCAGTCTGGTCATAGGGAGACGTAGACACTTATTTGTGCCCTACAGAAGGAGACACCCTAAAGGAGCCTCTCACCTCACCCAATAATAGCCAGTAGTAACCACAGAGCATTTTTGTAGAACTTGGACATTCATTTCTCTGCAGGAGCAATGTGACTCTTTTTACATTACCATATTAAACATCAATTTTTAGCACTGCTCGTATCATGTACATCTGTAACACCACACACTAAGGACATCATTCAGAGCCACTCGCAAAATGCGAGCGCTCTCTCTGAATGAGGGCGGGCGCATCTAAAAAATGATCTGGCCTCCTGGCCGCTCGCTAGGCTGTGAGTTACCACCCATGGCTTTAACGAGCAGCCAGGATGATGGTCGCGATGGTCAAGACCATCGTGACCATCGGGGCTTGCGATGAGACCCTTGTGGTAGGGTCTCATCTGCCCCAAGCCCCAGAGAGCTTTCGGCTCTAATAGAGCCGGAAGCTCTCCCACTACCATCACTGGTGATGTCAGTGGGGCCGCCCACAAATGGCAGGCATTCGCTTGGGAACGCCTCAGTTTGTGAAGCTACCCCCCCACCACGCCTACAAAACAGGTCGAGCTGTCGATCAACATCGACATCCGCCCCTCTTGTAGTGAGCCACGGAGCGAGAGAATTTCTCTCTCGTTCCAGGGCTTGCGCACGTGCAGTGCGGCCGCTGCGCATGCGCACAGCCAAACATCGACCCTCTTGCGAGCGGGTCTGAATGAGGTCCTATAAGGTTAGCGCTGGAAACACAACTCCAATTAGATACTGAAGAGAAGTCGTCACTTTGGTGTCATCCCCTCGGCGGGTGACACCCGGGTGCAGCCTGTACCCACTGCACCCCCCTTGTGACGCCACTGCCTCAGGCATTTTAAAAATAAAATTCCCTTTTAGCCTTGACTGCAGAATAATCATTATAAAAGCCAGTGGAAAAATGGTTCTTCTCCCCAGGAGAGGCACCTAATTTAAATGTCGTCTCGTGAAGTAAGGTCACCTCAATGCTATATCAATCAGCACAAAATACGAAATTAAAGATAAATTATATATGTTGGCTCTAAATCTTGGGTATAAGCTTCCTTAGTGAATTTAGCATTTAACCATTGTTTCCTTCTTCTTTGTTGTTTGCTCTTCTGTTTTTTGTAAGGTTAAAATATCCAAATTCTGTGTTTGTTTTGATAATAGTGTTCTAAAATGTAGTTCCAGCATTGTGTGCTGAAGTGACAGCTCTATTAATTTGTTTGTGTCTAGCTGCCACAGATCATTCAGAAATATTAAAATCCCATTTTGATAAAAAAATATTGTGGCAATTGAGTGGAAAGAAGTGAAGACTGGGTTTCATCATATGAGTTAATTGTGAAATGGAGCACACTAAGAGAGAGGTAAAGAGGTCATTACATAGTGAATCAAATTATTTGAAATTTTACTTGTGACAGAATTGGAAATGCATAGCTGGAAAATATGTTTTAATACACCTACATTTAATGCTGTCAATCATTGTAGGTTCTGCTTCTTTGGGTACAATCTCTGTTCAACAACCCAAGTTATCAATATATGAAAGCTATTAAGATGTATTTATTTTACACATTTTAAATATTATAAACTAAGGTATCTTGTGATAGGATCAAACTCTGAGTTTACGAGTCTGCTTCCTAATATAAACTAGCCATCTGCAAAAACCTGATGAAACAGAAGTTACCTTTGCAATGTTGCATATCATTAATTTAGAAATAGACCTCTGTGTTTGATAATATATATTGAGAGAGGAGCGTCATGAAATGATTCATGCACTTCATAAATTGGCTATAAACAGTTTTCATAACTAATTAAATAAATTATAATTCATTGACAGGTCAAATAAAATCACAATAACAACCTATAATACATACACATATATATAGAGAGAAAACAACGTTGCAAATTTTATATTGATAAAAACATTTAGCTTAAATAGCTGCACTATGTTTAAATAGGATTGGTTCAAGGAGGTGGATCATAAACCGTACAAAAAGATTTTTCAAAGTCCAAAAATTATAAGAAACAAAAAAAGGGGGGATAGTTTCAAATCATCCACATCTGCAGTAGTTGTGCTAATAAACAATATCCGTGTATCCAAGTTACAGCTCACAGTCATACTTTTAATTAATAAAGATTGTAACAAGCTCCATAGAAATCCATACCTGCACTTGA
This sequence comes from Taudactylus pleione, assembly GCA_031769625.1. NCBI lineage: Eukaryota > Metazoa > Chordata > Amphibia > Anura > Myobatrachidae > Taudactylus > Taudactylus pleione. Next base: position 26,610,894 of record JAUIMM010000040.1, on the reverse strand, counting down.
GTGTTCCCGAATCCTTGCAGAGTCCCCTGCAAAGATTCCACGGTGGGGCAATGTAGCTGAGATGGAGTGGTGGGGGGGGAGAGACACAACCTCCTTAGGAGAGATATAGTGTACGGCGGCTAACCTTGCATGAGTATAATTCCTTCCAGCCGTATCTCAATCCCAGTCTCAACCCTTGCACCACAAATGTTCAGATAATCTCCTTCTCACATCTCTCAAGTCTTCCAAATACTGCCAGTACAGTAGGTGTTAGAAGTATCCCAAGTGGGCCCAATGTTGTCCTCAAACTGGTTTCGCTCCACACCATGGGGGCTTTATCAAAATACTTAATCAAATGTGGAATTATTTGAAGATGATGAAAAAATTATGATTGTCATTTAAAGTTTCATAATATTTCCAGTGAATACCTCTGAGTAAATACATTTGTTTTATCCTTACAGTTTATTAAATGATGGTTAGTGGTATATGGAGCTGATTTTGGGCTCACGCCTGACTGTTATAGGACAGTGTTGTTAAAGTTATAATATGGTGAATTATGTATTATGGCTTTATAATTAAAAGAAGTATGTCCATTCATATTTTTTTTAATGTGCCAAGATGTTTTAGGAAAGTTAATTATTGTTTACTATAAGCTTTAGTGATATGTACAGTAGGGTCTTTTACCAATTACTTGAGATTAATCTGATATGTAATTGTCAAGTTTAGTGTTTGTTTTGTTAAATTCTCTAACAGGAGGTATGTTTGTTTATAGGGTTTCCTTTAAATAATCTGTTTCAATTATATATATTCAATTTCTCATATTCTTCTATATCACAATTCCATGTGTTAAAAATCTTATCTAAATATTTTTAAAATGTACAAATTTAATAAAATAATGTTTCTATTTCCGATATCAAAGCTTTATTTTATTTGTTCCAAATTACATTGTTATAAATTAAATTAATTCTATATGCCAAAATACCAATAATTATTATAATCTTCCATTGTTGTGTTTAAAAGTAAACCAAGTCAAGGCAAATGACTGAAACTATGAGCTATGATTGACGGAACCTACTTAACCCTATAGAGACATTGGAGAAGAATGCATTCTCACACTTCTGACTGGATGGAATTATAATTTATCATCACATCAGACATGTACTGTAGGCAATCTCAAAACATTTAACTATTCTCTCACACATGCAAAACAGTAGGTTCTGTTACTCAAGCAGTTTAGATGATAGAAAAAGATAAACAATTGTTAACATTTTAATAGCATTATTATTTATTGATGCTCATAACACATTACTTATGGCTATATCATCTAGAGCTAAACTTAATTCAATATGCTTAATGATATATTTCAAAATTCAGATGTTGTTTTACAGTAAACATGCATATATTCTGGAAAACTATTCTATTTAACAAGTGTTCCTTATTAAATCAAATATTCAATTGTTAGGAAATTAAATTCTGCTTGATTTTTTTCTATTAACAGACATTGGGCCTGATTCAGACCCGGACGCAAGTGGCCTTCGTACGTTAGGCGAACGTAAAGAAATATTTAAATTCAGGCACACGCTCGTATTTTCGTTCGCATCAAAACATCCTCCCCAAACTCAGTCGACCCCTCCTCTAACTAACGAGCGTGCCAAATAGCGAGCGTACATCCCCGAAGTGGCTTGAAGGGAACGCACGCACTAGTACTACCCGGAAGTTGGCCTGAGACATTTCGATTAAATGCTCGTTTATTCTGCCTACCTTCCTCAATCGTAACATGCCAATCAATATATCAATTAGCTTAATTGGTTTTTTTTTTGGTTTTTTTACACAATGCAATAAACTTTATTTATGTCCGTGTTTGTGCTTACCCGCAGAATACGTACGGCTTAAACATTCGTTTTTATTTGTCAAAATACATGTTAACCCCTATAAACTAATTGGTATATTTGTTTTTAGCCCCGCATATTTCATGGAGTTCATTTTTTAATGTAAATTTGCTTACGCATGTCACTGCATTAAGCCTATCATAAGTCTCCTCAGATTTCTGGCTCTGTCGAACACAGGACTCATACACTAACCAATAGAATTGCTCCTGTTAATATCCTAAATACATTAGCCAATCAGAAATTTTTTGAGCACTTTATAAAAAAAGATTTTTTGGCAAAACTCCATTGCCATCATGAGAGCCTCCGCATTTACCAGGCGCGAGCTGCTGGTGCTTACGGAGGTGATGGATCGGCGGATAACCAGCCAGCCTCCACCCATCACCAACCGGGAGAAGCAATCCGCATATGCGGAGGTTCAGGCCCGCCCGCGCTCCTTCGGCTCACGCCGCTATATCGGGCAGCTGGAGCGCAGGTGGTCGGACTTGCAACGGCGGACGCCCCGCTTGCTGGCATGCTTTCGCATGCAGATCGCTGCGAGTAAGTTAAATGGATTGTGGTTTTCATGTTTGTCTTTGTGGCCCTAACTGCATGGCCATGTTTTCCCTGTCTTTCATCTTTATTCATTCTCTTCATATCTGCATGGCCATGTTTTCCCTGTCTTTCATCTTTATTCATTCTCTTCATATCTGCATGGCCATGTTTTCCCTGTCTTTCATCTTTATTCATTCTCTTCATATCTGCATGGCCATGTTTTCCCTGTCTTTCATCTTTATTCATTCTCTTCATATCTGCATGGCCATGTTTTCCCTGTCTTTCATCTTTATTCATTCTCTTCATATCTGCATGGCCATGTTTTCCCTGTCTTTCATCTTTATTCATTCTCTTCATATCTGCATGGCCATGTTTTCCCTGTCTTTCATCTTTATTCATTCTCTTCATATCTGCATGGCCATGTTTTCCCTGTCTTTCATCTTTATTCATTCTCTTCATATCTGCATGGCCATGTTTTCCCTGTCTTTCATCTTTATTCATTCTCTTCATATCTGCATGGCCATGTTTTCCCTGTCTTTCATCTTTATTCATTCTCTTCATATCTGCATGGCCATGTTTTCCCTGTCTTTCATCTTTATTCATTCTATTTTTTTTTTAATTTTTGGGGGGTTTGGGGGTGCATTTGATATTGAATTTGTTTGCGGATTTGTGTTGGATCTAACCACAATTTGTTTACCATCTTTTAGGGGCCCAGCGAAGACTACGCCATCAGCGTCCCGCCAGCCGGCGAGCATGGCCACTCTCCCCCACCCCCAGCCAACACTCCAACTCCACTCCTTCCCCTATTCCCCCTCCTCCCCAGCCTTCCTACACCCTCAGCCCTATTTTACTGGACTCCTTCCCCTCCGTCCCAATTCCCCCTCTCCTCCAACCACCCCTCTTTGAATGACCCCCTCCCCGGAGTCGGTCATTTCCCCGCCCCGATCTTTGGGGAATGGACCCCCCTCCAAGGAGGACGATGGAGGACCTTCGGGAGCTGGCGTTGGGTCTTCCGGTATGTATTGTTTTCCTGTTTTTTTTCGACACAAACTGTTTGTTTTTTGTTTTTCATTTTATGTTTTGTGTTTGTTTAACACAAAAAAAAGTGGTTTTGGTCGTTTGCCGTAACCTGTTACTGCTGTTTTCAACATACACATAGCACACCTGTCTGACTTTGGACATAGGCCTTGTATTTTTGCCCTACACCATTTTAGTGTGATGAATTTTAATGTTTTTTTTTTTTTGGTTAAAATTTGTTTTTTTATGTGGTTTCACTATTGTTGTATTAATCCCCAATTTTTTCTCACCCACAGAGGAACAGAGGCTTCGGGCAAATTTAAGAGGATGTGTGGCCCAGATGCACAGCCAAATCATCGGGGTGCTGGTGGTCCTTGACCGTATGTCGGTCCTCCTTAGGGACTAATTTTTTTTTTGTTCAACATTTTTTAAATAAATTGTTTTGTTTGAAGTTACGTTCTGGCTCATTTGTTTTGTCCCAACCACATATTGTTTACCCTGACATAAGTATAGTGTTCCTGCAAGGATTTCACATTTGGGCCAATAAGAGTGTGTGTTGTATTTTTGGGTCAAACAGCCACAAGAAACACCTAACAGTACAAATCTGATTTCCCTTTCTTGGTGTAGTCACCATTATATATTTCAACATTTTCCAGGTTCCTAGTTGGTGTGCAAACAGCTAGGGCAATATTGCGAAGCAAAAGGATTGTACAGGCTTCCTTTTGGTGTTGGGTTGGACCCAGAATAAAGGAATCATTTTTGCACAAATGGCATCAGTACTGGATTACCCCTTAGTCATATGTTACATGTGTGAACCTGGTTACACTTGGTGATAACTTTTACAGAAAAGGGACAACAGTCCGCTATTAAATAATTTATTACCAACATAACAAAAATTGCAAAGTGGTCACTCACAAACAAAACACACAGTGATAATCTCAAATACAACACATACCAAAAAACAAATACCCCAAAAAAACAATCAAGAACTGGTTGACGAAGGACCATGCCAACATGATTCCACATATATGGCGTGGCAAGAAGTGTTCCCGAATATAGCCACAAAATATCCACATACAGGTTTTGTAAGGGTAGCAGGAAGTAGTCATCGTTGGAGTGCCAAAGATTATGTCAAAAAACAGAAGAGGGAGAAACAAATTAGGCAAAAATTAGATGCTCTCAAACAAACCCAACCACATTAGGTATCAACACTGGTTTTATGCAAATAATTACCTAAAAAATCTGGCCACCACATCATTGCGTATGGCCCCCCCACATACTGACCTCTGACCAACCTCGGGGGGGCCATCCTCAGGTAAAGCATCCTCTGGCTGCATTGGGACACCACTCCTTATGGCGATGTTGTGAAATATCCCACACAGGACCACAATTTTCGAAACCATATCCGGCAAATACATGAGTTCGCCACCAGAGCGGTGGAGGCATCTGAATCGGCCTTTTAAAAGGCCGATACAGCGCTCCACCACTTGCCTGGTGGCAGTAAGTGCGGAATTATACTCACTTTGTGGCCCTGGTGTGGGAGCCAAATAAGGAGTGAGCAGCCAGGACGTGCAAGGGTAGCCACTGTCTCCTGTGAAAAGGAAAATACAACATCAGGCTCACTCTGTATGAAGCTTAACATTGTTATGTACTAAAGGTCTCCACTTACCCAGAAGCCACACATCACCAGCTTGTAGGTTGGTTAATTTGTGCCATATCCCTGATTGCCGGATGACGAAGGAGTCATGTGCACTTCCTGGTAATTTTGCATTCAGGGACAGGATCTGGAGGGAGGCATCACATACCACCATTACATTGAGGGAGTGATAGTGTTTACGGTTTCTAAATATTGCCTCCAGCCGTGCTGGAGGCTGAAGTGGTATGTGAGTACCATCCACAACCCCTATGATGTGTGGGAAGCCAGCTATTTGGTAAAAATTGGCCTTGGCCACACTAAGGGCACCCATATCCAAAGGCATTTGAATAAAATGATGGAGGTGCTTGAAAAGTGCCTCCATCACTGCCCTCAGGATCCGGGAAAAGGAGGATTGTGAGATGCCCGCCACTATTCCCACCGTTGTTTGGAACGATCCTGAGGCACAGAAATGTAACACCGCCATTAATTGCGTAAGTGGTGGAATTGCTGTAGGACTGTCAATTTGCCGCTCAAGATCACTCTCTATTAATGAGAGAGTGTCTATGATGATTTTTGGAGGAAGACGGTATCATCTTAAAACCTCATCATCTGGCATTCCAAAAAGGGTGACACGTGTTCGAAATATCTGGGGCCTTGCACGCCTACGATGCCTACGCCTGGGACGAGATTGAGGTTGGTCAGCTTCCGGGAGCAGGGCCAGAACAATCCGACCCAAATCAACCTGAAATGACAACATTGGAAGGTCAGCCTTTTTACCACACCCACTAAAAATACATGTAACTTTGCTTTCAAATACCATCCAGTGATGCTTACATGCCGGGGTATAGTCATGATATGTTGTAACTGCAAATAATAACATCAAAAATATACATAATTTTATGCTGGCCATGTCATTATCACAAATTTAAGCAACACAAAACATAAAAGGGGACACACACACATTTGGCCCAAGAGCAAAATGACGTTACGCACACTACGCCAAATAGAGGGCAAATGTAATCAACCAATGCTCCAGGAGACAAAAAACATTGGGATGAATACACATTTCACAATGCGCTAATTAGTTCGCAAATACAGGGCACAATAGCAAGTAGTAAAAATGCGCTAATTAGTTCGCAAATACAGCGCACAATAGCAAGTAGTAAAAATGCGCTAATTAGTTCGCAAATACAGGGCACAATAGCAAGTAGTAAAAATGCGCTAATTAGTTCGCAAATACAGGGCACAATAGCAAGTAGTAAAAATGCGCTAATTAGTTCGCAAATACAGGGCACAATAGCAAGTAGTAAAAATGCGCTAATTAGTTCGCAAATACAGGGCACAATAGCATGTAGTAAAAATGCGCTAATTAGTTCGCAAATACAGGGCACAATAACGGCGGCCAAAAATATTAACAAAAAACACAGTGTTCGATTTGGCAAAAAACAACGTCACATGTGGAAGGCCAACCAAAGTTGCGTACAGACAAACAAGAACATTCCATAAACAATTTAACACATGAACTTACCAAGAGCTAATATCTAAGAAACCGGACCAAAATGTCTTTGGGGCAGAGCCAAAAAAAAACCTAAGAGAGATGAAATGACGGGAAAAAAAATTGAGAAAAATAAACACCACAATGAGAGACAAATTGCCCCGAAGTTATACTTCCCCAAACTTACCAAAACTGGAAACGAGCCAAAAAGCCAAAAGTGAAAAAAAAGGAAATGAAAACCAATAAAAACCGCTAACACCAAAAAAAAAAACAATAAACGCAATCTCCAAAACCAGCCAACAATCAACTCCAACCAACGTAACTTCCAACATTCAATAAACGCCACCTCGAGTCGAAACGCCACAACCCATAAATAGTGTTTAGTTTCCCGCCCAAATTAAGGAAGGATCAGAGGAACGCACAATCAATGATGCGGCCGCAAAATAAGGACGCATGTATAAATACGTCACAAGACAAAAACACAATTCTGGTGTATTTCTAGTTGGAACAACACACATGGATACAGACCAGGAAAACAATGGACAACAGTCCCGCGGTAAGTATTTCATGCATTTTGACTCAATGATTAATTCTAAACATATTATTGTGCAAGTTGGAAATTTGAGATTTCTTCAAATCACCCCAAATAGGTGAGGAGGATGACATGGAAGAGGCTGCTGGGCCCAGTAATCCGGGCAAAGCTGCCAAAAAGATAAGGCAGCCACAATTCACAAGAAAGGAGATGGAGGTTTTGATTCAGAAGTGTGTGGACATCCTGCCACAGGCAGACAGGAATATGAGTGCAAGCCAGAAGTGGAGAATGTGGGAAGAGGTAGCCGTGGAGGTCAATAGGGTGGGGGATTATGTCCGTCTAGCCCGGGATGTCAAACGGCGGTAAGTAAACACTTGACCACCCTAAAACCAACAACCCAATCAAATAAAAAGTAATGGTTCCAATTTAACCCACAGATGGCAAGACTTCAAATATCGGCTGAAACAAAAAATGGCACACAGGGCTAGGCATGCAAGGGGGACAGGTGGAGGTCCCACCCATGTGTCATTGGAGTTTACTGATTTAGAAGAGCTGGCACAGGGGTGTGTGCAGCCTGTGGAGGTGTTTGGCGTGTCCAACATGGATACGGACATGCCAGACTTTGCGGCTCCTCATGTTGGCCAAGGTAAATGTTGTGATGTCACCAACTGTGAAATGTTATTGTGCCAATATGTAGATTCTAATGTGAGTCTTTTCTCATTTTTCCAACAGAGACACAGGCGGATGAGTCTGCTCCAGAGGGGAGCCTTGGCCACAGAATTTCTGCTGGCTCTGCAGGGGAGGAACCAGTACATCCGGCTGAGGACCCTGCAGAAGCCAGTCCAGGGCAATCCCCCTCGCAGGCAGTGTCCCTCCTCACAGAACTCAATTTAAAATCGGATTTCCATACGGAGATTCTGCAGAGGATGGACGCCAGTCTGGTACGGGTGGCTGAGGCCCTGGAGCAAAATGCTGCGGCCAACGTGACCATTGGTCAGGCCCTGGCGGAAAATACCAGGGCCAACATCCGCATCGCCACTGCCCTGGAGCAGCTCGTTCGCCAGCACATGGTGGAGCCGACCTCCCTTCCTGCCGGAACATCAGGATCCTCCACCTCTGGCACAACATCAGCCAATCCTCCAAATGTGCCTAGCCCTGTGCCTAGTCCAGAGGCCACAACATCTGCCTCTGGACAGGCCAGCCCGATGACATCCCGGACCCGGTCTGGTGCCCTCCCTCCCCCAGCCAAACGGGCGAAAAAACGGTGACACCATTGGCTACTTTTCCCACACTCCTTCTGTGCTTGCCTCATATTCCTTTCTGGCCAAAACTTCCCTCTCCTTTCTTGTGAATTGTTATTAATTTTTACATTTACGTTTATTCAAAAATTATTGTTGGCACAATTAATAAATATTGTGGAACACTGGCCAAAATGTTGTAGTGCAATATGTTTTTTTTTTTTGGTTGGATACAAATAAATTTTGCAGAAATGTTCGACTTTGTATTCTGACATTCTTTACAAAATGGGTTACTTTTAATCCTGGCCCACAAGCCAACAACGTTAAAAAACCAAAATTACACATTGAAAAAAAAGTGCTCGTTAAGGAACGTTTTAAACATTACCTAAGGAGTAAAAAACACCTTGCAAACACAAAATGAGGGACCAAACCTAAACATGATGACATTATTGTTACAATAGTCCAAAAAAGAACACATTGTGGCCAAAATACACCCCCACAAATGTACGCTAATTGATTGTGTAATCCTGACATTAGCAGCTATGATTTCCACCTGCGTTCGGTTTTGTGCTATCCAAAAAAACTGCTTTCCAAACACATACCAAGCCGGTTTTCAATCCAACACTAATTGAGTTTCTGACAAGCCGTGATTAATCGATGCAACATCGTGGAGTGCCGGGACGGAGGAGAGGGCCATCGCCACTGTGGTCGAGTTATCCAGCCCCTAAGCTGTGCGAACATTTTGAAGGGAAAGAGGATCATCCAGTGACGTATGAGTTTGTACGAACACATTTGACGTTCGCATTTGTTAATGTATGTACGCCCCAAAAACGCCTCGCCACGCCTGCGTTTTTCCATCTCCACCCCCGTCAACGCCCAAAAACGGCCTGTTCTGTCAATCACATTTGGCATGTCACTTCCTGTACACTATTTGACGAACGAGACAAAAAAAAAATGCAATCAGCCGTACGCACATGCGTAGTGTAACACTGGCGCATGTGCGGTTAGGCAACATCGGAACGCAACGAGCGTACTGCTCTGAATGAGGGCCATTGTTTTAAATTCCATTTTTTGAGATATACTATAATGCAATTAATATTTCATGATGGTTGATGCAAAAGTTTTTTAGAAATCCATTTTGCCACTTTAAAATGTATTGTGGCATAATACATTAAGGTTTACCATCTAATCTTATGGTCAATCTGTGCAGGCACTTTTCCCGATTAAAAGTTATAAACACTTGATACAAAAAATGAAAGTGGTGTAGAAGAGAATAAAATAAAATATATATAAATTATGTTGTGAATTTGGACAGATCTGTATAGTTTCTGGTTTCATGATTTTGACTGGTGATAAAGCAGAAAACAATCCAATAACTATAAGCATATACATTTGCTAAAGTTGGGGTTATATTTCTAAACACAATGGACCTGATTCAGACCCACTCGCTAAGTTGTGCTCGTTCGCTCTGAGCGATTTTCGCCCATCTGCGCATGCGTATAATTTGCAGTGCGCGTGCGCAAGCCAGTCTTTGCGATCTGATTTTGGTTGCTCGTAAGCCACTATCAGGTCGCTACTTTGAGTGACAGATAGTGATGTTTGTGGGTGGTAACAGGGGAAGGTGCTTGTGAACTGGGGAGTGGTGTTGCGTTCGCAGGTGTGTCTGCCTGCCAAAATGCCATTTAAAGGGCGTGCATAATTACCAAAGTAGCGTCATTGAAAAAGTCACCTGCATGTATTTCAGCCCTCACTAATCACAGTGCTTGCGGTGGGGAAAGGCAACCTCAAGGGCTGCGAGCAGCTCCGATGGCTCTCGATGTTCCCGATTAATCCTACAATTCCTGGAGATGATGTGTGTTGTGAGTGGCAAGGGGGCATCTTTAAACACTAGCGAGCGCTCAGTGCCGTAGCTCACTAAGACATAGTGGGCGTAATTGAAATATCCGGCCCCTTTTTTCCAGCGAGCGATCGCCTCTTGTGAGCGGGTCTGAATCAGCTCCTATATCCTTAAAATTGCATAAGATTTATATTTATGTTTAAACATAGATTTAAAGTAGAGTGGTTAGCATTTCTACCTCACAATGGTTTCAATTTTGACTAGGGATTTATTTGCATGGGTTTCCTAGTGTCTCCCATGGTCTCCTAGAGCGGTTTGTTCTATTTTTCAGCCACTTTCTCCCCTTTCCATTCCTGCTTTTCCTCCCTCCCTCCTTCCCTTCCACAGGCCTCTCCATGTATTCCCTGTCACACCTAATCTCCCCATTATTTACAGTTTGGCACCTGTGACTGCTGGACTATACCTTCCTGTTATAATATCCAAATACTTTTCTCTTTATTTTTCTTCTCTTGACTGATGTGTTTCAACTTATCTCCATAAATTTCTGAACAGTGATCTATTTCAACATAGGCCCTCATTCAGAGCCGCTCGTAAGCGGTCATACGCTCGTAGTCATCCGATGTTGTTAAACCACGCATGCGTCGGTGTAACAGTGCGCATGTGCGTATAGCTGATTGCGATCATTTTTCCTGTCGTTCGTCAAATAGCGAACAGGAAGTGACATGTCAAATGTGATTGACAGAACTGTCCATTTTGGGGCGGTGACGGGGGTGGAGATGGGAAAACGCAGGCGTGTCGAGGTGTTTTTGGGGCGTACATAAATTATCTTATGTGAACGGCCAATGTGAACGGAAAAAGTGATACGTCACTGACTGTTCCCCTTTCCATTAGAACTTCTCGCTCAGCTTGTGGTCTGGTATACTCTACCGCAATGACGATGGTCTCTTCGTCCTTCCCGAGGCACATCGATGCTCTTTCAATTTATCAATTGATGCCACCAAAACAATCAGTGTTGAATTTTAAAAATGCTTGTAAGGTGTTTAGCAAATTGCTTTTTTTTTTAAGCAAAAAAAAGTACGCAGGTGAACTACTCAGCTGCTAATTTCTGGGTTATACAGTCAATTAGCTTACAAAATTATTTAAAAATTGCGTGTTTTTGCCACATTTGATTTTGGAATTTTTTAGGGCAACAATATTGTACGCATGTTTGTTCTTTTTCTTCATTTTTTAGGGGCAAAGAAAACAATCGTCCTTTTGTTTTTTGCTAAGTGTTAGTTAAAACTCATAAATTGTTTTTAACCCTTGGCTTTTTTTTGCAAAAATAATGTTTAGATTTCCGTTGTATTGTTTGTAATTTTGTTTGCGGGATTACCTTTTAACCAGTTTTTTTAAAAATTACCAATAGAATTGTGCAGATTTTAAACAGTATTTATTTTATCCTCACATTTTTTTTTTTTTTTTGTGTTTTTCCATAAATAAAATCTGGATAACGTAAAAACAATAAACAAAATATTTTAGAAACACACAAACAAAAAAAGTGGCATTTGAAAAACACAAACAAACAAATTTTAAAAACAATTCACAAGAAAGGAGAGGGAGGTTTTTGGCATTAAGGAATATGGGGCAAACACAGAGAAGGATTGTGGGAAAAATAGCCAGTGCTGTCATCGCCTTTTGGCCCGTTTGGCCGGGGTAGGAGGGAGCCTGAATGGGTCCGGGATGTCCTTCTGCTGGCCTGGCCAGAGGCAGATGTTGTGTCCTCTGGACTAGGCTTAGGGCTAGGCACATTTGGAGGGATGGCTGTTGTTGTGCCCGAGGTGGAGGGTCCTGATGTTCCGGCAGGAAGGGAGGCTGGCTCCAACATCTGCTGGCGAACGAGCTGCTCCAGGGCATTTGCTATTCGGATGTTGGCCCCAGTATTTTCCGCCAGGGCCTTAGCAATGGTCACATTGGCCGCAGCACTTTGCTCCAGGGCGTCCGCCACCCGTAGCAGACTGGCGTCCAGCCTCAGCAGAATCTCGGTGTGCTGATCCGTTTTAATATTGAGATCAGTGAGGAGGCCCACTGCCTGTGAGGGGGAATGCCCTGGACTGTCTGCCACAGGGTCCCCAGCCGGATCTACTGCTTCCTCCCCTGCAGAGCCAGCAGAAATTCTGCGGCCAAAGCTCCCCTCTGGATCAGACTCATCCGCCTATGTCTCTGTGATAAAAAAGAGAAAAGAGTAACATTAGAATCTAGATATTGTCCCAAACACATTTCTGAGTTGTTAACATTACAACATTTACCTTGGCCAACATGAGGAGCCGCAAAGTCGGGCATGTTGGTATCCATGTTTGACACGCCAAACACCTCCTCATCCTGCACACACCCCTGGGCCATCTCCTCCAAATTGGTGAGCTCCAGTGACACAGGGGTGGGACCCCCACCTGTACCCCCTGCATGCCTAGCCCTATCAGCCAGTTTTTGCTTAAGCCGATATTTGAAGTCGCTCCAACTGTGGGTTAAAAAGTTGGCATTATTCCTGCAGTATTTGGACCTGTAAACAATTTTTTTACAAATTTAGTTTTTACGTACCGGCGTTTGACCTCCCGGGTTGAACGAACAAACTCACCCACCATATTGACAGCACTGGCTATGTCATCCCACATTTTCCATTTCTGGCTTGCACCCATATTCCTTGGTGCCTGTGGCAGGTTGTCATTGCACATTTGCACCAAAACCTCCATCTCCTTTCTTGTGAATTATGGCTGCCTTTTTTTTTTTGTTTAGTTGGCCTACTAGGCCCAGTAGCCTCTTCCATGGCATCCTCCACTCCTTTTTTTAAAAAGATTGTAAAAATTATAATGTCAAACATTACCAAAATTATTGTTAAACATAATCCTTTAGTCCAAAAAAAACAAATACTTACCTGGCGCCTCTTGGCCAGTGCTTTGCTGCTCTGTAGCCATTTTTGACTTTCAGGTCTCACTACAGCTGACCGATTGGGGTTTTCAGTGATGTTTTTATACATGCGTCAGCATTATTCGGCCGCATCATTGATTGTGCGCTCCTATTGTCCGTCCTTAATTTGAGCGGGAAAATAAAGACTATTTATGGCTTAGTGTGACTCAAGTCGAGGTGGCGTGTTATGAATGTTGGAGGTTTGGCGTAGGAGTTGATTGTTGGCGGTATTTGGAGTTTTAGGCAGATTTTTCACTTGTGATCGTTTTGTTTGTTTTCTTACTTATTTAATTTCCGTTCGCTTTTTTTTTATTGTTTAGCTTTTTTTTTTTGAGTTTTGGAGTAAGTCTTTTTAAAAACCACCGTAAAAAATAATAGTAAATAGTTTACAAATGTTTGTACTTATTTTTTAATCTTTTATTTTTATAGTTATTTTTGGCATTGCCCCATTGAACTTTTTGTACTTTGGGATATTTGTCTGTTTTTGGTAAGTGTTTTTAGTTTCATGAAGTTACAATTTCGATGTGTTGGTCTTCGCATATGTTTTGCTAAGTAATCTTGTTTTTTTTCTTGGACCAATCATGTCTTACCACTAAATAGAGCCTACTCTTTTGCGAAATAATATTTGAGTTGTTTTTAATTTAAAAGGAACATACTATTTAGCGCACTAATGTTTCCTTATGTAACTGTAAAAATTGCGTACTATTTAGCGCACTAATGTCTCCTTATGTAACTGTAAAAATTGCGTACTATTTAGCGTACTATTGTCTCCTTATCTAACTGTAAAAATTGCGTACTATTTAGCGCACTAATGTCTCCTTATGTAACTGTAAAAATTGCATACTATTTAGCGCACTAATGTCTCCTTATGTAACTGTAAAAATTGCGTACTATTTAGGGCACTAATGTCTCCTTATTTTTTTGTAAAAATTGCGTACTATTTAGCGCACTAATGTGTTTTGATTTTTTCATTGTAAAATCATGTTTTACCACTAAATGTAGCGTGCGAATTTCCGAACTAATGTGTGCTCCCTTCTCTATTTTTTACCCCCCAAAAATGTGTTTACAATCCAAGTTTTCCAAAAAAGAGCTAAAAATATTTTCTACTTTTTAAATGTAGGTTGTTCGACTCATGACAAGTCCCCGGCCTGAAAGCATCTTTGGATTTCTTAGAAAAGATAAGTATATTTTTCTTTACACATTTGTCTAAAACAATATCTACCTGGCATACCATTTCAGGTTGATGTTGGTCGTATTATATTGGCCATGGTTCCAGAACCCGACCAACCTCAACTTCATCCCAGGCATAGGCCTCGTAGGCATGCAAGGCCCCAGATATATAGAACATGTGTCACCCTTTTTGGAATGCCAGATGATGAGGTATTAAGATGATACCATCTTCCTCCCCAAATCATCCTAGACACTCTCTCATTAATAGAGAGTGATCTTGAACGGCAAATTGACAGTCCTACAGCAATACCACCACTTACGCAATTAATGTCAGTGTTACATTTCTGTGCCTCAGGATCCTTTCAAACCACTGTGGGAATAGTTGCCGGAATCTCCTAATCCTCCTTTTCAAGGATCCAGAGGGCAGTGATGGAGGCCATTTTTAAACACCTCCATCATTTTATTAAAATGCCATTGGATATGGGTTCCCTTAGTGTGACAAAGGCCAATTTTTACCAAATAGCTGGCTTCCCACACATCATAGAGGTTGTGGATGGCACTCACATACCACTTCAGCCTCCAGCAAGGCTGGAGGCTATTTTTAGGAACCACAAGCACTCTCATTCACTGAATGTAATGGTGGTATGTGATGCCTCCCTCCAGATCCTGTCCCTGAATGCAAAATTCTCCAGCAGTGCACATGATTCCTTTGTCATCCGGCAATCAGGGATTTTGCACAAATTAGACAACCTACAAGCTGGTGATGCGTGGCTTCTGGGTAAGTTGACACCTTCTGTTGCAACCAATGCAAAGCTTGTTACACAATGGTCCTGATGTTTGTTTTTGTTTTTTCAAAGGAGACAGTGGTTACCCTTGCATGCCCTGGCTGCTCACTCCTTATTTGGCTCCCACACCAGGGCCACAAAGTGAGTACAATTCCGCACTTACAGCCACCAGGCAAGTGGTGGAGCACTGTATCTGCCTTTTGAAAGGCCGATTCAGATGCCTCCACCGCTCTGGTGGTGAGCTCATGTATTTGCCGGATATGGTTTCGAAAATTGTGGTTCTGTGTGGGATATTTCACAACATCGCCATAAGGAGTGGTGTCCCAATGCAGCCAGAGGATGCCTTGCCTGAGGATGGCCCCCCTGAGGTTGGTCAGAGGTCAGTATGTGGGGGTGCCATACGCGATGATGTGGTGGCCAGATTTTTTAGGTAATTATTGTTAAAAATTTAGTTAATTGACACAATGTAGACATGTAAGATTTTAATGGCCAATTTTAATTTGTGCTTTTTTTTAATTTTGTATTTTATTTCATAAAATTACCCGAAAAAACGATGCCTACTACCTGATGCAAAAAATTGACTTCATGTGGCCACATTGGATATAACTTCTGGAACAATGATTTCTTCGCCTCATTTGTGGATTCATGTTGGCATGCTACTTCTTCAAACAGTTCTTGATTGTTGTTTTTATTTTGTTAATTTTGGTGTTGGTTGTATTTTTGAGTGTGTTTTCACTGTGTAAGGGCATTACTGTATGTCATTATGTGTTATACGTGGCATTATTGTGTGGCATGTGTAAGGGGATTGCTGTGTGGCATAATGTGTTGTAAGGGGCATTCCGGTGTGGTACACTGTGACTAAGATTTTAACGGCCAATTTTAATTTGTGTTTATCTTTTTTTGTCTTTTATTCCATAAAATTAACCTAAAAAACGATGCCTACTACCTGATCCACAAAATTGACTTCATGTGGCCACATTGGATATAATTTCTGGAACAATGATTTCTTCGCCTCATTTGTGGATTCATGTTGGCATGCTACTTCTTCAAACAGTTCTTGATTGTTGTTGTTATTTTGTTCTTTTTGGTGTTGGTTGTATTTTTGAGTGTGTTTTCACTGTGTGAATTGATTGTGAAAAATCACTTTGTGTTTATTATTTGTGTGCATTAAATTTTTGTTTTAATGTTAAACAAACATTTCCTTGGTAAATTACAAGCAAGTGTAACCTGGTCCAAAAAAGGCAAACTTGCTTAATGGCTAATCCTGTAATGTGTTAAATCGTAAAGTATTTTACCCTGCTTTGTGGCTAAAAACAAACACCAAAGGTATTATGGTGAATCAGTATGTTTTCTAATCTAGGCCTAAGCAGGTTTGATTTAATATTTACATTACCCACCCAAAAAAAAAAAAAATTGCTGGTAATTCTACAAACCTATTGGTATTGTTAGGTGTTTAATGTGCCAGCTTACAAACTTACTTGATCTTTCTACAATCTAATTTACATTTCTTAAAAAAACATGCTCCAAAAGTCAACTTATGTAAGGTTAAACAATCTAATATTTACAGACAAGGAATGAGACTTTAATAACTCAAAATATATTTTATTTTTTTTAACAGTTTTATGGCGAGAAAACAAAAAAATTAGTGGCGCAGGAGCGCCAACATGTGGTCCAGGACCACGAGCATGCCTACGACATGCCCCTCAACCTGTGCAAGCCATCCTGCATTTCTTGCATCTGCCTCTGGTCCTCTGTGGGTTAAAAAAATGTGTGGATTACTAAAATGACACCTTAATTTATATGTTACCAAACAACTTAAAAATCAGACTATACTTTAAAAAAAGAGAAAAAATAAAAAAAAAACAAAGTAATGGCAAACGCAAATATTGTATAAATAAAAACTTTTAAAATTACACATAAAAATACAACAAAAAAAAGGGAGAAGTACGCAAAAATACTACATTTGTTGGTACCATAAACAAGAAAGACACAAGTATGAGTGTTTGGACATGTGTGATATGTGTAAGGAGAAAACATCCTAGACATTGTTTGGCAAAGATATATATCCAAAACATTAGAAATACTTAACAAATTGGAAATGCACAGGCAAAAGGACAACATCAACCAAAAACAAAATAATGCAAAAGCAACCATAGTTTAAAAGGGAAACATACCGGTCATAATGATGACTGGGCCTGGAGCCAAGACATCGTCCTCCTCAGAGGTGGACCAGTGCTGGTCGGATGGAGGAGGGGTGATTTGGTTTGATGGGGAGAGTGATGAAAAGAGAGGGGGGGTGGAGGGGAGGGTGAATTTTGAGGGATGGGAATATTATGAGAGGGAGGGGCATCACGGTCTGGCTGGTCTGGGGTGGAGGGGGAATTTGGGGAAGGTTGGGAAGAAGAGGTTTGGGTGGGAGTGGGGGATAGGGGACGAGGCCGACATCGTTGACGTAGTAGACGTCGTAGTCTGCGCTCAGCCCCTAAATGATGGAGAAAAATTTCTAATACTATTTTTAGTTTTGGATTTATAAAAAATTTACACAACCAAAAAACAAACAAAAAAAAATGCAATACGGAAAACATGCACACGCGGTATGTCATAAATAAAGAAACAGGGCTAGACGGAAAACATGCACACGCAGGTATGCTTACATTTAAAATGTTAAAAAAAATACACTTACTTTCGCTAATTTGCTGACGCAAATTGGCCAAAAGGCGTGGGGATCTGCAGTGGAGATCTCACCAGCGCCTTTCGAGCTGGCCGATATTGCGGCGGAAGCCCAAGGTACGCAGCCGGTGCTTCACCTTCGCATAGGCTTGCCGCTTGCGGCGGTTAGTGATGGGGGCCGGATGCGAAGTTATTCTCCGGTCCATCACATCTGGGAGGACCAGGAGTTCTCTGCGACAAAATGCTGCGGCTCTCATGATGGCAATGATTTTTTCCACACAAAACAGTTTTAATAAAGGTCCCAGAAAAAATTTGATTGGCTAATGTACTTTGAAAATTAACAGAAAGCATTGTATTGGTTATTGTATGAGTCATGTGACCTACACCCTCACAAATGTGAGTTATGATAGGCTTGATGCAGTGACATGCGTAAGCTAATTTAAATATTATTAATAAAGATAAAAAATCTGCATATAAACTAACGCAAAACAATAGTAGCATTCAAACAAACTTTAACATTTGAAAAACCATCCCCTTGGTACAAACGTACGTATTCTGCGGAAGGAATGACACACACGAACAATAATAAAGTTTATTGACATTGTAAAAAAAAAAACGGATTGCAAAGATGTGAATATCAATTAAGCTAATGAATATACTGATTGCTATTAATCGATTCAAGTATGTTTGCAGAATGAAAATAGCAGGCAATCGAAAAATGACAGGCCCACTTCCGGATTTGACTTGTGCGAGCGTTCCCTGCAACCAAAGAGGAGATGGACGGTCGCTATTTTGAATGATCGCTAGCTAGAGGAGGGGTTGGGAGACTATGGGGCGGAAGATTAGCTGCGAGCGAACATACGAGCGAGCGCTTGAATTTACATTTTTTCGCTCGTACGCCGAACGAACGGCCACTTGCATCCGGGTCTGAATCAGGCCCAGAGTCCTAAGGTCTTTAATGCCTTACGTGCCCTATGTGATGTCATTAACCCGTCTTTTAGGACTAAGATTCTTTTCACATCCCTTTGTTCTTTTCCTTAATACCCCCATTTGAAAAAGGCCTCTATTATCACCTCATTCAAATGATGTGATTACTGGGAAGTTATTCTCTGGAGATCATATGGTATCACCAGTGTACACTCTTGCACTGCAAAAATCATTCTGAAGTCCAGACATTTTTCAAAAGGGTACGACTTGCTGGCTACCATATTTTTCTTAAACTATTTGTGCATTTGATTCAAATACATTAAAAAAGAAGAAAAAATTATTATCATGATTTACTGTAAGTTAAAATGTTATTATGAAAATTGTAAACACTGGCTTCTTGCTGTTGTGGTTAGAAAACAATAGACACATTTGCATTTTTGATAGCAATTTTTATAAAAAAAAACATTTTTTTGGCTTTTTTGGGTAAATTTTCTTTGGCATGTGAAGATAAATAAGCAAGCAAATGCTATTTTCTGTAAACTCAAACCCTTCTAAAAAAAAGTTATAATTTGTGTAGGTGCTGCATAAATTACTACTGGATTTAATGATTGAGTGACCAGCCAAAAAATGTAAATTGCAGTAGTGAAGGGGTTAAACAAAGATATGTATAACTGCACCACATCTTAACTCCTTCATCTAGAATGGAAACTTCTCTACTTGTCAATTTCTCCACTCTTTAGATGGTTTGATACTGTACATCTCCCACTGAATCAGTCAACCCATATAATGTGTTGCTCTTAGGGGTATATTTACTAAGCGGCAGTTTGCAAATGTCACTATTTCTCTACATGTCTATGTTTTTTTTCTGGTGTGTAGTTTTGCATTGTGAACCCATGTGACACAAAATGCTACAGTTTTCTTGTCTTATATATATATTAGGGATGAGCGGGTTCGGTTCCCTGAGAACCGAACCCACCCGAACTTCGGGGATCCGGGGCGATCCGAGCCCAAGCTCGGATCTCCCTGTCTGCCCCGGATCCCTCTCCCGAGGCAAAACCTCGAGATCTGCTGTCGGATCTCGAGGTTTTGCCTCGAGCGGCCATTTAAAAAAAAATGCCTTTGCCTTTAATGGGCAAAGTGCTGATTGGCTGACAGAGCCGTCTGTCATGGCTCTCAGCCAATCAGCATTATGGTGCTCATTTGCATGTAGCACGGACTCGTGAGATCCGTGCTACATGCATCTGTGTGATTGACAGTGACACAGAGCACAGATGGGTCAGTGAGACCCGTCTGTGCTGCTGTGTATTTCAATGACACAGATGCACGCACGGACCAGGAGATCCGTGCTACTTGCATCTGTGTCATTGACACAGAGCACTAACGGGTCCGTGAGACCCGTCTGTGCTGCTGTGGTAAATAAAAAAAAAAAAACCTGTGTAAAAAGAGAAAAAAATGGCGTCCTCCCCCCCAAAAAAAGAGCAACCAGCCCCGGGCATTAGTGACCCAGTGCTGGGTGTGCTTAAATACAGGGGACAAACGACATAGGGGTCCCCTGTACTTAAACACAACCAGCACCGGGCTAGTCAGAACCAGAGCTGGTTGCCAAAATACGGGGGACAAACGACGTAGGGGTCCCCTGTATTCTGCGCAACCAGCTCTGGGCTCTGATCCGGTCCTGGTTCTGGAAATACAGGGGAAAAAAATGAGTAGGGTTCCCCTGTATGTTCCAGAACCAGCACTGGACTTTTTCTAGCGGGGGGCTGATGCCACAGCCAGGGGAGCCCTTTCACCGGGCCCCCCAGCCGCAGCATCAGCCCTGACCGCTAGTCAGCCCAGGCCGGGGATCCCTGGAGAGCTGGGGACCCCCCCAATAAAGGGGTCACCCTCTCCAGGGCACCCCAGGCCCAAGCTGATAGCCCGGGGCTATCCCCGCCACCCCTGGTGGTGGTGGGTGGCGGGTTGATTGTGTGGTGTGGTGTAAATAAAGAATATCAAACATTGTCTTTACAAGTAGAACTGCAAGTCCCAGCAAGCCTGCCCCGCATGCTGGTACTTGGAGAACCACAAGTACCAGCATGCAGGGCATTAAGGGCCCACTAGTACCTGTAGTTCACCTGTAAAAAAATGTTTAAAAAAAACAGGACACACACACCGTGACAGTATAAGTTTATTAAACATACATACACACACACACACACACACACATGTACACATACTCACCTATGTAACCCTGTAGCATCGGTCCACTTGTCCGGTAAAGTATCCATAGGGGACCTGTGAAAAAAAACATACTCACCATCTCCTATGCGAGGTTCTGTCCTCTTCGTTCCAAAGTAGGCATCCCCGGACTTGGCAAAAAAAAAAAAACGAAAACGCGATCCACGAACTTAGTACCGTTCTATAGAACGGTACTTCCCGAATGAGAGCTTAGCGGCGGGGTATCACCATGGAAACCCCGCTGCTAAGCGTTCATTGGCTGAGAGAGGCCATCTCCCGTCTCTCTCAGCCAATGAACGGCTCCCTCCATTGTAGTCAATGCTGGGAGCCGCAAGGTTATTAAAGTTTACCCTGCGGTTCCCACCATTGACTACAATGGAGGGAGCCGTTCATTGGCTGAGAGACGGGAGATGACCTCTCTCAGCCAATGAACGCTTAGCAGCGGGGTTTCCATGGTGATACCCCGCCGCTAAGCTCTCATTCGGGAAGTACCGTTCTATAGAACGGTACTAAGTTCGTGGATCGCGTTTTCGTTTTTTTTTTTTGCCAAGTCCGGGGATGCCTACTTTGGAACGAAGAGGACAGAACCTCGCATAGGAGATGGTGAGTATGTTTTTTTTCACAGGTCCCCTAGGGATACTTTACCGGACAAGTGGACCGATGCTACAGGTTACATAGGTGAGTATGTGTACATGTGTGTGTGTGTATGTATGTTTAATAAACTTATACTGTCACGGTGTGTGTGTCCTGTGTTTTTTTAAACATTTTTTTTACAGGTGAACTACAGGTACTAGTGGGCCCTTAATGCCCTGCATGCTGGTACTTGTGGTTCTCCAAGTACCAGCATGCGGGGCAGGCTAGCTGGGACTTGCAGTTCTACTTGTAAAGACAATGTTTGATATTCTTTATTTACACCACACCACACAATCAACCCGCCACCCACCGCCACCAGGGGTGGCGGGGATAGCCCCGGGCTATCAGCCTGGGCCTGGGGTGCCCTGGAGAGGGTGACCCCTTTATTGGGGGGGTCCCCAGCTCTCCAGGGATCCCCGGCCTGGGCTGACTAGCGGTCAGGGTTGATGCTGCGGCTGGGGGGCCCGGTGAAAGGGCTCCCCTGGCTGTGGCATCAGCCCCCCGCTAGAAAAAGTCCAGTGCTGGTTCTGGAACATACAGGGGAACCCTACTCATTTTTTGTCCCCTATATTTCCAGAACCAGGACCGGATCAGAGCCCAGAGCTGGTTGCGCAGAATACAGGGGACCCCTACGTCGTTTGTCCCCCGTATTTTGGCAACCAGCGCTGGTTCTGACTAGCCCGGTGCTGGTTGTGCTTAAGTACAGGGGACCCCTACGTCGTTTGTCCCCTGTATTTAAGCACACCCAGCACTGGGTTACTAATGCCCGGGGCTGGTTGCTCTTTTTTGGGGGGGTGCACGCCATTGTTTTCTTTTTTTACACAGGTTTTTTTTTTTTTTTTTACCACAGCAGCACAGACGGGTCTCACGGACCTGTCATTGCTCTGTGCCAATCACACAGATGCATGTAGCACGGATCTCCCGGGTTCGTGCTACATGCAAATGGGCACCATAACGCTGATTGGCTTCCTGTCTGCCACTGCAGTGCCACTCCTAGATGGGCCACGTGTTTGTGCCGCCCCCTTGTGTCGCTTAGCATAGTCATCCAGCTTCCTCGGTACAACCTTTTGGCCTAAAAACAATATTGTGAGGTGTGAGGTGTTCAGAATAGAGTGGAAATGAGTGGAAATTAATGTTATTGGGGTTATTAATAGCGTAGGAACAAAAAAAGGCCCATTTATGTGATTTTAGCGGGTTTTTTTTATTTTTTAAGAAAAAATCCAGATCCAAAACACAAAACCCAGAACCCAAAACATGGAAGGGTGGTTTTGGCAAAACCAATCCAGATCCAAAACACGAAGAAAGATCCAGATCCAAAACCAAAACACAAAACACGAAAAGTGTCCGGTGCACACCCCTAATATATATATATATATATATATATATATATATATATATATGTACTTGGTTTGTACAATATATGAAAAACTGTATCAATTAGGACTCAAAGAACTGTGAGGTATACCAACATATTACAATTATAAATTGCCTTATACTGTACGTACAGGGTTGGAGCTTGAAATAGAAAGACATTTACTCTTTATGAACTTAGCAAGGATTTCAATTTATAATTCAGTTTATATGAATAATTAAAAGTACTTTTTTTGGATTGCTTAATTGACTATGGGAAAAATTATAATCCCTCCCACCCCAAAAAAACAACAACAATCAAATAAAAAGAACACCTTAATATATGTAAAATCTAAAGTAAAATGTTTTAATAAATTACCAAAATAAATCCCCACAACCAATATACTGTATGATGAATTTAAAACTTAATTCTCAGGAATACCATGAAAATGGCTCTAGTCATTGACGTGTACAGTACAAGTTGTTCTTAGAGGTGTGCATGTTGTGATAGGATCATAGGATACAATTGATTGTAGGACACAACTGTATAATTACATGAATACATTAAAACAAAAAAACATAATCAATATTTTAATTCAGATTGAGTTGCTTCGAATACCATGCCTGAAAGCCAATTAGCCCCACTGTAATTGATTAAATGTGTTCATCCAATATTAAAAGGATTCTAATATTGCTGACATTTAAAGATGCAGTATATGAGGTTGGCCTCAATAGACTGTAATGGTCATTGGAGTTTTGCAAAATAGATAGTCAGGTAGTGTATTTAGTTTGTGGCTTTGGGCTTATCCCTTCTATCATACATGGGTGTATTCCCACTTTTATATTTAGGAAACATTGCTGTAGGCGGTGAGAATAAAGATACTAGAAAGTCACCTCTTACCTTTATTTTTTTTTTTTTTTAATTTTTTAACCCCATAAAACACTTCTTATTAAGAAAACTGTCCATGTTTTAAATAAGTAGGTTGATATTGGTGTAGTCTTTATTCATGTATTACATTTGTGACACATGAAAAAGATCATACTCATCTTTTTATTCAAAATATACTTTTCTACATAAAATGAACATGGGTGGTGCACAAAGTTCCTCTCCCAATGTGTAGATCTAACAACAGATTAGCAGGACCACCAAAGGCCTGTTAAAGGCAGGTCATTTTGATCAAAGATTGAGGTTTTGCTGCCACCCTCTTATATGGAAACAAACTACTAATCGTGCAGACTCCATTATCTGAATCTTTTTTAAATATCTTTATGCTAGGAGATCTAATTTTTACATGTCAGACTAATACAAAGTGCTGTCCTGCTCCTATCTTACATGTAACTAATAATGCCCGGCCTGCTCAGCACCTTTACTCTGTGTTGGGCTGGGGCATAAAGGGCCACCAGGGAATTGCAATAGGAGGGGCCCGCTGAAGGGGCATAACCATCTGTCAAAGTGGGTATACCCAGTGAACAGTGAGGAGGAGTTAACTTGCAATAGACCTCTAAAGAGCCAGGGAAAGGGTTGTCCTCATTAATAAATAGACCCCACAGAGTGACATTAATAACAAATTAATTTTTTTTAGGTATGACAATCCAGCTTTTAACTTTATGTGGATGATATAAATTGAACTACTGAAAAAAATCTAACTACTGGAACTGAGTATTAATCCTGTTTTGAATATGTATTATTTTAAGATTATTATTTTTAGTTTAAATGTGTTTAATCATGGAGTCGATGAGAGCTATATTAATTAAGATACTTTTTTCAAGTAATTACTATATTAAAGTCCAAGAGAACTTTAATATAGTTGTGGAGCTTAATAGATTGACACACCACAAGACAAGAATGAACAGAAACACAAGTCAACAAAGGGCAATACACAGATCAAAAAGAAATCCACAAAAATGTAGACGCAGACACCGTGATAAAATGGTACAAAAAAAACTGTAGACTGAACCTCTGGAAAGACAGCATGTAGACTCCTCCACATGCCACTATTATGCCATCAGACTCTTCTGCATGCCACTATTATGCCATAAGACACCTGAGGGTTGTTCAGTTACAAAGTGACATAGCAAACAATCAGCAACTCCTGTATGCAGTATTCCAAAGCATGACCCATCTCACTTTCTCAGCAAACAAAACCAACCGCACAAAAACTCCTTTTGCTGTTGACAGCCATACACACACTTGTCATGTCACCCTGCAACATGAGTTACCATGGAATCACCCCTCTGCATGCCACTATTTTGCTACCAGACTTCTCCACCTACCACTAATATGCCATCAGACTTCTCCACCTACCACTATTATGCCATCAAACTCCTCCACATGCCACTATTATGCCATCAGACACCTCCAAATTCAGTTACACAGATTAGAATAAACATGATGATTAAGTTTACACACACATCCTCAACTGTTACAGTATGTCATAGCAGGGAACTATTCTGTCCAGACTGTCCAAGTCGGGGGCAGCGGTGTCCATGTCTGTGTCATTTGCCACAGTTGTTTCTGGTACTGTAAGCAAATAGCACTATAAAGCCCTTCCCTGGTGTACATCCATGTGAATGTGCAAAGACTTAGATGCCCACTTACAGCATCCATATACCATGAATTACCACTCGTTGCATCCTTAGATGAACCATCGTCACACCATCAAAACTTGCACCAGAACTATGGCAGATGCTGATTATCCATCTGAATTTAGCCTACTATGTAAACAGTTTTGCATCTAAGGGGTAAATTTACTAAAGTGAGAGTTTTTAGAAGTGAGTTTTAGAAGAGATTTTGCCCATAGCAACCAATCAGATTCTAGCTATTATCTTCTAGAAGGTGCTAGTTAAATGTTAAGTAGAATCTGATTGGTTGCCATGGGCAACATCTCTTCTAAAACTCACTTCTAAAAACTCTCACTTTAGTAAATTTACCCCTATGAATGCACCCACTATCAGCAACACGCATGTGACACTGCCATAAAACACAAACTCTACATGCTTCTATTTAGCCACCCACATCTTACCTCCCTGTAGTCACCACCCAGGAATGCCCCATGCATATTTGCTACCATGTGTCTAAATTCATACTGTGGCTCTGCATGAGGAATATCAGGACGTAGGTGCGTTGTGGCTCAGACGCTTGTGCAAGTGAAAATCAATTCTCCACTGCATCTGACATTGCCACTATATCCGACTCAGAATCAGGGCCATAGTGTGGTATAGTACTGTGGGTTCAGGATGGCCATCTCCAATGCCAGGGTCAGCAAGTCCATGCTCTATCACTTTAACTATGGAGAAGGTATATGCCGCAGTGAAGTGGCAGCTGCCAAGTCTGGCTGACAACCTAAGCAGGGGGCCCCAGGTCTGCCAGCCTAATTGTGAGGACCAGTACACATTATACTTGCAGGGCCCTCTGCTCTTTGTTTGGCAACCCCCTGGTCCAGACCTTGTCACCCCGCTGCCCATGCAACCAACACTCAAAAGCTATTTAATAAAATGCACTCACATATGTATGTATATATGGATTTATATACAATATGTATCAAACAAAAGATCCACTTCCACAAACCAATGTCCATAAATAAATAAATAAAACTGTCCAGCACCATTTCCTCTATAAAGTTCCGCTCTCCTCTTTAGCCCTTCCCCCAATTTTATATATAATGTATACATACACACACACAGTGATATGAGAATAGAGTGCCTGATTCAGTCCCGGTCACAAGCGCTGAGTGCTTGCAACTGGGTCGATGGTGGCCCAGAGCGCATGCGCATGACGGAGCCGGCTAGCGACAGGCAATCCGTCGCTCTGGGTCTCATACCAAAGGGGGCGTGCTATCGATGTTGAGTGACAGCACGCCTCCTTTGGTGGGTGGGCCGGGGGGGTGGCTGCCCAGACGGAGGCATCTACCATCTGAGGGCAGCCCCACTGACATCACAAGTGATGTCAGTGGGAGAGCTTTTGGCTCTGTTTGAGCTGAAAGCTCTCTGGGGCTTGCGGCAATGAGACCCTATCACAAGGGTCTCGTCGCAAGCCCGATGGTTGCAATGGTCTTGACCATCGCGACCATCATCATGGCCGCTCGCTATAGCTGTGGGTGGTCACCCACAGCTATGCAAGTGGCCAGGAGGCTGTTCTAAAAAAAAAAATACCAGCCCTGATTCAGAGCGAGCGCTCTGTCAGCGTGCCCGGCTCTGAATCAGGGCCAGAGAGGGTTCCCTTTTTAGAGTACAATGATCTGCATTCTTCATTGAAATCTCACCTCTTTTCAAGACAGCATTTCCAACCTCTGTTAGGATCAGCAGCTCCTTGCTGTCTTGCGGGGGCGGAGCTTAGTCTCTGCATGAGGAAGTGGACTGTGAGAGGAATGGGGAAAGTGCACTACACAGAGGCTGCAGCCTGCACTCACCACCAACCAAAGGAGGTACCGCACAGTAAGACTGGGACTGTCATGTGCTGAAAGTGACCCAGAACATGCATGGCAGCATCCCTCTTCCGAGTTTATGGGCTGCGAACCCCTGCCTCTCACTGAAAGGGGTGTGGCCACAATGCAGTGGGGCACACTGGGGAATTACCCGATTCCTCGGCAGCCCAGTCCGAGCCTGCCTTTACTAAGAATGATCAAATGTAAGTAGTCCCTGTAGTCGCTGCAATCTTGTTGTTGTAAGCAATGCATTTACATGTTAATTGGACATATGTAGCTTCATGATGTTACAAATAAACCCATTTAGCAAGTGTACATTAAATTTACATGTAAATTGGACATTTGTAGCTGCATGATGTAACAAATAAACCCACAATGTGTACATTTAGCAAGTGTACTGTACATTAAATACAATGTTAGGAATTCACCCTTGTAAGTGAAACTCCAGCTGCTAAATGCCACTACTGCACATGAACTTATCATAACCAAGATCTTAGGAACTGACTATTGCTATTCCACCTGCAGCCACCATTAGCAGCTACTACCATAGAACTGGACCTTAACCGAAAAGACCAGCATTATCTTACAAGAATCCAGCTTGGTTCCTGTTATCCACTGTATGTTTGGGCCTATAAATAAATACTGTATGCACTTCTTAAAATATATGTGTAACACCTGCTCTCCATTCTATTTGGTCTTGGTTATGGGTCAGCAGAGTTACAACTGTCCTCTTACTGCTCCAACTTTGACGATGCCACCACTCGAGTCTGTAAGACATTGATTGATGATAGTTGACCAGAGGGGTTGGCTTCGGAAACCCCAAGGTAGGTAAGTGGCAGATAGTATTTTACCTTATGACTTAACTATATCTCTGACAATTCGTAAAACAGGCAAAGAGAGTTTTACCCATTAGAGTGCAAGGTTTATTCAAGGGAAAAATATTGTTACCATTTATGTTCACAAAAATATTAAAGACAGCTGAAGAATAATTAACTTGTACTTTATAAACATAAAAATAGGTAATACGAATGTTGTATCTTCCTGCCAAGGATTCCAGGTAACTACCAAATAAAACTATTCCTAACTTAACTTCCCTGTACTTAAGTCCTTACTCCCTTAACAATATTTCCCTTATCCAGGCAACTACAGTTGTGTCCACATACATCTAGCATCCTTGTGTGTTAAACAGCCAAAATGCTTCGTTAAGGTGACACAGCCGCTGAAACTGTAACGTAGCATTTCTCATGCAGATACTGTATAACCGTAGTCACACACAGAATATATGATGCTTATCATTTTAATTAGCATAAACTGCTTGTACGTTCTATCCAGATCACTTTGCGAATAAGAAACATTTTAAAGGAAAAGTCACACAAAAAGATGCTTGGCGCTACCGAGTCATGCAGCACTCACAAGTTATGTGTAACGTGACTTGTACCTCACAGAGGATAGATGTATGTGGACACATCTGTATATATGCAATCTACCCAATATCTCTAGTATATTATATTATATACTTATATACTGTAATTACACTACCTCTACGCCACCTAACTTTCCCACGTATACAATCACTTTTACTTTACTTCCATTTAAAATAAAGTACCAACGTTATCCAAATAACATTAAGGTTGATAAAGACTTGGTAGAGCTTATAGCATAAACTGTTATATACATACATAAACCCTTTTACTTATTGTGTTCAGTGCAATAAATAATACTGTAGGTGCAAATCCAGGTTTGTGAAAGTTTAATCCCAAAGCCCAGTGTATATTCTATATCTCTAGCAGGGACTGGTAACAATAGTACAGTATATAGCCTGGTAGTCATACAGCCAATTTAGTCTAAATTGGATAAGAGCAAGTATTTATAAGTTTTCCTGATACAGGTACCACTTTTTGTTCCTTCAGAGACTTCATGGTTGCCACACATCGGGGCCTTAGCCCCCGTGGCAGGGTCTAACGGTGTCACGTCATCACCATCCATGTCCCTACTGGTCATGCCTGGCATTGCCGATACCATGGCTGACACATCTCCATGCAAATCCCATTGGTAGTACTGTAGCTGCTGCAGCAGAGCAAGTGCACTGCCATCCTGGATTTATTAATTCGACTACACTGGCCTACCAGATTCCTACAGCCATGCTCACATGACCTCTCTGACCAATAGGTGCTGGAAGCACCCTATTTAAGCCTTTTTCTGCTGGCATGTTCATTGTCAGAACAATAATCTTCATCCTGAGATCAGTATCCTGGCTCCTAGCTGCAGTGGCTACCAGCTCCTGTCCAGTCCCTGTTACCTGCAATACCAGTGCATTCAGTTCTTGCTACCTGTAATTACCACTGTATTCAGTTCTTGTTACCTGTGATTAGCTCTGTATTCTATTCCTGTTACCTGCAGTTTCCTTATACACTTTGCTTGTGCTTCAGTCTACACTACTCTGAATTCAGGAGCACTCTGCAGCTGACTACCATCAGCATCCAGCATTTAAAAGCCCACTCCGATATTGACTGTATCAGTTTCCAATGTTCACAGTGTGTGCTGCATTGTACCAGTCTCCAGCTGCCTGCATTATCAGTAGTCTCTGCATCTACTTCAGTTCACATTCCACCAACAGGGCTGCTCCTGCTTTTGCACCTATATCAACTGGCATCCTACCTGCACCTTTGTCTGTTTCTGGGGGTACGCAGCGTTCTTTGTGCCTTCACCATTTACACAGTCTCACAAGTACTACAGACACTTTGTTGCTTATTATCTCCATGCTACCACTGCTGTATAACCATTCTGAGACCTGCACTAATCAAAAATTGTATTTATCATTCTTCCAGCACTCCATATATCTGTGCTCAGTTTCTACCCTGTGTATCACTATATATATATATATATATATATATATATATATATATATATACATATATATCTGTTCATTTGCTATATTCCATACCTATCTTTGAAGCTTTAGTCCTTATGTGTAAAGACGTATGCAAGGCCTCAAGTTTTATATACTCTTCTATTAACAAAGTCCCGATCCAAGTCTTCCAAAACCTAGTGACATGGCAATAATGCTGTTAAGATGTTGGTAGTTGAGGAGTTACTGAGTCTTTTACAAATGTCTACAATAAATATGGTTATTTTAAGTGATAACTACAATCTTATTTCAGAAGGTGTGACTATGTTCTCCAGTCCTTTACATAGAGTATCTTTATGTAGCCCTACTGTTAACTAGTGCAAAGAGGAAGGTATTTCTGTATCACATCTAACCCTGAGTGTGCGCTTAATAGATGCACTTGATTTGTCTAAATATAATACAGTTATAAGCCTAATGGAGCATACACACGGTCAGATTTGTCAGACTTGTTAGATTTGTCAGATGAACGACTGAACGATTTGAAAGATTTGAATGATTTTACCTAAGTTTTGAACGATTTGAACGATTTTACCAAAGTTTTGAACAATTTGAACGATTTGAACAATTGAACGATTTTTGACTGCATTAAAATGAATGGAATCGTCCAAGTCTGACTGCAAACCCATCAGATGTCAGATATCGTTATCTGACAAACGGGAACGTGCATTGTTGATCGTCCATCGTTCAGGCATGTCAGATATGAACGATTTTCCTTCAGATATGAACGACTGAACGATTTTTTAATCGTTATCATTCATATCTGAAGGAAAAATCTGATCGTGTGTATGCACCATTACACAATTATAACCACCAGAGGAATCATGACAAGGTTTTATCGCTGGCTATTAGGGAGGCTGCTAGTTTGCTTATGTTGTTAAAGAAGCAAGCCTGTGGTACAGAATTCTACAAATCACTGGCTGGCAGTCCTTCAGCACCTGGATAGCTCCTTCACACTGCACCTGTCTCTTTCCGGTATTCTAGGTCTGTCTTGATTGGCAGACACCCATAGCTGTCAGAGCTCCAGGTCTTAGAGCTATAAAAGCTGTATCCTTCTCTCTAGTTGTCGAGATACAACTCTTGCAGTCAATCCCCTTAAGCCTTGCTGACACAAGTTCTGGCCACTTGCTGAAGTGCCTTTGAATCTCCTCCTATATGGGAGGGTTAACCCATCAGCAGCCAATCCGGACATCAAACTGCCACAGTCTCTCTGCAGTCAGTTCGCAGTGCTGATCCTCTCTTCTCTCAAGTATCTCAGCTATTCCTCCTAAGGGCCTTTCTCTGAAAAGGCACCTCATATCTCCTCTACTGTTGCCCAGTGCGTCATCTTTCCTTTGTATACTAGTGCTCCTCTCTTTTACTCAGGGTTTGTGAAGGTCATTTTGTATTGCACTGGGGTTTTAGAAAAGTCTCTCCAATCTTCTTGCTAATCAGCATTTCTCTCACTCATAAAGTCCCCCACTTTACAATGTTTACAGTACCACATTTTCTCACATAACTTTTATAACACTAAACATTT
This sequence comes from Taudactylus pleione, assembly GCA_031769625.1. Taxonomy (NCBI): domain Eukaryota; kingdom Metazoa; phylum Chordata; class Amphibia; order Anura; family Myobatrachidae; genus Taudactylus; species Taudactylus pleione. The sequence goes on along the minus strand of JAUIMM010000040.1, from coordinate 26,579,200 downwards.
TTTTATTTACCATTCTCAATTCTTTCCCTTTAGTAACCTACCCAACCTACAATCTAAGTGTGTGCAACATAGCCAGGCATTATATATGTATCTCCCAACTGTCTCAATTTCTCTGGGTTAATTCAGATGTAATTTTCCAGGTGTGGTGGTGGCCTTATGTTTCAGGAGTGCTAGACATCACCTGGAGTCATGGTCATGACCATTGTTATGTGGACATAATGCAGTCACTGCCCCTATAAGTAGAGATGTGGACCTGTTCTACTTATAAAATTTGAAATTTAGGATATTGATATAGTCTTCACTTTAGTGTGTTGTGCTTGTATTCTTGCTGCTTGCGATCAGTTTTTGAATCAGGCTTCAAAGAGACACAATTGTATTATGACATACACGGGTGTGGTATATTTTGTCGACATTCAGAATATCAACAGCATAATGTCAATATATTCTGAATGTCAACATTCAGGATACTGACATGTACAGAATGTTGACATGTAAAATTACGAAATTCACAATGTCAACATTGCCATAATATCAACTTTGTGAATGTCAAAAGTTGGCATGTTGACACTGGGATTTTTCACTAAATCTCAGTCTAAAGCTGGGTACACACTAAACGATATGTACCCAGCACAATGTCGTATGCGGCGGGCTGCAGGTCAGCGACGGGCAATGTCACTGACGACGAGCAGGACCGTGCAACGTCAGAGACATAGCAGGTACACACTGGCCGATTTGGATGATATTTGTCCGATCCGCCGGATCAGACAACATCTTGTCTTGTGTGTACCCGGCTTTAGCCTAATTTTAATCCTTAACCCTAGTAGCAGCCTAACCCAAAGCGAAATATAACCCTATTGCAGCTTAAACCTAAATAATGTCAAACCCTAACCCTAAAATAGTGTGTCTACAGTCTTGATGTCGACATTCAAAATGTCAACATTCTGACAATGTTGAGATTATTTGTTAACATCGTGAATGTTGACATGTTGTCTGTCGATATTCAGTACATGTGACATCCTATCCACAGTCAGGCCATGTTGACATTATGATGTCAACATTCTGAATATTGACATACTGGCTGCATACAACATACAAAACCAGATATTAATCACGAGCACTGCTGTAGACAACATGGTAAAACTACAGTAATAGTTGGTATCACACAAAAAAAAGTGACCTAAAGGGGTAAAAATTCAAAGGCCAGGCATGAACTGGGCATTTTTTTGGGCTAATAATATTTAAAATATGTCATTGTAGCTATAATTATGGAATAGAATATTCACCTACTATAATTTACAAAGCTCTTTTTCCTCCTAAATGTTCCGTTTGTGCTTGATGATTGCATTTATAAAGTCTATCAAAAAGGAAGAGCTATAAATCAACTTTTAAGTGGACAACATTGGTAAAGAACATAAATAACCTTCTGAAATGGCGTATATGATGTTTGACACTAACATAGTAGGTCAGTAATTGGGTCACCCTTACATTTTTCAGATGTCTGAGGAATTATCTGTAGATAGAAGGACGCTAACAATGATAAATTATTATGGAGAATTCAGTCAGTCAGTATATATTGGCAATTTATAGAGAAAAAAAAAAATTTTTTTTTCATCATCAACAACACTAAATCAGCTGCAATGTTCTGCCAAACTGCAACATTTTAACAACAAGTTATAATTTATTTGCATGGTGTTTATACAGTATATACATACAATGGATGCAATAGTAAGCACTGTACTGTTTACTATTAGATTTAATTTGCATTGTATCTACTTAAAAAAACAACAACAGTATGGGAGGACTACTGAGGTCTCAGGTTGCTCCTCTTGTTGTTCCCAAGTTTAAAAACAGAATAGGAAGCAATGTGAAAAATAAAAAAAATACTTAAAAAATTATAGCATTCCATTGCTTCTGCCCTAAACTTAACCCTGAGAAAAGTACATCTGTATATTATGCACCAACTTAAAAGTGAGTGTGAGAAAAGTCTGGAAGTGTGTACAGATGTGTGTACACCTATCCTCAAATCTCACCACGCAGATGTCTTTTGCCATTATAAAACTTGCGGCAAAGCCGAATCTTGGAGTGATAATATGCAAAATGTTTCACAGCATCCAGTACAGAGCTCAGCCTGCAGGATGGCCAGTCACCGCTGATTAAAACTAAAGCAGTGGATGGAGGCTGCATTGTTGCGAGCCCTGGCTTGCGGGGCAATCCTGAAACCAGACAGGTAAACTGTTGCACAGATGCAACCATGCTGTAGACATTCAATACAGTAATATAATAGTATACATGACAGTTTTACACTTCAACATCAGCGTATCAAGACTGTGACACAAAGCAATAACTAGGGATGTCCGAACGGTTCTGCCGCAAAGAGCACAGGGTTCTGCGGACAGCTTTGTTGCCATCCCACAGCCCAGACACACTGCCACACATGCCATGCTCAGATGGAGAAACCGCTCCTGCGCTGATGGTGGCATGTCAAGAATTACCAGAGGTGTTATACCGTACAGAGGCACAGAAAGTGGGCATCTCAGGGCTAGCTCATTCAGATGCAGGCTACTACAGAAGGGGAAGGCTGATATTAGCATTTGCATATTATTGCAACCACGACTTCGGCAACAGACGTGGCTGCAGCAGTGTTCACCTCTGAATCAGGCCGGTGGTGTCCGCTCCAGGACTGAAAGAAGTAGAGGCTAAACAATGGCTCTATATAGTGGCTCATCCTCATACACACAGAAAAGAAAAAGTAAAAAAAAAGTGATTTGTACACTTAAAATGTTGTGAATTTCTTTATGTTTAAAATTCTATGTTGATTTAAAGTTTGTTTTATGAACAAGTGAAGTACAGTATATTATAATATGATCCAACCTGTCTCTTCCTGTGTAGTTGTTCACTCCATCAATTGTTACCAGTGCCCCAGCTTGCTTAAGGTAGGTACACACTGGGCAATATTACTGAGCGACTGCACGATTACGACATCGTAATCATGCAATCGCTCAGTAATCGTGCAATCGCTCAGTAATCGTGCACAAATCGTGCACTTTTATGTCAGAAACGACCAGCGATGTGCACTCCCGCTGGTCGTTTCCGACATTGTCCATCGCCTGAACATGCAGCACTATCTGCCGATAATGACAGGTTGGCATGTTCAGGAATGATGGACAGTGCCTGCACTGAATGACTGATCGTTCAGTGCAGACACTACAGGGGATCAGGAACAACGGTACGATTACGAAGTCGTAATCGTACTGTCTTTCCTGATCGCCTAGTGTGTACGCACCTTTACTGTCTACTTATACACTGGGCCAATCTGGCAGGAAAGTTAGCTTGTGCAGTAGACAATACTCTGCATTAATACTGACAACTTTTGAAGAGGTAAAAAGAAGCTCACCACCAGTATTGTTGGTAATATTTCCCTCATTAATCTATGCTCAGTACGACTGTGTTGATTCAATAAAGGGGTAATTAACAAGGGGGGATAACCAAATCCTAGATCACTTGAAATGAGACACAGAATACTTTATGACATTTATGCCAACACATGTGAGTCACAAAATACAATTGATATGGAAAACATTGGTTTCTCTTATATACCCAGTTGCCATCCCTCTGGCAATCCCCCTTGCACAAACTTGCTATAATGATGACTGCCACAAATATGTAAGTAATATTGGCTAATGCATAAAACAAGATAGTCATGATAACCAGGATAGCCTTCCACTATGCTCATGATATGCATGTTTGCATCACAGACCACTTGCACACTGAGAGCTTCATATGATGTATGATAATCGCATTCGGTATGAATCACCGCCGGCCGCATGGCAAATCCCGGCAACGTCAGCCCGACAGAGGAGGAAATCCTGATCGTCCTAAAGGTAAGTATAAACTAATCTAATTCTACCCCCTAACCCTAACCCTCCTTTAGGGTGCCTAACCCTATCCTCCCCCCCGGACGGATAGGCCACCGGGATGGCGGGACATTTCCCACTGGGCCAGGCCCCGTGCTCCCCTCAGTGGCCGCGCTCTCTCCCATTCCTGCCTGATTCATCTAATTGTGGCGATAGGAGCTGGAGCAGCGCTGAGCATGAAAAGGTGCTGACAGCGGCAGCCAGGGCAGTGAGAGGCCGGCCAGGCTTCACACTCATATTGGGGACTGGGGCCAGCCTGTCCGACATTGCTACACATTGGCTGGCCCCTCCCCAGGGGTCACCAGCCTACCTACAGTATCAAGGGGCTCAGTGGGCTGCACAGTTCAGCCCTCCTCTTCCTGCTCCTCGACTGAGTCACTGCATGCGCCTCCTCTGCGTCCCCTCCTCACCACACTGACTGCCCTGGCTTCCTGCTCTTTTCACAGGACAGGAAGAAAAGGTAGGAAGAAATTGCTTGTACCTGCATTTGGGGGACATTGTAATTGCTGGAGGTCATGGGGCTTTAACATGCAAACACTCAAAGCACCCATGTGTTACTTGCCTTACAGCACCATTAGAAATAAATAAAAAAAAAAACCCAGCTAATCACATTTAACCATGTATATGTAAAGTTTCCATACCATAACTTGAGATGTCTGACTTTACATTCACATTTTCTGTGCAGTATAATGTACTATTCTCAGCCATTGCCTGTAAAAGATGGTTAAAAAACTGCACTAAGTGGGCCTAATTCACCAGGGAATGCAATGCCAATATTTACACAGAACGAGCATTTGTTTACTATTGCGCATTCACAGTGATTGCAGTGCGATTACGTTCGCACAGAGGATCTATTCGCAAAGTGAGTGACAGGTCAGCATTTGGGGGAGGTAATGGGGAGGGTTGTCCAAAAAATGCACGTGTGTCTGAACGTTTGAACGCCGTTTCATGGGCGTGCATAAATTAGCTCTTGCAATTGCATTCAGCGTATGAGACCTCTCTGATGTCAGGAAAGGTGCAGTATTTGCTGCTGGTCAGACATGACTTACATGCTGCGTGACTGCCCGAAGTACGGCGATGGTACCGATGTATACACAGTTGTACGTCGTCGTAGGTATATGAGAAGGCAGCAGTGGGCAGCCCTGTGCTTGGCTGTGCTTTGAAGTGCATTAGCATATTTTAGCAACTGCGATCCGTGAGAGAATGCAGCTGCGATTGCATTCGAGTCCTCTACTGAATTAAGCCTAGTATTCTTCAATGGGATAACTGACAGGGAGTTTGATAGTTCTGTTATATAATTTACTTTGTACTCTAGGTTAGGTGACCCATTAAGTAGCATTCACAAGCACAATAAGAAAACAACAATTACTTTCAATTAGGATGGGTACGGGATCCCGGCGGTCACAATACCAAAAGCAGCATCCCGACAGTCAGCATCCCGACCCAACTAGGTAAGAACCCTAACCCTCCCACCCGCAGACTAACCCTCCCACAAACAGCCTAACCCTCCCTCCGGCAGCCTAACCCTCCCCCTTGTGCCTAACCCCTAGTCCTAAACCTAGCCCTCCTCCTAACTGTAATACTTACCATTGGGATTCTGGTGCTTGGATTTTGACTGCTGCGCTACTTTTCGCGCAATGCCAGGATGTCATGTGCACATGTGCACAATGTCATGATGTTGCACACTTAGTGGGCAGGGCCAGCAAAGGCTGCAACTGTGCCCTGTTATGGCCCTGATCTCACCTCCCTCTACAGACTCCACCCCCTCAATTAACCCCACCTCAATTAGGGCTGCTTCCAGAAATTTCCCCGGGCTGGTTTTGCATCCCAATTCTCCCCTGCCTGTGCCTAACCCTAATCCCTCCTCTATGTGCCTAAACCTAAACCCCCCTTCCCCGCCGCCTAAACCTAAGTCCCCCGGGGGGGTGCCTAACTCTAACCTCCTCCCTGGGGTGCCTAACCCTCCCCCTAGCCTAACCCTAACCCTCCCCCCCCGGCGGCTGTCCGCGCCCGGCATCACTTTGATCGGGAAGCCGGGCGCTGGTCTCTCGGCATTGGTAAAATGACAGGCGTCTAGATTTAGACGCCTGTCATTTAACCCGCGCCGGGATTAAGTAGTTGGGAAGCCGGCTGTCGGCACTGTGACGGCCGGCTTCCTAAACATATACCATGATAATCATAGGCGTATTTGTAATGGCTGCAGGGTGTGTGGACCACCCTGCACCTAGAGTGTACCTACCTGGTGCTGGCAAACAGGTCCCTTCTTCTCCACAGCGCCATCTTCCATCTTCCCATTGATATCTTCGGTAAGATTGCGCCATGCAGTGAAAACAAAGAATCTGGCACTGGCTCTCTTCTGAACATGTGCCATCTTCCCGAATATCCCTGGGAAGATGGCGCTGAGATTACAACATAGATTATATGTTACAGCAAAGAATCAGTAAACAAATACCTAATTTGTGATGCTTCTTTACATAGTCTATCATTTACTGACTAACTAGTTTCTCCATCAAGCTCCAAGTGACTGTAGTGGAGGGAGGACCACTTGCCTATACAAGTAAATATGCGAAAGGGGTGAAGGCAGTGCTCAGAGCAGAGGGTCCATGCACACCAGGGTGTCAGCTCAATCCGATAAAACAAAAGTAGGGGGAAACAACTTTAGAAAGTGACTGTGTTAACAATGGAATTGGATCAGTGCCTTAAAGAGCCAATAGTGATTGCTTAAGTGTACACTGGCCCTGATTCAGAGCCGGATGCTCTGACAGAGCGCTCGCTCTGAATCAGGGCCGGGCTATTTTTTTTTTAGAATGGCCTCCTGGCCACTCGCATAGCTGTGGGTGACCACCCACAGCTATAGCGAGTGGCCAGGTAGAGATGGTCGCGATGGTCTTGACCGGGCTTGTCGGGCTTGCGACGAGACCCTTGTGGTAGGGTCTCGTTGCCGCAAGCCCCAGAGAGATTTCGGCTCTAAAAGAGCCGAAATCTCTCCCGCTGACATCACTCGTGATGTCAGTGGGGCCGTCCCCAAACGGAGGCGTTCACATGGGAACGCCTCCGTTTGGACAGCCACTACCCCGGCCCGCCAACCGAAGGGGGCGAGCTGTCACTCAACATCGACAGCTCGCCCCCTTCGTTGCGAGACCCGGAGCGACGAAGTACCCGTCGCTATCCGGGTCTCGTGCATACGCACGACGGAGCCAGCTCCGATGTGCGCATGCGCACTGGCCCACCATCGACCCGGTTGCAAGCGCACAGCGCTTGCGACCGGGTCTGAATCAGGCCCACAGTGCATACAATTACAATAACCAATGAGCAATTAATTGGAGGGTCGGTAGCCCTTTCCTTTTTATATGCAAGTAAATTAACCAAAAATATATATGAAGAATTATATAAGAACTGAATATAAAATAATTAATACATATAAAAAATGTTCACATTTATTTAGATACAGGTAAATATATATATTTGCATCACTAGGCTCAACCTCTTGGCTAAGGAGATGCAATTCTCATAGTATTTCATTATACTGGCCTCATCCCTTCTGCCTGAACCAGCAATTTGCATCATTAGGATCCCAATCTTGCCCATGTTGCTAGTAAGTGTCTGGGATGCAGGGGGGCCACCTTCTATTCCAGGAGACCAGGGGATTCCCCCCAAAAATTGAGAGAGCAGTATATAACCAGTGGCGGCTCCAGCGGTGGGGCTGCAGCACAGTCCAAAATTCAAATAGGGGAGCCACACCAACTGCCACCTCAAATGCTGCCAAACAACGCCAGCCAGGACTCACTGGCAGTTGGTGTGACTCCCCTATTTAAATTTTGAACTGCGCTGCAGCCACACCTCTGTAGCTGCCATTGGTTGTGTAACAATGCCAAAATCAAATCAGACTGTTCTGAATGCAAAAGGCAGAGCAACATGCTATTGTAGTAGGTTAATATTAATAATGCAATGCCCATTAAGTGCATGTAGTTCTTGTAACATTAAGGGAGTAGTGCTGGTGTTCCCATCCTCTTGACCTTGACCCTACAAGCTAATGAACTTTATTTAAATTATTTTATGTTTTACTCATAAGGGTCTTCATAGATAGTGGTGGCAACCAGTTATTCATTAGCAATGCAGCACACACAGATCAATTGAGTTTTAAACTGCCAGTCATACCTTTTTTGTTTTATCATCTCAGTTTAACTTTTTTTTTCTTTTTCTGCCTGGCAGAGAAATGCGTTTTTTTAAAACTATATATTGCTGTAAACTGGCTTTCCAAATATGATTCATGTTTAATGCAGGTAGCTTGGAGCTGAAGGTAGAACTGTCTTTAACACCTGTCAAAGGAGAGTATAATATGTTTCTGCTATTAATCTTTTGGTGCCAGCTGGTACAGTACTACTGAAGTTTTTTCTGTTTTCATTATTTTGGATGTAGTCAGTTCTTGGGTGATCTTAGATCACTTGTCAGGGCCTATTTTAACTTGCATTTAATTTTTTCAGTGATGGTCCTGCTTCTGCCTTACAGATGAATTCAACTCGCCACCTAAGACATCTCATCTGGCTGCTTAATAGGGCTAAAAAAAGGCCAGTATCACTCTTTACTAAATGTTTTACAATAGTATTTGGTATGTTAATAACAAAATAACTGGGGACTCATTCTGAGTAAGCTATATATGCACATGAAAAATACCTATGTCCCGACTACACTATGGCCCTCATTCAGAGGCGGTCGCTCGGGAGCGATCGGTCGCACCCAAAGTGACCAAGAATATGCAAAATGAGCGCTCAGTCGCAAAGCACATCATAAGCGCAGGAACACCCACCACAATGAAAGCACACCTCCTATCTCTACGGCCTAATTCAGAGTCGGTCGCAGGCGACAACCTACGTCAGAACGATTAACACCTGTTACATTGTTAATTGCCTACAAACATCGGTGGAGGCAGAAAACATCGCCAGCACTTGCAATGCTTAAGGTAGACCCTGGGCTACCCTTAGCTCTGCGAGCAGTAGCGTCGTTATTGCAACGAGATGACGTGTGTGATGACTCGCTCAGTAACATATGCACGCCCTTAAAACGCCCTTTTTAAGGTCAACCATGCCTGCGTGCGCACCACCACACCCCCATTCACAAGCACCTTTCCCTGTAACCACACACAAACGGCACAAAATGTCAATCACAGCTACTACCTCGTAGTGACTAGCGAGCAAGAGGATTGCGGTCAGGAAGACAGGCTTGCGCACGCGCACTGCCAGGTACACGCATGCGCAGTTGGAAAAAACTTCGCTCGCTACGTCCAATTGCTCAGTGCGACCGCCTCTGAATGAGGTCCTATATGTGTATCCCTCAGTTGCACCTCTTTACCCCTGTAGAGGCAGGACAGGGAGGGGGAGGGGCATTTTAACGTAGACCAAGTTCAGTAAAGTTGTGTTTAATGACTTTTACTCAAATTAGAGGTACAGTACACACAGTTACATATACACTTGTCAGGAGCAAAGGTCCATGTTGATGATACAGGTCATCAGCATGGATCTTTGTAGTGTATTTTCTAGAAATAAATATGTAACCAGGGCAAGTATCCATAGCATAGGATGGTACTGGCAGTAACAGGGGAGCAGCATGAGATCTTCCATGTAAAACCTGGATTGGTGATAATATACAGTAACAGGAAAACAAGCAGCATGGGATCCCCTTATCAAACTGTCATGCAGCCCTATCCTGTTCCCCTAAAAGGAACAGCCCCACCATGTGAAATAACAACATTGGGTCTGATGCAGAGTTGCACGTAAAGCAGCAGCAGTTGCAACCATGTTCCACACTCAAAAATCAATCAACGTTTCTTCATCCATCCCCAGGTGAAAGTGGCCACCATCATAGTCAGCGACCATTTGCAATAACCCATTTCTTGGTGGAAAAGATCAGTGTCAAACTGGACGGATCTCGCATATGCTCCACTAATTAGCTTGCAATTCTGCCTACATGACATAGCCACAGAACGCTAGCCTACTGTATGTGTGAATACCACGTTATTGCCTAGTTTCAGCTACTCAACCACAAGTTGAGATACAAATGTAATCTATATGATTTGGAATTGCATACACAATCCCCAACATGCTCAGCTTGCTAAATATTGTAAAAGATCCACTGAATTAGGTCCACTGACACCAATAACACAAATATTATAGTAATATAAAAGACTCCTCCACACACACTCTCTTAGTGTACAATACCAATTTATTTATCTTCACCTAAATCCATCTTGTAAACCTTTGGGAAATAATATAAAATCTAGACATCGCAAAGACTTGTATTGACTAGAAGTGGTTACACCCCATGTGGGGCATAGCTTCAATGAATTACACTGCTACAATTACATCATTACATTTCACCCCTAATACATCTTTCAACATCATCAAGTTGATGATGATTGTGATGAATAATGTTTCCTCCACTATTAAGTACATCTGCATTCAGAAGCAGTTATAAGGGTTTCTTAACTGCATGTATGTAAGATACAGTATGTGCAACTGAATATAAACAAGTAATTGACCTTTTTTATGGCACATATTTTACAACTGTGCTTTTGGCATTAATATGGCCAAGTTCACATGACCCCCATTATACTGTAGCTAATTATAATAGCAAATATTTTTTTTATTTACATTTATTTTCATGATAGGAAACTTTACATGTGAACCTAAATTTACTTGGTTTCAACATATGTATTGTGATGGTTGTGGATCATTCAGCAGAGGTCTCCCCAGATGAAGATTGTTCTAGAAAGCAAATATTTATTGCTCAGTTTAATCTAGATGCATTCTTGGGTGTGCTTACATTTAACTAATTACAGGTCAGTGAAACACATAAATAAGTAGATATAGTATGAAAAGTCAACATTAAGAATGTCAACATGGATGCGAGGTCGACATGTCATATATCAACATTGTCATGTTGTGAATGATGACATTCATCATGTTAACCATGTGGTTTCCCCTAAGGCTGTTAACTAACCCAAAACCTAACTCTAACCACAACCTAACACTAACTGCAACCTACCCTTAAATCTAACCTCAACCCTAAAACTGCAAAAATCAGGTTTCGCCATTCATAACATTAATATTATGTCATGACGACATTGTGTCATTGTCGATATTGTGGATGTCAACATGTTCAATGGTGACCTTCCATCTGTTTTGATGTTCAGACCATGTTGACATTCTGGTGTTGACATTTTAAAAATATACCAAATAAGCTACACAAATACAACATGTGCTACACTATTAGTTACTAACCAACAATTGTGGTACAATATAAGAAGGGTTTGCTGACAATCCTGTGTTTATTAAAGTAAGGAAAAATAGTATTTCAATTGTTTATATAACCTTGGCTAAATTATAATTTGGTTATTGGTAAAGTTTAATTTTGTTATGTTTAACAAGAATATGTATGAAAAGTGTGTGCGACTTGTTCTCAGCATCAGAGACTTACCACTAGTAGTAAGACCTAAAATATTGCTATTTGCAATTATTGTCACCATGTTTGTGAGTGTTGTAAACATTTTACAAATAATGAGGAACATACTGTTATTGATTATATTTTACGAATAACAATGTTGTAATTGTGTGTTAAAAGTTCAGAATAACCTACAAGCAGAAGGATAATACCATTTATTAATGTGCTCTCATTAAACTTACTACAGTTACTGGCTCCTTCATACGCCTATCTGATACTTATAACATCTGCATTTTGTCAGATATTATTTGGATTGCATCATGGTTTGAAGTGGAACTGAATGTCATACTTTATATAAAAAGCAGCTTTTATACTACTTTTTCACCACCGTTCAGTTCCAGATTATTAGTTTCACCATTGTTCTTTATGTTTTCTATTCCTGGATGTTTGGGCTGTGAAGTCTACCAAGTATTGCTAGGATGAGACGAAGAAACTCTGCATGGTGTAAAAGCATTCAACATTTTATTTCATATATGTTCACTGGGTAAATTAAAGGAATAAAATGGACCAAGTTCAATCCACTAATGAGGAAAAAGTGTAAGGTGCCATTTTTTAAGGATTGTGTCTGATCGCCGTTCTGACGCCAAGCAAGTTCTGGTGTCATCCTGTCTTCTGATCATGAGGCTATGTTACAATTCCAATGGTCCCTCTATGTACAGTATTTCAAACCACAGTGTTCTTTGTTAGGTGACAATTGATCAAATCCATACTCATGTCATAACGCAATCACGTTACCCACTGAGAGCAGTATGTCTAATATAACAGTTATTACTAATGGTATTACTGGTTCTATAGTGACATTCAATCATTAAACACCTAAATATAATATTTCAAAAATTATATTTTCATATAAAAAATTGGATGTTTTGAACACAGATAAATATAAGGAAAAGTACAAAATGTTATTGGTTACTTAATGAACCTTTACCTTTAAATGTTTAAAATGGTGAAATCTTATTAGGACCAGTATATAGTGTATTCTCTCTACACAAGAGAACAAAAATCTATATAATAAATAGCATTGATGTCACACCTTTTTTTATTATTAAGGTACAGTATAGCAAGGGTATTCAACATATAGCCATTCACCTTCTGCTGAACTACACATTCCAGCATGCCCTGTCACAGTTTTAACATGTGTAAAAAGAAAACAGGCTGCGCCAGGTTTTCTAGTATGCAAGAATAACAACTGGTAGCTGCTATAAGGAGACTGGATCCAGTCAGGAAGCCGACAGTCAAAATGCCGACTGCAGGCTTCCCGACTCTCAAATCCCGGCAGGGTACTAATGATAGGCATCGAAGTCCCGACGCCTGTCATTATACCTACACTGGGAGCCCGATGACCGGCATACCGATCGAAAGTAAGCCAGTCCGCGGGGGGGGGGGGGGGGGGAGGGTTAGGGGCTCCATGGGGGGAACTTGGGCTTAGGGGGGGTTAGGGTTAGGCACCTCCGAGGGGATGTTAGGGTTAGGCACCGCCCGGGAGACTTAGGTTTAGGCTACGGGGAAGGGGGGGTTAGGTTTGAGCACTTAGTGGGAGGTTAGACACTAGGGAGGAGGTTAGGGTTAGGCACCCCTAAGGGACGGTTAGGTTATTGGGGGATACTTACCTAAATCCCCTGTCAGGATTTCCACTGCTGCCGGCCTGCCGGCCTCGGGATTTGAACTACCGGCCTTACAGCCGACGGTCATTCATACTGATTCCATGGAGACAGGTACAACTCCAAACCTGATTATATAATAATTGTAGCACAACAAAACTTCCAAGAGCTTACCATATCTCTCTACATGGTACTTTGCTTGGACTGTCGCTGCCAGGACAAAGTGAGTGACAATGCCAGGAGGCATATCCCCTGTAGTTCCTGATATATTGTGGAGACAACTTCAGAATTTAAAGGACACTGGCAGATAGTGAAGTTTACTAGAGACCAGCACCTGAGTCCCATCTTCATTTATATGGGAAGCAGGGGCGGAACTACCGACTGGCAGCCAGTGCACTGCACCGGGGCCCGCCACAATATGGGGTCCACAAGGCTGTGACTGACCCGGCCAGCAGCTACACGCAGGGGACCAGAGCACAGTGCAGTCAGGCTCAGCACTGCAGTGCACTACTGGGTAATAAATGCCAGTAGTTTTTGCAGTGGGGTCAGATGAGCATGTGCTGTGCTTTGATTGGAGGAGCCCATAACATGCTCCGCTAACCCAGCAGCAGTGCAGCCTCATGGGTGTGACTCATTGTGAGGCTGTGACTGTTGCTCTGCCGGCTGCCTGTGGATGCTGCTGGTGAGTACACTGGACCTCATTCAGAGGCGGTCGTTAGTTGCAAGCGGTCACCCTGAATCAGGGCAGCCGCTTGCATCCTGAATGACCGCCTCCTTGTCGATCGCTAAGCTGTGGGTTAACACCCACAGCTCTAGCGACCGACATGGGTGATGGTCACGATGGTCAAGACCATCGCGACCATCCGGACTTACAACCAGACCCTAAGGTTGGGTCTGGGCACTCGTAAGCCCCAGGGAGCTTCCTGCTCTGATTGAGCAGGAAGCTGCCCACTGACATCAGCAATGATGTCAGTGAGGCCAACCCCAAATGGCAAGAGTTCCGGCGTGAACGCCTCCATTTGGGCAGGCACGCCCCCTGCCCGCCTCCCAAACGGGGCGAGCTGTCACAGCTCGCCCCGTCTGCTGCGAGACCCCTAGTGACGGAGCGTCCGTCGCTAGCCGGGTCTCGTGCATGCACACAACAGAGCCAGCTCTGTCGTGCGCATGCTCAGTGGGGCAACATTGAGTCGGTTGCGAGCACTCAGTGCTTGCAATCGACTCTGAATGACCCCCAACTGTGTGGGCACTATAGGTGGCATAATGTGTGGGGACAACAGTGTAGCATAATGTGTGGGCACTACAGGTGGCATAATGTGTGGGCACTACAGGTGGCATAATGTGTGGGGACTACAGTGTAGTATAATGTGTGGGCACGAGAGGTGGCACAATGTGTAGGGACTACAGGTGACATAATGTGCGGGGACTACAGTGTAGCATAATGTGTGGGCACTCCAGGTGGCATAACATGTGGGCACTACAGGTGGCATAATGTGTGGGCACTACAGTGTAGCATTATGTGTGGGCAATACAGGTGGCATAATGTGGGGGGGTACTACAGTGTAGCATAATGTGTGGGGCACTACAGTGTGACATAATGTGGGAGGTACTACAGTGTGGTGTAATGTGTCTCCCTGTCACCAACTGCCTCTCCACTCTCCCTGTCGCACACTGCCTGTCTTCCTCTCCCTCTCCCTGTCACCCACAGCCTGTCACCTCTCCCTATTACCCTCTCCCTGTCACCCACTGCTTTTTCCTGTCACTACTGCCTGTCACCTCTACCTATCACTCTCTCCCTGTCACCCACTGCCTAGCCCCTCTCCCTTTCACCCATTGCCTGTCACCTCTCTCTATCACCCTCTTCCTGTCACCCACTGCCTCTTCCCTCTCCCTGTCACCCACTGCCTGTTATCTCTCCCTGTCACCCACGGCCTGTCATTTCTCCCAATCATCCTCTCCTTGTCATCTTTTTGCCTCTCTTTGTCTACCTCTCGCCTCTCCCTGTCACCATCTACCTCTCTCTGTCACCCACTTCCTCTTCCCTCTCCCTGTCACCCACTGCTTCTCCCTGTAACCCACGGCCTGTCATTTCTCCCAATCACCCTCTCCCTGTCACCCACTGCCTCTCCTATCTCCCTGTCACCTACTGCCTGTAATCTCTCCCTGTCACCCACTGCTTCTCCCTGTCACCTTCTCCTTGTCATCTTCTTTACTCTCTTTGTATACCTCTTGGCTCTCCCTGTCACCCTCTACCTCTCTCTGTCACCCACTGCACTTTGAACTTGGAGTAGGGCGGAGGAGGGGGGCCAAAGCAAAATTTTGCACCTGGGCTCACCACTCACAAGTTCCGCCACTGATGGGAAGTTTTAAATATACTGTCATTGGGCGTACAATTAGTAAATGCAGCACTTGAAACACAAGACTGAACTACTTTTATATGTTATATGTTACATGTGCATCCTAGTCTGTTATTTGTATACTGGTATTAGGAGATATAGAAATTGGTGTATATTTACTATCACTATTATTTGTCATATTGTATTTTATAATAAATTAGCAGCATTTTCTACACTCTTCTCAAGAAACTGTTACACGTTTATAATGGAGAAACCGGTTAAGTACTTATCCACAGGCTTTCCCACTATTGCCACAGATTCTAGTGATTTATATGAGAACAATTGGGACCCCGTGGATACAAGCTATTTGGATCTATTTTGCTACTCCATCTTCGTCTTCCTCCCTAAAACACCGGCCGATGATGTGTTGCTCCCGCTGACACAGCTCCATCTTCAACATCAGGTGGTTACGTATACATCTCACGGGGAGTGTAATTCACTGAGGTATTGCCCTCCCACCGCTGCTACTCCGGGAATGAGTACTGGGGATCAAGATCTGCAAGGTGGTGAAGTTGATTCACGGTGAGGAGGTTGTGCTTGAAAAGCCAGCATTTGGACTTATTGATCCTTATATTGTATACCTGGATAAATGTACATGTTAATTCACAAAGTGGATCCCTGCATTTGTTCTTCTTGAGGTTATTTTGCCCTATTTTAGACTAGTTTTTTTATTTATGTAAATTATCTTTGGCCATATTAAGTTGTTTTATTATATGTAAGGTGTATAATATATTCTAGCAATCATGCTATATTAAATGAATCTGTAACTTTTTATTATAGCGCTCCCTTGTGTGTATTTTTTCTGTTGAGTATTTTTACTACTACATTATATGTAAACAGAGCTGTAACTAGACATTCTGGTGCCCTGTGTGAGATAGAGCATTGCTGCCCCCCCCTCCCCAAAGATGTAGCACTCGGCAGGTGCTGGCCGGGGGAGGCGGAGCTGAAGGAGATTGATAGACAGCAGGGGCTGCTGCTATACATAGCAGTGGGTGGCCGGGGGCAAATAAAAATTGCAGTGGGTGGCCGGTTCAGCCCCAGGGGACACTGCGCTCTGTGTGGTGGCACCGGCCGCACCACCCTAGTTATGGCCCTGTATGTAAATTTATTATCTCCATATGGTAAGCACTTGGAAGTTTTGTTGTGCTACAGTTTTAGCATGCCCTAATAGCAAAACAATGAAAGGGCAGTCTAGGATGTGTAGTTCCACAGCAGCTGGAGAGTCACATGTTGAATACCCCTATGGTATAGAATTACATACTGCATTTATGCAAGAAGGGATTAAACACACAAGATATACACAAGAGGAGGATAAGTGTTGATGACATGTCGAGTACTGCATTTTCAATTGAGCAGATATGTATGAGTTATATCTTATGCAAATATGAAAACGATCTGGTATGCATGTTTTATCACTACCTTCAAGTTTGCGGTAATAATGCTTAATAAATTGCTCTACGAGGTTGCAACAGAATAAACATCTGAAAGTGAAGTAGAATGTAGAAAACTAATATAGCGTTATATGTAATAACTTTCTTACTACAAAGTTGTTTTTCTTTCATTTCTGTATTTTGTACAACATAATGCAGAAGTATAGTCAGCTCTGCTATTTGTGACCTGTGCTTCCTGATTTTTCGGCTTGTTTTTACATCCTATAATATTAACTATTGCTGAGCACACAAGGGGATAATTATGCTGCGACTGGCCTACAAGCAACAGGATCAGTTTCCAATTTGGCCTCACACATGTTTATTCATTTTTATTGGATAGGAGACAGTGGGCCTGATTAAGAGTTGGGAATAGAGTAATACCCCTTTTACACTGCTGCAATAACCCAGATTATTGCTGGGTCTTCTTGGGTAGCGGCTCAGTGGAAAAGGGTACATGAAAAATAGACCGGGTCAAGTAGCCTGGGAATCCAACCCGGGTAGCTATCAGGGTTGGACCTGGGATGGACCTGGGTAGTGGTGCAGTGTAAATGGCACAACCCAGGTTATCCGACCTGGGTCATGCCTAAAATGAGCTGATTGGTGGCTGTGGAGCAGTTTAGCAGAGCAGACCTGGGTTGAGTGTGAATGGGGCTAAACCAGAAATAACCCGGATCGAAAGTGCAGTGTAAATGGGGTCTGACCTGGTTTGGAACCATGGGCCTGATTCAGACCCGCTTGCTAGGATGCGTTCGTACGCAGCCTGCTGATGTTTGCAATGTGCGCATGCACATGCATCGCAGTGCACGTGCACAAACCAGTCCGTGCGATCACCATGTGATCGCCCCTTGTGCATAGACGCCTTGCTAGCTTGAGTGACAGGATGGGGCATTTGTAGGTGGTGACAGGGGTTGGTCGAAGGAAATGGGGGGAGAGGTGGTGCGAATGCAGGTGTGTCCGAGCGTCTTAACGCCATTTCAGAGGTGTGCATAATTAAGATGCAGCGTCATAGTACACATGACTTGGTTGAATTTTACACTGAAGTGCTCACAGTGCTTGCATTAGGGTATGGTCAACCACGAGTACTCGCAGTGCTTGCATTAGGGTATGGTAAACCACAAGTGCTGCGTATGCATCTGATGGTACTCGATGTTACCGATGGTTGCATGCACTTCCTGGAGATGACATGCATTAGTAGGCATCTTAAGACAGGCTAGTGGGTGTCTGCATACACACCATGATCGCACTCTAAGACATAGTGGGCATACTAATGCCTTGCCGTGCGATCGTGGGATTTGCGTACGCTGGCTGCGTGCGAACGCATCTAGCGAGCGAGTCTGAATCAAGCACCATGTCCGAAAACCCAGGTTAGACCCGGGTTTTTGGTGGAAAATGGGTATGTGATAGAGCAAGTAACTGTGTATCTTGGTAAAACCATGCTGCACTGCAGGTGGGGCAGATGTAAGATGTGCAGAGGGATTTAGGCCCTCATTCAGAGGCGCTCGCAAGAAGCGAGCGCTCGTTCTGAATGAGGGCAGCCACTTCTTTTTTTTAGTGCGGCCTCCTGGTCGTTAGCTATGCTGTGGGTTGCCACCCACAGCTTAGTGACCGACCAGGGTGATGGCCTTGACCATCGCGACTATCGGGGCTTGCGACGAGACCCTAAGGTTTGGTCTCGGCAACCATAAGCCCCAGGGAGCTTCCTGCTCTGATCGAGCAGGAAGCTCCCCACTGACATCACTGCTGATGTCAGTGCGGCCGCCCACAAAACGGCAGGCGTTCGCTTGGGAACACCTCCGTTTGTGAAACCACCCCCACCCGCCCCGCCTACAAAACAGGCCGAGCTGTTGATCAACATCGACAGCCGGCCCTTTTGTAGTGAGCTCCAGAGCAAGAGAGTTTCTCTCTCGCTCCCGGGCTTGCACACGTGCAGTGCGGCCGCTGCGCGTGCGCAGGACCAAAACATCGACTCAGTTACGAGCGCTCAGCGCTTGCGACCGGGTCTGAATGAGGTCCTTAGATTTGGAAGGAGTGTGTCCAAACTGACATCTAAGTTGCAGTGTAAAAAAAAGCTGCCTAGCATTTATGGGCTACATGCAAAATCAGCCAGGATTGACCCTGCATGTGAAAAACAATGTATGTATTTGCACCCCTTGCATTGCAACATTGTTTGTCCAGCTAAACAGTTACTTGCTATTATTATTAATATTATTATTACTATCATTTATTTATTTATATAGTGCCCAAGTGTTCCTCAGCACCTTACAAAGTACATAAACAAATAGGTTGACCAGTGACTTACAGTACAATACAATACAGGATGAGAACACGTATAATATACATTGCTGCATTAGTGACCATAACACCCAGATAAGCAACAGAGCGTAAGCAACCATGTGTTAGGTGCCCTAGTGGGGAGTAAGAACTAGATTAAAGTAAAGAAAGGAGAAGCACAAGAGGGTAGAGGGCCCTGCTCGTGTGAGCATACATAAAGGGGAGGGGCAGACAAATGGGGGTGATGCAGATGGACTAGACGGGGAGGAAGGAGCATGTAGCAGCAAGTTAAGATGAGAGCTGGAAGGCTTTGATGAAGTAGTGGGTCTTGAGAGCCCATTTGAAGGATTGTAGAGAGGTGGAGAGTCTGATGGGAAGAGGGAGAGCGTTCCAAAAATGGGCTTGCAAAATCTTGGAGGCGGGAGTGGGAGGAAGTAATCAGTTGGCATGAGAGGCAGTGGGCATTTGTTGAGCGAAGAGGACGGACAGGAGAGTGAAGGGAGATGAGGTCAGAGATGTAAATAGGAGAGGAATGGGTGAGGGCTTTCTAAGCGAGTGTGAGAACCTTGAATTGGGTTTTGAAAGGGAAGGCGAGCCAGTGGAGGGCTTGTAGGAGAGGGGAGGCAGATGTAGAGCATTTGGAGAGGAAGAAGAGCCAAGCAGCAGCATTGAGGACAGACTGGAGAGGAGAGAGATGGGAGTTGGGAAGGCCAGATAGGAGGAGGTTACAGTAGTCCAATCTGGAGATGACCAGTGAGTGTATTCAGGTCTAAGTGGCATCCTGGGTGAGAAAGGGTCTAATCTTGGAAATATTTTTAAGATAGAACCAACAGGACTGTGAGAGGTTCTGGATATGTGATTTGAAGGAGAGGGAGGAGTCCAGGATAGCTTCAAGATAGCGCACTTTGGTGCTAGAGGAGATGGTTGTGCCATCAATTGATAAATAAATGGTGGGAAGTGCGGATATGTTGGAGGGTGGGAAAATGATCAGCTCAGTCTTAGACATATTAAGTTTAAGAAATTGCTGGGACATCCAGGAAAAGATAGCAGAGAGACATTTGGAGATATGAGTGAGGGGAGAGGTCAGGAGAGGAAAGGTAGATCTGAGTATCATCAGCATAGAGATTATAATGGAGGTCAAAAGAGCTGATGAGTTCACCTAGAGAGGAAATATAGAGGGAGAATAGGAGAGGTCCAAAAACAGAACCTTGGGGAACACCTACTGAAAGAGGCTGTTGGGGGGAAGAGGAGTCATGAGAGGAGACAGAGAAGGATTAGAGAAGTAGGAGGATAGCCAGGAGAGGGCAGTGAATGATTTGTAGCAGGAGAGGGTGGTCCACAATGTCGAAAGCAGCAGAGGGCAGTTTCAGTGCAGTGGAGAGAATGGAAGCCAGACTGAAAAGGGTCAAGGAGCAAGTGGGAGGAAAGAAAGGTGGTAAGGCGGAGGTAAACAATACACTTAAGGAGCTTGGAGGCAAAAGGGAGGAGAGAGATGGGATGGTAGTAGGCAAGAGTGTTAGGATCAAGGGTGGGTTTTTAAGAATGGGGGAGACAAGGGCATGTTTGAATGCAGAATGGACAGTGCCAGATGAGAGGGAGAGATTGAAGAGGTGAGCAAGATGGGAACAGGCACAAGGAGAGATGTAGCGGAGGAGACGTGAAGGGATAGGGTCAAGTCTGAATCAGGCCCAGTGCACACAGATAAAAGCACTGTAACAATCATCTGCAAACCAGCTTCTTGGATATATGCAGAGAAGATTCAGAGCCATGTACAACCACACAGTAATACCTCTTTTACACCTAAATTCCGGGTCTGACCCA
This sequence comes from Taudactylus pleione, assembly GCA_031769625.1. Lineage (NCBI taxonomy): Eukaryota > Metazoa > Chordata > Amphibia > Anura > Myobatrachidae > Taudactylus > Taudactylus pleione. Next base: position 26,558,273 of record JAUIMM010000040.1, on the reverse strand, counting down.
GAGTTGGAACAGGGTCCCAATCTGGATCAGACCCGGAATTTAGCCAACGTTGACCCAGGATATACCAGAGTAGGAACCGTTTACACCAGAGCCGGGTCTGCATAGACCTGACTTTTCCAGCGTTGAAGTGGACACTTGGAGATGACGTCTTCTCCAAGCGCCACTGAAGCCGGACCAATCGGCCAGTATGCGGCACGCTCCAGGTCATCGTGAACCGAAGCGTGCCATTCACACTGCAGGGTTTCACGGGTTACTCCCGTGTTAAACCCTGCAAGTTACCTGGGATGGATTGCTGGGTCACTCAACCCGGCGATCCAACCCTCTCCCTTTTACACCAAGAAGCTACGTGGTTTAACCCTGCAATAACCCGGGTTTTAGCTCCGGTGTATAAGGGGTATAACAGATGTGTTAAATTAAATGTACACTGAAATTGTTTCACAGGCTAATAAAATTATTATAATAATTTTATTTAATTTATCGTTTGCCTGCTCATTCATGATAAAATCAAGATTCAAAATGATCAGCTTCTCTGTAGCATAAAGTGTTAACTATTTTGCAAAGCTGCACCATCATTGCCACAATAAGAAAAAACAACTAACAGCATTATAGCTGCCTGTCAAGTTCTATTGTAGTGATTAGAGAAAGAAGGGGGATGTGAGATTGATATATGTCACCTGAAAGCTCCAGTTAATAGTAGGTAGGTTTGAAACAACTTTTAACATGTTATTTATTTTTCTAATAGAAGGCAGCAGAAGCTGATAGCATTAATTTGAAAGGCATTTTATTAGAAATTGGGGATATGAATTAATAAACAAATTATAGTCTCTTTTAAGACCAATCATTCTTTACCCTTATTTATGCTACAAAGACCTGAAAAAATTCAATACAAAAAGACTAAAGAATGATTGATCACCTTTTTACCTCCCCACCCTTAAATGACTCTGAGCTTACAGCAGACCACTCCATGATGTCAGCTACCATCCCACCACCATGATCATCTACAAGAATATCTTCAGCTGTAATTAAATGTTCTTTGACATCTACAAAATAACAGACAGCTGACATAGACTCTGTCATGAGATTGACAGAAAAATGGCCAATTGATGGTGCATGATGTAGTGGATATATGTCTGCAAAATGTATGGAGCAGAATCAACATCAGTTTGAGGAACTGATATATGGGGGAGATGTAACAAAACTTTGATGGAGATAAAATAGAGAGTTTTTCCATATCAACTTCTAACTGTCATTTTATAGACTGCTAGATAAATGATTACTATAAACTTATTGGTTGCTATGGGCAACTTCTCCACATTATCTCTCTTAAATGTTTGATACATCTCCCCTATAGTTTTAAACCATAAGCATCAGGATACTGACTTCATCAAGGAGTCATACTGTTTATTAAGACATATTTTTAATGCTTTCATACCTGGAGCTGCAGAGGCGGTCAGGTGACTGCTTTCATACCTGGAGCTGCAGAGGCGGTCAGGTGAATGCTTTCATACCTGGAGCAGCAGAGACGGTCAGGTGAATGCTTTCATACCTGGAGCAGCAGAGACGGTCAGGTGAATGCTTTCATACCTGGAGCTGCAGAGGCGGTCAGGTGAATGCTTTCATACCTGGAGCTGCAGAGGCGGTCAGGTGAATGCTTTCATAACTGGAGCTGCAGAGGCAGTCGAAGATATTTTTGGAGACTTAATGGTGCATACACACGATCAGATTTTTCCTTCAGATATGAACGATAACGATTTAAAAATCGTTCAGTCGTTCATATCTGAAGGAAAATCGTTCATATCTGACATGCCTGAACGATGGACGATCAACGATGCGCGTTCCCGATGGTCGGATAACGATTTCTGATATCTGATGTGTTTGCAGTCAGACTTGGACGATTCCATTCATTTTAATGCAGTCAAAAATCGTTCAATCGTTCAAATCGTTCAAATCGTTCAAAACTTTGGTAAAATCGTTCAAATCGTTCAAATCGTTTAATCGTTCAATCGTTCATCTGACAAATCTGACAAGTCTGACAAATCTGACAGTGTGTACGCTCCATTAAAAAATTATCAGTTTCACAAGAGAAAAAGTGATTCCAGAAGAAATGGTGAAATGTATGGAAATTGTGAGGATGGTATAATGCCTTACTTTAGTTTCTTCAAGGGTACAGTAGTCTGGATATTAAAAAATGCTAACAAAACTTGAATTAACTCTCATAACAGCTGTTGCTTTATATCCACGTAACTTTACAAATAAGTGAACAAATAAAAATATTAGCAGTTATGGGTTCTATTATAACATTTTACAGTTAGGAGCACAATGCTTCGGAAATGTTAAGCTGCTGTTTAACAAGTGCACACCAAATTCTCAGGAGAACTAAACTAAAATCAACATGCAATTGAAACAGTGCTGCATAATCAACATAAAGCACATTAATTTGGTAATCAATTAATTTAACATGTTATACATCAACCACATGTATATAAAAAAAGAGAAATACATAAAATATATTGTATTTCCTATGACACATAAATGAGAACAATGGCTTGTTTGAGGTTCTCAAAGTCGGACCTCGGGACCCCAAACAGTGCATGTTTTCCAGGTCTCCTCACAGAATCACAAGTGAAATAATTAGCTCCACCTGTGGATCTTTTAAAATATGTTAGAGAGTAATGATTACACCTGTGTACTTGCTGGGTGACCTGGAAAACATGACCTGAGTGGGGTCCTGAGGACCGAGTTTGAGAATCACTGGTTTAGACAAATTTGTCAAAATGGCTTGTGTGTCCACAAAGAGTATACAAACTGGCCAATAGATCTTTTACATAGGCAAATTCCCAAGACTATTATGTACTGCACAGTGTCTCATTCAGCTCCTAGGGCCTGATTCAGACCCACTCGCGAGCGGCTGTCCACTCACAAGTGGGTCGATGTTATGCACTGAGCATGCGCACGACGGAGGGAGCTCCGTCGTGCGCATGCGCCAGACGCGACGAGCGAAGGAAAGTCTGTGTCTGATCAAAGGGGGCGTGCTGTCGATGTTGATTGACAGCACGCCCCCTTTGGTGGGCGTGCCAGGGGCGTGCCTCCCTGATGGGGGCGTTCCCACGGGAACGCCTCCCATCAGAAGCCGGCCCACTGACATCACTAGTGATGTCAGTGGGAGTGATTTTGGCTCTGATAGAGCCAAAATCACTCCGGAGCTTGCGGTTGAAAACCTCAACCGCAGGCTCCGGCTCGCAGTTTCGATGGTCGCGATGGTCACGACCATCGCGGCCATCAAAATGCACGCTCGTATAGGCTGTGGGTGGTGACCCACAGCTATACGAGCGTCCAGGAGGACGCTCCATTTTCATGGAGGGCGGCCCTCATTCAGAGCGTGCGCTCTGCTCAGAGCGTACGGCTCTGAATGAGGGCCCTAATTAGATCTTTCTCCAAAATTACCCAGTGCCTATGATAAAGTAAAGTATTAAGACCATCTGAAAATGGACTATAATCATTAAGCTTGTCCCTAAATTATTACTCATATTTTGAAACTCTTGTCATTTAGTTCAAATAAAGTCATTATACTCTCATGAAATAGTGGATTCTTCACTAAATAAGTTGACCAAAATATATGCACACAACTATTAAATATCTTACTTCCAATACTGAAATACTGTACCTTATAATATGCTGCAGGTGTCACTGCAGCAGTTGCGTTTCTAAAAAGCATACCACACAACATTCTGTACTATTATGTATGGCCATTGTATCAGAATCTGTAATATATATGTAAAATTATGTACTTTAACATAACGTTATTGTCAGTATAATATGTGTTACTCGACTAAGACTGTAGTAGCTGATTAACTGTTTTTTTTGTGAGTATAAATGCTAAAACATTTATGATATCACAACTCACTCAGAGTATTGAGGTTATATAAATGCACAGGTTTGTTGCCTCATTACTCACTGTAGCTATGGAGCGTCCCAGTAATTTGCTATACCATTATTACTTTCTGCTCTGGAAACTCAATTCCATATTATAAATGTGGTATATAAATGTGATACTTAATGTATATATAAATGAAACAAATGCTACAAGCTAAAACAAAAAATTCAGTTCACATTTTATAACTTGCACTAAGTTTGTTTTAAAAATGCAATGTAGCAATTGCAAAAAGATTCATTTTATGAATTATTTCAGAGAACAGTTAATAAAATTGTAGATGTATGAGAAAAACACAACTTAACATTTATAGAGACTTTTTCAGGTACTAAATAATGTTTTATTTAATGTCAATAGCACTCGAACATGCCAACTGAATCTGTTTTTTTAGTCTGCAAGCTGAATTAATTCACAAGAAGAATATTTTTATTCTTTGATTATACACGTTTTGCTCCCTAAAGAATAATGTGATAATTTGCTACTGTGAATTATCAATCACACATAATTATTCAGCTCAATTGGATTTTGTGACACAGTTCTTGCTGCTGCTTGTCTGATAATGATTCTAAAGTTGTAACACTTTAGTACCTAATAAATTAGCCTATACATTTAAAAGGAAATAGCACTAAAATTAGTGTGGGTTAATTATTTCTAAATAACTTACCTTTCAGTTAATTTTGCCTGCCTTCATTTAAGTGGTGGTGCACAGATTTTGCAACAAGATACTTTTCTGAACTGTTTAATATAAAAAAGGTTATGGGAAAAATACCCGTGCAGTTCCAGTGCACAGTACTATACATTATAACACAATTAAACAGTTTTCATAGAGTAATAGTTTCTATAATAAGTATAGTATATATAAACTAAAGGTGCCCATACATCAGCGAGTGTGTTTCGCGATCCAGCGATGCGATGGGAAATGCCGACAACCCTCCATCGATGTTCTGCGATCCATCGCCGGATTGCAGACATTTGTCATGTTAAATGTCGGCGATTTGACGATTGCGATCATTTTTTGATCACGGTTGTCAAATCTGCTAAATCCAACATGTACATTTCTGTGATGCTGGGTTGCAGCATTGCGGGATCGCGGCAATCCATCGCAGATGGATGGGCCCCATTAGGGTAGTCACTTTGGGACAGAAGCAAAGTTGAATGCAAATTAGCCGCAATTCATCCCTAAATGCGTACATGTGCCTGTATGAAGAATTGTACACATCTCTGTGGCCAGACCACCCCTATCAGTATGTTTGGTATAATAGTCGTCATCATTATAAGTTCATACTTGTACCAGCCCTATCCAATTTGCACAGGATCCCTCTGAAAATTGGTGTGTTTCTGCATACTTATAACTCTGCAAAGCCTGCAGATCAATTGACATACCCCCTTTTTATGTGAGGACATCCAGTTACAGGATAATTGTGTCCATTTAGTTGTAAGTGAAGAAACAACGGAGATGTGTGCAACTCTTCATCAACCCTTGTTGAGTTTGAATGATTCCAGAACATACACAGTGTGAAATTATGCAAGATACAACACACAAAAGGACTTCCATTCATCTCTGCATTAGCCCTATTAAGCGTGGATTAGAAGTAATTTCACATACTGTATGATATTTTACCTCCATCTGTGAATCAGGTCATAGGTAACAACCATAGGAAATTAAGTGTTGTATTGCTACTGGAAATATATATTCTCAAGAATATTATGTTCAAATATAGTATAAAAAGATTTCCTGCATAAAAAATGCTTGTGTGATCTTTCAGCATTTTTTTGCCCTACTCACAGGAGCAAGCTCTGTCGGTACTGTGTTAACCCCCAATATTTGTGTTGCTGAAGCCTCTAACCATGTGTATGCAAGTTATAGGAGAGGGAGTGAAGAAAGTACCTGAAATCATTTAAAAATGTTAAAGCTTCCAAGCATGAGGGAGTTGGGAAAAGCTGAGGTCGTAGGTTGCAGTCTTGGTAATGGCAATGGCTTTATCAAACTTCAGCTCTGAGACCAGGTACCATGCAAAGATGATAAGTTGAGGCCATGAGTTAGCAGCAGGTAGTGTTTGAGGATACAAGACATGGAAAGTGCGATGTCTGGTTCAAAAGGAGCAAAATTGCATTCCTTTTGGTTATGGAGAGGAGTCAGATGAAGAGCAGGTTCAAATCAAAGGAAAGGCTCTTGCATCAGTGTGAAGGAGGAAGGTCTTAGGTCCAAGAGAAGCAGTCAGATGCAGTTGGGACAGTGTGTAGAGGTCCTGGTTTGGACTTAAGATCAAGATTATGCAGGTCTAAACAGTCGGTAAGTAATTTGAAGCACAAATGATAGGATGAGAGTGCCTCAAAGCCAAATAGAGATGAATTTAGTCTGGGGATGACAGATCTGTGAAGATGTAATCATTCTCAGTGGAACAAATAATGTTTATATATATATATATATATATATATATATATATATATTGTAAGGCATGGCCGCACTCACATCAGCAATTACTTAAAATGTCCTGGGGTGTCACCCATGGCATCCACATGGGGAGTCCAAAAGCATAGAAAAAATGAGGGGCACTCACCAGTATTGCACATATAAAAAATCAAACTTTATTCCTCACATAGTCCATAAGTGAATAATTCTCCTCAACGTTTCGGTCCCATCTGGACCATTTTCAAGAGATACATCAATGCAGCCTCCACAGCAATATCCAACCAATCCTTATGGATCCCAAATTATACTGTGCATCTCCCACTAGGGCCCTAAATACCCCCATCAATCAGCTAAATGGCGCCCAAACATATCACAAACACCAGACACAAATGGACCTAACAAGCGGTCCACAAGTGTAGGGCGGCATAATCACACCAACGCTTCCTGTGTGTGAGCCGCATGTAAGGAACGACGTGGGTATAGTGATGTAGCTTCCACCACGTGGAACACACACGTCACTTCCGCTGAGCGCATCACAGGTTCCACTAGTCTACAGACTACAACAACCAACACCCTCCAGTGTTATTAGCCACACCCACGGGACGTAATAGTGACTATCCAGTCACAATCACTGTTGGAGTCATCACCATGGTAACCCATTACTATGGGATAATATTATGGAAAATAAATGAATACCAAACAAGAATTTACCTGTTGGCATACATATACTTAATACATCCAAGAGAACAGTCCAATACAGGGTAGCCCAAAGATGTAGCAAACGATAAAGAAATATTTTGTTTATAGCGACACTGCACTCATCAATGGGGGTATCCAGAAACCTATACCATAGGGATGTACACATACCAGACCCTCTTGAATACAAAAAATACAATATATAATTACATATAATTACATATATTACCCTACACCAAAACCAAAGAACCCCCCAAAATATATATATATATATATATATATATATATGACAAACACAATGTCCGGCACTCCAGTGGTATATATAAAAAGCAACTGTCCCGGTGCTCATCTAAGATAACCCAATATCATATATGTCAAAGCAATAGATGTCACTCGGATGAAAAACATATAGTCAAGCTGCGGTAGATCATAATGTGGGAGTGTATTGATCAAAAAATAATTAATTAAATTGAGTCAACTGCCACCATTGATGTTTTCAACAGCAAATTCGCTCAAAAGGAGTTTTAGTGCAAAAAAATATTCAATGGATTGCCCTCATTAAGGCCATTAGGCGATATCGTGCCAAGGTGAAAAATCCATCTTGCTTCAAGTTTTTTTAATATAAGAGCATGATCCCCACCTCGTTTTAGAGGTGGTACCCTGTCAATGATGCGACATCTTAGAGAAGTAAGCTGATGCCCCAACAATAAAAAATGGTGGGCCACTGGCTTATCTGTTGTACCACTTGAAAGGGCCTGTCATATTGATGTCTGATGATTGGCCATTCTTTCTCGGAATGTGCAAGTTGTCATGCCCACGTAGGAAAATCCACAAGGGCATGTTAATAAATATACCACATAGTCCAACTGGCAATGAAGCTTGTATCGTATCCGAATTGGACTTCCATTTTGTGAATGTGGTAAAACTGCAACCTGGAATCATTGAACGGCAAGTGGTACATCCCGTACACTTAATGCACCCTGGCTTCTGTGTCATAAGCCAAGTATGATCCCCTAGAGTTGGAGATCTCTTGGGGTGCATTAGTAGTTGTTTCAGATTCCTGCCACATCTGTATGCCATCATCGGTGGATCTCTACATCCAAGGCTCAAACTTTGATCACTGGCTACAATTGGCCAATGTTTCTTGATCGAATGAGGTACTTGTGAGGAGACCCCATCATATTGGGTAACAAAGATCATGCGTTCCTTGGCTTTCTTAGCTTTGATAGCTACTTTCTGATGTGCTCTGGTGAGGCATCCCTCAATTGTACTCTGCTTATAACCTCTGGCAAGAAAATGATCAAACATCTCACCCAACTGTATATCAGCCATCACAGGGTCTGTGTTGTTTCTTATGACCGTCATGAACCAAGCAGCTGCATTATTTGTATTGAAGTGCCGGTCCATCTTTGCCAGTTTATATATATATATATATATATATATATATCTTATTTGTTCCACTGAGATATATATATATATATATATATATATATAGATAGATAGATAGATAGATAGATAGTCTATTCGGAATAAAATTAGGTGGCACTCAGAAAAATCATCAATAATATGACACTGAGCCTACGCTCGTCAATGTTTCAATTCTATTTGAAGAATTTTCGTCAGGACATAACAGACAATAACACATGTACATACTCATATACCCTACACCACTTACCCCAAGTGCCAATGAGCCTTTTGCTGACACCTGCCAGCACCGTCCCAGTGCTCCATCGTGGCTAACTGATGTCATCGCTGGAAAGAGCTCATCACCCAATGTGCAAACAAGCCTCCATCTGATTGACATCAGTGCCGTCCCCGTCGCAGCTCTCTGACCTCAGCATGCATGGCTAGTTGCTAAGCAACTGTAAACAAAAGTGAAACAGCAAGCAATGAAGTACAACTAATAGTTACAAAAGCAGCACATAAAGAAAACACAATTGTTGCTAAGACATATCGTCAGGTAGGCAATGAAAAAAACTGTCTAGAGGAGTTTTGAGGTTCTGATTTTTTTGTGGACCCGGGATGGTGATAGGAGCAGACACAGAAGCAGATTTAAATGAAAAAGTGGAGTTTTAATAAGTGGCTTAGAAGACATGGGAATGGCAAATGAAAAAAAAGTCCTGGTATAGCACTAAAGTGCACTTGATAACTGTGGTGGGGGTAAATGGGAGAATGTCCAGATAGTGACAGGCAGGAACAGTCCAGTATACAGGTATGGTGAGCTGTAACAGAATGCAGGTATGGTGAGTTGTAACAGAATGCAGACAGAGGTAATGAAGTCCAGCTGGGAGTGAGTGGAGGCAAGGTGCAGGGAAACAGCAGGTTCAGGTACTCAGGCAGGTGAAAAGGTAAATGGAGGGTGCAGGGTAAGTCCAGCAGGTTGGAGCAGGCAAGGTTCAGGCTAGTAGCGCATCCAAGGAGGCAGGTAAGGCACAGTTACTCTCTCTCAGCCGCAGCTGGAAAGAGCTCAGCACCCAATGTGCAAACAAGCCTCCATCTGACTGACATCAGCACCGTCCTGGAGCCCTGTCACAACTCTCTGACCTCAGCATGTGTGGCTAGTTGCTAAGCAACTGTAAACAAAAGTGAAATAGCGAGCAATGAAGTACAACCAATAGTTACAAAAGCAGCACATAAAGAAAACACAATTGTTGCTAAGACATATCGTCAGGTAGGCAATGAAAAAAACTATCTAGAGGAGTACTGTAGATCCCTCTAAAGAATCCAAGAGGACATAGCAGCACTCACATCTAAATATATTCAAGCATATAATCATGATGTTTCAAAATTTCTCGATGCTTTCCTTCAGCCAGTAATTCAAAATGAAGCAACATATTTAAAAGACACTACTATGTTTCTCAATATATTAACAGAAATGCGTGACTTACTGTCTCACTTCTGTATTGCTACAATAGATATTGTTAGCCTTTATACCAACATCCCTCATGAAAGAGGTATTGACGCCATGAGAAGACTTCTCATTAACAACTTGAAATATGCAGGACCAGATCTGGATTTTTTTTTAGTTCTCTTGAGGTTAGTCCTGACTAGGAACTTCTTCATTTTTAATGGCGAATTCTTCATCCAGCTCCAAGGATGTGCAATGGGGTCATGTGTGGCCCCTGAATACTTTAATGCCTTTATGTTCTCTCTGGAAAAAGATCTATTTTTTAATGACCCTCTGATGGTAAGAAGATCTTATTGTATAAACATTACATTGATGACGTGTTTGTCATATGGGATGGGATGGAAGATGAGTTTAAAGAATTGATGTCACATATCAATCAATCTGACAGAAATATTAAATTCACATTTGTAAGTGATAACAATGTCCAACACTAGGATGTAATTGTGAAAAAACAAGATGGTAAATTATCTACAATGGTATATAACAAACTTACCGACTGTAATTCACTGTTAGCTGCAGCAAATCATCACCCTGCAGCCTTGAAATGTGGACTTCCATTCTCCCAGTTTATAAGAGTTCATCATATTTGTGATAACAATGACGATGTGAAGAAACAGATGGACATCACGTATAACCATTTCTTACAGAGAGGTTACTCTAATACCCTTTTATTGGATGCCAGGACTAGGGCATTGGCAATATCTAGGGAAACTTTATTGCAAAAATCCTTGGTGAGAGAAAAAAAGAACCCTTTGATTTGGGTAAATCAATACTCTATGGCAAGCTCTAGCATTACCAAAGTGGCTAAGAATTACTGGCCATTAATTAATGATGAGAGTGATTTACCATTACTTAAGGGTGCTACTCTTATTCCTTGTTTCAACGAGGAAAAAATATTAAAGATTGGGTGATTGGGATAAAAAAGAAAAGCAGTACTTTCTAACTAAAAAACCGGGCAACTATTGTTGTTTGGGATGTACAACTTGCAGTTTTCTTGAACAAGGGGACTTGTTTTTGCATCCTCAAACAGGAAAGAAGATCAAAATCAGACGTGCTTACCTGCTCCTCAAAATTTGTGATATATTTCATCTGCTGTCCATGCGGTTTACTGTACATTGGTAAAACTATGCATCAATTTAAGGAATGTATGGCGCTACATAGGAGTGCCATACGACTTGCTCTGGAAGGGAAATTTATGGATCAGCCAGTGGCTAAACATTTTAGGGATGCACGTCATAGCCTGTCATCCCTGAGCTATTCCCTCATTATTTCATTATCAATTAAGCAGGTAAAAGGTCTGGAGTTGATTCTAGGTGTGACATTTGCATTTTAAAATCAGTTGCTGTAGACTCTCAATATGAGATCCAAAGAGCTGTCACTATCAGTGAAGCAAGCCATAATTAGGCTGAAAAATCAAAACAAACCCATCAGAGAGATAGCAAAAACATTAGGTGTGGCCAAATCAACTGTCTGGAACATTCTTGAAAAGAAAGAATGCACCAGAGAGCTCAGCAACACCAAAAGACCCGGAAGACCACGGAAAACAACTGTGGTGGATGACAAAAGAATTATTTCCCTGGTGAAGAAAAACCCCTTCACAACAGTTGACCAAATCAAGAACACTCTCCAGGAGGTAGATGTATATGTGATAAAGTCAACATTCAAGAGAAGACTTCACAAGAGTGAATATAGAGGGTTCACCACAAGATGCAAACCATTGGTGAGCCACAAAAACAGGAAGACCAGATTAGAGTTTGCCAAACAACATCTAAAAAAGCCATTACAGTTCTGGAACAACATCCTATGGACAGATGAGACAAAGATCAACTTGTAGCAGAGTGATGGGAAGAGAAGAGAAGGAAAGGAACTGCTCATGATCCAAAACATACCACCTCATCAGTGAAGCATGGTGGTGGTAGTGTCATGGTGTGGGCATGTATCGCTGCCAATGGAACTGGTTCCCTTGTATTTATAGATGATGTGACTGCAGACAAAAGCAACAGAATGAATTCTGAAGTGTTTCGGGCAATATTATATGCTCACATTCAGTCAAATACTTCAGAACTCATTGGACGGATGACAATGACCCGAAGCATACTGCATAAGCAACCAAGGAGTTTTCTAAGGCTAAAAAGTGGAATGTTATGCAATGGCCAAGTCAATCCCCTGACCTGAATCCGATTGAGCATGCATTTCACTTGATGAAGACAAAACTGAAGGGAAAATGCCCAAAGAACAAGCAGGAACTGAAGACATTTGCAGTAGAGGCCTGGCAGAGCATCACCAGGGATGAAACCCAGCATCTGGTGATGTCTATGCATTCCAGACTTCAGGCTGTAATTGCCTGCAAAGGATTTGCAACAAAGTATTAAAAAGTGAAAGTTAGATTTAGGATTGTTTCGTTTTTCCCATTACTTTTGACCCCTTAAAAAGTGGGAGGCACATATAGAAACCGTTGTAATTCCTACACCATTCACCTGATTTGGATGTAATTACCCTCAAATTAAATCTGAAAGTCTGCAGTTAAATCACATCTTGTTTGTTTCATTTCAAAGCCATTGTGGTGGTGAATAGAGGCCAAAATATGAAAATTCTTTATATATATATATATATATAGAGAGAGACAAAAAGGTGGACAAAGAGCGCCTCCTAGTGCAATCTCGTACCAACTGTAAGACCCTTTACCAATAATATACACCTATGTGGTGGAGGTGTACCTTAGGTAGTGGATTAAATCCACAAAATAATCAGCATAGAACAACCAGTAGTGTATTCAGCACTTCCACTTCTTATTTGGAATAAGACAGCTCCAGCCATGTGGCACCAGCCATGATATTTATGCAATAATAGTATAAAGAGAAAAAAGGACCATAGTGTAATCCAATAACGCAAAGATATTTAATACACACATAAAAACAACAAAGTTAAATGCCCGTACATCAAAATAATTTCAAATAAGCTTATCTGTATATATCCATAGTCACTAGACAGGAACCCCGGGCAGAAGGTAACGTCAGTCACTGCAAAACCTCAACGCGTTTCGTCCACATCAAATGTATAGGACTTCATCAGGAGGATAAACAATAATCATAATCATGCCCTATATATACCTTGAAGATATCCCTTAATTAGTGGGCGTGAGTACCGCCATTCGGAGATCGACTTTGCATTTCAAAAATCCGGAAATAGACCGGAAATGCGTTCCTCCATCCCGGAAGTGTGTTTCCACATCCGTCTTTACCAATCTATAGACGGCCTAAAGTTTAGCCTAACACGCGCGGTCAGCCCCCTCAGAGTCCGCCAGCATGCCGGATAAGCTAATCGGGTCACAGTGCCCTTAGCTCCAGCATCCGCGTGTGACTCCCATTGGCTCCGTTCGTGTATTGCGGCGGCCATTTTGTTGGAGATTTCCCTCCAGCAATTGCTCTAGTGTTAGTCATCGCCACCCTGAAAAATTGGGGAGTGCATGTCTTTAATTTGAAGACTTTATAAGATGTTGTACAAGGACTAGCGCCGTATACCACCTTTTTGTTTATATATTATTTGTTCAACCTTGGGTATTTAGGCTGCTGTTCTTTTAACATACTAATGTCCATAATGTTCTTGAGAACAGGAAATAGGAGAAGGATAGACCTATGCGAAAAAATATTTAATGAGAATAATGAGGAACAATCGAGTAAAAATAACTCCATAGATGACCAATTCTGGGATATGGAAAAAATCCTTGCGAAGGAGATAAGGACATGGTGGGATATTGCTGGTCTGGAGCAATATATTAAGGTCAATAGGGTCCCTAGGGGGCTTAGGATTACTAAACAACCCAGTTTTAATAGTCCTAATGAACAATTTCTAAAGGATTGGGATAATGTGTTACACGACTGTTCGATGAAATTAATGCAAATAATTATCCAGGAGAAAAAGAGAAATCTCATTGAAATTGAAAAAGAATTGACAAAAAGAGAAGTTTTGATGGAAAATATAAAGAGCAGCGAGGAATATAAAGTAAATGAGGTTGTTTTGGTCAAAAAACTGGAAAAGATTGAATTAGATGTGATAAAAATAAAAGAGAAAAAGTTTTTTAGAGATAAATTTGATTATCAAAATGGCAAGATAAAGAAATGGAATGGGAATATGGAGAAAAGTAGGGATGACTCTAGGTCTAGGGGACAAGGCAAATGGACTAGAGTACAATCTAAATCTAAACCCACTTTCAAAAGGTATCCAACACCAAAAAGAGTCAGCTTTGTTAATAACAGTAGGTACTCCACTTTAAGTAGACTGGGATCAAATAGTGACTCTGATTTTTTATCCCCAATGGCCTCAGATGTGAGGGAAAGACCGGTGGGAAATATGGGATGTCAGGAACAGGTGAGTAGGTCGTCTCCGCTAAAAAGAAGGCTTTTAGAAGACGAGGGAGAAGGGGGGGCCTTAAGCAAATACAAAAAAGACGAAACCTACAAAACTAAAGGAAGATGCTGATCTTAAAAATAAAGGCATCTTTAATCTTTCATCATATGAATTATCTGAAGCAGAGATTTCTTTGCTATGTAAAGGTTTAACATTCGCTCCTGTGGCCCAACCCAATAATTTTCAATTATTTATTGATCTCAATAAATTTATTAGAAAATTGACTCTACGTAGACATTTCCTTAAGAAGGAGCCTACAGAGATGTGTAGTACCATTAACCACTCCAAGTCAGGGTTAAAACCATGCTCAAAATATTACCCGTTAGAATCCAGAAGTAGCCAAATTGAAATGTTTTATGAATTAGTGAAAAGAGATTTGTGTGATACAAAAAATATATCTCAGACAATAAGAGAGAAAGATAACTTAACTAATTTTGAAAAGAGTGCCATTAAGAAATTGAGAGATAATGAGGAAATAGTGCTCAAACAAGCTTATAAAGGGGGAGGATTAGTAATTATGGATAGAGTAAAGTATGAGATGGAAGGACACAGACTACTTAATGATACTGTCTCGTACAAAAAATTGGATATGGATCCTACAGGTAGATTTGTAGAAGAACTTAGGACTATCCTGGTAGATGCATTGAGACAGGGCATCATTGACAAGAATGAATTCCAATATTTAATTGAAAATAACCCTGTGATACCTATCTTTTATTTTCTCCCCAAGATCCACAAGTGTTTAGATAACCCTCCGGGGAGACCAATAGTGGCAGGTATCGACTCCCTGACAGCACATATTTCTGAATATGTGGAAATATTTCTGAGAAAATATGTCCATAAATTGAAATCATATACAAAAGACTCCACAGCTATTTTACAAATTTTAGAGCATTTTATTTGGGAACAGGATTACCATTGGGTCACTATTGACGTGCAATCATTATATACGTCAATTGATCACACCAAAGGTATAGAATCATGTAGAGAGTTCCTACTTGAAGATGCAGATCTGAGTGAAGCCCATAAAAATTTTATTTGTGTTTTAATTGATTTTATATTAAAACATAATTATTTTAAGTTTTTGGATAATTTTTATCTCCAAGTATGCGGGACGGCTATGGGCACCATCTTTGCACCCAGTTTTGCGAATTTACATATGGGCAGCTGGGAAAATATGTTCATTTATGGGGAGAATATTTTTAGAACTATATCATTTTATATCAACGTTATATTGATGATATTTTAATTATATGGAAGGGTCCTAAGCCAACCTTTGATGAATTTATGAAATTTATTAGTGATAACACATTTAATTTATCTTTTACATATAAATTTGATGATCACCAGGTGGAATACTTGGATTTAGTTTTAATGAATATTGATAATGGCATTCAAACAAAAAGCTTCATTGATACTAATTCTTATGTACATTTTAAAAGTGGACATGCATCTAAATGGAAAACAAATATACCTTTCTCACAATTTTGTAGGGTTAAGCGCAATTGCAGTGAACAAAATATATGTGATGTACAACTTAAATTATACTCTGATAGGTTTAAAGAGAGGGGTTACCCTAATGACCTGCTAAATGAATCTATGATCAGAACAGAGAACATTAATAGATCTGACCTATTGAAATATAAAGAAAAAACCAAGAGTAAAGAAAATGAGGTTCTTTTCATCACTACCTATAATAAAGATGAAAAGCGAATACGAAAAACCCTGACAAAACATTGGGATATCCTAAAAATGGATGGTATATTGAATACGGTCCTACCAGAAAGACCAAGAGTTGTTTTTAAAAAGGCAAAAAATTTGAAAAATATACTTGCTCCCAGTCAGTTAAAGGTCAAAACGCACAAAAATATGAATCCTTGGGAAAACCTAAGGAAGGGTTTTTTCAAATGTGGACATTGCATCATCTGTAAATATACTAATTCTAACAATAAGTCCTTTACAAACTTTGATGACAAAAAATTTTCTGATTTCTGAGTTTATGAACTGTACAACAACCTGGGTGATTTGTATGTTGGAATGTCCATGTGGACTAAAATATATTGGTAAGACTAAGCGACCATTAAAAATTCGTATCCAGGAACATGTACGGAGTATAAAGAATAAGTTGGATAACCATAATGTTCCTAGACATTTTAAATAATGTCATAACTCTGAATTGAACGGTTTTAAATTTAAGGCCATTGAACATGTGACTATTGGAGAAAGAGGTGGGGAGCTTGAAAATAAATTATCCAGACGTGAGATGTATTGGATATATACATTAAATACTATGGCCCCTAGTGGTCTTAATGATAATTATGAGATTGCCCCATTTCTGGTTTGAGGTGCCCTTTTGTTGTATAGTTATATGTGGGTCTTATGAGTTTTTTTAATGGTCTTTTATAGTCTTAACCTTGTGCTCTTTTATTTTTAATTTTTACCTGTTTTATAGAATTATTCTAAAATGTCACAATAATTATTGACATTTTAATGGATATTTTTATGGGTTTTTTCATGTGGTTTTTATGTGGTTTCCATTGAATTTTAAATCCTACCTCATTGCTGCTAATTTTCACATATTTAATTGTTGACACATTACATGTATGTGCACATGTACATATGGTTTTATATGTATATGTATTTGTATCTTTATCCGTTTCCTATATGGGTTATTATTGCTATTTATGACTACTTAGGTTTTATAATTGCCCTGTAATTTTAATACTATTTATATATACACGTTGATATCCCTATTAGAGTAGGTAACTGGTTACCATAGGTTCTTCCCTACAATTAAGCAATTCTAGACCATGGCAAAATGGCGATGACTAACACTAGAGCAATTGCTGGAGGGAAATCTCCAACAAAATGGCTGCCACAATACACGAACGGAGCCCATGGGAGTCACACGCGGATGCTGGAGCTAAGGGCACTGTGACCCGATTAGCTTATCCAGCATGCTGGCGGACTCTGAGGGGGATGACCGCACGTGTTAGGCTAAACTTTAGGCCGTCTATGGATTGGTAAAGACGGATGTGGAAACACACTTCCGGGATGGTGGAACGCATTTCCGGTCTATTTCCGGATTTTTGAAAAGCAAATTCGATCTCAGAATGGCGGTACTCACGCCCACTAATTAAGGGATATCTTCAAGGTATATATAGGGCATGATTATGATTATTGTTTATCCTCCTGATGAAGTCCTATACATTTGATGTGGACGAAACGCGTTGAGGTTTTGCAGTGACTGACGTTACCTTCTGCCCTGTCTAGTGACTATGGATATATACAGATAAGCTTATTTGAAATTATTTTGATGTACGGGCATTTAACTTTGATGTTTTTATGTGTGTATTAAATATCTTTGTGTTATTGGATTACACTATGGTCCTTTTTTCTCTTTATACTATTATTGCATAAATATCATGGCTGGTGCCACATGGCTGGAGCTGTCTTATTCCAAATGAGAAGTGGAAGTGCTGAATACACTACTGGTTGTTCTATGCTGATTATTTTGTGGATTTAATCCACTACCTAAGGTACACCTCCACCACATAGGTGTATATTATTGGTGAAGGGTCTTACAGTTGGTACAAGATTGCACTAGGAGGCGCTCTTTGTCCACCTTTTTGTCTCTATAGATTTCAACTGCTGGAACTGCAGTATTTGGGAGAAGGAGCTGCCACCCTGAAGAATTGGGGAGTGCATGTCTTTAATTTGAAGACTTTAAAAGACGTTGTACAAGGACTAGCGCCGTATACCACCTTTTTGTTTATATATATATATATATATATATATATAAGTTCAGGGTAAGGGTGGCCTCTCTGGGGGTAAATGGTTGCACTTGTCATGGAGCAGCCAAGTAGTAGTACACCAGCCCAGGGTCATGGTACAAGTAACCACAGCTAGTTTTATTAGCAGCTCAGAAATAAACAAAACATAACAGTAAATTCTGGCCTGTCCAGCTCTAACTGATTCACTCTCTCAGAGTGGAGGGACCTAACATCCCTCTCTCAAAACACATAGAACAACACTTTAGCACAGCACTTACATTCAGCAATCACAGTGTCTCTTAAAAGGCCTCTGACATGTTCCTCATGCATTGAAAGGCTGTCTACAGACACTGATACATCCTTTAACAGCCTTAAGTCATCTGGCAAGCAAGGCTGCTAATCAGCTTCTGTCTACTAGCATTAGTCCCCTCCCCTTTCTATATCTTCTTCTTGATTTTCTCTCAATTTCCCTATTTCTTCCTGGTAACAAGGTATGTTCTGTAGTCCAGGTACTTCACTATTGAAACCTCCTTAACTAGTGAACTCTTTCATCAGATATTACAATCCAGTGGTCATAGAATTATTATTAATTATTTGTATAGAATTTGCAAATTAAAATATATCTACTGATAGAATACAGAGGGTCTATTCCTATTAATGCCAGCAGTAACTGCCATTAAACATATATGTTATACTTTGGGTAGATTTCATAATCAGAGAATGATACATATGATCCGATCAAGAAGACAAAAGATACTGATTACCGGAAACATTTTTTTAATTGCTTCTTACATTCTGACAATATTTATTTTAATAAATGAAAGGTTTGTTCTTTGTTTACACAATTTTTTTCAAAAACTGTTTTGATATATATCCACCTATATGTTACTTAGCCCTTTTCAATGGATATGCTCAAATCCAAAATTCTATAGATGAAGTACTTTATGAATATGTAAATCGAACTGGGGAGTCCAAGTTGTTAAATTCCTCTGTCATTCTAGCAGATTTAGGTATGGTCCCAGTTCATAAAATTAATAAATTGTCTATTAATCTCCAAAATAAGAGAAACTTGGAGCCATAGTTATTTAAAATATGTGTTTGCTTATAGGCATCCATGAATATCTTAGTGAATTCTGAGGCCAAATGGTCTCCATTGCTGTTCCTTATAGCTGCATATAGTGCTCATAGGAGTATTTAAAGTGATTGAGCTCTAATATCGTTGTTATTAAGTGTGGTAAAATTTCTGTTGGGGACAATCATTAGGTCCACTTAGTTCCTCTACAGTGGGGGTGTGCAGTAGTTTGTAGAACTACACATTCCAGAATCCCCAGTTTTGCTATTTGGCCATGTTAAAACTGTTGCTGGGATGTGTAGTTCTGTGTTGCTGGGATGTGTAGTTCAGCTTGAGGGCCACTTATTGCCCACCTCTGCACTACACCCTAACCTGCACTACACCCTAACCAAGCTGGATGATGGCATAGAGGGAGTTAACATCCATTGTACTGTAGCCAAGACAACATTCTCTGGAAGAACACCTACATTTAATTATTTCTATAAGAAATCAGAAGGATGTTTTATATAGCTATATGTAGCATTAACATAATGTTGTAGGTAGAAATCTACACAAATAACCAAATGTTGTAAGATAGACCCCCTGACCAGTATAATTGGATTTCCAAGGGGATATGTAAGAGATTTATGAACTTTGGGCAAAGGATGGTACAAATAGGGTGCATGGCTGTGTGGAATATTAATATATTTTCATCAATTCATTCGCCAATGACAAAAAAAATACTTTTTCTCTTGAATCCATGGAACACTGTAAAATTCTGTTATACGTTCAGTTGGCCTCCAGTTGTCTTCTAATTTCTTTATCATAGTCACACACATTTTGAATAACAATAACAGGACCAACGAATATGCCTAGATGTTTAAAAGCTATTCTCTCTTGTTCAATCAAACAACCTTTTATGTGTTCTGTCTCTTACTTCACAATCAACTAATCTGAGAAATATTTTCAAGCCGGCATCATTGAGCTAGATAGGCATTTTAAATGTAAAAATATTCCTATTGCTGCTACGACTATCAGAAAAAGAAGAATAATCTGAGCTTCCAACCAATCTTATAATGGTCCACTGCACATCTAAAACGGTCAAATTTATTTGTGGGGATGAATGATGATCCCTTATTTAGCAAGGCTTTTTCAGCAGCTGTTAATCTATGGACAGATAAGTTAAAAATTAGATCTTGGGCCATGCTCGACCTCGTCCTCTTAATTCCCACTTTCTCGGGTGTTTCCTTCTACCTTTGGAAAGATTTGCGATTGTATTAATGAGTGATAAGACCAAACATTGTGTTTTTCAACCCAATGTTTGGGCTTATCATTCATTAATACAATATGAAAGTTAGCATGAGTTATTTATACAATATAAGAGTTAGTTGAGGGTCAGCAGGCATGATAGATCATGTTGTCTTCAAATCAGAGTTTTTTACTTTTTTTATTTTAATGGTCAGGGGCAAAGCTTAGACAGCCCCAGTTACAGTAACTTGAGCTTCGCACTTTTTACTTATCTTATTACATTTTACTTTTGACTCTAATTGTGTGTCACTTTACATTGCTATATGTTCATTATATGGAGGAGACTCTGGGCCTGATTCACTACTGACCGCAACTGCGATTGCAATAGCGATTACGCACGCAGTCTCACTGCGATAGTATGCTAATCCATTGCGATCGCTATGCTGTCACAGAATAACATAAGGATGTCCACCTTACCTTACACATATACATAAAGTTTAGCAAGACTGCGAAACCATCGGTACCATCGAGTAACATTGCAGCCTCATGCACACTTGCACAAGCTCTGACCTTACTTAGGAATTTCTAACTTCATCGCATGTGAGGCCTCAGGCTGCGTACAGCATCGCAGTGGATAATTTATGCACGCTCCTGCAACAGCGTTCAAACGCACTGGTATGCCTGTGTTTACCCGACCACCCCCCATCACCACCCACAAACGACACTTCCTGTCAATCACTCTGCGATGGGTCTGCGTAGTCACTGCAGTGACCGGTTCGTGCACGCACACTGCGATGCATATGCATGCACACAACGCAACAATCACCCAATTGCATGTGTGATTGCAGTTGCGATCGGTAGTGAATCAGGCCCTCTATCGTCAACGCTATCACTGAAAACAGTCTTTTTATAATTAAACAATTTATCTTCAGTATTGTAACTAAAAAACTGGGAACAATCCAAATAACGTCATTTTTCTTTCTAAACTTTTGAAGCAACAACATATGAGTAAAAAAGATTTGCATATTTACCGTACATATTTGGAATTGTTTTTTATCGCAACCTGATCAGTTTCACACCATCTGCAGCTTATACATTTAATATGTAAATAAAATCAAATTACCACCTGTCTGAAGATTAATCTAATGTAACTTTTTAATCAATCCTATCAAAAATTAAAAAACACATTTATTAAGGAAAGTCTTGTACAGTAGGTGTCCTTTTCAACATTTTCCTCTCCCTTGAGGGCAAAGGCATATCATATACTGTAGATGCTAAACCTCTCTACTTTTTGCCTGTCTTCCCCTATTTACTGTACTAGGGTCTGGTACAATTGATTACATCTATAGCCAGTACATACAAAACTCCACCTAAATATAAAGTATTAGGACTACTAACATTTATGGGTGATGGGAGCAAAGTTCAAACAGATATTTTTTATGTAGGAAGTGCCTGCACCAGACTTTATATTACTACTCATCAGACCCTTCTGCACCTTGGCTTCCAGCGATTGTTAGCCAACATCCCATGACATTAGCCTGAACAGTGAAATTGTCTCTCTTCCTCTTCCCTTGGGTGTCTTTTACTAGCTTTTTTTTTACTATGGAGGAGACTAAAAGCTCATTTATTTATATAAGACAACAAAGAGAAAGACATTGGGCTGAATTCAGAGTTGCGCCCAAGTCGGCCAAATCTATGTGGCTGCACCTCCCCCATCCATCCACTTGTGAAAGTAGCCATCTTATCAGTGCTACAAGGAAATCTGACTAGGCCTGGTACTTGGGGACTGGGTACTTGGTCATGTTTGTGGGGGCATGGCAATGGCCAGTTGCAAATAATGGTGCACTATTTACATGCTGCAGGGGGCATGGTCATGTGCTGGGAGGACTGTGCCTGGGGTCATAAGTAGGTGAATGACTCGCGTCTCACAGTTGTGACTTTTAATTTCTTCGTATAGCTCAAACCCTGCATTATGATTTTCATATTAGTGGACAGCAGCACTGCCTGGGTTTTAATTTTTCTCTTTCATTAATTTCTCCTGTCTCTCTTCCCCCACTCCTTATTCAATGCCTCATCCCTTTCTCCTACTTTGTCTCTTCCTCTTACTACATTCCCCCTGCTGCTTTTTTAGACTTCAGTAACTCCTTCTCTGCCGGCCTGTCTTCACTTCTACCAGTTGTTGTCAACACTATTGCAAATAAGCCACGATCAGGGCCACCAAGATTTCTGGCTGACCCAAGTGCCCAGGGGTGGGGGGGGGGGGTGACATGGTTGCAGGAGAAAGCATTGCCCTTGCTCTTGTTCTGTATGTACCTACTGTATGAAGGTACATGGTAGCGTGATAAGGGCATGACAGGCAACATGGTTACACCTATCCCGCTACAGAGGCCCGTGTATTCTATACCCATTTCCCCCTCTTGGCACCTCTTGAAACAATCCACTATATTACTGTAGATTGTACCTGAGTGACAGTTTAACAGGAGACACTAGTAGAGGAGGGCCGTCCAATACCGCTTGATGTGATGAAACAAGGAAATTATGAACTGGTGGGTCTTCCTCTTTCCCACTCCCCAAAAATTTTCCCTGCAATCCCCCTACCTCTACTACATTTCTGAGTGCTGGCTCTTCCCCTACCCTCTATTTTTTAATTTTTCCTTCCATCCTTCTATTCTTTTTCTGGTGCCTTTTCATACATCTAGTGGCAGGTAATGTTCATGGAAATGTAGTCTTGTTCTCTATGTGCCTGTTATTGTCTGTGTTCTTGCCTTTATTGTAGCCATCCTCCTTCCATACACATGGGACAAATGCCGTCTTTGCTATTACTGGTTATATACTTTACTATGTTGTTTGTGTCATGGCCTCTTTGCTATATTCTCTGGTTAGTGACCCCTTTTCCATTGGGTAGGCGGCCTTTTCCATTTCTTCTTTATATTGCCTACCTTGTGCTATTCTTCACAATGAACCAGGGCAGCACAGGTGGTGTAGTGGTTAGTATTGCTGTCTCATGGACCTTGCGTCATTAATTACATGCCTGAAGCTCTACACTCTGTGTGGAGTTTGTACATTCTTTCAATTGTTTGTCTATGGAGTTTTTTCTTCTGGGTGCTCCTAATTCCTTCCATATTCTTCATACACACTGGTTGGATTATTGGTCTCTTCAATGTGTGAAATGTGGTGGTCTGTGTGCCCATGTGTGTGAGCTATTAATAGTAGTCTAAACTAGGGTTTGGACTGATGTGGTTCTCTGTGGTTTGCTGTGTGCTTTAGTGTTTGGAACTGGGTAATTCCTCTGGGTTTTTGTGTATCCTCTGGGGATCTGGTTTCTTGGTCTGCCTGTTTTCTTTTTGAAACCTTCTGGGTAATTTGGTGGCAGTTGTTTTATTGAGGATGTGATGACTAGATATATTAGGTAGAGGTGGGGTGGTTGCAATCTGATGGCTCTACTTTGGCTGGTAGATGTTGGGATTGCTGGTTTGGCATTGGGTTTGCTCTGCATGTCATATAGTTGATTTTAGTCAGTTTCCCCCTTTTTCATTCAGGCAGATGTTTCTTGGGGCTATTCTTTGTCATGTCCTTTTGGTGTTTAACTGAGGGACTCAATTTGGTTTGTGGGCTAGGTCAGTGTTGTTTTCTTCAGGATTTTTGTTTTCTACTCTGGGTTAGTGCTGTTGTTTTTCTGTGTTTCACCGTCACTGTTGGAGTTCTATGCATAATCACAGTGCGATCTCGGTGTATGTGCAATGCAGTGCATACGCATGAGCAGTATGCAACAATCAGCCGATCTGCATACACTGTTGCAATTATGATCCGTGCTGAATCAGGCCCTAGTCTCTTAAGTATTTCTATCATGATATACTTTGTGAAATTGAATATTCTCTAATTGGATTTTTATGTTCTGGCTCATTATAGAGTGTCACCTTATCAGTGTCTGTATTTCTCAGCTCACAGAGTAATTAGTCTCAAGCTGATGCCAGTAATACAACAGTTCAATTTCTTATGTAAAATGCTGTCGGTATATTTTTTCAGTCTTATGTTACTCACAGTTATACAGGGAATTCATTGGTATTTTCCACATGCATATTTCTCATGCGGCCTTCATGTTACAGTTGGCCCCTATACATGTTTTTCCCAGATGTAGAATTTTAGATTCACTTCTCAATGTGGATTCAGGCCATAGGCATATTTATAATGGGTGCAGGGTGTGCAGTGCACTTGGGCCCCTTGGTTCAGGGGGACCCCACACGGCACACCCTGAACCCAGACCTGCATACCTTACTGGGCACTAGATTCAGTGGCTAACCCTAACCGTCGGGGTAAGTGTCTAAGCCTAACCGCCCCTTCTAGTACCTAACCCTCCGGTAAGTGTCTAACCCCCCCAAAAAAGTCTTGACCATTTTTGTATCAACTATATTTGTGTCACCCTTTTGACCAAGTCGAACTTGTGTACCTATTGACCTTCACACATGGCAACATTTTCTGTGTCGACCTTTTGTCCCTGTCAACATATTGCCTGTCTAACAGCTGTTGTCTATCTAGACATTTTTTCTGAACTTGATATATTTTCACATTTCCTCATAGAAAACTGTAGGGACTAATTTTGCTATTGATGACAGAGGGAACAGAGCCTCTATATTCAATTAAGGCAGCAAAAAGTTTAGTTTTCACAGTGTATAATTTAGCCTATCTGGTTAGCCACAAAATACTACATTCCTAGAAGTGCGGTCAGTTACTTTGTACTTTGACCAAAAGCCTCTATTAATGGTATGGTTTTTCCTAACAGAATCACCTCAGTTTTATTCCACAGTAAACACCTTTAGAAAGTGGTGCAGGAGATTTGTGCCAACAGTTGTAACATTTCTTTTAGCTTCACAATTGGCAGAAATGTGCAATACTAATACAGCAGATATCTATGTACAGTATGATGTAAATAGCTTTACAAACAGGGTCATTATTTTTAACTTGATGAGTATAGACTAATGTCTGTTTTAAATTACTTGCTGCTCCACCTACAGTCCCACCTTTGTTATTTTTCCAGCAGCCATAATATGCCTTACTGCGCCCTTATTATCTATCATTCCCCTTATTGCACCACATTAATTTAATAACCTGGCACCTGTCCCGGTTCTTTTCCATTTGTCTGCGAGTGGGTGTGAACTTTCTGGCCCATGAAGGGGGGTTGGGGCGAGAAAGGGGTGTGGTAAATGGCTGGAGCTGCTTTGGCTATTGGGCTTACCTGGGGCTGAAACTGGCCCAAAGGTGGTAGCCCTGGCAAAGATGCATGTTACACATATGTGACAGACAGGACAGACAGTTTTTTTTCCCCCAAGCTTCTGTTAGTAATACCTAAACTGTTAATTGGTAACTATATGATTTTGATATTATTATATTTCACTAGTATTTTGGACCCGTCATTCGCCAGTTCACAAGCTGCACACTCATTTTCACTCCTTCCAGTCCTGCTTACCCTGTAGCAATGCACCCCACTCAACTCTGCTCCCTGCAATCATCCTCTATGCTTTTTACAGCCCTACTCACCCTTCAGCATTCTGCTCACTCCACACTCAACTCCATTCCTTCCAGTCCTACTCTCCTTGCAACATTGCACCCACTCATCTCTGCTTCCTAAAGTCCCACTCACCATGCAGCATTTCGCCCTACTCACCTCCAATCCCTGCAGCCCATCTCACCCTGCAGCATTGCATTTTTCTGACAGATTCATTGCTATGGCCCAGTTGTCCATTTTAGACTGGGAAGAAGGAAGCTGGAAGTGCTACAACAGATGGTAGTGAGCCAAATAGCATGGTAGATTTAGCCATGGAAGTGTATAATATGTGTTAAATTGAAACAATTATGTGCAGAGGTCAACTGCACATGAGTGCAGGGCTTTGTCTGCTCATAAATAGGAGGAGGTCTCTAGCAGCTATGTGTAAGATCAGCTAGTGTGATACATACTGAACTACTAAGTGCTATGTAGGAATGGGTGGTTCAGTGAAAGATAGGAGATGTGCTGAAAAAATCAGCTTTTGTGTTTATGTTGCTCCATAGTTTGTTGAATGCTTGTGGTTTTCCTAGACCCTTTTTGTTACCCTTCCGTCATTGGTGGCAGCGAGAGATATGAGTGGTGAGTGCCACCATCTGTCTTCCTGATGTATGTCCCAGATGGAGCACTACCAGAATTATAGTATAGATATTACTACATTTTCTGCTACCTTATGCTGGAAATTAAGCATATACTGAAACTTAATCGACTTGAGGCAACTGTCAGAATTTTTTCCCAGGACTACTTTAGAGCACATAGTGCCTGATTCTGAGCTGTATGAACTGCTGATGTAGGACACATTGAAAGCCAAAAATATGGTAGTTGCTCAATCAGCTTAATGACATACTACAGGTGCTTGTTAAGGGCGGGGTTTACACTGAACACAGAAAAAAGGAATTTGCCCCCCAGCACACTGCAGCTAAATCAAAAATACTTGAATCCTAAATGATAATAGAAATTCAGAGGTATTGGTTACATACATTTGCAAATCTATGAATAAGCGCTGGGCCGATGTCAAGGCTCCTCTATACCAGTGTCCCTAACATTAAGGGGTTCACGTCTGAGAAGTAAGGCACCCTAAAAAATTCCAGCTAAGGACCATCCCCAGGGCATCACACGAAAAGGGGAAAAAAGGTGATAGTAGTGTTTAAAGGATAGATGTGTAAAGATAAATCAATAAGTGTTAATGAAATGTAAAATAATTAAAATTACATACATAATATACAAATGAATAGAGAAGTGAAAAAATATTATATGTGAATTAAGTGGTGATGCCATGTGAAAGGTCCAGCCAGAACAACCCCGGGGGCCCCACTCCCAAACGCTCACCCCAAAATAATTATTGCTACATAATAGTAGCACCAACTCTGGGTCATATAATTACAAATTGGTGTACTGCATAATAACAGTACATGTATGAGCTGAGAGCTAACTTACCTTGGAGGTACCCCAAAAAACCTCCACATGGCACTATAAGGATCAGCACCTCCTCCTAATGCTGACTCCCTTCATGCCTCCAAACTGAAAGCAAAAAATATGGTAGTTGCTCAATCAGCTTAATGATATACTACAGGTGCTTGAAAAGGGCGGGGTTTACAGTGAACACAGAAAAATGGAATTTGCCCCCAGCAGACTGCAGCTAAATCAAAAATACTTGAATCCTACATGATAATAGAAATTCAGAGGTATTGGTTACATACATTTGCAAATATATGAATAAGCGCTGGGCCGACGTCAAGGCTCCTCTATACCAGCATCCCTAACATTAAGGGGTTCACATCCGAGAAGCAAGGCACCCCGAAAAATTCCAGCCAAGGACCATCCCCAGGGCATCACACGAAAAGGGGAAAAAAGGTGATAGTGAAGTGTAAAAGGATAGATGTGTAAAGATAAATCAATAAGTGTTAATGAAATGTAAAAGAATTAAAATTACATAAATAATATACAAATGAATAGAGAAGTGAAAAAATATTATATGTGAATTAAGTGGTGATGCCATGAGAAAGGTCCAGCCAAAACAACCCCGGGGGCCCCACTCCCAAACGCTCACCCCAAAATAATTATTTCTACATTATAGTAGCGCCCACCCTGGGTCATATAATTACAAATTGGTGTACTGCATAATAACAGTACATGTATGAGCTGAGAGCTAACTTACCTTGGAGGTGCCCCAAAAAACCTCCACATGGCACTATAAGGATCAGCACCTCCTCCTAATGCTGACTCCCTTCATGCCTCCAAACTGCAAGCAAAAAGTATGGTAGTTGCTCAATCAGCTTAATGACATGCTACAGGTGCTTGTAAAGGGCGGGGTTTACACTGAACACAGAAAAAAGGAATTTGCCCCCCAGCACACTGCAGCTAAATCAAAAATACTTGAATCCTACATGATAATAGAAATTCAGACGTCCCTTTTGTGCATGGGGACAATTGTTATACTATATGAGACAGTCCTCTGTAACATCAACATTAAAGCACTAGATGACTTGCAAATGATGTGATGGTCATCTAGATTTCCCTTGAATTCCCCGACAAATGATCTAGTGCATACACAGTGTGCAGTGTCCCAAACGTGCATCGTTTGGGACTTCCAACTCGTATACAGTATATATAGTTTGCTTTCTAAACACCTGATGACCATCTTAAAGATTTCTGACCAAATTTAATTTGGAGGCTGTACTTTCTATAGTGTATATAAAGAAGGTACCCTTTTAGCTCTGTGCAGTTCTGCTGTGTGACTAGTGAGGCTTGGTGAATACCTGCTGAACTCTGTACATTTTGCTTTACTGCTTTACTGCTCTGCTTTGTTTTGCCTGGCTTAACTAAGTGCGTCTATACTTCATTATGTTGTGATGGATACTTTTCACTATCGCACTAGGGCATCATATGATGTGGCTGTGATGTTAGTAGCTGACAGGGAGAGGGCCCAGAATAGGAGAAGCCTGAGATCATGCTGGACAAAGGAGTGGCTGCTGCAGAGGGAGTGTCTCTCTCACATGCCACTGCTTATGGAGATTTGGGAGAACAATCCGGATGTCTGCCACAATTTCCTGTGCATGGATGATACCACCTTCCAGGAGTTGCTGCATCTGGTGACTCCCTACATCTGGAGGTAGAATACCAAGTTGTGGAGGGCCATTTCTGCTGAGGAGAGGCTGGTGGTTACTCTGCGATTCCCAGCTACTGGAAGATCCCTTGCTGACCTGAAGTTTGGCTTTCTCATCTGCCCTCATGTAGAGCTGGCCCTAGCCAATTTGGTACCCTAGGCAAGATTTTGGCTGGTGCCCCCCTATCTATAGAAATTATATATATATACATATATATATATATATATACAGGCAAACAGGCAGTGGCACTCCGGTATTAATAAATGAAACGACTTCACACTGATGCTGTAATGCAATGTTTCAGCGCTATATTGAGCTTTTGTCAAGCAAAATGTTGCTTGACAAAAAAAGTGCTGAAACGTTGCATTACAGCATCCATTTGATGTAATTTAATTTATTGAGATCGGAGTGCCACCGTCTGTTTGCATTTGTTGGGTGACTCTCAGCCCTGACTCTTATGGAGGGCACCTGGCAAGAAATCTTCAAAGGAACCAAGTGAGTGCCGGACCCAGAATTTATATAGATAGATAATAGAGATGTGTGCCAACCCTCGCGTTTTGGTTTTGGATCTGTATCTCCTTGTGTTTTGGATCTGGATTTGATTTTGTCAAAACCACCCATTGAGTGTTTTGGTTTTGGATCTGTATTTTTTTTTTAAAAATTGATCAAATCTGCTTGAATCAATTTTTTTTGTTCCTACAGTATTATTAACCTCAATAACATTCATTTTCACTCATTTCCAGTCAATTTTGACCATCTCACAACTCACAATATTGTTTTCATCTGGTTTAGGCCCAAAATTTGCACCAAGCTAGCTAGCTCACTAAGCTAAGTGGCAGCAATAAACACGTGGCAGTTCAATTTCCAACATGGCACATCAGAAAACAAGTGTTTTTATTATTCAAGAGGCCTTAGGGAGTTGGATTATGTATGTAGTTGAAGGTAGGGACAGGAACGGTTGATTGGTAGTAAATTTTATAAAAAATTTTGATTCCAAACCAAATTTATGAGGGAGGAGGGGAGGCATTTACAAAAAATATTTTACTCATTTACATCAGTCCTTGCCCCAGAATAATCCTTGAGTGCTATGCCTGCTGCTGCTGGGAGTGGAATTTCATCCCAGAAGGGGACCAGGAAGATTACTAAAAGTGCTATCAAAATCAAATGACTGTTAAACAATCCTTTGCAAAGATTCCACTTCACTAGAAAAGCATTTCCCAACCTGTACAGGGATATTAAAAAAACTTAATTAGTGGCCTCCAAAATGCCATTGTACCCACTGTTCACAGAACCACAAATATGTGGATAAGCTGAACAGAGCAAATGCAAGATTTAAAGTTTAAGTCTTACATTTTATCTTTGTTGAGAATTCTTGAGTGCTATGCCTGCTGCTGCTGGGAGTGGATTTTCATCCCAGAAGGGATGAAGATGTTGTGTATTTGTTCACAATTGACACAGGTCTGAAGAGATGCAAAGAGCTGTTGGTAAGCAAATTATCAGCTCAAGTGGCACATTATGCAGCAGTGGCTTCTCCTTCAGTTTCTCCAGCAAGTGCATCTGCCAAGAAAAAAATTAAACTTTCCCAAAAAAACACACTGGCGATGCAGATGAGTTAACACAACCAAGTTCTTTTGTCTTGTGCCCATGGATGACAATGGGCTTTTCCTTATCATGGGCAACTACTGTTTCATCCACTGGTGCTTAATTTACACAAACAACATCCTCATCAACAACATCCTCATCATCAACATCCTCATTAGTGTCAGCTACACAAATATCCTGCTCATCCTGATGCACTTCTACAGAAGCATCCTCGATTTCTATGTCAGCATGTTCACTTGTGCTTATATCATCATAAGAGACAGAACCACCAGTCATATATAAAGGCCAAGGCCTTTGCCTTTCCTTGCCACTTCATGTGGTGAAACTGGCATATTGCCAATTTTATGTCTTTCTGCAGCTAACTTTCCCTTTGATGTTTTCTTCTTTACCACTGTAAAAGATTGTTTCTTGATTTTTGATGCCCTAACTTAAGCCCTGTATGCCCTTTGGCATCAGCTTTAGTAGATGATGTAGATGGATCGTCATGACTGGTGGCACTGGCAGCAGCTCCAGCACTAGTATGTGGTTCCTGCTCTCCTCTCAAGTCTCAACTAATCGTTATCCATATCAACAAATACAAATGAAGTGGGGTACAGCACACACATCAATTTGTGCTCATTTTAAATATAACACTGTGGTATCAATGACTTACAGTGTCACAAAATTATTTATGAATAAGAATTACACACTGCTCTACCACTTAGGTCCGTATTCAATTCGAGGCGAAAAGTCCATTTTCGCGATACTTTTTCATGGATGACATCATTTTCGCCTGTTTTGAGTTTCCTCCGTATTCAATCTGTAAGACTTTTCGCCTAGGCGGAAAGTCAATGCAATTTAATAGGCGAAAAAGTTTCGCATATGAATAGCAGGCAGAAAAAAGTGCAAAATTGCAGTTTTGGGGTACAACATTGCGGGAACCCTTGTGCAGCCTTAAGACAGTCCCATAAAGAAAAACTGCGTCAAAAAAAGTAAAAAAAATTTCGGGACACCCCAAAACAATTATGTTTAATTTTGGGGGTAAAAAAAAATAGGGGAACAAAGTGCCATACTATCTAAATTAATTCAGGTCGGGTTTCCATGTATGCGGCAAGTGTTTTCTTCATTGCGGGGACAAGCGGCAGGTGCAATTTTGCAGATTTTTAAAAAATAACTTTAGGGACTTAAGAAAATGCTTAACCCCATTTTCATGTACTCCAAACTTGATAGGAATAGTTTTTTGCCCCCCCAAAAAAATCAAAGTGCTATTCGTTACCATTTCTTCATAGCCGCAAAATTGCACCTTGCGCAGCTATTACAAACCCTGACTCCTTCAGCAGGCAAAAATGGGGGTACCCATAGTGATCCCCCATGTCTGGACATCTTTAGGAGCATCCCAGGCATATTTCCCAAAAATTCCCATTTTTTTTTTTTGTAAATGGGCGAAGGGTCATTTTAAAAAAACAGGGATAATTTTTCAATTCCCTAAAGCAGGTGAAAAAAGTGAAGATTTGGGGTTTAGGGTGCAGGCTTAAAAAAAATATCCTGCACCCTTGGAAATTCCCCCTTAAAACGAACTGTACAAAAAAATATGGAAAAAAATCGGGACACCCCCAAAAAATGTTTCTAAATTTTGGGGTGAAAAAAAAAAATAGGGAAACAAAATGCCAAACTAACAAAATTAATTCTGGTGGTGTCTCCAAGTATGTGGCAGGTGTTTTTTTCATTGCGCAGAGTAGCGGCAGCTGCATTTTTGAAGAATTTTTAAAATTACCTTTAGGGACTTAAAAATATGCTTACCCCCATTTTCATGTATCTCAAATTTGATGGGACAACTTTTAAAAACGAAAAAAAAAACCTAAGTGCTCTTCTGCATCACTTCTTCAATGTCGGGAAAAATAACCACCTGCCGCATCTATTGAAAATGCCAACTTTCTTGTGCAGGCAAAAACGGGGGTACCCATAGTGATCCCCGAGGTCTGGATATCTTTAGGGGGGTCCTACAATTATTTCCCGAATATTCCCGTATTTTTTCGCCGATCCAAGTTTTGCCTGTTCCCGATTTCGCCTACTTTGGAATTGAATACGGGGAATAGCGGGCATGCACGCCATACTTTTCCAACTGGAAAACAGGCGAAGGAGGCAGAAAGACCAGCCGACGAAAAATCTGGACTTTTCGCCTCAAACTGAATAGGGCCCTTAGTGTCACAAGATTAATTATTTTTGATAAAAAATAACACACTGTGCCACCACTTAATGTCACAAGATTATTTATTTATGAACAAGAATAACACACTGCGCTATGAGTGTCACAAGATTATTTATGAATAAGAATAACACACTGCGCTACGACTTAGTAACACAAGATTATTTGTGA
The DNA here is from genome assembly GCA_031769625.1 of Taudactylus pleione. Taxonomy (NCBI): domain Eukaryota; kingdom Metazoa; phylum Chordata; class Amphibia; order Anura; family Myobatrachidae; genus Taudactylus; species Taudactylus pleione. Next base: position 26,525,242 of record JAUIMM010000040.1, on the reverse strand, counting down.
ATAAGAGTGTGGACAGACCACTTGCAGAGTCACAAATACATGGATGATAAACTGCGGCAGTGTCACCGTACAATAATACAGTACAATAATAGCGCAGTTAAGTTGCTAACGCACACAAACAAACAAAAAAACTGGTATATTTTTACACTGGGATTAGCACCCCTGTATGAGGTAGCAGTCACTTGATGAACAACACAGACAGCACCCCTTCTTTATGGACAACAAAGCACCCCTGCAGAGTGCAGACAGATCACCTGCAGAGTCACAAATACGTAAACTGCGGTCTGGCCGGCAGTGTCACCAAACAATAATAGCGCAGCTAAGTTACTAACTCACAAAAAAAAAAAACACTTATTTTTTTTACACTGTGGAAGAGCAACCCTGATTGACATAACACAACACCCCTTTATGGACTGCAGCCCTAGCCCCTTGATGGACAGGACAACAACAGCAGCCCTTATGTATAATAACACAGCAGCAGCCCCTTGATTGACAGGACAAGTGACACAGCAGCTGCAGCACCCACTGAAGCCACCCTTTATATAATGCAGCCCCAGCCCCTTTATGGACAACACAGCAGCAGCCTTCAGCCTCAGACCCCGACAGGACAAGTTGGTCAACACATTGACACAGACAGTGAAAGCAACACGTCTGTTCAGTTCACTTTCCACACCCAGAGTGAAAATGGCGCCGATCACCGGGACCTTTATAGAATCCAAATCCCGCGAGAATCCGACAGTGGGAGGATGACGTTTTGCCTCGTTTTGAGATCCGAGTCACGCTGGAAAACCCGAGCCTAGAAGTTCGGGTGAGTCCGGTTCTAAGAGAACCGGACCCGCTCATCTCTAATAGATATACACATATATATATATATATATATATATATATATAGAAATAAAAAGTCCAGAATGCATAGCACTCCCACTATATCCAAGAAGAATGCAGGCTGGTGCCCTCCTAGGTGTCTCTCAGTGGGGATCCAACATAAATAGCAATGAATGCGGCACTCAGAAATATAATACCAATATACAGCAGGTTAAGAATATAAGCCAACGTTTCAAGACTTTATTGTCTCGTCATCAGGATAAGTAATACAAACAATAATAATAAAGACATAAAGTTAAAAAGCGTGACCAGACCTTTCAACATCAGTATAGTATAAGACATCAGCACATATATGCAGAATCACTATAACATATATTAGAGATGGATAAGGCAATTTGTCAGCTTGCCTTATCCACCTCTAATATATGTTATAGTGATTATGCATATATGTGCTGATGTCTTATACTATACTGATGTTGAAAGGTCCGGTGACGCTTTTTAACTTTGTGTCTTTATTAGAACATTTTATATACTGTATATGGTGTCGTCTTGGTGACAGACCCCTGTGAGTGACGTCACATTTGTGTACCTTCCGGGCGAGCCACCCTCCATAGACACACTCGGTGTTGGTGGAGGTTATATAAGGTTAGTGTTTGTTTGTATTACTTATCCTGATGACGAGACAATAAAGTCTTGAAATGTTGACTTATATTCTTAACCAGCTGTGTATTGGTATTTTATTTCTGAGTGCCGCCTTCATTGCTATTTATATATAACACCCCATATAACGGTGGCACTCAGGAACTTGAAATGAACACAACACACAAGTAGCAGCAGTCTACATCGACGTTTCAATGAATCAGCATTTTCATCAGGACACAGAAAAATAGAACCATACACACCTTAAATAAATGCTCCCCCTCACCAAAGTTCCGTGTGCATCCACCCTGCTTCCGGCCGGGATCGCGCCGTTGCGCACATACTGATGACATCACCCATCCCCATGGTAACAGCTAGTATACAAAAACATACAACAATACATGACAAAAAAAATCACAGTAAATGAAGTAAAACAGTACAATCTAGATATACATGCATGCTAGCAGAGACCTGAATGCAGACTAGCAAAAATATTATACCAACAGAGAGACTAAAATAATAGAGCACATCCATAATGTAAATAAAGATTCACTAGAACAGAAATAACCATTCCAGCGCTGCATCGCGCATAAAAAGCTGGTGCTGATGTACATTCATCAGAAACATGTTATTTAAGTACAATAGAGCATCTTAAAAACTACAACAAAGAATAAATATTATAGGAAACAGTGAAGTCCCATTGTCTCATTAAGTCCCTTGGGGCTCAATGAATCAAGTAGAAAAATCCATCTGGACTCCTTTTGCAAAAGGATCCTGGAATGATTGCCACCCCTCACCAAGGGAGGTACATGATCAATAATCATGTGTCGCAGTGCGGTGAGTGAATGTCCTGGTGATCCAGTGGTTAATGCTGATAAAATCTAATTTTGACATACATATCAAAGGGCAATTGTAAATGTATCTAATTGAGTCCTGTTGTTTGGAAGGGGAGTAACAGGACTGCATTATGTATTGAATCACTCCTGACTGGGTGTTTTAGAGTTAAAAGGAATGTCTGACATCACAGAGCCTCTGATGAAGTCCTTGACGAAACGCATTAGGGAGGGTCACTGTGATGTTCCGCGCACTAGCCGAGCGCTGCTCCCTGGTCCCTAGTCGAGGTGCAGTGGTCTGCCGAGACATGAAGCCAGCACCTCCGCCCCTCTCCTGTCCCCCAGCCTGAGCTAACTTACGTTACTTACTTAGAGGGACTCACTCTCCAGGTTGGAGTTGGAGTCACCAGGACCCTCCGTCCTGGGCTGTGCTTGCTGCTGTGCCGGTGGACTGGGGCATCCCTACCTTCTATCCTGTGGTGGCTAATATTGTGATGGAGGCAGAGCTGTGAGTTGCCACTCATGGCTCTGCTCCACAAAGGCCCATGGGAGGAGTGACTGGGGCTGGGCATGTGCAGCATGCTTGTCTCCTCCTGTAGCCAGAATATGCTTATCTGCAGAAGCTTATTCTGACCTACCTGTCACTACAATCCCCTAGCTGCTGTGCTGCCCAATCAGAGCTGAACTCTGATCGCGGTAGTGACGGGGGGAGCTGCAGAGCCGTGGAATGCCCCTAGGCATTTGCTTAGAATGCCTATGCCTAGGGCTGGCTCTGCCCTCAAGCTTTGGGTCTCATCATCTCAGAGACATGCAAAGCCATCATTACTGTCCTGAGGCAGCAGTACTTTAAGATAAGAAAAACACCACACTTTATACAGTATCTTCTGCAAGATTTAAAAAAAATGAAAAGTATAAACTGTGCACCGTGTAAGATGGCTGCATTTTTTCTAGTTTTCAAATGGTATAAACTGCAAAACAACATTTAAACATTTAAATTAGCATATAATTAACAATGTGCAAATATTGCATAACCCTTTTATATCATAAAAACATTTTTTGGCCCTTATGGACAATAATATTTATGGGCCGACATATATTTTAAAGTACTGTATTGCACATTTAAAGGTAAACTGTATGTGCATACATATTACTATAACCAAACTTTTAACTATTAGTAAAAAATTATCAACAAGTTTTAACATTCCCAATAACTTTGGTGGCTATGATAGATGGTGCTGCAATCTAACCTTACAGCACGTGTTTATTGACCTAGTAAAATGAGTGGCAGGAGCAGCCTATATCACATACAGTAGCACCTAAGTTATTGGGAATGATAAAACTTGTTGATAATTGTGGTACATATACAGTATATAACACAAAATCTAAAAATTTAAAAACTGAGGGTCCTCCTCTGGTTACTCAAACTGCATTAATGCAGTATATACAGTATGCCGCTAAAAGATGTGGACGGATAGTGGGTGGGGGAGGAGGGATTGATGGGGCGGGAACCCTCATTCTAGCAGTTGTGCCAATGGGATGTTGTTGTAGCTCATATATGAATGTGAGCAGTGTAAGTTAGCCACTTTTGCCCTGTATAAATAGAGCATTTTAGCTGTTCAAATTGGAGATGTTGCTCTGCAGCCATGTGGCACATGGCACTCCCCAAATGTGACACTAATAACTTTAATTGATCTGGAGGGTTTTGAAGCACTGTCTCTGCTTTTTCTAAAAATTGCACTGTAGCACTACTCCCTTGTGGCCTTCATTTCTGTGGAATTCGGCACTGTTTTGAGGTGAGTGGTGGTATGGCTTAGGAGGAACTTGCCCCCTCACTTTCGGTGATGCTGCTTATTTCTTGGGTCACATCGATGTCTAGGTCAGGGGTTGAAGTCTGTAAAATAATACAGTTATACATAAAGGTCATGTATTTAAATTTTTTTACTTGTAGTTCCCTACAACCATGGAGGAATGAAAAAGCATTGCTGAGGAATTTGAATGACGGTGAAACTTCCCTAACCACTGGGGAGCGATAGATGGCAAACATAACCCCACCTGCCAACACCGGATATCATAACTATAATTATAAGGGATTCTTCAGCTAAATCTCTATTTGTGGACATTGGCAAGAATGGTCGTTCTTCTGATGGTGGGTCCTTCAAACAGACTACTTTCTACAAGAAGCTCATCTCCAAAAGCCTCAATTTACCAATCGGTTGAGGAAACAAAGCATGGACTGAATTTTGTGTTCGTGGCTATTGAGACCTTCGCACTAGATGAGCACATTATGAAGCCATATGCGTAAAGAGGACTCACCAAGGAGAAGGGTATCTACAATTACAGGCTTTACAGGGCACACCATATTGTGGAGAGCGCATTTGACATCCTTAGAAATCACTTCAACATCTTACACACTTCCATTAACCTGCATGCAAAATATATGTATGCACATCACTAGATAACATAGAATAGGGTTTCAAATATAAGTATGCACATCACTAAATTGGTGGTCAGCACCAGTACACATGACAGAATAGAGGGGTGCAGGCATGGACATTACACACCTAGGATACACTAAATATAAATCCTGATGTGCAGTACTGCAACAATAATGTAAAAAGTGAACTGCAAAACTGAAAAGAAGATCAGGTGTATTATAAGTAAGGACATCATGGGGTAACATAGGTTGTCAACAGCATAACAATGGTGGTCAACAGGGTCACTGGTGGTCAGTAACATAACAATGGTGGTCAGCTGGGTCATTAGTGGTTAGTAACATAACAATGGTGGTCAGAAACATTACTGGTGGTCAGTTGCATAACAATGACGGTCAGCAGCATCACTGATGGTCAATAGCATAACATTGATGGTCAGCAGGGTCATTGGTGGTCAATAGCATAACATTGATGGTCAGCAGGGTCACTTTATTCAGTTACAATGTTATCTGCTATTATTCGTTATAATGTGAGTACGAATGACTGGTCAATGAAGACACGTTACCTTACGGCTAATTTATATCTCTATTCTTCCTTTGTGATAATTTATCTTATTGTCTTACAATATTACTTAAAGTATTCACCATACATGTGTATTTTTATTTTTATATTTATTTACATTATTTACTCTGTGAATATTTATTTGCAGTGAATATCCTTTAAAATTATGTCAGTTTACATTTAAAACTATCGACCAGCTGCATAATCAAGTTAATTACTTCTAATTGACACAATCAGTGACACCCTATAAAACAAGGGGTATACTAGGAGCCAATGTTATTCACCTCACTTTCTCCTCTGATGAAATGACAAGGTGTTAAGGTAGAGAAACGCATCAGAGGTAATCATTTTTTTTTCTAAAACATGGTCATCCATAGCGGCACTACATTTGAACACTAAAAAGCCAACTAGACCGCATCACCAGAACATCCAACTGGACTGTCAAAACGCGCTATATGTGAAGCGCTTCAAGAACCGGGTAATATCCACCCTGAAGGAAGGAAACTCGGGGTGAGAAGCTGCCGCTTATTCTATCCCACCGCTATCCGTATTAGCCTCCTTCACATCAAAGAGTGTATATAAAGACCACATAGACAGTCTGGATCACAGCCGGCTATACAACCCACAGACATCGCCCTCGTGGTTTGCCATACTACTCAGGTCTGTACGCTGCCAGTGCAGTAACTGTATATGTTTTAAAATCACTTCTTTTCTACCTCTAATATCACAAGGGCATTGAATGGATATAATTCCCGGGACTGTCAATCTTTATTGAGGATATACTGTTTATTCATCATACTATTGATTAACTTTATGCTATATAATACAATTATCCATTTGGACATAAAGCACTGGAGTTCTAAATAAGAGACATCTGGAAAAAAATTATTTGCCAGTTTGAGGAGCACTTTTCCTTATATTTTTGAGCTTTTTTATTCTTACAGGACATATTCCATTTTTAACATCAAAATTTTTATGTTTAATTTTTAATTATTATTTTTTCCATATAAGCCTATGTTTGACCGACATAGTGGCATCAGGGGATTGTTATTTTTACTGCAATTTTTATTCTACTGTATCGTATGTATTATATTCTATTAAATATTATATATATTTTCATAATTGGCTGTTCTAGATTGTAATTCCTATTAAAATCTCTGTGTCTGCAAATAAGTTGGGGCACAATAATTGAAGTCCAATTGTTATATAGCTTACTTGCACTTCCACTTTATCTTCTTGTTTATTCATTGGTGGTCAGTATCATAACATTGGTAGTCAGCAGGGTCATTGGTGGTCAGTAGCATAACATTGGTGGTCAGCAATGTCATTGGTTGTCAGCAGCAATGCAATTGTGGTCATCAGGATAATTGATGGTCAGTAGCATAACATTGGTGGTCAGCAGGATCAATGATGGTCATTAGCATAACATTGGTGGTCAGCAGGCTGATTGGTGGTCAGTAGCATAAATAACATTGAGGGTCAGCAGCATGACAATGGTGGTCAGCAGTGTCATTAGTGGTTAGCAGCAGAACAATGGTGGTTAGCAGGGTCATTGGTGGTCAGTAGCATAACATTGATGGTCAGCAGGGTCATTGGTTGTAAATACCATAACATTGGTGGGCAGCAGCAGTACACAGAGAATAGTGGGGCAGGCAATAGTACTTACGATACCAATGCATATGTGTTGAATGGATCGCGATGCTGCTAGATGCTGCTTCTCTCTCCAATGATGATCATGCCACAAAATGGAGGAGGGGAGTGGCCAGGGGGTGATGTTCAAATCGTCCAGGTCAAAATGACATATTGTTTGTCACTCGGTAGAGTGCACACACTGTATGATTTGTGGGGAATCGTTAACTCCCTGCATGTAGGGATGACCTGAAGATGCAAGGGACGACGACGCAGGAGCATGCATATTGTGTATGGGGCTTAAGCATTTAAGCTCATGCATTTTTAATATGAGGGATGGCACATGTGTTGAAGTATTGGTGGTTGTTGTGCATGTTGGCTTCAGTGTCAATCTTTATACAGATTTTATATACTGTTGTAAAATCACAGAACTGTACTGTTGACTTTATCAGGGTCATAGACTAAGTGGCCTTTCTTGTCTTTGATACTGTAACATATATTACATGGAAAACTTATATTTGGTGTTGCCAGCTTTTGACATGAGGGGGAGTGCAGATTAAAAAATAGGAACCCCAGACCCAGGTATTTCAAAATTCAAATATCAACATCTAAATACATTATTTGCATTCAAATTACGTAAAAAATTACCTATGACATTACATAAATACCCATTCCTGCACACACACACACAATACAGAAACAGCATAAAGCAACAAATCCAGAACTCAAGGATCTACATACAGTAAACAGAGCATCCCAGTTAGTGCCATACAGTAAACACAGGGCCTGATTCAGACCCACTTGCGAGTGGCTGTCCGCTCGCAAGTGGGTCGATGGTGTGCACTGAGCATGCGCACGACGGAGGGAGCTCCGCCGTGCGCATGCGCGAGACGCGACGAGCGAAGGACTTTCTTTCGCTCGTTGTGTCTGATCAAAGGGGGCGTGCTGTCGATGTTGATTGACAGCATGCCCCCTTTGGTGGGCGTGCTGGGGGCATGCCTCCCAGATGGGGGCGTTCCCAAGGGAACGCCTACCATCAGAAGCCGGCCCACTGACATCACTAGTGATGTCAGTGGGAGTGATTTTGGCTCTGATAGAGCCAAAATCACTCCAGGGCTTGTGGTCGAAAAACCCGACCACAGGCTTCTGGTCGCACTGGCGATGGTCGCGATGGTCAAGACCATCGCGACCATCATCCTGCACGCTCGTATGAGCTGTGGGTGGTGACCCACAGCTATATGAGCGTCCAGGAGGACGCTCCATTTTTATGGAGGACGGCCCTCATTCAGAGCGAGCGCTCTGCTCAGAGCATCCGGCTCTGAATGAGGGCCACAGCCTCCACAGGGGTTGGGTATGGGAGACTGGCAGTCAGGATGCCAACTGTCAAAATTCCAAAAGTGGCATCCCGATGCTGAGAATCCCAACAGGGACTCTGTAATTATTCTAACCCTCCTCCCTTCACCCCTAACCCTCCTTTCCGGCATCCTAACCCTAACCCTCCCCCCCACACCCTAATCATAACCCTCCCTAATAGTGTCTAAACCTAATCCTCCCCCTTTAGTGTCTAAACCTAACCCTCCCCCTTATTGCCTAAACCTAACCTTCCCCCTTAGTGCCTAAACCTAACCCTCCCCACTTAGTGCCTAACTCTAACCCCCCCTGTGGTGCCTAAACCTAACCCCCCTGTCCACAGCCTAACCTTAACCTCCCAACCCCCACAGTCTAAACCTAACCCTAACCCCCTCGTGGTGCCTAAACCTTACCCTTCCCCCCACGGCTAACAGCTAACTTGGCCCGCTATACTGGATTCCGCTATACTGGATATACTTGGCCTGCTATACTGGATATACAGGATTTCATCATTGGCATCTCAACTGACCCGGGATTATGGTGCCGGGATTTCATAAATTGACTACATCCCCCTCCAGTGACCACCATGCAGTACACACTGCATATCACTGACAGTCATACAATACAGAGATTATTCTTTTGTGACACCCATACAATACAAAGCACATTTGTAATTATTAAATTGTTCTCTTCCCCATGTTTTGTAACATTCTATTAACCATGTTAGTGGTTGTAACCATTTTCATTGGGATCTTGATTTGTTCTGTAAAATAATACTCTGAAAAGGTGAGGAATCCCCTTTCCATTTCCCAAAAGGCAGCATCCCCACCATCTCTATGTTTTGTAGTGCAATCTATCCCACCCCTTCTCTAAATCTAAAAATGTTGTATTGTGCTCACACTCGCCCATGTAGAATTTGTGTTGTGTGCCCCCACACCTGTCCCAGTAGATAACTTAAACCAGTTCTGCTATTTTGGTGTCAATCCCTCGGATGGTGCCACCTGGTGTTTCCCACATCGCCTTAGTGACGCCATTGTAGGCTCAGTGTGTGTCTGTGTGTACACCCCAGGGCACATAAACAGCTTCAGCAAAAACTGAATAATGCTCATGCATCCAATGGGTATATGACCTTGTGGACCAATAGGAATTTATTTTAGGTATCCATGCAGTAACATTGCCCAGACTTTAATGTGGCTCAGTTTAGTTCACCGATGGGACCAAAACCCCATATGCCAACCATAATCTGCCTTCCTTGGGCCCCCCAAGTATGGCTCAGGCACTTTGTACCAGTGCTCTTCCATTGATTTTCCCCTTCTAAAGAAAAAATGGAGTTTGTTCTTGAGAAAATATGTATCTAAAAGATAATGTCAGCTTTTTTTGTTTTATTACATCATATAATGTATGTAGCTTAGGTTTCAAAGTCATATTTTTTACCTAAGGTATATTTCTGTCTACTTTTGGAAATTAATAGCACAACTGGAAATGTGCTTCTAATATTTATGCTAATGCAGATATGGTACATTAGTGAAAAAATAAGTTTCATGACCTAGAGAGTGAAGCATTTTACTTATAATTTTCCCTAACAGCTTTAGTCTTTGAAGGTGAATAACACATTTTATAAATGTGCCCATGCCAAACTTTCAATCTCTATAATACAATTGATGAGGTCAACATAAAGGCCTTTCATCACAATATGTGACATCAATATTTCTTTTGTAATTTCATTATGAAACTTATTTGCAAGACTGAAAAAATATATTTTTCACACTAAAAAGATTAATACATCTTGGTCTCATAAGGGAATAAATTTATATTTTAGTGCATCAGTTCAAATGATTAAAAACTCCTTTTTCCCTTATACTTATAGCTACCTTTATGTAAATGTACAACCCCTGGAAGCTGGACAAATATAGGAGCCTCAAATACAGATTTAGCTAATACAGTATAATTCCTCTGTCAGGACTGCGACTATTTCAGTATATAAAGATAGACTACTTTTGCCAAAGTTCCATTGTGGTCATTGGAGGAGCTATCCTGCCTGCTGGCATGCTTCTCATTCAGGGGATAGAGTGCTAAAGTGATCATCTGTTTCCCAGGTGTCATCAGGTTGTGGGATTCCTAGATTGCTCATTATTTCAAACCTGGTTCCATTTGGGTCACATTTTCTGAAACTTCCTATGGATCACAGACCTCTAGTATAAAGCCTGTTACTAACTGTGTCTCAGTGTCTGTGCAATGTTGCTTTCAGGTCTTTTCTTGGACTCCTGCCAGATCCCCACTGTGCCTGTGGATTGCTGTAAACTTTGTTATATTCCAGATGAACTTCTGATGCCAGTTATCTGCTGCACTACAGAGCCCAGCATTCCTATTGTCTAAGTATTGCTTTTTGCTCCATCATTGTGCTTTCATCATTTTGCTGCACCTTACCTGTTGTCTTTTCATTCCTGTGGATATTGAACTCATCCTTGTTACAGTTGTCAACTGCACCTTTACAGTGTCATCTCTGCATCACGGGGCTCAACCCCGCTCCGTACTCTAGCCACGCCACAGGGCTAAACACTGCTACAATCTTCTCTGCACCACGGGGCTCAACCCTGCTCCAAACCCTAGCCACACCAGCAGGGTTGACTGCTACAATCTTCTCTGCATCACGGGGCTCAACCCTGCTCCATACTCTAGCTACACCACAGGGCTCAACCCTGCTACAATCTTCTCCGCATCCCGGGGCTCAACCCTGCTACAATCTTCTCCGCATCACGGGGCTCAACCCCGCTACAATCCTCTCTGCATCACGGGGCTCAATCCCGCTCTGAACTCTAGCCATGCTGCAGGGCTCAACCCTTTTCTGGAATCTTATTGTCTTACAGGGCTTAACCCTGCTCCGACTTCACTACTCCACAAGTTTGCTTCATCTCTCACTGCACCACATGGCACGGCCCTGTCCCGGAACTATTCTATTCTGCAGGGTCCGCTCTGCTCCGGATTTCCATTACTACAGGGTTCTATCCTGGCAAAGGTCCTTAATGTCATCCTGAGGTGTTTGCCTCATTCTGGACCCGAAGTTCCCTACCACGTTAGTTCTTATATGCTAAAGACTGCTTATATATATTTGGGGATTCTCTCCTATACATATTATTGCATATGTGAATATCTGTGCTGTTTGAGACTTTATATGAGACCTTGCTGATTATATTTCTTTTGTGAATAAATTCTATTTTACTTTTATCCTGTGCTACTCAGTTTCATGGAAAGGTCATTCCTAAGACCACCCCAGTTTATTGTGCTAGTAGGCCTGCCTCCCTCCAGGAGTCTCAAGTGTCGGCAGCCTCCACGTGTAAGGATTAACGTTAAGCACCAAAGCACTGATATTGATGTGCAGCACTATTGTTTACATCATGGTTTGTTATAAAATCGCTGGAAATATTTATGTTATATTATGGTGAGACCTGAAGTTTACACTGAACGATAATGATGAGTGAGTCCAATTCATCAAACAGCACCTGAGTTTGACAGTCTTGACTAAATAATAGTATACTGTAAAAGGGACATTCATAAGTAGAGATGTCCTCCACACTCCATGTTTTGGTCCTGGTCTTCATCATGTTTTGGTTTCGGTTTTGTCAAAAACCACCCTCGATGGTTTTGGTTTTGGATCTGCATTTCTTTAAAAATATAAAAATACATCTAAAATCATGTTATTTGGAACTGTTTTTGTTTTTTTATGTTCCTACAGTATTATTAACATCAATAACATTCAATTCCAAATTTTACCACCTCACAACTCACAATAATATTTTCATCAGGATACATTCAGTATCCTAACACAGGAGATGCCAGTGCTTAGCTAGCTGGCTAAACCAGAGCAATGACAGACACACATGTCAGATTAAAAGAATATAGGGCCTGATTCAGAGCCAGACGCAATTAGCGCTCGCTCGTCCAGAAAATAGGGGTGGATATTCAAATGAACCGTTCGCTGTTTGCGGTCTGTTCACGCCTCTAGGTCTGAACGAGCGAACAAAACTTGCGGTCGTTTTTTGGGAAACTACACCCCCCTGGCCACTCGCATCCTACGTCATGTCCGCTATTTATTAGATTAATCGAGTACATCGACCAGGGTATGAGCTGCTCGCTATTCTTGTGGTTGGTTTTTGCTACCACAATTTTGCGAGCAGTTCTGGCTATTAAATAACCCAGTGACGTGGTCAATGATGCTGCTGTTTTAATTATGCACACCCATAAAACGCCCGTTTTGACCTTTATGCACGCCTGCGATCGGATCTCCACTCCCCGTTTTCAAGCACCTTCCCCTGTTACCACCCACATACGCCTCATTCTGTCACTCAAATTGTCAGGCATTCGTTATTTTGCCAGCACATGAATTTCGACCGCACTGACTGGTTCGCGCATGCATATAACGATCCGTACGCATGCGCAGTTGGGCAAACATCGCTCGGAGCGAACGAGTGGCCGCTTACGAGTGTCTCTGAATCAGGCCCCTAGTGTAGCACATTTTTAAAACATAGTGGCACAGCAGTGGAAGACAGAATAGCATTTAATAAACTATACAACCCTATAGAGAAGGCTTTACCAGATGATTGGCGGGAGGGTATGCTTTGACATGTACTGTAGTTTCACACAGGTTGGCTAGGGGTACTATATAATGTTTTCATTAATCAAGAACTAATAGTCTAAAAGTAAAAGATTAGTAGAAAATCTTATATCTAAAATTAATTGGTCTGTTTATTTCTATATTTGTTTGTCTGCCTGTGTGGTTATGCATTCGGACACCCCTACACTGATTGGGATGAAACCAACAAAGAAGGTCCATTTGTATCCTGCCCCGGTTTTAGAGGGGGGGTTTAGGATCCTGGTCAGACCTCCTGTTGGTGTATGCTGGGCAGAACTTTGACCTGCAGAGCCTGTTCTGGACCTTCCACTGAATGGATTTGGATGGACCTTCCACTGAATGGATTTGTTCTGGACCTTCCACTGAATGGATTTGGATGAAAAGTTCACAAAGGGGTGGAAATTGGTCTGGGATGCCTAATGGAGTGGTTGGGGTCACAGTCGGACCTCACAGCGGAGTGCACCAGGCAGAATTTTGACTCGGGTAGCTTGTTCTGGGCCTTCAACTAGATGGACTTGGACAACATCCCATAATTTTGACAAAAACTTCACAGATTGGTAACATTGTATCCAGAAGACACACTAGGGGGTGAGATCCCGGTCGGACCACTCGTTGGTGTTTGCTGGGCAGAACTTTGATGAGGGGAGCCTGTTCTCCGCCTTTCACTGGATGCATTTGGATGAAAACATCACAGAGTGGTAACATTTTATACCAGAAGACATACTAGGGCTTGAGGTCCCAGTCATCACACAGGATGCATACAAACTTGGGAGTTGTAACGGACATGGATACCAGGGAACTTCTTATATTTCCATTAGAGACAAATAATGTAAGAATACGAGTTCCACTCTGGAGCCCTGGTCCTGCAGGCTGCATTGGAAGAGATTGAGCCTCTGATGATTGCGGACACTTGAAGTGGACATAAGAACATTCTCATAGTGTTCATTAAGGAGGGTATTTAAACCCGGTTTGGAGACCACGTCACCACGCTTCTGAGGAAGGACAATACAGTCCGAAATGCGTTAAGCGGGTGAGATTTGGGACTACCATGGACTGTGGACCTGGAGGACAGAGCGAATTGGGTGGGTGTCTGGGACCCCCCTTTTGTTGCCGTTATCATCTAGAAGTTCCCTGGTATCCATGTCCGTTGCAACTCCCTAGTTTGTATGCATCCTGTGTGTGATGCGATATGCCTTATATTCTTAATCTAAATGTGAGTGTGACTATCTATTAAAATTGTGTTTATTTTGCATCAAATGTTATTGCACTATGTTATTTAATTTTCTCATTTGAGAGGAACATTGAGGAAAAAGTTTTGGGGTTTTCTATGGAAAAATCCAGAAGGTGAAAAGGAAGAAAGGAAAAAATCTATCCTTTTGGAATAAGAACTCTCTGAGCCATAAAAGGAATATTTGGTGAACTTACCTTTTTAAAAAGTAAGAGACTGATTGTTTATGTATCCCCTCAAATTTGTGGAATACCGACAGCGCCAGAGTGGAACTTGTATTCTTACATTATTTGTCTCTAAGGGAAATATAAGGGTTCCCTGGATTTCCTGGCTGCAGTTTTTGCGCAGATTTAGAACTATTTTATTTTTGGATGTGATGGGATCTATCTATACTGCTGGTAGCAGATGCTGGACTGTTTGTTTTATATGAGCAAAATAATTAGATAGGTGCTTCAGTGTGTCTATAAACAGCAGCTCACCGGAGAGGGGTGGCTAACCCCTAATTGTAGTATATATAAAAAAGAACAAAAAAGGAAAATCTAGGAGTGCTAACAAATAGATTAAAAAAGGTTAAATCACAATATAAAAAATGGTTTAACATGTATATGAGACAGCATAAATAAAAATAGCAACAATACAGAATTATTAAAAAGACAAATGAGGACCAGTTGAAACAAAAATGTAGCAATGTTCTTGAAAAGTGGCAATATAGTATACTCAATGAAAAAAACTTTTCAGTTTCCAAGTGTGTATGAATACTAATGGTTGATATAAAGGAGGATGGTATGGAGCACCTGATCCTGCTCAAAGTTCTCTGAGTGGCAAAATCATAAAATCTTACATAACATATAAAAATATCACACACGTTACAGACACAGGGGCATATGTATCAAAGCTTGATGTGAGATAAAATTGTGAAATATATATCACCGACCAATCAGCTCCAAATTATCATTCTTAAACACAGCCTGCAAAATGTAAGTTAGAAGCTGATTGGTTGGTGATATATATCTCTCAATTTTATCTCACATCAAGCTTTGATACATATACCCCACAGTGAGAGGATTCAGAGTGAAAAGGTGAGAATCTGCGTTTGTATCAAATAATGTAACAGTCTTATCGGACTTATGTAATCCTGCTAGCACATACTATAACTCTTACCAAAGGCTGCTTGCTGTGCTCAGGTGAACAAGAGGTAGAGGATGGGGCGCCCGTTGTCCACTCAGTAAGTAATCCTGGCCGGGCTGTATAAATAGCAGCCCAGACTCTGTGCTTGTTCCTTCACACAGCGGTGCTGTGGGAATGACTGTAGTACTTTTTATCAGTCAGACAGAATTGCACAGTAAGTAGTTGCGGTGCTGTATAAATAAGTGTGCTGCTCATCAACCAGTGGAAAAATTCTGCAGACATGTTCTTTTTGGAGAGAAAAATATATTAATACTTTGGCATATAGGCAGCAGGTAGGCGATCCGGAGATAGAGAAAAAGAGAGGTCCACTTGTCAGATAAGGAGGAGTGAGAAAACTAACGTGTTTCTAGGCCCCTAGTCAGCTGCCCATTTCCGTTGGATCTTTCAAATATACCTGGGATAATTAAAATAATTGGGTGTAAGTGTGTAGGAGCACATGAATGGCTCATATGTGTAGCCATATGAAACTCCCACTTTGTCCATCCAACACAATTCATGCACTAACAGAACAGAATTGATTATGGATAAAAAATGAATAGATTACCTAACCTGAAATCTAAAAGTCACTTATTCTAATAAGAGTAAATATTTATTACAATATAAATAGAAAATCAGATAGAGTAGTATGTAAAATCAAAATAAAAAAATAAAAAGTTATAATATTAACTATAGCAAACAATAATGAGATAATGTTACTCTATCCCGAATATATAGAGACAAGGTATAATGAAAAAACATGGAATCATATCTGCTATGCATTACAGTAATTAATACTGTACTTAGAAAGACCGGAATGAAAAACGAACTCGGATCTCATGAGTGTCTATAAAAATTTGTATGCATGAAAATCAATATAAATATATATTTCATGTAGGGAAGATTATACTCAAAGAAACAGAAAACTGATGTATAATCGGAGGCAAACCAATGAATCAAAAAATAAATAAATTCTGAACCTAGGTGTGTCATTTGTGGTGTCCCCACCACAGCTGCCATCCTAGGACCCTAGAGGTTAGTTTTGAGGGAGCATGCATTGATGGATCCCAGTGTTGACTCAAGGTTTCTGATGTATTGCATACTTTGGTCTGTTGATTGCAAGGTGCACCACTTTCTCGTCCACTTTCTCATTTCTTGAGTTTAAATAGATCTCACTTTGGTAGATGAGAGACTGCTGTACCTTCCATTTCACGTTTCCTACACCTAGGCTCACGATTTCTATATTTTCTGTTTCATTGGCCCTTAATGCCCTGCGTACTGGTTAATTGTGGTTCTCTAACTACAAGCATGAGGGGGATCCTTGCTGGGACCTCTAGTTCTCCAGTAAAAGACAATATATCATTCTATTTGTTATACACAATCAGCCCAGCACGCACCTCCCAGGTGTGCCGGGGATATCCTCGGGCTATCTGCCCAGGCCTGGGGTGGCCTGGTAAGGGGGAACCCCTTTATTGGGAGGATCCCCACCTCCTCAGGGATCTCTGGCCTGGACTGACTGGTGGTCATGTGTGAATGCTTTGGCCATGGGACCAAGTGGAAGGGTATCCAGGCTGTGGCATTACACCCCCGCTAGAAAGAGTCTGGTGCTGATTATGGAATATACAGGCAAACATTAGTTTTTTCCCCTGTATTATCACAATCAGGACCAGATCAGAATATCCCTGTGCTGGTTGTGGTTTAAGGAAGGAACCCTGCATGTTTTTTTTTCTTCACATTTTACTATCTTATTGATTTGTGAAAGCTTCTATAGTACTCGGACCTGGTAATGAAAGTCGCATTACAAGGTCCTAGTTTTCATACGAGTAAGTTCACACACACTAAAACAATGTAATAGCCTTGAACTAGCAAGTTTGCAGGGGAATGGGTATGTAATGCCAGCTGTCTGCATGCCTCCTGTCAGAATACCGACAGCAGCATCCGAATGGTTGGTATCCTGACAGGGGTTGGGTAAGTATACTTACCTTCCCTCCTTTCCCCCCTAACCCTCCCTTCTTGTAGCCTAAGCCTAACCATCCCCACCCCACACCCTAACCCTCCCCATTAGTGCCTAAACCTAACCCTCCCCCTTAGTGCCTAACCCTAACCCCCCAGTGGTGCCTAACCCTAACCTTTCCTCCTAGCGTTGCCTAACCCAAACTTTCCCTCCCAAAACCTAACCCTAATCCCGCTACTCTCCATAAAATTAACCCTCCCCTCACGGATAATGCTAATGCGCCCCGAACTCACCTGGTTCAGGCACGCGTCCTTTTGCATTCTGGCATCAGGATTAAGATAGGCATCAGTATTTTGACGCCTATCTTAAGTCCCTTGTCAGTATTTCACTGTTAATATTGAGACCGGCGGCATCATGACCGCCGGTCTCCTAACTACATCCCGTTCACAGGCTATTACATTTGGCGGGCTGTGGGACAAACTTGGACATTTAACTGTGCAAAATGGTTTGAGTTTGTCTTTTGCAGAAAACTCAGACCCTATCACATCTCGCCCCAAGTGAACATACAATAAAATAGGGAAATGAGGGACTGTTACCTTTACCATCCAGTTTTATTAAAAGACTGGCGATTTTATTTTACATCAGCAAAAAAATATTTTTGGCACTTTTTTGGGGGGAACAACTGATGGGGACACGATCACACAAATAAGTACAGTAATATATGCTGCCTCTCAAAGGGGATGTAGTTGAGATTCCGACATTCAGGATGATAGTGCTCAGAATACCGGCACTGGAATCCTGAAACCAGGCTATGGGCAGAGGGTTAGGTTTAGGGGCAGGCTGCCTATGGACACCGCAAAATTTGAGGACCCAGTGATTTCATTAATATAAAGGAACATCCCTCTTGCAGATACTTGTGCAAGCCAAGGAAGTGGCTTGGGGAACAAAACATCAAAATTTTAGGTCCATGGCAAGGAAACTCCCCAGAACTTAATCCCATTGAGATCTTGTGGTAAATCCTCAAGAGGTGGATGGACAAACAAAAACCAACAAATTCTGACAAACTCCAAGCATTGATTAGGCAAGAATGGGTGGCCATCAGTCAGTATGTGGCCCATTTTTGTACTCGCACATTTTTGTTCGCAGCACCATAGGACTGTGCACAAAAATGTGTGAGCTCGGGGTGAGATTTGGCAAATTGCCATGCTGTTGTCAGCTTTTCTATGCCGTTGCAATCGCAATTCGCCCTCTTTGCACCTAATTGAATCAAACCCATATAAAAAAAGGTTGAAACATGATCTCTGTAACTTTCTTACCCCAAATAGCATGTATGTGGGTTATTTTCTACTTTCTCTTTATTTGAAAACTATATAAAGAATAACTAAATGGTTAAAGAATACCCTACCAATCATTTATTTTTTATGAGTTATTTTATATTGTACATTCCTAATGTGTTTAAATATCTTTGTATAATATAAAATCTAACTATTTATAGTAAAATAAGTGGTAATACATTGAAGCCTACTTAAACATTTAATTACAAAAATTAGACTCTTCAAAAGCTGTTCAGTATAACAATTATTTTTAAAGTTATGTGTGCAACGTTTTTAATTTAAAGGAAATAGCGGCTCTGCTTGATTAAACACAGAAGGCTCATCCTGATTTTTGCATTTAAATTCAAATGAATGCTATCAACTTAAAGTATTTCATATTTATGCAAACATGAAACAAATCAGAGCAGTTCCTTCTGTCATGTTATATTATCTCAATAAACAATCCAGCAAACCTGACAATGTGCTTATTTGCCATTGTTATGCTATGTCAGTTTCAAAATTAGAATGTGATTTAAAATAAATTATAAGTTCAGATCAAAGGAGAGCAAAACAGACTTAAATGACAATAACAAATTGATAGAGGATGGAATTAAGAGGTCTGTCTTGATAACTATATCTCACACATCAAGACCAAAGGCGTAAATGTAATAGCCTTCAAGTTGCAGGCAGCCGCAAGATTTTAATGATTTAGCCGCTATATTTAAAGCAGAAATATTTTAAACAATTAGAAAATAATGGAATGGATATTGAGAAAATTGAGATGGATGAAATTGATATTGAAAAGAGCTTGTTAGTAGTAATCATGCAAATATTTATCATTAGGAAACAGATATTGTATTTCAGTCCCCTCCTTTAATAAAAAGGTTAACTCTTATTTGGACTAAATAGCTTCAATTGGTGTGTCTAGAAATATGTACCCAAAAGAAAAAATAGAGCAACACAGTCTATACTGAATATATGGAAAGAGTGACATGTGCATATACAGCAGGTAAAGTAAGTATTGAATGCATCAACATTTTTCTCAGTAAATATATTTATAATGGGGCTATTGTAATGAAAATTTCACCAAATGTCAGCAACAACCCATGCAATCCGCACATGCAAAGAAATCAAACCATAAATGTCCATAAATTAAGTTATGTGTAATAATGTGAAATTACACAGGGAAAAAGTACTGAACACATGAAGAAAGGGAGGTGCAAAAAGGCATGGAAAGCCAAGACACCAGCCGAAATCTATCAGTAATTAGAAAGCAATCCTGCCCCTTGTCAGTGCAAATTAATATAAACTGGTTCAGTCCCAACTGATGGCCTATAAAAAGGTGTCTCATTACCAAGGTGTCACACAAGGAACATCTCATGATGGGTAAAAGCAAAGAGCTCTCTCAAGACCTTTGCAACCTTGTTGTTGCAAAACATACTAATGGCATTGGTTATAGAAGGATTTCTAAACTTCTGAATGTTCCAGTGAGCACTGTTGGGGTCATAATCCAGAAGTGGAAAGAACGTAATTTCACTTGCTCCTTGCAAGATTTCTGACAGAGGAGTGAAAAGAATTATCAGAAGAGTTTTCCAAGAGCCAAGGACCACTTGTGGAGAGATTCAGAAAGACCTGGAATTAGCAGGTACAATTTTTTCAAAGAAAACAATAAGTAATGCACTCAACCGCCATGGCCTGTATGCACGCTCACCATGTAAGACTCAATTGCTGAAGAAAAAGCATGCTGAAGCTCATTTATAGTTTTCTGCCCAACATTTGGACAAGCCTGTGAAATACTAGGAGAATATAGTCTGGTCAGATGAGACCACAATTCAACTCTTTGGATGCTATAATACACATCATGTTTGGAGGAGAAATGGCACTGCACATCACCCCAAAAACACCATACCAACAGTGTAGTTTGGAGGTGGGAACATCATGGTGTGAGGCTGTTTTTCAGCATATGGTACTGGCATACTTCATATGATTGAAGGAAGGATGAATGGAAAAATGTGCCGAGACATTCTTGATAAAAGTCTGCTGCAATCTACCAGGATGCTGAAGATGAAACGAGGGTGGACATTTCAGCAAGACAATGATCCCAAACACACAGTCAAGGGCACTCTCAATTGCTTTTAGAGAAAGAAAATAAAGCTGCTAGAATGGCCCTGCCAATCACCTGACTTGAATCCATTTGAAAATATATGGAAAGAACTAAAGATCAGAGTTTATAAAAGAGGCCCACGGAACCTTCAAGATTTGAAAATTGTGTGGAAGAATGGGCCAAAATCACACCTGAGCAATGCATGCGACTAGTTTCTCCATACAGGAAGCATCTTGAAGCTGTCATTACCAACAAAGGCTTTTGTACAAAGTATTACATAATTTTCAGTAAGCGTGTTCAATACTTTTTCCCTGTGTCATTTCACATTATTACACAAAACTTAATTTATGGACATTTATGGTTTGATGTCTTTGCATGTGTGGATTGCATGGGTTGTTGCTGACATTTGGTGAAAATGTATTTACAATAGCCCCATTACAAATATATTTATTGAGAAAAATGTTGATGTGTTCAATACTTCAATCTTCAATCTTTACACATTGGTATTTCCCTGATGTCCACCAGTGGTTGCTCTGCAACTGTGGGATGTCTTCAAATTATTTTGAATGGCAGATTCTAATACACATAAATGTTGTTCTCAGTGTAGTTTTAACATTTTACAAAGTAGTATTATGTTCCAGCATTTCTTAATTCAGAAGAATCAGAATATGTCATTTATTCTTTCTTGGTGGAATGGCATGAAATACTCATTATGGATCTGCTATAGATGGATGTCTATAAAAGTCTTGATTTTCTCAGCAGACAATGCATACTGATCTCCAACTTGGTAGCACATTAAAATACCAACATAGACAGAAAAGAAGAGATAACAGGGTAGGACAACTCAGTGAAGCTAGTGCAGAGAAGGCTTCCAATACTATTTACAGGAATTTGTGGTGGCTTGAATAAAAAATGGTTTTATTTGAATGTGACAAATGTGTGCACACAATAAGTCTCTCTACCAACCACCTCAATGTTTTTTGCTTTCTTTCTGCACCAATCTACACATTGTTGATGATTTAATAAGATGTCTTAATATGATGCCTTTAAATGTCCTAAATTGTGCTTTATTTCTTAGAGATCTCTTCAGTAAAAAAGTTGTTCATTAAATAGGTGCTTAAAACTGAATGATTGTTTCTCAAATCCAGAAAGCATTTTTGTCATAAAGTGTGAGAAATTCTTAATTTGTATATTATTCCCAGATTAAAGAAACAATTGATAGAGTGTATCAGTCTGTAGAACAATATCTCAGATTGTATGTTTCCAGTCATCAGGATGATAGGGTGGTTATTCTTCTGCTGAATGATAATGCCATTAATAGTCATTTACATCTTCAACCAAATAGTCTTTATGCACATCTTCCTAAAATTAATCAGTTACCTGTGTTTTTTTTCATCTTTCTTTTCCAACCCAGTTGGTCTCAAACCCTCTCTTAATGGCTTCTTGCCAGAAACTGCAGGCATTTTTATCTCGAACCAAATATGTTTTTCTGAAAAACACTTCAGTTCGAGTTAATTTTATCAAAATAGTTTTTACATTTACTGTATATTTCCTTTTTTAAATTGTTGAATAGATTCATCCAGTTGCATTTTATTTCAAATTACTGTCTCCAAGATTTTCTTTGTCTTCAGCATATTGCTACGAAAGCCTTTTAATTTTAATGATTATTCTTTAAACCATCCCCAAATCTGTGACTATTTATATTATTGAGAAGAAAAATTATTGAGTAGAATATTATTATTATTATTATCATTATTATTATTACTCTGAATATTACTATTATAATTATCAAATTAATCTACTCTTACAGCAATGACTATTCATTACAGTATTTCTCAAATGAACATTAATAAAACTGATTAATAACTTATTATCCACATCACAGCACAGACGGTGTAATGGTTAGCATTACTGCCTCACAGCTCTGAGGTCATGGGTTCGATTCCCACCATGGCCCTACCTGTGTGGAGTTTGTACCCTGTGCTTGTGTGGGTTTCCTCCGGGTACTCCGGTTTCCCCCCACACTCCAAAAATATACTGGTAGGTTAA
This sequence comes from Taudactylus pleione, assembly GCA_031769625.1. Lineage (NCBI taxonomy): Eukaryota > Metazoa > Chordata > Amphibia > Anura > Myobatrachidae > Taudactylus > Taudactylus pleione. The sequence goes on along the minus strand of JAUIMM010000040.1, from coordinate 26,502,531 downwards.
TTGGCTCCCAACACAAATTAACCCTAGTGTGTATGTGTGTGCGCATGTGATAGGGAACATGGAGTGTAAGCTCCACTGGGGCAGGGACTGATGTGAATAGTCAAATATTCTCTGTAAAGCGCTGCGGAATATGTGTGCACTATATAAATAACTGGTAATAAATAATAAATAAATTAATTAATTAGAACAAAATCCAAATTCAATCATTTATTTAAAAAATATAAATGGAATTGATCCAACTATCAGGTTTTAGATTTGAACAACTCTGAGCTCCAAAGCTGTGAGACACCAGTTTAAAATTTCTTCAGTTAGTGGAGTAGATAGAGTAACATAGCATTGCATCATGAATACATTACAGATGTAGCCGGCTACATCGTTGCCACGGTGCGTGCGCAGTATAGTGCGGCTCTTGCTGAGCTGTGAATAAGCGGTGCTGGCATTCGCCCACTGCAGTCTATAGCGGGCGCGTGCACACACACGCGCACACCATAGACACGGGCACACTAGTCACGCCATCCATGACGTGATGCGCTCACATCGCGAGATGGAAGATCGTAGCTACATCTTTATATTCTGCTGTTCCTTTGGTTATGGACCTTGTCTGTCAAAAACATGATGTACCCTTGGTGGCACCTTTGCCTGTTCAGAACTGCCAGAGATTGGAACTTTCACTCAATTCATCCATTATTCAGAGGGATGTTTTGTCCCAGGCATAGTGGTGGTGAAAATGCACATTAAAAATAATGATGATGGTGAAGAAATCAAGACCAATTCACTTTTGCATCAGCCCTTTTATATACGGATGGAATTATTTGAGTTATCAGTAATCATGTGTTGAAAAGATGTAATAAACTGTTAGTGAATCTTTCAATGTTGGGTATTTACTTCACTTTTCAAAAGCATTAATTCTTTATTGGTAGAACGAGAAAGTTAAATCAGAGTGTTTTGGCTCACGGCTTAGCTCTGATTAAAATCTGCATGTTGTCAACATTCATTGTTTTAAACACCTTCAGTTCCCTACATTTTAATTCCAGTTAGAAACCAGCAGCATATGGCTAATTGTTCTTTTAAGAACCATATTGTTGTTTTTAAATGTTTGTTATATTCTGCTTTCTTTTAACAGAACTATTAGCTGATGCTTCTGTGCATCCTTTCCACAATATTATTATTCCTCCACATCATTTCTGAGTCGCCATGTTACAAAGCACTGCTCATGCAGCAAATGCAGATCAAACTGTGCAATGAGCCTTTGTCATGGTGACATCTGCTTTTTGGCAAATTTGAGATATGTTTAGCACTACAAATAAAAGTGTTATCAAGCAACAAACATTTCTCATGTTCTAAAAATACTGTTCTGATATTGTACTCAATGTTTTTCAGTTCATGCCTACTTTGTGTTTTAAAACACCCCCTGACTATAATCCGATGATTGCTGTACTGACGATTTTTATTCCAGACATATAGTCGACAAACAAGACACAAAAGGGAAGTGTGGGTGGGGACACTAGTAGAAAAAGAGGCCGAACTACGACTTCCATAGAGACTAAATCCATGAATAACTTTCCTAAACACAACCCTTAAACCACCCTGGACAACATACAACACCTGGCTTATCTGACTTATAACCAAAATGTATTAATCCTATCTGTCATTGACTAGAAGTTTATAAGCCGTCCGGCCTAGACATCCCTCCATTGCTTTAAAATCTGTATAAGTAGAGGACAGATTACACATAAATAAAACAAAACTTTTTTTATATACTTATCTAAAGTAAAGACGATGCAAGGCAGTATGTGGTGTTCAAAAATAATGGTCAGCTGTATTAATTACAAATGTATATTGACAGAAAGTACATCCAGATGTGCAGTGCAACACTCAGCTTACTAATATCGCACCACAACTTGCAAGGGTCAGCTATCCCTTAATCAATGTAAGGGGCAGATTCAATTGGGTGCGAGGTTTAGCGATGATAAAACCTTGCGCCCCTCGCACCCAATTTGGAATACCACGGATATGCGATTTCCTGATACCCGCGGTATTCAATGAAAAAAATAGTGGTCGCAGGGTTTTCAGCTTTGAAAACCCCACACCTAGTAAAAATAAAAAAGTATTCTTCACTTACCTGCCTGGTGGCCTCCCCTCTAGCTTCCCACTAGAGAGGGGGCTTCTAAGAGTCCTGGGAGCTGCTGGTAGGCTTCAGGGGCTGGTGGAAGGGGCAAGGGCTGCTGGGAGATGTAGTTCTCCCAGCACCCATTCCAGGGAGGCCACACTAACACTGGGACACACATATACCGGGGGTCTCACACACACACAGACTTACAAACACCACACACACTGACATACTCACCCTGCTGCAGAAGAGCCGGCTCCCGATGCTGGATGCAGAAGACAGCGCTGCAGAAGGTAAGTAATTATGGACTAATTAAGCTAATTAGAAATTCCAATTGCTTAATTAGTCCTAAGGGGGGGGGGTGCCACCGGGGGACCAGAGCAAGTCCCACCGATTTTACCTAAAATTTGCGATTTTAGAAAAAATAACACTTCCTCTGGAGGCGCGAGGAAAAAAACATCCAGGCTCACAAAAAAAAAAAAAACACGCACCTTATTGAATAGCAAAAATCCCACACCTACAGGAAAAACCTTGCAGGTGCAGGTTTTTTTATATTATCGCACCCAATTGAATATGCCCCTAAGTGTGGGATTACAAGCTTTCAAGGGCCAACTATTCTCTTTCTAAGCAAGCAGTAGGTATCCAACACCTATTTCAATACACAACCACTCAGATGAGAGGTGCCACTTGAAATGTGCCTATCTTGTGTATTTAAGAGGGAGCACACCCGAGACTATAGCAGCTGCTCTTTCCCACCACACAAGGTTCCCATTAGAGAACCGAACTGACCAACATACAACTGACAACCTAACTAACAGCACCCTTTAACACAACAAAAACACTCTCCAAAAACAAACACATCTGTTAAATGCACCCAATCACTACAAAAAAGGTGAGAATCCTGTAAAAGAATTACAAGGTGACACACCACTAAACCCCAAAAGTCTAACACATATCCTTCTACCCAGGTATTCAGCTGCTTCCTGGACTTCTCAATAGTAGCCCCACTTAGTCAACAGTGACAATAATAGCAGGCATGATAGAAGACAACACTACCACAAAGCCCGGCCATAGTTGCACAACAGTCTCCAAGTTATGGGCTACCATGTGATGCAATTCCATGGACATCTTCTGACAATAATTGTTCCCACACAGCTGGACAATGAGACTGGGACCCTAAATCTCACTGCCGATCTCTACAAAAGAGGAAGCACTCCAAAGCATACTCCTAATATCAATTCACTTTACAAGGGTCCAACCGGAAAAATGTGGCCAGGTCCGGGGCATAAGGGGACTGGGGAACCCAAAAAACAATTGAATGGCCTACAAACCAAGTGGGCTTACAATCCATGAAAACACCTGCAACATATAAAGATAATATGAATAAAAGCAACATCAAACAATAAAACTATTTAGTGAAGCACAGTAGAGGGGGAGGGGAAGAGATAACGTAACCTAAAGTAAAAACCTGACATAAATAGGAAAATATCCTATTCAACATCCACTTTATTGTCAATAGGGTGCCAACACCAAAGGAATGCAGAAAAGCAAGAGGAGAGTCAAAGTCTAAAATTCCCTGGGATGACAGCATTGTTATATTCACCTGGTGGATAAGAAAGATGCTGAAAAAGCCTATAGCTACTAGAGACCTTATTAGGCATGATGCTAACCAGAGAAAGAAGAGGATCAGGCAAAGGCAGGACAACTAATAGTCCCAACATGTGCCCAAGATGTACTTCCTTCATGACCTTGCCTTTAACAATAAGTGCCAAACCAAAGTCCAAGAACTGGGAGCAGAAACCTCTCTGAAACACTCTGCCTCCTCTCGCGAAGGATACCAGTCCAACCATATAGGCATAGTATATTGCCAATTGGGAGACTATGCCTTACTTATAACCTCCATTCTCTGCCCATCTGTTTACAGGGGCAGAGGCAGGGGACTGAGGGCCTGATTCAGCAAGGGACGCAGTTGCCTATATGCACGCAATCGTTCGATTAATTCGCACTGCATTGCAGTGTCAGAGTCAAATATTAAAACTGAATGAAGCACAACAAAATACAAAACTTTCTGTACATTTTTATAGATATTATTTTCATTATAAGTGTAATTTCCTATTTACTATTTAATTTGTATAATTGTATATTGATGTTTAGTCTTATTTTATTCAGTGTTTGATATATATTATTATATAGATAAATACTGCATTTTTGCTGTAAATATAAATGTAATATTATAGTTGTAATGTTTCTAGATCCATTTATTAGCAAGTTATGTAATATATACAGATCCCTGCCTGTACCCAATGATTTTATTCCCAAAGGACTATTTGAATATCAACCTATAAATTATATTGCAGTGACCTTTGGAAGGCAGTGCATTCAGAATTGAAGCCTTATTTTCGTGCCAACCATGCATGCATATTGCAAGGGGCAGTACTCTTTGTATTTCTTTGTTAAAATAAATCTTTTGGACTTTGGAACTTCAAGTGAGCAGATCGGACTTCACAATTATTTTACTTTAATAGCAGTGCTCGAGCCAGATGCTGATTTCAAAAGTGCGTATGCAGAGGTTACGCAGACTCATGACAGAGTGATTGACAGGAAGCGCCCCTTTTGTGGGTGGTGACAGGGGAGTGGTTGGATGAATGCCAGCATGCCAGTGCGTTTTAATGCCGTTGCATTGGTGTGCATAAATTAGCCACTGCGATAACAGACGCCACATGAGGCCTCATAGCGTGTGCAGAAGTTAGCATTTCCGAGTGAGGTCTGACCTACCTTATCTATGTGTATGGGTCCGATGTTACTCGATGTTACCGATTGTTTCGCTATGTTGCCCAAATATATGGATGTGAGCAAGGGGAAGTGGGTGTCCTTATGTCAGGATGCAATCGCAATGCGAATGCAAATATTTAAATATCACCACTGATACTAGCAACGCAGTTGCATGCATATAAGCAGAATAGCTGAATCAGGCCCTGAGCTCTCTAATTGGGAGGGAGCATAACAGCCCAATAAGAGGTATAAAAAATTATATTGCACCCCCAAATTACAGATGCCACTATTAAAAGAGTAATAACATCCCTTAGGTGCAGTTGCAACTAGAGGATGCTATGATGCAAGAGAAGCAGCCTGCAAAGGTTGGTTGATAAATGGTGGATTCTATAATGTCGAGCCAAACTTCAACCCTGAACTTCCTTGCAACCCTGATCCATGATGGCTAAATCATCTTGCTTCTGCCTAAATTCCTCATCATACTGTCACCAGGAGGAACCTTTAAAGGAGCAAAAGAGGACGTGGATGAGGTGGAAATATTGAATCACGTTAAGGGACTCAGAAGGCTGTGACTCGAGATAGCAGGCCACAAACAAATAAAAAATATTCCACTTCACTTTACTTTAGATTAAGGATAAATATGTACTTATTATTTATTATCAGTTATTTATATAGTGCACACATATACCGCAGAGCTTTACAGAGATTACATAGATTAACATATTTGCCCCTATGAATTCCCTCCAGCATCCAGGCTTGCAAACCACAGAACACAGCTTTACTAGCGCAATGCAAAATCCGAAGGGCCCATCCCGCCCTTAACACTGCTACTTCTGCTAGAGGACTAAAGGCGATCCCTACAATGATTTGCAAGCGAGCAATTCATAGTACTGGTGCCTTTGAAGCCTACGACTCCCCCTAGACATGGAAGAGGAGACAGACATTAGGGGCAACCTCCAACCCGGGAGGATATAACTTACGGGCATGAGCAATGTCCGAAATAGTGGGTACACCAAAGGTGCACGCATTAACCATGTCAAACAGTGAATCTAAAACACTGCTATCTGAAAAAGAGAAAACAGAAGAAACAGCATCTGAGACATAAGCAGCACCAGCAGGATCAGACACAGGCAAGGAATGCCACACTGACCCCATGGAAAAGAATGAGTCAGAAGGAGATAGAAGGAGAAGAAACAGAGGGGGACAAAGTAAAACTGCAATTGTGGCATTGGGCCAGAGGCCTCAACTGTGCCTGCACCATGGATGTTGTGCCCAGCAAAACAGAAGCCCCCAATCCTGCAGATTCCGCATGTGGCTGTATCAACTGAAGCATCAATAGGTGCATTAATGTGCCACTGACACCAGCAACCTTGCAAGAGCCAGAATGTAAACAGGAATGGTGCACACATTGGAGAGCCCTTCAGCACCCTGACCAGTTCCACTTGCTTCTCTAGCCACAGCACTCTCCATGCTGGTGTTACAGGTTAGACCCCCAAGGTCCTCCTCTCCCAACTATGCAGATGTTAGAAATTGAGGTGCAGGATAGGGCCCACTAAGCAGGCTCTTCCCCGCTTCCTGGATAGGGGAGCCACAGCCTCCTGCCTAGCAGTGTCATCAGCCAGCCTGCAATGGCCCTCTTCATCCCCTCACCAATGCTGAAGTGGACTGCTGTACACAAGGACTATTGAGAGGTCCAAGCTGCTACCCAGTGGGGCCACAGATGTGCCCCAAACCAAGCCAATGACATCACAGATCCACTGCCAAAATAGTGGCAGTTGTAGAGAGCCACTATAGGGTGTGGGCTGCCCCTGTATACTGCTGGCCAATGGAGTAGCCATGGCCGCTGACGCTGGGCCAGCCAACTGTGGGTGATACACAGTTGGCTCCAGGGAATGACACTTATTTTCACTGAGCCACTATGACTACTCTCTCATCCATTGTTCAGTGCTTTGGCAAATGGGAGAAAGGAGAAGTTAGAGACTTGTAAGCCCTTACTATCTGTACCCTGAAAATTATATATCACATTGTATTTTCTAGGAATTGTTTATTGTATACTTTAATTACATGTTTAATCTGTTACATATTTTTCTACTATAATAGGATAGTAATATTTGACTTTATATTGTGAGCATAAGCATATATTACAGTAGAGAGACCGACTATTTTATTTCATTGTAGATATTATGCACCTGTAGCACCCTACATTTTGCATAAACTGTTGTCTCATGTTCATTCATGTAGTTAATTGCTTAATCAGTTTAATATTGGAGTATTAATTGCAATATCAGTTCCTCCTGCCAGATTCAGAATCCAAATCTAGGCAAAATATAATCTACCCAGCGTTGGATCTCACTTGTTTTGGATTCAATAAAAGTCCCTCCCTCGTAATCATAAGCACCATTTCACACAGGATGCCAGAGGGTTAGGGTGGGCTGTGGGCTGCAGCACTATATCAGTGTCAGAGAAGGGCTATGGGTTGCAACTAAGTAATACTTTGGCAGACTGTGAAGGACTATGGGCTGGGTCAGTGAAGGGCTGTAGGGTGCAAGCACTACTATGGCACTACTGCTGTGGCCATATCAGACTGTAAAGGGCTGCAGGATGCAGAACTAAGATCTGTGTCAGTGAAGACCTGTGGGGTGCATGCAC